>LR989969.1:5600416-7000521 GCA_905147015.1 Laspeyria flexula | reverse complement strand
ATCTCTCTCTTTTTTTACTCCTTTTTTTTCTTCTTTTCGAGACGCTCGAGAATAAAATTGCCACAAACATTCACTACCACAATGCTACGAGCGCCTCGATTTAAGAAGGTAACAAGTGGCTTTTATTTGCGAAATAAAGCTTTGCTCGCTAATTATACTATGGTGTTACTGTGAGTCAATAGCTGACATTATATTTATATATACTTATAGAAGTATTTGTACAGTCGGCTTCATTAATATATTGGCACCATCATTAGATATTTTCGTTGAAAACGGTGACTACAACTTATTGCATAATGTACAGCATATTTTATTGAACCATTCACACGAGGACATATATTTGATTCATAGGTTCTATAGTATTTATTGAGCATTTCAACGCTTACAATATTTTGAGTCTTTGATGGTGCCAATATATTAATGAACTCGACTGTAACACAAGATAGAATTATATATTTTACTTTATCACTTCAGCCTATTGCAGTCCACTGCTGGACGTAGGCCTCTCCTAACACGCGGCATAGCACTCTGTCCTCCGCTTACTTACTCCTCATTATATTTTCATATATCGCTCTACATTCAAAATATTAAAATAAATAAAATATATTATATTCCGGACAAATATAATCCAATTTTGATTAGTAACAGAAAACTTTTTATCTATGTTAGTGAATTGAATATTAAATTATTATTTTTTTAAATAAATAAGTGCGTAATTACAACCATTAAAGTCGTGGGATGTCCAACAACTCGCAATGAATCAAAGTGTTTGCCTTATCATCTAAACCGTTTTAGCTCTCAAGATGTTGACAAGATGTTTTAGCTCTCCTCTCTCTCTCTCTCTCCTCTCCTCATTTGGATTGATTTCTTTGCAAAGTTTTGTAACGGTTGCACCCGTTGCAGGCTACGCTACGTCCTGCACGACTGCACCTCTTTTGACCTTGGATCTTTTTTGATTTCTTTTTAATTTACTTTTAATAATTTAAAATTCAAAATCCTAAATTAATTCAAATTCAAACTCGAACCGAGTCTTCGTCGGAGCATCCGTCGAAGACAGAGGGCTCATTATTATTCTAATTTCTTGTGCAGTGCACGCTCCTCTTGACATTTAAAATGAATACTATAACTTCATAAGATCAGTTGTGTTTCATTTTACGGGCCCCACGCCCTTCCCCATACAGCCGGACCATATAATACCGTACTATTGCCTAGCGCCCACTGGAGGGGACGGTGGAGACGCTAGAGTTTTATTTATTAAGATGCGTAACTGTACATAAATGTCACTTAACGTATATAAAACGGATTTAAGATGAGATGTGTCTCTTTGGGGATTTTCGTCTTCTACCTGTTTTTCTAATGTTCAAAATTCCCTAATTGCGTTTTTTAACTGACATCTCTTTGCTACTGTTACTGCCGCACTCAGAGACATCCATTTGCAGTAATCTGTCATTAACACAATTTTTTCATTGAATAATCGTCTTTAGGCGTATAGACTTAAGTATTATACGTTTTTACTAAATAAACTTTACACTTAAGTAATAATAATAATAAATCATTTATTTGCTGAACAGGGGTATACAGTGGTGTTAACATTATTCAAAAAAACAGTTCTCCTTGACCTACCTTACTGGCATGCAAATTTTACATACTAAATTATGTTCTATAGACAATTTAATTTAAAATAGGAACATGCATTATCACAAAATTAAACTAAGTATAAGTTAAAGTATGCATTAGTTATTTGTAATAATAATAAAAGTAACATCTCTGTGTCTGAGTACGGCTAAAAGTGTTATTTCTTCTGATGGTTTATTTTCCCTATATAGGCTAGATATCTACTTAATAATGGATTGTTTTTGATATACAATGTTTTGTTATACAGATTTTACTACCTATCGAAGAAGGCGGAGAACTACAAACAGTTGTTACGCAAGCCCCGACAGCGGCGCTCGGCGCGCAACCCCCCGCGAGCTCAGCAGGAGCCCGACCTGCCCGCCGGGGTCACCACACGACTGCAACGATCACAGGGTTAGTTTATACTATTACTGCTACTTACCGTAATCTGTGTAGTGATGGATTAAGAATATATAATGTCACCACACCATTTCAAACCGTTGGTGTCGTATAAGGCGACTAAGGAAGTAACCTTAAGTCTTTAAATGCCATGTTGGACACCGTTGTCCGACAAACAATTAAATTTCCATTGTGTCTGCAGTCTGGCGTTCAAAGTGTTAAGCAGACAAGAGCACTGCGAGAAAAAGAAAATTCGATACAAAACTTTAGGCTAAATTTCCTCCAAAATGTTTGGAGGAGACCCGTGGCCAGCAGTGGGATGTTTATGGGTTGTAATAATGATGACTACTTAGCGAATGAGACAGACCCTAGAGTTGGAAGCTATTAAGTCGCCCACAAGGTTTCCAACTTGACGACTGCCTCATGATAACTGTGACCAACGCGGCTACGTGCCTTCCTAAGCACGTAGTGATTGGTCCTCATAGCTTATGGACCGAACAGTAGGCAAGTTATGTGGGGCCTCCCCTCTGCCTAGGATGGATCATCATTTCAGTCTATTGAAGTCCACGGACTCGTCTCCTAACACGCGCCATAAACCAGTCGTGGGATGACGTACGTTAATTGTAATTGGTATATAATGGAACAAATTGTGTGTAAATTTCATAATTACAAAATCATCGCATAGCTCAGTTGGAAGAGAACTGGACACGGAGTGTCGCGGTTTCAAGTCCCATTGTGGGTTCGAATTTTTCCATTAATGTTTAGCATTAATGTAAAAAAAATATTTAAAATTAATTTTGAATACTGTTGTATACAACCGTCATGTTGTCCGTAGGTACGACAGCTCGAACGGAGAGCAAAGAGTCGAGTATGGAGGAAGCTTGCACAATGCCGCCCTCTAGCGACGGTACCGGCGCCGTCACATGTATTCCTATACCGTCCGCCGCACCACAGCATCCGCAGAGGTACGTGTACTAACTATACTTATATATTTTTTTAATATACCAAGTCAATCTTCATAAAAATTAGAAAAATGTCAATATAGCGAGTGCCACATGGTTGTAATCTTACGTTCCAACAGAGGTGACCTTTTATGTAATCAGGAGATGCCATCCATCTACCCGGTAGATGTAATCCAAATTTCATACAAGCTACGCGGATGGAATCCAAGCGCCCACCGAGGTCACCTCTGTCTGAACGCAAAATTACAACCGTGTGGCTTAAATAATAAAGAATTATAGTTAGGTATATATTTTTTTATTTATCCATTCATTTACAGTAAGTATAGATATTTTTTCCAAAAAATATTTACGTATAGGTTAGGTAGGTGCAAAATCTCTATACATATATAACGACGCTGTGGGGCCGGACTTTTGCACCCCCTACTCCTTAACTCAGAGATTTTTTCTTATTTTTACTTGTAATGTGCTTTAAGTGGATGAGCAGTTGGGAGTTATTGTTACATTCTATTATGTTATATATATATAACGTCATGCGTCGGTCCGTCATAAACCCTGGCTACGAGACCAGGGCCCTGATTCTGAGCTGTCGGAAAGTTTTCGGCCGGAAATGTCAGTGTATTTAAAGTTAGAATATTCAGAGAAATTTCTCCCACGAACTTAGAGCAGCTTTTTGCAGATATATGTTCCGGGCCGGGGATCGAACCCGAGACCTCAGTAGTCGCAACCGTATACACTACGCTTTACCACCGAGACGGTCCCTGAGTATTATAAATATATTAGAAGTAGCGCTGGGTTTTGCTCTCGTCGTTTTTTATTTGGCCACTGCTCAGCTCCTATTGGCCGTAGTGTGATGTTAAATAGCCTATAGCCTTGATCGATAAATAGGCTATCCAACACTAAAAGAATTTTACAAATCGGACCAATAGTTTATTTTTATTTTATTGCCAAACGTGGCAGACTAGCAGACGGCCCACCTAGTAATGGTAGTTCCTGAGATCTGTTCAACCAAACAAACAAACCCATTATTCTTTTAGTGTTGGATAGCCCATTTATCGAGGAAAGTTATAGACTATATAACATCACGGTACGGCCTACAGGAGTTGAGCAGTGGCAAAATAAAGAAAAACTGGAGCGAAGCTCCGCACGAATTCTAGTTACTAATATGCGCATCCAAAGAACCAATACCTTACAAAACATAAAAATTAACGCAAAAATAAAACTTCTTCTTATCGTGTGGGCTTGAGGCAGATCCTGGTGATGGAATTTATCAAGTCGCCCAGAAGGTTTCCAACTCGACTTAACGACTACCACATTAAATGATAACCGGGACCAACGGCTTTACGTGCCTTCCGAAGCACGGAGACACTCGAGAATGAAATTGCCACAAACGGTCACCCATCATGGACTGACCTTGCCGAACGTTGCTTAACTTCGATGATCGTAACGAACATCCAAGTACCACAATGCTACGAGCGCCTCATAAAATAAAACTTAAAACACAACACTCGAATACGAACATCACTTAATTGAGTTAAAAACTGAACCAAACAAAGTCAGAGTGAACCATTATAATTTTTCCTTCAATATCTGTACTGGGGTTGGTACGATTCCGTGGAGCCGGGCTTTTTAATTACACAGTGTCAACAAGGAACCTCCACGGATGAATTATTCACCGATAGCTCGGGAGAGACGCTGTGGGGCCGGACTTTTGCACCCCCTACTCCTTAACAGAGATTTTTTCTTATTTTTACTTGTAATGTGCTTTAAGTGGATGAGCAGTTGGGAGTTATTGTTACATTCTATTATGTTCATCCAGATATATTGCTTGTATGTTCAATAAACGCGTTTTTACCCGACTGTCAGGACGGGTATTGTTTTTCGCGCGTATCTTGTATGTTGGTAAATTTCTTTATTCCCACGAATCTTCCAAACGGCTGGATGGATTTTGACAATTAGGGTATCGTTAGATTCGTCTAAAAAATCCAAGTGTCCTTAGATAGGTTTTAGGAATAAAAAGACTTAAACGGCAGGCTTTTGACGCCAAATTGTAAGAAGTAAAATTTTTTTTTAACCAAACCTATCGATTTGGGTATCAAAATAAAGAGAATCAAAAAGAGATTACATATATTCAAAAAGAGATTATACATAATTAAATGGTTCCAAATTGTAAGTAGTTCTATTATTTTTTTTAACCAAACCAATCGAGTTGGGTATCAAAATAAAGAGAATCAAAAGGAGATTACAAATATATACATAATATGTTATGTATTTAAATTTAATCAGGTATTATTACAATAATTTTACGGTCTTTTTAGTTCGCTGCTCTCTGTTGATTTTTTGATTAATTTTTTTAAATTATATTTGCTTGTTGTCAATTAATTTCGTACAAATCAGGCGCCGCAGTTGTCAAACGCTGTGCCTAGGGTCACTTAACCAAATACCGCCCTGTAAAACAACACATGTCCTCATTTAATCAGATTTCTTTAGCATATGTACCTATAGAAATGTCCGTAATACCACATTTTAACCGTGTCCATATTTCTTACGATTCTCTTTAAATAAGTCTTCGGAAAAGTTTCAATCAAGGCATAATTGCTTATTCTGCGTGGATGATATAATAATACATATGTGTACTTATTTAAATGTCACAATAAAACGATGTTATTAAAGAAGAATATTTTACTAGTAATATTAAAAATTCAATTCCACGGAGTAACTTATTTCCCAAATCTAATTTTCATAAAACGATCCAAAAATTCTATCCAAAAAGACGTATTGTTTAAGCAAAGGTTCGCTTACTACCCTCTACTGTAGATGTACAGGGGTGGATTTAGACGATGGCTTTGTTTCGATATTTTATTAATAATATTGCGTATGAAATTAAATTGCCTCGGCGCAGTGGTATAGAATACGACTGCCTACCTTGCTGCGTTAGAGGCCTTCGGTTCGTTTTTCGGTTCGGCCAAATACGGTATGCGATTTTTTGTCATGAAATCAGTACCTATCAGAACGAAATTTAAAAAAAGTATGCCCGATCAATGGCAATTATAATTTTTCGAAAATCGTTACCAATGAAATCCCTGCGCCGTCCGTGTTTTGAAATTTACATTATTACAAGAATCAATCTTAAAAACAATTTTAGATCAACATACTCATACAAGCTAACGAGACAAATTTTGCCATAGCTTTTTAGTCTTAATTACTGGATAATAAAAGGTTTGTTCAATGAATGTGTGCACCTATGTACGTTAGAACTTCCTATAAACTTTCACAATACAAAAACTTTCCCAGGCATCCTGGTAGCTTTTAAACAGTTTACCATACTTGGCCTCTCGTAAATTCAAGCACCTGTTTAATAACTTACAGTTTCTGTTGAAACAAGCCCCAAGTTCGTCCCTGTAAGTCGATGTTTGCCTCTCCACTCACTTTTATGAGCTTCAGACAATGAGAATAACTCAATTTTTCATCGACCAGATTAATCGTTTAAAATTCATGTATTTTTATTTCATTTCTTTCCGTCTTGGTAGCGTGGAACTTGAGATTTATTTTATCGGTTGAGAAGAGTTGACCATGCAAGAGCTTTTAAAACAGTATTTACTACTATGTTAGTAGAAAAATTATTAGTTTTTTTTTTTGCGATACATATCCTCGCCGCCTATGACATGGCACATAACAATAATATGTGTAACCTTCATGGTCTATATTTTATTTATTTAGTATTAGTTATGTAGTACTAGAAGTCGCGCGGGGCTTCGTTCCCGTCATTCTTTATTTGGCCACTGCTCAGCTCCTATTCGCCGTAGCGTGGTGTTATATAGCCTATGTTACTCAGTGATAATCTACCTATCCAACGGCAAAATAATTTTTGAAATCTGTCCAGTAGTTTTTAAGTGTATTCGCTACATACAGAAATACAAATCTATCCTCTTTTCTAATATTTAGTACACCTAATTGAAGGAGCTTATTTTAGTATTTATTTTGTGTAATTTCATATTGCACGATTTATTCTGTTACTGGCTTAAAATAAAATATCGGTTATTGTATGTAAACAAACTTGTTAAAAAATATACGCTATAAAGGTAAAAATTGTAATAATTGAACGTAATCTTACGTAAATTTTCAGTGTTATCATTGATCAATTGTTATTCCATGTTAGATTTCATTGATTACACAAAATCCATAATTAATTATTTAAAAAATCAACAGACAGTTCCATACTATAAATTAAAATATACTTATATAAAAAGTATCCCCTTTTGCATACGTTACTTCGCGAACTATTGCTACGAAAAATTTAGCAATAGTACGGTGCGTTGTGCTTACCGAACTACTGCGACTAAAAAGTAGCATTACCTTCGCGACTAGTACTCGTATTTGATTGAACATGATCGGTTCAATTCAATCGATATTTTAAAATATAATACGTGACGTACATAAAAAAAATATGGACGAAACACGATAAATTCAAGATCCAATACACAGAAAGTCTAACGAGTAATATGTAATAATAATGTAGTCGCTCGTGTCTGGTGTTGTGTGCGTGTGTTGACAATCACTCCAGTGATTATTTGCACAAGACTCCCGCGGGAATCAGCCTCGGATCCAATCAGCATACGTGATGGGAACACCACATATTATCGATAATTTCATTTGTTAAATATTTTTCGTATAATCTCAATTGACGCTGATACCATTTTCGTTGCTATAATGAGGTTAGCAAACTAAATAATTATTTTTGTTTATCTTTAATTACGTTACAAATTAAAATTATTTTGTTAGATCATGTAAGAATGATATTTAGTTCTAAAAAAAAGTTATTTTAGTTAAAAAAAATATATATATTTCCTTAACTAGGTATCGATTCCAAAATCGAACTATACGTTGTTAAATGAATGATATCGATAAAGATTGGTACGCCACTAACACGGACGTTTCTCCCGACACGGCTTGTTTAGATTTTTACGCAAACACAGGGCAGACCCATCTTTCTAATTGGCTTAATTAAAAGCATCTAGCAATTGATAAAATGAAATACATAGCCACAGGGGAAGTAGGGCGGTAAAAAATCACAGCTCTTTCGGCAATCGTTTGATTTTTGTATTATTTGTAAATATTATTAATGGATTTCTTTGATGTTTGATGTGTATTTTTCTTATATATTTGGATGTTTCCTATACTTTTTTGTTTGTTGGTACTGTTTCATTGTAGAATGGATTCATAATGAAGACTAGAAAAGAAAAAAAATAATAGCCAAGTCTGTTTTGATTGTATTCATACTGAATAGAAGATTGATTTAGTTTCGTTGCAGGCGGACGTGAGCACTATATTTATTTAAAACGCTAACTGTTAACTGATTTATAATTGAATATGCGTTATCTGCAGTGCCTACCGTAAAACAATTGTAAATAAAAAATAACAACAAAAATGAGAAATCGTCGCGTTGAATTTGTTGCGCAGCGTAGTGTAGGGTTGAGATTAATTTGATTGTCGGGTTTATTCGCTCAGTGTTTGTCGAACGGGCTGCGAGGGGGCGCGGGGGCGCGGATAATTACCACCCCAACCAAGTATTAATTGGGCAAATTTTAATGATGTTCAAATACTAACCGAGTGTGCTAACTGTTAGCTCGTTTGCGATTCTGTAGGCTCACAGTTGATAGAGCAAAAGACCAGCATTTTAAATTGGTGTTGGCATTTTACGTCGTAGAATATTTTATTGATGGCCTCATTTACTATATAAGTCAGTTTTGTTAATGTTACAATGCCTAAGATTTTGTCATAGTGAACTTTTTTATAATGAGTTCAGATTTATTACTTTATTTGAGGTCTTTTCCACACCAACATTACATTAGATTGTCGAATAAAAATACATTCATCGGTCTTTAGAAAGCTCATATACTTACCATAATTATGTTTTATTGGTAAGGATAGGAAAGTTTTTATCACAGTCTATATCCTGGTAAACTTCTCGTAGCGAAAGGGTTTATGTATGTTGTAACTCAATGAAAATGAGTTCAATTAAAGCCTATATTGTGCTTGGCACTAATCACCAGAGGAATAGGTCGTTAGAGAAAAAAATGCGTAAATAAAAGTGTATTATATAATTTTTAATTTTAGATTTATTCATTATTCGAGCACATCCCATTACTCGTTGTATTCAAATCGAAACTAACAAATTAATTGAATTCTTAATCCGTTGTTATTAATCATAAATGCGCACCACCCCTCCCACTGGAGGGTGCGGGGGGTGCAGTGGTAATTAAAAGAGAGGCAAATTGAGATAATTATGTTTGCCATAACTCGGGCGATGCAACCTGCGGTCGGCCTACGTTCAGATTGTGTTTTGGTTTCATAATTAGCCTGTAATTTATTGCTGCTATAATTAATCGTACGTTTAGGCTTCATTTAATAAATTATTATACATAGATTAATTCGTGTTTATCTCATATAGTAGTCAATATCGCGTCATTATTAATTCACGTACCTTTGGTAATGTGTTCTTTAGAATAAATGGATAAGCATATATTTATTGGAAATATATGGTGCATATAAATGGGTGGCGCAGGGAGAGCGATTACGACTGCTGCGCGAGGTACGGTTTCGATTCTCGGTTAGGGTCGGTCGGGATTTTCAGTCTTGACATTATCTGTAATCAGCGCTGGCACTGGAAAAGTGCACAGTTAATGCTAATAGTTTCGGACAATATTACGTTAAAACTAAGATAGCTAGACTAAGATACTCGAGCCGAATTGGATGTACCTAGCATGTTTATTTTATTTATTTTTATTTTAATATATTTGGGATACTTACAGCTAGAAACAGGATAAACTTAACTATAAAATATAATGGTCATTTACAAGTTTCCACTTTTTTAAACTCACTGTCAAATTGTAGTTTAAGATTTCATTTATAATAAATTTTCTTATGCCGATATCAGTGGCATGAAGCTTTAGGTTTCTATTAAAACATTTTAAAATAATCCAATAGGTAGTTGTTTTTGATTAATTTAATTGGTTTTTACAAAAACAAATGTTATTTGTTTATTCTACATCTATTGGTTTCTGTATAGCAATGTGTGTTTGTGACACACCCTTGCTTAAGCCTTCTGGGAAAAGGCATGATGCTATAAAATCATCAATTCCACATCATTGGCATTATTATGTTAACATGAGAACTTTATCCTCAGATCGGAGTTAATACGAACACCTCCCTTACCACCGTCGCCACCGCCGGCGTCGTCAGCGCCGTCAGCGCCGGCGACGTCGACGGCGACGACTATGGGCGAAAGCAGTCCAGGGCCAGCGCCAACGTCACCGGCGCCCGACGTGCCACTACCTCCGGCTACCACGCAAGAAGTCACCCTGGTCACCATCAGTCCTGTTGCGGTAAGTTCATCATCATCATATCAACCTTAAGACGTCCACTCTTGAACATCATCCATCATTTTAGCCTATTGCAGTCCACTGCTAGACACAGCCCACTCTTGGAAATAGCGCATTCGTAATGAAAAATTGGCTCGTTTGTAGATTGGTCAGAATTTAGTTACGCACAGAGACAGGCGTCCGTTAACGCCATCTATCATCGTATACATACCACTTGTATATTCAAATGAAATCTTTTTAGTACTAAGTTGTTAACCCTCGAACTTGTGACTCCCAAGTCGAAGTCTCCCAAGGCAAAGTCGCCGAAAGTTTCGAGTCCCAGTTCGAGTGGGCGTCTCTCGGCGTCGTTCGTGGTTACCTAGGTTACAAAGTAGCTCTTATCAAAATCATTAGTTAAGAATATAATATTTTTCGAAAAAAAATAGTGTCGCCCAATTAGCCTACAACCAGCATCTTGTTTGTTAGACGGTGCCACCTGCAAGTTCATCACCATCTACAACGATATCGACGTCGACGTCGACGTGTCTAACGACGACGTCGGCGGCGTCACCGGCGGCGACGGTGACGGCGCCGACGATGTCCAGCATATCGACAGTGTCGAGTTTGTCCACGTTGTCCACGGGTGGGAGTGCACCGCCCACGCCGCAGCCTGCCCAGCCGTCAACACCCACACAACCGCCGCCGACGCCTGAGACCGGTGAGTTATTTTGTAAGTTTGTCATTTTGTAGTTTTTTTTTGTTCAGGTTAATGTTACATTTTATAGGTTTTCTTTTATCGGAACCTAATTTTTTCATTTGTATTTAGCTCGTTTCTTGAAAAAAGTTATCGTATTTTTAAACTCTGTTTTACAAGTTACATATAGTTTACAAATTAACTAACTTGGGATTAAAAACTTATAATTGTTTGAAATTAATTTAGTTGGAACAAACAATAAAACAATTATCATAGTTTTACAATTCGATAATTAGGCACCAAACCCAAGATATTGGGCGCATGAAGCAATCAATTTAGAAGTTTTATGAACAAATAAAATACTACACGCTGTTTAGACATTTATTATAACAACATTATAGTTAAACCGAAACACATTATTTTAAGCTCGTCAGAAATCACTGATAATACTGATATGTACGAATTCACTACAACACAACACGTTTACTAGGCTGTGGAGGTGGAAGGTTCGGGCTCTGGGTTGAGCACGCTGGGCTCCCCCGCGCTCTCCTCTGCATGGCACCTCTTGCGATGCTTATGCACGAAGTAGTACGAAGGAAACTTGGAACCGCAAGTTTTACACGGATAGTAGTGCAGAGCCGTTTTAATTTGTGATTTCCGATGTCTGCAAGGCCAGTTCCGCTCTGGCGAGTTATCGCGCCAAGCCACGTTCAGTACTCGGCTGAAACGCACAGGTCCATCGCAGGACGCAATATCCAAGACGGTATTGGTTGGACGTTTCGGTGGTTCTGGTGCTTCGATGCGTTCGACGTCGACTTCGCTCGAGGTGGTCGAGGATGGTGACGGCGGTGGCGGAGATGCTGGCGCTGTTGGTGACGGGGCGCGCGCTCGACGCGGCACAGGCCTGTGTGCGCCGGGCGGGGGTGCAGGCCTGGCGACGCACGGACTGGGCCCTAGCCACGCGCGGTACAGAGACAACATGCTCGCTCGCGTACCTCTCACGACTGCGAGGCGCCGCGCACCCGCCACCTTTATATACCCGTTGTATCCACTGATAGAGTTGGTGTTCCACAATATTCACTTCTTTGATTTTCGCTACCGTTTGGATGATTCTTGACCAGTTGAATATATTTTTCAGTCTGAATTGCTAATGCATAGGACTAAAGACTTCAAAAGAATGAATGAATTTCAAAGGATATTCTTAGTCTAAGCTTTCTTTGACAATCTAGACAAACCAATAATGCAACTGTTAAGTAAGTATCAGTGATTTCATTGTTATAAAACAGTTGATATTTATAGAAAATATCTTAGAATAAAATAGAATTCTTGGCTTGTTTATTTTATTTTCCTTGGATTTTTTATTTGATTATGATTTGAAAGTATGTTATAATAATATAATTGTATACTGTCTTTTCATCACACTTATATTGAGTATAAGATGAGTAGTAAACCTGGTTATTTTGCGATGATACAGGTCAAACACGTTTAAGCCCTTATAGAATCTTAATTTAAATTACTAATATGATTCTGATCTGTTTAAAGAAATTCCAGACTGTAGTCATTTAGTATTAAAATTGTTAAATACATTAATGTTTTTGACATTATATAGACCCAGCATCCCCAATCATTAGGGATGAGTATTTACAAAGTGAAATATAAAGCTTGATTCGAGCTGTCCCTCGGTAATAGCGACTATTCAGACGAGTGTCTCTGACTTTACAAACAGTTAATCCACTTACAGGTCCCTTGGTACTCACACCATTGACTTTGGAAACGTCATCTTTTCATATTTAAACGAGCTAAGTAGGTACTACATTATTTTTGTTTTTAATATATTTTTACCCGTCTGATAGGACGGGTATTGTTTTTTGCGCGTATCTTGTATGTTTGTAAATTTCTTTATTCCCACGTTTCTTTCAAACGACATTTCGACGATTTCGACAGGTATTAAACAATAAAAAAACAAAACAGCAGAGTTTTGGCGCCAAATTGTAAGTAGTTAATTTTTTTTTTAATCAAACTAATCGAGTAGGGTATCAAAATAAAGGGAATGAAATGGAGATTACAATATTTGAATTTAATCAGGAATAATAATTACAACAATTTTTAGATCTCTTTAGTGCGTTGCTTATCTGTTGATTTTTTTGCAGTCGGGTTATTATATTTTTTAATTATTTACTTGTTATAATTGTTATATCAGAAGGATCTACAAAGCTTTGTCCAGGTAATTTTATTCTCGAATCATCATCATCATATCAGCTTAGGATGTCGATGGTGGACATATTATTCTCGAATATCTAAAATATTATTGTGTCTTGCCAGCTTATAGCAATAGACTAACTTATATCATGAAAAATTAAATAATTAGTTTACAATTAGGAAAAAGCAAGTTATCCTTTTGGTGCCCATCTAATTAAATTAAAAACTTACTTATGCATAATTACCTTATTGATGTAAAAGAAGAGAAAAATGTTTTCTTTTTTATCTATACTAATATTAAAAAGAGGTAAAGTTTGTAACGTTTTAGGGGGTAATCTCGGGATCTACTGAATCGAATTTTAAAATTCTTTTAGTGTTGGATAGCGCATTTATCTATAGGCTTCTTTAGGCTATAAAACATCACGCTACGGCCAATAAGCGCTGAGTAGTGGCGAAATAAGGAACGACGGGAGCGAAGCCCCGCGCGATTTCTAGTCTGAAATAAAGAGTGACTCTTAGTTTGCTGAGCGACTAAGCTAACCTCGAGTTCGAAGTTTTTATCATCATCATTACAACCTATAATTCAATGTCCCACTGCTGGGCACGGGGCTTCTATAAACACGCTTACGAAGTTTTATTAAGTCGAATTCTAATGTTTTGTCGTCGGTCTATGACAACAATAAATAATTGACAATGGGAGGTTGGGTTGATTCTCGTGGGATATGGTAGGGAATACATTCAAAGCAGAACAGGGTGGCGCAGTGGTGGCTATGGTGTTGTTATTGTATTGTGGGACTAGGGTTTTCTGAGATCGATAGACTTTTATAGACTTGTGAGAATTTTTTTTAGGTACTTATCTGTACGTTATGCTTTTATAAAAAGTAGCAATCATTGTTAGGGAAACACCATTACCTACTCTTATTTTCAATTATAACTCAAGCTGCCCGGTTTAATGTTTACAACGTTTAACAGTTCACTTAACCTGTCTTAAATCTACACTACAAATTGAAATCACAATACATCATATACTATATTATTGTGCACTTCACTAGTAATTCAATTAAAACATTCCCATTTATCAAAATTATAATAAATCTAAATAATTAAAACAGCAATATTGTTTAATACTTTCGTTATTACCATTAATGTGATCGAAACACGAGGTAATCCTAGTGAACGTCATCCACCGTGTGACGTTATAATCTCGGGCAGGGTAGACGGGTTAAACCCTGTCGTTGTTACCACACACAGAATTGTAAATCGCCCATCGGGCAACGTGCTACCGACTAGCCTTTTGTAGTATCAACTGATTAAACGGTCTATGCCGTACACCAATAACTTGAGTAATTAAAAAATAATTATTAACAGCCGCACTCAGAGACCTTAATTAGCAGTAATCTGTCATTAACTCAATTTTTTCATTAAATAATCAACTTTAGGCGTATAGACTTAAGTATTACACGTTTTTACTAAATAAACTTTAAAGTTAAGTAACGTCTCTGAGTACGGCAGTTAATGTTATTAAAATGAATCATTCTAATGTTCATCATCATCATCAACCCATTAAGTCCCACTGCTGGGCTCGGGTCTCCTATCCTCTAACTAGTGAGCTTCTAATGTTGAACTTAAAAAATCGATCCCAATTAATCAATAGAATCCCAAGCCATGGATATGCGTGATAGTTTAACTTTGATGGTTAGTTTTGGCATACGAATTATAGCTGAAAAGTATTACATAATAGTAATAATCATACCTCACCATATCAACTGACGGACAAGGGCTCCCCAAGAGATTGCCAATAGAACCGGCGCGGCTCAGCGATCCTGTGGTTCTGATCAGATCATAGTAAAATGATTTATGTACGATTCTACATCTATACAAATACATTTTATTAAAGTTTCTGCTTATAATATCAAAATATCAATCCAAACCTAATTTAAGACGACCAAAACCCTTTGTATTAAATGTTTATACAAATAACACCTCGTTTTACAATCCCCTCACTCGCATGTGTCGTGCTTACAATGAATTGTTCACGTCTGCTGGCAGAGACACGAACATAAATGTTGATATTGACTTGTATATCCCTAATTATATTTCCTTTTGTAAAAACATTGTTAAATGTATAGACCACACTCAGTAACTAACGTTTATTCTAACTGTAGTTGTTATTATTTATCTTTATATACATATTTTATTGCACGGTATTGAACGTTTCGCATCCTAGCGACGTTTGTTATTAATAACCTCTTGCATGTTGTGTGTACTATTATAGGTTCGCATTCTAGGTTAAGAATAATTGTCATTAGATCTTATTAGATTTAATATGATTGTGAACTGTTTGTACACCTAATAAAATAAATAAATAAATAAATAAAATAACAGCTTTTTAGAATAGGCATTTGAAAGTATGTACGTTACTTATAACAAAAACACACTTTTCAAAACTTTTGTCTGTTAACTCCAAAACGGGGGGGCTTTACTAGCAGATCGTTAATGTAACTATCTTGAAAAATCAACCTAGGCTATCTTGATTTTGGATATAATAATAGGTTTCCGTGAAAAAAGTATTAGTATATGTAAGTATTAATTTAAAATATAATAATTTATCTATGACAAAATATATAGTAAATGTAACTAAAGAGTTCTCATTTATAAGTCCGCGTAGATGGAACTACAAATTGACAAAATATACATGTATACCTCTATATACGTGCGCTATAGAGAAACGCCAAGTTTATACGCATTTAATCTGCAAAATGTCTGTATATTTGCTCAGTAAATAAACACGGATAGTCGGGCTCGTTAAATTTTCGCGCTTGGAGGAACATCGCAGCGCAAACAGAGGTGACATCCTACTACATAGCTTGCCCACCCGTGGGACGTCAAGTGTGGACTGATGCGTGTGCTTCAATATTTAAACAATTTAGTTTGAATTGATGCTGAATTTTGTGGTTGAGGACATTCGGGTTATAAGCCTATGGAGGAAATTATAGGTGTTTATTGCTACTGTTAGAAGCTGTTATTTGTACTCGTCTTCAGAATTCAATTAGATTCGGAAAAGATGAAATTAGGTATTATGTTTAGCTATGGTGGCTGAATGGGAGAGTTTTTGACCAGCTACGGCGACCAATGTAGAATTCGTTTTTCGGAATTTATATGTAGGTACTTGTTAAGTGAGTTAGGTATTGCTAACGTTGAAGGAAAATATCGTAAAATAACTACTAGAAAAATCGTAAGTGTATGTCTGAACCAATCCGTATTGGTCCAGTGTGTGTGGATTAAGGTCTAAACCCTCTCAACTCTCTAGATAGAGGAGAGGAGAGTCTTGAAGTTATTTTTATGTAAAAATAAGCAAGTACCTTGCTAAACTGGCTGGTCCATTGCCATTTCATCAAAACTCTGTGCAAACCTTACAATTGAATAAACCTTTGAATCTGGATCCAATTAGCTCTTGTACAAATATCAGTAATTGGTGAGATTAATCGACGTCGACTACGGAGTCCGTATCTCAGCCCGGCTACAAACATTTTGGAAAAGGCAAAAATAATTAAAGCGGTTTTTATTGAGCTATTCTTTTGTTAGTGTTCTGATCGTGAAATAGTTTAAGTGTCAAAGAATTTTAAGTCAATTTTATTAGTATATAACTAATTGTCTATTAAGATGTCTTACGTTCAAGCAGTCAGTAATTTGGCATGGTGATCATGAGAATTATCAGTGTAGTGACGGACTAAGAATACATAATGTCACCACCCCATTTCTACCCGTGTAGACAAGGGCACTGCGAGAAAAGGAAAATACGAAACAAATCCTATACCAACCCGTCTGGCCAGCCGGGTATATTGGCTTAATTTCCTTCACAACATTTGAAGGAGACCCGTGCGCAGCAGTGTTACGTTTATGGGTTATGGTTTGGTAAATGGTGATGTGACGTCGATACGTCATTGTGAAAACGCGTTGAAAGATTGAGTTGAGAAGAGCGTTGAGGATGTCAGAGGACAGATTTACATGTAAAATTAACCTTTTACTATTGCTTAGACAATGATTTTAGGGTTCTGTAACAGAAGTATTCGCCTTATATGTTGTTTTATTTATGTAAAAAACAATTATGAACGCGTTGTGGTCACTGTTAAACATATGCATGGTGAAATTCTTGGTTCTTGAGACGTAGTTTTCTTTATGGCCACAAAGTGTTGTGGTCGAATGACCTGAGATTAGCCACAAAGTTTCGTGGGCGTTGGCATAAAAGTCATAATACTAATTTTAAGAAGAATAGAAAAAGAATATATTTATTACCATAAATATTACTTATCATACAACATTAAGTTAAAATAAAATAAATAAGTGAATTTACTCACTTTACCATACCTAAACATAATGTTTAATTACCGAAACTCCTCGCACTAGGCAAAGCCTGTTCCGTGGGAAGCTTCGCGCATGTACATATGCAAGTATAGTTTTTGTATCCAGCATTGTACATAATGTTTTGCTATGGGGATATTTATCATTATCTATATTTATTTTAACTTAACTTCTTTATTGTTTATAATTGCAATCAAGTTGCCTTATGACGTATCTAGCATGAGAAGTATATCCATCCGTAATAGTTTGATAACAAGCCAAACGCCGCGCTTTGCAGTTTGCACAGGGATTGCAGACGTAAATTAGAGCTCAGAGGAACAAGAGTTTAGTGCTCTTGTAGATTTATGTACTAAGATTATGTTCGTATATTAAATACATATAAAATTATTTAGTAGATTTTGTTATACATTTAAATTTGAGTTTAAATACTATATAAAATGTAACCTTGCCAAATCTAAGTAAGATTTGATTAACTATCGTTTATATTTTATATTTTATTTACGGTTCGCTACGTATACACGCTAATAGCGTTATGATTGACATTTTTGTGACTCAGTTTTTATATTAAGCTTATTTCATAGTGACTGCGCCATTTCTTATTTAATTTTAATTTAAAAACTCACTTAAGCACATAGACTTACAAAAGGACAATATTTTATACACGCATATTTTAACGCATAGCAACATTTTTTCCTTTACTCCTGTTCCCTATCATACCGCCATTTAAATATTACGAAATACGCACTCTCCGCGCGCGCTACGAAAATAACGCGAACCAGTCTAAACTCTTAAAATACGTCCGTGAAAATACCCAAAATTCATCAAACTAGTGCAGTGATCCATTTCAGTGTAACTTAAAATAAAATTATTGTGTTCAAAACCGCGAACACAATGCAACAATAGAGGAAGTCCAAACTGCCGCTCACGAGGTATGTTTCTGGCCCCTCCACATTGTACTATTAAGTGTCATATCTCCAAGTATCCATCTATTATGTTGACCAGGTTAAACGGGCGACGACAACACTAATTTACAAGCGAAGAGATGCCAGAGTTCGGTTTGAGGTAGAATTGTCTAAATTTACCCCCATTAAGGACATCGTTAAATTCGGTCGTCAACCCTACCATCGCTAGCTCCAAGGTTAATAGAATTTACATGATTTGTGTTATGTAATTTAGAGCAACTGAGCCAACAATATAATAGATCCTTATTTGGTTTTATTATATAATAATAATATTCTACCACATTCACACAGCGCCATCTAGTCCCAAAGTAAGCAATTATATTTGCTTATGTTATGGGTACTAAACAACTGCTATACTACTTAAATACATTTTTTTGTAAATACATACATACTCGTATTATAGATAAATTACACCCAGACACAAAACAAACCTTTATGCTCATCACACAAAGATTTGTCCTGGGTGGGGATCGAACCCACGACCTCCGGCTTAGCAGTCAGGGTCACTAACCACTAGACCAACAGGCCAGTCCATATATGCCCTAATACGCTATATAAATAGCAAAAAAGAAATTATAACGGGTCAATGAATAATATAGTATAATACTAGCCGAAGTCTGGGCATTAGTTCCCCTCTTTGTTTCTACTCAGCTCCTATTGGCCATAGCGTGATATAATAAATAGCCTTCCTTGATAAATGGGCTATCATATTCTAAAATAATTTTTCAATAAGAATAATTTAATATTCTACCACATTCACACAGCGCCATCTAGTCCCAAATGAAGCAATTATATTTGCTTGTGTTATGGGTACTAAACAACTGATATACTACTTAATTTTTTTTTGTAAATACGTACGCAATTATTATAAATAAATTACACTAAGACACAGAACAAACCTTCATGCTCATCACACAAAGATTTGTCCTGGGTGGGGATCGAACCCACGACCTCCAGCGTGGCAGTCAGGGTCACTAACCACTCAACCATCAGGCCAGTCAGCAATGCATTAATCTCACTATAACATCATTTAGTTTCCAAAACTGAAACAATTCGCCAGCAACAGTATGATTTATTAGCTGTGTGCTCAAATCTGTGCGGCGGCAAGCGAGCGTAATAGTTAATGAATTAAACTTGCACTGCCGGTGTTTAACACCCTCTGCCTACACCCTCGCAGAATGTATAACTTGTAGATGAGATACAGTTTATATTACTGGTGGGTTTTGTTGAGGAATTTCTGTAAAGGATTTTTTGATACCTTGATAGTTGAATTTGAAATTTTAATATCCGTGTAGTGACGGATTAAGAATACATAATGTCACTACCCCATCTCAACCCGTGGGTGTCGTAAAAGGCAATTAAGGGAACAAACTTATGCAGACAAGAGCACTGCGAGAAAAGGAAAATTTGAAACAAACCCTATACCAACCCACCTGGCCAGCGTGGTGTAGTAGGCTCAATTCCCTCCACATTATTTGGAGGAGACCCGTGCCCAACAGTGGGACATTTATGGGTTGAGATAATTATTGATATTGATACAAATAAACAAAATTTAAGTGTCTGTTTGTAATATCAAATAAGAGCTTTTTAGAGAAGGCATAATATGAAATTATGTACGTCACATATAATATTTATTTATTTAAAAAAGATTCACATACAGTTATTACAATATTACATTTACGAGTAGTGATACACAATATTTATCGACGTCATAAATTAATTGTATAACTAATTACAGGGTAATACTGCATGCAATTATATTCAACCAATGAAACAGATGCATTCGAATTAATTTGACCTTTATTATTATTATTTTTTCTTCTTAAATATTCGATTACATACCAATAAGATTAAAGTTGCGGGCACAGAATGTTAGTTTATTGTAAATGTGTACTGAATGCATTTATTTTGTCTCTGCTTTACCCCTACAGGAGTGTTAGAGATCGCTTTAGTATACAAGAAGTTTGTTAAATAAATAAATGAAATTCAGCTTTGGAAACACGTGTATGTGTGTTTGTATGTTCCTTCATTATTTTGTTTGGATACACGTCAGTGCAAATTGAGGTTATAGGTATTTTTATATTAGGTATTATTTTAAAAGTGATACTCTGTAATGTCATGTTCAAAGACTTGCAAGTATGGGGATTGTCATGCCTATAAAAAATCAAAAGGTTGTTGCGAGTCCATTTGTACGAAATATTAATGTGAAAATGTGCCATATTTACGTGACATTTTATGCTAACAGAGCTCAAATCGTGGCAGAAATAAAACAAATCAATATAAATGAACGTTCGCCAACATGAATTAAACAAACTAAAACTAAATCAACATATTGTACGTAGTGTAATTCAATTTGTATAACAAACACGGAATAAATAATGAAACAAACAGCACCGGTATCGGAACATCGGGAACTAAACTCGCTAATCTGCTTTGCGCTACAAATTGGCGTCCAAACGGGAGCCACTGAATATTGCAACATCCGCGCAGCGCCCGTCGCCCGCCGCGCCGTGATTTACGGCTCATCTCACCCCGTTCTGTATAACTTGTTAATATGCAAGCGCTTTAATTATATAGTAAGACCGTTCAACTACATTTTGCACTAGGGATTTTTATTTCCGCCGTTAACATTTTATCAAATTTGTTTTTTGGTTTTCAAGGTTTTTAAAGCGAAGTGCTGCCGGCATTACATACATCTGTTCAAACGACATACTCCCATTAACCTACATATAACTTGATATGTTACCGTTTTTTTACCCGACTGCCATAAAGGAATTTTTCGCTCGTATGTATATATGTATGTATTTATGTGGGCATGTCTGTTCCATTGTGGCCCTTTGTAGCCTTAACGGCTTGGCTGATTTTAAAGTGATTCAGTAGATTTGTAATGAATTGAATATCTATATCTAAACCTATATATAGACCTTTTACCAGTGTATTCTTCGAATTAATTGCTTTAAATTTACTGTCAAAGGCTACTATCAGGCGTCGTGTTTTTTGGTTCTTTAAATTAATTCTTGTTATGTGCCGGGATTATATATTAAATAAATGTTATCTTTTGTTACAGCAGTAATAGAACGCATCAGCACCCCATCATCAAGCACAACGATAACAACAATCACAACAAGCACAGTTACGACGACTTCATCGAACTGTGCCGTCTGCAACATGGCGGGTGCGATCAGAACGGTCTCGCGGTCGAGAGCCATCCACTACGGCTTAAAGGAGGAGGCAATAGGGGCCAGGGTGTGTGAACCTTGCCACTGTAGGTGCGTCAGGTCGCGGTACACGAGGTGTCCCGTCCCCACGTGTCCCGGGCCCAGGGTCAGAGCGAAACGGTTAAGACATCTACCGCCAAGATGGCACGACTTATCTGCAGAACTTAAAAGGCCACTCTTGGAGGAGTTTGGTAAGTTGATTTTATAACTTTTAAATAACTTGCAATGTTTGTGTGTACTACTACTGCAATGGAGGAATATCGTCCGTAGGTTTCTGTAACGAGCCACGGTGATAAGTAGAAAAACGTTGTCATGACGTCATCATGGTAATAGGTAAATGGATAAATTCGATCTCAGGGACGACCACCCGCGTAGCTCAGATGGAAGAGCACTGCACACGGAATGGCAGGGTCGCGGGTTCAAGTCCCGTCGTGGGTTTGAATTTTTCCATTACTTGTTTAGCATTTATATAAAATGTTAAACCAAAGCGATGGAATTTGCTCAATATTTAATGTACTACTACAGTTACACATTTTTATTATTGTAAAACTAACTAAGCCAAAATTTAAGAGCGCTAAATTGATCACTGTCGAGTGTGAGTACACGACTGCTAACATGTCACTAGGGGAAGCGTAGGGATAGAAACCAGGGGGTCTTCTGTCGTGCGCCTAATTGTTTTGCTCGAGTAGTATATTTGTTTAGATAGAAGTCTTGTAAATTGAATCTGACGTTATCGGTTTCTGATTGAGTCTACGTAAAAGCCTGTTTGAAAACAAATATTTCTGTAATCTTATTAATGCCCTTTTTTTCAAGATTTTGTCTTTTATAAAGTTACATCTTTATAATAATTGTCTACAGAAATCCCCAGCGATCTCAGCAAGTGTTGTTTAGCGTGCTTCAAGAGAATAACTCGGAGGTTAGAAACAGTGGTGGAAGGCGGATCAACGCCAGAGCCTACCGAGGAAGAGGCGGCGAGGTTCAGGTCTATGCTCAGGGACCACGGAACCGCCTGGGACCGGATAGCAGCCGTTAGCGGGAGGACGCCCGCTAGTTTGAAGGCCTTCTATTTCACATATAGGTTAGTTTTATTTTATAAGTACCAGTAAAAGTTTTTTTAAATACAAGTATTGTAACTTCACTTTCTTCATCTATACAGAGTTTAGCAGATATATTTTCGTGTTTGGTTTCAAAACAATGATAGTTACTAAGCTGATAATCTACGTCAAACTTTCGCGTTGCATGTGATCCCTTGAATTTACGTTCTATATTTCTAATATAGAACGGAAATTCAAGGGATCACATGTCATGTCACAAGCTGACTCCACTGCAGTCAGTGATACCACGGTCAGTCAGCCCAGTGTAACCTCGTCGAAACGTCAAGCAACATCATGTATGTAAATATTTAATGGATGATCTCGTGAATTCCTGATCTGTGTTTCTAAACTGGTAGTTTTTTTAGTAATGAATCAAGTTATATAAACAGTCGATCTTGCTTTGCAGGAAAAAGTTGCAACTAGACACTGTGGTGGAGCGGACGGCGTCGGCGCCGCGGCTGAGCTCGTCGGAGGACAGCGCGCTAAGCTCGGCGGACACCGACACGGCGAGCGGCGGCTCTCCGGCGCGCGCGCCCAGCGCGGGGCGAGCGGCGACGGCGCCGGCGCCGGCCCCGCGCACCGACGCCGTGGCGCCGCGCCGGCCCCGTCGCGACGAGTACGACTCGTCCGCCACCGAGACTGCTGACGAGGAGAACGATGCGCCTAGCGCTAAGGTAAGCACTCTAGATTTTTTTTATGATATCAAGTATTAACATTAAAAAAAAACAAACTTTCCGTAAATTCGAACTTGTATTTGATCTACTTCATGTTTTTTTTACAACATGTGTGTTAAACGTGGCAACATTTGTCATTTGTCGCAGATCGTTCCCCCGTCGTCGTCTCTACCGAGCGCGGTGTCGGTGGCGTCGTCGTGTAGTCCCGTGGTGTCGGTGTCGGCGGTGGGCGGCGCGCGGGTGAGCTCGGCGCCGCAGACCGTGCGCGACGTCGTACTCAACCTCATCGAAATCAGCCTCACCAGGGACTCACAGCCCCAACATCCTAACATCAAACCACATCAGATTAAGGTTGGTAGACGTTGTAGATCTAGATATGATAAGTGATAAAAGCTTTCTATTGGCGTAAGTTTTGTACGCCGCGACTTCAATGATAAATAAATCTACAGTTGAAAATGCGTGCTTATTATTATAAAAAAATATGTCATATATTTATTTGATTATAAGAAACTTGGGCTACCATTTATAATACAGCTTAAATATATTTTCAATTACGTCTTTAACATTACTTATCACATATGTTGTACATCCTGAAACCCTATAATAAATAAAGAAATATTTATTAATTTCAGTTACCGTCTTCGTGTTCGAGTGGGCGAGAGGCACTTGCCACGCTAAGCGTGGTGAACAGCTCACACGTGGGTGGGTCGAGTGGGAGCAGCGGCGGGGCGAGCGGGGGCTCGCTGGGCGGCGCGGCCAGCCCGCAGCGCGCCGCCACCATCACGCCGCTGGGGCACGCGCCTAACAACAACACGGACGGCAAGGACGTCATGTTGCTGCAGATCGAGCCGCGCGCCGAGCGCCCCGAGCGGCCCGAGCGCCCCGACCGACACGAGCCACTCCTCGACCTTAGCGTCAAGCGCCCCAGGCACGACCAACCCTTCCCACATCCCAACAAATCGGTAAAGAAACTATTTTTTTATGAAAAACCTTCTTTATTCTGTACACACACACAGCACATTATTATGTTGGCAGTGATATCAAAATATTTTAGATTACCTAATGTGAAATAAATAAATAAATAAAAGGTGAGAAGCCGATATAAATATATAAATAAATATATATTTGTCCAAACAGGTTTATAGAAATTCAACAGACTACCAAACGTATCGACCACAACCCGAGCGCGAATCGCCGAACCAGTACAATTCTAAACCGAAATCGGTGGCACAACCACCACGGCCTTTAAAACAGGTGCCTAACAAGGGTTCCATCACGTTGGGCACTCCCGTCGAGACAAGGTTTGAGCCACTAAGAAATGCCCCGGAACAGAAGACAGGGTCTATAACGGCGGGAACGCCGGTACACGGGACACATCACCTTGCTGACAAAAGAACCATGGATTTTTACAAAAGAAGAAGTCCAGGCGGCGCGTACTATGCGGCGGGGACGAACCAGCCGCGGCCACAATCACCTTCCTTCTCACCTGTGAGTTTTACATGATATTTATTTACGTCGATAGTGTCACAGTTAAAGCTATCCAGAAGTTCCAGAACTTATAAATATAGAATACAATTGTTGATTTGAATAGGAATTCAGGCTTTTATAAGAATTTAATAAATTCCGCTCAAATGATAGTCGTAAACTTGTTTGTGTAAGCATTTAGTAGAGTATAGTATAACGGTTGATTTGTGTGTGTATAGACTGGCAGTTCAGCGAGCGGGTACGCGCGTAACCCATACGGCGGACTGGAGCAGCGACAGATCATCATGGCGGACTTCATCACGTCGCAGCAGATGGGGCACGGCGGCGCGCGGCGTGAGCGCGAGCGGCCCCCTTCACCACAGTTTCGCTCCGTCATACAGCGCCACACGCCCCATCCGCCCCATGCGCCCCACGCGCCCCATGCCCCTCACGGATCGCACGCGCCTCATGTCTACCCCCACTCTCATCCGCACCCTCACCCGCCGCCAGGTCAGTACTTTTATTTATTGTTTAAGAATTAACATACAGAAAAAATAATACAATAAAAATAACATATACATAGCTGGTCTAGGTATATGTTATTTTATAGTTTACTCCAGAGTCAACTACTAAAAGAAACCTAAAGAACAAAAGAAAGAAAATACCGTGTAAGTGTTAACCTTCTGTATTCCGTGTTTCAGGCCACGAAGCGTTCACGTCGTTGGTGGACGTGGCATCAGCAGCGACGGCGCTGCCGGTGCCGCGCGGTTCAGCGCCCGACAACAACAAGCCCGAGTCTAAACAACAACAACAGCAACAACAACAACACCACCAACAACAGCACGACATACGGTACATATTACACTAGTTGAGGAGTGACTTGCCAAAAGGGCTTATTTCAATATAAACAGTTTTTTCAGAAACTGGTAAAAACTGATAACTTATCATATATTAATATTTTGACTATGTAACATTTATGTACTTATTCTAGCTATTGTGGTTAATAGTTTCTCAGTTATTGGTAAAAAAAAACCCATAAACCAGAAATAAGTATTTTTTTGCTCCAAAACGTGTTTTTTGGGTTCATTTTTCTTAGGGAAATAAGACGTTTTGTCACCGGAAACTTCGATAATACGATGTGTTTATACAAAAAATCGATTTGCATAAAAAAAACGAAATCTCTCGAAACCCGAATTAAGCCCTTTTGGAAAGTCACTCCTCAGTTGTACACTCTGCTATACCTACCTATACTTCTTTCAAAAGTATT
This sequence comes from Laspeyria flexula, assembly GCA_905147015.1. Classification (NCBI taxonomy): domain Eukaryota; kingdom Metazoa; phylum Arthropoda; class Insecta; order Lepidoptera; family Erebidae; genus Laspeyria; species Laspeyria flexula. Next base: position 6,974,254 of record LR989969.1, on the reverse strand, counting down.
TAATAACTGCATAGCCCAGAAAGTCGTGGATGTGTTGACAAAAGTAAGATGTAATCTGTTTCATCGTTACATGTCTTATTGAGTAAACAATCTTAATCATCATCATCATCATATCAGCCCAAAGACGTCCACTGCTGAACATAGGCCTCACCTAATTTACGCCACTGCGAACGGTCCTGTGCCGCCTGCAACCAATCTTAATAGGTCTTTATAATTCGGCTTGGTTAAGGAGTTATTACACTACACTATATTCAGGGTCCCTTTAATTTAAGGCACCTTCTGAACAGTAGCAGTACAGCAGTACTCTTGTCTGAATAATGTTACTCCCCTAGTCGCCTTTTACGACACCCACGGGTTGAGATGGGGTAGTGTCATTATTAGGGTTCATGATTTCTCGAGCTTTTCAATTTCTCGGGTCTCGAGAATTCTCGAGGCTAATGTCTCGGGTCTTCTCGGGTTGTCGAGAAATTTACATTTACGTACGTTTTCTCATATTATTTGGTTCCAATAACGTCAAAAAATTCAGTGGTTTTCCTCTCAAATAAAAGTAGCAAACTAATTATAAAGCTTTTATTGATTATATTCAAAAACATGAATCTTATGAATAAGCTAATTAATTTTTTTTAACAAAATACAGAAATAATAAAAGATTATTTATTTATAATATTATTCAGACTCATAATTATAATGACTTTTCTCGAGCTTGATGTCCCGGGAACAAAGCCCAACGATTTCCCGGAAATTCTCGAGCCGAGAATTCCCGGGAATAAACCCTAGTCATTATGTATTCTTAATCCGTATGTACACCGATAATTTAAATAACATTATTAGTTTTAACAACTATTTATCTCTGTTACAGGTTTACGATGGCGCAAAAGTTCCAGCAACTACCACAATTTCCGGTTTGTATTTTTATTTTAATTGTTATGAAACATTAAATACATTTTAAACGTTAATTATAAACTTATGATTATTATTTCTCTACAGTTAATGGACAGAAGAGCGCAAGCGCAACAGTACATGGAGAGAGACAGACAAATACATATACAAAGAAGAGAAACGTAAGTTGTTCACCACTTCAATTCAATTTATAATAAACCATAATGTTTGAACATTATGGTTAATTTTAGATAGGTTTGTTGGTAAAAACATAAAGAACTTACCAATTATGGACCCTGTTGGATACGGCAAAAATGTATTTGAAAGAAGAGGAATAATTCAGTCTTCCAGCTAGCTACACTACCTATGTGGGGAACTGATAGCTGCAAGTGTCAACGTGGTGTTTTAAAAACAAATGTTTATGGGCTCATTTTCATTGGTCGATTGGGCCCGCATGCAGGATACTGGAGACTGTACGCCATAGCGTTTGATGCGATAATTAGTCGATGATTATTACCAAACGAAAATGTAAATGTCTTTTCGGTATTTAATGATGGAAATCACTTCCAGAGCTATTCACGCGATGCAAGACCGACACAACATGGAGCAGCAACAGCAGCAACACCAGCAGCAACAACAACAACAACATCAGCAACAACAACACCAGCAACAACAACATCAGCAACAACAACATCAGCAACAACAACATCAGCAGCAACAACATCAGCAACAACAACAACAACATCAGCAGCAACAACATCAGCAACAGCAACATCAGCAGCAACAACAACAACAACACCAGCAGCAACAACATCAGCAACAACAACACCAGCAACAACAACATCAACAGCAACAACATCAGCAACAACAACATCAGTCTCAGATCATACATGAGAGGCATCACATGGCGCATCAATTGGTAACTACAACTTGATCATACAATATACAGTGCCCGGAAAAAAATATTACACATCGACCTTTGGAAAGAGACAATCGGTTATCTCTATCGCACTTGAACAACGACTGAGAAAACGTCACATAGGTAGTGTGCGACATGTGACTTTTTGTCAGTCATGTTCAAGTGCGATAGAGATAACAGATTGTCTCTTTCCAAAGGTCGATGTGCAATATTTATTGCCGGGTACTGTACTGATTATAATGACGTAATGAACTACTTTAGTGACGCACCAGAGGAGGGGGGGGGGACTGTTCTAACGACATGTCAGATTATTACTATCAGAAAACTTTCTGTTTGACCAGTTTGGAAATTGTTTACGTCATGTTTCCTGGCGGACCACTTTGGCTTTTGCAAGTATGTTACATTAAAAAAATCTGTGGTATGTTCTTTCCGTGAAACATCAGGCTTCCAGGCGTTTTAGCAAACAAAGATTAATACATTTTTTTGGTTAGTTTTAACAAAATTATATTATAGAATAGTTATATAACCTTTTAGGAAAATATATAAATATGAAAATAATTATGTTTATGGACCAGTGTTTTGTCGGCTATTGCCGTTGTCGGCGTACAGGGAACGCTTGCGCTTGTCGAGTTTAGCCGACGTTGGTGTTCAAGAGGTTAAAAACTTATGTTAAAGGATCTTGGTTTGGCCACTACTCAGCTCCTATTGACCGCAGCGTCATGTTATATAGCCTATAACCTTCCTCAATAAATGGGCTATCCAACACTAAAAGAATTTTTCATACCAGGCAAGTAGTCCCTGAGATTAGCGCATTCAAACAATCAAACTCTTCAACTTTATAGTATTAGTATATATAAGTAAGACATACGTATGTGTTATTTACAGAGCGTGTCTCAGGACGGCGAGCGGCGCCTGGTGCAGTCAGTGTCGTACAGCGCGCCCATCAAGCGAGCACACACGCCGCACGCGCCCGCCATACTCGCCGACAGGAAGGACAAGTATGTACACACACTAACTAACATATTGACTTCTTACATGTTTATAGTAGACGAGTCATTTTCATATTAATAATAATAATATTCTACTACATTTACACAGCGCCATCTAGTCCCAAATTAAACAATTATGCTTGTGTTATGGGTATTAAACAACTGATATACTACTTAAATATTATTTTTTTGTAAATACATACATATTATAGATAAATTACACCCAGACACAGAACAAACCTTTATGCTCATCACACAAACATTTGTCCTGGGTGGGGATCGAACTCACGACCTCCGGTTTAGCAGTCAGTGTCACTAACCACTACAGGCCAGTCAATATATAAACATATGGAATCTGTCAATCAATGTCTATCAATCAATATAATCTGCATATGAAAAAATTATATGTAAATATACTAGGTTGTGGAATGAACTTCCCTAACGAGGTTTTACCAAGGGACAACAGTATGGGGTTCTTCAAAAAAGGAGTGAATAGGTTTCTTAAGGGTCGGCAACGCGCTCGTGATGCCCCTGGTGTTGCAGGCGCCCATAGGCTACGGAACCGCTTACCATCATGCGGACCGTACGTTTGTATTCATTCATCACTATATATCATATTACATATTATATTATACTGGGTCATAACCCAGATATCAACAATATTAAAGAAATAAATATTAAAGAATTATTCTATATGTTTCTATTTAGGTCATTAGTGGCCCCACAGACTATCAGTTCGTCGCCGAACAATGACGGCCTGTCGGTTAAGCGCGATCTCCTATTGCCTGCGTCGCAGGATAGTCTGTGGGGCTCATTACATAATAATATGATAAGATACATAAGTATTAGTTGTTGCCACAGCCGGGCGGTGGTGTCGTCGGTGTCGGTGACGTCAGTGCCAGGCGCGGCGGTGGCGGGCGCGGGGGGCGCGGGGGGCGCGGCGGGGGCCCCGCGGCCCGCCGAGGGCACGCTCACGGCGGCCTCGCTCATCGACGCCATTATCACGCATCAGATCAGCCAGAGTACCGACCAACGGTTTCCGGTGAGTAAAATAATTTAGTATAAACTAGTTGTTTACATTTTAAGAACACTTTGATGAGTTTTATCCTATTTTAAGTAATTTTTTAGATAACTGTATAAAGCATTTTTTAGACAATAATTGTGTGAATCGTATGTAGTGAAAACTACGATTGCGTGTTCAGAATCATCTTTATTGAATAAATAAGAGAGTATTTATAATTTCTATTTACATCTGTGTGAGCAATGTGAGCATGCACAGTCGAGTTCATTAATATATTGGCACCATCAAGGATTCAAAATATTGTGAGCGTTGAAAAGCTCAATAAATACTATAGAACCTATGAATCAAATATATGTCCTCATGTGAATGATTCAATAAAAATATGCTGTACATTATGCAATAAGTTGTAGTCTCCCTTTTCAACAAAAATATCTATTGATGGTGCCAATATATTAATGAACTCGACTGTACATATATGTTAAAATGCTGAGAAGGTAAAACACTACTTAGATATTAAAATGTAAAACCCTAAGTATGAGTAAGGCAATACCTTGATGTATTTGTTATATCAGGAGCGGGAAGGCGGAGGTGCGGGTGGCGCGGGGCCTGTAGGGCAGGGGGCGCCGGGGCCTGGCGTGTCCCGCGAGGAGCACGCGGCCGCCACCGCCGCCGCTATACAGGCGCACACCACCAGCATCAAGCTCGGCGACCTCGCCTCCAACATCATCACCAGGGACTTCTGCAGTCCCACCACGTCTATAATGCACCACAAGTAAGTAGTGCAACAACGGTCTTAAATCTTTGTCGATGATTTTTTTTATATGCTTATATAAAAATTCAGCAAGAGCAAGAAGTGTTAACCTTTTGAGCGCCACGTCAAATCGGTATCGCTGTGCCTTGGGCGCCAAGCTTTTAAAATACAGTACATTTTAGACGTGCCATGCCGTCATTGGCGTGGTGAGCACATTTTCATTTTACGTGTATAGACGTCTCTGGCGTTCAAAGGGTTAAGTGTAGTTGAACTATTCCATAATTTCTGGATCTAATTTTACGTTATAATTTATTGCAAAGTAAATTATTTATGAAAAAATAATAGTCCCATAAATAATAGTAACAGTCCCTATATACCTACCGACGTTAATGCCACAATGATGCAGCTTTCTTATTTATATTTTACAATCTTTAGTGTATGTATAATGTATGCTCTAACTTCTAAGACATAAGACCGAATATAACAATATCTGACCTGTCGTCGTGTTACTCCAGCAACAGGTTCACGGTGCAGAACTCGGAGGGGTACGTGAGCGGGGGAGGGGGCGGCGCGGGGGAGGAGTGGAAGAGGAGGGACGCGCCCAAGCACGCGCCGTACCTCGAGCCTGTGTCGCCGCCTGACAACCATCCTGCCAACAGGTACTGCATCTGCGAACTACTGCCTCTCAGGACGCACTTTCCTATGTTTCTAATCTTCTGTCTCTTAATACCGTCATTTATTAAAAGCGAGAGAGAGACTGACAGAGTGATCTGCCGCGATCTCGTTCTAGAAAATGACGGTTCTAAATGACAGAAAATAATAGAAACGGAGGATGTGGTCCAACCCTAAAGCGTCTGTTAAAGATGAGATAGATCTTGGAATTTCGACCAATTATTAGCTTTTACATTATCACTTACGTGAACGATGTTACATTTCAGAAATAATAGCAATCGTCGCTACAGCTGCGTGGGGACGGGAGGCGTGTCGGGCGTGGGCGGAGTGTCGGGCGTGGGCGGAGTGGGGACAGTGGGGGGGGCGGGCGGGGCCGGCGCGGGCGGAGTGCTCACGGCCTTCGACTACGTGACTAACCGCATCGTCGAGGTCATGCGCAGCGACGCCGACGAGCGCACCAAGCCGCCGCTCGCCTTCCCCACCACACAGTACGCCTACCCTTACTCCGCGCTCAACGTCGCCACCAACAGCACCGACGGTATGTGTTCTGGCAACAGTTTTCACTCACAAACTTGTTTCAATACTGGGTGTGTGAGGATAGATCTTTCGGGACCGAAAACCGGGGATAGATTTAGTAATTCTACTTATCTAAAATATTTATCACCGTCCCCAAAATTGCATACATACTGAGTTACAAGCGCGTAAAGTTCGGTTCAATGAATGAGCTTTCAACTTGCAAACCCGTTGATTTTCTTCAGATAAAGCTGTTTCTGCAATAATATTCATTTTATTATCAGGCATCATAAATTCTAGACTATGTATAATTTTATAAGACTATTGACAATATTTACTATGTTAAATTCCGAATAAATGATTTGATTTTGATAATTGCACATGATTTGACAGCACTTCTAAAAAAAAATTACCTAATTACCTATATTTAATATTTTTAATATCATTTTATCATAATAAGTAGTATATATACCTGAGAGAGATTTACTTAAACCCAATATAGTCACTTACAGTTCGTGTTGTGTGGTTGCAGGGGGCAGCGCGGGGCCGCACGCGGCGGGCCCGGCGCCGCCGCCGGTGCCGGAGCCGGCGCCGCTGATGTCGGCGCAGTACGAGCCGCTGTCGGACGAGGACTGACGCGCGCCGCCCGCGCCGCACCCGCTCCGCGCCGGCTAGTGACAGGACTCCTAACGAGATGTGATCCTACATGTTCGTGCATTTCGTCTGATCTCGGTCATGTTCGTACGTTCTGTGTACTTGTGAATGTTGTTACGTTCGCGAACACGAACGAATCGCTGACTATGGACGCGCGCCGTTATTTATTTGTTTCGCGTTCTTACGTTTGTTTTCTTGTAGTACTCGCGTAGTTGAACGATTAATAGTGTTGTCGGTCCGTGTCGCCTGCGTCGTTAAATTCGACGAGCATTGCACTGCCGCTGAACTAAGCAAAATAATAAAACGATTACCTCAGTAAAAAACGTTCGAGTGGCAGTAATCGCGGACGTGAAATTATAATTTGTAACGGTGTAACGAGTAATATTAGTATTGTTAATCCAGTCTTCCATCGCCACTTCGATTTAAACGTATAAATAAACCGACTCGCTGTAATAGCATAGGATCCGAGCGACTTCGTCCATTACTTAGCTACACTTAGGTACTTGTATATTTGTATAGAGCGGATGCACGCGCTGATCGTCGTGAACATTGGTGAACGCTTCGCTTCGGATTTCGCTGACGCATCATCCACTAGTTCCACAATAGTTGCGCGTAGTCGAATTATCATTTGTTCATTTCGTATTGTAAATATCATTAATATCGTTTGTAAAGTTGTGTATATGCCGCGGTGAGTGAGTCCGGTGTGTCTGCAGCGAAGTCCGGAACGGTCCCGGTTACTTGAAATTGAAACTATACTCGACGACTGAAGGTGCTTGATTCACCTTCATTATACATATAGATAGCTTAACGTTATTGGTATAGAATAAGTAATATAAATTATATACATATGTAAAAGTATATGGTTATTATGTATATGCATTTGTAATTATACAGGTTAGTTAAGAGTTTAATTATTCGTTTGATTTCGTTTTTTAGTTAGGTGGTGTGAGTGGCCGTTATAAATATTGTGGCGTGGCAGTCGAGCGAGAGTCGCGCGTCGCCGCCGCCGCACTACGCGCTTACAGAGGGTGCATTTTGCTTTTTGTAATGTGTTCCACTTTTGTACTCGCGCCCGACTCCAATGTAGCCGCGTGCGCAGATATTGGAGTTGCGCGCGATGTTTTTGTAAATGTTTTCGAGTTATGTGTAAAAAACGACTGATTAAATTTACTTTGAGCGAGTGTTTGGGTCGAGCGGCGGCGGCGGTGCCCGCTGTATAAACATTGTGATTTCTTTATAAAAGTTGTAATGTACTGTAAGTAGCCCAAGAAAAAATAATCCTTGTAAGTCCGAACATACGAAACAGACGTTTGGGAGGACAAATCAATAAATAAGAAGCAAATCTATTCTTGTGTTTCATTTCACTACTATAAGTAAGTAATTTTATAACTGCCTCGGTGGCGCAGCGAGAAGTGTATACTGCTGTGCAAGAGGTCCTGGGTTCAATTCCCGGGTTGGGTGAAAATGTTATTGGGCTTTCCTATCATTAAATTCCAGTACTTAGATTTTCCCGGAGTTTGGTAAACAAATGTTCCCGGTTGATGACAATAGGCTTGCCCCTATTTCATGGGACCAAACATAACTGGCAAAATGTGAGTGTGAAACACCTCTGCCTACCCTTTCGGGGAAAAAGGCGTGATGCTATGTTATGTTATGTTAAGTATTTTTATTGCTTTCAAAGGTAAGTATATAGACCACCAACAACAAAAGTATTATTATTTCCACTATAAGGAACTGTCAATATCTGACGACGTCTAACTGAAAAGATTCTCAATAGATCGTGATGCCTCGTTACGTACAAATAACGAGCCTCCGTAGCCCACGCCCTCGGATAAAAATACAAATAGATTAACTGCTGTACTCAGAGACGTACTTAAATTTAAAAGGTTATTTAAGTAAAAACGTGTAACTTAAGTCGATACGCCTAAAGACGATTATTCAATTAACCCTTTGAACGCCAGAGACGTCTACACACGTAAAATGAAAATGTGCTCACCACGCCAATGACAGCATGGCACGTCAAAAATGTACTATATTTTAAAAGCTTGGCGCTCAAGGCACGGCGATACCGATTTGACGTTGTGCTCAAAAGGTTAAAAAAATTGTGTTAATGACAGATTACTGCTAATTGACGTCTCTGTGTGTGGCTGTAAGTGCCATATGCTTGGAGCCTAATGCCTCAATAAATATAAAATTCCCCCTCCTACATAACGCAGACGATGAATCCATGCAAAACCGAATTATGACATGAGAGTCCGGTAACGATGAAAAATTAAATAGAGAAGTATATATGGACTGGCCTGTTGGTCTAGTTGTTAGTGACCCTGACTGCTAAGCTGGAGGTCGTAAGTTCGATCCCCACCCAGGATAAATCTTTGTGCGAGGAGCATGATTGTTTGTTCTGTGTCTGGGTGTAATTTATCTATAATATATGTATGTATTTACAAAAAAAATGTATTTAAGTAGTATATTAGTTGTTTAGTACCCATAACACAAGCAACTATAAAGTATAATTGCTTAATTTGGGACTAGATTGCACTGTGTGAATGTGGTAGAATATTATATTATATAAGAAATTAGACATAACTTTCCGGAACAAAATTAAAATTAAATCAAACTGCAATATGTACGGGTATGTATACGATGTATAAATTTAATACCTACATAATAGAAAGAAAGCTAAGGTAGGTAGGACATAAAAATATATAAAAATCTAAACAAGCGCCCTGATTCTGAGCTGTCGGAAAATTTTCGGCCTGAAATGTCAGTGTAATTAAAGTTAAAAAACATATTGTTAAAGAAATAAATGGTTGGTGGTACCTTAAATGAATCAGTTTTTAATTTGTTAGACTATTTTCCAACATTAAATAACATAAGCTGTAAAAATACGTCGTTCTAAGATTCGAAAAAGTTTACGATTCGGGAGCAATCCGGTGAGTCAGAATCAGGGCCCAGGAATCCTATCATGTTAAGCTACGAGTCCGATTCTTACTTGGCCGGTTTTTTAGGGTTCCGTAGCCAAAATGGCAAAAACGGAACCCTTATAGTTTCGTCATGTCCGTCCGTCCATCCGTGTGTCACAGGCATTCTATTCGAAAACTACTCGATGTATATCTATGAAATTTGGAGAATTAAGTGTCTTGTGAGAGCCGCTACTAGGTTTTATATATTTTTAAGGGGGACACAGGGGGCACTCCATACATATAACAGATGCTGAAATTTTTATTAGCAAACATTTACAAATCGCATATACTTCGACAGATCTTTTAAAAACACTAAGGTTTTTCTAAAAAAAAGTCTGTCTCTAGGGATACTAGAGACTAGAGTCTAGACTAGACTAGAGTAATGGAAACGTATCTTTACTTACCCAACTTTTACAAAAGTTGGAAAGTTTATTTTAAGCTATCAAAGTGTAGACAACAATCAGCTCGACATGTTGGCAACACTTGTAAACCAATTATAAAGTTCCAAAGGCTCCCCTCGTAAAGGGTTGCCAGTGTAAATTAGCACTCTCCACATATTTTTGTGTCACAAAAAGTATTTATCTAAACCGGTTTAAACTTTTTCGAATTTCGTTTTTATTTTTAAATTCAGTGGTTGTTTTGGGAGGGTCTATTGAGAGTAGATTTGTTTGGACACTGGAACAAACGGAACCAAATTAAAATACTTTTTTATTTGAAGTTTTGTGAACTTTCATTCGACGCAAAAAATATATTTTGTTGACGGATTTTGTTGAATGCAAAAAAGAATGTCAGAGAGGGGAGTGGTTTTACAGGGTCGGTATTCGTATGTGATGCTTCTAGTGTTGCGTCCATAGGCTTCGGTAACAGCTTACCTTCAGACGGACTGAAAACTTGTTTGGTTCCATCGTGCAATAAAAAAAAATCACTGCACTAGTTAGGGAAATTCTATTCTTTTATTATGCGTTGGTAACGCTTATGAAATAGAAATATATATAAATAGGAAAATTAATGAATGGATAGATAAATGTTTGTTGCTTAATTATGCTAGAATAGCTAAAAGGTTCTGTATAAAATTAAACACACATAGTTTATACCCTCATCCTCAATTGATGTACACATTTCCCAGGATATCTATGTATTAAATAGTTTTTGAAACAATATTTTATACATTTGCTAAATAGCTTCGGAATTGTATAAATATTACATTTCCTACATACATTTCCTAGGATTTGTATACAATTCCTAGATTTCATACATTTCCGGTAACATAGACAAATAATCGATTTGCATCAAAAAAACGAAATCTCTCGAAATCCGAAATAAACCCTTTTGGAAAGTCACTCCTCAATTATTCAATCCTCAACCGGCGAGAATGCATGAAAAGACTGATGAATGTTGAAGAAGCCAAAGATGTGTGTCACAATCGTAGCAAGTGGAAGGAAACTGTCACTGCCTACCCCTCTGTTGTGAAAGAGGCGTGATCTATATGTATGTATGTAGAATATAAGCTAGAATAGGACATACGCTATTATTTACCGATATAACACGCGGGCAGAAGCTAATTCTATTTTATTAACCAAAGAAAAACGGAGGTTGGTTTCTAATTCGATTATATTTTATGTACATTCAGCCCTCATTCCGTTATTTATGGACCGATTTTGATGATTCTTTTTTTGTTCTATAGAGTATACTTCAACCCTCGTCAATTGTGGACACGACGTTTGGCGCCGACTTAAAATGTTTATGTAAAATTTGATAGTATCACTACTTAGTATAAAACAAAGTCGCTTTCTCTGTCCCTATATCCCTATGTATGCTTAAATCTTTAAAACTACGCAACGGATTTTGATGCGGTTTTTTTTAATAGACAGACTGATTCAAGAGGAAAGTTTATAGGTACAAAATACATATCACGCAGGCGAAGCAGCAGGCGGAAGCTAGTAATCTATATAAATAAAAATGGATCGCCGAAAAGTATGTGATGGATTCACGTGAGAACGGCTCGATCGATTGAATTAATTTTTTGTTGTATTTGCTATTGTCAAGGCATATATCGCCGTTCCCACCGAATAATACCGTAATCGTAAAATCTAAATTTTACAGGAAAAATAAAATACGGATTTTGGCTTCTAACTTTTTACTAGGTTTACATAGAAAAATCATTTATATACCAAAAGATAGGTGATTTTTTCTTAGATATTGTGATACATTTAAAAAGAAATATTATTATACTAGATTGAAGTTAAAAGCTAAAATGTATATTACCATAATTTGAAATAGAATCTTCATCCGTAAAGCAACAATACGATTTTATTCGGGTAAATTATCGACAGTGAGCTACACATAATAGTTGAATGCGATCTTATTCGCTGTTTTGTCGCAATGTTAACTAACTCAGTAATGAATTGTTACCATAATATTTGGTGATTATACAAATGAGATGACAAGTGTAATATTAATTAACGATAATATTCCATGTCAAATAAAATAAGTTTCACATTGTAAAAATATAATACCGGATAGTCCATATTACAAAATAAAAGGTAATTAATAATCGAATTCTTAAAATAAACCATGTTCTACATTGTTTTAGGGGTTTTTAATAAATGTATGGAAAAATAACATAAAAGAAACATAATTATAAATTTAATATTCATTTATATTAATATTTCAGTGCCATTTAGGCATCATATAGGTCTGACCCATCAAAATCGTCTGAATTTACTGTTAAAAATGTCTGCAACATACAAGATAGTTCTAAAAACCATGGTAATGATTACGTATAGCTTCACTAGCACACAATGCAAGTAAATCATCATACACAGGTTTAGAAATGGGGATAAGTTGGTGGCATATCTGTGTCAAGTTATCGACCATTGTAAATTCCAGAGGATTTTTCGGTTGCCGCCCACGTTTTGATATTGTAGGATCCGGGTCAGTGTACAAGTCGAAATATTCTTCCACAAAATTACATTTTAATTGTTAGACCACTTTTCCATGAGAAAATTTCTCTATTTTCCTTTGCCCACGAAAATCTTAGGGAACCTAAGTCACAAGCAAAGTCACCTTGTCCTTTACCAAGGGAGCTAAGTTTACGAAGGGCCTTGTGATATCTTTATGCCAGTTTTTTCCAGAGATGAGACATTTTAAATCATAGTAGTTTAAATCTTAAGATGTAAATAATAACTTATTCTTTATTGCGCGTTCAACACTATATTCACCCTCACTTGGACTATGGCCCGTAAAAAAAAAACGATATTAGAAGATGGTATATTAGGACTTAAAGGTACATGGCACAATAAATCTATTTTTGTTTTTTCCAGCACAGACATCAGTATAAAATGATTTGTAATAAACAGCTTCCAATTTCGTTTTTTGCAATAGAAAGGTGCCAGACATGTATTGTCAACATCCTGACTTAATAGGTGTGTTAAAAATTGTAAAAGATATTTGCACATTTAATGTAAAATACCTAACTGAGGTTAAGTCTTTTCTAAATCAAAAACAGCGACTGTAGTATTTGTTGAATTAACCGCAGCTTTTTCCCTTCTTTTTATCTAACGTTCCAACTTTATTATTATTTTATTACAAAAATAGCTTTTTAGCATCTTCAGCTTGTTCATACAGAGAGTAAATTGTACACAAATCCTTTTTTGGCTTATAAAAGATTAGTTGTATCCCGTTTTATAAATAGTTATAATAATGAAATTACATTACCGAAATTTGTCTTAATTTTTGTACCCGAATAAGATCGTAATAACAGTTTGCTGTAAAAGATGAGACATTGAAAAGTGAGTAATACCTATTACGATATAAAACTGTGATTTTATTTTTAGGCGAATAGCATAGGTAAAGTCATTACAAAATGACTATCTCGAGAAGTACTCGTACGAATATTCTGAAAAAAATTCACAAGGTGTAATCAATCCTCTAGAACAATAATTCTCAATAAAAGCACTTCTATAGTAATAGTCGATTACGATATTATTCGGTGGGAACGGCGATATGTAAGAAATTATACAAAAAATTTAGTTTAAATTTAAAATGTTGGGTTTCAAAATCTCCGTTTAAACATTTGAAACTGGAACATTATCTCGAATAATAAAATATGGCGGTACGAAGTTCGCCAGGTCAGCTAGTAAGTAACTAAAATCAATTACATACTCATGATTTAAATAGTACTTTTATATTTTTGCTTTTTAGTATTATTTTTCTTCGGTTAAATTTTTTGTTCAAAACTTTTTTTATGTTAATGATTCATCAGTGCCATCATAAAAAAAAATATATAGTATTATATATAGTATTGTTCATCCAGCATCGATTCTAAATCACAAACATTGTTAACCCGTGACTATTTTACACAAAGCTCTCGATTATGTTGTAGTGCGGCATTACAGGGTTAATCCTAATCTTTATGATCTATTCACGTCACAAGAGAGAGGCCATGTACTCGACTGTGTAGGGCTCGAACGTGTCATAACGACCAATATAGGGTTAGCTACGAACATCTTTACATTCTAGAATAGTTTTGCAAAAATATGCAAAGAATTATATAAAATTTGTTAGGTCTTTCTCTAACTTTTTTTTAAATTCCATCTTTAAAAGAAAATTCAAGTTTTCTTTTAAATAGTTCGTGTTATATTGAGATTCTTGGTACAATTTAGAATTATTATTTTTGTTTATTTTTTGTATATAATTATTATATTATCTGATTACTCTTTTGTAAGACGACGAAAAGTAATAATTATATTTTATCACATTCACATAGCGCTATCTAGTCTCAAATTAAGTAATTCTATTTGTTTGTGTACTAAACGGTACTAAACGTAAAAAGTGAACGGTGCAGATAGTATAAAAGTAGATTATCTGGTCCATCATCTAAATTCATAATTCATTTATTCAGCAGCAATATAAGTTCACAGTTTAACACCAAATCACTTATATGCTATGTCAATATGATACTAAATTAGTTACAATAGAATATGAATAGGAATTAAATAATTTAATTCTTATTCTATTGTATAAAAATAGAATAAGAATTAAATTAAATTATGTACTTGCAATAAGGTTATTTTTAAAACATTATAAGAAAATGAAATAAAAAAATTACACATTTCATCAAATATTAAAATTCTATACTTTTCTAAATAAAGCTCAAGATTTTGTTTGTTTGCTTAAAAGAGCTACATAATCTCTTTTTGTGTTGGATAGCTAATTATCGAAAAAGGCTGTAGGCTACATAACATCACGCATCAACTAATAGGAGCAGAGTAATGATCAAAAAAAGATCAACAGGAGCTAAGCCTCAGGCAACAGCTAGTTTATTAATAGTCCACAAGGTAAAAAAGGTACCTAATATTTCTGACTTACTGCCGCATCTAGAGACGTCAATTAGCAGTAATCTGTCATTAACACAATTTTTTCATTGAATAATCGACTTTAGGCGTATCGACTTAAGTATTACACGTTTTTTACTAAATAAACTTTAAGTTAAATAACGTCTCTGAGTACGGCAGTTACGTTAAGCGTTTCAATTTTTCCTACAAAATTCTTAATTCAAACTACCTGTCAAATTACATAAACTCATTCACTAAAAGTGAGTTTGAGTTTGAGTTCATATAAAAAACAGCTGCTCGCGACTATAGAGGAAGATACAATAATAAATTCTAATTCATAATAAAATAATAATGTAATATTTCAAATACAATAGTACTTTTTTATTGATAATAACATGATGGACTTTCATAAAATACTTACTTTCCCCCCCAAACCACACACTCACACACATCTCACACATCACACACAATCTAGTGTTAAGATGATACCTTTTATATTGTGTTCTGTTCTAAATGCATAAAAAAGTTAAAATAGCAAATTGTAAATCTTAATTGGCTATAAGATTAGTTAATAAGCAAAATTGTATAAATTAAGAGCTGTGGATTTTATGAATAAACAAATAACCAAATAAAACTAAAGCCGGTTCACGTAATATTGTGAAGTTGGTAAGCTGTAGTGACGTAACCGCTGTTTTCGTTCATATCAATCATAATTTAGAGTTTGGAAGCGCCACAAGAATATTGATAACAGGAATATTGGCCGCTCTGCCTTACGTGTGCTCAGATATTGTTATCGTAATAGCTTTTGGTCTTCTGAGAGAAATGTGTTTCAGTGAAGTATTTTTACGTAAAAATCTAATAATAAAACACGGACTACAGACCTATAGATGATTATGTTTACCTATAATCTAACTTAATAAATATAAACAATCCTCTGGGTAGAAAAAAAATATAATTGTAGTGTGTTGAGATAGGAATAGTATTAATGCCAGTGTGGGTGTTAAAAAAATATGGGTTCAAAACGGAAACAATCAACTTTTTATATTACACATCTTTCTAAAATGACATTTCCTGCACTTATTGTACATATTTATTATTACACATAACGCTAGCATTGAAGTACCTACCTAAAATATCTATCATATATATCTATCGTACTATTTTCCGGATTGAGAGGAATCAGGAACTTCCAGTCCCTTACCACTAATCACATATTGTGCAGATAAATTATTTTTCTTTTTCCTTCTGCGTGGTCCGTCAAGTATCGACCACCATAATCTATAGACGTATAGATATAGTTATGTGTAAACACGTTTATCGTATCAGTAGAGCTTCGAATACCAAAGAAGAAAAGAAGAAAGAAGACCAAAAAAGAAGCCATTTGCAGGGTTTAGTTTGTCTCTAGGTATTTAGGGATAGGATAGAATATCAACCCATTAATCTCCCACTGCTGGGCTCTAGGTATTTATAGTTCATCAATGTTCGTTTTGGTATACTAGTTTGAAATAGGTATACTGTTTCGTACTACTACTCTACTTACTAGACGGAAAATACAAAAAAAAATGTTGCTTGACATTCATGATTCTAAGTCGAATTTTATTTTAGCATACGGCATTTTATTTTAGCCGTGTCAGTCACCATTTGTAATTAAACTTTACAAATGCCTATAATAAATATCTATATCTACATATATATGGAGCGTTTAGTATACTCGTATATGAAGACTAGTATGTACATAAGGAATGTCGATTAAATAAGGAGCGTCAAGTCTATAAAAAGTATAATAATATATGAGGACCGGGTATACTTCTCATCTTAAAGAGAAGTACCTATAGCCTTGGAGAAAGAGAGATATAATATTAATTGTACCCACATAAATCGAATACATTTGATGCAACGCGGTAATGTGGCTAGCCTTTTGGGTACGTTTCCTCAGGAATCTGATCTTAATCAGATATTCTTATTATAGGAATTTCCTGTAAATAGAGTATCCTCTTCTTTTTTTTTAATAGGTTAGCTGTGTATATTTTTAAGTTATGTGTAAATATTTTATTGTCTAAGTCTATATAATATGGATATTTTGTAAAACTATAAATATCTTTACTAATATTATAAAGTTGTACAGTTTGATACATTTAATATTTCAATTACCTTCTCCTTGTAGAATGATCAATTCAAACCTAAATCAAAGCACAGATTTGCAACAATTTTTAACCAATTTCCAACATGTTATTCCAGTTTCATTTATCGCCCAGTCCCCGTTTTACCTGATTTCGAATAATGCTACCAATTTCCCCGTACTTGGGCCAGATTTGGGATAAGAAAAGTGCCGTTTACGTTGAAATATCGTTGGATCACGGCCCCAGTAACTGCTATTCAGAATGGGTTTGTCAAAAGCAAATGCATATCATGAGCCTTACAAAGTTTAGTAATTGTTTTAGGCGATGAAAACTTGAGTTTTGATAGAGGTTCTTTTGATAAAGATTTTTACCTAATTAACGTCTTTTTTAATTTAGAAAAACTGAAAATATTTTAGTGAAACATAGTGGACACATATTTATTTGTTTTATAATATAACGGATTTCATTAATGTCCCACTGCTGGGCTTGGGTCTCCTCTACTCTTATCTAAAGTCCACTCACGCTGGCCTATTGCGGGTTGATGCATCAGACATACACTGACTTACTGCTAGGGTATGTGGGTTTCCTCACGATGTTTTCCTTCACCGTTAGCAGATGGTAAGTCACTTGACTAGTACATATAAACTGATTTAACTGCCACTATAATATAATATTATGAATTAAATATGTGTTTTTAGAATTGTAAAGTTTTATTGACACTATAGATATAAATCCAGATTGATATTAATAAAACCTACGCAATTATTTTTTTTCTTATCAGACTTGCTGAAAATTTTAAAATTTTGACACTTCCCTGATTTTAGAAATCTCTTATACATAAGAAAATTGTGCTATGACCAGTGACCATATGCGTTCCTGTCAGGTTTGGGGGCGGCTTTCTGGTAATTACTAGTAATAACTATGTTTAAGTGTCTATCATGAACTCCCTAAAGAGGTTTTCCCAAGGGACTTCATAGAGTTCCTCATAAAAGGAGTGAATAGGTTTTTTAAAGGTCGGCAACGCGCTCGTAATGGCCCTGGTGTTGCAAGCTCCCATAGGCTACTACTAATACTGTCTACCTCTTTGTGTATATAGTGTGATATTAAGTGAAGTTATCAAACGGTTCATTTAAAAACAGTTACGATTATAATCCACAGCACTGTACAATAAAACTGGAATTCAATTAACTTTTTTTTAAAAGTCTGGAGCTAAAGCCTGTGCGAGTGACAAGTATTTTCCATTTGACTTTAAACCTAAGCCAGTGGTGCCATCTATTTTGAGAGAGGGTTCATTCATCACATTGAATCCCATAGACCGCAGACGCCATTTTGAATGGCTCCAAACCACGTAATAGGGATTAGGTTTTTTTGTGAATTCCTATACGATTTGTTATTTCTTTTTCGGCACGGTGATTTGAAACAATACAGCGTGTTGACTCCCATAAAAAGCCAGCCCATGTTGGTAAAGTATTAGCAACCTTGTTCCTTAAAATAACCGCTGCGCGCTGTACTGACATAACACCAAGGAACTTACTTTTCTTAACTATAGGATATATAAGTTCCTTGCATAACACTACTTTGTTAGTATAATTGTCATCTATGAGTTTGAATGAGCTCACTCGAAATTGCCATTCTGAGTTCTGACAGACGATTTGGAAAATCTATAATATAATCGCCGGAAAGTATGTGATGGATTCACGTGAGAACGGCTCGACCGATTTGGCTAATTCTTGTTTGTTGTATTTGCTATTATCGAGGCAAGGCATGTATGTAAGAAATTATAAGAAAAATTTAGAGTAAAATTTAAAATTTTGGGTTTATAAATCTCCATATAAATATATGAAAATGGAACATTATCACGAATAAAATATGGCGGTACGAAATTCGCCGGCTCAGCTAGTTTAAAATAAAACTGTCAAATATTTGTAAATTTTATTCTATATCATAATTAACTAGTTCGAAGGAAGCCTTATATAACCCAATGGGGTTGTGTTACTTCATCATCATGATCATATATTATAAGCCCAACGACGTTCACTGCTGGACATATATACTAGGTACTAGTACTGTGTTACTTAGCAAGGTTTTTTGTACCACAAAATTAATGTTCCGTTCTCGTTGCAAATAATAGTTTCTTTCCAGTTTATTGAATTAATCTGCCCATAGTGTGATAGTGTCGTATTGTCAGCCATAATACTGCACGTACAGTGTCAGCAGCTGGCCGCGACCACGGCTCGATGCGTTCGGAAATTTACACGCGAATGACATTTTGTGTCAACTCCCGAACGAATTAAACTACATGGAGGTACTATACGACGGCGACGTTTAATTTTAGTATAAATGTATTTTTTTCAGACTGTCAGAGTCTTTGGCGGGTGGCTGACAAGTTATGGGTGGGAGAAGCGACCGAGCTCAGTGGTGTACAATTGAAAATTGATTAGAACAGGTTAATGACGATGACGTATGCTTTAAAAAAATAAATCTTGCCTAAAAAAATAACTTGATTCTGTGAATTTACATATACTGCAGCTGAACGTGCTAAAAATTCGGCTAGTTTAAGGTCGAGTTATTTTTATTGCTGGACATACCGCGAACCGCGATGTTCCAAAAATAGTGTAAATCTAGGGTGTCAGCTAGCTGCACACCAAATTTTATCAAAATTGGTCCAGTTGTTTGAGCGTAAAGAAGTAACAAACATTGAAATATTAGTGTTTTTGTAAAATATTATTTTATAATTTTAAATGGATGCTTATAATTTCTGTATACAATACTGAACGATAGTCCCTATAAAAATCAACTTATTTGAAAAATAAGCATTCAATTGTCAGCCATATTGGCACGCGTGGCAAGTGACAGGTGCCCGCGGACGAATGGATGCGTTCACAAATTTCCGAACGGATGACAAATTGATATGGAGCGGGTACCTTCCAGTGATGCAGCCATAAAACAGGGACAGAGAGGGATTGTAGTCATTTAGTATTTTAAAAATGATGCTTTTTGTAGACTGCTTATAGTGGTTACGATCTCGCGTTGTAATTTTGGGTCTGTCCCCTGATTCTGAGCTGTCGGAATATTTTCGGCCGGAAATGTCAGTTCAATTAAAGTTAAAAAACATAATGTTAAAGAAATAGATGGTTGTAGGAAAAAATCTTGTATAAATCAGTTTTTAATTGTCTATACGGTAAACAATTTTAAGTATAACATTAAATAACTTAAGCCGTAAAAATACGTCGTACTAAGTTTCGAAAAAGTTTACGATCCGGGAGTAATCCGACGAGTCAGAATCAGGGGGTTGGTATTTAAATCGGATAGAGTGGAGCTTTCAAGTAAGTTAAAATCAGTCAATAAAACATTGTATTATGTAGGTATATGTATATTATGTAACTTGATTGTATAGTGGTTATAGTTGAGCTCTCAGTTTTAAAAAATGTATGAAAACGTCTATTTCTGTTTATAACATAGTATTTAATCAGTAGGTATTATGATCGAATATTTATATTTTATCTACATTCATATTCATCTCGAATAGACGAAGACAACTGATACTGTTCAAGTCGAGAGCAAAATAATTCTACTTTTAAAACAAAATCTCGTTTATTCATCTAGGTAACAAAGTAACACTTATGAAAGTCACAAATTAAGAATGTAACAGGTTATCCGTAAAGTAGCGTCAGCAAATTTGCCTACGACCTGTAGCCCAATCACGAAATACATGCGTATCGTAATCGTAACGTTAACGTGAGTTGGTTGGCTAAAATATATCTTATTCAGTCCTTTCAAGAAAAACAATCTTATTCAGTGAATTGATAGTCAATAAATATTTTTCTATTCTGTTCTTATACATTGCACCTTGTTTTAAATAATACCTACAAATATTTAATGGATTTTTTTTACACCAAATCTTAGTGCCATATAATTGTAAGTCCGGCTCTGTAATGTAACGTATAAAATATTGATAGAAACAATAAATTTAAATCCAATCATCATGTTTCCCCATTGTTGCCTTTGGCAATACAATATGAATATATTTTAATTTTATTGATATAGTACAGAAAGTTTAATAAAATAAATGAAGTACCTACATTCGAATAAAAGTATTTTCAAAATTGCTAAAAAGACACTTTTTTTTAAATGTTATGTACCATCTGACGTTTTAAAAAGTTATGAACTACCTGGAACAGATATAAATGAAAGTAAATACGAGTTATTTGATCCAAGCTCAGACCAACAAAAAAAAAAAGACGACTCACCGAATACAGTAGTGAAGCCAAGAAAACCACGGGACTGCAAGAAAACACCCACGCGCACGCACACACCTACACGAAAACTTTTACGTCACGAGTCGTCTAGATACATTCAAATAAAAAATTGAACTAAGGCTTTCTGGGCGCTTACTATGAATCTCGACATTCGAATGTTCGGTTTTGACGTCGCTGTCAAATGTTTGAAAGTGACAGCGAGTACAGCGACCATATCTAAATTTCCTTACATTTGTCAGTGACATCGAAGCCGAATGTCGAAATTCATAGTATACCCCCTAGTATAGTAAAAAGTTGTAAAAACAACAGTACTTAACTCACATAAAAAATCTCACGAAATCTTTTCACTTTTAAGTACTTGAAATAACATCATTTCTTTAAATTAAACTACGAAGGTTACTTGGAATAAAAAACGTCAACGAATTAAAACAATATTTTAGTGACATAAGTTAGAAGAGTTGCCATAATATGATTTATAATTTACCCCATTCCATTATACTCTGTCCATTGGTCTTTTATTTATTAAATTAGTTTTTCTATGTTTAAAGTTTAGTTTTTATTCGGAATAGAAGTTTTTCTAAACAATTGTGGTACAATACCTACACACTCAACTATTTTATTTTTATTAAATTTTTTTATTGTGAGGGTAATATCCTACCCCCATTATATTATTCGCCAAATTATAGGGAAAAAGTTTTACAAATTGCAACCCTTCCAACACACACATTGAAAAACGGATGGCATCATTTTTGATGTTCGCAATGAGCCGTCATCTTTTTTGTTGGTCTGAGGATCCAACATCCGGACACAACACGATGAACAAACTTAGATTTTCACCGAATTTCCGCTGTGGAAAATAAAATTTCACAAAACACTCCCGTTTCGTACACACACTTTTTTGTTGTCCAACTTTTGTGTAAAAAACACGAATGAGAAAGTTTCTCGTTCGCGTTTCAACGTCAGAGCCAGTCAAGTTGGGTTCTAGGTTTATTTTTTCAGGCGTATTGAAAAGTTGCACGTAGGTAATCATCCTATTTTTGTATAAAGTTTGGTAGTTCGAAGGATGTAAGTATTGCGAGATTATTTGTTCAAATTAAACAGTCTGACTATACAAGAGTACCTATTATAATATAATCTATACTAATATTATAAAGCTGAAGAGTTTGTTTGTTTGAACGCTAGGATCTCAGGAAGTACTGGTTCGATTTGAAAAATTATTTTACATAGCATCATGTCTTTATCCCCGAAGTAGGTAGGTAGGCAGAGGTGTTGTACACCCACATTTCGCCAGCTATGTTTGGTCCCATGAAATAGGGGGCGAGCCTATTGTCATCAACCGGGAACATTTGTTTACCAAACTCCAGGAAAATCTTAATAATGGAATTTTATAATAGAAAAACCCAATACCATTTTCACCCGACCCGGATTCGAACCTGGGACCTCTTGTACAGCAGTCGTATACACTTCCCGCTGCGCCACCGAGGCAGGCAGAAAATGATTTTAGTGTTGGATAGCCCATTTATCGAGAAAGGTTATATAACATCACGCTACGGCCAATAGAAGCTCAGCAGTGGCCAAATAGAGAACGACGGGAGCGAAGCCCTGCGTGACTTCTAGTACCTATATAAAACGTCATTTACACGAACTGAGTTTCTCGATTCGAATGTACGATTATCGTATACGTTGTATATTCGTAATTTTTTTTTAAATTTATTAAAGTTATAAAGACGAAATTAAGTATAGTAATGGTATAGAAATCGTACATAATTGACCCATTAATTTAGCTCATAATATCACAAATAGAAGGTCACACACAAATTAATCTGGTAAAAATAGGTTCAAGTTGTGTGCGTTGGACATTTCGGGACATTATTGCCCCCAAGGGTCGGCCGGTCGTAGCGGTGACCCTTTCGTCCACCTGCTTGATTTATAATCGCAGTAATTTGATTTAAGGCTCTTTTGGTCCCAATTTTAGTTCACTGTAGAGAGATTTGTAGGAGGAAATCTAAGTACACAATATGTTGTTATTATAAATCTTATTTAGATATTAATACAGTTTAGTTTTCTTTGTTTTCTTACTAAATGTATACGGTCTGTTTCGCTCCATTAAGTAACTTGATAAAGTATCCCTTCTATATTCCTTCCTGTTTTATGTTTGCGAATATGTATTTCAGTAATGTGTGGATAGTTGAGTACGTTATTTAATATTTCGTCTAACTGAGAGGTAGTTACACATCTTAGGCTGAGATCTATAGAGCGTACTTGGACTTTGCTCTGACTAAACTTTCGAGATAAGACAAAATCAGTATTTATAGTGCAAACTTTGACTTTATCCAAGCCTAAGCTAAGCAAAGTCAAAGTTCTCAAAATCGACGACACAAAAATCTTTGGCTATTATACTGTAAAAAATAATGGTGTACAAATGTCATAATTTTAAAATGACTATTGAACTTTGTCGCATAACATTCATTGAACATTGAACAGCTGTCATTAGCGATCCTTTACACAATTTCTTTCATAACTTAATATCTATTACATTTAACCAATATTACACAACAGACGATCTGATCCGAATAGCAGGATCGCGCTGGATGCAGGCCGCAAACAACCGGCCCTATTGGAAATCTCTTGAGGAGGCCTATGTTCAGCAGTGGACTTCCTGCGGCTGATATGATGATGATGATGATGAGACAACAAAATTTAAAAATAATCTAGTACCTAATTTTATGAAAACGGAGTTTTTGGACTATTATAAATTACAAAAAGTATTGTATCATTCGTTTTATCTTTTATTTTACAAAGAATTCAGCAGAAGATGATGCATGAAATGAAACATCTACTCGTACGCGGGCTAAGCAATGGCATTGTCTATAGATTCCAAATCAATGCTTTGGCTCAGATTAGGCTGAGCAAAGTTTTGTTGGAGTGAAGTCTGAGAAAAGTCCAAGTACGCTCTATAGATCTCAACTTTAGTGCCTGGCAACAGTATAATCATTCATCATTTCAACACTTAAACGTCCTACTGCTGGGCATGGATCTCCTTCTAATATTGTGAAGGGAATTTAGCCTACTATTCCATGCTGGTCAGACGGATTAGTATAGGGTTTGTTTCGAATTTTCCTTTTCTTGCAGCGATCTTGTCTGCATAAGGTTTCATTCCCTTAGTCGCCTTTACTACACCGACGGGTTGAGATGGGGTAGTGACATTATGTATTCTTAATCCCTCACACCCGGATCTATGTCTATTTCTACGATCGTAATAATATGAACACAAACTTATCTTGTCATGTAGTCGATTGTCGAAAAGGACCTGTTAATTAAATCGACTAGTTATCCGGCTCATATCTCGATCTATCCCTGATATATTCAAGTTCGGAGGCAAGAGAGTTCCCCATGATACTTTAGTTATTCAAAATATGTTGTTATTACATATTCAGGTCGTGTCGGCTACGTGCTGTGCCTGTTTATGGCTTACAACGCTGATTTATATCATAGACCATCGTATTTGTTAATAATCTTTATTTGTTTAGGAAATATGTGTATGTAGGTCTTAATGGAATGTAAGTGGGTCTATTTATTGTGTGTACTATGTTGTTATTACGGGTGAAAGCTTGCCCCACCGAACAGCACTTTCCTGTGTTTTTTACGTATGTATTTACAAAAAAAAATGAATTTATGTAGTATATCAGTTGTTTAGTACCCATAACATAAGCAAATATAATTGCTTAATTTGGGACTAGATGTCGCTGTGTGTAATTGATCTATAATATTATGTATATATTATAGATAAATTACACCCAGACACAGAAAAAACCTTCATGCTCATCACACAAAGATTTGTCCTGGGTGGGGATCGAACCCACGACCTCCGGCTTAGCAGTCAGGGTCACTAACCACTAGACCAACAAGCCCGTCTCTCAATGATGATGATGAGACTAAAATGTGAAAAATAACAATTATGAAATATTAGATTTATATCATAGATAGTGTAAAGTTACCTTTATACCTATCACTATTAAGGTATACGCATTAAACACATTATACAGATTGTCTTTCTACAAACACTATTATAGTTAAAGTAAAACTGTACAGTTGAAATAACAAAAACCAGCGAACAACAAACAATTGAGACAATAGCTTTGGACACAAAACATTAAGGTACAATGCTGTGTTAGCAGATTTTATGCTTACAAGCTTTCTGTGTAACTAAAATTGTTTGAACATGTTTTTGCATAGCTAATTGTTAATGTATTTGTATATTATAATGCCAGAACTTGCGTCTATTTGATATCCTGAAGCACCTTGTGGGTCGCCGTAGCATTGCAAGCGGACATGGCACTTCTATTCTACTACTTCATGGCATCCTGTCATCATTTCAACCCATAAACGTCGCACTTCTAGGCACGGGTCTCCTCCAAAGATGTGGAGGGAATTTAGCCTACTATACCACGATGGTTAGACGGGTTGATATAAGAATAAGAATATTTATTTTCCATAAAACATGGTTACAAGATGTAATTTAGTTGTATGGAGTTCAGCATGTCTTTCCACGTAATATGCGGTATGCAAAAATTTAACATATAACATTGAGAACTATTTTTACTAATAACTTAAAACTATAACTTAAAATTACAATTTATACAGATCAGTATGTTCTCTTTCTATGAGTAAGAGCAAATTAAAGAGTCGACGTAAAAAAATACCAAATAAAATTATAGGAGACACATAGTTTCTTTCGAATTTTCCTTTTCTTGCAGTGCTCTGACAATAGATTTTTTTTACCTTATCTGTATTTTTCTACATAAATTTCAAACGAACAAAATACCAGAAAAACTTCGCAATCTTCGCATATCTAAAAGAAAAGCTGAGTTTTCATTTCTCTCCTACAAAAGTATAAACAAAAGGCAACCCTTCATCATAGTTAGTTTGAAATATTAAAATGTGTCACAAAATGTTGGGTAACATTCACAGAAGTTGGTCGACATTGTACGGAAACATTTCCTAACAATATCGTACTTCTCGTGACGTATTTTTATTTGTATTTCAACAACAATACATTGTCACTGAATACGTACTTATATTTTACTGTTATACCGGAACGTACGTATTTGTTTATTTGTTTTTGTGGAAAGTTTATGATAAAGTCTGGCCATCCGTTCTTTGCACAAGAAAGGAGCGGTAAATTCAAAAAAACAAGGGGTGACAACACTGACTATAGACTGAAAAAATGCGTTTGATACTATTATCTCAACTTAAGTAAATATCAACTTTCTAACTACGCCTTTGATAGCTTTCGGCATTATTTTTCAATAATTTCAAAAGAATATTGATTGAAAAACACTAAAAAGACAGTGACATGACAGTTCAAAAATATTGCCATGTATAGATTTTAAAAAACAGTCCAGTGCAGAGAACCGGTAGCCAGACTATAGCATGGTAAGCGATTGTGGCCGAATGGAGAAAAAAGTACGAATGTGTGGATTTCACTTTGTGGAATTTATATGTACTAGTAAAGTGACTTACCATCTGCTAATGGTGAAGGAAAACGTGAGGAAACTCACATACACTAGAAGAAATACAAAAGTGTGTATGTGTGGGTGCTTTAATATATCAGTCAAAGAAGCTCAGAGCATGTAACAAAAAAAATAATGATAAAAGCTTCTTCTCACGGCAAAAAGGAGCCGATGTGCTATTCCAAACTACAATCTATCGTAGCACCAAATTTCGTACAGTTTCTTTCAGCCGTTCTGGTGGGACTGAGTTTTAAACATTCATACATACTCGTACATCCATATATCCTGAATTTCGCGTTTATAATATTAATAGAATTATAATACAGTACATGACCGTCTCAAAGTCTCCAATAGTTGAGTGTCATATTGTCAGTTTGATTTCTTTCTACATCAGTTAGTAAAGGGTTTTACTACCTCAATTCGACAGAAACAATACATGTTTTATTTAAGAAATTGTTTGCCAATTTAAGGCCTGCATTATATTCTATCTAACATCTGTAAACAAGGCTAAACAAAAAATTACAACAATAACTTTTTTAAACAAAAAAACAAAAAAAAAGTATTTTAACTTTTTTTCTTTTTTTGTATTATTATTTATTTATAGTATTGTAAATAGTACTTGTAGATATGTAAGTAGATAGTTTTTAATTAGTTTTAAATATGAAATAAATTTAAATTTAACAACTTTTTTGTCTTCTACTTTCCATATAAATACTTGCACTTCGGTATAAACTTTACACAGCCAATTTCACAGACAATCTCGTTGCTATATATCCGGCAAGTATCCAGCGACATATGCACTCTGTATCAGGTATATATCTTGAGAAACCGAGACTATAACTCGTCGGTAACAGCCGTAACCGCTAGGTGCCGCCACTGACTTCACGTATCGCACTCCTCCTAAGTTCATAGAATAAAGTTGTTTTCACACTCCCCTGTTTTTTTTTATAGAAATATTATTAAAAAGACTGTACTGCAGCTATCTATATGAAGCGAAGCTTTTGGGTATTTTCGCTCAGGAGTTAGACTCAAATCAGATATTTTAATTTATGCTAATAACAAAAAGCTGAAAAGTTTGTTTGTTTGGTTGAACGCTACGATCTCAGGAACTAATGGTCCGATTTAAAAATATATTTTAGTGTTGGATAGCCCATTTATCGAAGAAGACTATAGGGTATATAACATCACGCTACGGCCAATGTCCAATGGTCAAATAAAGAACGACAGGAGTGAAGCCCCGCGCGACTCCTAGTATATGTATAAAATTATTGAAAATTAAAAAATAGAATATCAGGTTTTCATTTGTAAATAGTTTAGGTGTTATTGTATTTTAAGATATGTTGTAAAAATTATCTACCGGCTAATATTTTAAATAGCTGAAGAGTTTGTTTGTTTGAACGCCTTAATCTCAGGAATCAATGGTTCTAATCTACAATTTTTTTTTAGTGTTGGATTATGTTTATCGACAAAGGCTACATAACATCACGCTAAGACCAATAGAAGTTGAGTAGTGACTAGATCAACAGCTAGTAGGTATTGAATAAATGTTTTTTTTTCTTTGGAAATCTCCATGAAATAATAGATATTATCTCCTTTATTAAATATTATTTACATTTTTAAATATAAATATAAAAAAAAACATTTAAAAATAAAAAAATAATGTGGGGGCCTACCGACATCGGGAACAGAGTCCAAGGTGTCGACGGTTAGGGCTACAGAGAAAGGAACCTTCTCACAATACGTGCTGTGTCGAGGAGCACTGCCTTCTGTATCAAGCCTTTTATCCAGCTATCTAGCTCGAGCCTCTTTAGAGTCGAGGCTCTTTGCTACTAGGCCATTGACTGTCACAACTATCGGTACCACTATAAGTATCATTATTGTTAAAAACATTGGATTAGTGCATTCAGAATTTTGAAGAGGGCAGTATCCAGCCAACATGTGGATTTGGCCTAACCGATTATATATGTGCTTTTAAGAAAACTGAGGTAGCAAACTTGAACAAAGAATTTGCACTGAATTTTCCATTTTTGGCTTTAAAAATACTTTGTGCTCAGAATATCTAGAAAGTTCGTCAAATAAACTGCAAGTTTTGTACCTGTATCGTAGTATTAGACAAAGATATACTAGACCGAGTGTATACTTGAAACATGCTTATAATACATAATATAGCATCACGCCTTTTTTCCCGAAGGGGTAGGCAGAGTTGTTTCACACCCACATTTCGCCAGCTAAACAACTATATACTAAGTACTTAAATAAATTTTTTGTGAATACTTATATTTTATAGATATATTACACCCAGACACAGAACAAACAATCTAGGTGGAAATCAAACCTTCGACCTCCGGCTTAGCAGTCAGGGTCACTACCCCAACCAACAGGCCCGTCTCTCAATGATGATGATGAGACTAAAATGATGAGAGAAAAATAACAATCATGAAATATTAGATTTATATCATAGATAGTGGAAAGTCACCTTTATACCTATCACCATTAAGGTAATACCTACGCATTAAACACATTATACAGATTGTGAATCAGTGACCCTGATTAGTGACCCTGATTACTACGCCAACAGGCCCGTCATGAACTTTGAAGATTTTGCACAAAAATATGTAAATAATTATATAAAATCTATTAGTTTTTGAAAAAAGAACCTAAATGTTGGTGGCACCAAAGTGTTCTGTGAACGTTGAAACGAGTGTACCAAAAAGTACAAGAGCGCATATGAGGTCCGTCTGTGATGAGCCAATGTAGATCTTATTGCTACTGGAAAAAGAACTATTGACATGTGTAAAGATATAAAGCAATACTGGAAGTATTAACTTAGATGAAATATTTATAAAATTAAGTGTACAATGGCATAGACGTTGTCTTATGTTATTAAGGGACCGGCGTGCAAATCACGCGGTCCAAGTTCGATCCTGACCGCCAGTACCTTATATGTACTAGTCAAGTGACTTACCATCTGCTAACGGTGAAGGAAAACATCGTGAGGAAACCCACACACCCTAGAAGAAGTTCTATGAGTATGTTTGATCCACCAACCCGCACTAGGCCAGCGTGTGTGGATTATCGCCTAAACCCTCTCAGCTCTCTAGTTAGAGGAGACCCGAGCCCAGCAGAGGGACTTAATAGGTTGTTGATAAGAGATGAATCTATACACATAATAGTTACATACAGTATGATTCATACATTATTATAATTACATGAAAACATAGATTCAAGTAATTTTAAACATCACCCCTAGCTCTTCCAGTAACTTCGATACCTATGATGGCTTTATAGGGCTGTCCAGCAGTTTTCATTTGACTTTTTACTCGAGTATTGAGTTCTATTACTCGAGCTCCGGACGGAGCCCAGAGCAGTGGGGCCCCGGTTAACTTTTAAATGAAATTGCACCCTAATGGATGTATTTTGCGATTTTATAGCCTTACTGGGTTTATTTTGCATAGTATTCCACTATTGGGAAATGTAATTTAAAATAGATAGGCATAATATATGTAGATAAAAAAAAGAAGAAGGCAAATTCATTTATGCTGTGCCCGCGACTTCGTTCGCATGGACAACTTATCCCGCATTCATGGAGTTTTTTTTTCAAAACCAAAGTAGCCTAAGTTACTCCTTGTGACATTAGCTATTCGCCAGTGAAAGTCCCGTCGAAGTCGGTCCAGCTGTTCCAAAGATTAGTTGGAACAAACAGACAGATAGATATTTTTTTTTTAGATGAGTATGTTTTTTTTTGTTCTAAAACTAGCTGCGCCTGCGACTTCGTCCACGTGGAATTTATAAAAAAATTCTTAGATAAAAGTAGACTAAGTTACTCCTTATTACATCAGCTATCTGTCAGTGAAAGTCCCGTCAAAATCGGTACAGCCGTTCCAGAGATTAGCCGGAACATACAGACAGACAAAAGTTATAAAAAATATTACTTTGGTATAATTATGTAGGTACCGTATATACCTAACATTTTTATAACTATTACAAACAGACACTCTAATTTAAATTTATTTATTTGTAATAGAGTATAGAAATTAGGTGAGGCCTATGTTCAACAGTGGACGTTGTTGGGCTGATATGATTGTGATATTTCTATCACATATAGATTAAACTAGAAATTAAGGACATATTTGTACAAAACAAATAAGTATTTATACGTATAACTATAAAACACAATTTTCAATAATGATATCATTTAATAACCGTGGAAAACGATCTCAATGTGTTTGACAGCTTAATTATTAATTAATTCACGTTTGTTATCAATTTACATCGTCAATTAATTCGATATCAAAACAAAAATTCTACTACTGATTATTATAAAGCCCTGTTTCTCTATCCGATCATAATTATATGGTACACAAAGTACAAATTTCAAAAACAAATTCATAATATATCATAGTCTTTTGAAAAACTGCTCAGAGGGTTTACTCAGAATTTCAACATTGACTAATGCCGGGTTAAACAGTGTTTATTGATAGAATAAAGTATAACTTAAACAAATTAAAAATGACAGCTTGTTGAATAAACTAGTTCTATTGTTTTACTTTTGTACTCAGTCAGGTTATACTTTAATCGATGAATAACTTTAATCTGACGGCTCTAAAACCAGGCATAAGTCGGTTTAGATATCACTTTAAAATATTTGAAAATGACAGCTACTTTATCTAAATTTCCTTTTATTTGACAGCGACATTACACACACACACAGACAGCAGTTATTTCTAAGTAATAAGTACCACGTGGTAACACTAAGTGCGTCGAAATTCCATATAAATAAACCTCAGCCTAAGTCGAATGTCAAAAGTCAGAGTAAATCCCTTTATTACAATATTAATTCAACAAAATCAAAGCCATAAAATCAATTTATAAAAAAAAATTCAAAAATTCCAAATACAACGTACTTAAGTCAAATTGTTAACATCGCTGTTGATAGAAGACAGTATGATCTTATTAGGAAATCTAGAATGATAGCTATCGTGAAGTAACACGTATGCAAACGGGAGTTCCTTGTTGAATTCATTACCAAAACTATCGTTGCTTCTTTCTTGGTTATCTATGAATGGAAGAGTTTGTATAGCTTTGTCTTTTGTTGACTTTTCTGGAGGTATCGGAGGTGGTTGTATAGGTTGTTGATTTGTTAATTTTTCTGGAGATGTTGAAGAAGGTTGTATGGCTTGGTCTATAATTGATATTTCCAGAGGTATTGGAGAAATGTTTATAGTATTTTCTTCTGTTGATTTTTCTGGAGATATTGGAGAAGATTGTACAGCTTGATATTTTGTTGATTTTTCTGAAGGTATTGGTGAGACATTTGTAGTTTGTCCTTTTGTTGATTTTTCTGGAGATATTGAAGTATTCCGAGAGTCCTGTATAAAGTGGAAGAATTGAAGGAATTAACACTCAAATTCTGCCGTCATTGGCATTAGAAAAATGCACTTTGACTTACCTTTGGATTATGAGGACTCTCGCTTCTGCTGATATGGGTAGAAGAGTAACTGTTCGTGTTATCCGATGAAATACGTTCAGGAGATCGGCTTATTGAATAACTTGGTGTTACATCAGTGGTAGAGCTTGATATAGTTTTCGCCCGTTTATTTGGTGTTATTGATGTTTCTAAAGAATATATAATGGGAGAAGAAAACAATAGTCGGATTAGTATGTATTTACGATAGCTTATAAATATTAACATATTGAAAATTCAGGAATTCAGTCTGTTTAGCTTGTGGCTAGCTTGCTAATGTAGTGATTTCAATTTGTCTTGGTCATGAGAATACAGTGCTGGAGACATTTTCTCCCACGAATGCTGCGGTTCATTATTGTAATAGCTTATTGCAGTCCACTGCTGGACGTAGGCCTCTCCTAACACGCACCATAGTATCTGTCCTCCGCCTTCCGCATCCAGTCAGACCCAGCGACCTTTTTTTGATGCGGTTGTGGAATGCATTTCCTAACACTGTTTCTTTGAAGGAGATGCAGTATATATTTTTTTAAAGTGTTGACACCGCGTATTCGTGCTCTTGGTGTTGCAGGCACCCTATGCTATTGTAAACGCTTATTATGAGGCGAGACGTAAGCATGTTTGCAACTGTTGCCGCCTTGAGACCTAATTGGCAATTATATTTATGCCCCGCACATTTGCATTAGGCGACTAAGGGAGTAATCTTATGCAGACAAGAGCACTGCAAGAAAAGGAAATTTCGAAACCAACCCTATACCAACCCGACTCGCCAGCGTGGTATAGTAAATTAGCTAAATTCCCTCCACATTCTTTGGAGGAGATACGTGTCCAGCTGTGGGACATTATATACATACATACATATAGATCACGCCTCTTTCCCAACAGAGGGGTAGGTAGAGACCATTTCCTTCCACTTGCTACGATTCTGACATACATCTTTGGCTTCTTCAACATTCATCAGTCTTTTCATGCATGCTCGCCGGTTGAGGGTACTTCGGGCCAATTCTACTAAATTACAACATCGAACGATCTATTCCGATCCGGTTAAGGTTCAGTTTCGTTTACGTTACGATCAGCCTAATCTGTC
Organism: Laspeyria flexula; assembly: GCA_905147015.1. NCBI lineage: Eukaryota > Metazoa > Arthropoda > Insecta > Lepidoptera > Erebidae > Laspeyria > Laspeyria flexula. The sequence goes on along the minus strand of LR989969.1, from coordinate 6,941,117 downwards.
CCTTCTTTAGAACGTCACCTATTTGGTGACCTTTGTGGGATATTCATGGGTTAAAATGATGAATAATGATTTGCATTAGCGCTATAATATTGCTATCATCTTCGGCAATTTTATACTGTTACGAAAGTATACAATTTTCTACCTTTTCATTTACAAAAGCCACCAGGTGGAAATATAGATTATTGTATGTTTTTTTCTCTTCCACGATGTGGTTCGCGTCATTTGTATGATTATGTCACAATGTGAGGAGGAAAATGACAGTTTTGGCTCATTAGTTAAAGCGTAATGTGTGGGTATTCAGTCTGGTTTATCTTTTGAAGTTAATTTTACACGTGCCGAAAAATATACACAATGTTGGCGTGTTTTGGACCAAAATATTTTAGTAAAATTTTTTATGTGTATGGTGGGTGCTCTATTCTTGGTAATGAATGAAATTCTTTATTTAAAAAATACAGTATCTTCACTAGGATATAAGGTCCGGAGACTGTACTCATAATATCGGTATTCAATAGGCCGCTTAAGATGTTGCTTTCAAATGTTTGAAAATTTCAATTTGGTCGCAGACATTTTTAAACTTTTGACAATAATATCGAAATCAATGAATCGATTACCAAAATTGTGAGTAGACCCTCTGGGAAGTTTTATGTAATCAACAGACACAAAGTTAACTCAGATAGAACTACAGTTTGGGCTGCAAAAATATTAATTTGTTAAGTGTGAAGATCGAACTCACAATACAAAAGTAATAGTAATTGGATAACGAGGTAGTCAAATATCTAAACAAATGTAAATAGTGTTATCGTGAAATTTGTAAGCGTGTTTCTGAGGTATCACATGACCCAAAGGTTGGCCTCTACCTGGAGCAAAGCATTAGCCTTGAATTGAAATTTCTATGAATACAGTATCTGGTTCCTTTTTTTTAAATAAGTTATTTGTGTATAGTTTATAAGATATTATTATGTAAATATTTTATTAATGTAAACAAACATTCATAAAAAAATACTTACCAAATCTCTGAATGTTATGTTCTCTTACACGTTCAGGAGTTTCTGTGGATTCTGATGAATCGAAATAACCAGATGGAACTGAAAGAATTAATAACATTATTTTCATCATCATCATCATCATCATATCAGCCGTAGGACGCCCACTGCTGGACATACGAGTAGGTCTCCTCAAGTGACTTCCAATAGGACTGGTTGTATGCGGCCTGCATCCAGCGCCATCCTGCTGTTCGGATCATGTCATCTGTCCACCTTGTGGGTGGACGTCCTACGCTGCGCTTGCCGCTTGCTTTATATTTTATTACAAAATAATAATTATGTTGAATTTGCTTTTATTAGGTATAATTAAAATATATTTGTATTCACATGACCCAAGGGCTGGCCTCGACCTGGGGCAACGCATTAGCCTTGCTATCCAACGCGGTAATGTGGCTAGCCTTTTGGGTACGTTTCCTCAGGAATCTGATCTTAATCAGATATTCTATTTATAGGAATTTCCTGTAAATAGAGTATCTGGTTCTTTTTTCTTCTAATAGGTTAGCTGTGTATGTTTTTAAGTTATGTGTAAATATTTTGTATTATTGTGTTGTATTTAATTTAATTGTGTTTGTGTTTAATGTATATGGAATTATGGATGTACCTAATATCTGAAATAAATTAGCTTACTCACTGTGACCATAGATTCTGTTACGACGGGACATTTTCTCATTTAACATGATTGCATCTGGAACAAAAAAAATATACTTTATAAATAATGGGCAATATTCAGACAGTAGAATATTGTTACTCAGCCCGGCACAATTTGAGCGAAAGATTTCAATATATGTTCTCTTTATTCATAACTTTTTTTTGCATTATATATTCAAATAGTGCAGTGGGTCTTTTTATGGATCGATTTTTGGTTTCTGGATCATCGGCCTATTACATTAGCTTTTTAAAAGCGCTTGTGTTTTGAGTTAGGTAAGCGCATTCGGTGGAAAAAAATCTTTCATTTCAAATATATGCATGCGATAATAAAATAGTTACGTTCGTTTTAAATGCTAATGTGTATGCAAATGTGATCATTTTCTTTACAGTTTCAGTGGCACAGTGGTAGTGTATACGGTTGCGGGTTTCTGAGTTCTCGAGTTCGATCCCCGGGTCGGAACAAATATTTTTATGATCTGCAGATGTTTGTTTCGGAGTTTCTGTGTTTTTCAATGTATTTTTTTTAGAAAAATATATGTTTATTTATCAGTCGTCTAAATCCCATAACACGAGCTTATATTTGCTTGCTTTGGGCTAGGTGGCGCTGTGTAAAAAAGGCTCCGAAATATTTATTATTATTTCGATTCATTGTAATCGATATTTTAATCATGATTGGTCTCATTTTTCAACATTTCAACCAACTAGGTGGACCGACGGCCTGAAAAAAGTAGCTGGCAGCATCTTCACCGTATGTGACGCCCTTAAGACTGCAATAAGCTAACATGATGATGAAAATCATCGATTTGATTACAGAAATTCAGGTTATTATACTGCCTTGCTAAGAAGAAAAGCCGCAGTTGCATTACATAAGCAATGGGACAAACTCTTGTAAAATTAATACATTTAGATACAATTTCCCGTTTGCTTAACATGCAGTTATGCCGTTCTTTTTTGGTAGGGTACACCTTGTTCATTCTTTTTTAATGTAAACGGTATTTCTTACCATCAAATAACTTATCAGTGTCAGATTTGTACATTCTAGCAGCGCCGTTGACGAGAGTGGCCGATGTCCTCAACGACAATCGCCTCTCGATACGAAGTGCTTCAGAACTGATCCAAGTATCCAGACTGCGACTGAAAAATTACAAATATATTTAGTTTTAAAATTATTTCGTGTACTGTTGGGCACAGGCTTCTCAAAGAGATTTTCAACAGAACCAGTCGTATGTGGCTTGGATTCAGCGCACAGAAAAATTCAATACCAACGGTATCAAAACTTTATTACCCAAGAATCGAGACTGGGTCCACTTGGGGGGGCAGTCTTTACATACGCCGTAGCCGTAGAGAAGTAAAAAGCGTATCTTAATAACTAGAAGCCTCCAAATAACGATTTGTCTCTGATTCAGATTTATGCAAATTTTTGAGTCACATGTTTGCATAAATCTACGCTAATGGGCGATAAGAGCTGTACAAAGATTAAAAATTTTATAATAAAAACTTTAAGGTACCATTTTTGTGATGTAAAACTTTTTTCTAGAAACAAAACCTATTTTTATACGTACCAAATTTCCGGTAGATCACTCTCTTTATTGTAATCAATCTCTAAATTATTCGCGGCTTTCCATACGTTGCCTAAATTTTCGCTATTCATTAAGCTTTCAACGAAAAACATTATTATTTATAAACTAAATCGATTTCAATGTGGTAAAAGTGGTCTAACACCAAAACGTAGTGATTTGAGTGACTTTCACTTATAAACTATATTTAAATACCCGCTAATGATTTAAAAAAAGAATGTTACATGCAGCCAATTTTTTATGAGAAAATTGTTTTTAATTCTAAATTCAAATTTAGTTAAGTTCTAAAATGTGGAAAGAATTGATAGCATGTCAAATTATTTTTTAATTTATTTAACGGTTTTGATAGAATGTCGTATTTATTGTATTATTTAGATAATGGTTATACATATAGCAGAAAATGTCGAAGCATTTATTCAAGATAAAAATCTATATTTATTATTATTTGTTATCTGTGCCATGTGCTAAATTGGAAAGAGCGTTGTGCTTTTATTACTTCGGCTTCCTGCGTTTATTATACTTTGAATGTGTGCACTTCAAATGGTGCACTGTACCACAGAATAAGTAATAGTACACCGTGTTGTATGAACTTTACCTAATTGTTTTAGAATGAGTAGACAATTTTTATACAGATATCAATTTTGAATTTAGAATGACTAAAAAATAGAAGGTCAGTTATGTAGACGTTAATAATTTAAGTTCAAGTAGGTACCTATTGTTGTAATTAGGATTTAATTTTTAAAGTTTTATATAAAATTATTTTATCATTTTTAATTTTATCGTTACACATGTTCAACTAGCTGGATAATTATGATTTTTTTTACTACACGTGTGTCAATGCAATCCCGTAATAATTTTATTATGATGCTTTAAGAATGTGTGCTTAAAATGGGTTTATTGTTCTCAGTTGGGGAACTTTACACATGTTCGTTGATGTATATTTTTATTGCCAGTGTAAAATTATCATTAGATTTAATAAAATCTTACATACTTATCCCTTCTCCCTATTTCATTTGAGGGAAGAGGGGAGGGGGGTGGCTTTGCCTTAACTAGATTATGTACACAGTTCACTCTCCTCTAGTTGCTCGAGCGAGTACTGTACTTGTTCTAATAGCCATTAGACATTAGACAATACCTATTGTAGTACCTACTTCTATATATGAATTCTAAGTCTGATCCACCGACCTGCGTTAAGCTACCGAGTGTGGATCATGGCCTACACCCTATCACGACTGGCCTGTTGGTCTAGTGGTTAGTGACCCTGACTGTTTAACCGGAGGTCGTGGGTTCGATTCCCACCCAGGACAAATCTTTGTGTGATGAGCATGATTGTTTGTTCTGTGTCTGGATGTAATTTACCTATATATATGTATATGTATACCTATATGTATTTACAAAAAAAATTGTATTTAAGTAATATATCAGTTGTTTAGTACCCATAACACAAGCAATTATAAATGCTTAATTTGGGACTAGATGGCGCTGTGTGAATGTGGTAAAATATTTTATCCGAAAAAGTAGCCTATGTCCTGTTTCAAACTATAATCTATTTATGTGCCAATTTTCATACATATCCTTTTAGATATTATGGCGTGATTTAATAACAGACATCCATCCATCCAACCATGTATACGTCTATCCTAACTTTCACACTTAATATGAGTAGGATTTCTCAAAATAAAATTGTAAAGTTAGCGTAACTTTTTTCAATTTGCCAATGTTTGAGCAATCTCGTGCAGTGTTGACCGTAGTGCTGACAGCGCTGCCCGTTCAATCCTTGGCTACACCTGTGACTAACCGAAATTCAATTGTATGACAATAATTGTTAAGGAAAAACTTACGATGTATTTTCCAGAGTTCCGTTTCGAATTACGCTTCAAGGGCCTTTTAAATCTTGGCATTCGACTCCGATATTGATTTCGTGTGTTGAAATTTGTATAATTAAGTTATTGACCCATTACCGCCTTTTAACGTAACTGACTTAAATACAATTTTACAAGAGAAGGTGTTTATTAAAAATGTTGTAGTAATTTTTAATTGATGTATTTTGGCTTAAAACGTCAACAAGGATAACAACACACTTTAAAATATAAATTACGATAAAAATCTTAATTTCAATAAAAGCGTTGCCTACGATAAATAGGCGGGATCGACTCGATTCTTCAAACATTTGACAACGATATCAAAATCGATTATGTCGAATATCAAAATTCCTAGCCCTCAAGTATATATACTATACAGAATTCTAGTAATTAAACTGTAAAATACGTCATAGTTAGATGTAAGTATATTATGTAGTGACATTTTTTGAAGGTTTTATTCGTGGCCTAACTTTAAGCTCTTTATTATGACGTAACATTATACGCCTTATAAATTATCTTTCTTCTTATTTAATTTTTTTTAGTTACTTAGCGTATCTAATAGATTATAATATATTTATAATTCTTAAATTGATTTCATACATATTTTATACACCTACAACATAATAAAAACATAATAAAACTTTTTAGAAGATCTCTAAGAAACTAATCTTAGCCGTGGAAAATTTCAGATATCAATCAGAACGCGTAAAAGTATCTTTAAAATTATCGTAAACTTAGGTAGTAATAACCTCTGTAATTATTAAATAGACCGATAAGGTTATTGTAATAGCTTTAGAGGTCAGTAACAATAGATGGAAAGATAGCAACATTGAAACGTTTTATTTGTAAATAGCGTCTGTCTGCGTCATATTATGTCGTTAAAAAGTAGCCTGTGCTATTTCAGACTATAACTATCTGAATGAAAAATATCTTATAGATCCTTTCAGCCGTTGTGATTGATTAACAAACATCCATTCATCCATCCAATCTTACTTTCGCATAAGATTTTTTCAAAGACGAGGCCTATCATCTAAATATTTTGCCGGTCTTGTTGCATTCAGATAAAAATAATACGATTTTTGCCATGCACCATTTGTATTTGAATTTGGCTAACCTGTAATGGGCATTTTGAAGATTTAATTTAATTTTTAAGTCTTTGACCGCTATAGGGGTCGCTAGTGATCACCAAAGACAATAAATAATTCTGAAATTATGATTTCTGTTTACAAGTAATAAGTAAGTAGTAAAAAATCTTCATGTTATTTATAATAACATTTAAAATTGATTGAAGGTTAAAATATGATTCTCCATTATAGGTAATAAATATTAGGGACGTTATTAGTATATTAGTATCTGCAAGGAAAAAGAAAAAGAATTTTATTAGTCTCTTTTTTTTTTTATACAAACGAGATTTTATAAAAGAATCATCGCTTTTTTAACGAGTACTTAAGTAAGAAACGGAATACAAAGCTTACAACATAATTATTTATTGTTGAAGCTCTAATTACGGCGATCAATCCTGTTGTCAAATGTTGCTCATCCGGCACCACAATCTTATCAAGAGTTGTGAGTCGTTCACCCCGACACAGGCTACCAACATTACGATACTTACACATTTAAACTTTTTACGTTCGATTCGATGTCTTTTGACTTTTCTTTTTTTTTATTTATAGCCTTGTACTTATAATTATGTAAATAGATAGTTTTTATTTTATTTAGTATTAAATAAGTAGGTTAAATTTAGTTTAAAATATTGTAAGTACATACCTAATATTTAGTAACTTATTATGAATAAACCTTATTATATTTATGTGACAGCAGTTTTAAAACTATCTCAATTTTCTATCTGCAAAGGCATAGGAGGCGTTAAATAAAATGTACCTAATTATTTCTTTCAAAAAGGAGTCATTTCACATTTTATAATATCATTCATAAAGTGGATAATTATCCACTATCATTGATTCTAATCATTTATTTGTATTTTATTAATTTTTCTCTGATCTATCCAGTCAGTGGGTTGTAACTGTTGTAAGACCTATTTTGTTTAAGCTTTGAAAGCTCTAACGAAACGCGCGATTCAAAAAGCGTCAGTGTGAAAGGGTGCGTTTTGAGACGGAAATTCGGCAGAGTGCGAGTGTTTCATACCTCCCCCGTGTGCTCTGCCGGGAGGACGTGTCGTGTTGCCGTGGTCGGGACGAAGCTCCGAGCGCGTCTGTGAGTGACTGTGATTTGTGAACGAAATGTAAGTTGTCATTTTAAAATTTATACTTCTTAAATCTGCGCGTTATATTTTTGTTATTATTTTATGTGACCTTTAACTAAATATTTTGAATAAAGTTTCATATAGTTTTAAATCTTAATTGGATATTTGCTAATAAAAAAAAACGTTATATATTATTATGTTTTAATAATTTAATTTTCAAATATGTATTTCAAATATTTTGTTTATTGGTGATCTTTTATATTTCTGACCTGATTATTTTAGCAGCTTTTTAAAACTTCCCTTTAGAAAATATAAGTGTATAAGTGCTTATGAAATTCGTTGCAATAACAAGAAATTTATTATAATTTTCAACGGAATTACCTAGTGACGTTGTTTGATAAATAAAAGTCAAGCTTTTATCAACAAATATTTTTTTATTATATAAATTTAACATTATTCCTTACATATCAGTGTTAATTGATCTTTTTAAATAATTGAAATATTTTTTTATAAATATAAAAAATTTGAATGATATTTAAAGCTTCTATTAATTTATAATAAGAATCTGTATATTGGCAATATTAGTAGGAAAGTATGCCATGGAAGTTATTTACAGGCTTTTTAGTGAAACAATCATCTTTTATTGAGAATAAGCAACGTAGGTATATTATGTGCAGCACTTTTTTATTTGTTTTAGTACCACCTACTTAGATAATTAAAAGCCACTTCGATAGAAACCTATTTGTTTCGATTTTCTTGCTTGTAGGGCAATAATAGAAAACTTATAGATTTATTTCAGAATTCAATTTTAAATTTATACGTTCATATTTATATAATTTTCTGTGAGTAATCGAACACGGATAGCAAGGTAGCCACCGTAGCCACTGCGCTACGCTGGCTATGTATATAATTTTAATAAATCTGAGCCTTATAAAGAATGATTACCGATTAGCCGTTATAGTCAGCGGGGGAATTAAATCACTTGGGGGATCTATGTTACAGCATCCCCTTGATTTTAACATCAATTGTGAGAAAATTATAAAGGCCACTCGATTTGACGTCGAATTTCCCCACTTATGTAAACAGGCGGGAAAAATTGCAAATTTTTCTTTATTTTTTTAGAAGGCAATTTATAAATTCAAATGGGACTACGGAAATCAAATTTTCTTGTAAAATTACATTACTTTGAGCTAGGGAATAAAATTATATGAATATCTTTACATTTTTGAAAAGTAAATATTTTTGAAATACTTTGATGATTGATACTGCTTCGTAGCTGACATGGGCCCTGATTCTGACTCATCGGATTGCTCCCGGATCGTAAACTTTTTTGAATCTTAGAACGACGTATTTTTACAGCTTAAGTTATTAAGTGTTAGAAATTAGTTTACCGTATAGAAAATTAAAGACTGATTAATACCTCTTTGCTTTCTTTCCCAAGGATACCTTGAAGAAGGAAGATAATTTAGCGTTGTACGAAATTTGTTAATTGGAGTACGGCCTGGTTTCTATAAGAAATATTATGTTGTGATAGTGTGAGGAGCTTGTAGCATTGTGGTATTGAAATGTTTGTTACAATCGACGAGGTTAAGCAACTTTCGACCAGGTCAGTCCATAGATGGGTGACCGTTTCTGGTATTTAACCCGTTGGCTCCAGTTACCCCTGTGTGGTAATCGTTAAGTCGAGTTGGAAGACTTTATATTTAAAAAAAAATGTCAATGTCAAAATAGTATATCAGTTGTTTAGTACCCATAACACAAGCAAATATAGTTGCTTACTTTGGGACTAGATGGCGCTGTGTGAATGTGGTAGAATATAATATTTATCAATAGGGGCTGGGTTGTGGCCAAACAAAGATTTAAAGGAGCGAAGCTCCGAGCAACAGTCAGTAAAACTTATTTATAAAACAGACAATTTTCATCTCATAAATCTACGGGCTCTCGGAGTTAAATCATAATCCCATTGACGTAAGTACGTTATGTATTTTGAAACGCTACGAAACTAAAGACAGAGGTCCTCGGAATCTCGACATTCGACTTAATCGATTTAGATATCCCTGTCGAATATTATTGGAAAATAAAACCAATCGCCTCCATTTTCAAACATTAGATAGTGATATTAAAATACCAGATATAGATGGGCTAAAAATAGAATTTGCGAGGAGGCACAAACAATACATTATAAGTAATCCCTACTTTAATTGGAATTTTGTTTTCAATTACAAAATTCATTATATTATTTCAGGAAATCATCTAGTAACTAAGAATGCTTAAATAACTTTGTTTGTTTTCAATATTTGAAATGTAAATTCAATGTTTCGATTCGGTTTAATAATCCTTAATTTGTTTCAATTGTAAATTAATCAATTTGAGAGGTTTACAAGGGTTCTCTGCCACTCACTAGTTAATTTGTAAAGTGTTTAGTTTACTCGGACTATTGTGGCAAATTAGTTTTTAACTTTACACGTTGTATGAGGGTTACATGAATTTATTATTTTATTCTTTTTGATTACACGACTGGTTTATAAGTAAACAAAGACGTCCCGGGTTCGACTTCTAGGTCAGGCAAGAACGGATATTGGATTTTTCTATAGTGAAATTTTCAGCAATAAATGTGGCCGGCAATCGATAGTTGTGTTAGATCCCATGTAACAAGAGGTGACAGAGAAATGTGGGTATGCAGCTCTGCCTACCTCTTCGGGGCAAAAGGGGTAACATTTTGTTAATTTAACAAAGTAGGAACAAAAATATGGTGAAATATTCACCATCATCATTGTCATTTCAACCCATAAACATCCTACTGCTGGGCATAGCCTACTATACCACGCTGGCCAGACGGGTTGATATAGGGCTGGTTTCGAATTTTCTTTTCCTTGTAATGCTCTTGTTTGCATAAGGTTTCTACCTTAGTCGCCTTTTGCGACCAACACGGGTTGAAATGGGGTAGTGACATTATGTATTCTAAATCCATCACTAAACGGTTTGGTAAAATATTAAACTGACTTTAATAATTAGTAATATTTCCGTTTTTATTCTGCAAATTCATATGTTCACACATTTAATTCCACGCCTCACGCAAAGAACGTTTCACTGAGTGTATTAAAACTACACAAAGTTTTAAAATCTTACGCCCGCACCGCACTTGACATTTTCACCTAAATATTTACTGCACACAGCTGATAGAAAACCGACCTTATGTTTCAAGTATAAAGTTGATTTTAATTCGTTTTTCACACTGTTATATTGACGAACTTAAAAGAGGGGGTGTCACGTACACGTCTCGTGAAAACTAGGGACTTAACTCTGTAAACTAAGAGCTGAGATGTTGCTTGAATGAATTACGTGGCTTCTGATAACAAAAGGTTGTTTATTTTGTTCGAGCTTATCGTCAAACGGTTGGGATTAACACAAACTTAGGCTGTTTTCATACTCACGTAGGGCTTGCGCCTCGTCCGACGCCGATTAAGTAGATTGCGTCACGTCTTTTAGGCAGAGCTGCATCATAATATCTGCATTTTGCTATATTTATATATATACCTATATATAATATTTATGTCTCATTATCCCCATCTCCCATTCCCCCCTTCCAGATACCAATACCGTATGTATCCGATCCGGGTATTAAGTGTATTAGTAAGTGTATTATATATACGGTACATATACCAAAATAACATTTTTTAGAATTTTTGTCTGTCTGTCTGTTTGTTCCGGCTTATTTCTGGAATAGCTGGCAGATAGCTGATGTAATAAGGAGTAACTTAGCTACTTTGAAAAAAGTAATGTTGCTTTTGTTCAACTCCACGCGGACGAAGTCGCGGGCACAGCTAGATTACAAATATTTTTTTAGAGTGAGAGGATAAATTTCCTGGTAGGCGATGCGATACCAGAAAGTGGCTGTCAGCATCATCTCAAACGTTTCTTCAGAACAGATCCGTATAAGTGTTCTGTGGTTTAAATAGTTATTAGAAAAAAAATTGAAGTCACCCCCCACAAGTGCTTTGAAACGGCACCAATTTTAATAAAACATCCAAGAACGATCACAACCATGTCAGCTTTCAAAAGAAAAAAACTGCATCAAAACCAACCCATTCGTTGAAGAGATACGATGCCTCAGACACACAGACACGTCAAACTTATAACTTCTTTAAAAAAGACACTCTGAAACAAAAACGTTACATGCAAAAATACCACTAATAGGTACGGTAAGTATGAAAACGTCCTTACAAAAGCTAACAAGTTACTAAGGTAAACTCAAGCAGTGTCAGAAAATCTAAACTCGCTTGTTTCTCGCATACTAAATTGGGTGGAGGTCTAAAATAGAAGCTCAACTTGACGTGGGTACAAGGTAACTAAAATGATTTATATAGAAGGGGCACTAGCTTATTCTTAATAACGTTGAATAATTGCTGTTAGAACAGCTGAAAAGGAACAAAGGAACAACATTTTACGTAATTAGGTACATACATAATATCTTCTATTCTTACTGTAGTCACTACATCTTTTTTTTTATTCTCTATAAATTCTATTTTTTTTTATTTTAATAGTCATGTCAACAACAAATTTTATATAAATTTCCTACTTTTGCCCTGTTAACTGATAAGACTTATTATTATAATAAAACAAACAAATGTTACTATTAAGTTAGCTGTGGTTGCCTATAAATGAGAGAGCATCAGGCACGCTTTATGTTTTTGATGTTTCTTTGTTAAGTATGTGTATCTCTTGTTGGTAAAATAAATAAAAAAAAAAAAAATACATTACTGCCGTTTATTCTAGTGTGTGAGTGCCTAAAAGTCGTTAGTTCTGGTTTACATCAATAGCTAAGTATTGGGTAGGTAACTGACCTTTTATATCATAGTAGGGTATAGATAGAAACAAACCAACGTAATTTTTTTTTTGACATTAGCATTTTTTTTTTTTTTTTTTTATATCCGGTCGGTGGCAAACAGACGTGCAATGGCAACGTCGCAATTTAGTGTCATATTTCGTGGTTTTCGATTTTAATTATTTATTCGGAACTATTTTTTTAAATAAAAAAATCTGCTGGTCAGTAATCATTTATGATGACCTCGTTATCGATACAAGTTGGAAGGGTCCCCTACTCCGATCAAACCATTGATTTAGTAGGACCATATTTTTTTTTACTTACTTAATATTTAAGTAATTGAACAGTCATATTGTACTACAAATTGCCTAGTACGTTATCCCGGTATTTCCTTGGACCAGGGATTCCGGACTATTTCAATATGAAAATAACGCCTTGCATGTTCCAATGTGTTATTTGAATATAAATAGAAATGTAAACGCAATGATTTCGTACCTTTTACACACTTTTCACCTAATTCCAAAAAGTGTATTCAAAAAAAAAATTTTAATAATAATAATAGGGCCTCTGCGTGTTGGACCTGTGTCCCAGCGTAAGCCTTCCAAAAAGACCGGGTATACTTCTCATCTTAGAGAGAAGTATAGCCGTAAAAAAGAGAAATAATAATAATCTTTATTTATCTCAATCATCATTAACATGACAAAAATTGAGACAGCTCCATTAAGTTGCCGAAGCATTTGTGTCGGAGCCACCTCGCTACTTCCCTTAGGCTAGCACATAGAATGATGAGATAATATTATAATATGACATGTTAAACAAAGTATTTAAATAAAATTATATAAAATTAAATAAAATAAGCAAACTGTTTTTGTAGTAAAACTACAATTTTTAAGTAAACCGAAGCAGCTCTTAAAACGTGTGTTGAAACCTTTCTGTTTGTGCGTGCGTGCGTGTGTGTGTGTGTGTGTCAGTGGCGTGCCTAGGGTTTAAGGATAAGGCAAGCCCGATATACCTACCTACCTATGATTTTTACCCGACTACTCCAGAATAGGCAGAGAATGAAAAGTAAACAAACCTGACTGCACTGGAAAAGTGATGGGTGTAATGTTTTTTTTATGGATTCTGTTCAATTTCTCTTACATGTTGATAGAGGGTCGCGCCGCGCGCCGCGCCGCACTGTGGTGTGTGTGTGTGTGTGTGTGTGTGTGGTGTGCGTGTGAAACTATATTTTATTTTTTCCCTCTTTCGCCAAAGCTTTCGTCAGAGAGCTTTCATACATCCAGTGACTATAAACATCGCAATATTGTCTCTCTGTGTGTAATAGTGTTTGTGTTGGCATTAAAATAGCAATATTTGTTCAAGTAATATGACTCACAGACGTAACAAAGATGTCTTTATCACAGTTGAATGGCCAGCGACATTTTGTTTGTATGTCATTATCTCACGAGCAGTAATCTGCGTTCGTAATTATAGTTATAGCTTTGCAGGCCCAAGTTAAGATTTATGATTGTGTAATTATATGTGTAAGTAAACTTTAGATAGTGGTGGGTTGAGGGCAATGACTTGTATATGACAAATTACAATGTTTCCTTCTATTTAAAGGTAATAATTTAAAGCCTCTTGTAGATATAACTTAATTTATATTGGACAATAGGTGCTGTTGTCCAGGCCTTCGCCTTTGTTTGGCCAACTGCTTAGCTCCTATTGGTCGTAGCGTGATGGTATATAGCCTATAGCCTTCCTCGATAAATTGGCTATCCAACACTGAAAGAATGGTTCAAATCGGACCAGTAGTTTCTGAGATTAGCGCGTTCAACCAAACAAACTCTTTAGCTTTATAACATTCGCTCCCGTCGTTTTTATTTGACCACTGCTCAGCTTCTATTGACCGTAGCGTAATGTTATATAGCCTATAACCTTCCTCCATAAATAGGCTATCCAATACTAAAGAATTTTTCAAATCAGACCAGATTTTAGGATTAGATTAGAGATTTTACGAATCATAGTACGACGTATTTTTACGGTTAAAATTATTTAATGTTAGAAAATAGTCTAACGTATAGAAAATCAAAAACTGATTAATTTAAGGGTTCTTCTACAACCATTTATTTCTTTAACAATATGTTTTTTAACTTTAATTACACTGACATTTCGGGCTGAAAATTTTCCGACAGCTCAGAAACAGGGGGCTGTAGTTTCTGAGATTAGAACGTTACATTAGTACCTAAACTACCTCTTTATCTTTATAATATTAGTACATAATATAGATTAATATTTATCATGGTCATTCGCAACCTCATGGCGGCGATCGATAGCAACTTATGGCGTCCGTATAGTCGGCTCTTGCACTTGCAATTGTTTTATCGGAAAACTTATAATAATAATAATAATCTACCACATTCACACAGCGCCATCTAGTCCCAAAGTAAGCAATTATATGGGTACTAAAGAACTGATATACTACTTTAATACATTCTTTTTTTTTTGTAAATACATACATATTATAGATAAATTACACCCAGACACAGAACAAACCTTTATGCTCATCACACAAAGATTTGTCCTGGGTGGGGATCGAACCCACGACCTCTGGTTTAGCAGTCAGGGTCACTAACCACTAGACCAACAGGCCAGTCGAATAATTATAACCATTTAACAATTTCGAACACACCGCAACAATCGTCTTGAAGTACAAACTAGAACTGTAACAAAAAGGCAAAGATGTCTTCCATTTTTCTAAAAGCAAGCACAAAGGGGTCAGAACAATAGACAATCGGACAAACAAAGGTGACAATGACACGAAATGTAGGGTTTTTTCAGCCCTTTCTTAGTGATGACTAGGCTCTTCGTGCGGCGTTGTTCCCTTTCTAAATAATTGTTTGGTTATCTAATGTCTTCGTGTTGTTTGTGAATTAGTTCCATTCATAGTTTTGTTGGTCATTGTTTGAATGGTTAGTTTTTGTTTAAGTGAGTGGAGGTAAGGGTTTTTTGATGTATAATGTAAATACACTGCCTAAAGTTTCGTTGAGTGCAAGCAGGCGATGGACAACGGGTGCGACGCAACTTATTGCTTTACAATTGAATTGAATATCTCTCTGTAGCGATATTACGTTATAGGTACTCGTACACACTGAAAGGATAATAAACGAAATTTAATTTTTCTTATTCTTAATTTTGACATCAAATTTGTCGCTATTTTGGTCTAAATTGTATTGCAGATATCCGTAAGTGACGGGACATGACTGAAACGTTTCAAACGTTACTCATCGCTCTATGAATTATGAGGACCAGTCGACAGAAGAGTGTAAGCTACGATTCAGACCAACCGGCTCGCATCGGCCCGCGCCGGGCGGCATTTTACAATGCGTTAAAGAACATTGAAATGTATCAACAGTCATTACAGTTCATATTTGCATGCAACTTACGGTCGGAGCCGGTCGGCCGTCGCGACGCGTCGCGGGATGCCGACGGAGGTAACTATGCGTAAGTTGCATGCAAATATGAACTGTAATTACTGTTGATACATTTCAATGTTCTTTAACGCATTGTAAAATGCCGACCGGCGCGGGCCGATGCGAGCCGGTTGGTCTGAATCGTAGCTAAGACGTAGAACCTCACCGTAATATAATGTGCAGGTAATTTTGCCTGAAAATGAAAAAATGAATGCATGAAAAAACTGATGAATGTTGAAGAACCAAAGATGTATGCCAGAATCCTAGCAAGTGGAAGGAAATGGTCTCTGCTTATACCTCTGTTGGGAAAGAGGCGTAATCTATATATATATATGTACTATATGACTAAAATAAGTATGGAACTGTCAAATCAAGACGCCATTTTGTTTTCCATTTGAAGACAACTTCATACCTTGGAAGTAGGGTGTACAAAAAACGAAACACATTACAGGTACATACAAACTTTTTCGGTTTGAAGATCTTTCTTTTCTGAATAAGTTGTGGTAGTAAGTAATAACAACAACAATAAAACTATCACAAAAAGAACAATAATAAAAAAAACAATAACATTTAAATTAACATTTGTAACAAAATAACTCAACGAAACGAGAA
Source organism: Laspeyria flexula (assembly GCA_905147015.1). Taxonomy (NCBI): domain Eukaryota; kingdom Metazoa; phylum Arthropoda; class Insecta; order Lepidoptera; family Erebidae; genus Laspeyria; species Laspeyria flexula. The sequence goes on along the minus strand of LR989969.1, from coordinate 6,924,895 downwards.
AATTTTTTTGCCTATTTTATTTCTGCTAGCTGTACAAAAATGTGCATTGTACATTCGACTAAAGTTTTCGGCAAGTGCGATCCCATACTTATTTAAATCGCATAGTATATATATGTGATTTTGCCTACGAATCTATAGATGTTAAGGAAAAAAAGTTAATATAAAAACAGCCTTTATTTTTACCACCCCAGAAATAAAACGCCAACCTCATGAATCATATATTATATTCGTTTCGTAAATAATGATTGACACGTTCAATACGAACACAGAAATACATTTTTACTTTTACCCAATTTTCATCTCTCTAATGGGGTAGGTTTGGTTACAATTAGACTGCCGGAAAGGGGAGATTATTCCCCGAATTTGGAGAGAGTTAATTTTCTGCTTGAGACAAATTACCTACGTAACAATGCTTAAAGGTTTTGCGAAATCACACTGAGGCCTAATTTTTTTCGTACTGCTACTGAAGAGAAATGAAATGAAATGAAATCTCGTTTATTCATCTAGGTTACAAGGTAACACTTATGAAAGTCACAAGAATGTAACAGGTTATCCAAAAAGTAGTGTGAGCAAATTTGCCTACGACCAGTTCGCTGACGGGGTGGAGCTATGAGAAGAACTGGCAAGAAACTCACGCCACTCTTTTTACTGTCAGCACACAGAGACTGGTGAAAACATACTTTTACCTAAGCTTGAAATTTTATAAGCATCATGTTTGCTGCATTTTCCACTTATAGGAACCCTACTAAATATTATAAATGGGAAAGTAATGATGGAGGAATGGATATTAGTTACTCAATCACACCAAAACAGTCAAAAGGATCTACTTTTATGGAGTTTGGCAAATCGATAGATTGTAGTCAGGAATAGCACAGCTACTTTTTACCGGCATACCATGCGGGCGAAACAAAACGCCGACAAGTCGATTCCAACCTGTAAATTAAATGGCTATGTTGACTACCTAAGGAAAATAATTAAACTGTTTCTCTGACTCCTGCCTAAGCAAAATAAAATTACAGTGATTTCTTCTTTACTCTAACGAGCTCTGGAGCTGCTCACCAGCACGAACGTCAATTACCTTAGCAGCAGCACTCTTCTTTAGCCCGTCAGAGGCCAAATAACTTGACTCCAGGGTTCCAAAGACTGCTTCAGTGACGCAATGCGTGAAGCCATGTCTGGCTTCAACTTCTGGGTCGGAAAAAGTATTTGGAAAGTCGCTCCTATAACATGAGTACACAGGTATAGCAAAGTTGGTAAATGTGTTGTTTCTAAAGAAAAGAAAAAAGAAAATAGGTTTCAAAATAGCAATTTTTTTCTTTAGATACAACACATTTACCTATTAATTCTTGTTATCTTTAAAGAGCCTGGCTCCTTTACTAGGTTGTTATAAAGAAAAATGACACTATAGAAACAAGAAAAGCTCATTGTGCTGACAGTAAAAAATAATTTGGACTATTTAGCATCTAAAGAACCTTAATTATACTTATTTCTAGAGGTAAATTGAAATGAAAATGAGATTCGCGGCATTATAAGCTATTTTTAAGAGTTAAGGTTTTGCGCATAATTATTTGTTGAAGGAAAGTTTTTTGTTGAAACGATGGTGGCTGAATGGATAAGGGACCGGCGTGCAAATCACGCGGTCCGACTTCGATCCCGACCGGTAGTACCAATGTGGATTCCACTTTGTGGAATTTATATGTACTAGTCTAGTGACTTACCATCTGCTAACGGTGAAGGAAAACATCGTGAGGAAACCCACATACCCTAGAAGAAATTCTATGAGTATGTCTGATCCACCAACCCGCACTAGGCCAGCGTGAGTGGATTATGGCCTAAACCCTCTCAGCTCTCTAGTTAGAGGAGAGGTGTCCCGAGCCGTAGGACTTAATGGGTTGCTGCTTATGATGAAGTTTTTTATTCTTATTTTGTTCAGTATTTACAAACGTTAATTTTAGGTTTTCTAATAGTTTTCCTAAAGTTTCTCACCTTGTCAGCAAAGTGACTGTAAGCTATTTCACTGGTATACATTTTCTAGCTTTCTTGTTACACTTTGAAACATTCACAGCCTAATTCTTATTTGAGTTAGAGACATTCGCATTATAGTTTTAATATACACAACAAAAAAAAACTGAAAACTTTAATGCGGTTGTGATTTAATAGATACATCTTTGCTTACCTTTTAGCTGTTATGTCACGTATAAAGCCATTACATCTTGCATCAGATTTTTGGCAACCCTATTACTTTATTCTTTAAACTAGGGCTGCGGTTGTCACTTAAAACCAAACAAGTACATTTTTACCAGATATGATAGCCATAAATTGTTTATTTTAGATAAATGTTTGAAGTTCGTGAAACTATGTAGGCTATCTGAGGTTAGGGGTGACGTGAAGTGGGTCGACGTCGGCGGCGGGTGTCTACTATATTGTGACATACACCGTTTGATTGTTCACTGTGATTGTGGAAGGAGCGAGAGAACTAAGGCACGTCGAGTTTAATTTTCGAGTCGATCGAGTTTATTATAAATATTAGTCCTCCATAGTCAAAGTAAAATCTTTTTATTTGACTTTGATTTTGACTGGCCTGTTGGTCTAGTGGTTAGTGACCCTGACTGCTAAACCGGAGGTCGTGGGTTCGATCCCCACCCAGGACAAATCTTTGTGTGATGAGCATAAAGGTTTGTTCTGTGTCTGTGCAATTTATCTATAATATGTATGCATTTACAAAAAAAAAAATGTATTTAAGTAGTATATCAGTTGTTTAGTACCCATAACACAAGCAAATATAATTGCATACTTTGGGACTAGATGGCGCTGTGTGAATGTGATAGAATATTAGTATTAGAATATTTCATTTTGATCACATATTATTATATGATACTTACGAGCGTCATATCATGTCTAAAAAAAGGTGTCAGCAAATTTGCCTACGGACAGTTCATTGACAAGGTTGAGCTCTGAGAAGAACTTGGCAAGAAACTTAGGCCACTCTTTTTAATCGCCATAGTAGTTACAATTTCAATTTTTCATAGATAACATTAAAGTTAATGCGAAGGGCAGAGGTTTAGCAGTGGTGTATCATCGTCATCGTATATGTTTCATCGTCATCATTTCAAATTTACAACCCATAAATGTCCCACTGCTGCGCACGAGTCTCCTCCAAACATTGTAAAGAGAATTTAGCTTACTATACCACGCTGGCCAGACGGGTTGGTATAGGGTTTTGTTTCGTCTTTTTTCTCTTTTAGGGCTCGGGAACTTCGAACTCTGCTTATTATCTGTGGAGCTAGAAGCCGTCAGCATCTCTTTGCTACCTCCACCAGGATAGATCTATTGTAACGGTCTTCTTATTTAGTTATCTGCTTCATCATCATCATCATATCAGCCCAATGACGTCCACTGTTGAACATAGGCCTCACCTAATTTCCGCCGTTCTCTGCTTAGTCCTGTAGAATCTAGGAACTTCTAGATTTTCTGAGCAGAATGATTCTGTATCTCATCAGGTTGCACCTAACCTAAATGGATGCTTCTGTTGTTAACCTTTGCACTTTAATTTTGCTTCAGTGAAACACGTGAGTCGTTTTATAATATCGTATTTTCAATATCCATGTTAAATATTTGGCGACTGAATTGCTTCATTATTTTTTTACGTATCTAAACATGCCTGATGAAAACGGTGATTGTGTTTGCTCATGTTTTACACTTGTATGCTGTTATGTGTTCATATACATGTATTATGCTTTTAGCTTTGGGCTTTATTAATGTGTAGGGGTATACGTTGTAAAATAATTAAAAGTATTTGTGATCTGTTTTAAAATACGGCGGGGATTTAAATTTTTGTTGGACCGGTTGTGTTTTTTGTCGCATTCAGTCATAATACCGGAGGAGTTAGAATTGCGTGCCAAGGTTTCCTCATAAGAATGCTATCTTTAAGGATACAAATTCGGTAACTTTATTTAAACGACAAATCTTAAACTAGTTTTGTAACTATGCCTTTTTTAGTTACAATTGGTCCGATCGTGTTACTTATCCGATCTTAAATAAATGCAAAAAATGCACTTAAATAAGTGTAAAACTTTATCTAAAATTTTAAGCCCTTATTCTGCTGTGCTAAACAAGAACGTCGTAATTGCATTTCACAAGTCTTTGGAAAATGGTTCTAAGATTGATTTATTTAGAGACGTTTTTCTCTAAACTGTTAGCACGCAGTTGAACTGTTTTTCATTGGTAAGGCAGTATTGGTATTTACGTTGTGTTATTTAAGGACGTGACCATAAATAAGTATGATTTGACTTAATTAGAGATGGTAGTTTCTTAATTTGTTTGTCTTTCGACTTATTTGACAGTTCTGTGAACTTAGTACAAATGTACTAACTTAATTTTATAATTTGTCATAAGTGAATGTTGGAACCAAAGTACATTATACATTGCTTGCTTTGCCGAAAATTATGTGAGGTCTATGTAAAACAGTAGACGTCTTATGGGCTTATATGATGATGATGATGACTGTACTACCAAAATCCACTTACTAATATTTCAAATTTAAAACTTAAAGCCGTTTTATAAGGTAATTAAAAATCTAGGGAAATAAAAAAAAAGCGTAATGTACATGGCGCCTTTTGTATATAATCAAAAGAACAACCAATAAGATCTTTTAGAAAGCAACTCTCAGATTTCCTTATATTTTAATGTTATTACTCTGTAGCTGACTTCTTAACAGACGAGTCATTATAATTTTAATGTTGTTTATAATAATAATAATATAATAATAATAATATTCTACCGCATTAACACAGCGCCATCTAGTCCCAAATTAAGCAATTATATTTGCTTGTGTTATGGGTACTAAACAACTGATATACTACTTAAATACATTTTTTTTATAAATACATACATAGTATCGATAAATTACACCCAGACACAGAACAAACCTTTATGCTCATCACACAAAGATTTGTCCTGGGTGGGGATCGAACCCACGACCTCTGGCTTAGCAGTCAGGGTCACTAACCACTAGACCAACAGGCCAGCCAAAATAACTCATTAGTATTATTAATTTTTGCATGCCTTACAGGCAGAATGATCAAGGATTCGCTATTAGTTTGTAAGATTATTGTAATACCTACATTCTTAGCAAATAAAAAGTTTCTATTCTATTCTATTCTAGGCGCGTTTTCGTTCAAATATTGATCTCAGTAGGATGTTGTGGTTCAGTTTGCGCGCCTATCTACCCCACCGCACCTCTAACCACAACATACAAACCACAACACGCTGATTATTACAACGCCACTACTTTTCAAAGAAACCGCTGAACTAAAGTGTTTCATTATAAAATAGCTGTGAACCGCCATAGTCAGGCGTCTTTTTACTAGCTTCAGCAAGCAGCTTCGCGTGCCTGTCATGTCAGTAAAATGTAGCTTATGTCATTCTCCGGATCTTAGACTATATGCTAGTGAAAATGCAGTCTAAGTCGGGCCAGCCATTTCTGAGTTTAGACTTTTGCAAACAGGCAGAAAGGTACAAATAAAAAAATAGGTCCTTTGATAATTTGTACCGGTTTTGTTGGATTTTTGCAATCATCATCATCATCATCAGCAACCCATTTTAGTCCCACTGCCGGGCCCCGGATCTCCTCTCCTCTAAATAAATTTTTGCAATGCAAGTTTTAATTTAGAATTTTGACATACATATTTTGTCCAACCAAGTCCATAGATAAATTTTATACATTATTGAAAACGGCCGACGCTATTTACAATAGTCTACTTACTATTAGACTACTTAAATAACGTCAATATTTATAACAAGCTATTTAGTTTTAAGGATCATATTATACATTAAATATAACGTTAGTTCGTACACGTTATAAGGAAATACTAAAGCAATTAAGTTAACTGCGTTTATTGGTCTGTTCCCATTTATTCCCAACCCTTTGAGTCGCACTACGCGTTTTATGCCACTATATTTAGGATTCCGCTATTTCTTGTTTGCTTTTATTGTTAAGAATTCTACTTTGATGTTGACTTTGACGTTAATACTTAAGCTACATGTACTGAAACCCTAGGCTTTGTAATAAAAGTCCTATATTTAGTTTCTCGCGATGGTGGCTGAATGGATATGGGACCGGCGTGCAAATCACGCGGTCAGAGTTCGATCCCGACCGGCAGTACCAATGTGGATTCCACGTTATGGAATTTATATGTACTAGTCAAGTGACATACCATCTGCTAACGGTGAAGGAAAACATCGTGAGGAAACCCACATACCCTATAAGAAATTCTATGAGTATGTCTGATCCATCAACCCGCACTAGGCCAGCGTGAGTGGATTATGGCCTAAACCCTCTCAGCTCTCTAGATAGATTAGAGGAGATCCGAGCCCAGCAGTGGGACTTAATAGGTTGCTGATGATTTAGTTTCTTAAAAAGAATAAACCACAGAATATGTTGTTCAGCTTTCAAACTTTTTTAGTGAAGTTTATACGACAAGTCAAGCGAAATTTCTTTGAATCTTGATATCGACTTACCCAGTTTTCAGTAATAAAATTTTGACATAATATTTTGTAAGAGCTTATTTAAAATCTTACTAATGTGATAAATGAGAAAGATAGAATGTGTTGGTTACTCAATCATATTAGACCGGCTGAATGGAGGCTTTTTTTCTGTATGAATATTGGCACAGATAAATTATAGTCTAGAATAGTTCGGTATCGGTCGGACAATGTAACACGCGGGCGGAGTTGGGCGGAAGCTAGTTAATCTGTGTCTCTAGCAGCCTAATAGATCGATAGATAGAATATTGAAAACCCTGGCCGTGTTGATACCGCAATTTTTTTTTTAATATGGTTGCTGTCACTCAAGCATTTGACAGCAATATCGACTCCGACTAAGACCATATCGAGATTTATAGTAGACTCTCTGAATTCGATTCTCATGCAAAACTGGTAAATTTGGATTTTTCTGGTACTTTCAGTGTTAGCTTGGTTAGAAACGGTAATATGCTCGCTCCTTACATGGGTCCGAAAATAGCCAAAGAAATGTATCTACATTTCTTCGAGTCCCTCACATCTGTGAGGGACTGCATATCCCTTCGGAGAAAAAAGGCGGCTTAGACGTCTTGCAAACTATGTCTATGTCATAGTTAACAGATATAAAATACTTTAGCCATCATAAACAAAATTTAAAAAACAAAATTGGTCCAAGTATATTAATAGAAATACAAGCCGTAGATATAAAAGCCAACGTATATATATATTTTTTATAATTTGTTAATGTGTTTTTTAATTGATTACGATGTCTGTTCTAAAAGGTTACGGTGTAAGTATATATGTATGTATTTCTCGTGATTTAAAGTAACTCCTTACCAATATGCTATCAGAATAAAACTTAATAAGATTCCTAGCAAACCTAATAATCCCCACGTAATACGTATACTATTAATGCAGTAATAGTTTCAGCTACAGAACCCATCCAATCTCGACTTGACCAGTTTTTATATAGGTGCTTATACTAAAGCCTCTTAAATGAGGTCCTCAGCTGTATTTGTGCTCGGATTACGGAAAATATATCGCTTCGGACCAGTGCTAGTACAGTTGGAGAAAATCTGATGATATTACTAGTAATAGTAATAATAGATTTTTATTTAATTTATAAAAGTGTTTGTGTTTATTGATAACTTTGTTCTGAGAAAGTTTGTCAGATGGCATAATATATTTGGGTTTTGATATTCGTTTAATATTTGCTCTACCCATAGGCAATGCGTCCGCGGACGTCATTTAAGAATTAGATATTGAGTTATGGATATGATATTTCGGATCCGGATATGGACAAACGAAAAAAATATGTATCGGTTACGGATATTAAAATATTTCGAATTATCCAGAACATCTCTTCTTATTCGTAAAGAATATCATACATTATTTAAAGGTATTACTTACGTAGTAACTATTAAGTAATCTGTGGTATTACTAAGGCACATATTACTTAATATGTAGTTCCTACGTAAACTAAGGTCTTAATTTATTTATTGCAATTTTCTACTTCGACTGCACCTCTATCCGAAACTATCCGATACTTTTAAATCGGATTCGGTGGTCTCAACATCTGTTTTTTAAAATGTACGCACGGCTAATTGCTTCTTCTGCTTCTGATTTACAGACAATGTGTTGGGCACTTGGTAATTAAATTGCTGATGTATTTGTCTAAGTCCGTAGACGCATCGACATATACCGATATGTACAGCAGGAATTAGACTATTTTGATATCGCCGTCAAATATTTGAAATTGACAGCGGCCATATAATATTAAAACTATCAATCATTTGACAGCGTCTTACTAAATAACCTTTATATTATTACGATGCTTTTAAATAGCACTTTATATAACATGACTTACTTTACTGACTTAAAAAAAAAAAATGGTGGCTGAATGGATAAGGGACCGGCGGCGTGCAAATCACGCGGTCTGAGTTCAATCCCCACCGGCGGCAGTACCAATGTGGATTCCATTTTGTGGAATTTATATGTACTAGTCAAGTGACTTACCATCTGCTAACGGTGAAAGAAAACATCGTGAGGACACCCACATACCCTAGAAGTAATTCTATGAGTATGTCTGATCCACCAACCCGCACTAGGCCAGCGTGAGTGGATAAGGCCTAAACTCTCTCAGCTCTCTAGTTAGAGGAGAGGAGACCCGATCCCAGCAGTGGGACTTAATGGGTTGCTGATATAACATGACTTGCTAAAATTTATTTTAATTAATCATAATATAAGTGACAGTACAGTAATGAAAACAAAATGTCGCATATCTCATTTAATTTCAACCCTCCATTATTGAGCGGGCGATCGCGTGAGTAGTTAACCCGTTGTATAACTAATACAAATTACAACACATCGTAAACTCTTGCTACAAATTACCTCTACTGTTTATGGCATGCCGAAATGTTAGAACGAATATTCACTATGAAAAAATATTGTATTATTGAATGAAGAAAGAAAATTATTAGAATTACCTTGCAGTTTATTCCGTTGGAGATTGTTCATGTAGCTTATACACAATTTTTGTTTTAAAACTTATTTTACTGGCCTGTTGGTCTAGTGGTTAGAGACCCTGACTGCTAAGCCGGAGGTCGTGGGTTCGATCCCCACCTAGGACAAATCTTTGTGTGATGAGCATTAAGATTTGTTCTGTGTCTGGGTGTAATTTATCTATAATATGTATGTATTTACAACAAAAAAAAATATTTAAGTAGTATATCACTTGTTTAGTACCCATAACACAAGCAAATATAATTGCTTAATTTGGGACTAGATGACGCTGTGTGAATGTGGTAGAATATTATTATTATTATAAACTAAGCATCAAGCAAGGTGTAGAGATTTATATGACATCGATTTTGCCGATGTAAAAAGCGGTGAGCCATTATTCCTAATAATAATTCAATTAACCGAACACATTCAAAACTCCGAACCAATGCTACAGATTAGATATTAGTTCTAATACTGACAATTTAAATACTGAAAAACCAAAAATCTGAGATCTCTTGCATAGCAGTCGCTTGTTTTTACCAACATGACAACGATAAATAATAATTTTCACGGAGGTTATAAATAACAAATAAACTGGCCACAATGAAAATCGTGTTTAATTTTGGAACCCCATTTAAATGCGTAGCATAGTCCGTAATCAAAAACAGAACAATACCATTCGATTTAATTCAAAAGGCGTATTGCGCGTTTGCTATTAAATCGAATATTCTCTGTGTAATCGCGATAATCACATGCAGTATCGATATGATTGGTTTTAACCTATGAATCGTGGAGCCTACCCGGTGCATACAATAATTCTGCTATAATTTAGGAAATGTCATCAGATAGTGCGGTAATTATGATTGCCACTAACGATATTGCTACGGTTATTTCGCATTACTGCGCTTTTGTGTGTAGATTGCAATTTCAAAATTCGAAATGACTAAAATTCAGTAAGTATTACGTTTTTATTCAGATAGCTAGGTATAATCCTTAAGGTTACCTTCATATCAGATACATCCTTGTGTTAAGAATCATTTAAACTATCCCTATGTTTTGGCACATAGGTATAGGTCTGTCCTTTAACACAGTACATAATATGGATAATGTAACGGTCAATTTTAGCTCGATACTATATGGGATTAAAGTACCTATTTCTTCAGTTCTATGATATAAAATGACGTCACTCTTTTGTTTGCGCCTCATAAATCAAGCTCAGTTCACAATTATCTTTAAAATTGCATTGTCACTTTTGTTTACACTAACATTTCTATTTAAGTTTATCAATGTTCTTAGAACACACGCGAATGTCTGCACTATACCTAAAGTGTACTTGGAAGTGCGCGTCAGTTGATATATTTAATTCTGCTCTATCACTTAGGCATGTACATCAACATCACCAACAATTAAATAACGCTGTTCCCAGACGTATCTAAATAATTAGAACATTTTATTAGGGTCCGGCCGACCCCCATTAATGGGGGTCTTTGTCGCCGCATTTAATGATACCACCTTTAAAACAACGATACTGTTTTACAATGTTCTGTTATCATTAACTCACATAAGTATGTAAATAAAAGCAAGAAGATATTGGTTGTGACGTTTTATTTGTAAATGAAAATTAGTTATCTGTGTAATTATAATTTTATTGTCATGAAATTAAAAGTACTTTTTTAAATTATATATGTATGACAAATGACGTAAAAATTTACACATTCAAATTTATTCTTTAAAGTAGGTTATAAGCAAAATTGTTCACAACCTCTTTGGTATTCATATTTAAAGTACTCAAATACTGTCTGAAATACGTCTAAAAATGCTATAATGCCATATAACACTCGTAAAAAAAATAATTTCCTTTTTTAAATTTCAAATGGCTTTTCAGCGTTTTGTGAACAATATTTTTTTTCAGTATGTTATATTAACGTTTTAAAAGGAGGTCCTATAAATTGAAAAGTCTAATAAATACCTCTGTTATTATAAATGAAACAGGTAAAGACATCCTAAGCTCACAATAGTCCATTCAACATTGTTTTAAACGTCCAAATAATCCTTTAACAATCTCTTGCCATGAACATAATTGAATATATAATAGGTACGTTCATAAATTACTATGTGAGCACCCTTCTGGGTTCGTTAACACACTTTTGAGGTACCTCAGATTTGCATACAAATCATATGCACGCCCTTTAATTACTTTAAAAGTTATAATTAATAAATTATCCCTTAGCACTCAGGAATTTAAAGGGATAATTGTTGGTAAGTTACAAGTGTGTGTCGGAAAAACAATTATGTTTCTATTATATTATATTATATTCTGGTTTTTATTGATAGTTTTACAATATTTATGTACATAAAAAAACTAGCTGTTACTTCACTCCCGTGGATCTTTGTTTCGCCACTACTCAGCCTCTATTGTTCGTAGCGTGATGATAGTGAATCTATAGCCTTCCTCGGTAAATGAGCTATCAAAAAATAAAGGAAGTATTTAAATCGAATCAGTAGTTTTTGAGATAAGCGCGTTCAACCAAAAAAACTTATAAGCTTTATATTAGCATAGAGTATAGATGTATTTTTCCATATTTATGATCCTCTGAAAAAAAATCCAAAAATATTTTAGAGGCTTATTTTGGTAAAAACTTGTTGGACTTATTTTTCTTGACTGCTATTAAACTTTATTTTTTTTTAAAGTAAATGTCAATTAATTTTTAATTTGAAATTATTAACATTATATTGTATAAAAAACAGGATATCTTCATACATCCAACTGTGATACATACAATTAATCGTCTGATTTCAGCGTTTCGACCAATAGCTGTGCGCCTATACAAACTGACAAAGGTAATTCGATAGTAAGTCATTTGAAAATGTACCGTCAGCGTTTTGTGGTCTCGAGTCTCGACCCGACGTTATGTAAGCTTTTGGGCCAACCTTGCTTTTGTATTAAGGTTATTTTACATTTGACAAGTGATTTAGTGAAGGTACTCGGGACGGGCGGGATATTATATAAATTGTGGAGTTTAAAATAGTGCTTACTTAAATGATTATATAATTTATTCATGTAAACTCTCTAAGAAGGTAACTATTTTGGTAAATTTAATATAACTAGCGATGGTGGCTGAATAAGCGATGGTGGCTGAATGGATAAGGAACCGGTGTGCAAATCACGCGGTCCGAGTTCGATTCCGACCGGCAGTACCAATGTGGATTTCACTTTGTGGAATTTATATGTACTAGTCAAGTGACTGACCGTCTGCTAACGGTGAAGGAAAACATCGTGAGGAAACCCACATACCCTAGAAGAAATTCTATGAGTATGTCTGATCCACCAACCCGCACTAGGCCAGCGTGTGTGGATTATGGCCTAAACCCTCTCAGCTCTCTAGTTAGAGGAGAGGAGACCCGAGCCCAGCAGTGGGACTTAATGGGTTGCTGATGATGATGATGATGATGAATATAACTAGGGGGAATTTAGCCTACTATACCACGCTGGCCAGGCGGGTTCGTATAGGGTACGAACCCGTCTGCCCAGCGTGGTGTTAGCGGCCATAGTAGTGTTTAGAATTTTAGGTCTTGACTCCTTCCTCACCTTTTACTACACCTAGGGGTTGAGATGGGGTCACATCCATCACTACCCAAACAAATTAAGAAAGAAAATATAGGTGTAAAACTCTAAAATTTCGCCACCTCTCTGTTTGGTCCTATGTACTTAATAGGGGGCGAGCCTATTGCCTCTTATACTGCGCACGTTTCCAAGACTTCGAGTTGATACTGAGATTTTTACCCGACCGGAGAATCGAACCAGGGACCTTTGCAATCATTCACACACCCGCTGAACCACCGAAGCAGTACAGAAGTTTTTAGCTGTCTTTCATTACTTTGGACTTAATATTAAGTACCTATGTATTTAGATGTCTAGATTCCATAGCACAAGCCTGCTTACATTAGCTTACTTTGGGCTAGATGGCGCTGCTGCTGGGTAAATAAAAATGTCCCAAAAAAACTTCAAGCAATTTATCTAACTATAGTATCTAATAGTTTATAGTTTATAAATATAATATAATATTCTACCACATTAACACAGCGCCATCTAGTCCCAAAGTAAGCAATTATATTTGCTTGTGTTATGGGTACTAAACAACTGATATACTACTTAGATACTTTTTTTTTTTTGTAAATTCATACATATTATAGATAAATTACACCCAGACACAGAACAAACCTTTATGCTCATCACACAAAGATTTGTCCTGAGTGGGGATCGAACCCACGACCTCCGGCTTAGCAGTCAGGGTCACTAACCACTAGACCAACAGGCCAGTCAATAAGTATTATTGTCATACTATCTATTCTATCTACTTCTGTTTTTATATCTATACATATACCTATACAATAAATAAAATTGGTGTGTCTGTTTGTAATAATAAAATAACCGTTTTTTACTACATGCATTTGAATGTGTATACGGTACATATACGAAAATAACATTTTTTTCAATTTTTGTCTGTCTTTCTGTCTGTCTGGTTGTTCCAGCTAATCTTTGGAACGGCTGGATCGATTTCGACGGGACTTTCACTGGCGGATAGCTCATGTCACAAGGAGTAACTTATAGCCTTGGTTTTAAAAAAATATCAGGGTTCCCTAAAAAAAAATTAAAACTCCATGAATGCGGGATAAGTAGTCCACGCGAACGAAACATAACCAAAACCATGATAAACCAGTAGTAAGTTACGGTTCCGTTTTGCATATCCCGTATTCAATTTATTAACAATGCGGGTTGCGTCGCGGGCCCCCAACGAGATAATGTTTTAATCTCTGCCTCCTGAAGACTTGTTTCAAACGGAACACAATCTTCGTAACATATGGCGGATGAGGGACTTCGTTATATATCTAGCTACTGTTTGAAATATTATGTGATTCACGATGAGTTAAAACTTTTAAACGCCATAACGGCATCTCCTTGCTTTGTACGCCAAGTCTGGAAATTCAGTATTTAAGATGTAGCAATTTTCCATATATCTTTATCTGGCTTCACTCCCGTCGTTCTTTATTTGGTCCGCTCCTCAGCTCCTATTGACCGTAGCGTGCTGTTATATAGCCTATAGCCTTCCTTATTAAATGGGCTATCCAACACTAAAAGAATTTGTGATTTTTTTTTTATTTGACGGCTCGTTGTGGCTTAACCGTCTATGTAGGTGACAAAATATTGTGGACCATTGCAAGAAAAAGAAATCAAAAATACCTCAAATTAAATAACCCGTCAGAGCAATAAATTAATAAGTAAAATATATATTAGTTACTGTCTATGTAGGTGACAAAATATTGTGTTTAATAATGATTTTGATTGTCGTAAATTGCGTGGGTGAGCTAATTAACACTATCTACTACATTAATCTTAGATTGGTTCGAAATACAGCGAAAAGGTTTTAGTGATATTCGCTAAAATACTGCTATAATATAACTAATTAAGTCTTTATTAATTTATTATTTTAAAATCGGAATTAATTAAAATGCGTTCATGAATTAATTCAAATTTTAAAAATGTCGAATAATATCGAAATCCAGCCATTTGTAACAATCCTCATAAGAGTTAGTGGAATAGTTAGCGATTAATCCAGTTAAGTCGATTAGAATGATGGAATCGATTGGAACACCGATTAGAACGAATCGTTTCGAATTAAACTTGTGTTCTGTGATGGCAAGATTAATCGCTACAAGTTAACAAATACTTAACGTTTCTATTGGTCATTGTTTATTCCAATCGGTTAGGAAAGTGCGTAATTGTTGACTGGCCTGTTTGTCTAGTGGTTAGTGACCCTGACTGCTAAACCGGAGGTCGTGGGTTCGATCCCCACCCAGGACAAATCTTTGTGTGATGAGCATAAAGGTTTGTTCTGTGTCTGGGTGTAATTTATCTATAATATGTATGTATTTACAAAAAAAAATGTATTTAAGTAGTATATCAGTTGTTTAGTACCCATAACACAAGCAAATATAATTGCTTAATTTGGGACTAGATGGCGCTGTGTAAATGTGGTAGAATATTATTATTATTATATTATTAATTGTATGACAAATAAACCAAAATCGTGTCCAATTGTATAGTTAACAATCTCATATTAATAACTAATCTATATTACAATACAATATCTTTATTTGTCTGAATATGGTTACATAAGGTGTTACAGTCATAATGAGGTAGGTACAACATATTCTGCCATTTGTGGCGTGCAAATTATAAAATTATTACTAAAAGAATTGTTACATTAAATAATAATAAAATTGTCAGAAAATTTATACATTAATAATAATAATTATGGATTGAGAATTACAATGTCCTATCATTTAAAAAATCACTTAAAGTATAGTTACATTTACGATTTAGCAAATCTTTTAATTGATTTTTAAACATATTAGCGGGTAAGCTTTTCTAAACATCTCGTATCTTATTAAATATTTTGGGACTCATGCACAATACACTCTTCCACATTAGTGCTGTTTTTGCACTATGAACACATAGTCTAGTGTTGTTCCGTCTATTACGATTAATAACGTCTGAAAGTCTAGGAAACAATCAACTATTTATCCGTGTAGTGATGGCTTAAGAATATATAATGTCACTATCCCATCTCAAACCGTGGGTGTCGTAAATGGCGACTAAGGCAGTAAGCTTACGTAGACAAGAGCACTGCGAGAAAAGGAAAATTCGAATCACACCCTATACCTAACAACCCGTCTGGCCAGCGTGGTATAGCAGGCTAAATTCTCTCCACACCCTTTTTAGGAGACCCGTGCCGAGGACGTTTATTTGTTTATTTATCTTTATTGGCTGAACAACAATTGTTTACACTCATACAAGTACATAATGCAGCTGTAGAAAGAAAGCCTAGTCTAACAATTACTTAAAGTTAGGACCACATTCACTTAAATCATGTTAGATGTGACACATACATGACGATATGGTAAGACCGTGAAGCCAAACAAAAAAAAAAACAGCAAAAAAAAAAGACGAAAAACAAGAATAAAAAAATAAAAACTTACGTTTATGGGTTGAAAAAAAATGTTACTAGCTAATAAAACTTATTATAACATTTCGGAATATCTGACTGATAAATTTTAAATTGACCATGACATGTATTAACTCAAATTTTATTTAATAATTATATTGACATTATGTACCTTAATTAGATTATTTTTAGCTGACATTTATTTTATCATCATTGTGACATTGCATGATTATATTATAATGTATTGTTTTAAAAATTTGCATATTCAAACCTGGATAAAATGTGTGTTCTATTTATATTATTGTAACATCTTTTGTACTACATTTTAAGCAAATAAACTGAACTGAACTGAACTGAAATGATAACACTGCTTCGGTAGTCTTTTATTCCTGCTGGTGAGAGTGAGGTCCATAGCTTATTGGGAATGGAAAGAGGTTTTAAGGGGTCGGCATCGTGCATGTGATACCCTGGTGTTGTAGGCGTTCATATGCTATGGTTACATAAGTGATAAGTCATTTATTTCGATACAATATACATTGTGTTGAAAATACAAAAATTAAATACAAAAAACAAAAAAATTAAATTAAAAATAATACATTGCACATTTTAAAAATAATAATTCAATAATAATAAATAGGTAATAAATTCAAATATATAAATTATATTAAATAAACAATATTAAGTCTGGCTTTTGTCATTTATGAACTCATCGACACTGTAGTAACCTTTCTCCACTAAATATGTTTTCAGCTGGTTTTTGAATATATTTGTACTGTGTATTTTTTTATATTCTATATTTAACTTATTATATAACACAACTGATTGCATTATATAGGACTATGTTGTACAACATTCAATTTTGGCTGCAGTATAAAAGGTATATCTTTTCTTCGAGTACTATGTCGAGTTTTTCTTTCCTCATCGCTCTCATACTTGTACATATGCTTAACAAAATTGCCAAAATTGGTAAGCAAGACTAAAATTACCGTTAGAATTCTCAGTCTAATAAAATGGTCTCTACATGATTCTGTCTGTTTCAGACGCAGTATTGTTCTAATAGCTCGTTTTTGTGCCACAAATGTAGAATTAATGTTATACCTATAATTGTTGTACAAATTTTATTGTCACCAGGCGAGGTATAAGCCAGTTTACTACTAGAAACGCTCTGAGCGGTTAAACAATTGCGTGGCCCACAAGGGCCAAGCAATTGTTTGGTCTTGCCTACAAAGGCAAGACCATTGTCTTCTTTATGGCCTTTACAAAAAATTAGTGTTGTGTGGGTTTATAATACGTTAGTACCTACTTAGTATGTTTCTACTTGGCCTGTTGCACGTGTAAAAATGAGGCCTAAAGCGGTTGCCTCACTCACCACGCCAAAGGCCGTCCTTGATTAGAAATAAATTAGAATGTATGAAATTATTTCCTTTTTCCTTACTATTGAATAAACGTAGAACTGCCTCGGTGGCGCAGCTGGAAGTGTATACGACTGCTGTGCAAGAGGTCTCGGGTTAATTCCCAGGTCGGATAAAAATGGTATTGGACTTTTCTATTCTAGTTCCAATATTGAGATTTTCCCGGAGTTTGGTAAACTAATGTTCCCGGTTGATGACAATAGGATCGCCCCCTATTTCATGGGACCAAACATAGCTGGCGAAATGTGGGTGTGAAACACCTCTGCCTACCTCATCGGGGAGAAAGGAATGATGCTATGTTTATATTATAAACGTAGACATTATTAATTTATTACTCCCGAATGAGGATAATGTAAGTATAAAAACATTACCCTCCTTTTTGGCAAAAAGTAAATATGCTTCGCAACTTTAACATTTTGTTATTTAAAAAGAAAACAAATTAATATTACGAGAATAATAAACATGATAAAGTTATGCAAACTTCTTGTGATCAAATGGCGTGCGCAGGCGCTACACAAGCCAACAGGTTTATAACTTTATTATTGCTTAATGAAGCATAATAGAGTTGATGTGTCAAGTTTCTCTGTTGTCTTATATTTAAGTTGTTATGTTTTAAGTTTAATGCTGAGATTTTAGCGTGCTTGAACACTAGGCTTATAAACTTAAGCGTAGCGTTTCTGTAAAATTAATATTATCTTGGATGACTTGGACCTAAGTCTGCGGATTATTTACTCAAATTAAATAACACGTCAGAGCAATAAATTAATAGGTAAAATATTAGTTACTGAATACTAGACAACTGAACACATTTTTTTTTAGAAACAAATTCGAATTTCGAGTCTGGTTCTTCTTTGTGTCCGTTAATAAATGAACAAACGAAAAGTTTTTAAAAAAAATTTCTATCTCTTCTTTTCATTATTCTACTTCATTTTTCACAATCGCGACCTCAGAAGCTTCGACTGGGTATGGGCATACTACCCACTGCCCAATCAATTATGTTACTAGTAAGTAGTAATTTTATTATCCTAGGGTAATAAATGCCATCACGTGGTAAAGCATTGAAGACGAGAAAAATATGTCCAAAAAACTATAAACGAAGTTTTGGATAAGTTATCAAGCAGTTATATGAGAGTCTTTAACACGTTGACTGCCAACCAACGAGTATACTCGTAGTACAAGATTTGGGCCCCATTGCCAACTACGAGTATTGCCGTAGTTGATTGTATGCGATTTCTAACGAATTTTAGAAGAGTGGCAGTAAAAGGAGGACGGGGTAAAATTCTTTGGCATTTGAAGTAAAAGTATTGAATCAGAAAATAAATTTTAATAAAAAAAAATGTAGGTACATCACTGTCTTATTGCCATACTATGAGTAAACTCGTAGTTTAAACTAGGTTCCACTGCCAACTACGACTATACTCGTATCTACCATTTTGTATGGTGGCAATGGGCATATAAAAAAAGTTACTACGAGTATACTCGTTCGGCAGTCAACGTGTTAATACATCTGCCAGTAGTGAAACAGAGCCAAAATGTTATAACTTGCACCAACTCGCAGCGGAAACTCTTGTTTTGATTAATAATTCAGTAGGGACGGGCATATAGGTATTACGTATAAGTTATACCAACCTAACGGAATAAACTTCTTCTCTGTAACTTATTTGTTATCGTTCAAAAACAGTACGTGTGGTGAAACTTTGAGGTTAGAACCCTAAGTATTTTCATTATTAACTTCTCTCTATCTCATGTAAAGCTTTGGGTATTTTAATTAAATTTTTCCTCACTTTTTCGGTAAACCGACTAACCAATTTACTATTTTTTAAGTTAAAATAAGCTTAACTTTGAGAATTTATTGGCAACACTAACGATGAACATAATGAAAAAATTCTGTGATGAGATCAATTATGCGTTAAAAATGAGGTTCTAAGTAAAATACACTTTCTGAGACTTAATAAATTGCCTTTCATTTATATTACTTAGGTAAATGTAAAATAATAAGCTGACTGAACGAATTTATAAATATCTGTCTCCTCTGTATCACTTAAGTGGGATCAAGTTTACGTCTGACTTCGAATTATTTTCCCAGATATTTTTTCTTAATTCATAACCTTCAATATACGGAATAGACAAATATTACGATATTTTCTATTTGGTATTGGATTTTTGAATTATAATATTCTCAGTATGTATCAAGCTCGAGCTTTGCAAATAAAGACGCGCATAATGTCTGTTAAAAAAAAATTAATAATGTCTGTTAAAATTATAAAAAAAAATGCATGGCTGATGGAAATAGGCTCATCTGCTGAAGGTGTGATGCAAATCTGATACGACATATTTTGTTCCATTTGGTGACGCAACACACTAGCTTTAAAACCACCTGAAATAAAATAGCGCTTAACTAAAAACCGTCGTTTTACATATTTTGTAATAACTTCGTAACTTTTAAAGTTGAGCACGCATACAATATTGAACAAATTCTCCATTTGTTTGTCCCGTTTCGATTGTTTGAAGTTCGAACCACTTGTTCGTGAAATGCCATTTACTGTACTCTCATATTTATTTCAAAACTTTTCATATTGAAACTAGAATTCAGTTGAGTTACAGTTGATTCGCGCGCTTTTTTTGTATCTACTGCAAACTGGGAAGGTATGCAACTTTTGGCGGCAATTGTTTTTTCGTTATTGTTCTATATTTAAATGTTATAGACATAAATAAACGGAAAAGGTTTGCATTAAGCATGATTTAACACGGTTCCTGAACGTTTTAATAAATTACAATTGATAATCAGAAAATAACATTTGAATCGTTTAGGAATAGTCAACTATAATGACCCGAAGCCTGATCAATACCATTACTAAACCTATAGGTATGTATACTAATATTATCTTAGTATATTATATCTATTAACAGTATTATTATTATATTTTATGAATATGTTAAGTATATGTGCAAAGATGTTATTGTAAGTAGATAAACAGCACAGATAGTTACGATTTACTAACAGACATTATACGCGTTCTTTATCACCTATCACGGCTGCTCTATTTTTGATATCAACATAAAAATAAATAGCCCATTAACGGGCCGTTACACTTTCTTATCTCTTTATTTATATGTGAAACATTGTTACCTATCTATTAAGTTGAAGTTCTAATCTTGTCTAAAACAGACATATTTTATTAATATTAAAATCGACTTTTAAAACATGTACGATTACTATAATAACTACTAAGTTATTTAGTATTTAGTTATTAGTATCTAGGTACATGATGCATATTATAGAAATTGATGATTAAGAAGACATTTTTCTCTGTTTTTTTTTAGTTTTTGAGCCCATGAAATGTATAGTACTCATACTATACAGTACCTTCCTAGAGGTCTTTAAATTATAAATTTAACTTCTTTTAAAACTACATTTTAATATTCTTTAAAGATATACATTTTGAGATAGTTTTTCCTGCGATTTACCCGTTATTTGTCTTGTTCTATATTTCAAACCACGATTTTGAACGTCAACGTTTTACATCAAACAGTTCAGAAACTTTGTCGTCAAAACATAAGCCTTACAAATCCTTTAAACAGCGTTAACCGCATCCCCTTAAACTGGACTTATCAGTTAAACTAGTCGGTTAAGCTGAGGTCAATCACCCTGCCCCTGAGCCTTTGACTTAACACAAAAGAAAAAAAAACCTCCTTTGTCATCTTAAGGTATTCGAGTTGTTAAGTTGGTAGTAAAGAATTCTTTTTTAAACATAGAATGAGTGTTTGTTTATGGTCTACGCTTGATAAAAAAACAAACAAAACATTAACGTGTGTTTAATGGACGTTCTATGTAAATAATGGCCATGGTTTTATGATTTTCATTTGTTTTTTTTATTTAAGTGTACCTACTTATATTTTATTTTGATTTTAAAAGATGACGAATGGTTTGAAAAAAAATCCATTAATTACTTATCACACGAAGTTTGATTGCGTATAATACCATATTTAGGATAATTAAGGGGTTATAGTACTTACCTTGGTACTTACCTATTTGCTGGATAGAAATAATAAAATATCCAATGATGAAGGTTATTGCATTAGGTAGCCTTCATTAGGTATTATATTTTATATACCTATAAAAATATACTTATTTAATGTATTATTTACCTTTAATTTATTATACTACTTAGATGGTAGGTTTTTTAGTTAATGTCGAGTGGTACCTAAAATATGTTAGCACTAGCACGCCAACATATTTTAGATAAAGTAATAAATTACTTACAAAAATAAATGGAAAACTTAAAAAAGTCTTTTTTAATAAAAAATTTAATTAATTTTCATTCATACTTTTTTTAAGATTATTAATTTATTAATTGAAAAGAAGTGTACAAACTACAAATTTGACACTTAAAAAAGTGGTTGTAGTAACGATACAGCTATTTCGCATTCTCTTACGTAAGCCTCTTTAGCTCAGTGGTAGAGCACTGGTCTCGTAAACCAGGGGTCGTGAGTTCAAACCTCACAGGAGGCATGAATGAAATTTACTTTTTGAGGTTTTTTAACATTTTCCTGAGTAATTTTGCTTCATTTTTATATTTTTTTATTTAGTTATTAATTTTATTATTATAATTGGACTTAGCATGAATACTACAAAAATTATTTCCTGAAATTATTTTCTGATGCTTATTAAAATTGAAATTATTATGTAATAATAACTTATTGGTGTCTACATTTATATTTGACGTGAGCATAACATAAACATTAACTTATAAGTAGGTATAACTTATTTGTGAGTACATAATAATTACCTCACATACATATAAAACTTTATGTAGACAATAATGATAGGATAAATATATTATTATAAGTACTTAATATTGTTTTTACATTAAACTAGGTTGTACATTGAATAAGAGTACTTATACAATAAAATCATTGAAATAAATAAGGTCTAATCAAGGCCAACCAAAGAAATAAAAAGTACGATTACAGTAAAAGTTTAACAAAAGGAAAACTTCCGTAAAAAGGGAACAAGAAGTTACGTCCGAACCCAATTGTAACGAAATTTTATTTTTTGTTTCAGATCTGGCCGCTAGCAGAAATTCAAATTCGGAATGACACATAATAACTCGATTCTACATTTGAAAATTTAGGGAGGTATCTAAACTTTAGTACGTTTGCAAAAAGTTATAAGTCGATAATTTAAATTTAGTTGATTTTAGTAATATTATCAAAATGCTTCGTTATTGGTTGTGTTTCGCGAGTGCGGTGTGTCTGGCAGGGCATTGCGGGGCTAATTACTGTAGGGACGCGAACCTGTGTTGTCCGGGTCGTGATAGTTCCTGTGTGGTACAAAAAGCTCACCAGAACGCCATAATAGAAGACTTGACTGACAAGCCGTGTTACTGCGACCATGCCTGCTTGAAGCTCGGCGATTGCTGTCCTGATTTCCGAGAAACTTGTGGTGGTAAGTTTTGTTTTATTTTTAAGGAAATAACTAAGCCGTTCATTCATTTTGCACAAAGTTTAAAAATTAATTATGAATAAAAAAAAATATAATTGTTCAAAAGTTATGTTTAATCATCATGTTTTCATAGGGTTTTTTTTATGAAATTGTTGTTAGTTTATAAAATAGTATGAAGTCGAACAGTACGTATAAGATATTTGATATGGACCACTTAATATATTTTTGACAATCGAATTCTTGTATTACATAATCAATCATTATTAGTGGATATAAATGGTACAATTGGTTCGTCATATCGAGTAGCTATCGACGCGGCGACGCTCAATATGCCTAATTTCTTTCGATCAAAATTCAAACATTTCGTCCACAAATGAAATACAAAAATAAGTTGAAAATCCCTGCGAGCCTTTTAAATCCCACTCCCTAATCCCCCCTATTCCCTTATTCGGATCCAATTACGGAAAATATCCCCAATGATTAATTTTTAATCTGTGTTCTTCAATATGGTATTGGGGTAACAATAAAATCTATACCTAAACGTAATTTTCTTTGAAATTAGAACGAGTTTTATTTTTAAACATGTTCAATCAGCAAAGTACCCGCTCGATCAGTTTTTTCATTTGCCGTGTGTTACTGGACTGCTGAATCTTCTTGTATAGACCTGATTATCTAATCTGTGCCTGTGCTGTGATAATCGAACTATTGAACGCTTTACTGTCAGCTCGTGCATGTTAAATAGTGTTGAACTTTTATCATCATAAACTAAAGCATAGAACAATGTTTGGTATCTGGTCGAGCGAGAACTTGACTGTACTGTATAGATATTTAATCCTAAATACCGTAATAAATTCCTTTACTTTGTTATTAGATACTTACGATAAGGAAGCACTACATTTTTCACACTGTAATGACAAGCAGATTGCAGTCTATAAACGCCTGCGACGTCACGGGTTAATTTAAACAAACGCTATGTACCAGACTTAAGTATTTGATAATTCTACTTAAAACCACTCAAATAGTGTTGCTTTTCTGTAACATTCTGATAGGTACCTATTTCTGTATCAACCTTCAACGGCTCCAAATTAATTTATTATAATAACTGATTCATATAATACGTTGTTGACGAACCCTCGTGTGGGGTGATGTGTAACGATGTGACGTCACACGTGAAATTGTTACGTCATTACAATCATGTTCAACGAACTCCTACTGATTGGACCGACCGATGCGACGTATTTTTAGAATAAAATAAGAAATTTACGAAGTGACAGATTTGGTATTGTATATCTAAATATTCAGTCTACAGGCGAACGCTGCCTTTTGGGTGGTGGTTGACTTTAGTCCTTTTTACATACATATACACATATAGATAATAATAATAATAATAAATATTTATATTTTTAAATGTATTTTTTATATATATATTTAAAAATGTAATTTTTTGTGAATCTATTTTAATAAAGAGGAATAATAATAATAAATTTATTCAATAATAATAAGTACATACAAATGCAACAATATAGTTCTTAACAATAACTTAGGGTATACATAATGTCTGGGTGCCTGAACTAGGTTGTAAAACCTGTGCTACAGGCGGTTATAGTGCTAGATGTATCTATATTTACCCACCCATGATGAGTTTAGGTAAAATATATATACACAATTAAATACATTAGGTGAATAAACTATTAATTATACTAATTTTACTACATTTAAGGTAAGAAAAATAATATAAGGCCTATTTTAGAATAAGTAACATATTTTCTGTTTGCTCGTAGGTAAAAGACTGTAAATAATTAATAAAAAAGTTACTTACAATTATAGTGATTAAGGTGGAATATAGACAAGGCCTTATTTAATTTATTATAAAGGTTAGGTTAAATATCACGCCTCTTTACCAATAGAGGGGTAGGCAGAGACCAGTTCCTTTAGTCCTTTTTCATATAAGTTAAGCATTATCGTGGTGTGTTGAAGTTTGATACGAAACACAAAAATAGGAATACACAAAATCTAAACAATATACTAATATTATAAGGTTAAACAGTTTGTTTGTTCATTCATTCATTCAACCAAAATGCGCTAATCGCGTTGGTTACCATTTACCAGTATACAAATTACTTATTTAGATGTAAGTAAAACAATAATAGAAGATTTTTTAATAAAAATGTTAGGTAGAAAAACTTGCGTGTTAAATATATGTATGAAGGCTCAAATAATATTTTGCCACGTAATAAGATACTAATCCTTATGTAATACAGTCTGAGCCTTGTACAACCTCTTCCTCCTCACCCCTCTCTTCTCCCCTCCAGAGGGCTTGACTCCCTTCTATAAATCCTGGTCGTTTGCATACACCGGCATTATGACGCCTGAGTTAAAGATTCTTATAAAAAAATTCGGTACAGTCATGCAGAACATTTTGATTATATTTTTTCCTAGAATGGATGGCAATATTGAATTATATTTTATCAAATACAAGGTACAGTCAGATTTTGTTATTGTACATTTATAATATGATTCGGAATTATGGGCAATGAAATGGAAATTTTAGCTACCTATTGAAAATAACGTGTTTTATTAAAGGACATAAAAACATTTCATTATATTGATAAAAATACGTGTCTAAAAACATGAATAGTGCCTGAAAGTTATTGGTGATCGATGCTCATGGACACATAACAGAGAGCTTACTCAGAATCTCGACATTCCATTTGGATTTATCGTTGTCAAATATTGGAAAATGGTAGCGAAATTTTTTAAATTTCCGATATCGAATTCGACTTAATCAAATTTCAAGATTCTCTATAGGCTCTAAGAAATACAGCTAAGTTGTCTATATCTTAAAGTAATATACCTATCACTCTATTCTTATAATTCGAAACTAAGAATTTAATGTTGTTAATGTGGTATTGTCGTTGTGGCTAGCTATTCAATATGAGCATAGAAATCTTACTGTATAGTTAAATAAATAAATATAATATACATACCTTGATGCATATACACATAACTCCATATATTTTTAATTTACTCGCATATGCTCATAAATTAAACAAATCTGCGGCGTCCGTAATCCACTTACACGCCCACACAGTTAAAATAATTAAAAATTCACGCTCGTACCAATCAATTATTCAACGCAAAGTACTCTTTTCGCGACTGTACAGTTACAAATGGAACACGAGTACGCGAGATTACATTTTAATAACATTTTTAATATCTGTACTCGAGTATACTTAGATTCTTGTTTAGAATGTTGGTATGATGAGTAATCGAAAATGTGAAGGATATTCAAATTAAAGGCATTAAACACTACGGGAATACGTAATTTTTTTTAAAGATTTTGGCGGGATTTTATGGTTGATATTTTTGTTGAACGAGATTGGTGATTTACGCCATGTTTTTTTTATAGAAGCTTTGAGCCTTCTTGTTGGATATTTACTTAATACGATGTTTAGAAACTTATTCCATTATTAGTTTGTTGTTGTTTTGTTAAGTTCCAAGAGCTTCTCAATATATGAGATAGGTATTGACGAAAAGTAATTTAAGTATTTTGCATGCTTTATTATTATGCAATGAATGTCTTACTTATGTTTTCATTTAACCATTTAACAAAACAAACGAGGTGCCGGGGAATACAGTCATTAGTTACGTCTACAAGTGTTACTGAA
The DNA here is from genome assembly GCA_905147015.1 of Laspeyria flexula. Lineage (NCBI taxonomy): Eukaryota > Metazoa > Arthropoda > Insecta > Lepidoptera > Erebidae > Laspeyria > Laspeyria flexula. The sequence continues at coordinate 6,898,341 of LR989969.1, read as the reverse complement.
ATGCACATTATTCATTGTGGCGACCATTTTGAATTCACTTTAGATTAATCATTCGGACGACGTTTTAAAGTTATTTGTTTTGAAATAAAATTTCTTAACTTTGATATTAAATATTAGATTTTGCCCGCGGCTCCGTCTGCGTGGAATACGGTTCCTGGTTAAATTTTTCTACTCATAAAAACGATCCTCGGATTTCAACGCATATTAAAAAAATAATTAGTCGAATTGATTTTTTCATTCTCCAGTTTTTTTAGCAACACATTTTGTCATTAATATAGAATTGAATTTTCTAAATTAAATTTATAGTTTTTATACCTAGGTAAATACATTACAAAAATATGTAGTTCTTCTAAAAATAAGGCGAAATTTCTTTTTTTGAATGAAAAAATAGCGTAGGTACCTATAGTATTTTGCAAAGTCAGAGTCAGGACCTGAATCGTTGGCAGTGTGATTAATGTTGGTCGTCAATTACAGCGCATCAACGCAAGAACAGAGCCCGATTAGCATAGTCATAAAAGTTCACCGTCAACTTAGTGTCGCGAGGCGTTCGTGCATTTTGATCTCGCGGTGTCTTCTTGGCGTTGGATTATGTTGGCCCAACATGCACCAACATCAAACACAGTGTACCCATATACATTGACTTGTATTCAGGTCATCTAAATTTGTCTCTACGTTACCTGTTTGAAACACAAAAAATATTTTGCAATGTTGCTACATGAATAATTTTCGCCATATTTTGCGGAGCAACCCGTAATATGTGGAGGAACCATTATTACCAAGCATTATTTTTGACTGTACCAGAAACGTAATTGATTTATTATGTAAATATTGTAAATAGCTATGTGTTGTTCTTTTAATTGCATAATGTTTATGTTGACAGATGGTTATGGAACACATGGAACACGGTCGAGGTGAAATATTAGTCATTATGACATGAATGGATAATCTCGGGCATTATTTGTTACCAACATGACGTATAATACGTTCTGTCAATGTTATTGTAGCTGTCATTTCGTATTTATCTTCAGCAAGTTTTGTCACAATGTAATCTCTTTTTATTACAAATATCAAATAAAATTACTTATTTGATATTAAATAAAATTACTTAGTTCCTGAAGTATTCTCAGGAATAAATTCCATTTTCTCGTATTTTATCGTGATTTATATACTTGAACTTTCGTTAACGTATCCAACCTTTTTGGTATCATGAACGTGAAATGTGTTCGAAACGTCGAAACGTGAAATTTAAAAGTAAGATATACGTACAGAGTTTTCTCTTGAAATAAAACTTATTGAGCTTTGAAGGAACGTGGAACACTCTATTTTATTAAAAGATCAAGAGTATTTAATTTATTTAAACACAAAGAATAAACATAAGAAATTCTATTTCCAAAAATAGTATAAAACCTTTTTTATAACAAGTAACAACCATAGAAACTACAATTTGTACTGAAATAGACTAACAATGAGAAAATTAAAACACTTTTAAAAATAGATTTTTTTGTCATAGCTGTTGTAAGCTTTCAATCAAGATGAATCGATTCCGTAGACTTTAGCGAATACCTATTTATTTTTCATCTTGGGAAATTTAAACATCAACAAACACAACAACATTTAAACAGTCAGTAACAACAAACAAACAACAAACAGTAACAACAAAAAACAACATTTAAACAGTCAATCGACTATACTATTAAAACTAGGAGATTTAGTGGAATATAAAGACAGGATATAATTAAATAGAGGTATCCGTGTAGTGACGGATTAAGAATACATAATGTCACTACCCCTTCTCAACCCGTGGGTGTCGTAAAAGGTGACTAAGTGTAATCTAAGAAACCTTATGCAGACAAGAGCACTACCTACAAGAAAAGGAAAATTCGAAACAAACCCGTCTGGTTAGCGTGGTATAGAAGGCTAAATTCCTTTCATATCCTTTGGAAATTATGATGATGAATTTGAAGTTACTTCTATTTAACTATATACATGCCCGCTCAAGACGTAACCTCTGCCTTTCAGAAGATCACAACCATAATTACATTGACTCAAAAGTATTGTGTTGCTGTTAGTAAGGTCAGGCGTCTATAGGTTACGATAACCGCTAACCATCAAGCGGTTCGTAAGCTTGATACCAGCTCTATCGAAGCACAAAAAAACTATTGACCTTCACGACCAAGAACGTCAAAGGACGCACGTAAGTATAGACGCATTTCATAGCTCAACACCTGATAAACTAACCGCAGAATATCAACACGTAAATCCCACCTTGGTGTGCCGTCCCAAACACATTATGCTGATACTAGTGAATAAGGGATGCGTTAGCATTAAATAAGGTGTTACTGTTTGTACTCGTAAATAAACTTGTATACAGTGAGCATTCGTTTATATATAATATACGCCAAAAGTCTTTTTATATGCCGAATCAGAATAAAAAATCTAATTGACAAAAAAACTGCCTCGGTGGCGCAGCGGGAAGTGTATACGACTGCTGTCCAAGAGGTCCGGAGTTCGATTCCCGGGTCCGGTGAAAATGGTATTGGGCTTTTATAACATAAAATTCCAGTATTGAGATTTTCCCGGAGTTTGGTAAACAAATGTTCCCGGTAGATAGAAGAAGAAGACAATAGGCTCGCCCCCTATTTCATGGGACCAAACATAGCTGGCGAAATGTGGGTGTGAAACGCCTCTGCCTACCCCTTCGGGGAAAAAGGCGTGATGATAATATGTTATTGAGTTTTAGCTAATCGCAATTAGCCTATACTCTTTTATTGCCAAATGTAGAAAAGAGATATTGACAAAAAAATTAACATTAGTACTTATAAAAACTATTCGAATCGATTCTGTTACTGATTTTGAACAAACTACGTTCAGGTTTCGCATTGTGTTGGAATATAGTTGTTTATTACAATTATTGTCTCAAAGACATTTTTTATATCAATTAACTGCCATTAAAAAAAAACCGGCCAAGTACAAAAGTATATACCTAATTAAAAAGTAAATTAAATAAAAATTTTATTTAATCAAAAAATTTATATTTTCCGTTTGTCTTCTACAATAATTTATTTCAATCTTTCTTCAGTAGCATTATGTTAGAAGAGTAATAGAAATTCTATTTCCATAGATTGAAAGACAAATTCCCCGTGATAAAATGGCACATGCGAGATAATCTCTTAGAGAAAGTATCTTTATAGCAGCGCAAGAATAGCTCTCCTTTTTGATTAAAATAGCGTAGAGCACTTTGAGAACATCTTAATATTTTCATGGAGTAGAATGAAATCTAATTTAAAATATATAATTATTAATGGAGTAGTATGAGAATTATTTTTGGAGTACTTTGGGAATAACCCCCTGTTTCGTATATGAGCTTGGGAGACGTCTATCAAATCTACTGTTGGTTAATTATGCTGAAGCAGGTATATTGTCTGAGTTTAATCGCTTAGAGATTGCACCTGTGCTCACGCCTGAATACTGCAATTGACGTGTTAGAATTATGTGGCCAGAGCCGTAAGCGGGCTACCAAACTCGCATAATTGAAATAGAGATCTAACTCCATTATTACCAAAACAATTTGGGCCTGAGACTTCGAACTCGAATAATAGATAATCTGACTCTATATATACATATATGTCAGATTATATATTATATGTAATATATATATAATCTGACTGGCCTATTGGTCTAGTGGTTAGTGACCCTGACTGCTAAACCGGAGGTCGTGGGTTCGATCCCCACCCAGGACAAATCTTTGTGTGATGAGCATAAAGGTTTGTTCTGTGTCTGGGTGTAATTTATCTATAATATGTATGTATTTACAAAAAAAATAAAAAAAAATGTATTTAAGTAGTATATCAGTTGGTTAGTACCCATAACCCAAGCAAATATAATTGCTTAATTTGGGACTAGATGGCGCTGTGTAAATGTTGTAGAATATTATTATTATTATTATATCGATTAAACGTCAATATTGCAAAATAACAAAAAATAAACATATAAAACGTTCTAAAGTTAAACATATTCGAGTCTAAATGAAGTCTTAAAATTGGAACAGGTGAAATAATTCTATAGGTATTATTTTTTTAAGGGCAGGGATTTTCCGAGTGTTCCGGACCGAAATTGGTAAAACGGAACACTTAATTTAACGAGGGGAAGTCTTCAAAAGATACCTTCGATATTTTAGGAATGGACGCCGGATGACGTGACAGGTTTTGTCGTTAAACCACATAGCAAAGTTAGATTCATAATATATTAATATAATAGGTATTTATATAATTACCTTTTATTTCGCACTTTTATAGGTTGGCCTTTACGAGTGCCTAAAGGGCGCAGATAAGTGCATATACCTTCATAAAAAACTCTTATACACTTAAATAAAATACAAATTAAAATTATAAATTCGTAAGATTATAAAACTGTAACGAATAATAATTCGTTGTTAGTAAGTACTCTATTGATGACGTCTGGCCAAAGTCAGGCCTTCGAATTACTAGTCGTCTCTAAATCCCTTATTACAAAATATGGACTAAGCATTAAACCAGGTTTAAATTGACAACTTTGACACTAAAACAATGGCTTATGTCAATTGTATGTATTTTGTACCCGTGAATGTACAAATATATGAAAAAGGCATTTGTGGCTCCGAGATTCATGAGCTGTCAATATGAGACATGGGCTACTGTCGTACAATACACAATATTCACAAAGGTATTGTGTATATAGGATGTTTTCCTTTCAAGCCATTATATTGTGATGTACGTGTTTATGCAGATAAAGGGTTGTGTGTTTAGAGGTCAGCGGATTTGAAAAGAAGAAAATGGTAAATTGTGAATGCGTGTTGATGTTTTCGTTGATGGGTTTTTTGACTTTCTTTAAACGACCTCAGCAGGTAAAGGTAAATTAATTTAGAACTTAGGCTCAAGAACCTTGTTACGGTTGCACTAGTGGAGAGGTTGCATCTTGCATGATCCCACCTTTTTTGATTATTTTTTCTCTATTTACTTTTAATTATTTAAACTTTAAAATAACTCTAAATTCGTAATTATCAAGTCATCTTCTGTCGACGACCCGGGACTGATTCTATTCTAATTCTTGGTGCTTTACCAAACCAAATAGTAATTTCTACGTTTATTTTCATTTACGGGCCCGCACGCGAATATGCAGCCCAGAGATCTCTTAGACTGACTGTAACCTGAATCGCTTCGCCAGAACCTGAATATGGTAGGCGTGTTGCTAACCCATCTGGTAGTAAACGGTACATTCTGTTTATGAACATTGTCCAGGACACAGTTAAGCCTTCAAATCGCATGCTTAATAGAAAATTGACCCATTATTAGATTAGGTCAGAATTGAAATACGTACAGCGACAGGTTTCTGTTACCGCCATCTACCATACGTACCATACGTTCAAAATACAAGCATGCTTGATTAATTAATAAAATAATGATATGATCAGTATTCATTTTATGCGTCAACAATAGGATGAATACTCACAGCAAGATCTTCCATTGCGAATTCCCAAAAAAATGCTTTTTTTTAGTTAAGTCACACACACACAATGATTCCCCTAACTTTTCCATTCCGTATGTTGCTCTATTATATATAAAAAAAACTATAAATTGTTTATTCTACGAGCATCTATCGTATAATACGTAGGTATTGACGTTGATCATCCATTCGAAAGAACCTATCAGATTTAGAATGTAATACCAATATTACCACTTACATTTTTTTGCTGACACGTGACGGACGTTACATAAAACACAACCAAATTCAAAATACATAGTGTATTTTGTTGATCCAGTGGGTACAGGACAACGCAATTTTTCCGCATAGCTCTTGGTAAACCCGTGAGTGTTGATTTAGGGGATTTATTTATGCCAGCCTCGGGCGGGGACTGTCACGGATAGAAAGTATCCATTAGAGTGCCCTCGCATTATTTTGATAGAAGTATTACGGTAGCTCGTAGCCATAACCTCGGTTTATTCTCATATATCTAATACAGATGGCGGATTATGATTTGGGATTCTTGCTTTGTCGAGGTTTGTATGTCAATGTCGGTGATGTTTTTATGTTTATTCGATTCAAGCCTGAAGCCAAGGCTGAAACATAAAAAGGTTTCTTGAAAAACTTGTGATGAAAGAAGCTTTCGGCAATCATAGATAAATAATACTTTATTATAAGAATATATAAGAACGGCTGCACTTATTTGGCAACTATTTTTTTGTTATGTTTGTAATTGTCATTACGAGGTTTCTGAGAGATTTTTTTGGAAAATTCACGGGAATAGTTCGAAATTTGCATCTATGTGGGCCAGAGCGGGTCTATGGTGTGTTTTAAAAAATGCTATTGCTTTTTTCAATTTGTTGTGATATTTTTGTCTCACTCTCAACTGCTTGCTAATGAAGTCACTGATGCTTATTCGACTTAAACTAAAAACTATTTATTGAGCTTATATGTGCTTATATTATATGTGTAAGGGTAACACAACCAAATTCAATATACATAGTGTGTTTTGGTGACTCAGTGACTTATCATTAGACGGATTTTTATCTTTTTTATATCTAGTATGAAAAACACGATGATGTAAAACATGAAGAGTTTTGCAAACTGTTTGGGTAGGCTACTAGCTTATTAGTTGTTCGCTCATAGCTCTATTGGGAATGAAGTTTGATAGCACAATCCTTTTATTCCACCGTTGACAGTTTTGGATGCCGATATCCAATTCGCTTCTGTCACGATCAGTTCGGGTGCGGTATAGGGATGTGTGAATATTCCAGGGGGAATTTAAGTTTTATGAAAAAATAAATGAAAAAACAACTTAAAAACATATTGGATTTTATTTTAAATTCAATATAATTTATTTTTGTTCAAATTTTCAGGCATGCTTATTAAATTAATCTGGACGGCGCGCGGCGTGGCATCTACTAAACTTGACTTTATTATTATTAATGTTATAAATGCGAAAGTAATTTTTTAATTTGCCTTTTTCACATTGTAATTGAGAAATATTTTGCAAAAGAATAGTTGGACATGACATGATAATAACTCGATAATACGTTTCTACGTCTGTTCAGTCATATTTATTTCACACAGTTCAGTATTTTCGCTTGCTATGACCACAAAAATATTCTCTGCGTGATTTTCATCTCTCAGTGCATTTTGCCCTATTTTTTTTTGTCCTCATAAGAACTTTACTCAGGCTTTGAAACAAATGCTGAATTAGTTTAGTCGTTTCCGAGTGTTGCTTAGCAACACATTTACTCAATCATTTTTATTGATATAGATTTGTTGCCATACCGAAATAATCGAAATTCTTCAGTAAATAGAAATCAAGACTCACTTCAACATTCACCAGAATGTCTTCATTTGCATGACGACGATTGTTGGAAGTTGTGATTCGTCTGAAAGTTTGTACAAAGACTTATTAAGATGTAAGTTTGGGGCCAAAGTTTTGGACTACATGAAGCATGGCGCGCTCAGGTTCACACTAACTTCAGACTCTGCATGTGATGCGTAAAGAACATAATTATCTTTTGATGTTTAGTCCAGCTGTTATTTTGAGGAAAATTTTACAGTTTTATCATTATCGTAATATCAATTGTGAGGACTGAAAAAACACTGGTCTTATTTTGTCTGAGATTGGTTGACAGTATTATTGTTGCGTTTTTTTGTAGGTTGGCCATCATGATCATCATCATTTCAACCCATAAACGTTTCACTGCAGGGCACGGTTCTCATCTAAACAATGTGGAGGGAATTTAGCCTACTATACCACGCTGGGCAGACGAGTTGGTATAGAGTTTGTTTTGAATTTTCCTTTTCTCGCAGTGCTCTTGTCTGCATAAGGTTACCCTCGGTTTGAGATGGGGTAGTGACATTATGTATTCTTAATCCGTCCGAATACATCTCAGTCTTCTCTCACAAATTTCTTTAATTTAAAATAGCTTAAAAAGTATATCTTCTTTGTATATCTCAAGTCATGCAAACAATCACGACTCGGGAAACGAAACTCGAAAGACCAAAACATTGTTCCATTATTAATGACTGGTGTTATTCCAACTGATCCCGGATTAATTTCCGAAGGGGAAACGGTTCAAAAATTATAAGAACTTGACGTTGTAATCCATGTCTTGGCTGTTGGCTTGTTTGTGTTATTAATTATAAGTATTACATTTTCATTTGACTTCATCTGAAAAATTTTAGTTAGCTATATTCAGAGACTAGAAATCGCGCGGTGCTTCACTCCCGTCGTTCTTTAATTAGCCACTGCTGGGCTCCTATTGACCGTAGCGTGATTTTATATAACCTATAACCTTCCTCAATAAATGGGCTATCCGACACTAAAAGAATTTTTCAAAACGGATCAGTAGTTCTTGAGATCCTAGCATTCAACCAAACAAACTCTTCTGCTTTATAATATTAGTGTAGATTTTTATTTTCTGCAAATCGTCCTAAATGGCCGTATATAGGACAAGATGACGAATTACTCCATTTATGTATAGCATGATGCATGATGCATGACGCTATTCGCAAGCCACAGTTACTTCATCAACCCGACATAGTTAACTCTAGGCTTCGATACGAAGATTTATCGTTATGAATAATAGCTCGAACAATGCAACTTTATGATTTATTACCTTGATATTGAGTTCATTATACTGTGCACAAAGGGAGTGGTGGTTTCTATTAGATGTAATTTTATCGTAATAGTTTAATATTGATTAAATAATTGGTGTATAGGAACATAAAGGACTATTGTAATAGGAAAAATAACAGATAAGTTTTGGCAGGCAATATTAAGAAAACTTCCAACAAACCAATTTTCTCACCTTTCCCTAATTTCACCCTACTGAGATTTGATATTGACATAATTGGATTCAATATCCCTGCTAAATGTTTGAAAATTTAAATACGGTGAAATTTTTCAAACATTTGTCAACGATATCAGAATCGACTAAGTCGATATCAATTTTTTTTGCCCGTTGTAGTAGACGAGTATGCCACTGCCTACCGAAAACAAAGAGGGAATTTAAGAGGGAAAGTGCAAAATTGGGAAAAAGAAAAAAATCGTTTCCATCGTTTTCCTTTTTCTCTCTTTTTTCCTTTTTCTCCCTTTTTTCCTTTTCCCCAATTTTTCTCTTTCCCACCCTAAATCTCTCTTTGCTTAAGTGCTGGTGGTCGAATTCCTTCTCCCAATGGAGAAGGAACTGGACCACCACCGGCAGCGCTCCCACTCACTAGACGAAACACAACAGTACCTATACATAATACTGCTGCTTATATTTGATATTCTGACTGGCCTGTTGGTCTAGTGGTTAGTGACCCTGACTGCTAAACCGGAGGTCGTGGGTTCGATCCCCGCCCAGGACAAATCTTTGTGTGATGAGCATAAAGGTTTGTTCTGTGTCTGGGTGTTATTTATCTATAATATGTATTTATTTACAAAAAAAAATGTATTTAAGTAGTATATCAGTTGTTTAGTACCCATAACACAAGCAAATATAATTGCTTACTTTGGGACTAGATGGCGCTGTGTAAATGTGGTAGAATATTATTATTATTATTATTCTGAGGGAGGGTGGTAGTACTTTCCCGGACGTGCATTCCATTCATACTACACGCAAATATGTATCTAGGTACTATTAGATTTCGGGTAAGCCCTCTGAGCTCAAATTTTAGTGATTGCCTAAATAATTTTTCCTGAAGCTACGGCTTGCGGCAACTGCTCGGGGTGGTAGGCAGATATAAAAGTATACTTTAATTCTTATTATTCATAATAAAAAAACAACCCTAGCTAAATGACGAAGCAAAGAGAACTTTCAGAATCTTGTACTTTGATCTTTTATATTAGTTTACGAAGAACACAAGGTTCTTAGAAAGTTTTCAACTTTCAACTGCGCTGTTTTTGTTTTGTAAATCTGATGGAGCGATAAGAAATAAATTATATTAACGTACCTTTGCGGGTTATATACGGCGAGTTATATTGCGTAAATCCATCGAGAAAATTCCATTTAAGTCATGCGGTCCGAGTTCGATCTCGACCGGCGGTACCAATGTGGATTTCACTTTGTGGAATTTATATGTACTAGACAAGTGACTTATCATCTGTTGACGTAGCAATGTCTTCTTTACTAAGTCGACCAGTTGCAGATCTCATGCTCATGGTATCTAACCCAAAAATAATAATTAATAATAATACCTGATTAATACCAATAGTCTCGCCCTATATTAGACGGAACACGGAACTCGGAACATTTCTAAGCATCATCATAAAAAAAGAAAATCTAATATACCTAATAAATAAACTACATAACGCAAAAATTTAAACAAGTAAATGTTAACCCACTCTTTTTGATATCTTAGGGATCTAAACTTCTCTTTAAAATAAAATTCGAGGAATTACATAAACTATACCACCATTTGTAAAAAGAGCTGAGAATTATTTCTAGTATTATTTTACCGTAGAAATGTTAGGACTAAAATTGACCAGCCCCTCTAGACAAGAGGCAATCGATTCGATCTATCTATTCTAGTCACTTCAATACATTTGAACACATCCTTGACATTATCGACATGATCAATATCCTAATTTGGAATGTACAGATTGAATCGATTGCCACTTGTCTAGGGGGTAGTACTTATACAAATATTAGGTTTGTCTATACAACTCAATAAAGTCAATCTCACTGATAGATAGATCAATTTGTAATATACTTCCACAGCTGTGTTCTATCCCCAGTTAGTAGAGCGTAAATCCATCGAGAAAACTCCTCACATAGCACCGCCCGCTGGACGGGACTTTGAAAACGTTCAACAAAAAAGATTCAAACTAAAGCGGTTAAAATTCAGCGACCGTCACCGTCAAATGGATGGAAAAAAGTTATAGTACCTACAGTAATCTGTTCTAATATTATATACTTAGAGCTGAAGTTTGTTTGTTCGCCCTAAGTTTGGAACTATCAGTCTGCACAAAAAATGGTTTTGAGCTTGTTTACGTGGGTTTATTGAGAACTAACTTCCATTTGCGGTTTTGCCGGACACTGCGGCGGTATTTTTATTTGATTTATTAGGTACAGACACAGAATACAGATTAATACTTATAAATAGTAAAATGTGTTAAGATATACAATTTTGAATCTGAAGCCCAATTACGACTATACACAACATCCTAAAAACTACATAGCTTCAGTGAGAACTTATAAGTATATATAGGTATATATATAGGTTCTTAACATAGCTTAAGAATATATAAAAAGAGAAATTAACAATACTAAACTTACTAGGGCAAATATATAGTTACAGAATTATTTATGTATTTGTGACATGATCTTATTTATTATGTAAGTAGGTACACTCATCTTCATTTATAATTACTCTCTTAAAGGCATTGAAATTATCGTAAAAGATGTCAACTTTGTGGAAAATTGTATTGTATTGGAGACACATACGTGAAATCGGATTATTAACAATTTAAGCGATAGAATATGCTTTTGTTATTTTCAGATCCTAGAATTCTGGATCGAAAGCGTAATAAACGAACAAACAAATAAACCAAACAAACTTACTTTCGTATTTATAATATTAGTATATATGTATGGGGTCATAACATATTAAGGTCTGATCCATAAAACATGGTGTTTCAAAACAATACATAAAAACATCGCTATAAAATGCGGTTTGATGATTTTGATGTACATACGTATGTGAAGGCGTATAGTCATCAAATTTGACTAGGTCGAAACCGCAGGGTATCTCTAGTTTATAATAGTAGAAGGTCGTTAGTATGTAAATATTCTCATTCCCCATTTATTCTGTGGACACGCCCGCTATAAGGCCGGGTACACAAAACAATTTCCCTAACAATTTTTCTTGTTCCTTTAATTTGTTGGCGAATATAAAAGCTTGTCTTTAGCCCCGGCCGATGCTTTCTTGTATGTAAAGCGCCTTATAATTTTAGTGACGGAAGAATTTCTTTTATAAACGGGGGAATGTGTAAAATATTTTTATGAGGGTAAGATACACAAAGAGTTAGGATGTTGCCCGTGTTATGATGATATAAGCGACTGAAAAATGCCTCGCGTTATACAAGAAATATGATTATTTTATAAAAAAGATTGTTGCGTATGTGCGTGTTATTGCTATGAGAGAATTTATAGGCGTCTATATAAGTTTGAATTTTATTTCAAGGTGCTTTAATGTTTATTTTATGATTTGAGACTGTTTTCATGATAGCAGTAAAAGTTTTACAATGTATCACGTACGTGCGTATGCAGGAAAGTTTTGTTTTATATCTAAGATAGGTTTTGTATGTAAATAGGCACCTTTATGTGACAGAGATTTTTTTGTAAAATACGGATAGAGGATTAAAAAAAATGAATATAACGTGAAATCCTTTTCGACATTTTCCTATTTTAAATGCGGGAACTAATTCAGCTGTGTTCATTATTGAAGGAAAAATCTCAGTGCCCAACTTCTCTTTAATAACTTTTTCTTCTTTAGCATTTAATAGAAACTCAACTTTAAACTATTGCATTCAGTGCTTTCAAGTATAAATAAAATAAAAGTACTGCATTCATTTCTCCAATCGATGGTTCTTGAAAAACTTTCCTAGTCTATGTATATTGAATTTCCTTTGAAGGTTCGTATTGCTGTATCGTTCGATATCAAAGCGCATTTTATTACTGTGCATGTTAGAATAGCAGTGGATTAAAGTAGAATCAATTTCTACAGTCGATCCGGCTATGTTTGAACCACTTTTGGAAAATATATTTTTTATATTGAAAAACAAATATAATATTGTAGCTATTTATTATGCCATAATAAATAAAATAAAACACCTTAATTAATTGGGTTGTCACGAGCCATCACAGCTTATTTTTTTACGTAAATAGTTTTGTTTCATTCTTATAACAATAATATGAGGCAATTTTTTAATGACATTCTTTTCGATGTCACTCGTATATATACTTTAAATTTACATACAAGTATCACTGTTTTTTCCCAATAAAAGAGTAGGCAGAGACCACTTCCTTTCTTCAGCCACGATTCTGACATCTCGCCGGTTTACGGTAATGCAGATCGGTCTTTTTTTAAAAATTTCATATTGTTTTATAAAAACCATAACTAAACTTACACGTTGAGAATGGACAACGTAATACATCCTCAAAATCAGACGATGTCCGGTAAAAGCGACCTTTGACTTGAATACAGAATTTTATACTGAGATGAAGGAGGTAGGTATTCCAGAAAATTCTACCGAATCGTTGTTGTGGACTCGACTGAGATATTTCGCTAAAATTCCCGAACGTTCTCGAATTCTTACAAAACTTTGAGCACGAAGTTTCGCTTTGTAGTATGAAAGCGTAAATGTAAAGGCGAATTGCACAATTCTTTATAAGAGGCAATATGTTTGAAACTTTTCCACCGTTTCTTCAAAGTATGAATTGTTTGAAGAAGTTTCTAGGTTAGTTGTTGGAAGCTAATAAATCGACGATCAATTAGATTCAGGATGAACAAATTACCGAAAACTTAAAGCTGACCGTTCAATTGAATGACGCTTGCTTCGATGGAGACGCATTGTACTGAAGTTCAAATTAGATTAAAGTTTCTTTGTATAACTATAGCTTAATATATTTTTCCCAAGGTGTAGGCAGTTAGACATAACACGTTGTTTACTGGGCGGCGATTGATTTGCTCTCTAGTCTCTTAATGAATATTAGAAGATTTCTACGTATTATTTTCTCGTAATAGTTTCTCAAGTCTTCAAATCTGTTGTGTCTATCTAGTCATTCCGCAAATTAAAACAAAAAAACTTAAAACCAAATCTATTTCTCTTTTAGTATTTGTCAAAGGTGCAATTTGAAGATACAATTCAAAAGAACGGATAGCTCCTACAAGTTTCACTTTAAAACTAGCGAAGTAGATCTTTTCTCGTATCAAAGCGGGAACGACTGTTCGAAATAGAGTAAATTCTTCAACAAGCCGGCACCAATTTGATTGGCGAACTGTTCAATCCTTTGGTATACTCTGATCAACCATTTAGATACGATGCCGGTATTCCTTCTGCTTGTGCCTAGTTGTATTTGTTAACTTAGTTAGAAGGGGATAGCAATACACAGGTATTTTGTCGTATTGAAATCGTTGGAGTACTCTAAAAGCTTGATCAAGTAGACAGATTTACAAGATAGATAAGTACTATGTAATTAAGGACCTTATTCGTATGATTTCCTTTGCACTTCCAATTGGTTACTAGTATTGATTCAGTGGATTATAAACAATTATATTGTAAGTATACAAATACAATATATATGAATGGCTGGCTAAATGGCATTTTGATAGCACTCTCCTAAGTCACTTAAACTTCAAGGTACCTACTCGATCTGTGCGTACTCCGCAACTGTTTGTAATGCCAAAAAGCAACAATAACGTGTCCTTCAACAATCCTCTGCTGCGAATGTGTAGACAATATAATGATGTTTGTTCATATGTCGATATATTTGTAGATAGTCACGACAGATTCGTAGAATTCTTGCGCCAACTAAATGTACCGTAACATTATTTTTCTTTTTTTCTTTTTAATTTTGTTAATTTTTTTTTTCACTTTCATTTAAAACTGGTGAAATATGAGCATCTAATTTTTATTTTGTAACAACAACTTTGTACCATTTTTCTCGCAAATAAATTTCTTTTATCTTTTATCTGCTGGGCACGGGTTTCCTCCAAAGAATGTGGAGGGAATTTAGCCTACTATACCACGCTAATCAGACGGGTTGGTATAGGGTGTGTTTGGAATTTTCCTTTTCTTGCAATGCTCTTGTCAGCATAAGGTTACTTCCTTAGTCGCCTTTTACGACACTCAAGGGTTGAGATAGAGTAGTGACATTATGTATTCTTAATCCGTCACTATCCAGATTAAAATAATATACTGCCAGTATTAAATTAAGTTATAAAAAATACTCTGTCTCTAAACAAGTTTAACATATACAAACACATTTTTTTTTTGCTATTATTTATTACATAATATCTGCGAGTCACTCAATCTTCTGTCCTGTCTAAGCTCTTGATATTAATTTAATAAAAAGCCAATTGTCCGTGTAGTGACAGGTTTAGAATACATCATGTCATTGCTCCATTTCAACTCGTGGGTGTTGTAAAAGGCGACTAAAGGACCTAACTTTAAGTAGACAAAAGTAATGAGAAAAAACATTCGAAACAAAACATCCTATACCAATGTCTGGTCAGCGTGGTATAGTAGGCCAAATTTCCTCCAAAACCTTTGGAGGAGACCTCTGTCCAGCACTAGGATGTTTACCCCCTTATTACAAAATACGGACTTAGCATTAAACCAGGTTTAATTTGACAACTTTGACACTAAAACAAATGTCAATTTATACTTAATTAAACCAGGTTTAAATTGACATAAGCCTTTGTCCATATTTTGTAATAAGGGGGTTATGGTTTTAAATGATGAAAAAGCTCTATCGAAACTTACCAAAGTAATGTGAATAGATAAAGTGAACATTCATAATGTTTTTCATGCACCATTAACTCCAGTCAGTTACAACTTCACACAACTATTATTATTTTCATTTCAATACGGACTTTCCAATAATTGCTGGCCAAATGTAATGTAGTGGAAAATCCCAGAATATTGAATAATGAATGGCTCGAATAAGGTTTTACGTTTTCGTATCCTGCTGGTAAAATAAGAAAGCGAAGGTTGTTGGTGTTGTTGCTTGTATTTAAAACCGTAACAATAAGAAAATAGAGTTTTTGTTTATTTGATTTGATACAAGCTTTTACAAATACTGAAATCTGAGTTATAAAATATGTAGGATTTTTTTCAATGCCAGGGAAATTACAAATTATTTACCACTTGTGTTACTGATGGCGTACGACTAGTTACAGACTCGCGTATTTTCGACTTGTAGACACAATGACGGATTAAGAATACATAATGTCACTACCCCATTTCAACCCGTGGGTGTCGTAAAAGGCGACTAAGGGAGTAACAGACAAGAGCACTACGAGAAAACGAAAATTCGATACAGAACCCTATACAAACCCGTTTAACCAGCGTGGTATAGTAGGCTAAATGCCCTCCAAAATGTTTGGAGGAGACCTGTGCCCAGCAATGGGATATTTATGGGTTGTAATGATGATGACAATGATGAATGAGATAAATCTCGTTTTTGTTGACATATAAATGACTGGACTGGCCTGTTGGTCTAGTGGTTAGTGACCCTGACTGCTAAGCCGGAGGTCGTGTGTCACCCAGGACAAATCTTTGTGTGATGAGCATAAAGGTTTGTTATGTCTGGGTGTAATTTATCTATAATATGTATGTATTTACAAAAAAAAAATGTATTTAAGTAGTATATCAGTTGTTTAGTACCCATAACACAAGCAAAATATAATTGCTTACTTTGGGACTAGATGGCGCTGTGTGAATGTGGTAGAATATTATTATTATTATTAAAAAATACCTTCTCTATATCTCTGAGGTACAGTAGAGATTTGCCAGATATAACCTTCTTCTTTGGTTTGGCAAACCTCTTTACGCTCGCGCTGTCACTAATACTTTATGGTCGGATTTGATCAGTAAAAAAAATAAGAAAGCTTCTAGAGGATAGAACTCTCGAGAAGGAAAGAGTAAAGTGGCCCTTAAGATTATTTAAGTATATTTTTACTATCGCTCCTGTTTGTCCCACGCGTAATAATAATTAATAAAAAATACCAGTATACGAAAATATAAATACTTAAATGAGTTTAAATTCATAACATTGAAATCTCCACCTACCCAACCCTGAGTTACGACCCCCGTCGTTACTACCTACTTATGTAATTCTAGAATGTGGGTTTCCGCGATGTTTTCCTTTACCGCTAGCAGATGGTGGTATTAGACACGTATAAATTGACACATTGGTAATGCCGATCGGAATCGAACTCTAACCGCATGATTTGCATGCTAACTTGTCCATTCGGCCACCCTTGGTTTTTTACAAATATAATAATCTCTTACTGCTAATTAACTTAAATAAAAAACATCCCCAATAAAATAACACAATCTATGCCGAAGTTTACAATCTCATTCATGTTTTGAAACCCCAAAAATACACGACTGATTTAATTTAACAAACGCTCTAAAAAAGAAAGAGACAAAACCATTAAAAAGAATACGAACTCAAAGAGAACAATATCAATGGGATCAAAGAAAAAAAAAACAAAAGCATTATCTTGTAAGTACGTCAACAAAGGAGGTTATTTGCATTGTAAATGTGACAATGGACTTTAAAAATTTAATTTTTGTATAGTCGCATCCATGTTTTAAGCTAAAAAGACGTTGTTCATTACCTACCATTATGATCATACAAATTGGAAAATGGCCTAAGGCTCAACGGACACTGCATGTTCCAATTTGTATGGTGGTGGATTGACTGATTGACGCCATTCAATCAATCAATCAATCAGTCAATGATGTGAAGATTTAAATTTTAGTAACGAATAGTTTAAAAAACGCTTGGGTTTTTATACGCAATAGTCGCTGTAATGGGAAGAGAACTTTGCAAGGTAACAACGGGTTTATTAGATAATTCGCACTAATTGAACTCGCCCGAATCAGGCGAAACAGACGGATAATTTTCTATAGTCGACTCCCGCAAATCTAAAATATTAACGTGCGAGTCGACCAAGAATTATCGAATAAGCTGTGTCTTATTTTAGGGGAGTAAAAAATAAATTACAGTCACTCACATAAGTCTGAAATAAATAATATAATATGTAATACGAAAAATCAATCTAACATAGTTTTGATTTGGTAACAAAATGCATCGGTTATTTATTTGAAAAAATATTTTATGTAAATGTATGGTGGAGGCAATAACCGTGAGTAATATCAAGGGAAGGTCTGGCCGAAGGATATGGAGATTTTTGGTGAGTGATCAAGTGTCATTTTTTCCAGCTGTTTATACATATACTCGTAGTTACAGTATTGTAGGTAATAGGAGTGTTTGAATATATACCATATAGTGACATAATTATGTACCAAATTAGTAGTTTTAGCAAATCTTACGGCGGACTGGCACTAACTCATACGTGATCAACTGATCAATTTTACCGGTTATTGGGCGGTTGTGTGTGTGTTATTTAAACTAAAGTTTCGATGAATGGGTAAGTTTTAATCATGCTTTTTGTTGGACTACCAAAAAGTTTTAGGCCTTAGACAGAAGGACAGAAGAGTGAGTGACTCGCAGATATTATGTAATAAAAAATAGCAAAAGAAATGCGTTTGTTAAACTTATTTATATACCATTAGAAGTCAGACTTTATTTGGCCATAGCTCAGCTCCTATTGGCTGTAGCGTGATGTTATATAGCTTATAACTTTCCTCGATAAATGAGCTATCCAAAACTAGAAGATTTTTTTAAATCGGACCAGTAGTTCCTGATATTAGAGCGATTAACCAAATAAACAAAGTCTTCAGCTTTATAATATTAACAGATATGCACATGACACGTAATTGTGATCTGTGTTGTTGATAAATTATGCCATAAAGTTCTCTAGAAGCATACAGAATAAACATTTTAAGATAAAATTTCTCTACACTCGTATGTTTTATGCTATTCCATTTATTCCGTCTTATAGTCGGGGTGTTTGGGTTCATTTTATGCAATGGTGCCCCATTTGTTTTGATGTCTCGGGATCAGTGTAAATGGTTCCGAGTGCCTTATGTCGGGAACGTGAGCACAACTATGTGACAAACATCGAAGAAGTTATCACGGAAATTTAAGCCATTAGCCATACACTTAGAATTTCTTTTAGGGTATGTGGTTTCCTCACGATGTTTTCGTTCACCGTTAGCAAATGGTAAGTCACTCGACTAGTACGTATAAATTCCAAAAAGTGGAATCCACATTGGTACTGCTGGTTGAAATCGAACTCGGACCGCATGATTGGCATACCGATTACTCATCACCATCGTTTTTCCATGTTTAGTCCTCGCTAAAAAAGTGTTCTATATTTTTATAACCAGACAATTAATCACCGATTTTTTATTTACAAAAAAAAACCTTTATTTACCCAACTAGGGCTCTAAGTATCCTTCTCCCGGTACTGTCTAATTATTCAAGTTAATTGAAGTTTTGTTGGAACCCCAATCTCGGGGCTGTTGCCGAAAGATATATGCTTGTTTGTACCTCATATTGTAGCCGAATAAAACGTTTGGGAAATAAAATGAACGGATGCCGCATTTGTCAAAGTTATTCGTAGCGAAAAAATAAATGTTTTGCTAAAATCTGCATGTGACATTATTGTATAAATTTTATCTGATTTACGGTAGCGAGTTTTCAGGATTTTTATTGTTCATTGTTTATTATTCATATATTTTTATTTCTACTTGTGAATATTTACCTGTTCCGTCTATATTTTGTACAATGTCCTAGAAAGTTTTATGACAAAATAGTTGTCTGTTTAACAGATAAGATATTATAGCGTGTCTAGTGTTGCTTCATTTACGTGAAAACAAGACTGAATTGCATTACAAAATATCCGTTTTTCTAAACCGTAAGATAAGTCAACATTAGACACAAAAGTGAAGATCACATAAGCTTCTACAAAAACTTTTCGATACAAAATATTGCTAATATAAATATAGAGAAAAACATTGGCAACAAACTACTAAAAAAGTTAACTAAAAATTGTTAATTCAAGCTTCGCTGCCGTATGCGGTCCGATTTCTACCGCGACTAATTTGCCAGACGCCGCCGACGGCACGCCAAGAAGTTCATTAAAACCTATGTCAATACCAACTAAATATTCACATGCATACTTTTTTCTATGCGCGAACCAAAGAGTGCTTTATACGTGAATTTGAGTTCGTTTTTCTGTAGCGAAGTGCAATATTGCTGCATTTCCTGCGGTGAAAGGCAAGATGTGGAAATATCATTAGCGTTGGCAACAGGGACTGTTGGTTAAGGGTTAAGTATCTATTTTTTTTTGGTTTTTGCAAATGTGTTGAAAATATACAACAAGATAAATCATCATCATCAGCAATCCATTAATGTTCAACTGCTGGGCTCGGCTAGAGAGCTGGAAGACCATAATCCCACGCTGGCGTAGTGCGGCTTGGTCGATCAGACATACCCTTTCAAATTCTTTTGCAGAGCAGATGGTAAGTCGCTTGACTAGAACATAAATTCCACAAAGTCATTCCAATCCACATTGGTACTATCGCTCACAACAAAAAAGAAACGAAATACATATTATTTTTCACTGAAATTGTGAACTGTTGAATGAAATTCTGTAACTTTGTGATATTCGGTGAATATAAGCATTTGATATTTAACTAAATTAACCAGCCTTTGTGGGTTTCGATTCCATGCATTTGAGTGACGTACAAGAAAGCTCTTCGTTCGCACTGAGCAATAAATCTCAGGTTCATAGCGGCACAAACCAAGAGACACCACTTATTTACATTGCTAATTGTCAGTGTCGTTTTAATGCAATCTTCCATTCAGAGGCTCTGATTGTGTTCTCAGTTGTATAAATGAGGAACTTAATTAACTACGTGGATTGATGGTTAATTATTTAGTTTAGTTTGTTGTTTGGAAGCTTTGTTACGAGATCTGTAGGTTCTATTTACGGAGGTTTGTTTGTAAGGCGGTGACGGCACCACGATGAAAGGTGTACCTAGGTACTGTTGTGCAGATGTATTTAACAGTGACATAGGTTCTACTATTATTAACTGTTTCGAACTAAAATATTAGTATTATTGTTCTTTAATGATACGCGTTCTTCCTTCTTCTTTGGTTTTACTCTATTTCTGTATATTTCGTTCGAGTGAGAGTTGTTATATACCCATTGGAAACGAAAAATTCAGACAAGTCTGATGGGCATACTCGAAAAATTGACATTCGATTTTTTTTCGATTTTGATAACGCTTTCAATTTTTTTTTAATTAACAGCGATCTTATTTTAATTTTCAAACATTTGACAGTGATATCAAACTCTATCATCGAATTTGTTTTTTAACGTAGACATTGATAGTTAGATTAATAATATAGATAATAAAATAACATTGGGGCTATCCCAAATCCATAATATATTATCTATTAGTATATTTGCCCATCCTAAGCCATGAGGACTAAGTAAGCTCTTGAGAACCTATTACGATATTAACCAATCTGTTTATCTATCAAACAACGTTGAAACCATATCTACTACACCATTATGTAATAATACACGAGTACACTAGTGTTACCATCATTTTAATTTACCCAAATCTGAGGAATTTTCGTCCAGAATTTCTATTTAAATTTTGCATTAGGGACGCTCTTGGCTTTGCATTTTGAGGTCAACTCTTGGGGAAAATAGAATTTGTTTCACAAAGTCTCATGTTTGGGAGAGGCTTTGCTTTGTTTATAGAGTTGGAGCTAAGTTATATAAAATATTGCTGAGTTTATCTGACTAATACATCGCACTGCCAATATACTCGTAAAACCGGCATTAGATGAGATTTGTCTACCTGTAAATTTCAATCTTCTACATAATATTCTAAGGTTCAAATTTGCCCTCAAGTGATTTTTAACATAAAACTCTATTCGAATGATAGTACGACATATTATAAATGTGAAAATTAGGATGGATGTATGTATGAATGTCTGTTAACTTCAGAACGGCTGAAAAAATATCTACAAACTTTGGCACACAGATATTATATTCTGGAATAATATAGGCTATCTATTAGTGACATGAGGACCTTCGAAAGCCTATACCAACCTGTCTGGCGTGGCATAGTAGGCTAAATTACCTCCTCATTATTTGTAGGAGATCCGTGCCCAGCAGTGGGCGTTTACGTGCTGAAATTATGATGATGATGATGACATTGCTTATAAATACCAAACATATATACCAAACATTATAACGTAATAGATTGACTGGCCTCTTGGTCTAGTGGTTAGTGACCCTGACTGCTAAGCCAAAGGTCGTGGGTTCGATCCCCACCCAGTACAAATCTTTGTGTGATGAGCATGATTGTTTGTTCTGTCTGGGTGTAATTTATCTATAATATGTATGTATTTACAAAAAAAAATATTTAAGTAGTATATCAGTTGTTTTGTACCCATAACACAAGCAAATATAATTGCTTAATTTGGGACTAGATGGCGCTGTGTGAATGTGGTGAAATATTATTATTATTGTTATAGATCGATCCTAAGACATTATAGCCAGTAGTTACGTTGATTAATACCCTATATTGTCATAAATTGTATCCCAAAGTCTGCATTCAATCGAGATAACATATTAGTTACGTTCTGATAATTTTGTGGACTCATGCGTGAGTGATTATAACATACTAGACGTCGCGCGGGGCTTCTCTCCCGTCGTTTATTCGGCCACTGTACAGCTCCTATTGGCCGTAGCGTGATGTTATATATATATAACATCACGCTAGCTTTGCTCGCGACTTCGTCCGCGTAGATTTCAATATTACATAGATCTTTGTTTTAAGTGCAATTCATTAATTCCACAACACCCCACCACAGGAGTTGAATTTCATTTTACGTCAATATAGATAACATTTTCGTAATCAGCGTCCCTGAAAACCTTGAAAACGACATACATATCAATTCTAATAATTTTCACACCTATTTCATCCCTTAGGGTAAGTTTTTCAAACACCAAAAACAACCCATCAACTCACTTCTTAACTGAAGTTCTAATTGACCAAACATATAACTTGAAA
The DNA here is from genome assembly GCA_905147015.1 of Laspeyria flexula. Classification (NCBI taxonomy): domain Eukaryota; kingdom Metazoa; phylum Arthropoda; class Insecta; order Lepidoptera; family Erebidae; genus Laspeyria; species Laspeyria flexula. The sequence goes on along the minus strand of LR989969.1, from coordinate 6,875,603 downwards.
AACAAAGACCTTTCTATTTAATATTTCACCCGCTGAACCCATCCCTATCAAAAATATTAAAAACAACATCCAAAGTTCCTATCCCAATACTAATATGCAAAACGTTAACTTCAAAACAAAGATCTTTTAATACAATGTTTCATCCTCAATTTCACCCTTCCAAAGCCACCCTTGTAAAAAACATTGATGAGGGTATTTTTTATTTTGATAGTAGTACCCTACAACAAATTTTCAAATCTATAAGTTAAAAAACAAAGAAGTTTCATACAATTGTTTTTATCCCTTTTCACCCCCTTAGGGGTTGAATTTAAAAAAACCCTTTCTTAGTACACCTCTAGACATTAGGACAAACACACCCTCCAAATTTCAAGTCGTACGACCAGCGGTTTAGGCTGTGCGTTGTCAGTCAGTCAGTCAGGAGAAAGCCTTTTATAATATGTATGGATGTTACTCAGTGATAAGGTAGCTTTCTAACGGCAAAATAATATTTTTTGAAATTGGTTCAGTAGTTTTAAATTTATTCGTTAAGTACATACAAAAATACAAATATTTTTCTTTATTATATTAGTATAAGTATATATGTATTAGGTATATGTTACCTGCTGACCTAGCTAACTTTGTGCTGCCATTATAATAAATGGTAAACTTTACGTCTCATACCTCCAAAGGTTTATTCCCTTCCTTCGAAACGACTCGACCGGTCTTCCTTTTTTTTTCTGTTTATTAATTAAAATTAGAAAAAAATCTTATATTAGTCAATTTTTAAATTTTCTATACGGTAAACTAATTTCTAACACATACGTTGTTCTAAGATTCGAAAATTTTGCGATCCGGGAGAAATCCAATGTCAGAAACAGATCTCTGTAGTTCCTAAGATCCTAGCGCTCAAACAAACAAACTCTACATTTTTAAAATATAAAGCATAGATTCTGCACATTGTATCGTACAGGAATCGATCCCAAAACATGCCACTCAGTAGTAAAAGTCAAAGTTACCACAACTACTTCGTCTTTCGATCAAAAAAGTTTATAAGGACAGCATCTACCATTCATTAACTGCCTTCACAAACTTTCCTAATGGAGTTAAAAGTCTGATCAAGTGTTTTTCTTTCATTTCCAATAGTCAACTTTGGTTCCAACAAACACCAGTCTGCCCCCAAACTTAGTGTAACTCGTAATCAACGATCGGTGGCGATAAAAAACCAATTAATGTCCTTACAAAGTGAGTATAACCTACAATATGAGAGGCTATTTGTTTAAATTTCAACAGCACTGAGAATTTATGGCGTTTGGAAAACTCAACGATGGAAGGTTAAGGCCCTGTTTCACCTAACATTTAAGTGATGTATAAATTATTTGAAACTTACGTGTCACAAAACTATACTTATATACTTATCTTCTATATCTTCTATCTATCTATATTATTATAAGGCTAATAGTGTAGTATTGTTCCAAATAGAAAATTATTTTAGTGTTGAATAGCCTATTTGTCGAGGAAGGTTATATAACGCTATATAACGAGGAAGGTTATATAAGGCTATATAACAATTAACATCACGCTACGGGCTATAGGAGCTGAGCAGTGGCCAAACGTAGAACGAAGGTAGTGAAGCCCCGCGCGACTTCTAGTTATTGTTTTTTTTGTTTTTTGAACTAATTACCGGTAACTTAGACACTATTATGTTTATGTTTTACATCTCCAAACATAACATAACATAACATAGTATCACGCCTTTTTCCCCGAAGGGGTAGGCAGAGGTGTACACACCCACATTTCGCCAGCTATGTTTGGTCCCTTGAAATAGGGGGCGAGCCTATTGTCATCAACCGGGAACATTTGTTTACCAAACTCCGGGAAAATCTTAATAATGGAATTTCATGATAGGAAAACCCAATATCATTTTCACCCGACCCGGCAATCGAACCCGGGACCTCTTGCACAGCAGTCGTATACACTTCCCGCTGCGCCACCGAGGCAGCTCATCATACATCTCCAAAGTTATTATTAAATATTCCTCGCTTTAAATTAAAACCTAATAGATTTTATATCAAAGAAAATCTAATCGGTAACTACAGTCTTAAGAATTATAAATAAATAAACCTCCCCAGAATAGCCATTCATAATAAATATTACCCTTGTACGTAACTAAGTCATTGAAAATACACTCTGTTACAGCATTTCATATATTCTTGTGATTGTCAATAAATTGGGCATTGGTAGCCACGAATGTACTCTGCTTGGATGATAAATGGCCTCTTAAGGCCATTTTATAGGCCATTACCTCGCCTGAGACTCGTGTTCAAACATTTTCGGGTCTTGTAACGTTTTTGAATATATTGCTTATTTAATAATGTAGAATTGTTTCACAATGATATATCTTTTGAGTGATTTATATAGCTAAGTCTGGAGCTAATAACTCGGCAAATTGCTGATTCGTTGTGCTTACTCTGAATTTCGACATTCGAATGTACGGTTTTGATGTCGCTGTCAAATGTTTGAAAGTGACAGCGACCAAATCTAAATTTCCTTATATTTGATAGCGACATCAAAACCGAACATTCGAATGTCGAAATTCAGAGTAAGCCCTCAGACTGAAAAAGGGAACGCTCGGTAAACAAAAATATGATATGTCTCAAAAATCTAAAGAAAAAAACTATTCTACGAGCAGAACAAATGACAAATTCGCATTTTTAGATTGTGAAACTTTGAGAAAATCAGTAATTTGAGGAGTCCAACGCATAGAACTGTCTTTGAAAAGCTTAATCAGTTACTTACCTACCCAAGTTCTGTCAGAAATCTCTTAGAACATGACTCGTAAAAATGCGGATCAAAAATACTATCAAATAATTAATGAATGAACTTTATTTCAACACACGCAAGCTTTAATTTAGCATGTTCAACACTACATGTTAATAAGTCGAAGTTCTGATTGCAAATTCATTGTTCACTTAACTGCAGTCCTGACCACATAACGCAAGCAATGCACCAGACATTGTCGAGTGTACAACCGCAACGCTCCGAGCTTTTGTGCAATTCTCGAAACTAATTTGAAGCTAACTTTACTGAGTATTGGATGAAAAGGACAGTGTACTGACAAAACCTATGCTAGTGTTCTGACAAAAAAATCAACTTGTTCATATCAAGAAAGTTTTTAAACTGGTGTACATTTAAACGATGATATTTTGACTTTTCAATCGAATTGCACAAATCGTGGTTGCAGCGACAAAAAATCTTTCAAATATGTTTTAATGTAGTAGTTTTTAAATAAATTAAATAATATTTTTCATCTCGTGACGAAAAATTAACCATAGCTATATATACCCATTGAGAACATAAATAGCGGTAACCTGGACAAAAGCCGATCTAAAATTTGTATGGTTTTGACTCCCGTCTGTTATATAGAATTACTTTTCTGACTTCACTTCAGACTTCTGGGCTTCTTTCTTACTTTATATATAATATAATATTGTTTTAATACTAGCGAAAGATTGTTTTTTTTTTTAAATAAGAGTAGTTTATATTGGAGTAATTAAAGTTGCAATTAAAAACATATTAATATTACTAAATTATTGCATTAGTGGCGTAGAAGTAGGTATTATAATGCCTGCGTATACAAGCCATCAGCCTACTAGTGTGGGCAAAGTAAAACGATATTGGGCTTTTGACATTTCTATCGGTATATGAAGTCGTCATTACATTAAACCTAACCTTTGAAATATAACTAAATTAAATAAGTAAAAAACCAAGTGTGTGTTATATAATTTCTATAAGTAAATTGATTGTATCTTTATTGAATGATAATTATAATAATGAAAATAATTAAATTATATAACACAAATTCTATTCCTATTAATTGTTAATACCCATTTGGGGTTTTTCTAATGATCACATTCAAATTGGTGTTTTAATAAGTCTAGTTAAATACCATTATTGAATGGCTATTATGAAGTATTATGTGGTAAATTTACTCTCATATTCACGCTTAACCAAGTTCACAGGTGAATAGGTAGCTGTGTCACATCATGTTATATTTAACTTTATCGTTTTATATCGTTCAATATAAATTGTAAAGCTTTGCGAATGGCGGGATTTGACACTTCATTAGTTTGTTAAGTACCTTATGAGTTTAGAGTACATATACATACATACATATAAATCACGATAGGCAGAGACTATTTCTTCCTGTTGGTACGTTTCAATCAACTTTGGCTTCGTCAACATTCATCAGTATTTTCATGCGTTCTCGCGGTGGATGATACTCCTGTCCCTGTTTTAGAACGTCACCTATTTGGTGATGGTACGTTCTTTTAGGTCTTTCCCTTTCAACTAAAGTAACAATAATTATAGAACGATGTTATTCTTTCTGAAAGAATTATAGTAAGCCTACTGCTCGGCAAAGGCCTTATGACGTCCACACGTGACAAAATCAGCGTGGTATAGTAGACTAAATTCTCTCCAAAATCCAAGTTTGGAGGAAACCCGTGCCTAGTAGTGGGACATATAGGTTGTAGTGATGATGAACTTGAAATTTGGCCTTAGGAATTGTGATGAAATCATTAACTCTCAGAGATATTTTAAATATCTCTACGATGATAGATCATTCCCACTGTTGCACTTCCACGGTAAACCACTTTCACATACGCACTGTTCTGAACAAATCGTTAAATTATATACAGGTAACAGTAATTCATAAACCAGCGGGTATTTCACATGAATAAACGAAACGAATGTGTGTTCCAATGTTATTTATAGCGGCCGGGGAAAATCAGTGAAACGTGCTGTAGGCCTTCGCTGTACTGAATGGTGCCTATACAATGGAATTCATAAGTTAACTTCCATACAATACTTGGGACTTTGCTTTGTGAGTTCTTTTAATTTTGTTATGTTTGATGTTGTATATAGAATTTGGATTTGTTAAGTGTATTAAGTAAGAGACCTAATTTGTGTAAAATTTTGTGGTCTTTACCAAGTAAATGTATATTATCATACCTTTTTTTTTGAAGGGGTAGTCAGAGGTGTATCACATATTCACATTCACATTTCATCAGCTATATTTCATCTCTCATCATCATTACTTCAACTCATAAACGTCCCACGGCTGGGCACGGGTCTCCTTCAAAGAATGGGGAGGGAATTTAGCTTAATATACCACGCTGGCCAGGCGTTTTGGTATAGTGTTTGTTTCGATTATCTTTTTCTCGCAGTGCTCTTGTCTACTAGTTACTCCTTTAGTCGCCTTTTACGACACCCATGGGTTGAGATGGCGCAATGACATTATGTATTCTTAATTCATCACTACACGGATATTGATTGATCAGGAATCACTCAAGAATTGAATTAATCATGATGATTACATCCATCTGGAAAGCGTTTATAATGTGTGTAAACTTTCCATATGAATCACTATATCTATTGCGAAAATCGCTTGATAATTCGTTAAATAGTTTTTGAGTTTATCGCAAACAGACAGACTAATAATTATGTAGCTATAATACATCAGCCTATAAATAACCAACAAAGTAATTTTGTTGAAAAATAAATCTAATTAAAACAAAATTTGAACCGTTTGACTCGTTATTTAGCCACAAAGTAATTATTCTACGCATATGGCTCCCGCGGGACCAATCCCACGACCCTGTTAGCTAATGTGATCTTGTAAATATAGCCATTAACGACATTCTCATATTAACTGGGTTTCATTGTACTTAATAGCATGCTTGGTAATTAATAATTTGATAGTGTGTTATCATGGTGAGGTAAAAAATCAAAAGGAACTCAAGCAAAGTTAAAAGATATTCCTAGCATTTGCCCAGATCTAGCAAACGCGCCAAGAATGTATCGCTGGCTAACCAACCGTTCGCGAGGTATTCGCAATCCGTTCGCAGGCATTCGCGAGCCGTTTCGTGGGCCGTCCGCGAACTGCGTGCATTTCAAGTTCACGCACCGTTGACAAACAATCAAAGAGATATTTATTTCCACATTAATTCCATTTGAAATTTCATGAGAATAAATTGAGTGGTTAAGGAAAGCGTAAAAAACAAACAAGAGTTTAAAATTAATATAATTAACGACTGTATCACTAACAATTCCATTTTTCAATTGTCTGCAGTAATCGACTGTGTAGTATCTGGCTGGGGACCATGGTCTGACTGCGACACCAACTGTGGTTCAGGCAGCATGGTGCGCAGTCGAAGAGTGGTGCAGTCACCCGCACATGGCGGCAAACACTGTCCCTCGCTGGTGCAGCGCAGGGCATGTCAAGAACATCGAGGGTGCTCTGAAGATAGTGATGTACCACTAAGAGGTAAGGGGCTTAAAGGTCGTAATAAAAGGCCACGATACTAACATCGCTATGCGTCGTGACATGGGTTCGATTCCCACACGTGACAATATTTGTGTGCTTCATACTACGGCTTCATAGATATTTGTTTCAAGTCTGAGTTTCTGTAATTTGTATGTCTGTAAATTTCTGATGAAGATCTTTGTAATCATCATCATCATTTCAACCCATAAACGTCCCACTGCTAGCCACCGATCTCCTCCAAAGATTGTGGAGGGAATTTAGCCTAGTAGGTACCTATACCACGATAGCCAGACGGGTTGGTACAGGGTTTGTTTCAAATTTTCCTTTTCTCGCAGTGCTCTTGTCTGCATAAGGTTACTCGCTTAGTTGCCTTTTACGATGCCCACAAATTGAGATGGGGTAGTGATCTTATGTATTCTTAATTCAAATAGCCCTACTTATGTAGTAAGGTATAATTTCATAGTTAAAGATTATCTGTAATTATGTTAACAATATCTATATGGAACAGATGAGACCGCGATGCTGTTGCCCGGAGGGTTGTCAGTGAGCCGACATTCAAACGACACCGTGGACATTAGAAAGAACCTCCGGCTGCGCAACCCTGATGATCCTGAGTCTAACTCACATAGAGAGTAAGTATTGTTTGTGATAACAAGTTAAAACTCCTTCACTTCTGAGGCCCTACTCGGAAAATCGATATTTGACTTAATCGATTTTGATATTGATATTATTGGAACTCCATTTGGGTTCTCTACACTAGGGGGGTGATCTTGTTTTTAAACAGGTAATGCGTTTGTGATGGCTCTGATGTTGCAAAAGGTTATGGCGGTAACTGTTTGAAAATAAAGGGACCATATTTAAATTTAGCAATACTGAAATAGAATAAGTCAAATGTCAAATTTAATATAATAAATTTAAGCCCTCGGTGTTCTGCCGCAAATGTTGTTGTTGTTTAGATACGAACAGAAGAATTAAAATATCTATTCGACCGAAAGGAAATATATTTTATATTTATTTTTCAATTGTAACTGTATTATATGGTATTCAATATAAATCGGCTTTTATTTCATAAAGTTGATGCCCGCGTTGCCAAACTGGAAATCGGTTCTCGTCATTTGAATCAGATTTTTTGTAATTTTAATGGGGTTTGATGATTTTGCAAATCCTTTTAATAAAGGTCCAACCACCTTAGTTACTCTTTTTAACAAACTATTTGCCACTGAAAATCTTATTAAAATTGGTTCAGCTGGTTCAGACATTTGCCGGGACAAAGAGGCAGACAGATAAAAGTTTAATACATTCTTTTTTTTTGTTAATTGGTAGTTGGTACTCACTTTTGAAAGCTTTTAGTAAAATCCTCTTATTTTGACATTACAAACAGACCCTTAGCTATGTTATTATGTAATTACGAAATGTTTTCCAATTCACAGAAATTAATTTCCTCTCCTGAATATAATAATTACCACGAATCTTATTATATGAACATTGTACATAGGTACAATGTTCAAATAATGTCCAAAAGAGGTTTTATTTCTAACCACGTCTGATTTCTACTTTTATTGTTCAGGTACTGCGCGCAATTTGAGGTCACCAAAGTCTCGAAAGCTTGCCACACGGATTCCGACTATAAAGCATTGAGAGAAGGTATGTTTTCATATGTCCTGCATGGAAAATTGAAACTGGAAGCAATTTCGAATTTTCAAATATAAAAGAACAGAACACTGTTTCGTGTGTTTTCCTTTGCTTTCAAATATGTATGCTTTAAAATACGATGAATGAGATTGATTTTGCATAAATTTTGTTGAAAGTTTTTTTTTTCATTTATAAATTCAAAATTTATTTTTATTTTTGCATGAAAATATGTATTTTGACGAACGAAAATATGTAAAAATATTCTACAAATATATTATTTTTGTATCTAAATTGGTATTACGATTTATTATTATTTATTACACTGGAATTATATTTGAAAAAAATAATAACGAGGTGGGATTGTGCAGAGTGCAGCCGTCACAGATTCCAATAATTGTTCTTCATAAATCAAAATTTTCATAATTATTACGTTATTCATTAATGAAATGTTTATACAAAACATTCTGAGCACAGTTAAAAACAGCGCCTCAAATAGTCTGTCATAGGAAATGTTAGACACATTTTATAAAACAAAAACTTAAATTACCACGTAATAAAACCCTTTTTTCGCATAGGTACCCTTTACGTAACGACTACGTTGCCTCATCCTCGTTAGCACTACATTCAAGAAGAGGCCTCCCTTTGCGAGACATAAGCCTAATTAATTATGATTCTGACTTAGCACGTTTTCGTTTCCACAGGGAGTACGGTATGCGTTCTTTGTGAGACAGCGGCTTTACGCCGTGACCTGAACTGGCGATGCAGTGGACACGGTGTTGCCGGCCATGCGACAAGATTCTACGCCTTGGTAGCTCCCCATTGCCACGGCAAGTGGGTGAAGGCACCACAAAACCCAGACAAGAGAAGCGACTGCTGTGCCAACCCTGACTTTATATTTGTTTAAGACTATTTACTAAGGCTCTGGAAATAATTGAGGATTTTGAATTATACCACCAACCTTTGAACGGAAAACCTTTGTCACGGTTGGCGCTTTTATGACTACACAAATTTATGTTGCCATTAATAAATAAATAAATGTCGTTACATCATCACTGTAGACAACGACTTGTGAAGAAAGACTAAAGCAGTTTTTTTCATTTAGCATATTTGAAAATTTATTTTGAACCATTTTTATTTAAAATCTGTCAAATAAGTTTCAGAAAGTTTATATGATACTCGTGGATCAGGGCCTTAGTATTCGTTTTTCTTTGTAAGAGAATTTGTCAAAAGCTCGTTAAAAAAATCGCATTTTAATGTCACATTTTGAGCTATACTTATTTAAAAATTATGTTTAATATACTTTAAATAATTATGTGTCAATTTCACATAATTATGGAAAAGTAGCCGTAATGCTAACAATTATTTTACTATAAAAATAACGCCCTTCAAGTTTCCAATGTGTTATTTGCATATAAATAGAACTGTAAACGCAATGATTTCTAAACCTTTACACACTTTTCACCTAATTCTAAAAAGTGTATTAACACTATTTAAAATAAAATATAGCTCCGAATTGGACGGTGTTACACAAAAAGGATCCAACCCACATGATGGTCGAAAATGAGTTAAGTACGCCAAAGTGGTCTTTATGGTCTATATTTTCATATAGCAAAAACAACCAGATCAAAATACGAATATTAACGTTTTTATCGACATGGGGTACCAACCCACATCTATGACGGGTTTCGGTTTTGTTTTCACAAAAACGATTCAACCTCCTTGGATCATTGAAGTGAAATTATCAAATAAAGAAACTAGTCTACAATGAAAATGTGAATAAGGATCCAATTTACTTGGATTGTATTTGATAAATTATATTTAAATGAAAAAGAATGCATTTGCAAAATCATAAAAAGGGTTCAAGCGGTTTGGATCGTTTTTGCTAAATGATTTTGTTATGATAACGTTCTAATTAAAATAACAAAAATAATCCTAACCACATGAGTTTTGATAAATTTAGAAGTTATTTTATGTCAACGTATTAAAATAATTAAATAGATTTTTTTTTTAAGAAACCCAAAATATTTTTTTAATGGATTCTTTTTTTTATTTATATATATATAGTTATATATTGATATTATTAATTAAATATATATATATATGTCATCATCATCATCATATCAGCCTATCGACGTCCACTGCTGGACATATAATAATAATAATCATTTTATTTCAGTAAAAAAAAAAAAACATTATATATATGCCTCACCCAACTTCCGCCACATTGAGCGGCTTTGCGCCGCCTGCATCCAACGACCCCCCGCAACCCTGACCAGATCGTCGGTCCATTTTATGGGGGGGTCGATTGGCCGCCATTCGAGAACATTTTTCCCCCATCGGCCATCGGTTTTTCGAGCTATATGTCCTGCCCACTGCCACTTCAACGATGCAACTCGTGTCGACAACTTTAGTTCTCCTGCGGATCTCCTCATTTCGGATTCGATCCCACAGGGAAACAAAAGCACAACTCTTTCCATGGCTCGCTGGGTGACAGTGAGCTTTCTAATGAGCCCCATAGTTAGCGGCCACGTCTCTGTGCCATAAGTCATCACTGGCAACACACATTGGTTGAAAACCTTCGTCTTTAAACACTGGGGTATTGTGGACGAGAATACAGTACGTAGTTTACCGAACGCTGCCCAACCGAGTTTTGGATTCTGCGATTAACCTCTTTTTCGAAGTTGGACCTACCTAACCGGACCGTTTGTCCTAACTCCTAGGTCCTATTCGTCAACAACTTCGAGATTAAAGCTGAGATATTGCTTATGCATGCGATATGGGCGTGCACTACATGGCGATTAGACATAACTTTCGTCTTATCCATGGTCATTTTAAGGCCCACCCGTTGAGAAGCTCTATTGAGGCTGTCAAGCATATTATGCTTAGGTCCTCTAGTGATTCTGCCATGACCACGATATCGTCAGCATAGTGAAAGTGGGTGATGTACTAGCCATTTATGCATGCGATATGGGCGTGCACTAGATAGCGATTAGACATGACTTTCGTCTTATCCATGTTCATTTTTTAAGGCCCACCCGTTGAGAAACTGTGTTGAGGCTATCGAGCATATTGTGCTTAGGTCCTCCAGTGATTCTGCCATGACCACGATATCGTCAGCATACCGAAAATTGGTGATGTACTCGCTATTTATGTTGATGCCAAATCCGTCCCAGGCAAGAAGCTTAAAAACATCTTCCAACGCAGCTGTATGCTATATATTATCATCATCATCATCATCATATCAGCCCAATGACGTCCACTGTTGAACATAGGCCTCACCCATGCTATATATATGTATATATAATTAATTAAATCAATTATCTCACATCAATATACCATATTGGATCTTTTTTGTGAAATTAAAAATGAACATACATTAATTAAAAATTACATTTAGCAAAAAGGATCCAATCCTCTATTTATTGAAATATTTCAAAAAATATAAGCTTATACTAATTAATTCTTCAGACTATAAAATTAATATAAATATATACACATATTACCCAAAGAAACAAAGACGGTATAATAGTACATCAATGTGCAAATACAAGTTAAACTTCAAACTTAAATATCTCAAAAGTCACATTTTGTGGGTTGGATCCTTTTTGTGTAACACCGTCCAATTAATAATAAAAATTGCAAACCACGAAACATGACACTAAATTGCGACGTGGAGTTGCCACGCTGCTGTTGATAAAACCTATTTGGTTACGAATGGTTCGAATGGCTCAAAGTATGACGTTGGAAGATACCTGATAAGTAATAAGGTCTTCAAGTATTTCCATTTTCAACTGCTACTTAATTAACGCCGAGACGATTGTAATTCGTAGAAACCCAGACTGGATAAATTTCCAAAGGTAAACTATTATAATTTGACTTTCCACTTTATCATTGTTTAAAAACATCATGTACCACAATTAACAAATTCTTGTTACAATAAACAAGTTTTAATAAATGAAATCCCTTGAAAGATTGTAACCTTGATAAACAAAAATAGAATTATCTATTCTTACGTATCAACTATTTTCTGTCGTCCGGCGTTACTTAGGTATAGGACGGTATAATAATATAAAATTTATTAGATTTCATTTGGAAAGAAATAAGGATGACACTAAATTGAATAACAACGGGTTGATTACATTTTTGAATAGAATTCAGTTCTATCTTTTTTGTTCATTCGAATTTTGAACGAATTATTTGGGATTATCTTTTTCCGTTCACGAGTTTATTACTGACCAGTGTTACGTTTATTACTAATAAAAAAAAACTTACTATAATCTGTGAATGGTCAACACAATATTTAATGATTCGTATTTCAAAATTTGTGACGTAATTATAATGGAAACACGCAACATAGCGGTGAGGATTAATGTGGAATGAAAATGTACATACATTTTAGTAATTAAAATATTATGTTTTATGAAACTTAATAATTATGTATGAAAGCTATAAACACTAGAACTGTAGCAAGTCTTATTTAAACTTTTATGATTAACCAGGGTGATAGAAAACAGGCCTTAAGTAATGTTCTCATAATTGACGCCATATTGACGCACTGTTTTCGATTAACTGAGTTAAATAATTTGAGTTAATTGGACAAGTTTTAGGCAATGTTTTTTGTATTTACCTTTAGAGATAATTTTGATAATAACTACATAATTATAATTAGTATGTGGAGACATATCTTAAACGACTTATGTAAATAATAATGTTAAATAAACTCATGAAATTGAAGATTTTATTTTATTTTAGAACATAACTATGTACCTATACTTTTCCATGCATCATATCAATATATTCTCTTCAATTTAGAATACAAGCACTAACTAACTTTTTTGGATTTAGAGAATTACTGCCACTAGAACAATCTGTGGTACAGGGGAACTCTGACTAGAGATGGTCTGGTCGTTGTATTAATAAACTGTTTTTTAACGGCTTTTCATTCGTCAACGAATTAACCGTTAATCATCAATGAAAAAACAGGTTGAAAATATTAGCCGTTAATTTACAAACGTAATTATTTAACTAATTTCCAAAAAATTGGTTGATTATAATATAAACTGTTATTTTACGTAAACGCATTTTGACGTTAATGCTTACGTTGACGTTAAGGCTAACAATTGAACGTTGAAAACCTGTTAATAAATAAACAGCTTTATCAACCTGTTAATCTTTGATTGTTAACAGTTAAATTACATTAACCAAAAAACCGTTAATGACCCATCTCTAATTCTGACTGCGCAAGAGGTCGCAGGTTTGATCCCCGAGTCGTGAAAAAGACAACAGCCAGCTCTGTACTAAGTAGTAAAACATTACCCCTTCTTTTGGGCAGTCAGGTAAAAATACAGACCTTTTGTAGATATGGGTACCATCGACTATTGAAATTGAAACAAAATACCTACCTACCCTACCTACCTTGACTGGCCTGTTGGTCTAGTGGTTAGTGACCCTGACTGCTAAACCGGAGGTCGTGGGTTCGTTCCCCACCCAGGACAAATCTTTGTGTGATGAGCATTAAGGTTTGTTCTGTGTCTGGGTGTAATTTATCTATAATATGTATGTATTTACAAAAAAAAAAATGTATTTAAGTAATATATCAGTTGTTTAGTACCCATAACACAAGCAAATATAATTGCTTAATTTGGGACTAGATGGCGCTGTGTAAATGTGAAAAAAAAAAAAAACTAATCTACGTAAGTATTTAACTGTATACTAATTATAAAGCTGAAAAGATTGTTGGTATAGTTGAACGTGCTAATCTCAGGAACTACTGAACGGTATTGTGAAATTATTTTAGTGTTGGATAGCTCATTTATCGAGGAAGGCTATAGGCTACAAATAATAACAGTGTTTTGAACAAAAATTTAGAACGACTCATCTAGTCATCAAGTCATTACGTCTTAACACATAGACCTAGGATCCGCGCGCTGTCTTAACAACTCAATTCTAATAAAAACATCAATATCATCATCAATATATCAGCCCAATGACGTTCACTGCTGAACATTATAGACATGCCTGTATCCAACGACTACCCTACCTTGCCTACATAGCTCACCGAATTGCATCGCTAAAGTGGCATGCTGCAGACCACATAGCTCTTAGAACTGATGGTCGACGTGACAATAAAAAAACATACCTATTTAAAATTCACAAACTATTTTCAAGTCAAACTAAAAGGTAGGTATGTAAGTATGAATTATGCAAGTTTCCCCCTTGTTGCCAAACCGTAAGGTTCTACCTGGCTAATTAATTATGTATGTTTAGTCACGTTTCTACTCTAATGGAGTGCACTGAACCGCTAAAGTGTCTGCCTCAACTTAAATTTATGTTTATTCACTTTGAACCTTATAACTAGAAAGAAGAAGTACTAGTATGAAGAATTTAATAAAATTTTATTTTTTTATTGCCCGACGTGGCCGACAGAGGCCCACCTGATGGTAAGTGGTTACCGCTGTTCATGGACATGACTGTGTTCTTTTAGCACTGATTAGAAAGAAATCATAACCAAGCTGCTAACATTATGGAAAAAAGAAATAAGAAACAGGAAATGAAGGGAATTGGGAGTTTAAAAAATTAATCTTGAAATAGAAATGGTCAGGGGTCATGGGAACCGAACTCAAAGCGGGTTAAGCCAGCTACCCACGGCTAACTTTTAATATTAAAATGACGTCGTCCTTACATAGAAGATTGAAAACAAGGTAACCGCGGACTTTGAAATTTTAGTGATATTTAGAGAATTCCATTCGGAATTTATAAAAAAATAAATTAAAATATTGCATGGATGAATTTATTATCGTTAGAGAACATGCATTCTTTTTAAATCTTACTAAACAAGTCGTGTCGTCGACTCTAATTAACATAGCTCACTTTAGCCTTTATAAACCTTGTTGCATCAAATTAATTAAGTAATTTTGTTTTATCAAAACGCAAACCTAAGATCATCATAACATTTAAAAATGCTATACTTCTAACTTACTTGAAACTAAAGGACAGATTATCTCAAAACAATTTCTTTAACGATTTAGAATGTTAACGCACAAAAAAACTCCAGTGCTCCAAAGTCGATTTCTCCCCTCCCTTATCAGTGAGGGATAAATGGAAGGTGTGCCAATATACATGCAAATTTGCCTGAGACAGGAACAATTGTGTTTGGGCCGACAGCCAGGCTTGTCGCGAGTGCCACGACAATCGAGTTTTGGGTCGAATAAGGCTTGGACGGACAACGGCTCCTACCATGAGTTTCCTTTGAATGTGAAGTGGTTAATAGGATGTTTATAAAAAAACAACCTCATATTGAAAATAATATAAGAAACAAAAAACCGGTTAAGAGCATTTCGGACCATGCTCAATGTAGGGTTCCGCATCAAAAGAGCGTATCTTCACACCGCTTATGTCCTTTTTATGAGAAGCGCAGTATTTATAGAAAACAAAACAAGCAACTACTTTATCTTAGTCACTATAAAGTATAAAGGATTAATGCTAAGGATTTTGTATTTGGTACAAAATTATCCAACACCCAAGTTCAACGACTATTACTGCTAAACTAATAAAGTTATCTTAACCGCTATAATTTTCATCTAAAGTTCATGAAATGCACTATCATCATGAACTTTTCCAAATTTTTCAAGCCAGCAGTTTAGCTTTTAGAGGGGGGGGACGCCCTGCTGGAACAAAAATTTGCTCTTTTTATTTAAAAATTAAATTTTCATCCCCACTTCACAGGTATGGGAACTAAGCTAAAAAAAATTTTTTTCCAATATTTTATTTAACCACTTTGTCGACGTAATTGATATACACACTCCTACAAAATTACAGCTTTCTAGTACTAACGGTCTCTTAGCAAAACCTCGGACAGACAGACAGACGGACATAACGAAACTATAAGGGTTCCTAGTCAGAACTACGGAACGAAAAAAGATTGCAGAGAAATAAATAAAAAATATATTTTTTAATATAAATGTATGCCTTTTTTTAAAACAACATCGATGCAGACAAACACGTGGTTCACCTGATGGTTGTGTAATCTCCGCCCGTGGACTTCAATTCAACCCACCATCATCATCATTTCAACCCATAATCGTCACACTGCTAGGCACGGGTCTACTCCAACGAACGTTGACAATAAGGAGAAAAACATTTTTCCCCCAAACTTCATTCACCTAGACTGTGTCTCCACTCCATAACTTTTGGGTAATGGATTAGATTGACATTTTAACTATCCCTTTGCCACTTAAGCTGACTAATTTTCAAAGTGACTCACTGTCTTTAATTTTTTTTCTTGCTAGTTAAAAGCTCGCATACATATAGCGTAGTAGGGGCTTTGTTTACAGCGAAGAAACAAATAGTGGCTTGTTTACTAGACGTCAGGAATACTAAGTGCTGCGTCGTTTTCAAAGGTGGTCCTCAAAGGTATGCAGTTAAAAGCTATATTTCAGTAGTTTCCCTATTTGCTTTGTACCTTCTAAGGTTCTCTGTAGTTAGTATATAAGTACAGTTACACAGTCTAGCTGGCTATGCTCGGATTTTCCCTCCGTGATCGAATCAGAAATGAGGAGATCCGCAGGAGAGCTAAAGTGGTCGACATAGCTCACCGAATCGCATCGCTAAAGTGGCAGTGGGCAGGGCACATAGCTCGTAGAACTGATGGCCCATGGGGGAAAAAGGTTCTCGAGTGGCGGCCACGTATTGGAAGGCGCAGCGTGGGACGCCCTCTCACCAGATGGACCGATGACCTGGTCAGGGCGGCGGGCGGCCGTTGGTTGCAGGCGGCACAGGACCGTTCGCAGTGGCGTAAATTAGGTGAGGCCTATGTTCAGCAGTGGATGTCGTTGGGCTGATGTGATGATGATGACACAGTCTAGTTAAGATAATGTTTTAGTTATGTAATGTAGTCAAGAGTGACTGCAAGTTATGTTATAATCAGACCCTGAACATTCTGAGTGTGGGTGGGTACTAATCATGATCATGATTTCAACCCATAAACGTCCCACTGCTGGGCACTTTCATCTTTATCTTTATCTTTATTTTGGTGTTTAAAAGGCGACTAAGGAAGTACCTTATGCGAACAAGAAAACTGCGAGAAAAGGAAAATTTCAAACTCCTGGGTTTGCTAGTAAAAAACTCATCATAGTACTTTCTTTTTTGTATATTTCTGTGTGTAATTTTTGTGTACATTAAATTATAAAGTAATAAAAACAAGATATGGATTATATTTATTGATTTTAAACAGGAATTCACGCGATTATGCTTTAGATATTTACATATCTTATGATGCTTGACGTTTCGACCAGGTTGCACCAGCCGCGATAACAAGCTGACTGGCGAGGCGATGTCATGGTAAATTAATAATTTTTAATAATTATAATTAGTAATATAAGTAAATATAACTTATGGATTATTTTGAAATGTATATAATAAGACGTTATAGCGTAATGTCACTGATATCAGCCTAAGAAAATGTATTAGAAATTTAATCTTAAAATTCAATTTGGCAGTGATTCGTGTACAAATATTCTACATTAACACATAGTTAACAATGTAGTATGTACAGATAGCGGTATATTACGATATTATAACATCTACATAATGATATGATGAATGTACCTCGCCTATTATATTATAACATAATTAATGGTCGGGGCACGTGTTACGCAGATGTATTACTGCAAATTAGTTACATTTTCACCAACAACCACAAACATAAGAGTTAGGGAAGCCGTATCCTGAACACATTTGACACGACATGATTTATCTAAACTAATATTATAAAGCTGAGGCAGGGAGGAGGAGGAGGAGCAGGAACTACTGGTCTGATTTAAAAATAAATATTTTTTGTTTATTATTTATTTTGTAAACATTCATTTTAACTCGTTAATCTAACGGTGTGGTGCTCTGCTGCATCACTTTACGCTACCCAAATTGTAAATTACAAAAGATTGTAACTATCCATTTTTTTAAAAAGAGTGCCATGTGTTTCTTGCCAGTTCTTCTCATAGCTCCACCCTGTCAGCGAACTGGTCGTAGGCAAATTTGCTGACACTACTTTTCGGATAACCTGTTACATTCTTGTGACTTTCATAAGTGTTACCTTGTAACCTAGATGAATAAACGAGATTTCATTTCATTTCATACTATGTAGTGATATACGATTTTTGGTACACGTTTCTTATTTTGGATTACGTTGTATTTTTTTGGGTAACAAGTTGGTGGACAAAAAATTATTTTGGTGAACAAAGTATTTCCCTACTAAAATTATAATGAAAATAAATTGTCATGATGGATGCAAATTTCATGTAGCTTTCTCTTCCAGTGTGCGAGCAGCGCTAGAGATGTATTTAATGGCCGCTATATATTAATATATTACAAACGATGTGCTTGTTAATATTAGGTACTATTCGCTAATCCCCAAATTATTTGTTGCTTGCTGGAAACTATTTGTGTTCATTCATTCTCACTCATTTCCTATATTGATTTTGTGTAAGTTTGGTATAGGTATAACTTGAATGTAATAAATTAAGTTAAGTTATTTATACAACTCCAAAGTTAATAGGTGCTGAAGTGACCATTAATTGGAATAAAATTAATTTTAAAAATATAATACGGTCTAGAACCCTACTCACTATTTCGATATTCTTTTGATCGAATTCGATATCACTGTCAAATGTTTCAAAATGGCAGCGATCATTTTATAAGTTTCTAATATTTGACAGTAATATCAAAATCGACTACATCGAATGCCATGATATCAAAATCTATCCCCCTGATATAAAACGGGAGTAAGTCGAAGCGCGTGCTCGTCGCTTGTTTGTTCGGACTCTAAACAGAAGCTCAAAGTACGCTTAGCTTTAACAAAAAATGTACCTACCTACTAACCACTTTTATTTTTGAAAAGTGTTGGATCACGTCATCACCTTGGGAATAATAGGTATAACATATATAGGTATAAAAATTTATGCATTCTAGGTAAGAGGTTTTCTACACGGTTATAAACTTGCGTTCGAACAGAGTAACCTTTGTGGGAGCTTGGTTACCATCCGTGTAGTTTGTATGAAATTTGGTTTACAACAGCCGGCTACACACCTTTGTGAAAGGCAAGTTTATAACCATGTAGCACAGCTTTAAGTTACCTTCTTTATAAAATGATAGTTTGCGTACCTAGAATGCCATAATTTATTGGGAAGACTACGTTCCCACTACGGAACCATTCCTGTCTCACGGGGTACTTTACAAATCTAACAAACTGACACGAAGTACTTAACCACTACGTCTACTTATTACTTATAAATAAACAAAATAAAGGAGAAATAGCACAACATATTTTAAGTTGTATGTTTGTGAAAACAATGTCGGGATAATTGATGCATTCACACGAGTGTTTGTACAATAATGGCCTTTGTTTGTGAATGGGTGGATAGAGAAGGGTCTCTGAGATGCTTTGGCGAAAATAGAATCAACTATAATTGGTATAGCAAATGATTTCCATTTCCCGGGACAAAAATATTTTCTCCCTTTTTGAGGTTTCGTACCACAGCTTGTATAATAAAAACCCTTACAGGTTCACTTCTTTGTTGATATATCAATTTTTAGTAAATCTTTTAGGAGCTTTTTAATTCTGCGTGAAACAAGATTGCGCAACACATGCAATAAACCAAGGGTAACAGGATTCACGTGTTTTCAAAAAAATATTATTTTTCGATAAAATTTTCAACTGATCTCAAAGATTAACCCAGTTTTGAATATTCATTATGACCATCTGATTAAACATCAGAAATTCAACTAACTTTTTAATTTTATTAGAACAAATTAGGAGCAGCCAGCATGTATTATGTAACTAGTTTTGTATTCAGTTATATGTCAGGCCACAATGCTCTCATATTGTTTTTCTATTTTATTTTGTCTTACCTACATTACCCTACTTTATTGTAATAACAGAAAGTGCATTACATCTGTTCCATTTGTAATACTTTCTAACTTTTTTTAAAAAGATGGAAGATAAACAATATATGTTTATGATATAATTGATTATTAAAATATTCACAACATATTTCAATAAATGAAGATGCCTTCCCTGAACAGCGCCTAGTTGAATAGCTACGCGAATCGCACCTAACATATTCCTCGAAGAGCACTACCGATATTTTTGTTTATAAATTTGGTTTATTTTTTACGAACAGCACCTAGCAAAAATATTAGTAGGTGCTCTTTGAGGAATAGGTTAGGTACGATTCCCGTAGATGCTGTTCGGGGAATACATCAAAGAAAAGGCTAAAACTATTTACAAAAAGCCTGATATTCTATTATTAGGATTAACCTAAGTCAGCCAGCCTTCGGATCATGCGACGCCTCAATTAGTACAAGATCCCATTAAGGAATATATACCCTCATCTGTTATTTATTAGTGATAAGAAATAAATGATAGATAATATTCACATTGACTTATTGCAAAGAGGTTGCCTCGTTAAATCGCGCTCGGATAATATTTTATTCTGAATTTCCCTGGGTTCCCATACTTACTTCTCACTAATTTCTTATCACTAATAAATAACAGATGAGGGTATATATTCCTTAATGGGATCTTAGACCAAATAACGCGCACTGAAATTTCACGATAAAGGGGGCAATAGGTCCCCAAGAACATTATTTACCTGTGTACTAAGTACCTACGTTCAGTAGGTATAATGGTACGGACCCCAAGAGACTCTCATCAAAGCAGTCCTGGATTTATAAATAGGCCGTATAGGCCGCGGCCTGGGGGCGGCAGCGTCCTAGGGGCGGCAGATTTTAGAGGACGGTCACTTGATTTCAGAGGATAAATTTCAAAATTTCAATGAACACGCCTTTTTTTTTTTTTACTTCGGTAAATGCCTGACGCATACCCCTCGGTCTTGGGGAAAGAACCGAGGGGTTATGTGGGGCTCGCACCCACTAAAACCCCAAGGTGTTCCTCTCGTCGCGCTCTGCTGTGGTCACGGGAGCGCAGGAACATTCGTCCGCGACCTCAATGAACACGCCTTGTCTAACTACGTTTTTCTACTATGAGGTATTAATAGGTACACATTAACCAAAGGGCTCAGTTAGTTAGTACTACAAATGGCAAATTATTATTTTAGAAAGGTATGTAGGTACATGGGGCGGCGGAAATAAAGTGGCCTACACTCATAATAGTACATTATGATACAAGTGCGGTAAGTTGATAATTACAGCCGAGGCGATATTGCTAGCCCGAGCTGCAGGCGAGGGCTACAAGAAAGCAGAGGCTGTAATTATCAAACCGCACGTGTGTCATACGACGTTTTATAACATATTTGCGAGGAAATAAATAAAATTCGAACTTTCTTAGAAAAAAACAAATACAGCGAAAAGAAATAGCGCGCGGAATTATCTTTACTTGTCACAATTTATCGATGCGCGCGCATCAGCGCTTTTTTTTTAAGGCAAAAACACAAAAACAGCCAGTATTACTAATAAAGTAAATTAATATTTTTGTGTTTTAGTACAGATAAATGGTTGTAATTTATGATCTAAATTAATTAAATTAAAGAATTAAATGTTTATTTTATATAATTATATCATAATTATTTTATCTCCCAAAGTTAATTAATTTTATTCATAAAATGTTGACCACTTTTCTGACATAAAAACTCTTTGCTAAGATTTAAAAAAATTACCGTTCGTTACGTACGGAGCCCCTTGATTATTAGTATGTGAGCATGAGAAGCCGTGCAATTTACTTTACATTACCGCACTAGTGCGTAATGAGATACATTACAACACTGAAATTGGTGAAATAAGAGACCCTTTACGAGCAAATATGTTATAAAAAATATAAATCCGGCACTGTATCAAAGTCCAGTTGCCATATTTCCAATATCAACAGAAATTTATTTGAAAATCTGACAGAAACATTATCACTTACCTTTGTCATTAAGTATCTCTCTCTGTTTATTATCAAAGGTAATTAACAGTAGATTATTAGTATAATACCGATATTCCCGCTTCGCTTAATGACGAAGTTTAGCTACATTTCAAGCTATTTGTACGTTCCCGCTGACAAGAGAATAGGATCAAATGACTGTTAGTAATTACTTCAATTTCTCTGATAGATACGTTGGCGTTATACAGACAGTTAAACCTTTTTGTACTTAATTATCTGGTTTTTCTGGATTTTAGTCACTGGAATGCTCTAATTCATATATATCTTCCAAAAAGAGAGACTAAAATGGAATGTCCTTAGATGTAACTAAATTTAATTATCATTAGAATTGGTTACTTATTGAACGTATATCAAAGCACGAAATTAAAAAAAAAATAATGATGTATCTTAAGTAGTATCATAGAGATTTATACGAAACAATTTATTTTGTTTTTTTTTTGTTTAGAATTCGGTATTCCAGTTCCATTTTCTAGTATTAATTACCTAAAGCTAGAAATATTGACTTTAAAATCATGCTCTTAAACTTAAGTCCCCTAGTAAGTGCACTTAAGTATTGTTATAGGTAGACGAATCAAAGATACATTATAACTTATTTTTACCATGTCATGCAAATTCAAAAACATGCTAGGGATATATTATTATCTGTATTTCCTTTCGATACGATCTTTGTTAAATACAACTGTACCAAATACGTAGAAAACAAATTTAACTTGTCTAAATCTGGAATGTAAGAAATAAAACATGGAATGAAATTGTACGGGCGAGTAATTTTGGCTCAATTTTAATTATATACGGACGTGGGGTTGGAATAATTCCAGTCTCAGTCCCTAAATGAGCGGTCAAAGGCGACCGCTGTGGAATGTAGTGTTCCAAATAGCTAAGGTTATTGCTGGAATGTTGCTAGGTAGGTACGTAATAAATTATATGAGAGAATATTAGAAGAGAATATTTGTACACAATTTGTATAATTTTGTTGTTTTTCACGCAAATGTTAATAACAATTGTCTTTTATTTTCGAAAAGCAAGAAAAAGGCGTTTTCATTTTTGTATTTTATTTTATTTTAAATATTACATGGGCACTAAAATTCTCAGGATCAGCACAGAGTATGAAAATGGGTATGATACACATCTACATACATGTTGTTTAAATAAATTACTACTATTGATAAATTACTTACCGTAAACAGCCTCCACAGGACACAGGTTTTGAAACTTTCTGAAAAGAAAACCGTGAATCTTATCTAGAGCGTGTAATATTTTTATTTTATGTTAGATGGTATAACTCAAAACGTTCTGAACTGGATTTTTCACGAATGTAACCTTGTTGAATATCAATAGAGCTCGCTGTGTTTTGCTATATGATATATTCATAACGTTTCCGGGTCCGAAACTTGAATACGTGAATAAACAGTCTGAATATTTTGCACGTATACAGAACCTTTCTTACACCACTGCGAAAGTTAAGGTATTTTATTCCTGAATAGGTATTCTGAATGTTGCTGTGTATAGAAGAGAAACACTTTTAAAAACGAATGGTAATACTAGTGACCTATAATGTTATAAAGCTGAAGATTTTGTTTGTTTAGTTGTACGCGGTAATCTCAGAAACTACTAATTCGAATTGAAAAATTCTTTTAGTGTTGGATTGCCCTTTTATTGAGGAAGGCTATAGATTATACAGGGTGTACTTTAAATACTGGAGATAGAACCTTATTGAAAATAATAACTTAATTTTTTTAAATATTAACTGTATTCAACAATTTTGGAAAATTCGCCTGCCATACCCAGGAATCGAACCAGTTAAAATCCCAAAAAATAACATCCTATACTTTTATGGCGTTTACCGATGGGGTCAATCATAAGGATCGAATCTCTCTAATAAATATGGTAAATTAAATGCAAACATACATTTAATCGCTGTGCAATGAAACCTATCTTATATTATACCTGATATGGTATACAATAATGTAGGTACAGTTTCAATTCAAAAGATTTATTGGTGAAAATAGAAAGGGACTTAAGGCAAATGATATTTGATCGGACCGTGTATAAGCAGGTATTCGTGTTCAAGTAATTGGCATGGGTTGGCCCTTGCTTATGATGATAGCAATATAATAGCCCAGTGGGTTTCTATTGGTATCCAAGAACCGTGTGCCGGGTAGATGAGTACTTTGTATAGAAAATTGATTTCAATATTGTGCTAAATATCCCGAATAACTCGACCATGATTTTATTTTTGACAATGTAAGTATTATTTATAATTCACAGCACATAATTCACAATATAGTTTAGGAAGTTCGATACCTTTTTATCCGACTTCAAGAGGGGATTAAAATGATTTCGAAATATTTAAATGTCACTAAGCTGTTTGACATATCATGTGATCAATGTAATAATTTGACATGTCGTTTGAACTGGTTCGACTTGGCTAGAGGAGCAGGTGCTCAATTCAAAACAATATTTTAGTCAATTGCTCGAAGACAGTTGGAAAAAATTGGGGAGAACAAGTATTGGAAGCGCAGCGTAGGGAGGCCCTCCACGAGATGAACCAACAACCTGGAAAAGTTTGCGGGTGGCCGTTGGTTGCAGGCACAAAGTCGCTCGTTTTGGTGGAAATAGGTGAGGCCTATATCCAGCAGTGGATGCAATTGGGCTGATATGATGATGATGATGATATGCGTTTTAAGTATAATAATAATAATCTTTGGACATTCAAACACAGCGCCATCTAGTCCCAAACTAAGCTAATGCTTATAATATGGATACTAGACAACTGATATAAAACTTAAATAACTTTTTTTCGTATACTACTAATACATACTACACTAATACATATATATTATAGATATATTACACCCAGAAACATAACAAATAATTGAGACTGTCACCGTGGCGCAGTGGTTAAGGTGGTCGCCTCGCCACTACATCGCCGTGCTGGGTGACGTGGGTTCGATTCCCACACGAGACAAATATTTGTGTGATTCATAGATATTTGTTTCTAGTCTGGGTGTACTTTGTGTCCGTTAGTTTCATGTTTGTAAAGCTCCCCGCGACACAGGGCTTGTTCCCTAGCGCGGGCGTTGTCTAAAAAAAAAAATGACTAGAAATGAAATGACTAGCTCATCACACAAAAAATTGTGGAGGATTGGATCAGGATTGGAGAGTCCCATCAGTCAGCCAACATCATTAGGATGGTGTTGGTACTAGACACTAGTGCGTACTCGGCACCATAGGGAGGTACGTCTTTTCCACATGATAGCTGAAAAGCTGTCGACATTCTGACTGGCCTGTTGGTCTAGTGGTTAGTGACCCTGACTGCTAAGCCGGAGGTCGTGGGTTCGATCCCCGCCCAGGACAAATCTTTGTGTGATGAACATAAAGGTCTGTTCTGTGTCTGGGTGTAATTTATCTATAATATGTATGTATTTACAAAAAAAAAAATTATTTAAGTAGTATATCAGTTGTTTAGTACCCATAACACAAGCAAATATAATTGCTTACTTTGGGACTAGATGGCGCTGTGTGAATGTGGTAGAATATTATTATTATTATTCGCGTCCGCAATCATACCGGATGTGCTACAAAAGTGCGTTAGGCCCAACAGCATCCTATAGGTGTTGTTATACTGGATTCGCAGGTCGCTATATGCCTTCAGTGTAAACTTAACCCATATGCTGCACGTGTAGAAGGATTGGTAGAAGGCTTTAAAAAGCGCGTATAATATTAGTAATATTTCCGCAAGCATTTTCGTCTCACTAAGAATTTATTCTATATGATCTATCACATAATTTATCCCATTGGCATCCAAGTTTCGTACTATATTTCAGTGTCGACAATCACAATAGATTCGCGTATTTATCGCACGTACTGCCTGTCAAACATCGGTGATTTATACGCTGTACTTGATACGCCTTGTTATTTGTTACCTACGTCGTACTGCTTTTTAAATCTTATATATCATCTTAATTTATCGTATTTATAATAAATATGGACAAGGAAAGTCGACAGTGGTGTTGAAATTGCTTGCGTTAGACCATTTTGCCATTGTTTTTTTTTTAAACACTGTTACAAAACATGGACTAAGTATTAAACGAGGTTTAAATTGACATAAGGCATTGTTTTAGTGTCGAAGTTGTCAATTTAAACTTGGTTTAATGCTTAGTCCCTGTTTTGTAATAAGGGGGTATCCTGGCAAAAAAGCTTACGCTACACAACACTAGAGGTATTAAGGTGCAAAAAAAAAATATAAAAAATTATATGTGATGTTACGTCCGTATTGACATAAAAGTGCTTACATTTTTAATATATTTTATGTTTTTTTTTTATAATAAGTGGCCATAATCTATTTATTTATTTATTAAGGATTACCAACAAGAGATACACATACTTAACAAAGAAATATCAAAAACATAAAGCCTGCCTGGTGCTCTCTCAATTATAGGCAACCACAGCTAACTTAAGAATAACATTTGTTTGTTTTATTATAATAATAATAATAACAATAACAGGGCAAAAGTAGGAGATTTATATAAAATTTGTTGTTGACAATGTCAAATAAATAGAATTTATAGAGAATAAAAAAAAAAGATGTAGTGACAACAGTAAGACTAGAAGATATTAGCATTGTTTACATTGTTTATAACCGAAAGTATTCCATAATTTTACTCTTAAATTTAGTTAGAGAATTTTCAAAAATGTCAAGATCTAAGGTTCGGGAGAGATCATTATATAGTTTACACATTCTATTTAAAGGTGTATCTACATTATGTATTTATGACAATAACAACTAAACTAGGCCGAGTCTGTATCTTAGATGCTAGCCTCTTCCTAAGACATTAGTTAGTGAATACAAAGCACCAAAACTAACCTTTCCGTTTAAAGTAGAAAATCCACGGATTGTCCACCCACACTTATAGTCACACAATAACTTATTGATAACGATTACACATTTATTATATAGGTATGCTATTTTAACAAAATGAAACACTTTCACAAGACGTTTCACAAAATAAAAACGTAATATCTCTCAATAAAACGTGTTTACATTGTAATAGAATTGTATTAACAAAAACTAGTTTGAGGGTAGAATAGACCAAGTGATAATAGTTTGCGTAAATATGATAAATAAATTATTTAAAACTACATTTATCTTATGTGACGTGATCAAATCCCATTGGTGGTCCCAACGTGGCGTGACACCACATAAGCCCATTTTGTTTTATCATCATCATATCAGCCCAACGACGTCCACTGCTGAACATAGGCCTCACCTAATTTACGTCACTGCGAACTGTTTCCACCTTTATAATTTCTTTCCAACTCCTCCATTTAGGTACTTCTGATTAATTTCTTGCGGGTTTCAAGACAATAAGTTAGACAATATAGGACTCCCGAATGTCAAAACTGGGTGTTCTCAAGGGTCATAGCTGTTAATTCTGGCTTACAAGAATTGCAGTGGTGGGGTTAACGATTTCAATTTTTTAAAACTCCTTACCAGTCTGTATTGTGCATTAGATACCACTAGTCACCTACAGAGACAACACAATGTTAATTATTAATTTATCATCATCATGTTTTCGTCACTTTTTAATACACTGCTGGACTTAAGCTACTCTATTCAATTTTGTATATTGAGCACGGTTTGCACGCTCATCCACGGCTTGCCAGCCTCCAAGATCGTTATTTCAGTCTGAAGTTGTGCTAGGCAACGAGAGGAACACCTTGGGGTTTTAGTGGGTGCGAGCCCCACATAACCCCTCGGTTCTTTCCCCAAGACCGAGGGGTATGCGTCAGGCATTTCCCCAAGTAAAAAAAAAATGTCTATGTCATATTAAGTTCCAGCGGCTCTCTCGTCACACAAAAAGAAGGTGCACAGAGGGGTTTAGTGGGTATTCCGGTTCCGACCAGCAAGTCCCACATAACCGTCCCGTGTCCCCGCACAGGGCGGTATGCGTAAAGGTGATTTTCCACCAGAGTGGCGAGGCGAGGCGAGGAGAGAATTGAAATTTGAATGGCAAATTTTCAATCCTCTTTTTGGTGGAAACAGTGTGGATTGACGAGAATATGCGAGGCGTGAATTGAAATATTTCTTTGTGTAAAAATGAACCATATTGCTTCCGATATAGAGTATAAATTAATTTTGCAACAGAAACACGCTTCTGGCGAGAGGCTTATTGTTGTTCGTTGCTACTTATTACCGTGTACAAGCCTTTTCTACTAGAGGTCGGCGGTCACGCGCGAGCTCGCGATGGCTATTTTTAAGTGGAAAAGGGTCAGTGCTATTTCAATTATCTTCTCGCCTCGTCTCGTCTCGCCAGTCTGGCGGAAAATCACCTTAACACATTTCCCCTCTTAAAAAAAAGGCTTTACTTGCCAATACGCGGTATCTAGTTTAAAACCTGTTTTCCCTAGCAGCGGTTATCGGTTGATTTATTGTATATTATTTAATTAACAATGTTTGTTAGTAAAATTCGATACTTATTGTTAACCCTATCGATCAATGCCATAAAAGTACAGAATGTTATTTTTTTGGATTTTAATTGGTTCATTTCTCGGGTGTGGCAAGTGAATTTCCGAAAAATGTTGAATGCAGTTTTGTTTCTTTTTATAAGGAATGTTTCCTTTGAGTAAAATTATCTCTAGTATTAAGAGTACTTTACCTCCAGGTGGCATTACAAAATGGAATTTTGTATAAATACAAAAAAAACTTACCTTTAAATGAAATAAACGGCTTTAACTGCATTTTTTGTTGCACATACTTGCCACTGCAAATTGAAACATGAAAAACTTAAGGGTGCGTTTACACTAGCTATATTTCAGGACTAGGATTAGCGCACACCGCTGAAAGCGCGACGGAGCGCATTTCCTCCAGAAGCAAACCGCCGAGTCAGGTGACCCTGATCAGTACCAAGAGTCTTTGAGAACTATCGACTGGAGCAGCGTGGAAACTTGAGGATAATACGAGCGCCACGTGCATAGTTATTTTTGCTACAATAATTAACCGTATGTCAAGGTCATTAAGTTTTATATTAAATTGCTGTAGCGGTGTACTTTGAGCCTATGGAGTTTCATAAAATTAATTGTAGACAGAATCTAGCCTATGTCACTATCCGACCCTCTTACTGTTTCTATGTTAAAAAACCTGTTTCTCCGTTGTAACGTATAAGAAATTTAGATAAATACAAAATAAAATACACATTCCAGATATTTTAGAAATATTTTTTCTACAAAAAATATCTGAATTTCAAGATTGTTTCAGGTTGGTGAGTGCTTCGCTTTACTTTGGGTGGTATAGACTAATTTGCAAGACCTATTTTACTTATTTAAAACCCATTTCCCCTCATGAATGATACATTTGAATGAGCTTGTGTAGACACCGAATGTTCTCGTTATATTTTTAGAGCAGTTGCCTCCGGCTTGTGGTTTGTAGGTACACACGCGTAGGACCCGAATGATAAAAATGGGCTGTAGCATGTAAGTACATACTGGCTTTAAGTTACCACCAATTTACAATGGCATTAAAAGTCTGAAATTCAATCTTCATCATTATGATTTCAACCCATTAAAGTCCCACTGCTGGCCACGGGTCTTTTCCAAACAATGTGTGTCCATTAGCTACGGTATATATCTTAGACTTAATTATATATTTTCACTTTTCATTTTTGCGAAAGTTTTTTAAATTATTTTTTGGTTTATTAAACACTAGAAGTCACGCGGGGCTTCGCTCCCGTCGTTCTTTATTTGGCCACTGCTCAGCTCCTATTAGCCATAGCGTGATGTTATATTGCCTATAACTTTCCTCGATAAATAGGCTATCCAACACTAAAAGAATTTTTTCAATCGGATCAGTAGTTCCTGAGATCTTAGCGTTAAAAAAATCGAATATCGCTGAATCTCTGAATTATTTTTCAATTTGGAGCTGAGAAAATTACAATACTACAATTTTAAACAACACCATGTATAGTCGACAATAAAATTGCTTTACCACCTTAGAGTAAATGTCGCTCGTATATCACAAAACAATAATGTCTATTTTTGCTTGCAAGTGACATCAGTACAGTGACAGTTGTCATCAATAATGACTCTTATTGAGTTTTAATTTTGTTAGAAAATTTTGTCAAAAGTGGTGAGGCAAATTGTTGACTATACCTATATCTAATTTGCTAATGAGCTTACCATAAGATAACATGTAGTACATATTAGCAGTGTTGTATTTAAAAACAATAGTTGCTACTATAAATTAGTCAGTACTTTAACAAATTTTCAACTACGTAGACGTTTATTTGGAACTATGAAGTAACTATTATCTAATCTGTGCCGATATGGGTACTCATTGTAGGATCTCAGAACCGCTGCCAATACTGTCAATTTCACTAGCTTGTACTACGTCTGATATAGCGACATATAGTTACTGGAAGATATATATGTACTTACTGACTATAAATAATAATTATCATCATCAACCCATTAAGTCTCACTGTTGGGCTCGGGTCTCCTCTCTTCTAACTAGAGAGCTGAGAGGGTTTAGGCCATAATCCACACACGCTGGCCTAGTGCGGGTTGGTAGATCAGACATACACTTAGAATTACTTCTACTGTATTTGGGTTTCCTCACGATGTTTTCCTTCACCGTTAGCAGATAGTAAGTCACTTGACTAGTACATATAAATTCCACAAAGTGGAATCCACGTTGGTACTGCCGGTCGGGATCGAACTCGTACCGCGTGATTTGCACGCCGGTCCCTCATTAAAGTTAAAGTTATATTAAATAATAGAACTATATCAGTATTGAATGACTTTCAAGAGCCCCTTATTTATTTTTCAGGAACCATCACTATGTGTTACATCGTTATGTCGTGTTTCTTCATCGCAGCTAAAGGTTTACCACAGGGCAATAGTATGATCCCCGCCGATATAATAGCAATACTGTCGCAAGGAGTACCGAACGGCGTCCCTATCAATTTTATTAGATAGCCAGAAAAAAGAAATTAATTAGAAGAGCAAAATAATTAAACAAACACTTTATTGCGAGCTAAATAAACGTGGATAAGTTGATTCAGTGTTTAATTCTGTTTAACTTATCTTTAACTTGTCTACACATAACTGGGAAACGGTGGGACGCGAATTCGTATCACAGAAAACTGCAACGCGACCGAAAACGGCAAAGCGTTCTGTTTCAGTTTGACCGCTCCTTTTTTAGTTTTTTTTTTACTTGGCGAAATGCCTGACCAGTGCATAAGTAGTCTGGGGGAAAGAACCGAGGGGTTATGTGGGGCTCGCACCCACTAAAACCCCAAGGTGTTCCTCTCGTCGCGCACTGCTGTGGTCACGTGAGCGCAGAAACATGTCGCTACAATAACTTTCAACTGTACTGAACCACAAGTTGGAAGTAACATCGCGAAAATCAAATCGCAAGGTATTGTGATTCTATGTGCGATCTCCTAGATTTTTTACGATAAGACATCGCAACGCAATCTAGTGTGTAAGTATATTAAATTCTAATATAACGGGTCTTCGTCACGTATTATAATAATAATAATAATGTTTTTTATTTCTCTCTCAAAAAGTAAGTACATTAGTGCTTATAATAATAAGTTGTAACAACACAGTTAGAATACCTTTGAGAGAGCTGGAGTCTGAACTAGGTACTAGACCTGTATGTAGTATATTTAAGGAATATGAATTACCTTATTTATTTGCCTGACGTTTCGATCGAATTACACCGACCGTGGTCACGGGCTGACTGAAGCGGCGGCCGAGCGTCGTCCCTGATGCGTGCGGGATTCTGCTACTACCCTCACTTTGATCAATTAAATTAATAGTTTTAGAACTGTCGGTACTTCGACACACTACACTAATGACGTCTACACACGGCCTACTTTGCCATATCGGTGATGTTTACACTTGCTGATGACGGGATTCCAAGATGTTGATAAGCGGTACCCATCTTCCCGGTTGAAATTTTTATGTTTCTTAATTTCAACCGGTTCTCGTGCTATTCTGGAGTAATAGTGACGATCGGTAAGTTGTAAGGTGTGTAAGCCCTTAAATAGCAGCGTGATATTTAAAATACGTAATGTAGTTATAAGATAAGTTTCTCAATAGTCAATTTTATATATTTTATATAAATAAAAATAATACAACATGATACTAATGAACATCATAAAAAGCCGAAAAAGGTGTCAGCAAATTTGCCTAAGGCCAGATCACACACAAGGTTGATGTATTGGTGGATCTTTGTTATTCAATGATGCGAGAACGCTGAAAGGATCTGCATGAGATTTGGTACACAGATGTATTATAGTCTGGTCTAGCACATAGACTACTTTTTACTACGCGGGCAGAGCCGCGGGCAGAAGCTAGTAATATTATAAAGTCCAATTTGCTACTTTCCATCACAAAATTCCAGTATTGATTACAAAAACACAGGCATATTTAATAAAATAGAACAAATGGGAAAGGTGACAAGTCCACGCGGACGTTTTAATGATAAATGATTTCGATTCAGGTTACGTCGGGATGACAGATTAAAATCAGTCCGATTAAGGCCCTTAAAACAGCGATTAATTAGCACCATGTTATTTCGGAGCTACCAGCGATTACCAGAATGGCTATGGTAAGAAACAAAGAATACTTGCTTTTTGAGCATTTTTTCGGCAAACAGCGGCAGTAGCGATGCTGATAACATTTAGTTTAATTATATTTTTTAAACTGTTTTGTTGATTGCTTGTTATCAGAAAACAAGTTCAATTTTATTGTTGCTGTGACGTCCACTATTATTTACTAATGGTCACAATCATATATACTTTAAAGAGTTTAAGGTATTAAATAACAGTCGTTTGGTTAAGATGAGAGAGACTACCGCGCACCATGGCGGCCGGCTAGTAAGTGCGCGGCGACGGCGAGCTCTCATTCGTCACGCTCCCACTACCGCACGTCACGCGGTGTGCGTGCCTATTTATTCCTATACATTACAGTTGCGGCTGCATATATTGGTGCAAAGTTTTAGTGTACAGGTGGTTTTGCGAAATTCGTAGAACGTTATTAACAGGACTGGTAAAGTTTCAGGTAAATAAATCATGCAAGTTTCAAACTTCAAACTTTTCAAACAGACAGCGAATTAATATCGGTCAATCAAAAGTTGAGTACTATTTGGCCCTCTAAATCGCTTATTTCTTGGCTCCATATTCAGTAGCAACGTCAAATCCTGATTTCAATCCGATTACTCGCTTTGATCGGGGCCAATATTTTATGCCGTTGCGCGTCTATCTGGTACTGATTTAAATTAGCCATGGACTGTATCACTTAATGGGTAAATTAACACTATATTAATAGTGCCTATTATGCGCTTTAGGAAAACGCACGAGTAAATGAAAGACGGATCTTTTGTAAGAATTGTTGGAGTTAATTTTTACCCGACAGTCAGGACGGGTATTGTTTTTCGCGCGTATCTTGTATGTAAATTTCTTTATTCCCACGTTTCTTCCAAACGGCTGGATGGATTTCGACTTAGATTCTTCTCATAAACCAAAGTCTCCTTAGACAGGTATTAATAAAAAAAAATAAAGCGACGGACTTTTGGCGCCACATTGTAAGTAGTTAAATTATTTTTAACCAATCGTATTACTTGTTATTCTTTTGGTTTTGTATGTAATAATTTTAATCAACAAATTAAATGAGCTTTTTACCTTGATTCAATGTCAGATGATAAGCGTATTAGAGGTGTTTTTCTTTCTCCAAATTCTTGAAACAGTCTGTTTGCTTCGTACTCGTAGATTGTTAATACCTAAGCTTATGAAATATTATAGGAGAGAAGACCCGAGCCCACTAGTGGGACTTAATGGGTTGTAGATGATGAATTATAGAATTATTATTTAGTAGTTAGTTTTAGTTGTAAATATTATTTTCTTGTAGATATTATGTAAATATTTTCCAACTTATCCAATAAATTACAGAATACAGTTTTCTTACGCATCAGTCAGTTTTAAAAACACTAGCATCAATCGATAGTTAGATATGAGAACATTAATTACACATCAAGAGTAAATAAAACAATCAAATGTCATGAACATAAATATATTGAATGATCCCATGTTTTACCCTACAAATAATAAATTATTACTTATAAACAATTTGTTTAAATGCCTACCTAAATATACTTTACCTTGTTTCAAATATTTCCCCTCCGCTTAATCACTTAAGTTAATTATTAAGTTAAGCCTATTCCTCCAAAATTACCCCTTTCAACTGTTACTTAATGAATATTTGTGTGGTACTGGTGTCTCTTAGACAAATCTTATTTTAACTAAAAATAATTAGACTAAGTGAATTATTTAAATTAAAATACGGCCATTTTTATTTTTATATGTAGACTATAAAACTTATTAACTAGCCCTTTGATCCCTACATACGTTAATACACGATACAAATTCTCGATAATAAATTAACAAACACTAACAAAACGTTTTACAAATGACAATTGACGATATCAGACCTGAACTTCTCTTTGGTTGGCGACAAGGTTGGTGACCACATTTTCGGTCGGTTTACCCTTCTGTTCTTCCTTTTCTGCCAAGACTCTGTTAATAATATTAGCACAGTCCTTATTCTCAATGATACTAACGTGGTTACCCTCCAAATAATGTACTGTGACGTTATTTTCGGTATATTTATCGAGTCCATAATTCTCTTCGGCTACAACATAAGGAGGGTTCTCCTTGGGCCTCAACAGAATAATAGGTGATGCAAGTTTCTTGAAGCTCTTGTAATTGTAGTCCAAAACGACTTTGAGACGATCGAAGCTCGCTGTGGCCATATCAGCAATGAATTTATTCGAGTACTTGCTTTGAACTGGTGACGTCTTGATTGTGTATTCGATTCTTTCTTCGTAAGACTCGATTTCATTGAGTTTTTCCATAAGACCTTTAGTGACGTCATTGTTTGGTGCGATAATGTCGACGGTGTGGCAGAGCAAGTTGTTTTGAAGTTGGAATTCGTTCTTGAAACTGATGGTCATGGTCAGAATGGCGTATAGGAAGTCTGGACCACCATCCAAGCAGAACACTGTTCCCTTGAAGCCTGTGAAAGAAGAAATTGTTAGCTTATATATTAAGAAAGAAAAAGAAAGATTTTTTTTATTGAGTACGTTAAATCAAACGGCGCACAATTCATATTATTAAAAACACAACGGACAACGGAACAAACTTACATAAGAACATGAAAAACAATTAAGAGTAACAAGATATTTAAAAACACAGATTATACCAATGAGAAATTTATACAGTGGTGGCTTTTCCCATTGTCACTCTGTCAGGTAGATTGACAGATTCCTAAATATAACGTCTATAAGTCAGTTGGACTTCTAAACGTCACAACCAGAAATACGTGGCAAAATGACGTGGCATTATAGAAAGTGGGTATTATAGAAGATGAATGAGATATTTAATCCAAAAGTCACTATACCGCTTACGATCACTTAGGAATTACTTTTAACTTCAAAGACTCAGGGTCCCGAGTCTACTAACACAATCGTACCACAATGGTAAGCCGATGATCTCATTCGACAGCTGTGATTGGCTTACTAAGTCAATCGCGCCATATTGCCGGCCTGTGATTGGTCGATATTAGTCCATTGGTCTGCTATCAGCGTGTGTAGTTTAGCAGAATCGGCCCCCAGTTTGTCTCTCTTCAGCGCTCTTTTTTTTTTTTTTTCGTTTTGAAACTAATATCATCGCAAAGCTAAGAGATTTTATATTAAAAGATAAGTAAAGTTTTCGAATAAAAGTATAAGATAAAGTAGTGAAGTTGTTAAGAGCTTACCTTCGCTTTCCAGTTTCGCTGCCAACTCTAAGATGAGAAGGGAACCAAAACTGTAACCAAGGAGCCAGAACGGCGCTCCAGGTGCCAGCCTTGATATCACCGACTGTAACAAATTATAATTGCTTAATAAGGATGCAGGCCCATTAACAAAATATTCTGCAAAATATATGTAAGAATGTAAATATTCTATAGGTAATTACAGATTACTATTATCAAGCAACTTTATTCATCCTCTGTAAAACAAAACTTAGAATACGTCTCGTCAAGAAGACTTTTGAAATCTTACCTGGTGTAGCCTGGTGACCATCTGTTCCAAATTCTCTTTCTTATGTTCCACTCCGAGCTGTAGCACGCAGACCTTGATCTTAAGCCTGCGACATAGAGGCTCCAACACAGCTGCACAACCTTCAAGACCTGGCAGCATGAACATCACACGCTCCATCACGTGGATAGCTTCATCACCCTAGAAACAAACAAACAGGTTATGGAAATAGAAAACTTGATTTCAGAAAGACCTGAACTTGAGCCGCCCACCTGGAGAAGTTTCTCCGCTCGACAGAAAACTGCGACCTCAATACAATTAGTGTTATGTTCCTGTGAGTAGAGGTATCTAGAGCTCATTGGGGAGAGAAGGGGTTCTTGTTCGATACAATATCTTCGAACACTTGTTGATCCAGTAACACATATGCAAGGTGCTACCCTGAGCAAGCATACACTGCAGTGCACTTGTAGCAACATATCATAATTCAAAATTATATCATCCGTAAGTTTTATGTAAAATATAGCGTGTAATCTCTTTCGTAAATAATCATCATCATCATTTCAACCCATAAACGTCCCACTGCTGAGCACGGGTCTCCTCCAAAGATTTTGGAGGGAATTTAGCCTACTATACCACGCTGGCTAGACGGGTTAGTAAGTATAGGGTTTTGTTCAGAATTTTCCTTTTCTCGCAGTGCTCTATCTAGGGTTTGACATTATGTACTCTAAATCTGTCACTACAGAGTCGTACTTTCATAAATATACGTATACATTTATTTGCGTCTTTTATCAATCCAAAAGTCGAAACCACGTAAATTACGTCTCCAACAGTTTTAAAGAGTCGGTGAAGAACATGGTTCATGGTGATACTCCGTTGCAGGCGTACCTACCTACATAGGCTACGGTAACCGTTTAATATCACGCGGGTTGTAAGCTTAATTGCGACCACCGTGGTATAAAAAAACAAAGAATAGATTTCTTTTGAGGTGAATAAACGAATAGCAATATTGTCGGCATTATTTATTCAATGTGAAAAGGTGTATTGGATTGTGGACAAGTTTACGAACAGAAAGGACTTTCGTGAGAGAGCTACTGTTAGAAAACTCGCTAACAAATAAATTTCTCGTGTTGAATTTTTCGTTTTCTTGTTTGAATATTTTTGAACGGCTAGATGTGCTTTCAATATTGTTTTTATTTTTTATATCTCGACTAATAAAAGTAAAGTGCAGTCTTGAATTTAATTTTCTGTTCAGAATTTTTATGAAAAATATCTAAGAAAACACTATTAGGGTCAAGTTTTATTATAATTTATTCAAATAACAATGATAGATATATGTATATGAACTATATGTATATTGAATTTGTTTCCTTAATTTATAAACGAAGAAGGAAGACAAAAAGAAATTTAAACAATATTTATATATAACAAGATTTTTGTGTTAAACGGGTATTTTATTTAAATTCAAACTGGAATCATGCGGTAATGTTCTGACATTCCTATTACAGTCTACAATAGGTGTACCTACTTATGCGTTTCATTACTATATGTCTGTATACCGTGGTGGTGCCTATTTTCCGTACAAAAAGAAATAGCTCTTTTCATTCAACTCACAATCCAAAAAATATGTGTTTAATAAAGCTGACCAACGTGACATACCTCTACGCCATCGCTGACCATGGAAGGCATGTAGATGAGAGGCTCTGAGACTAGGTTCTCATCACCGAAGTTCCTCATGAGTACCCTGAGGCCGA
This sequence comes from Laspeyria flexula, assembly GCA_905147015.1. Classification (NCBI taxonomy): domain Eukaryota; kingdom Metazoa; phylum Arthropoda; class Insecta; order Lepidoptera; family Erebidae; genus Laspeyria; species Laspeyria flexula. The sequence continues at coordinate 6,837,900 of LR989969.1, read as the reverse complement.
CTGCTCCTTCAGTGTTGATGGGACGAGATGCTGCTGTGGACGCTGCGGCTTCGCGCTGAGCTGTCAACTCAACCAATCTGGTGAGGTAGAAAATAGCATCAGAATTTTAATTGTAGCTTGTATTTTTCACTTATTTGTTAGGCTTTAGAAATTCTACTTTTGGCTATGAACCACGTATTTATTCTTAGTACGTAGCATAAGCGGTATTTGGTAGAAAAATCGTAGTAAAGTGAAATATAATTCAGCACGTGTTTCTCCACGAGGCGAGGCCGCAACCGCCCGACGGAACTCGGCTTTTTTATTTCGTTTGCCTTTTGACCGGGACACAAACTATTATATTAGGAATGGAAAATATTTTCTTTTTCTCTGTATCCGAAAATATAATAGAGCAATAATAAATCGATTTATATCGATACAGACCTGGTATTAGGTATTGTATTTTGATCTAAAGATGTTCAATTATTTTAACTAACGTACAATTTTTTTATTTATTTATTTATAAAATTTTATTGCACAAAATTTGTGAACAAAATGCTAAAAGCATTCTCTACCAGCCAACCCTTGGGTGATGCAGAGATGAGAACAGGTTTTTTTTTATCAATGTGGAATGTTTTTAAGTATTTCTACTTGTGATTAGATTGGAATTAATATTACAACGTTAACGGCCATTGTTAGCTAATCGGCTTCCTCTCAGCTCCGCCCCCATCGTATGGAGCGAAAAAAAATAGGCTACATAAGATCACGCTACGTCCAATAGGAGCTGAGCAGTGGCCAAATAAATAGAAGCCCCGCGCGACCTCTAGTTAATATATAAACTGTCTAGGTAGCGCAGTGGCATTTTGTATGACTGCTGCTTACACCAAGTCGGGCAAAAATGGTATTGGTTTTTCCTATTGTGAAATTCTCAGTATCAACGTGGAATCTGGATGTTTCCGGTTATTGGCTCGCTCCTATTACTGAACACAGCTGGCAAAATGTGGGTATGAGACACCTCAGCCTACCCCTGCAGGGAAAAAATATATGACATACCTAGCGAATGTAAGTGTTCTGATGTCCTGCGCGGTAAGGAAGATCTCGAACTCTCTTTCAAGCGTTTGCTTAATTTCCACAGCCATCATACTGTCCATACCTAACTCGGCGAGGGACACCTGCTGGGATACCGTCTTCAAGTCCTTAATACCTGTTGAAGAAATAATAATAAAATAAAAAATAAATTCATTTATTTCAACGCAATTTAAGCTCAATATCAGAATCATACAAATGTCACAATATTAAAATAAATAAAATGTCATGAAAATTTACAAAAAAGCTAAATTCCCTTCACATTCTTTGGAGGAGACCTGTGTTCATCAGTGGGGCGTTTATGGGTTGAAACGATGATGATGATGAATTCTGATTTTACCACTGAAGTTGTCGACGTCAATAAATTGTATCTACTCTACCGATAAATTGTGGCTGACATACAGGAATAGAAAAAAAAGACAAATGATATCGCAGATAAAGATTACTTTGCCATCGTATAATTCTCTGATGAAATCTCTTTGCTGATTTACTCCCTAAAAAGATATTTGGTTATATGCTAAAACTATACATTTATCGTAGACTTGCAAGAAACAGTCATTCGTAGCTAATACCGTAATAGATTTCACTTTAATGCTTATGTTCTATTCATATCGTAATGGCAGTTCGATGAGTTGGGGAACCGACTCCAAACTGTTTAGGTAAGTATTCTAGTATGGCACTGAAACTTCTATTGTTTTATATATTTGTGATCCATACATTCAGTGACTTCTACAGAATTTTATTGCTGACCTAAATACCTATATTGCAACTTTCCATTTAAGTACCGCCATGTTTTATTATTCGTGATGATGTTCCATTTTCAAATGTTTATAATGGAGATTGTAAAACCCAAAATTTTTAATTTTACACAATTTTTTTTGTATATTTTCTCACATTGCCTTGCTTCGTAATAGCATATACAACAAAAAAAGAATAACCCGAATCGGTAGAGCCGTTCTCACGTGAATCCATCACATACTTTTGGGCGATCCAATTTTATTTATATAGATTTTTATATAATAGTAATATTTGTTAGTTTGAATATCTTCTAGAAAAAATGTTTCACCAGTAGATTGTTAGGTTATCACAGATTGACTAAATATATGCTGAAACCTGATTTATATAAAATTTATATATAGATATAGAATTACGGTTCCAAAAAACTGGCGGACTCAGAGGAATTATCTGTGATTCATTGAATCGAACTGTAGCGAATTGGTTGTGAAGAGGCGATAAGCTTATTAAAGTATTATGACATTAATCCAGTCGGTTGTCGTATATATATAGAAGAACGCGTGAAACATAAATTCATCACCAACATCGTCATTTCAACCCATAAACGTCCCACTGCTGGGCACGGGTCTCCTCCAAAGAATGTGGAGAGAAATTAAGCTGCCATACCATGCTGGCCAAACGGGTTGGTATAGGGTTTGTTTCGCATTTTCCTTATCTAGCAGTGCTGTTGTCTGCATAAGGTCGCCTTTCAAGACACCCACGGGTTGAGATGGGGTAGTGACATTATTTATTCTTAATACGTCACTACACGTATTTGAAACACCAATTACTTAACTACAAATCGCTGTTGTATATAGCTCTTAATAATACCGTGAGTTAAAAATTTGGGAGTATTCCCGGAAGCGAGGAATATTTTTGATGCACTTCATTTGGTGCGGTTAAAAGTTGGTGCGCTTAAAGGACCCTTAACCTTTTCACTGCCACGTCAAATCGGTATAGCCGTGCCTTGAGCGGCAACCTTTAAAATACAGTTCATTTTTGACGTGCAATGCCGTCATTGGCGTGGTAAGCACATTTTCATTTTACGTGTAACGTCTCTGGCGTTAAAATTTGACACTGGTTAAATTTTGACACTAGGCAATAACCACTGAATAAGAAGAAAGCAAGCGTGAACGCAGCACCAAATTAGAACTTACCCATGATCTGTGCGACAGCATCTACAATGTTGCCACATCCAGAGCCTCCCGCCTTCTTCTCGGCCACCACAATGGAGGAGACGACAGGAGCATCTTGTTTCATGAATTTGTCAAGAGCAAACAGACAAGAAGATATCCTCTGTTGGAGGGTACCACCGATTTCCAGTTGGACATCGTCGTCCTGCATATCTGCTACAAGACCGACCTGAGAAGTTAGAAGACCATTATTTGATGCTCCACATTCACGATGGTCATTGTAAAACAAATATATGTCTGTTTATCAATTATCATCTTTCGACTATTGTTATAGAGTTCAGATTTACTTAGAGACGTTTCTCAACTTACAACACTTTTCTACTTATGAGACCATTATTTGACGTTTTACTCTCCGATCGGATATCGGACTGACATAAAACAGGTACAAGATGAGATTTGTCTATTATTATAGAGTTTAAAATTGCCTAGCCATTTATTAACTTCATGATCATCATCATCATATCAGCCCAACGACGTCCCCTGCTGAACATAACTTTTATTAACTTCATCATCATCATCATCATCATTTCAACCCATAAATGTCCCACTGCTGGGCATAGGTACTAACAACATTTTAATTCTAATTGTGTGATATTATATCGTCTACGAAATATGGTTGTATAATTATTGGTGATATTGATGGCATCAGTACTTACATCACCGATAGCTCCCCATTGTACAGCGAGGGCGGGAAGACCAAGCTTCTTTCTCCATTCGCAGATTCTCTCCATGACTGAGTTAGATAGACCATAGTTGGTCTGACCGGCGTTACCGCGACCACAAGACACGGACGAGAAGATCACGAAGTCCCTAAAAAAATATTTATCGAAGAAAGTGAAATAATATTTTTTTGTTTGGAAAGTCTAAAGAGGTAGGTACTAAAATTATTATTATTTATTTCTTTGTTCTAAAAGGTTAGTTCCTTAGTAACTTACTTCAATTCTGGGCAGAGCTTCCTTGATAGTTTATCTAAATTTATCGTTGCCAAAGCTTTAGGTCCATACGAGATCTTGAACGTCTCAGGGGTCTGGTTCTGGAAGATGGAGTCCTTCAAGATGACAGCCAGATTAAAGATAGCATCAACAGGTCCCATTGATTTAGCCATCTTAAGCATTTCCTCGCAACCAGATTCAGTGGTGACGTCATGAGTTGAAATTTGGATATCAGCACCATATGACGCCCAAGCTCTAAAGAAAGTAATTAAAATGTATCATATAAACAGTTTGTAATTAATTACAAAGCATATTAGGTTATAATAGCAAGGAAGAAACACAACGCAATTTATTGACTTTTGAATATCTATGCGTAATCGGTATTGCAACAGACAATAGATAACTTAGGGTCAGAATATTTTCGAATTGCGATTAACGCACAATATTTCCCTGAAATTATCGTACTTGTTGCAACATCGGACAGTTATGGTTGAATGTACATAGTTTATGTTAACATACCTAAGTCTGGATGACTGATAGCCGTTAGTGATTCCTCTGCGGGATGTAAGCAAGATCTTACGGCCTCCTCTCATGATGAGCCAATCAGCCAACTCCAGACCGAAGCCTCCAAGACCTCCGACAACAATATACACGTGGTCTTCGTGACAATTGTACCTAAGGTAATTATAATGGTTTTTAATCAAACTCTATATTAAGTGCGAATAGGTTTATCAGTGTCCTTTTTTGATTTTAGGAGTCCGTACCACAAAGCCTTAAATATTATAAAGCTGTAGAATCAGTTTTTTTAGTAGAAATCACTAATCTCAGGACCTACTAAACTGTATTGTAAAATTATTTTTAAAGTTGGGTAGTCCTTTTATCGAGGATGGATATAGGCTGTAAAACATCATGCTACGACTAAAAGAAGCAGAGAAGTAGCCAAAAGAAGATCCACGAGAGATAAATGTAGTATTCACTAAAAAAAGAAAATTTTAGGTACCTGGGCACAGCATCTATGGGTACTGGAGCAGGTAATACTGCGCGATGGCTGCGTTCCTCATCACGGAGTTTCACGATTACCTACACCAAGTAAATGATTACTAAAAGAAATGACATTAAAAAATTATTAAGTCAATTGAATTACTCAAGACTTGTCTTCTCAACAAGTGAATTGTATTTCGGTAGAATGCTGTTGATTATTATTATTATCTATTGGGCCTGGACCTGTAAACCCCTTTTGTTACCTTGACCAGGACTGATCTTTTGTAGCGCCCTTGTTATTTATAGTTCTCTGGTTAGTCCTGTAGAAACTAGGAACTTCCAGATTTTCTGAGCAGAGAGATTTTGTATTTCATCAGGCTGCACTTGGTGCTGTCCTAAATGCCGTTGATACCAACGTAGATAATATCCTAGCTATACTTAATACGCTTAAGATTGATAGAAGAACATAAATAACTTGTGGACTGTAATAGGTTGAAATGATGATGATGATGATCAGATAATAATATATTAATAATTTACCTTGCCAATATGTTTGCCTGCAGCCATGTAACGGAAAGCAGTTTCAACTTCAGTCTTGTCAAAAGTACAGTAAGTCAGAGGACGTACAGCGCCGGATTCAATACCAGACAACAGAAGGTCTTGAAGACGCTAAAATGATAAAATATTATTTTAATCGAAAGTTCATTTATATGCTGTATAGCGTCACGCTGAGCTGTCTCTAACAAAGAACGATAGGAGAGAAGCTCCGGGCAAAAGATAGCTATTTATACAAACCTTTCTGAAGCTAAAGCTCTGGTCGAAGATGTAATCCAACATAATGCCGTGGAAGGAGGTTTCCTTCAAGAAGAAGTACATGCCAATAGGTGTGTTGTTACTGATGTCAAATTTGCCGATTTCGAGGAAACGACCACGGTATGCGAGACAACGTACGGAAGCCTGGAGCTTTTCATCTGACAAGGAGTTGAGAACCATATCGACACCTTTGCCGTTGGTCTCCCTCCTGATCATATCTTCGAAGGAGGCATCACGAGAGTTGCCGATGTGGCTATCTGTAATTAATAAAAACCCTTAATCTTATTGTAGGCAACTCCCATGATAAAATATTAATTTGAATAAACATAATTATGTGTCTAAAAGTTAGTATTGTTAAATGACATCTTCAAAATTGTAACTTGTTTGTCAGCGAAATTCATATGATATTTTATATAGAATTTTTGATTACAAACCCTTGAGTTGAGGGAATAGTTTCTTGATGAAGGCCCTCTTCTCAGCGGTACCAACGGTAGTAAACACTTCGCAGCCATAGTGCAAGGCTACGTTGATAGCAGCCTGACCTACACCACCTGAACCGGCGTGAATAAGGATGGATTCACCAGGCTGGATCTGACCGACCATGATCTAGAGACAAGCAATTTGATTATAAAGGTGCCAAGTAGAATAAAACTAAAAATGAAAAGTTAAGTAAATATTTACGTTTAAAAAGTAACAGTTAGGGGACGTCCATTAATCACGAGATGTTTCTAGCAATTTTTACGACAAACCCTTCCCCTTACACAAAATCACGTGTATTTTTTTAGTACACAATACTTTGGAAGAACTATAGAATAGAAAATATGTTTGAACTTTTCTGTCACAGTTTAGAAATCTCATGTTCAACTAAATTTAAATTCACATGATATCTCGACTACACCCCTCTAAACCCCTCCCCCATTTCGAGCCTCGCGTGATAATTAGACGCTCTCTTAATACTTTGACGATAATTACTTACCATAGCATAGTAAACAGTTCCATACGCTACAGGGATAGTGGCTGCCTCCTCGAAGCTCCACTCATCAGGAATGGCCCACAGCAGAGCCTTGTCACCCTCCACTACGTTAGCCATACCCCCGTTACGAATCATACCCATGACACGAGAGCCACTGCAAAATACTCATTTTTAAAATTAACTGCCAGATTTGAAATATCGCAATTTACTATTCAAGGACATCACACTTTCAGTAGAAAAACGTCATAAAATTATCAATTCGGTTTCACAATTACCAACTTTAATACTGTTAATGCAAGATGGAAATTGGGGATTGGAATCGCTTAAGCGTAATGCACTTTTCCAATATGGTAGTAGTTATTGGTTGAAATTGAAAATATTTATGTATAGACTAGCTACTTACTTGGGTGTCTTGCCGACGATCTCGAAACCTTGTACACACTCCTGAGCGATACGGCCTCGGGCAACAGCATCTACTGTGACACGACCTGTCGCTGTCATTACGTCACGGAAGTTCAGCGCAGCGCAGTACACCTGTTGAAATAAATATTATTTAAGCTATTGGCTGCACGAAAAATATGCTAAAAAACTGAGTGAAAATTGATACCTCGAACAAACTAAAAACTGGTGATAGTTAATAATAATATTATTATAATAATAATTTATTATATAACAATATATTTTTTTAAAGTACCAGTGCATCATGTATGTTTTATCCACGTTACAAAAATTACACGTGCAAAAAATTAAAATAATGGCAGAAATAGATTTGTCTAATTTTCCTCTTAAAATTGATATTGATAAATTTCAATAAAATCAGCTGATTTGCGAGTAAGGTTAATGATCCGAACTTTCTGCATTTGAAGCTCTATAGATATGCACGTCTAAGGTCGGTGACTTTGAGCGTTGTATTAACAATGACTCACACTATCCACAGTTTTGACCGAGAATTATATTTTTCCACCCGTTATAACTGCTGAAGGAGTCAAATCACTTTACAACCATAAGAAAACTTAAGGTTATCATGTTTCTTATATACTTACTTGAACGATAACTTTAGTTGGGTCCTTGAAGGTATGGTCAGGTCTGATTGCTCCTTGAATCCACCTCAATGAAGACAAGTCTCCAATGGTTAAGGTATTGACGTACGCATGGTACGCACGGACTGTGTCTAAGTCACCCAAGAGAAGATGGCGGTAGCTTCCCCATTGGCCCTGTAATAAAATGGATATAATAAAAGGTTCTGGAGTAGTGAATGCCCGCAAAAACTGACACCAGATATAGTTTATAGAACCAAATCCAAGCTTAAAGTTTCAGTCTTCGAGATTTGAATGCCGATGATATCGCAAAGATTTAAACTCTTTTAAAACTTAGGTTGAAAAGATTGTTGCCAATTTCTATACTACAGCCGGATTTAAGACTACTACTGTTTTAATATCTGTTTTGACAATATCCTTATTGGAACACTAGGATTACTAGAAAGCGTGTATTTAGAATATATAAAACCCCACTGACTTTAAAGATAGCATAATAAAATTACTTACATCTTGATAAACATTGAAAGCCAAATCCTTATCAAGTTGTTCTTCGTAGAATTCCAAGTCAGGGTTGAATGGAGGAGCAGATGGGTCAGAAATCAATAGACCGCAGACAATTTCACCACCAGGCTCGCGTCTCAAACAGTTGACTAAACCAAGAAGACCGTTAATATGTTCATCTTGAGTGTAAAGCACGACCTTCTGGCCTTCTTTAAGTTCTTCCTTTACTTTATCGATCCAAGAGAATGATTCATCAGAAGCCAGAATTCTGACAAACTTGGCTGGCTTAGCTCCGACACGTTTTCTGAACATAACTAGGTATTCAACGCCAGTGTCGTGAATGGTGATGAAGTCATATTTGCCAGAGAATTCTTTGGGATCAGGACGTTCCTTTTCACGACTGATGAGGAAGCCTTTATCACGAAGAGTGGAAACTGCTTGTTGGAGTACCTATAGTGTAAAACAAAATTAAGTATATGGTCTAATATCTAACGTAAATATGAAATGATTAGACAATATGACTATTAAACCCTTAAACGCCATGAGGTGATAAAAAAATCTGAAAGCGATTAAAGTGTCAAGAGCATTCTGTTCTGGCTAAGAATTTATGGATTGATTTCTATTAGTGAAACTTGGTTAATAATTTGACCACTGACTAGAGGCCTTCTAGTGGAAAAATCTAACAATATACTAACATCAGGTCTGTGTAACAGATTAGCGCCAACAAACACAACTGTGTTACTCTCTCCTTGCAGCTTCTTGTTCTCTACAGTTATATTAGAAGGCACTTCAATAGGTTCTTCAGATATCATCAGTAACTCTGCCTGTACCAACGGTTGGTCTCCAAGAGCATCACCAACTTTTTCTAGAATAGGCTCAAGGTCGTTTTTCTTATACTCCTCATCAACCAACTCGATGGACTTGACTTTGTATGTCTGAATGTTCTCGAGGACCAGTTGGACATTGGCACGAATCGAATCTTCAAGCTGTTCGAAAGAATAATTAAAGTTAAGAAAATTATGCCTTTACATCTTGGCAGTAAGACTTAACTAATTAAAAACTAGTTGTTGGGTCTATACTATAAGTATAGACCAAGTTAGTCCTTAGATATAAATATTAATTTTGCTCTTACCCTGATCTTTGTCTTTCCGTAGTTGGCGACAAATTCATTCTTCTCAAGTACAGGCACACCAAGAGGCAATCTCTTAGTGATAGGAGTAGCATGGAGTCCACGGATCTCAACACCTCCAGCTCTGAACAAAAGATGATAATGTTTTGAACTACGCACCCTCAAAGGAAAACTGTTTTAAAATTATCAGTTCCGTTCTCAATTATAAACCTTAATGCTATCAATACTAGATGGAAATTGGTAAAATAAATCGACGACTTTCACTTAGCGCCTTTTTCCAATAGGGGTACATGTCTTATGTGCACTATTTTATCTATAAAAAACCGGCCAAGAGCGTGTCGGGCCACGCTCAGTGTAGGGTTCCGTAGTTTCCCGTCCGTTAGACGTGCCAGAAGTTTTCGTTGGTAATTTTGAATTGCGAGAACCTATTTTAATAATTATTTTTTTGTTTGAAAAAAGATACGTTCAGAATAATAAAATATTATGTAAACGAAGTTAAAAAAAAAATACGGGCAAATGAAACTTGACCTCTGGATTGTATAGGCGCTCATACGATTCAGGGACCAAATTATATTGGTTAACTGCAGTTTCCATCTGTTGTTTCCATCCAAGTTCAAAATAATTTTCCTAGAAAGTCCTTATAAAGTTCTACTTTTCAGATTTTTTTCGTATTTTCTAAACTTATGGTTCAAAAGTTAGAGGGGGGGGGACGCTTTGTTTTTTACTTTTGGAGCGATTATTTCCGAAATTATTGACATTATCAAAAAATGATTTTAGTAAACCCCTATTCATTTTTAAATACCTTTCCAACAATATATCACACATTAGGGTTAAAATTAAAAAAAAAAACACTTCCCTCTTTACATATAGGGGGGCTACCCTAATAAAACATTTTTTTCCAATTTTTATTTTAGCACTTTGTCGGCGTGATTGATACACATATTGGTCCCAAATTTCAGCTTTCTAGTGCTAACGGTCACAGAGATTAAGCGAGGACGGACAGACGGACAGACAGACAGACAGACAGACAGACAGACATGGCGAAACTATAAGGGTTCCTAGTTGACTACGGAACCCTAAAAATTGAATTATGATTATTTTACGTTATCAACTACATGTACTCGAATCACATGTATCCGCTTACTATGAAGCTTATTCTATGTTTGCTGAATAATATATAAATCTATCTCACACCAATGCTGAAATGAAAGCGATCCGTTAGAGAAAAGCTTTTATAGTGATTGCCGAATTTACTCTCTGTATATTCCATTTCAATCTTAGCTTAGAATTTAATATTGTTCTAGTAAACGGAGCAAGTCCTAAGGGTATAACCAAAAAAAAAACTATTTGTTCTTCCTATGTATGATGGCTGTACACTTAAATATTTAATTTCTAATCCCAAGAGTGAAGACTTGCAACAGGTTGTAAAAACATGACAGTAATGTTGAAAAGTTGTTTTTTTTTTTGGTTGATTATATTCTTGATACTTGGTACGTTTATAAAAACGTCCACACTTTAATATACCTAGACACAATAGCATTGGGGTACTTTAAAAAAAATCTTCTAATACTAGCTTTTGCGTGAAGCTTCGCTCACATGGATCTTTGTCTGGCCACTTTGTAGCTCTTATTGGTCGTAGCGTGATGTTATAACCTATAGCTTTCCTGGATAAATGGGCTATCTATATATATATATATATTTGACTGGCCTGTTGGTCTAGTGGTTAGTGACCCTGACTGCTAAGCCGGAGGTCGTGGGTTCGATCCCCGCCCACGACAAATCTTTGTGTGATGAGCATAAAGGTTTGTTCTGTGTCTGGGTGTAATTTATCTATAATATGTATGTATTTACAAAAAAAAAAGTATATAAGTAGTATATCAGTTGTTTAGTACCCATAACACAAGCAAATATAATTGCTTACTGTGGGACTAGATGGCGCTGTGTGAATGTGGTAGAATATTATTATTATTATTATCTAACACAAATTGTTCATCGGAGCAGTAGTTCCTAAGATTAGCGCGTTCAACCAAAAAAAAAACTTCTCAGCTTTATAATATCAGTATTATAGGTTCTACAAAACACAGCCTATATTGGCTTCCAGTTATCCATTTTAATTTTAACCTTATGCTATTAAGCACAAAATTACTAATGACGAAATTTCGTTGTATCTCATGTTACATCTTTATTCCAGTGGTTTGATAATATTCTTGAAAATTGTTATTGCTGTTGTAAAACAGACGCTTTCTAATCAAGTTTTAACGTATTTTTTTTATTCGTAATATTTCTATGAATTTTGTTAACAAAACTAATCATATCATAAATATTTCTGTTTTTACGATGATATGAATTTACCATTTTGTTAAATAAAGTTGTAGGTTATAAGGATCGGGGACGCGTATCGTAGGTTTGTCAGAATAATTCAGGTAATTAATTCCAATGCCTCTCAAAGCAGGCTTTATTTACGAGGTTAATTTATATTAAGGGTGTCACGACCGAAAGTAATTGCTTTCTCTTAGAATTAATCCTACTATCCATTATTTTGTTTAACTTTGCATTAATTTGACTGTAATCTAAATATGCTTCCTAAGTTCATCTCTATTTACATCTGTTAAGTGGTATTATGACGTGCTTACGTCGCGTTTTAACACGATTTTGGAGTATACAATAGAGTGACAATAATATTAGGCGAAGTGAGAAAACTTGGGCTAGTTATCCTAATTTGACCCATATTGCTTTAAAAAGATCTATTGTTATTGCATAACAGTAATTTAGGTACGCTGCACTCGACATTTTTTTAGAAGCTGCTACAAAAACGACTTAAATAGGTATGTGGAATCGAGTCGTAAACACAAATTTGTTTATAACTAAGCTGTTTTTGCTAAGACAGTTAGCATCGTTATTTTAATAAAAATACGATTTTGTGATGAACCATATAATTATGTCACTTTTGCAGCAGTTGAGTTTATTACAAAAGTAAAACTGTTATAAAACAACAGTTGCGCACTTGCCCTGAAGATGGTTTCCTTACGAAACTCAAACCCACTCGGTAATCCCGACTTCCTTACATGAGTGACCCGTGATAATATTAAAATATGCTATAGAACCTTTCATATCTAATGCGTTTCTATTATACAAAAGTTTTTTGTAGATGCAATTGTTGTGCAAAAGTAAATAGCTCACCTGATAACATCGACATCAGGATACACGCGAATCTCAAACGAGTTCTTAGTTGAGTCTGGATTCATTTTGGAGATAGCGTTGTAGTGCATGTTGGCATCGATGGATAGCTTCTCAATCCTGGTCGGAACGAAGAGACCTCTGGTGTCCTGGCCGATGATTTTCATTTGCAGCATGCAGTCCATGAAGGAGACCCAGTTGTTAACCCAGGCGAGGCGACCGCGGGTGCCTTCGACGTTGCAGCCAAGGATACCACGGAAAAGACCGCTAAAGTAAAATTAAAAAATAAACACGTTTGAGTAAGCGCATACAAATGGACATCTTTTTCTATTTTTTACTATCTTCATTTTAATAGTAGGTCTCGCGTTCGGTCGACTGGTTGGTTCAAATATTTGTTTGTTGTTGTGTTATTCTACAAATGTTTGTTTTGGAGTTAAGGTGTTTTCTAGGTATAATAAGTATGTATTTAGGAGTATTATCTAGACCTATGTACGTTTATCAGTTGTCTAGATCATAACACAAGCTTATAAGTTTATGTTCGGCTAGATAGCACTATGTAAAAAAGTTCCAAAACAATTGGAAATTGTTCTTAAATTCAGACTTATTTAAAGACTGAACTTCACTGATCGAAAGCTTGGAAATCATGGAGGGTGGCTTATTTCCAGTGGGATATTGTGGGCAGTATCAGATACATAGATTTACTTAGATTTTTTAATATTCTCGCGAGTCAAGCCTATGTGATGATTTATATTAAAACACCTTTGGCAAAAAAGCCATTTTTACGACATTCATATTAGTTAATAATATTCTAGAACTTATCCAAATGAGTACCTAACTTTAATTAAATAATCGCTAAGTAAAGTATCTACGGTTCAAATGGAGCACCGTTATTAATCTCAAGTTATATGTCAAAACTTTTAACTTTGATTAAATGAAAATTTAATCTAGATGTCACTTAAACATTTTCGCGACTGAAATTAATTATGAAATTGTAATTGAGTTTCGCACCTTCTTTATTTAGCACTATATTCGTATACCTAGTTGAAAAACTTAGTTGACATAAAGAAAAAACTAAACTAATAAATTTAAGAGAAGGGTGAAACAAAACAGTGACTGTGAAGTTAATACGTTACAAAAGAATAATCAAAAATAGTTCATGATCGGCTGAGAAATCGCGTCACACAGATACAAAAACATGAACCTACCTCCTTTTGTTTTGGAAGTCGGTTAAAAAATAAAGTCACGTCATGCAACCTCAACATTAGGAAGAGCTTAAAAAACTGTTTATATTATTTTAGCATTTGAAAGGTCTAAAACAGGAAATATGGATGAAGCAACTATACCTTACCGCTTGGAGAAAAAAATTTAGGCAGTCTGTCATAATTATTAATCATATATAATTTTATATATACGTCTATACATACCTACATGTCTAACTTCTATGAGTTTGTAGAAACTACTAAAGAATATACCTGTATTGGTAACCTCGGAGACGCAATTCTTTGTAGAAGTCTTTGGTGAGTAAATGCTTGATTTTCGGACCGCTGACTTCGGGCAAGTTCGGCAACATTCGGTAGTCTTGGCCAACGTTCTTCTTGGCGTAGATACGGCCAGTTACAATGGATGCACCGCTTTCGACAATCTAGTAGAAAAAAAATACTTTTAACAATTGAGACTTTTTTCTTAAACCACCAAAAGAAAAAGACGGTAATATTTTAAATTTCGAATATTTCTATTGAAGTTGTCGGTATTAATAATAATATAATAATAATAATAAATTTTATTCAATAATAATAAATACATATAAATGAATCAATATAGTTCTTAACAATAACTTAGGGTATACATAATCTACAAATCTGGGGGCCTGATATACTATGAAATTTAGATATAGTTACCAAATTAATTGAAATCTCCTCCAGGAGCAGCAGTCACATTTTAAACGTCTACCCCTAAATTACGTATTTTTCCCCTAGTCATACACGTTCATATTTCTCTCCGTACCATATTTTTCTTTTATTTATTTCTTGTTATGTTATTTTAATTTGTAAAGAATGTTATTTTTTTTACACAATTCTAATGCTAAGTGCACAGATATCGTCCTCACCTCGAAATTTCCACTGCCCTTTTGGATCATGATGATGAACTCCAAGTTTCCTTCCTTGGGAATATTGGTAGCACGCTGGAAGCGAACATTCTCGAACACAACAGATACTTCGGTGTACAGTTCTCCCATCATCATACCGAGGGTCTCCCATACAAGGACTAGGTAACCCGTGGCAGGGTACAAGTTGCGACCTAGGTGGAGTAAAATAGTCATCAATAAGTATTAAAAAAAGGTAAAAATAGAAGTTCAGCAAAGCGTCAATGTTTTAAACGATAACACTCCTGTATAATATAATGATATCGCACTCACAGTGGAAGAGAGCCATAAGATGACAAACCAGCCCATTAATAAAAATAATAATAATTATAATATTCTACCACATTCACACAGCGCCATCTAGTCCCAAAGTAAGCAATTATATTTGCTTGTGTTATGGGTACTAAACAACTGATATACTACTTAAATACATTTTTTTTAATATATATACATATTATAGATAAATTACACCCAGACACAGAACAAACCTTTATGCTCATCACACAAAGATTTGTCCTGGGTGGGGATCGAACCCACGACATTCGGCTTAGCAGTCAGGGTCACTAACCACTAGACCAACAGGCCATTGCGGGGGAGTTTTCTATTTTTTTTAACAAAAACTGTAGTATCTCGCTATATCGATTTAACTTACAATATAAATATATGTCATACAAAACTATTTGCGTCATTTGTCCTACTATTTCACTCAAATATTTGAAACTTATTAATTTAAATCGAAAAACTTACTGTCGACGACGTGCCCCGCTAAGTACTCGCAGTCCTCATCAACGATGGACATCCTCACAGTTCTCTCGCCTGACTTCATCTTCTCTTGAGCTTTGTATGATGTTACATACCTAATAGATAAAATATTACACATTAGAACAGACAGAACATAAAGAGTAGCAGTCAACTATTTCTGGTGACAGGTATTAACAGATATGTTTTTAAATCTACAATATGCACCAGTCTCTCACAAAGTTCATATGTATGTTCACCATGTTTATTGTACTGTAAAATTTGTGCTACCTTTGTGATGAGAGAATAAATGATTTTTTTATTATTATTTCTGGAAATGTTAAGTATACCCAACGCTCCCAGACTAGGTGAAATAACAATCTTCTCAGGGTGGCTGGCAAGTGCTGGATGAGAGATGAGAGAGTTTTGTGAAACAAGATTTTTAAATTATAAGGTATACAATGTACTCTAATTAATAAATAAATTATTAATAATAATGGCAATGGTGCAATGTGAGAGTCTTAAGTACAGCAGTGGACTAGTACAGGGTCATGAAGATGATAAGTATACAGTTTTCGTGTATCGGTAATCCCGTATCATACTCCAGATCGTATCATAATCCAGATTTTACCATCTCAATCGCTATATTGCATGAAGTTTGGTTGAGTAATTCAGCCATGAAGTATAACAAAGAAACACGAGTTTTTTCACATTTTATAATGATAGTAAGTGAGCAAAGATGTCTTGTATGTATATCAATAAGTTGACCTGAGGGCTTGCTCTGAATTTTGACATTCGATTAGTCGAAATTTAGATAATTATGGTCGCTGTCACTTTCAAACATTTGACAGCGACATCAAAACCGACTAATCGAATGTCGAAGTTCAGAGTAAGCCCCCTGTTCACGAAATCTCTCTACAAAACAAAAGATGACCTATCAAATAATTTATATTTTGTCGACTGTATCCGTGGGTTCTATAAAGGTTAAAATATTTATTTTCTTTTCTCGTAAAACGTAATGAATTGAAACTCTCTTCTTAAATAAAGTCAAATATGTATATTTCAAAACCTTTTTCTCTATTCTGTATTAGGTACCTACCTACAAGACATAGCATCACAATCTCAATTAATATTTTATGAAAAAATCCAAACGTTGGCTAAAGGTTTCGTTAACTTTACTTGGTTGTTTTACCATTTCTACGAAATTCTGATACAAAATCGGATAAAAACCTTTTCTAACTGCCGTAGTGATGTACTTTAGAATTCTACATTAGGGTATACTACTGTGTATTAGCTAGATAGTGTCGTTTTATTGTTCTCTACAAGTATTTTGTTTCCACCAAGAGGGCAATCAATGTAGAGAAAATGGCTTAGTTAGAAATACTTGTTCGTAGTGTTAGTACTTTTGTTACAGTCTAGCTCGAGGGTACCGAGTTATGTGCTACAGAATGAAACAGAACTGTTCTTTATAAATACATTATTTAAGTAAATGGATACGTGTTGTTCACAAAGGTAAGGATACGAAGAAAATCTGTAAGCTCATTGCGGAGGAAAGAGGTTTTACTTTTTATGGATCGGCAACTATCTTTTTTATTGCCCGACGTGTCATACGAGCATGCGGACTCACACCTCCCCCTCCTATTACAAAATATGGACTAAGTATTAAACCAGGTTTAAATTGTCATAAGCTCTTGTTTTAGTGTCAAAGTTGTCATTTTAAACCTGGTTTAATGGGACCATGTTTACTGGTAACTGCCGCCCAAGTAAAGAACACAGAAACAAGATAGTTATAAAGCAATTGCGACGAAATCACAATTAAGCCGCAGCCTACCGAAAAGGGAAAAAGGAAGGAAAAGGAAAATTAAGGAGACTAGGAGGTTGGGCCTCCAGCACTCTCTCGCATACTGTAATGCTGTGTTGCAGGTAAATAGACGCCTGCAAATAAACTGACATTTCCGGCCGAAAATTGTCGGAAAATATTCTCGGAATCAGGGGGAGGGGCACACGAGAGATAAGTTACGGTTTCCGCTTATTGTGGTATGAAAAAATTAGTCATATTTTAAAGCGTCCGACATTTAGAAAATAACGTTTTATAAATAAAATTAATCTCATGTTACTCAAATGTTAGTTTTCATATCAATATGTAATAAGCGATGGTGGCTGAATGGATAAGTGACCGGCGTGCAAATCACGCGGTCCGAGTTCGATCCCGACTGGCAGTACCAATGTGGATTTCACTTTGTGGAATTTATATGTACTAGTCAAGTGACTTACCATCTGCTAACGGTGAAGGAAAACATCGTGAGGAAACCCATATACCCTAGAAGAAATTCTATGAGTATGTCTGATCCACCAACCCGCACTAGGCCAGCGTGTGTGAATTATGGCCTAAACCTTCTCAGCTCTCTAGTTAGAGGAGAGGAAATCCGAGCCCAGCAGTGGGACTTAATGCGTTGCTGATGATATCAATATGATAACAAATAAGCTTAGATTTTGAGCAGATTTAGTTTGATTTATTCAAACGGACTATTTGGAAATGTTTTCGTCCTCTAAGAATTATATGTTTCTTGCTACAGCATTGCTGTGGGCTTCTATTTTAGTTCTATTATAGTTAAGTTATATTATCGCCAAAGTAATGCACAAATAGTTGAAATATATTTGTTTTACTATAGTTGTATTCAAAAGCATTCCTAATATAAATAAGCTTTGATGCAAAAGCTTTAACAGGTCCCATTTTTAATTTTGTTTCGGTCCGCATTGCACCAATCCAAACTCATCCATCATGACAAAATGAAACAGGTCACAGTTCTCTTTGAAAAATGCCTTCGCTAACGTTACTATATTGAAGTCAATGTACAAAGTGGTTACTATAGATCACACTCGAGCGATTTGTTTGTGGCGGCTTGAATGATGACCAGCAATTAATATACGAGGCGCGTTATTGCAGTCCAAGTTTTAGGCGTTGAGTGAAGTCGGATTCTAATGTTACTGATGGATTTTAGTGAAGTGTTTTGGGACAAATTGTGTTGCGTGAGTTATAGGACTTTGACTTATTATTCCGTGAAGCTACTTTGTCACATGGGATCTTATGAAAAAAAAAAGTATAAAACTAGTATATTTAAAAAAAAAAAAGTCAGGTGGCCAGCGTGGTATCAGTAGCTAACCACCACCTATACCAAATAATCGCTCGCTTTTGCGGAAATTAGGTGAGACCTTTGTTCAGCAGTGGACGTCATTGGACTGATATGATGATGATGTTAATATTTAGGTACAAGGCGTAACCAGCCCAGTACGTATGTCTGCTGTTGGCCTGGCGAACTATAGACCAAAATTACCATCATGTGGTGCTCTGAGAAAGCTAGACGGTGGTGTGCCAGACCACGAAAAATATGGCGTAATGAAATATATAATACCACTAAGACTGGAATACTTTAGCTACTGGTAGACAGGCATTGAAATTATGGTGAGAGGATTTTCCCAACAGTGGGATAAAGCGGGCTGACAACAGAAACAGTACGAATGTAGAAGATATTTAAAATTCTCCAGTAATGTCGGCAATATGAGAATGATATGTAATAATCTTATTATTCTAAATTTTATAAGGAAACCTCATAGTAATTAGTTACTTACTGCAAAGCAATAATTATTTTTCAACTTTAACGATATTTGACTGTGGATCATAAATATCATCATTAAAGTCAAGCAACCAAATTTTCTCTTTTTGTCGTTGTGAATGATAAAACGTTTTTATTAATTGAACTTCTAACATCAAGAAGATAAATTTCAAATTCGTTTTGTCTAGAACAATATATTCGGTAACAATGCCCAAGATTCCTTGCTAAAATAGATTTAATTCAAACTTCGTTCAATGAAATTGTTCGGTTTGACTATAGATTTTCATTAGATGCTTCAAGCTACTTTCTTTCTTATGATCTTGGTAAAGCGAATACAGATTTATAAAGTAATCTTTCAGTAGATAATATTATATACTTACTTTACGGATTTATCAATACTTTCCTTTTTTTTCCATTTACTTTGAATACGATTGCACTAACTATAGTGATGTTTAAATTCGAGAATTAATTGGTCAGGTATACAACGGACGAACTACATAGCTGAGATCGCATGCGGTTGGATCGCGTTCCGGCGCGGTCGGTGTGGACGAGCCTCGCGCGATCCAAGCGAACGTATTGGAACCCAATCCATTATCCTCGATCCAAAATGAATCGTCCAGTGTTAACCCAGCTATTTACACTTCTTATACCTTGCCTTCGGTTTTCGATAACAAACGGAGATAAATGGAACGTATTTAATAGCTTCTGGACGCCTAAATTGGTTTACCGATAGGTAGGTACGTATTGTTTAGAAAGTAGGTATTTTTTTACTGCTATCTACAATATGAAAGGATCTCTGTTACGGCGAGGTTTCGCTAACCACTAAATTTATGGCTTTTTTCACACCCCTGACCAACCCCCCAAGAGTACAAGTTAATTCAAACAATTTTTCAAAAATTTTGTGACAATGGCTGTGGCCAAAAGTGGTTTCTTACAGACAACCTCGTAAATAGGGTGGCTGTATGTAGTTTTTTTCATCATCATCATCATCATTTCAACCCATTAACGTCCCACTGCTGGGCACGGGTCTCCTCCAAAGATTGTCGAGGGAATTTAGCCTACTATACCACGCTGGCCAGACGGGTTGGTATATGGTTTTTTTCTTGCAGTGCTCTTGTCTGCATAAGATTACTCCCTTAGTCGCCTTTTACGACACCCACGGGTTGAGATAGGGTAGTGACATTATGTAATCTTAAGCCGTCACTACACGGATCGGATTTTTTATAATAATTATTGAATAAACTTAAAAATAAACGGGTAAGACTTAATAAATAATTATTCAACTTACCAGTCCTCACTATGCTCCCACTCAACCAAGTGTGAAAGCATCGGTGTTCCCTGCGAGACGGGGAAAGGCACATGTGGGTAGATGTGTGCCAGTTGCGGGTTAAGGCCTGATTCGTACAATCTATGGAAGGTAAAATTAATATTAGAACCATTGGATAAATGAGCCTTAATAGAGTTAGGAAGGGTTGATTGGGGTCGATTGGATTCTAATAGACGAAAATATTTGACCGTACTTTGTGAAAATAATTTGATTATAATAGAAGTGAGGTTGAAATAGTTTTATATACTGTGGTTTTATCAACTATTAATTTAGGTTGAATTTACGAAGCTTTGTTAAAAGGGTTGAGTAGTTTTATACTAGTATCTCAGTTATAACGTACAATAAAAATCAATTTTTATTCATCGGTAAATTCTTTTTTTTCATTATTTTCAATTTTTGACTGTCACCGTGGCGCAGTGGGTAAAGTGGTCGCCTCGCCACTACATCGCCGTGTTGGGTGACGTGGGTTCGATTCCCACACGAGACAAATATTTGTGTGATTCATAGATATTTGTTTCTAGTCTGGGTGTACTTTGTGTCCGTTAGTTTCATGTTTGTAAAGCTCCCCGCGACACAGGGCCTGTTCCATAGTGCGGGCGTTGTCTTTTAAAAAAAAAAAAAATTATGCAGAAGACCCGATTTTTTTTTATTTATCCGTTAACTGTTCCAGATTATCCTGACATTTGTTTGACTCCAAAACTTTAAGGTATTTTTTTTTCATGGAAAACCTTTTAAAAATACATAAATTTTAATACGTACTTTCCGAAGGCTGTGAAGAGCACCTGTACGTTGTCCTTTTGGTTCCTCTGAGTTAAAGGTATGTTGATGACATCCTTCTTCAAGGAACGACGGAGGATAGCCTGGAGAAGACCATGCGGTGCGATCTCGATGGTGATAGCATTGTGGTGGATCAGGCGAGCGGTTTCTTCGAAGAGTACTGGGCTCTAAGACAGAAAAATAAAAAGTATGAAAGATCAAAAAAGCAGTAAACCACTTTTTTTCCAGAAGGGATATGCCAAGGTGCATCACACCTATATCCATTTTGTTGAGTCTCATTTAATAGAGGGTGAGCATTTTGCCAACCGGGCACAAATTCAGACTTCAGAATATTATGATCTACAAACTAAACAACATTTTTGTCCGACCTCTTTCACAACAGTCACACTGCACGACTTTTAGGCGGTAAATTACTAAAAAGTAAATAATAATAATAATGTTTAGACATTCATACACAGCGCCATCTAGTCCAAAACTAAGCTAATGCTTGTAATATGGATACTAGACAACTGATATAATACTTAAATAACTTTTGTAAATGAATTTTTTTCAGTTATAAAGGACTTATTGTAAACTTGTTAGCCTTGAGAATTTTATCCTTGACAATATTTTTTTCTTTCTTCTTACGTTATATGTACAGTTCTTACCAGTAGGTTATTGGTGTGGTATTCAGCAGAAGATAATTCAGCCCTGGCATCTTTCCACTGAGCTTGTGGCAGAGAAGTAGACACCCAACGTTCTGAGCGAGCCTTCGGTGACTTAATCACTTGCTTCAGGTATTTCAGTAGGGTTGGGCCTAAATAATACAAATATAAGCTTGAACAATTTTCTGAACGTTTTTTTTTTAATATTTGTTGAACGCTAAGGAAGGTTTTTACGAGAAGAAAAATTGCACTGAATAACGTACAGTAAAAAAGTTTCTGTGGTCACTGTAATCGAATAACACACAGCCAAAGCCGCTGAAAATAGCCAGTCGATAAAAATAATAATATTTTAATAGTTTTCTTGCTAATGCTTAGTTTCAAAGAACTTACCAGCTTCAGCGATGTAACGTGAATGGTATGCGATATTGGAGCAAGGTACTTCTTTAGCGAATATGCCTTGGCTTGTCAACTTCGCTACAAAGGTCTTCATAATGTCAGCAGGACCAGAAATGGTGCTGGAATCTGGACCGTTGTGGCAGGCTACCTCGATTTCAGGTGGGCACATTGTCTTAATCTGAGAAGATATATAATTGAGATTAAACTTATGTAGTTGTAAAAAGAAATAAAAAGAATCATGCTTAAAACTTGTAGCTTTTCACGACTAATAAACCGATCGTGGTCAGGACGTGAACCTGACACGATCGATATCTATAGATAGCAACGACGCTTAATACGTGACAAATAACTGAAAAAAAAATTGTAATAACAATTTCTAATAAACTGTTTTCATTTACCTGGTTGTAGCCAAGACCGACGGCAGCCATTGATCCCTTAATGAAGGGAGTTTCGACGGAAGCCAAACCTCTGCTGTAGGCAGACAAGATCATCTCCTCAGCCGTGAAGCAACCGTCAGCGTAGGCGCAGCCAAGCTCACCTACACTGTGACCTGTTGATAAATTACAATATTTTATGGGGCGTTCCACTAGGATCTGTATTGGGCCCAATCTTAAAAGGTGTAGTTTTGATTAGTACAAAATGTAATAAAGTGAAGATAAATACATATACAAAAATAAGAAATCTTTCTCTTTAACAAGTTAACTACTGTGCTATTTAACAAATTTCATACTACAAGTAGTATGAAATTTGTTAAATAGCACAGTAGTGCCAAGTCTTATCGTCAAGAAGTCAAAAAGAAGGCAGAAGACGAAAAGAATTTGGTGCACTTAAAAGTTATTTTAAATGAAAGAAGAAGAATTAATCTTACCGATGATGTAATCTGGTTCAACACCAATGGTCTTCAGTACATCAGTGAGACCTATCTGTACAGCAGCGATACCGATGAAAGAGTTTAGGATGTTGTCATAGATTGTAGGGTCATCGTCCGTGATAATCTTGGTCAGGTTAATGCCTTTAGGTTCGAGAGCTTTGTGGCATCTGTAGATAAAGACAACTTTGTTGTAGTTAAAATTAGTATCATACGTCCTATTATTATATAAGCTTGAAGAAATGACAAGACGTTTTGCAAAAACAAATGCAACAAACTATCAAGCTAAGTTCGTGTAAAGCACTTACTTCTCAATAGCAGCAGCGAAGACTGGGATCCTCAGGAGCTGCTTGCCCATACCAGCCCATTGAGAGCCCATACCGGAGTACACGAACCATACTGGACGACGAACTCCAGAGAAGTAATTGATCTCACGAGCCAAAGACACAGCCTTTGTAGGAGTGGATTCTGAAATAGTAGTGTTTATGAGTATTGTAATTAAAGTGATTATCGTAAAACATAAGAAAGTAACATCATCACATTTTTTTGCTATAAAATATCAATAGACAACAGGAGAAACAGCAGACTGTGTACTTGTTTTAACATCGGCTGATAAGCGTCTGATAGCCTTTCTAAGCAAGGATAGCAGATTTTTGATTTCCCTTTATATAAAATTCGTCACTTAAGTCTCCGATAGTAGGTATATCAGACACTTATCTGACAGTGGACAAACAGGGTCTGCTACAAAAATAAATATTATGTTTTCTATATAACTTGCAACTTTGATGTCATGATTTCGTTACAGTTCTTAACATTGTGGGTTCAAATGTGAATTTACTATCTAATGACTTATCCTTCAACTTTTGAACTTACCGAGTAATGAATATCCCCTGACAACATGTCCTTGGATGTCGTCATCATGGATAGCGTGCAACAGTCTAATAAGTTCAGTGTCTACTGTTCTGGACTCCAAGTCATCTAAGATCCTGGCTACAGCTGATTCGGTACGGCCTGATGCGCAAACTAAACGGGGTAGGTCATCGAATGGCATGCCGTTATTCACCTAGAACAATTTGATTTTCATTTAATTACGCAACGATTCCACTTTATTCTCGACGGATACTCATGAAAAATATATTGTTTTCGATTGACAAGTGCTAATAATTACTAAATAATAATTTGCTTGTCACTATTCTACAGTCTGACATAATTAAGTATGTAGAGGTAATCTTGTTATTGAGAGTAGTGGGTCTTTTATTTTCAACTCCTTCATTTAATTCTGATTAATGTCTTCGGAGGGTCACATCTTTATGTTTGATTTCTTTAATCCTGGCTAACAGGAATTTCAGTGGTGGATATGAGGGTGAGACTGTCCCAAAGATGTTAGCGCAAATTCTGTATATGCTAGGGGAGGGATTCTTTTCGCTTATATTCGATTATATTATATTTCCCACTTCAGAAAAAGTATGTGTACCTCATTTCCGCCAACGTCTGTACCCCACATATCATCCATGAGCTTTTATAAACCTTTTTTATTCACTAGCTAACCGATGAAGCTCGTTGTATAAAGTTTTCTTTCAAAGAAATAACATTCGATTTACACAGCCTTTCAGGCCGAGAGAGTAAATTTATATGCAGTCAGGGATGCGACGTTCAATGCATATTTTAGACGATTAGGTTGGGTATTCAAGTTGGCACTGCTCCCAGATAGACGACAAAATTGTCAAGTATGCCGTTTTATTACATCTTACTTTATTTGCTTGAGATCTAGTTCTTTATTTTATTTATAGTTATTAAGAAACAATGGATAGAAATAAAAATCTGTTGCCGGATGTATGTACGTACATCGACTTGTTTGACTCAGAACGAGATTTTATGTGACAAAATTTTCAAAAAATCACATGATTATTCAACCTTTGGAAAAGTATCTTTGTATGAACATCTCAATAATAAATATCAATAATTAAATAGGTATAAAAATGTATGCTTTAAAAAAAAGAGTAACTTTTCATTAAATTTCAATAACGAACGGCAGCTTTGTGAAATATCTAATATTGAAATATGTAAATTCACTAAAATTCAATATGTGGAAGCAATCATGAATTGTGTTGAACGAACTGTCGAAGTATTGGAATTCCGCCAATTTATAACGAACAACTTGTCAAAGGAGATTATTAAGTTCCATGTAGGACTTAACTAGGGGTAACTAAATTTTATTAACTATTTGAACAACACATTTAATAAGAAGTTTCACTACACTAGTAATCGAGCACTTTAAATGAAGAATATAAAAGAAAGAATTCATTCAATTTTATAAGCTAATGAAGTGAGAAACCATTTAGTTACTATCCCTTTTTTAAATAAAATCTCAACATTAACAAGTTAATATAATAAATTCGAACCATAGAGTAGTTAATATACTTTCTTATAACATAGCTATAAAAAAAATGAAGCTCTTTAAAAATAGACAAAACAAAATATTCATTGACGTAATAATCAATGAAGTGGAAACCAAATCCGAAGCAACTTTATAAAAGTTGAACAAACTCAGAGATGAAAGAGGCTCACATAATTTGAGGGACTTAATTATTGTGGCTTCAAATTATAATGAGAGCACTTTTAATATCTTGTTTATTATTGAATTATAATACAGATATACTGCCATAAGTTTTGTAAGATATAGGTGGCTTAGTGCTTTTTACTTTTCATAGATACATCAGTACCTGCCTGAAATTGGCATGATATTCTGAGGCTTCGCTCACGAGTGCCAAAGGAATTCCACAACATTGACTTAACTAAAATACGTAGTAGTGCTTCACTATTTCACTAATAACTGGCACCATAGAACACAATAACTTTATTTGTTATTGTGCTCGTAATGACATAATTCCGCGATACAACTTCATAAAGGGAATAAACTATCTACTTAACAGACGGTACCTATAAGTCTATTTCTATGTCTTTGTCATTCTCAAATACATCGAATTAACATAATTGACAACGATATCGAAATGCACTAAGTTGAATGTCAAGATTCAAAGTCGTCTATACCTATTTAGGTGCAGACGGTTTGGCCTTTGACTATTTTCTGCGTATATGCAATGTACATTGTGAGCTGATTGTATCTCTATATACATCTATTTTCTTTTCCAATTTCAAATTGAATGACAATTGAATTGCAAGCCACTAACCTTATCTCTAGCGACGTTCTTCAGCAGAGCGTGAGCGTTGGCGCCACCGAAGCCGAAACTGTTGACTCCTGACATGCCCCTGCTCCAGGGTTGTTTGTCAGTCACTACTTGAAGTCTCTTCTCGGCTAAAGCAGCCACTCCTTCACGAGCTACGTGGAAGTTAAGATTGGGTGGAATGTAGCCGGTGCTGTAGGCGATACACATCTATAAACAAACATATTAATAGTTAATATTACTGTGCAGTATCATTGAAAGCCACACTAGACTAAGCCTGTGTGTGTAAAATGGTTATATAATAATAGGTTTTGCCATTTAATTACTCCAGCCTGTGCTTCATATAGGTAAAGCATCAATGAGTTACTTATTCTAGATTTTTAATCAATTGAATTTGAACAGTCACAAAATGCAGCATGGTTTAAATAACCAAATTTTCATGAACTATATTTCAACGTACCTAAAGAACAAACAACTATATTTTAATTTAGTTGAGATTTCGCAACCGCTATTTAAATTTAAAAATAACAGGAATTTTTTTTAATTAATAATATTGGCCAATTTTCAGGGAATTCCTAGAAGATATTAAAATATTTTTTTTATTTATGTATATCCTCAAAAAATTGGATGAAAAATGAAAAATATAAAATTGGATGTTTTAAATGTAGATATCTACTTTGTAAATCATTCCATGTCAAATATCACATCAATTACTTGTTTACAAGGAACATTAATTCCATTATATCCCCAACAGTATTACCCTAGTTCAGTTCACAAGGTTGAAACTCTCTGGGGCTCGCCTCAATCGTATCTATCCAGAAAACTGTCGCAACGTAATTAATGTTGTCGAACATGTCTCAAGTTACACCATAATTTATATGTTTGCATGACAAAGTGCCTCATACTTTCTTAACTAAGTTGTTCATGTTAGATGTTGTGTTACTTTGAGTCAGCTGAAATTAGTCATCTGTTATTTGTTTGACTGCCTCGGTAGTGTGTGCAGTTGTGGTTTCTGAGGTCTCAAGTTCTATCACCGGGTCGGAACAAATATTTGTATGATCTACAAATGTTTGTTTCGGTGTTTTTCTATGCATAATCAACATCACCATCATTACAACCCATAAACAGCCCACTGTTGGGCACGGGCACACGGGCACGGCATTACTTTTGAAGAATTTCCCCTTTGTCCAAAATTACAAACATTACTTCTTTAAAAGTATAGAAAAGTTGAAAAAAACAAAACTTCGTTTAACTTTGACAATGAACTTACCTTAGCAATAGAACAAAGACCGGAAGCAGGCTCGCTGTGACCCAAATTAGACTTGATGGAACCAATCATAAGTGGGTCTGATCGACCAGTGCAGAAGATCTCGTCGATAGCCAATAACTCTTCAGGGTCACCTACCCTGGTACCTGATGACAAATTATATAATATAATAAACCTACTGTACTTATAAAAATATTTAAAAATATATATATTACCTAAATTATGATAATGCTATATTTGATAATATAAAACGAATACAAAAATAAAATTTAGTTTCTAGATTAAGCTTCACTGAACATAAAAATATGAAACTCTCCCGTACAAATGTTTTTATTAGTAAATAGCTTTGCTTGAAAGTTTAAAAGATGAAATTGCACGCTTCAATAAAACTTTCTCAATACTGAGTCTGATCAATATCAACTCCAGTCTGTGATTAATTTCGAGTCTAACAGGATTTTGCATACCAGAATATATTGAAGTGTTTATTGCAGTGCAGCAGCGAGTAGGAAAATACAATATTAATGTCGTAGTAACGAAAAGAAATGAAAAACATTACCCTCCTTTTTGGCAGTCGGGTAAGAAATATGAGTAATCGATGTATCAGTTTAACCTATGATCTAAATAAAAATACTTTTAAGCAGTGTATCATCGTCATTACTACCCATAAATATCCCACTGCTGGGCACGAGTCTCCTCCAAACATTTTGGAGGTAATTTAGCCACATACCACGCTGGCCAGGCGGGTTGGTATAGGGTTTTGTTTCGAATTTTCCTTTTCTCGTAGTACTCTTAGTCGCCTTTTACGACACATACGGGTTGAGATGGGGTAGTGACATTATATATTCTTAATACGCAAATAAATTATGATTTGATTTGAATAGTAATAATGTTTTGTATAACATCTACAGTGTAGGATATTTTGATTTCTACGTCATTCTGTCACTTGAAGGTAATTATTTGATTAAATTAATTTGGTGAAACGAAGGTAGATACGACTTAATGTAAGGAGTCATCAATGAAAAGTGATTTCCTTTGAAGGGCTCATAAAATCTTTAATTTTCTCTCCCGTCGTTAAGTGACGATAATGGCCGAGACGGATGCTGTTGAAATTATCTAAATGTGTACTTTCTACGCAATTTCATCGAATGTTAATCATCTCATAAATAATAATATACGCGTCATGAGTTTTGTTAAACTATAGTAGGTTTATGAAGAGAGTAGTACAGGATCCCTGGTCCAATTTTTTTTTTTTGATTAATATCAAGCTAATTTTTCGTGAGTAGTTTCATTTCGATGAGACACCCAACAATTTCGTATTCCAAAAGTTTGATTGTGGTAGCTAACAGACGTAGCAAGGGTATACCGGACCGGGAAGGAAATACCGGGATAACGTACCACGCAATTTGTAGGACAATATGACTGTTCAATTACATAAATATTAAGTTTAAGGATCCTGTTACAGTTAAAAGCTTCAACCAATATCCATACAAAACAAAAACTAATAGCTGTAGCCCAGAGCTTCGCTCTCGTGGGTCTTTGTTTGGTCACTACTCAGCTACTATTAGTCGTAGCGTGATGTTATATAGCCTATAGCCTACCTCAATAAATGGGCTATCCACCACTAAAATCATTCGCGTTCAACAAAACAAGCAAACAAATTTTTCAGTTTTATTATATTAGTATAGAATTATACATAATTATAAAACAATGCCTACACCATATTGTAATGGTCACCCACTCAAAGGTATAAGTACGGTTGCGTGTAAGTAAATCAACATCTTTCAAAATTATATTTATTAGAAAAATAGAAAGCGAGTTTTCGAAAGTTTTAATTAAATTTCACTACATTATATAGATTCACGGAATTAAGCTAGCTCGTGTAAGCTCAAAATCAAATAATATCTAATATCAAACAAAATTCTAGTCAATATTTACCAAACAGGTTTGCGTAACAAGCAGAATGTAATAGTGTGGTTAAAACAATACCGAATGCAAATATCAAAGCGAATATTAGCTTTCAGCTGCATGTCCAAGTTTGAAGAAAAATCTGTCTAAAATCATCAAACTTAGATACTATTTTTGCAAGACTATTGCAATACAATTATGTCGTTCTTGTATAGCACGGCAGTGTTTTCGTCATCATTCGCAGTTTGCAGGACTGCGGCTATGTTATTGTAGAAAATATCAGTTTTTGTGGACATAAATGTTTATAATGTGACGTCACCGTGGCGCAGTGGTTAAGGTGGTCGCCTCCCCACTACATCGCCGTGCTGGGTGACGTGGGTTCGATTCCCACACGAGACAAATATTTGTGTGATTCATAGATATTTGTTTCTAGTCTGGGTGTACTTTGTGTCCGTAGTTTCATGTTGGTAAAGCTCCCCGCGACACAGGGCATGTTCCCTAGTGCGGGCGTTGTCTTTAAAAAAAAAAAAAAAGTTCAACGTAGTTTTAACTACAACTTGTAATCCTAGCAACAAAAATAATGGCAAAAATAGAAACATGCAGGCCACTAAAATATTTGATAAGAAAAACATAATTTGCAATTTGAATTACCTTAAACTTATTTAACTGTTTAAAGAATTTGAAACCATTAACTAATGTTGCAAACAATTAGGGGCCCGATCCTGCTAAATTAGCAGATGATAGCAGACCGATGGACTAATATCAACCAATCACAGGCTAGCAATATGGCGCGATTGACTTAGTAAGCCAATCACAGCTGTCGAATGAGACCATCGGCTTACCGTTGTGTTAGCAGGATCGGGCCCCTGTTTACCTGATCAGCAAATTTACGACTAATGACCTATATTACCTATTACCTATATTCATATCAGTATTCTGTTTTTTACCTAAAACCTGAGTCCTATTATTCAGTGCGTAATATTTTATTGTTTATTTACATTAAATAATAACTGGCAGTAATTTGAAATGAGCTAATAACGATTTATTTTCTTTCCATTTATTTCTAGACTTATTCAGAGCAAACAATTCACGACGTTATAAGAATTTTAATTCATGTAATAAGAAGTGCTTCGTTTAAATAATGACTCAACTTTCAATATGTTATTGACAAGCCTGAATTGATATTTGAATAGAATTATTTTATGAGTATATTTTATCAAAGGAATATTAATATATTTTGCGCTACATTAGGTAAACCGCAAACTCAACTATTTACTGAGTGGTAAGTATATAGACTGCTGCCATTATCACAAATGATCGAACATGTTAGTGAAATCTCCAGCTAAAACTTATGTATACTACGATTTCTGCTGCAGTAGTGTCCGATTAATAATACAAATTACCGCAACTAAATTTATTTAACTTCAACTGATACATAAATCATTGACCGAAAATTGATATGTGTCCTTATGGACTTTTTATGTTGAGATAAAACTAATTAGGCTAATAGTAGAGGTAGATGTCACCCAATGGCAAAGATTATTCAACACGCATGGGTATCGGTAATTGTCAGAGAATCAAGTCAGCCTAGAAAACAAATTCAAAAAAGTTCCCTCAAATCCGAAATGGTTTTAGGTTTCGGCTAAGCTCTTGCCTGAATCAAATAAATTTGAATGAAAAAATCTCATTGTCTGATTTTTTTATAATGTTAGTGATCCCTGAAGTGTATTCTAAAGTCAGGTTTATTACTCTTTTGTGCTATAAACAATAGTACAAACAGCATGAAAAGAGTCTTTTAATTTTATGTCGGAGTGCCCCTAACTGAGCTCGGAAAGTTTTTCTATTTTGTTTTTTTCATTTTCCGTTTGTAAGTTTTCACTTTGCACTGGCTGAGTTATTGCGCCATTTCTTTTAGAAAGCTTGAGATAAATTGTGAAAATTGTCTCAGAAATGTACTCAAGTTGAGTTAGCACAATTTAGGTGACGCGGTTCTTGTAGATGTACACCAGTTTTTGAAAGTTGTAGTTCGCACTTGAAGAAACAAGTGGCCCGAGTTTTTTGCCAGCTCTTTTTCTGGTGTCTCATGATTTCGTCAGATAAGGAACGGATATCTTCTTAGCTTTTTAAGACGATCATAAAATAAATGTAGTGTTTTAGTTCTACATGAATATATAACTTGATTAATTGATTTATATACGCGTCAAATTTAGACAAGCCTATTTTGTCGTCCAAATGCAGTAGTCAAGTATTTTCCTAAAATGTGCCACGTCTATTTAAGATATCTTACCTGTGCCGTGAGCTTCAACGAACTCCAAGATGTTAGGTGGGATGGAGCACTCCTCGTAGAACTCACTGAGTAGCAGCTTCTGGATGTGGCCAGCTGGGTACGTGATACCCTGTTCTTTGTAACCGTCACAATTTGTTTTGGCGTGCAAAAGTTGAGCGTATACCCTAGTTAAAAAAGAAAAGCTTTTAGAATTGAAATATTTTGAATTTTTCGAAGCAATAATTTTTCGACTCATTTCAGCGCAATATATATTCCGATTGGATAACACCCTGGAGCCATGAGGCTCTGCCTCTTATCCCAATTAAAAAGAGGATGTTCGATATTAATCAACCTTTTTCTATAATGGGGCTATAGTTGGAATGAGTATTGAGTAATACGAGAATATGGGGTGGGTTTTCTTCTCATTATATTTATAAAAGCAAAGATAATGACAATTTTTTTTTAGAATGATAAAGTCAATGGTATAAGGTAGCCTTTTCAACAATCTATCTATCTATGGATTTGGCTACTAAAGTTAGAATTTTGACATATTTTGAATGGAGCTTATAGGGCGTAAATCAATTTTGATATCGCTTCCTCGATCTGACAACGATATAAAAATTAAATAAGTCGAATGTCTAGATTTCAAGTAGGCCCACTATAATGTGTGAAGCGATTTGGAATTATTTATTCCAGTGTTATTTTACAGTTTACCTTCATTAATACCTACTCCGTGAGCGTCTTCAATCACGTGACACCTTTGTTAAAGCTTTAAAAGATTATAATAATCTGACGAAATTAAGTAACTTTGTGAAACAAACCTCCTTGAGTCCTTGGCCTTTTGCAAGAACACGACGACGATGGCTTCAGACCTCGCATAACCGTTGGCACTGTTGTCAAAACTCTTACACCTGCCGTCTGGTGATAATACTCCCAACCTGACAAACAATGTTGCGTATAAGTTAATAATCTGTTTTAAACACTCCATACCTCGTGCTGAACTTCAGACATACTTCAAATAAAACTTTTGGAATATTTAGCCATTTAAATAATTTTGCCTTGGGATAAACCCCTAGAGGTTTTTGACCAAGGCAAAATATGTTGTTAAAAGTGTGCTAGTAGATTATTGTATAATAAATAAATGAACCATTGGCAAAATAGTTCAAGCTAGAGTCAGTATTTGATATATTAATGATTGAACATATTTATATTTGAAAGGTTTTTGTAACTACTATTATTATAAAAAAAAATATATCAATTTAAATATTATTAATTGATCCATGCTTTAAACAGATTTAGTTATTTTCAACACTGATCAATATTTGCTACTTATTTGATTTCGTCTCACAAAAACGAGATTGTATCGTAAACAACAAAAGCTAAAAAAATATTTTTCAAAATTTCAAAACGCCTGTATAATGTGTTTATTTAATGATTTTTTAATAATTTATAATTTTTTTAATGATTTTTATAATATTTATTTAACGATTTTATAATTTATTAAAAGTGTTTGTTATGTATAGTAATTGTAATTTATTGTATTATTGTAAGTGCTATGGATAAATTTGTCCGAAATAAACTATTATTATTATAATAATGTATACTGTAGCATACATACAAGACTGGTGCCAGAACTGAATTCACAATGATAATTGAATTCTAGAAATAGTCTTGTCAAGTAGTTTATGCATGCAACATGCGTTTTGAAATTATGGATGCCTGCAGCTAATTTTGTTGCTAACCATACATATCTCGTTTTTGTGAGACATAATAACATATTATTGTTACAAACAGAAAATACTTTCTTTATACTTGTACAAATTGTGAAAGAGAACAAAAAGCAAATACTGTGTGTTTCTTTTATCCCAGTTTAAGCTGGTATAACGGGATAAGTATAAGGAAGTTGATAAATAATGCTCTTAGATTATCTACTGCTTTACTATTACTTAGTCACAGAAGAATGTTAGTTACTTAACGTCTCTTTTTGTTTAATAAAAGTGTAAAATATTCTTTAAGCATCGCTTTTTTGTTTTTAGCTTTCTTTTTCTGAATTATATGAGCTTCTTTCTTAATTTGCATAAAGATCATGCCTTTTTCCCAATAAAGGGTTAGGCAAACATAGCTCTCTTTTTTTTTAAGCTCATATTGCAAAACAATGTGTTCACAAAATGCTATTAACGTTTTCAAATACATAGTTGGTACCATGTGATTACACACCATTTTGTTCGACGAAAAGAAATAAAAATTTGATAGAGATATTTTTTTTTATTTTTTTTTTATATCCTAATTAATTTCAATGCAATTCAGGGTGTTTTGGTTCTGTACTATTCTGTGATATTTCAAACTGTAACCAAATGAAATTGTAACTACTTTGGCGATTAAAAAGAGTGGCCTGAGTATCTTGCCAAGTTCTTCTCAGAGCTTAACCTTGTCATTTACTGACACCTATTTTCACTTTGTATGACGTTCTTAAGTATGAGGTATGTAATATATATGCAATAAGGGATTTGGTTGATTACTTAATTGCATACATCTTTCGCTTTTTCAACGTTAATTAATCTTTTCAAACATTCTGACCGGTTTAGGGTACACCTGATCTGTCTTTCTTTAAAATTTAATACAATTGGCTTACCTAGAAAACTGTAGTGATACATAAGGATGCAGACACAAGTTGGAACCTCCAACAATAGCGGCGTCACAGTGTCCATCACGGATAGCTCTGAATGCATGTTCTAGGGCATACAGAGAACTTGAGCAAGCTGAATCTACGGTGTAGGAAGGGCCGGTGACTCCCAACCAGTAGGAGATACGGTTGGCCAACATAGCGCGGGAACATCTGTGAAAGAAATATTTAGTTAATTTTGCGCTTCCTGTGGGGAATCAAAGCGAGGTTTTGAACAAAGAATGCGATGGTGGCTGAATGGATAAGGGACCGGCGCGGCGTCCCCGGGCACGCAGTCCGTATTCGATCCCGACCGGCAGTCCCAATGATTCCACTTTGTGGAATTTATATGTACTAGTCATGTGACTTACCCGCTGACGGTGAAGGAAAACATCGTGAGGAAACCCACATACCCTAGAAGAAATTCTAAGTGTATGTCTGATCCACCAACCCGCACTAGGCCAGCGTGAGTGGATCATGGCCTAAAACCCTCTTAGCTCTCTAAATAGAAGAGAGACCTTGAGTCCAGCAGTGGGATTTAATGGGTTGCTGATGATGATTCTTCTAACGGCGCTAAGCGCTGGGTGCTGTAGCTACAAAGTTTGCAAACCGTGCTCAGTGGCGTGTAATTGGCGAGGTCTATCTCCAGCAATAAATCAGTATAGGCTGATGCTTAATTATTATTGAAGTTTATACTTTGGTAGGTCTTGATAAATGCTAAGGGTCTGTCTCGCGATAAGAAGATTAAATCTCTCTATCAAGTAAATAATGCGCCGAGATTAAAAGTTTCAAACTAAGCGAACCACACGAAGTTATAGCGTATTGGAGTTATGCCATATTGCATAAGTAATAAGTTGTTAACCACAAGCCACGCTCCCCCCATATAGTTACTTAAAACTTTGATGAAAATGTGATAATAATAGATAGTAAACAGTTTTATATCGTGTTAAAACAATTTGCTCGGAAACTCCTATACGGATCAGTTTATATACTAATATTATAAATATATGCATTATTATTATATAGGAAGCAATTTTTTTGAAATGTTTTTAATACAATTTTTAGAATTAGGTGAAAAGTGTGTAAATGAACGAAATCATTGCGTTTAAAGTTCTATTTATATGCAAATAACACATTGGAACTTGCAAGGCGTTATTTTCATAGTAAAATAACTGTAAGCATTACGGATATTTACTTTTTAATACAAGTTCACGAAATTCTAAAAAGAGTATTGAAAAAATATAGTTTCAAAAAAAAATAATAATAAAAATCGAAAACTAAGATAATATGACACTAGATTGCGATGTTGCCATACCTCTGTATAAACCCTCTTAAACGATGTTTAAATTGACATAAGCCATTGTTTCAAAGTTGTCAATTTACCATATTTCGTAATAAGGGTAGGAGTTTATTTGTTTGGTTGAACGCTGTAATCCCATGAACTACTAACTCGAATTGGTAAATTATTTTAGTGTTCGGTAGCCCATTTATCGAGGAAGACTGTAGGCTATATAACATCACGCTATGACCAATAGGAGCTGAGTAATGGCCAAAAAATGATCCTGAGCGAAACTTCGAGAACAGACTATTACGTTAAATGCAGTTATGTTTCTTTCCAAAAATAAAGGAATGTTTTCTTTGAGTAAAATTATCTATTTCTAGTATTTCAAGTACTTTCCCTCCAGGTGGCATTACAAAATTCCAGCCTGTATATAGGTACCTATAGTTATTTTTATTTAAAGTGTTTCCAAAAGGAGCGTCAACAAGAAAACAAGCCTGATTTTATTCTCAAACGCAAGGATTCATTATAATGTACAGTCAACGATGAAAGTAATAACATTGAACAAAATATAACAAAATTACTATGCAATAATAACTATGGCAAGTTTTAAACGCTTTGCGAACTCCGGTGCGCAATTGTAATAATGAACGCTAAGTGCAGTTGAGGCGCGAAAGCGCTTTTAATCGCTTTTACTGCCATTGTACTAGAATAAATTTAATATTGCAACTTGTTGTATGGAAATTTAGTTTTGGCTTCGGGAAAGATTTTGTTCATACATATTACTAATATTATAAAACTATAAGTCGCGCGAGGCTGCACTCCCTTTGGTGTTTATTTGGCCACTGCTCAGTCCCTATGGGCCGTAGCGTGATGTTATATAACCTTCCTTCTATAACCTCGAC
This sequence comes from Laspeyria flexula, assembly GCA_905147015.1. Classification (NCBI taxonomy): domain Eukaryota; kingdom Metazoa; phylum Arthropoda; class Insecta; order Lepidoptera; family Erebidae; genus Laspeyria; species Laspeyria flexula. The sequence continues at coordinate 6,801,352 of LR989969.1, read as the reverse complement.
AAATGGGCAACCAACCAACACTAAAAGAATTTTGCAAGTCGGTTTAGTAGTTCTTGAGATCCTAGCATTCGACCAAACAAACAAACAAACTCTTCAGCTGTATAATATTAGTATAGATAAAACTTATAGTAAATAAGTTATTATCACACATGAACGGCTGAAAGGTTACAATTTGTCAGGCAAATAGATTATAGTCTGGATTACAAATATTTATAAACAAATAGATTACACTTTTACCGATACGAGTATACCACGTAGAAGGAGCCACGGGAAGAAACTAGTAATATTAAAGGCTAAAGCTTGTGTAGTTATTGAGTAAAATACCGGTGACATACGGACGGACATGACGAAACTATATTTTGACGGAATCCTAAAAATGTGCGTTATCTTACCCGGTAATACCGAAGCCGTTGACCTGCATCTTCTCGTAAAACCATGTCTTCTCTGACTCAGAGAAGCAAGCACCAACGAACACACCAGTCTTCGTGTCTCTCAACTCTTTGGGATTTACACCTGAGAACAAACAATTTATAGGAATATTATTATTATTTATACGGGTTGCCTCGATGGTGCAACGGTAGTGTATACAGTTGTGGTTTCTTAAGTCTCGGGTTTGATTGTCGGGACAAATATTTGTATGATTTGCAAATGTTAGTTTTGGAGTTTGGGTGTTTTTCTATGTATAATATTATGTATATCAGTTGTCTAGATCTTATAACATAAGCTTAGCTTATTTACCTACAAGTTAGTTGAATAAAAATGTTCCTAATATATTAAAAAAAAGATTAGATTCCATGCATTGTGCGGTCCACACAACCTATTATAATCGCACTCAGTAGAGGCTTGTGATTATGTGGTCGCGATTCTCTGCAAGGAATCATCACTGATTTTGTTCATCTGAATGTAGAACAGTAAAATGCCTTGTATACTTATTTCAGACAACATAGAGGAAAAACATCTTCAAAAGATCATGATCAAACCAAAATACGTATTACAAAATTTCAAGCCCTAATAGGTAAGTTCGATTTATTGAGATCACCTATGATAAAATTGGCACGGAGCGGTATACGTAAGTATACCTACAGCTTGTAAACGTTTGTCAGAGTTTTTATCACATAATTTTCACCGTATATTTTTCGGTGAACGAGACAATGACAACAAAAAATCAATTGAGGACAAAAGGAAGCCATCGTAGTACGTATCTACCGAGGCTATGAAAAAATAAATTCTCATCAATACTCATGATATTATTATGAATGAGTTTTAAATACATTTGAAAATGAACTCCTTATCGGGGATATAAAATGCGAGAAAGAATTAAAAGTAGGTGTTTACGGGGTCCATAGTATATACGTAGTTCTTTTAAAAACAACGGTCGCACTAAGTAACAAGCCGTGGGGATCACTACACAATTTGATATATAGGGATACTTAATACACATTTAATAATGCTGTCTACGATAAAAATAGTAAAAATTAAGTATCAGAATAAAAATAAACTTGCATGTGACATTTTCTCAGTTCAATATAAAATATTTCAAAAACATATTACTGAATACAGTATTATGGTACTAGTCTCTTGAATTATTCAACAGTATGCGATCCTTTATTTCTTTATTATAATAAGGGCTTAAGAGAAATCGATCAGCTACTACTGGATGCTGTGGATGTGTGGATGTGTGCTGGATGTGTGGTGCTACTGGACTTTGTGGATTTAATACAATACAAAATTCTGCACAGGTAAAGTTTGACTGTACATTTTTGCTTCAAGTTCACAATCTTGCACACAGCAAAAATTACTCAAAATGTATCGAGTTTGTTTTAATACCTAAAAAGGTTTTCTATGTTACTGATATGGTGCAATAATTTAAGTTATTCATTTTAGATCCTAAATCAAATATTAAAACTTAATAGCATAAAATACTGCATTCTTACAGCATGTAATTTTTGATCCCCAGTTATCCGAGAAAACTTTTAGCGCAGTGACGTACCACAATCGGTAAGAATCGAACATTTCCAAACAACCAAAGAAATCTACGTGATCGAGTCCACTTCACAACTTTTATTATCAAATGAACAAATTTGAATTCTGTGGCTTGTCGCAAAGGCAATATTGAGTTATAATTACTCTGTGGGATGGAACTTTTAATGGATCCAAAGATAACGGGACGTCCCCCGCATTCGATTCGAGTAATGTTAGAGAAATTGTTTTATTGTTGATGATAACATTTTAGTGCTTTTCATTAAAGTATTACGTACTGAAGCGCTAAATAGACGAAACGTAGAAATCATGTTCCCAATTCTGATATTTGTAAACTTTTATTCATTTAGTTCTATTCCGCGAAGGTATAGGCAGAGGGGTATACCACCCACATTTCACCACATTTGTTAGACCCCATGTAACTAAAACTAAAACTCGGGCCTGACTGGAAATTTCATGTTAGAAAAATGCAATACCCGGGAATCGAACCCTGAAATCCTTACGTAACAGTCGTAGACACTCTCATTACGCCACAGAAATAGTTCTGTTCTAAATTATTGTGAATGACAAAGATAAGAATTGAGTTACATTTTTATAATTTTAGCAAGAAATTTTCCAATATAATAATTGCGTTCTTTAGTAATACTACTTTAAACCAAGTCTTTTACAATCGGTTTTTTTAACATCTTTCATTAATTTCTCCAATGTCTAATGAACATGTGTTTTTATCTTAAAACCTTTTATAGGAACCGTTTGAATACAACTTTAGAAAAGCTCTTATCGTTAAAAAACGGATCTGTACGGAATGAAAAGAAATGGATAATGATCTTGTTATTATGAATGTTGAGACTGAGGCATAAATTAGAACTAGATTTGTTATGAAAAGTATTCACAAAGCGCAAACACGTCTTGCTTTTGATGTAAAATGTCTTATCAAACGGACAGGAAGACATCTCACAAATATAATTTAATTAAGACGCTGAAAAGCGAATATTTATTTTTCTGTTTGGTCCACGTCTATGGTGATATGAATTTGAATAGCCCATTGGATTTGTTCTGTAATTTGTAGCATTTTAAAAAATGTTCAACAATCAAACCTTTTTTTTTTTTTTTTTGTTTTTTTTTCTTGGGGAAATGCCTAAATCAACATCGTTTAACTTCGGGTGAATAAGTGCGACTAATTTTGTGCCCATATTTATGTGGTTTGAGAATATTCTAATGCCGTCAGCTATATACTTTAGTTTGTATTTAACTCAGCATAGATGAGATTTTCCTTTTGAAGTTATGACAATGTAAATAAAATTAATATTTATATGGAACCACCAATCAGTGACATCTTCAAATTCACCAGATAACGACAATGGATGTGTGAAAGTTTTACCCAATTGGCTTCAATATATTTTCAAGGAAATATAAGATAGAAAGGGTGGCGTAATTAGATATGATTAAAGTTCTAATTACTTTGGAGTTAGGTTGCTAATTGAAACTAACTTAGGCAACTTCAGCTGCTACAAGATCGACAAGTTGTGAGCTGACGGCTGAACGAAACTATATCTTACTTTTACTAATATCATAAATACGAAAGTCAAGATGAGTGTAGCAAAGTCTAGCGTACTTACGACATTTTGTCACCGTGACAGCGTGACTGTTTTGTCACTTTAGTCGGGTGCATGAAGGTGTCTGAAAATGCGCGCATTTATATCACTACATTTTTATTGTCAGACATTTCCACACAGACATAAGTGGCAATAAAGCAACAGTGATAATATTCGCTAGTCCTAGAGCTGTAAATGCACTTGCGATGTTAGGACCATGACTTACATCACAATATTATGTAAAATGGAGACACTGTTTTGGCATCCTGGAATAGTATTAGGAAAATTTACTGTCACCTCTTTTGGCTTTGTATGACGTTCATAAATATAGTATATATTATTATTTTTTGGTTAAAGCCATAGAGGCTTCTTTGCTACGTCAACCAGTTACTATACTACTGATCTCTTGTAGCGCCCACACATACACTTAGAATTTACTTCTACTAGTGTGTGGGTTTCCTCAAGATGTTCTCCTTCACCGTTAGCAGATGGTAAGTCACGTGACTAGTACATAGAAATTACACAAAGTGAAATTTACATTGGTACTGCCGGTCGAAATCTTATCCGTTTGGCCACCATCGCTTTCCACGTTCATAGGTATCATGGTGATTTTAATGAAAATAAAATATTGACTAATACCGTTCTAACACTAGCTACATTTCTTCTTCAAAGCTCAATATCTGCTGATAGAATACACCCCCTTTATATAGCATTGTTCTTCAAAAACGAAATACAAAAGACCGTTCGTTCCCTACTAAAAATTCACAGCAACTTTCCGAGAGCTCGATCAAAAGGTTGAAAATTGTTCCGTTACGGATTTAATTCATCCAAGTGCTTCCGAGTCGTGGTGTAGACAAATTGGCCTCATTACCCACAAAGAAAGGCACCTTTATCGATTGAAATAGGTATTGTGGGTATTATCTGATGGATCGTGTTACACCGTCGCGAGCACAACGAACATTCGTGTCTATGTTCCCATAAATTAAACAAGAAGAATGTTATAATAGCGAATACCAGGAGCAAAAAAAGCATCTTTAAAACCTTGACAAGAAGATGTTTCCAGAAACTGCTTATAAACCTCATTGTTCAGAGTGCATAACATTTTATAATAGAATTAGACTGAAGGCGCCATTATCTAACAAATCCTTTGAACACTGACTACCATAGTTTAAATTAAATCACTTTGATCAGGATTGTAGAACGGGAGTTTGCACGTTTGCAAACAGTCAGCCGGCATTTGTATCCAGGTGGAAACGTCGCTAAGTAAGGTATGTAAAAACTTCCTATTTCAAATTTCTAATATTGATCTAACGCGAAAAAGTAAATAGGTACTTTAATTTTTTGTTACACAACAGTGAAATAGAGTGCTTACTTTAAAAGTTAACCAGAATCAATGTAACTGATTGTGAACGATGGAAGAGGGGTTCCAAATGTACAGTTTTCCGTCTGGATGATCACCCTCAGCCACTGTCCTTTAATCTTAACTTATTGTATATTGGATTTCAAAACATACCCACTAGGACTTATCACAGTTTTCTCGCCAGCAAATTGGTTAATATTTCTCATTTTCCATTACCAAGATGAGTATACCAGTAAAATGTTTTAGAAGCAAAGGCCTAAGGCGAGTTTGTAGCATTTTATTTCTAAAACAGGCTTTTAAAAGTATGAGCTATGAATATAGCTGGCGAGATAAGATCATGTTGAGCAAGTTTTTCTGTGTAATCCAATACTACATTTATTCATTACACAGCTACAAATACGATACACATATTGGTCTACTAACTATATTAAATAATAACATCATTACATAAATACATAGCCCATATATTTCTATACCTACGGAAATAATACGTACTGGACAAATGCAGGTTTTTGAAATTCTTACTAGCAAAGCCGAAAATTATTGTTCCTTCTAAACTACACATGATTAATTTATAAGGCTTTTCTAAACATCATATTTTAAAGGAACGCTAAAAGACTCTAAACTATTTGTGAGGACACCAACGTCATGAACCGATCAATTGAATGAGTGCAGCAGAATGATCGCCAGTAGGGAGAGGTGATGAAAAATAATAAAAATACTTACCGGCATCAATAACAGCTTCGTAGGCCTTTTCCAGCAGGATCCTACACATGGGATCCATGGTGTGTGCTTGCTTGTAATGGACGCCAAAGAAGGACGCGTCGAATTTGTTGACATTGTTGATTTTGCCAGTTCGTTGGGGAATTTCAGGGTGAGCAAGCTTCCAGCGACGAGCGTCCCCGGAGATTAGATCCACCTGGAATTAGACAATATTAGGACTTATGTTAACCATATTATTCAGAACAAAAGAAAAGTTGACAAAGATATTTGTTGTAATGGTTCTGTTATGAATAAAATGTAACGAAATAGGTCTCGTATTTAAACAGTTAGGTTTAAATACAGACTTATTAATTAAAAACATAAATTTTGATATTTAATGAGCACAGAGCAGAGATATAAATATTAAATAAACAAAAAATATATGAGTTGGTCACCTTTAGTCACTAAATAAATATTACGATTTAGTTACTTAATGTAACTAACTTAGACGTCAGTAACTTAATAAATAAACCTTATATATTTAGACACAGTAAACGTTAACTGCGTTGCGATTTAATACCTAGTACACCCAAAAATGTATGCTTAATTTGAGGCTATCAATCTGTTTTAGATACAGAAATATTTCTATGGTTTTACAGACGGACGGCAGGCCCCCAGCTAGGTGTACCGACGCCCTGAAAAAGGTTGCTGCGTCTGACTGGACTGCAGATGTCGGAGTGTTATGGCGTGTGTTAGGAGAGGTCTATGTCCAGCAGTGGGCTGCAATAGACTGGACTGATGATTATAAACGAGATAGGTGCTCGTTTTACAAATTACAATGTAACTAGACTGTCACCGTGGCGCAGTGGTTAAAGTGGTCGCCTCGCCACTACATCGCCGTGTTGGGTGACGTGGGTTCGATTCCCACACGAGACAAATATTTGTGTGATTCATAGATATTTGTTTCTAGTCTGGGTGTACTTTGTGTCCGTTAGTTTCATTGTTGTAAAGCTCCCCGCGACACAGGGCTTGTTCCCTAGTGCGGGCGTTGTCTATAAAAAGAATGTTAGTAAAATCAATATTAGCAGATATCTGCCTAAAAGACATTTTTTCTCGCTACTACCTGCCATTGCCACTCTCGAATAACTTTAATTACTTAATGGTGCAGTCTTTTATTGGGATAGACTTAGGTACCTCTACCTGTTGAATCTCTTGGTCGGTACACCTGAATAAGTATATTCCAGATGCCTTTGGTGTGAAAATCCAATTAGGTACTTCACTGATAAATTACACACTGACTACTATAGACTGAATTGATATAATCACTTCTTGAATGACTTACCTTATTGAAAAGGTTTTCTTGTAGGTGTTTAACTGAGTCGGAGTCTGGGAAGTATCCTGACACACCGCTGATGAGGACCTCGTCACCGGGCGGAGGGTGAGACAGCCGATGACCGGACGTCAGCCTGTCCTCCGCTATTGTTGTCGGCGCCATCTATCCACACAAATAGAAGTTAATTTTTAGAGCTAATTTTTTTTTTTATAAAAAAAGTATTATTTTATATCCTAGAGAATTATTTAGAGAAATATACTTTGCCACTAGGACTGGCCGACGAACGGCCGAGAATACGACTTATTTTTAACAATATTAACTTTCTCAATTCTATATTTACGCGGCTATTAACGTCCTTAACGTTCAATAGTTCACAGGGCAAATATTTAAACATAAAGAGGTTCTAAATAAACAAAAACTACCTAACTAACTGCCGTATGTTTCTTAACTTTAAAGTTTATAAAGTAAAAACTTGTAATACTTAAGTCTATACGCCTAAAGACGATTATTCGATGAAAAAATTCTATTAATAACAGATTACTGCTAATTGATATCTCTGAGTGCGGCATTAAGATAGTTAAGAAGTTAAAACAGTTTGTTGCGATTACGTCTGTATCGTTTAAAGCTATTGCAAGCAACATAGCTCTACACTAAATAAAAATAATGTACAACAGAACCATAAAAGTCCTCATTCTAAAATAGACTTTTGGGATCTAAATATCATTGCCTTTCTTATTAAACAATATTTTATGATACAATAGTAAACAATACAACTTAAACGTAAATTGTATGAACACAATTCAAACATTTATTCCATTAGTACATTGTATGCAGTAGGAAGTCAAATATTTCCTTCACTCGCCGTCAACGTGTACCCGTAACTACGGCATCGTCATTTTAATCAAATTAACTTGTGAATTCAAAATTGCACTTTGAACTTTAGGAATTCACATTTGAATTCTAATTTAAATGCCTCGGGTTAATTTATAAATATAATTATACTAATTGAATTTCAGCAAAAACTAACACTCAATTATAATATGCAACTGAGGGAGTTCAATATCGAAGCTGATGATAATTAGTTTGAGACACATCCGCGAGAAACGTTATCGTTACTTCAACCCATAAACGTCGCACTGCTGGGCACGTGTCTCCTCCAAAGAATGTAGAGGGAATTTAACCTGCTATACAACGCTGGCCAGACAGGTTGGTATAGGTTTTGATTCGAATTTTCCTTATCTCACAGTGCTCTTTTCTGCATAAGGTTACTCGCAATTGCCTCTTATGACATCCATCCGGGTTGAAATGGGGTAGTGACATTATGTATTTATTTATTTATTTACACAGAAATGTACAAAGGCGGACTTAATGCCAGAGGCATTCTCTACCAGTCAACCTATAGGGTGATGCAGAGAAGGGTCAAATGCATAAAAAAGAGATAATTACGAATTAAATTAATTCAGAATTTCAACATTTAACATGTACCTACATATACAGGGTGTAGGTATACGACGATACGACATTAAATGACAAGGCAGCCAGTGTTAACCCTTATAAACATATTCTAATATAAATTATTTAAAAAAAAAAGAAAAAAAGCTACACATTATTTAAAGTCAAAAAATTTAAGAATATAAAACTACACATTATTTTTCTATCATGTCGTTTTCGACATGACGACGACAACAGTGCGGAACAGAGTAAGAAATACGATAATGTGAAAGAGTCAGAGATATTTAAATGAATTGAATGACGTAATGACAACATACGATCAACGTAAATACCTACAGGTTGTTTAAAACTGTGAACAACTGTGACATAAAGAAAGTACATTTGCGTCTAAGCTATTCCTGTTTATTTTTTTTGATATAGCCTTCTAACATCCCATGCTACACGTGATTTCATTTAATGTCGTACCGTCGTATACACCCTGTATATGTATATATATATATTATATATATATTTTTTCCTTTTCTTATTTGCAATCGGTCGCTAGAATTGTAATTAATATAGTTGCAGGACTTAAATGGCAATTCCGGTGGGGTGGCCAGCGCCAACCTTACCACTCAAATAAGGTGATCGCTTTTTAGCCTCTTTATCACCCTAGAAGTGTCCAACAACTCTTCTACAAGTGGATTTTGGTGTGATCTTAGCCGCTCCATATGTTGTTGCAACGCTCAATTTCAGAGATAACTGTTAGCACTACATATATATAATAATGTATTCTTAATCCGAACTACACGGATCGCCCAGTCTTAATTGTAGATAGACCAAGTTGAGTCCCGATATCCAATTGCCGATATTATTATGGCATTGATTTATGCTGTCACGTGTTGTGGACAATGTTCCATATGCATGATGAATTCAACTGCGACAATCAGTCCCGGTAACCTCGACTGGTCCGTTATATTAACTACCTACTAAAACCACATTTAAATTACTATTTGAATATTAGCTACGTATCACATTATTTTATTTTTATGGAAAAAAGTTTTGACGAATCGAAAGTACCGTTGTGGGTTTGAATTTTTCCATTACTTGATTAGCATTTATGTGAAGGAAGACTGATTTGGAAAAATGTGTCTAAAGTGAAATACTTAAGGAGGGCTTTCTCATAACTTTCATGTACGGAATTTGACTGTCGTTATTTCATCGACTTCCTTCCTTGATCTGACATAGCCCAAATTAATTTAAAAAGAAAGATAAAAACAGAGATTAAATTCGATTCACAGAAATTCTATGAGTAAGTATGTCTGATCCACCAACTCGCACTAGGCCAGCGTAAGTGGATTATGGCCTAAACCCTCTCAGCTCTCTAGTTAGGAAGAGTAGAGGAGACCCGAGCCCAGCAGTGCGACTTAATGGGTTGCTGATGATGATGATATCCATAATATCAGTTTATATATAACACAGAACAAAGAAGTAGCTTTTGTTTTAGAAAAGTGTATCAGAAAATGCATATCTATAAAATAGTATTACAGTTAGTACTGAATATTGTAGAGTTGTTTTGCAATAGTATATAATTATAATGCAGTATAATACATATATATATATATATAGTATGCAGTACCAATATAATTTCCAAGTGTTTCGAGTGCTTTCACAACGTAACGAAGGCAAACATCTAGTCTAGAACAGCTGCTTATTAGCAAAACAAATATTTGGCCTTTGGATCAAACTGTTGTTGCAAATTGTTTAATACTATATTACTTTGTAGTACAAATAATTAATTGGTAGATATATTGTGATGTTAATATTAATGTCACTACCCCATCTCAACCCGTGGGTGTTGTAATAATCGACTAAGCGAGTTAACCTTATGCAGACATGAGCAGCGATGGTGACTGAATGGATAAGGGACCGGCATGCAAATCACGCGGTCCGAGTTCGAACCCCACCGGCAGTACCAATGTGGATTCCACTTTGTGAAATTTATATGCACTAGTCAAGTGACTTACTATCTGCTAACGGTGAAAGAACACATACCCTAGAAGAAATTCTATGAGTATGTCTAATCCACCAACCCGAACTAGGCCAGCGTGAGTAAATTATGGCCTAACGTCAGCTCTCTAGTTAGATCCGAGCCCAACAGTTGGACTTAATGGGTTGCTGATGATGATGAGACAAGAGCGCTGCAAGAAAAGGAAAATTCAGAACAAACCCTATACCAACCCGTCTGACCAGCGTGGTACAGTGGGCTAAACTCCCTTTTTACGATGTTTATGGGTTGAATTGATGATGTTAATGAATATGTAGGTATGTAACACTATGTAGCTAGCTATACCTACTATTCAAAGTCAAAGTCAAATCTTTTTATTCAAAACGGTAAAAACATTTTGTGAACACATTGATTTGATCCATTAGTTTAATTCACTACATGGTGTTCAGGAGGTGCCATAAAGGGACCCTGAATATCTTGTAGTGTAATAACCACTTTAGTTGGTGCACAATTTGCATAACAACCTAAGCAACAGGATATTCGGTATTGTATTATAAATATTTAAAACTTTGGAAATACGTATTTAGTTGTATGTAAAATACAATTTTGATTTCAAACGTTTAATATTCAAAGGTTATGCAAATGTATACGTAATTGACCTTAGGTTATCGACTATATACACCTAACTAAATATATTTATTAGTACGTGTGTTCACTTGACAAAATAATGTAAGTATATTCAACAGTTTTTGGTTTTAACTTGTTGAATAAATACATTACTCGATAGCAAATTTCGTCAATTTATAAAAATTGCAAAATGATTGTACCATTGTTAGGTTTGTAGGTAAATCTTTTTTCTTTATTTCACTATTTGGCTAATAAAAATCGACTATATATGTATTCGAAACAAGCTCAAGGGTTTTTTTTTAATTTAGACCATCTAACGTGTTTCAAAACGATCTGTAATTGCAGTATTAAAGCTCTTTAACTGATAAAAAAAATTAGAGATGTATTATGTTTTCCTATATTACTGACTAATAGATAAATAAATTGCTACTTCTGTTAAGAATCGGTAAAGGAGAATATCTTATTAATGGCAATAATTATGATGGTATAGATTGCTTATTTTGAAATCGTTTTATACATTTGATGTAAGCTTTGTAGCATTATGTATCTACGTGTTTAGATGCATACAGAAGTTTTTGAACGAACTTATTCTGTCAAAGACACGATCATGCTCACACTGGCGTACCTGACTGCGACTGCGCTAAAATTTTACAGTATCGCGTCATAGTCATTATGATCTATGGGGTCTTTGGTAGTTTCGGACCACGAGTAATTCGAACCGCGGTGTGAATCGTCCAAAGACTATTTCTGAATAAGGCCATTCGCATCGCAGTGATTGGAATGGCTCAAGGTATCTTTTGGAATGAGAATTTGGAGTGAGAAGATACTTTGAGCCATTCGCACCGCTCCAACCACTGCGGTGCGAATAGCACTATTTAGAAATACTCTTTGGGCGATTCACACCGGGTGGCGTTGGAATCACTCGTGGTCAGAACCTACCAAAGACCCGATCTACGCGTCCATTAATACTTAGAGAACAGGGGTCCCCAATCTTTTTCAATCCGCGGCGCACTTACAAGTTTAGTAGGTATATATTTTGTCTTGGCGCATGGCGCCCCAACCTCGCTAACAAGTTGGAAATAATAAGTTATAATAAGTATAAGGTTTCTGGTTCACGACCGACGCTTCTCTTAACTTTTACGGCGCACCATGTCAGGGAACAGTTTGAGAGCCCCTGCTTTATAGGGTAATACTTCAATGAATGCGATGGACAAGAAGAGGTAAGCTACAAGAGTAGGTATAGGAAGAAGAGAACAGGTTGTCTACCAAGACAGTCAAGTGTGAGTTGTCACGTTTCATACATATTCTAGAACATACAAATTTCACGATATTCATTAATTAATACACAACTCACTTGACCTTTAATCCGACATTTATAAAGGCTATTATTGGTTAATCTACAGTGCTATTAGGTACTGGATAATAATAGGAATAATCAATAAGACTAGATTTAAGGGACGTGTGACCTTTAGGGATTTTAGGTACATAAACAAAGTACCTATTTTTAGCATTAAATTATGTAGTTTTGGATAATAGTCACGTATGCCATATTTGTGTTCTTTTGATCTACCTATTGAAAAGCAGTCAACGACAACTTTTTATAACTCTCATTCATCTATAGTCTGACAAGAATAGTTGTTCTGTGGAACTAAATTTGATAGCATTTAGAAGTACAGTAACGCCCCCTTTGTGACGTCATTATGGCACAAAAAGCCGTGTCAGGCTATAGCAATATTGAAATGAAAGCAAATCAGTGACATTCCCAACTCTTATAAGAAATACAAATATCACGCCTTTTTCTCTTATAGGGACGGCAGACATGCTTTACACACACATTTTATCAGCTACTTTAAGGTCCAAAAACGGGGCAAAAAGGTTTCCCAAACAGCCAGTCTAATACTGAGGATTTCTTGACAGAGAAGCCAGCAAAGATCCACCGGAGAAAAGCCACCAATCTGCTTAAGTCCAGCGTGGGTGGATTATGGTCTTAACAGTCTCAGCTCTCTAGATAGAGTAGATGAGACCCGAGCTCAACAGCCCACATTAATGAGTTGCTATTATAAGTCCGTGTAGTGACGGATTAAGAATACATAATGTCCCTAGCCCATCTTAACCCCTGGGTGTCGTAAAAGGCGACTAAGGGAGTAACCTTATGCAGACAAGAACACTGCGAGAAATGGAATATTGGAGAGATATGGTATTATTAATTTATCATATCAAAATTGTTACTGAAATAACGTGATGCCCCTGGTGTTGCAGGTGCCCATAGATTACGGTAACCGCTTACCATCAGGCGGACCGTACGTCTGTTTGCCACCGTCGTGGTATAAAAAAAAAACATCTCAATGTTTAGAAACGTTATTAAAGTTTTGTCTAGTTTAAATAAATTAAGTACGACGTGCGCTATTGGACCCATTCGAGACGTTAAATATTTGCTGACGATAATTGGAATATTAGTCTGAGTATCACAATTTATATTAGAATTAAGAAATAAAATTATTAAATGCTCCTTAATTTAGAATTTAAAAAAGTTACGAGTATATAGAGTCATAATTATGGTTGAAAGCCACGAAAGTTTGACATTTTTCAATCAATATCTTTTGTAGTAAACGTCACCAGAATAAATTACAATCACTTCACAGTAATCAAATTTCTTCATTAAAATTTTCAAGATAGCTTTAAATGTTTTGATAGTAAAATTAATCTTCAAAATCCACTTTTTAATCATGAAATCTAATCTAAAAACTCAAATAAAAACCACTCACCTTTTTAATTTAATTTCTGTCCGAAATATTTAACAATATGCAAATGCACAATCAGGAATTAAACCTGGAACGTGGACACGGGCAGCCGACAACCACTCGTCTGGGCGATGTCACAGCACACACCTTGTATATAAAACGAACAATTAAAAAATATTTATTCACAGGGTGTTTGGCATTGTTTGTGTAATACATGCGCATATGCATTGGTTAGGAAGTCATTACTTACTTTGTTCATGTAGTTTTTTTTTTCATTAGGTACATTAAGTACTTATACAAAAATAAACAAGTAAATAATAAAAAAATTAAAATCACCCAACTGCAAAAAATCAACAGTTAAGCAACACACTAAATAGACCAAAAAATTTTGTAATTATTATACCTGATTCAATTTCAATACATAACATAATTATGTATATAATTGTAATCTACATTTGATTCCTTTTATTTTGACAACGTACTAAGGACTAGTTAAAAAAAAATTACTACTACTAACAATTTGACGCCAAAAGCCCGCCGTTTTGTTTTTTTATTTATTAATACCTATCTAAGGACACTTGGGTTTTTGAAAAGAATCTAAAGATATCAAAATTGTCGCAATCCATCCAGCCGTTTGGAAGAAACACGGGAATAAAGAAATTTACAAACATACAAGATACTCGTGGAAAACAATACCCTTCCTGGCAGTCGGCTAAAAAGACGGAGTAAAATAACTTAACAGGGTAATAAATGTGCGGTTAAATGAACCTTTTTCTAATTTTAAGTAACTCTTGAAAAGGCTATTTTAGTAAATGTGTTAATAATAAAAAAATCCGGCTAAGTGTGAGTCTGACTCGCGCACCGAGGGTTCCCTACGATTAATGCAATTTTTTATATTGTTTTTGTGATCGAAATACTCAATACTCAATACTCAATACTTTATTTGCATTCCACAATGTCAATTAGATGGTAGGTTATAATTCAGGTTTCATTATGGACCCTGCCGGGCACAGCAAATGTAGGAAGGAGGAAGAGCGCTTTAATTGAAAATTTAAATGCTTTATTCTAATCTAAATTTTTATAAATATATATTATAATATTTGGCAACTTTATTTATAAATTGTGTTTATTATTATTCGACTTTGATTTAATATCTTAATTTGATTTTATCTATTTTTATAAATTTATTGTTATATTTAGTTACATTCTATTGTCTATATTCATTAATATATTTTATTTCATTATTAAAATAAATATCATTATAACGTGTCAGTTAGGTATTCATTTAAACTATAGTAGCATTTGTTTAACAGTATTAATTTTATTTTATTTATAAAAAGGTTATATTTTGTTTCATTTTTAATGATGTCAGGCAATTTATTGTATATTTTTATAGACATGACAAATGTACTGTTTGAGTGGAGTTTTAAACGTGAATTCGGTAAGTTAAGTCTTCCTTTATGGCTTAATGTGTATGGTAATTCTTTGTCATTTCTCGTAGTAAAAAAGTGAAGATTTCTTCTAACGAATTTACATATTTCCAAGATATAGATCGCAGGTAAAGTTAGGATGTTATGTTCTATGAAATGGAATATGAAAATGGAAGAAATTAGTAAGATGAAGAAGTAATATATATATATATATATATATATATATATATATATATATATAGCTATGTTATAATAAATATTCACATAAAGGTAGGTGCACCATCTTTATGTAACGTCAGTCCGGAATAAACTCTCATCATCATATCAGCCCAATGATGTCCACTGTTGAACATAGGCCCCACCTAATTTCCGCCACAGCGAGCGAATAAACTCTCGCTCTTACTAAATTTTTAGGCTTATCACTGTATACCCCTTCCAATATAGTACTAATATTCACTACACACATTCAGATTTTTTCGTTTACATGTGCAATTTGATATTGCTTCTTGCCAAATTGTATGATTCTAGGTCAACGGATATATAACAATAGGTTTTGACCTTTTTGATCGTCAAGATATACGACAAAAATGGAGCATAAACATCTTTTGATTGCGCCAAAGAATTGCAGTGATACCTCTACGCGTTCTTAATAAAAATATTTTTGACACAGACAGACAGCCTTTCCTGAAATAATGGAAATTTATAAAAATCTCTAAACGCCGTCTACAAGATCTTGTATATTTGAAGTAACTGCTTTATGCACTTACTCGTAGTACTCGTACGGACATTGTTGTCCTCCCTATATCCAACTAAAAGCATTATCCTTATAGACTCCGTTCGAGTAAAAAGTAACAAAACCTTCCTAACTTTGCTCCCTTTTTCAGAAAGAATCTGTGTCATCCATTTAATATCAATGAAGTAGCAAGTTAATGCCAATCGTGATGACGTGGGATTAATTAGAAACTTTGATAGACGTTCAACTTCGAGAAGTTTCTCTAATCCGGACAAATTTTCCAAAAGTCACGTAGGTATTTCAACCTAAATATAGATTAAGAACAGAGCTGTCCAAACAACGGCTCGCAGCTTACATTTGTGCAACGTGTTTTGATCTACAAGAAAACATGTAAATTTTCATTCTATAAATGTAGTGTGTATGTAAGTAATTGCAAACAGTTTTACAGCCTGCTTGATGGTTAAGGGCCCCACAGAGTAAGGCGAAGGGGAAGGAGAAGTTACGCAAAAGAGGTGTTTTTGTTGACGTTTTCTGGCGTAAATATAGCACGTGGAGCTTTGCAATTATTATATATATCCTCTAATACATATCTTGAAGCTTCGTAGATAATCCAAATGCTTACTAAACTGCTAGTTAGGATAAGCACCCACAATTATTTTGAAATATAAGACACATCGACTCTTGGACACGTTATTACTGGTACTCAGTGGATAAATATATTATGTATAATTTTATTAATTTTGTTGTACAGCTTGTAGCTAATAACTTTAATAAGTCGTTCGGCTAGTTTAGTTTTATGGCGAATCGTGGGACAAACCTTATCTGAGCGACGTTTTTGGTGTATTAAGCTTGGGTCTTATGGTAACTTTATGTGTTTTTTTAGGACTACTTGCGCCTTTTCCAAATGAATAAATAATTTGTACGTATGGCAACAAAGTTTTCTATCATTAAGTATTAATAATTATATAATATTTTTTCTTGAATAAATTTAAGTAGGTATTATAGTTTCTACGGCCCGCCAATCTATTTAATTATTGTAAAGGTCCGTGATCATAATCAAGTTTAGACTTCCCTGGATTAGAACATCGATTATTACGATTGTTCTAACATTTGTTTGAGTTTCCTGAATAATAGAATGTGTTGTTTTAACAAAATTGTTATATCTAATTTCTCTGTTACTTAACAAGGCAATACGCACAACTTAGTTGAAATACAGTGTGTTTACTAGGAATCTTAAGATACGACTTAGTTGATATTGCTGTCAAATATTTGATAAAAATAACTAACTGATATTACTATTAATAATTTAATAACTGATATTTTTATAAACATTTCGCAACAATATCATATAGGCCATATAGTTCGCAGAACTGATGGCCGATGGGGCAAAAAAGTTCTCGAGTGGCGGCCACGTATTGGAAAGCGCAGCGTGGGGCGGCCCCCCGCCAGATGTACCGACGACCTAGTAAAGATCGCAGGTGGCCGTTGGATGCGAGCGGCACAAAATCGCTCGCTGTGGCGGAAATTAGGATCACCTAATTTCTGGCCTCAGCCTATGTTCAACAGTGGACGTCATTGGGCTGATATGATGATGATCAAAATAAACTGTCGAATGTCCAGAACTTAATTTAATTCTCACAAAAAGATTGCTGGCAAAATCATATTAACATTATTTTATTATATAGACAAAAAAAAACAAAGATTTGTTTGCAATTTGTAGTTTTTAAATCTTTAACTCGTTCATAATCTTACTAATTGTCGTACTCAGAGATATTACTTAACATTAAAGTTTATTTAGTAAAAGTAGGTAAGTCTATACGCCTAAAGACCATTATTCAATGAAAATGTGTTAATGGCTACTGCTAATTATATTATTGATGTCTCTGAGTGCGGCAGTTAGCAAAGTATTATAAATATTTATCGGTTTAAGCGAAATCCAAGACATTTTTTTCAACAACAACTTTATCTTCATAGTTTGTTAATATATAACAACACATGCGCCATTTCTCAGTAAGAAGAAAACAAAATAATATAATATTATTATTTCACATTCACACAGCGCCATCTAGTCCCAAATTAAGCAATTATATTTGCTTGTGTTATCGGTACTATAGATATATTACTTAAATACATTTTTTATTTGTAAATACATACATATTATAGATAAATTACACCCAGACACAGAACAAACCTTTATGCTCATCACACAAAGATTTGTACTGGGTGGGGATCGAACCCACGACCTCCAGCGTAGCAGTCAGGGTCACTAATCACTAGACCAACAGGCCAGTCATAAAAGAAATATATTCTAATTAACATGAAGTTGAAATTGCCCCTATGATCTTATTGATTTTTTGCCTTATTGATTTATACATCAAAGTACATAAATCGATTAATTTAAGACGTAGAATTCAAGCTATTACAGAACTGAAGCATACTGTGTATCAATTACTGAAGAAACGTCATGTTGTTGTTTTGTCAGAAATGGATTATTTCACTAAATTTCTACGTTTACTATAAATCAACATCAAACATCCAGCTACATTGCAAATTAGCAGCTACCACGGGTAAAATAGAGTGTATTTTAGATTCTTCGTAGCCGCTGACGTCTGTAACTTCGCACGTGGATTAGGCAGGAACTTGATGTACTATAAGAACCACAGTTGGACACGTTTCTTACACCAACTAATTTACATAAATAAAAATGATTGATATAATTAAATTACTAACCTAAAAAATCAAGAACAGCTGAATTAAATGAGTCAAGTTTAAAAAAAATACTCTTTGAAGTCCAAAGAAAGCCTTTATGAGCAGAAAAAATGTGTAAAATTGCATGAAAAATCGTAAAAACAGCAAAGTATACGTGGAAAAAGTTTTTGTTGTCATGGAAACAGAATTATACGCAACGGAGCTGCGAGAAAAGGCCAATATTAATTTTAATTAATATACTTTCTGCCCCTTATGATATGTAGCAGATATGATAAAAACTACTTTTATATTTTGATCTGTATCTTGACCAAATTTCAGTGACTGTGTGTTAAGTCTCACTTTGACAGTAACATTACGGCATATATTATGCTTTGTTTGTTAATTAGTTGTTTTCACTCGATGTATAAGTATCCCCTGACCCACGCTATCGTAATTACCATACTTAATAAGTTAGCGCCCATACTTTACACGTTTCCATCAAATTATTTAGTAACTTTCGGCTTAAAAAGCTCACTCTAATTAGGCAGAAAGAGCAAGGACTTACTTATATAAATAAAACCCAAGATGCACACTCAGCGATATCAAATCGGCACTCAAAAAGAGTTCAGTTGTCACAAGTCAAAAAGTATTATTATTTTTAAGTAATATTTTTTAAAAGCAATTGTAATGTGTACTTAATAAGACTGATTTTTCAAAAAGCTATTTTCTAAAAATGTAATAAAAAAATTTGACAGTATTTGGCGATAGTTTTGATCGTAAATTTAGTACTTATGTGATTGTGCATCTAGGGGGAGAGAGATTCCGAATTGTCTAATATAAATGATGCCCGGTTTCTGAGCCGTGAAATACCAGTTAATGATAGGATAAAATATATCACTTAAACAAATTAAAAATCACAGTTGTATGAATCTACTTCAATCCATAAACGTCCCACTGCTGGGCACGGGTCTCCTCCATAGAATGTGGAAAGAATTTAGCCTACTATATACCACGGTTGCCAGACGGGTTGGTATAGGGTTTGTTTCGAATTTTCCTTTTCTCGCAGTGCTCCAGTTTGCATAAGAGTCGCTTTTTACGACACCCACGGGTTGAGATGGGATAGTGACATTATGTATACTTAATCCGTCACTACACGGATGTATGAATAAACTAGTTCTATTGTTTTACTTTTATATTCTGTAGTATACTTTAATCGATGAATAACTTTATCTGGAGGCTCAGAAACAGGATATGAGAGAGAGTAACTTCTCTCTTCACAAGTCTCTGTCAATACAAAGATGGTTCCATCTAAACATTTATATATAAGATACAGTTTTATCAATATCATAAATTCAACACTGCATTTGCAAGTATTATTGTTATTTAATGTCATCAGTCATCAATCGGGCATTGCAACCGCGATATGACGTAATGGAAAAGAAATGACGACATCAATACGAGATTTATATTGAACATCAATTTGTGACGTCAATGACAAGATGTAAGGACATAAAATTTATCTGAAATAAAATGTACCGAACAAAAAAAGAATAATCAAAAATAGTTCATGATCAGCTGAGAAATCGCGTCACACACATACAAAAACATACGTGTCGAATTGAGAACCTCCCTCCTTTTGCTTTGGAAGTCGGTTAAAAATACTGGGTAATAGGTAAAACTAATGAAAACATAAATTAAGTTAAGAGTAACGCAGAATTAGTTTTATAGTTTGCCATGTTTATGGACACCAAATGATTTTATTAGCGAGATAAATACTTCTTTTTAAACAACATAGACAACAGCTGCCGCAGTGGAACCAGCCGTGTGTTGCGGCTCGTCGCATAACATACAATAATAACGGACACAAATTACACCCAGACTGTAAACAAATAAAAATCAACCACAGAAATATTTCTCATGTGTGGGTAAGAAATCGCTACACTCGGCACGGCAGTGTTAGGCAGCCGAGGCGGCGAGGCGACCAACTTCAGCTCGACCTCTACGCGTTCTTGAGAAAAATATTCTGGACAGACGGATAACGGAGTGATCCTATAAGGGTTCCGTATTTTCCTTTTGAGAGACTGAACCCAAAAATAATGAAATATGGTTGGTTTTGTTTTTAAATATTAAACAGTGATATCTGTGGTGATATTGAATTCAAATAATTCGATGTCGAGGTTTAGAGTAAGCCATCTGTGTCAAAAAACGTCAGAGGGTCCTTTTGTAGTAAGCTGAAATGTTGTTAAGATTTGTTCACAAAAAAAAACTAGTTTTTTTTATGAAAAAGTTTTAACATGCCGTTTGAGCTTGTTGCACACGTCGGGGTCCGTATCAGGGCTCTTGTAGCCAGGGGACGCGTGTCATTGATATAATTATGACTTCTTCTTCTTTTTCTTATCGTGAGGGCTTGAGGCAGACCCTGGCGTTGGAATTTATTAAATCGCCCAGAAGGCTTCCAATTGAAATCCAATTGAATTCCAATGAATTAACAACTACTACATTAAGTGGTCACCGAGACCTACGGCTATACGTGCCTTCCGAAGCACGGAGACGCTCGAGAATAAAATTGCCACAAACGGTCACCCATCATGGACTGACCTTGCCGAACGTTGCTTAACCTCGATGATCGTAACGAATATCTCTGTACCACAATGCTACAAGCGCCTCATAATTATGACTCATGTATAGTAATTACACCCTTAAGAGACAGTTATTATGATTACCCTTCCATCACTCGTCACAGTAAGCTCATAATAGATTCTGTTATCAAATTTGTAATGAAGGGGAATGTCAATAAACACCTTATTACCTGCCTAATCCATTAGTAGCTTCTTAAGACGCGATGAGGTGTGTAATGAAGAGGCAGCGACTCACGTGAGTGAATTATTAAGTTTATTTACGACAACATGCAACATTCTGAAGTAGGCGTCGTTAGATAAATGTGTATATGTTTAATCAATTAGTTACAGATGAAATGACGAAATAAATTTTGCATAATTTAGCAGCAGAAATATAGCATCATGCCTTTTTCTACGAAGGCCTAGGCAGAGGTGTATTAAACTCAAATTCGCCAACAATGCTTGGTCTCATATTTTCTAGCTTGACGCTCAATACAATTTTTGTTCGACTCGAACCCGAGACTTCTGACAATCACATACACTCTCGCTGAGCCAAGTAGATATTCGAGAAACGAAAAAATCATCATTTCCACCCATAAACGGCCCACTGCTGGGCACGGGTTTCCTCCAAAGAATGAAGAGGGACTTTAGCCTACTATACCACGCTGATCAGACGTGTTGGTATAGGGTTTGTTTCGAATTTTCCTTTTCTCTTGTCCCCAGTCGCCTTTTACGACACCCACGTGCTGAGAAGGGGTAGTGACATTATGAATTCTTAATCCGTCACTACACGGAACAGAAAATCCTCCTTGAAAAAAAAAAGATAAGATACACAGCATGCCACAGTATGTAACTTTGGTACGATATCTAAATACAGTTTTAATTCGTTATCAAAACCAAGTTTGGTTGATGAAACATCAATTGAATTTACATATGCCTTTAATCTATATAGACAATGAAGCTGTTTTTGTTATGAAAATTCCGCAACTTTTAATAAACCGCTTAAATACTCCATTTTATTATAATTACAATACGTTTTAATTATTAAATATAGGAAAGTTGAACACTTAATATTCGGCTTTAATCTTAATAATTAAACCCGTCTTTAAAATCTGTTAAATAATCGCGTTGTGTTTAAAAGCTGTCTTATAATTAATCATGTTCCAAATTTGTAAGCAGATATGCTTTCCTTGCTTTCATAATTTAATTTTGGAAAATTATATTAGCGTTTCTTCAGTTTTACGCCATTTAAATAACAAATTTCAACACAGATGTCGGTTGGCTGTCACCGTGCCGTAGTGGTTGAAGTAGTTACCTTACCAACTAACATCGCCGTGCCTATGGACATGGGTTCGATTCTTAGTATTGAAGGATGTTTGTAAATTAGTTTTCTCGACTAGTTCCGGAGACAGATGATCGTTTCCAGGAAATTTTTAATGCCACCTGGAGGGATTTAAATATATAACTGAAAAGAAACATTCCTTTATTTTTAAAAGGAAATATATCTGCATTCAAATATTTTTAGAAATTCGCTCGCCACACCCGGCAACTGAACCAGCTAAAATCCAAAAAATAATACCCTGTAGTTTTATAGTATCGATCGATAGGGTCAATCATAAGAGTCAAAGTAATTGTATTGTACACTTTTAAATTGTAACAATATTTTTTTCTTATTTTTACTCAATCTGTTAAAAATGACTGGCCTTTTGGTCTAGTGGTTAGTGACCCTGACTGCTAAGCTGGAAGTTGAGGATTCGATCCCCACCCAGGACAAATCTTTGTGTGATGAGCATGATTGTTTGTTCTGTGTCTGGGTGTAATTTATCTATAATATGTATGTATTTACAAAAAAAAGTTGCTTAGTACCTATAACACAAGCAAATATTTTTTTTTTTAATTTGGGACTACTTAGATAGTGCTGTGTGAATGTGGTAAAATATTATAAAAAAAATAAAAAATCACACCGAAACGGCTGAAAGGATTTCTATGAAATTTTACACACAGATAGATTATATTTGGAATACCAGATAGACTACTTTTTACCAAGAGACCTTTTTAATTAACAGCAATGAACTTGTCAAAGAATAATAATGATTGTATATGTTTATGTATGTATGAAAGAACGAATATGTATTTGGTATTCAAATGGAGGACGGTTTCATTTAATTATTGCATTCTTGAATAGACGTCTGACTTAAGTTACATACATATAGATCACGCCTCTTTCCCAACAGAGGGGTAGGCAGAGACTATTTCCTTCCACTTACTACGATTCTGACATACCTACATGTTTGGCTTCTTCAACATTCATCAGTCTTTTCATGCTGTCACTTCTTTAGAACGTCACCTATTTGGTCATGGTACATTCTTCTAGGTCTTCCCCTTCCAACGTTTCCTTTCATATTCGCCTCCTATATTTGTTTTGTCACTCTTCCTTCATTCATTCTCTCGACATGTCCAAATCAGCTGAACATTCATTTCTCTATTCGTGTCACAACATATATTTTTAAGCCACAACGTGTCCCTTATTACACTATTCCTTATTCTATCACTCAAATTAACCCCAATCATACTTCTCAAAGCTCTCATTTCCACAGCATTTATTTTACTTTCATGCTTCTTCTAATTATAGTTTTCATTTTCTTGCTGACTTTAATTATTTTTCATTTTAAGTTAGACATCTAACAATACATTGGTGAATACTGCATTCAATGTTTGCGCTCACAAGCAAGCGTTAGACATTGTAAGGTCCGCATTAAAACTGAACATGATGTTGTCAAATTACTATCCCTTTGTGACAAACTAAATTCCCTAAAGTTTACTTAAACAATACATAGATAGCGTCTATTACCGTCTTATAAACACATTAAGCAACTAAAGCGATTCTCATTCAATGTCAAGTTTAAATATCAGAGGATACTGTGGGCTCATCAAAGCGCCTTAATTAAACGTGTTAAATGAATGAAAATAGGTGAGTAGCGTTTTTGTGGGTATGCACTAGCTAAGAAAACGCTGCGTTTTATGTGTAAACGTGTCAATATGCTCTCGCATCGTGAACTTTTTCGAATATAGACAAGTGTTTATTTAAAAAAACCAAAAAACGCGACTGCTTGCCTTGCCTTGCCAAAAAGTAGCCTTTGTGAGTCAATATTATTAATTATTATGTATATTATAACTTTGTGAATTTTGATAGTTCAAAATCGGTCAAGCTTACAACTTTTCGTTTTAGGTTACAAGAGACAAGTGGAGTCGTGGGCAATAGTTAGTGTATATATAATTGAATTAGGCTATTAATTATTATTAGCTTTCATCTGATACCCATATTGCGATAGCACTAAAAAAACGTCTGTTTTGACAGTTTACGGCCGCCATATTGGTTCTTTGTTGACGTCACAGCCTATGACACTCGGGGGAAAAATACAAATCTATGACACCTCACACTTTAAAATCAGCCAAGCCTACAGAAGTTTAGGCTACAGAAGGTCACAATGGAACAGAAATACCCACATACATACATACGCGCGAAAAACATTACCCTCCTTTTTGGCAGTCGGGTAGTCGGGTAAAAATAGGTTACCGTGCAGAAATAAAAAACTGATTACATTATTAAGTACATTTTTCGATAAATTTTTATAACATAATGTACTTTTTAACGTTCAATAAACTGACATTTCTGGCCGATAACCTTCCGGCAACGTAAACGACTTGATAAAACCCAACACTAGGGTCTGCCTATATGTTTAATTAACATTAGGTAAATTTCATTTAATGTATTCTCTACATAAAATTACAATTACAAATTAAACGTAACTATTTGACAATAAACAATAATGAAGCAAATTGTAGTTATTTCCTCGAGACCTTCATATGCTGCAAAAATATATTTAACAATAGGTCGAGTATGTAACAAAATTAATAAGAAGGTTTTAGGCTAATATAGACATTATACAGGCAAGAAGGAGAAGGCCATTCCAAGCCTACGGCGATTACTGGGATCATAGGGTCATGACTGGGATCAGTATGGAGTTCTTCAAAAAGGATGGTCTGCTTTTGCTCGCGGTTTCGCCTGCGTGGTGTGTACATAAAAAGTAGCATGTGTGCTATTTTAAACTACCATCTATTTGTGTGCCAAATTTCATAAAAATCCTTCCAGCTGTTTTGGCGTGATTGAGGAACATTCATTCATTCATCCTAACTTTTATTTGTTTATTTACAAAAAGGTACAGTTACAGAATACAGACCAATTTTTAAATCTGCACTCCAATTAATACTGTACACAGCTTCGATGACGTACAGCTTCAATTAAATGAAAGTGAAAAAATTAAAATAAAATAACAAAATTAAAAAGAAAAAAGAAAAATAATGTTACGGTACATTTAGTTGGCGCAACAATTCTACGAATCTGTTGTGACTATCTACAAATATATCGACATATTATGAACAAACATTATTATATTGTCTACACATTCGCAGCAGAGGATTGTTGAAGGATACGTTATTGTTGCTTTTTGGCATTACAAACAGTTGCGGAGTACGCACAGATCGAGTAGGTACCTTGAAGTTTAAGTGACTTTTGAATTTATAATATTAGTTAGATTCATCATGATCATATAAACCCATAAACGTCCCACTGTTGGGCACGGGTCTCCTCCAAAGAATGTGGAGAGAATTTAGCCGACTATTCCACGTTGACCAGACGGGTTGGTATAGGGTTTGTTTCGAATTTTCCATTTCTCGCAGTGCTCTTGACTGCATACGTTTACTACCCTTACTCGCCTTTTTACTCTCGGGTTGAGATGGGGTACTGAGTGTACTGACATTACGTATTCTTATTCCGTCACGGGTGTTTATTTTATGATTAGGTACATGGTAACCGCTTACCATCAAGCAGGCAGTAAGATTGTTTCCCATCTTTGTGGCATTTAGTCTAATGCTGCATAAATCGCCGCTTTTATCACACCTAGTGCGTATTCGTTTACTGTCTAAATACCGTCTCACTTCATCTTTACAACGCTCTGTATTTAGGAATTTATGCCTGTTCATAAACGCTGACACCTTACATTTACGCCTTTATTCTGTAGACGTCACGCGGGCTATGCTCCCGTCGTTCTTTGGCCACTGCTCAGTTCCTATAGGTCCTACGGTGATGTTATATAGCCTATAGCCTTTCTCGATAAATGGGCTATCCAACACTATTTCTTGTTTTTATTTCGGTTTAGTAGTTTCTGAGATTATCGCGTTCAACCAAACACAGAAACTCTTCAGCCCTTTAATATTAGTATAGATTATATAGCATCAAATATCGACCAACAATAAAAATAAAACAAGATAGAATGATACCACAAAACCGTAACCAATTTTAGTAAACTTTAATTAGAAAGTCGTTAATTAAGCTTCGACAGACGACTGCTGTAATGGAATTATCGGAAAAAGTCGAGTAGTGGCGTCTCTGAACACAACTAACGTCTTAGAGCGGGTAATGAACAGAAGTACGGACGAGCTACGAATGTTCTAGAAAAACTACATTAGTAAATTAAGGTAAAAATAAACATAAAATTCAAGGAAAAGTAGGAAACATTTCATTAAATTTATTTTTAAGAACTAATTTATGAAAAGCTCGACTTGAAGTAAGCTGCTTGTCTTTTCAAACCCAGCAATTTACGTTACGAGTTTCAAAGCTAAGGTCTTGCCGATTTCACATAAAAAATAATTATTTTTTTCAACATTATGTGAATTAATAATATTTCATCATCGTCATCATCATCATTACAATCCATTAACGCCCCACTGCTGGTGCCCAGCAGTGGGGCGTTAATGGGTTTCCTTCAAAGATTGTGGACGAAATTTAGCCTACTATCCTACGTTAGCCAGACGGATTGGTATAGGGTTTGTTTCCAATTTTCCTTTTCTCGCAGTGCTCTTGTCTGATAAGGTTACTCCCTTAGTCGCCTTTTACGACATCAACGGGTTAAGATGAGGTATAGTGACAGTATGTATTCTTAATCCATCACTACCCAGATTATGTTTTATAAATATTAACTATAATAGTATTTGCTGACACTTTTTTTTTGGTTTGTATGACGTTCATAAATCATGTTAAGATTGAGATTTGAAATTTGAAGTTAATCGTCAATTTACTTGAGGGCTTAATACTGCTGATCCAGATCAGTTTTAGCACCGAATCTGCACCTGACCGATGATTTTCATATTTCCGATCCGTTTTTTCTGTCAATGCCGTATTCGTAAATACAGAGATAAGTTTTAATTAGTATACCAATCACATACATACCACAATCTCCACTGAAATGCACAATATTACTACGTACCTATGTCACCTATTCTGAAATGAGGCTGTAATAAACAGGCTTCGAAATTCGAATTTTGATAATTTTCTGGTTTATATTAACATGGCGTTCTTTAGCAAAAACAGAAACAAAAATATTTATTTGCCAATGAAAACCTATAACCTATCTAAGGTTTAATATAGTTTATATCGTTGTATTTAATAATTCTAGGAAAAAAAATAAAATGAAATTTTATTTATCAAACCCAATAAAACCTACTATTTGAAATACTATGATTGCTTGAATGTCCTCTAAGGTTAAATTTACAGATCTTGCGTAGCGCTACACTGTACCTATTAATAGGCATACAAATCAATCTCTCAGTCATAGTTTCTGGATATCTAAAAATAATAGTAAGTAGTACAAAATAAATCGAATATCCACGATATCTTAACTTCTAGTTTCTTCGTTCCAAGTGGCAACGTAAAATATTAGGTGCCGTTGACCCGGCGCCTCAATATTGCACTATTTCAGTTTCTCTCTCCCACAGAGCGAGCGGCACGCGGAAAATTTGCACCGTATTTTAACGAATTGTAATAGACATTGAACTTTTCAAATAAAAACTTGTTATATAATAGTTTTAAGAAATTAATTTAAGAAAAGAAATATTCAAAAATAAAATTTGGGTAGAATTATATGCGATGATGGCTAAACACGCGGTCCGAATTCGACTCCGATCGGCAGTACCAATGTGGATTTCACTTTGTGGAATTTATATGTACTAGTCATGTTACCATTTGGTAACGGTGAAGGAAAACATCGTGAGGAAACCCACATAAACTAGAAGAAATTGTAAGTGTATGTCTGATCCACCAACCTGCATTAGGCCAGCGTGTGTGCATTATGGCCTAAAACACCCTCTCAGCTCTCTAGATAAAGGACATGAGACCCGAGCCCAGCAGTGGGACATTGGTGGGTTGCTGATGAGGATTTTTAAAACACCCACGGGTTGAGATAGGGTAGTGACATTATGTATTCTTTATCTGTCACTACATTATATATTTCACAACAAACATCAAAATTGTGAAATAATAGACACGTTTATTCATCATGTTAATATTTTTGTTACAGTTGGTAAATAATTGAATTACATTAATTCTATTAAATACCTGTCAACGTTTAAATCAATTACAACCGCTGTCACATGTTTCAAGCTACGAGGAACTAACCTATATGCTCGCTGGTTTCAAGTGTTGGACCAGATGGAGCGATCAAGTTTTAGGCCCACCCAAATTTTAGCTCGACTGTCCTAAAACGCAGTGGATAGATGCCGGTGGATGCAAATGGTCCTTAAAAGGGTCATACCATCCACTTTGAATGATGAGCATGATCTTCAGCCATCAGGGACCGTCTACAGAGATTCAAATGTTTGAAAATAATAAATATGTTGACATTAATATTTGATATTGTTATCTATATTTTGAGCCTTAATGTAATATTTAAAGCCGTGCCACATGGTTATAAACTTGTCCATTCCAACCGTGTAGCCGGCTGTTGTAAACCACATTTTATACAAACTACGCGGATAGCAACCAAGCTCGTAATGTGAATATTTATGTTAATTTAAGACCTCATATGTATCATATACTGAGAAATAAATGCCATTCATTCATTCATTCAAAATGAGAGCGACCATATTAATTCTTTTTTAAACATCTAACAAACTCAAAGTAGAGTCTCATTCGTCTAAAGT
The DNA here is from genome assembly GCA_905147015.1 of Laspeyria flexula. NCBI lineage: Eukaryota > Metazoa > Arthropoda > Insecta > Lepidoptera > Erebidae > Laspeyria > Laspeyria flexula. Next base: position 6,772,069 of record LR989969.1, on the reverse strand, counting down.
GTTCTACTGATAGAAAGTCATATAAGTAACAGTTAACATAGTTATAAGTTTGGGAAAATGCACCTTATGTATCAGTGAACAACCTACAGAGAAAATAAATTCGTATGCTTTTTTTGCTTTTTGCTATATGCTAAACGATGATAAGATTAGAGTTTTATTTTAAAACTAGCTTTTGCCTGGGGCTTCGCTCCTGTAGTTCTTTGTTTGGCCACTGCTCAGTTCCTTTTGACTGTAGCTTGATGTTAGCCTATAGCCTTCCTATATAGGCTATCCAACACTAAAGTTCCTGAGACTAGCAACAACTCTTCAACTTGATATTTTACTTTATTTGGAAAACAAACAGTGTACAAATAGCTAAAATTTCATTAAATTTTATACCTAATACATTGGTATAGACTTGCACCCTGTTACCATACGGAATTCTTACATCAATGTTGTCACACTGTTCGAATCATAGACTTAAATGAAATGTACCTTAATATATACTGAATAACCTTTCAGTGCGGCTATTTGAATTAATTTGAATTGAATTACGTATTTTTTTAATTTACGTAATTACATTATATATTCAGCTGTACCGTGCGAATGCTAGTTTGAGAATTGATTTCAAGGAAACATGTTCTTAAAAAAGTCTTCAAAAAAGTCTTCACATTCTGGCAAAGAATTAAATATAGCCTTTTTCACTTATTTAAATTAGTTCTAATTTGAAAGGTTTACTTCTGTGTAGCTTGAAATAAATTGAACGGGCGATGCCTTTGATTATTCTAATGAAATTGATATTATGAGCCTCATACAAAGGCAAAAATGTGTCAGCAGCAAATTTTCCCAAAGCCAGTTCGCTGAAAAGGTTAAGCCTTGAGAAGAACTGGCAAGAAACTCATGGCACTCTTTTTAACGCCAAACGATTACAATTACAATTGATTACAATTTGATAGCAATCTCGTTCTATCAAATGTTAGCTGAAATCTAACTTTAAAATCAATAAAATCTTCACATTGACAATTTATTCAGGAAGAAAGTGATTACACACGAGCACCTCGACACGCCACAATACTCGGTTTATTTTGCTAACACAAGCACAGTGTGACAGTCTGCTAAGTTGAATGTGTCGTTATTGAATAAGGTAGCTAGCTTTGCAAACACACCGGGTACCGCCGAATACAGAACTGTGAACTTGTAGAGGAGTATTACTTTTTTTATACTTTATGGATCTTCTTTCCTTCTTCTTATTGATTGGGCTTAATGTTGGATTTAGTGATAAGCTTTGGTTTTTATCTATTATTTACTTCTATATTATTATAAAGCTGTAAAGCTTTTTTTGATTGGTTGAACGCTGAAAAAAAGCGATGGTGGCTGAATGGATAAGGGACCGGTGTGCAAATCACGCGGTCCGAGTTCGATCCCGACCAGCAGTATCAATGTGGATTCCACTTTGTGGAATTTATATGTACTAGTCAAGTGACTTACCATCTGCTAACGGTGAAGGAAAACATCGTGAGGAAACCCACATACCCTAGAAGAAATTCTATGAGTATGTCTGATCCACCAACCCGCACTAGGCCAGCATGAGTGGATTATGGCCTAAACCCTCTCAGCTCTCTAGTTAGAGCAGAGGAGACCCGAGCCCAGCAGTGGTACTTTGGGGTGCTGATGAACGCTAGGATCTCAGGAACTACTGGTCCCATTTGAAAAATTCTTTTAGTGTTGGATAGCCCATTTTCGAGGAAGGTTATAGGCTATAGGCTTTATATAACATCATCCTTCGGCTAATAGGAGCTGAGCAGTGACCAAATAAAGAACAACGAGAGCTAAACCCCGCACGACTTCTAGTGTCAACAATAAAAAAATGTTATCCTAACCTGCGACTTCAACGGAATTCCAGGATTGTAGGTTAAAGTTCTATTTTTTTAAAGGGGATATGCTTTTACGTATGCCGCCTCGTGCTTGAAAGGGGGTCTCACCGGTCGAAGATGGAAAGGGGCCAGAATATCCATTGAAACCTCTCTGTGCCCCTTAACTACGAGTTGAAATTTATCTAGCGAAATAGTCCACCAAACGGTGAATACATTCGGTAGTACATACCTAATGTAGACCTTTTTTCATAGTGACACAAGGTATGATCTATCTTTTTTTGACGGTGTTGAATGAATTAACAAGAATAACTTTGTTAATATTTTGTTACACTTGAGATGAATATTATTAGATATATTAAGTAGGCTTAACTGTTGTAGTAGGACGTACCCTGTAAAAATAGTTATAAGTAAGTTAATTAATTTGGAGTTTCCCTGCGTGATCGAATCAGAAATGAGGAGATCCGCAGGAGAACTAAAGTTGCCGACATAGCTCACCGAATCGCATCGCTGAAGTGGCAGTGGGCAGGCCACATAGCTCGCAGAACTGATGGCCGATGGGACAAAAAAGTTTTCGAGTGGCGGCCACGTATTGGAAAGCGCAGCGTGGGGCGGCCCCCCGCCAGATGGACCGACGACCTGGTAAAGGTTGCGGGTGGCCGTTGGATGCGGGCGGCACAAAATCGCTCGCTGTGGCGGAAATTAGGTGAGGCCTATGTTCAGCAGTGGAGGTCATTGGGCTGATATGATGATGATGATGATGAAGTTAATTAAATAAATAAAAAATGTCAAGAATGCTTTTCTGTATCATAGCTTGAAATAATATCCTGTAAACTGGACCACATCACCATACGTATAATATTATGGAGATCCAAATTAAGTGCTTCAACATTTGCTATTTTTTCATTACTAGCAGACTATTCTAAACATACCACAGTCTATGATTGAATAAACCACTGTGTGCACAGTATGTCAATTCTAGTTTCTTAATGATGGTCTCACACTTGCCGACGTGTGCGTGGTGCCTTTCATTCGACACCATTCATAAGGCTTACCTTTCAAGAGGTGGATACTACCAACGGTTCTCGATCTAACGACTTTGTTCGAAAATATTCGAAAAACATTATTTATTTATTTATTTATTTATATTTATTAGCACAACCACATCATACATATTATAACATTTACAGGTAATAATAAGTACATAATATTGCATCTGATATGTATGACAATTTCGGTGTACATAGCATTTACTATAACGTAGCAGTGCAAATTACATTATTTGTTTATAATATGGTAACTAAACTAAACTATAACTTAAATTTAACAAAAATTACTTAAATAAAATAGGTTTAAACTGATGCATAACAAGTCATCAGTTTGCTTTTAAATTCGATAAGCGAGTGATGAAAGATGTCAATGTTTGGATCGCGAATTTGAGTATTATTATATTGATATAGGACTCTGTTTATGGGTGATTGCCGACCTAAATTAGTTCTTGAAAACGGTATGTGGAATATTTTTGTGATATTATGTCTAGGGTATGAGTGAGGATCTATATCCTAATAAGGAAAAATAAACTGCAGAACAGAAAAATAGAAGGAAGAGCTGTTGATTTCCAATTTTATCACCGACAATCCAATAGTAAAATGTAGATAAGTAGAAGAAATCTAAGACATAAAGAATCAAAAAATTCTTTTGTGATGAGGGGAGATATTCTATATCCAATGGTCGCTCCTCTCCTCTATCTAAATTCTAAATCTAGGCGACTCAAGCCCAACAATGGAACATTAATGGGTTGCTGACAATGATTTCTGATGATCCTTATACGCAGACCAAAAACTCATATTATCCAATATCTCATTTTTATACAATAATAAAATTTAACAAAAGGTAGCTTCCTACCCATGCTCGTCACGAGATACTTGTGAATAACTTGAGTACATTATTATGTGGCAATGAATGAACGATGAGAGTTGTTGATTTTGTGCCGAGGTTCTTACCTATATACTGGAGAAGGCTTGATCGATACTTATGTATAGGTGGATTCAAACTTTATGGCAGCTCGGAACATCGCGCGAGACGATAGAACACAAAATTGGATATCAACGGGACGTAAAAGGCGGGGGCCGGGCACACTCCCGCGCACCCTTTACTTAACTCGCCGCGCGCCGCACGCGTCACAGTGAGAGTGTACATGTACATTACGTACAACTTACGTTTGTATACTTCACACACGCGCATGACATGACAATCTGCGCTTTCACGTGTTTGCAGCTATTAAGTTTGAATCGAACTAAGTATATCATCCCTGACTTACTTTTACATATCTTATCTCAATGAATATACACAATACATTTTATATACCCACAATTTGGACAGATAATCTGATTCGAACAGCAGGATCACGCTAGATGCAAGCCGCATAGAACCGGTCCTATTGGAAATCTCTTGAGGATGCCTATGGCCAGCAGTGGACGTCCTACGTAATATGATATCTAAAGAAATCTAACACTGACAGACGGACAGAGCGAGACCATAAGGGTTCCTTTTGTACTATTTTTTTTGGAACGGAACCCAAAAAACATGCAAAGAAATCGAGAAAATGTACAGAGTGGAAAAAAATTAGGGGTGACAAAAATCTGGCCCCACTCTATCTCTGGTATAATATGCTCATGGCTTTCATTCATTTTAAAAGGCGGCAAATACATATAAATTGCTTGGCAAGGCTAATCAGGCGCTAAAAGTTTTCGTGTTGTGAATTCTATCATCTGCAATAAAAAAAACTGTATGCCACAAACATTACAAAACTTGATTTTTCTTTCTTTCATTCATATTTTACAAAACGAACCAATAAAAATCGCCAACTTGAGGCACTATAAACCAATTTGCTAGTGGAGGCTAGAAATGGCGCCGGGTAGATTACTTCAATCCATTTATGTAGACCTTGCCGCAGAATAAGGCTCACGATGTGCCGCTAACTTAACTAAACGTAGTATTAAGGGGAGGAACGGCCAATACATGTCATGAGGGCTATAGTAGATGGTACTATTTAATTTTCATATTAATAATTTTAGCAGAAAATTTACTTACGTAATACACCGAACACACACACACACACACAAATATTGTGGTTATGAAAACGAGTTCTTCAAAAAACGAGTGAATAGGTTTCTAAAGGGTCGGTATTAGTCGGCAATGCGCTCGAGATGCCTCTGGTGTAGCAAGCGCCCATAGGCTACGGTAACCGGTTACCATCAGGTTGACAATACATGGTTTGCAACGTTCGTCGTGGTATAATTATTTTATTCTCTAGAACATCACTTTTCTGTAGAAAGTTACTACCGTAGTCCATGGGCGCCTGATCTTTTTCGGATTTTTTCCTTTACTTGAGCAACTTGATATTGCTTCTTGACAAATTTATTCTTTATCTGATTACTATGACCTAGACAATTTTTTAAGACGGCAAATAGTTCATAGTTTATACTACAAGAGTACCCCGTCCCTAATTTAAAATGTTGATTGAATTTTGTTGAATTTTTGTTTTTTTTTTAATATATTTTATTCAATTGTTTTTACATAAATAGGTTACTTTTGTCGTCTCAATCATGTCGATCTTTCAATATGTAACAAGATTATGAGCTTACCTAAGGTATTGGACGTCTGCAAACTTTTTCAATTTACTACTGTCACAACATTATGTCGACTACGTATGTCTCTTTATCCGTACGTGAACTAAATAATAATCAACTAACACCTTATTTGAGCTATATTATCGATAAAAAAAATCTTATATGTACTGCAAATATTCATCATCATCATCAATTCACAACTGCAAATATAATTATACTAATTGAATTTCGGAAATTAGGTGAGGCCTATGTTCCACAGGCGACGTCATTGGGCTGACATGATGATGATGATGATGAATTGAATTTCAACAAAACACTAACACTCGATCATAATATGCAACTCATCATCAGCAACCCATTAAGTCCCACTGCTGGGCTCGGGTCTCCTCTCTTCAAACTAGAGAGCTGAGAGGATTTAGGCCATAATCCATTCACGCTGGATTAGTGCGGGTTGGTGAATCAGACATACTCATAGAATTTCTTCTAGAGTATGTGGGTTTCCTCACGATGCTTTCTTCACCGTTGTGCAACTGAGGGACTTCAATATCGAAGCTGAACGATAATTAGTTTGAGACATCCGTGAGAAACGTTTCTTAAAAAATCTAATAAATCGTTTCTTCAGCCCATAAACGTCCCACTTTTAGGCACAGGTATCCTGCAAATAATGTGGAGAGAATTTAGTCTACTATACCACGCTGGCCAGACGGGATGGTTTAAGATTTTTTTCGAATTTTCCTTTTCTGCAGTGCTGTTGTCTGCATAAGTTTACTCCCTACAAAATGAATAATCGTAAATTTTGAGAAAGTTAGGTTGAATGGATGTTTGCTGCTCAATCACGTGAGAACGGCTGGAAGGAAATATAATAAATTATATATATCTAATAAGCTATTATTAGAATTATGATAATATAAATACTTTTATTTTTTTAAATATCCAAATTTTATTGAATTTAATTTAGTATGGTGTTTTGGTTCTGTACCATTCTACGCTATTTCAAACTGTAACCAATTGAAATTGTAACTACTATGAATGATGATTAAAAAGAGTGGCCCCAGTTTCTTGCCAAGTTCTTCTCAGAGCTCAACCTTGTCAGTGAACGGGCCTTAGGCTAATTTGCTGACACCTTTTTTTTGGCTTTGATAAGTATCATGTATTTGATCTATATGAAATAAAGATTATGACTATGACTGTATGAAATTTGCCAAACGATAGTTTATAGTCTGAACACACAGGCTATTTTTATCGAGATAACACGCGGGCAAACCCGATGTCGGCAGCTGGAAATATGTAGATACTTCTAGACTAATTATATAAAGCTGTGTCTGTTTGTTTGTTTGCATGATCGCTCTAATATCGCGAACTACAGGGCCAAATCGAAAAAATATTTCATAGGTCATTTATTGATTTTATTGTCGGAAAAGTAATCGTGTTACTAAAACAAATTCATTTCTCAGGAAAGAATAAGTATCATCATTGAAGATCTATCTTGTCTTTAACGATCTAAACAGTGTCTGAAATAAACTTTTTCTCATGGCTTAATATAAACTTTAAAAAACATACAAAACATTAAGTAATTCTTAGGAGACATCAAAATAGTTGTCATTGCGAAGAGCCGTCGAGCAAGGACAGGAATGGGACAAGACAGGCTGATGTTCTCCCGGTTCGTTACTACGAAATAACTGGAATATCTAATGAACACAATGGTATTCTAAGTACTCGGTAAATCTGTTTGTGTTGTTTTTATTATTCTTTGTTGTGTAATGTAATGTTTGTTTTTGCATGCCTATAGCTACGATTACAAGAATGACCATCAGGAAACGGGGGGTTATTGGCTACACAATGTCAATGTCAATCATTCGCTGGCCGCTGCTTGTTCAAACAGGTACATTCTCTTAACAAAATGCTTGGATGGATGCCTCGATGAATGGATGAATGGATGTTGTTATTCAATAGGATTTAAGGACCTGTCAACATCATCATTACAACCATAAACGTCGTCGATGGGCACGGGTCCCTTCCAAATATTTTGGACTGAATTTTACCTACTATACCACGCTGGCCAGACGAGTAGGTATTGTAAAGTTTTGTTTCAAATTTTCCTTTTCTTGCCGTGCTCTTGTCTGCTTAAGATTACTCCCTTAGTCGACACCCACGGGTGGAAATGTGGTAGTCCCATTTTGTATTCTTAATCAATCTTCTTCTTCATTCTTAGTCACTACACGCACAATGGTTAGTAGCATAAGTCTACAGATATATAATAGCGTGGCGCACATAGGCTACTTTTTACGGATCAAAGCTAGCAACTTCCCTTTTTATATTTTTAATCGTATTAACCAAAACATGAACGTTTCATCTTTAATCTCAAACTGAGGACTATACACAAGTAAAGACATCAAAATAGCGTAACAAAGGGTCGGATAGATAGAAGCGTAATCCGAAATAGCTAGGATTGTTGCTTAAGAGGACCGATGCGACGTTCACAGAGAGGGTTCTGCAATATCACTAATTTTAGATGCTTACGACCTTTTAGAACGTGTTAATTAAGGGTTTATGTTTTTCCTTATAGCGTTTTATGTAGGCATTAATCCTAAAATGCTGTCTCGGCTGAGTGTAAAAATAGGTCAAAGCTCTTCGTTTAACTAAACTAGTGAACAGAAAGATTTTATCATTAATTTTTTAGGAAAGAGAACCCTTATAGGATCCCTCTGTAGTCCATCTGTCAAGAATATTTTTCTCAAGAACGTGTTGAGGTATCAAGCTTAAATTAATACCAAATACTAGAGTCTGCAATTCCGTGGCGCAATAAAAAAATCTGTGTACTAAGTAAACGCAATTAAAGCTCCATTTTTGTCTCACATCGGTACTTTCCGTTGACCTAGAAACATGAAATTTGGCAAGGAGCAAAAACTGTATCTATGTAAGTACTCGTGTAGTTTTATCGCTGAATATTAGTACTATATATTGGAAGTAGTAAGTAAGTAAGAGTGAGAGTTTATTCCGGACTGACGTTACATAAAGTTGATGCTGTATTCTAACTTATAGCTATGCCCTTGACTACTATTAAATTACAATTCAATCACAAAAAAAAAAAAATGCATAATCGTTCGCCGGTTTTTATTTAAATAGATTTAGTTTGTGGAGGTATTCCTCGAAGCGCTAAGGTGTCCCATGGTAAAATATTTTTTTTATAACAAATTAATCAACTACTTTATTACATTCAGAGATCAAACACAAACACGCGATGTATACCTACCCTGTGCAATCAAATCGACTTCCGAATTATATGCCATTGATTTCCCCAAAGGTAACAATAACAACTCAACAATATCTAGGGACACGCGTAATATTACGGAACCCTACATCTGGCCTACGTCATTAAAAGTGGAAACATTCGGACCGAAAAACAAAATTATTTATTTAACATTCCTATTTGCGGTTCTCAGGGTCTAAATCGAAATGCCATGGAATGGAAAAAAAGGTACGGTACGAAAGGCGATTTTGGAATTTCATATTGTATTTTGAACTCTTTAAACTTACCTATAGATAAAGATTGTTCAATTGTCAATGGTGTGTGGTCTACTATAAAGAATACCAATTACAATTCTACCATAGAGATAACTTTTATCTCACCAGGAAAACATGTAAATTTGAGTCGAGACCCAACGCATCTGGGTTGTAATTACCGAAGCAGCAAAAGTGACTTTTTCTCTTACGCTAGCAGCCGAATAATTTCTTTTAGTCTCTCCCGGACCTGTTGCTTTACGTTGTGGCTATAAAAATGCATTTATAAACGTTTCATGCTAGTGTATGAGCAACAAAGGGATGTTTAAAATCATCATCATCTCTAATAAATGACAGTTCTACGTGACAGAAAGGAAGCAGGAAAGTGCTATTCCATGCGGCTACATGAGGTACTGGTTGACCGACCGCGTGCATATCGCTTTGTACGTGTGCATGTCTATGAAGCTATAGCTATAAAGGCACAAATTTATAGGTGTACTTAATAGTTTATTGTAAAAGTGACCACCAGAATGAACACTGATCAATTTTGAACAGGTATATAAAAAAAATATGAACAGTTTGTGGAATAGTGGTTAGGCTACGTTTTCACCAGAGAGGTGTTGCGAGGATGCGATATTTTTTACCATTCACCTCCAACAATGTCGGAGCCATTTCTACTTTTTACTCTTGCATTCTAGTTCTCATTTGTTTGTTTCTTACACTTTCATTCCTCATACTATAATAGTTCTTTCTGGCATTCATCGTCATTCTCTCTCTTGTGCGTAAGTCTCCCACCTAGTTCTGTCTACTCTCTATTGTTTATTTTATTGTTTATCTTATTACAGGCTTTTCTTTTAAATGAGGGTACAGCTGGCGCAGCATGTTCTATTTTATTTACTTACAGTGCGATGTTTATTATAAACTAATAGAATCGCTTTATTTATCTGAACGCGAAGTACATTACCTGACGTAAAAATAATATAAACGTTTTTATTAGAGCGAGCAAAGCGAATCCTAACAAAAATAATAAAAAACAGTTGTCAGTAGACTTTGCATTTATTTTTAATATTTATAGAGTAATAGCACATTGTTACCTTAAGAGATAATTCACACAAACAATTATACAACTAACCTAAACAAATATTACAGAACATCCCATATACCTACACAATTTTGGAATTGAAAAATATACAGAAACAAAGCCATTATCACATTATAAATAACGAATTCCAAAACCACAAACTCGGACTTCCAAAACTACAGGAACATGTTTAACAATGATTTTAATATTTTCAAAACACACAAGCAATAAAAAATAATTCTCAAACGACTTAATGACTAAGTGCTTACGTAATAATTTCAATGTTGTACGTGGGTATTGTACATATATTTCAGTTCGTAGTATGTGAGTACTGTTATCGAGCTAAAGAAGTGTATGACTGAAACAAAAAATTCAAATAAAACTTCGTGTGAAATCATCGGTGATAAAGGTAAGAGTATATCTGATACACCAACCCGCACTAGGCCAGCGTGTGTGAGTTATGGCCTAAACCCTCTCAGCTCTCTAGATAGCGGAGAGGAGATCCGAGCCCTGCAGTGGGACATTAATGAGTTGCCGATTATGATGATTCAATGACAAGGTGAGTTTCTCGCCTCGTACGAACGATTATCGTGTCATCATCATCATCAGCAACCCATTAAGTCCTACTGCTTGGTTCGGGTCTCATCTCCTCTAACTAGAGAGCTAAGCTGGGTTAAGACCATTATCCACACACGCTGGCCGAGTGCGGGTTGATGCTTCAGACATACACTTCGAATTACTTCTAGAGTATGTGGGTTTCCTCACGATGTTTTCCTTCACCGTTAGGAGATGTTAAGTCACTTGACTAGTACATGTAAAATAATAATAATATAATTCACTCAGTCACTTATCCATTCGGCTACCATCGCTTATTTGGTTTTAACGATGACTTAGTTAATTCTCGCACACGATAATCGTACCTACGTTTGAAGCGAGAAACTCACCTTATGTAAACACACTTTAAACAGCTCAGTTCGCGCATCTAAGTAATTGCATTACAGTACAAATAAGATTCCGTGGTGGCCAAACAGTACTACTAACCTGCTACGGCCAAGGTTCCCAAAGCAACAAATCCTGCAGTAGTCAGATAAAGACCGCCTTTATTTGGTCTGTGAATTGATGTGTCCATACCTAAAACCGATAATAAAATAATTGTTACACCAGTTCTTTTTTAATAACATTTTAACGATGATTAAGTTACACAAAGAATCTTTCAACCAACCGGCGATAATGCATGAAAAGACTGATGAATGTTGAAGAAGCCAAAGATGTACCTATGTATGTCAGAATCGTAGCAAGTGGAAGGAAATAGTCTATAGAATATGTGTGTATAGAATGTATGTATGTGAGTAAGCTGAATCTCACAGCAATACAAATTTCTTTACAGAGTTTTAAAAGAGAAAGAAGGAGGTTTAAAGTGAGCTATCTAGTTAGGCAGCGGTTTGTCTGAGCCCCTAACATTGCCACGTCCATGAGCGGCGGTAATCACTTACCAGCAGGTGGGCCGCCTGCTCGTCTGCCACTTCAGGCAATAAAAAAAAAGTTGTAGAAATTATGAATAAAGGCATGATTTACACGGTGCAAGATTTGCATACCACTGTATAAGTGTATATACTCTGTGTTCGAAGAGAAAAAACAATCCTGGGAAAATTTGCACCGTGTAAGGGTCACAGCACACATCAACTCAGAAGCGGATTGTCACCGCCTCGCCTTTCCCCTTGGCTTCCACGTAAAGTACGCGAATCAGAAGCTCCGGCACGTCGACTCGGCTAAAGCTAGGCGACGACGCCGCGCTTACGGCTCGCCGACCGCTGGTTGACGGCTAGGCGGCACTAGTTCAATCGACAATCAAAGTGTGTGGATGAAGAGACGTAAGCTTGGGTACGGAGAACCGTAAGCACGGGAACTGCAAATCGACCGCGCACCGCAAAGCAGTTCGTGAGCTTGAATACGTAACGATTCCGATTAGTGTGCGTTGCAGTAGGGAGTTTAATACAAATAATACTGAACGGCTCGAGTTGATACGGTGACGATCCCTTTCCAAGTTGATACGTGTGCTACGACCTTAAATGGGTCTTAAGGAATCTCACCACCTTCAATGTCGTCAATAGTGTAGCGCATCTTCAAACAGGCCAACGAAAATATGTAGATGCACACGAATATGGAGAATAATATGTGTACCTGCAAACCAGCTTTTATTAGAAAGAAAGAAAGAAAATAAAGAACGAAATTTTGTTTATTGAGTACAATAAATTAAATCAAACGACGACAAAACCGATCTTACATAAGAACATAAAAAAAAGCAATTAATATTCTTATTTAAATAAACACAGATTATAAATAATAAGAAATTTATACAATCTGTATTAGAATACTAGCTGTTTAAGGTAGAAATTTGTTTCGCAACTACTTAGCCCGTCGTACAGTGACGTTATATAACTTTCCTCTATAAAAGGACTGTCCATCATCTTTACAACCCATAAATTCCACTGCTGGGCACAGGTCTCCTCCAATGATTGAGAAGGGACTCAAGCCTACTATACCATGCTGGCCAGACGGGTTGATATAGGGTCTTATTTCGAATTTTCCTTTTCTCGCAAAGCTCTTGTCTAAACCTTTGAACGCCAGAGACATCTATACACGTAAAATGAAAATGTGCTCACCACGCCAATGACGGCATGGCACGTCAAAAATGTACTGTATTTTAAAAGCTTGGCGCTCAAGGCATACCGATTTGACGTGGCGGTCAAAAGGTTAAGGTTACTCCCTAAGACGCCTCTTACGACACCCACAGGTTGAAATGGGGTAGTGACATTATGTATTCTAAATCCACAAACAAAGAGACAGACAAACTCACCAACATAATTCGGCGACTATCCATGATCAATGAATAGAGCAAGACAATTCCATTTAAGACTAAGGCTACGCAGGCGATTAACGCCGAATTACTTATACCTGTAATATAAAACATTTATTTATTAATTTATTACTAACTTACAGCTATCTTTACTGGCTAACCTAATGCGATGACATGAAAGAACTATATAATATAATATTCTACCACATTCACACAGCGCCATCAAGTCCCAAAGTAAGCAATTATAATTGCTTGTGTTATGGGTACTAAACAACTGCTATACTACTTAAATACATTTTTTTTGTAAATACATACATATTATAGATAAATTACACCCAGACACAGAACAAACCTTTATGCTCATAGCACAAAGATTTGTCCTGGGTGGGGATCGAACTTACGACCTCCGGCTTAGCAGTCAGGGTCACTAACCACATCACAACACACCACAATTTTTGTTTACACTTTCAGTTAAACTTTCAAAAAGACGTATGGATAAATTTATTACTACTTACATCTCGAGCCAGCAGTACTTATAAACAGTCCGTTATACTCCTCGGTAAACAAACATATAAATGTAATTCCCATAATTCCAGACACAATTTCCATTATATTAACCAGCAGTGTTATGCGCATACCACTATTAACCACCTCTGGTAAAAACGATGGACTGATTTTACGACTCAATATATTATTATTCAATAAGTTACTAAAATTATTGCTTGACCAACTTTCTTCTAAACATTTCGGCGGATATTTAGTTGTTATGAGGGATTTCACTTCTTTATTTTGAGTTGACATCTTTCGTGACTGGAGCTTATTATATTTTAGATCAATATGAAACCGGCTCGGTACTTAAAAAAACCTAAACAAAATAGCGAAAACTTAAATAAAATATAAATTACGTAAACAAAACTTATAAATTAAAAAATCAAAAATATATAAATAATTATTTGTAAAAACAGATGTCTTTTAGAATTTTGACAATCCAAATATAAAAATCTTTGTTGATTTTTAATGCTGTGAAAAATTTGATAGCCATAGAGGTCCTTCTTCTTTTAAATGTTATAGTGTAAACCTTCTTGGTGTTGTCTAAAATTGTACAGTCGAGTTCATTAATATATTCGCACAATCACGGATTCAAAATATTGTGAGCGTTGAAAAGCTCAATAAATACTATAGAACCTATGGATCAAATATATCAAATATGTCCTCATGTGAATGATTCAATAAAATATGCTGTACATTATGCAATAAGTTGTAGACTTGTAGTTACCCTTTTCAACAAAAATACATATCTAATGATAATGCCAATATATTAATGAACTCGACTGTACTCTGGATACACAGAAATACGTTTTCTTCATTTTTACGATTATACCGCTATGGTGGCAATAAATCTTACGGTCCGCCTAATTGTAAGCGTTTACTGTGACCTATGGACAAATATCAAGAGTTTTGCATGACCCTTTTAAATCCTATTTACTGTTTACCGTAGATATAAATATATATCTAACTAGAAATCACGCTTTTTCATGACGTCACGACAGGCTTTGCTCCCGTCGTTGTTTATTTGACCACTGCTCAGCTCCTATCGTCCGTAGTGTAATATTATATAGCCTATAACTTTCCTCAATAAATGGGGTATTCAATCACGCGTCGAAGGTAGTAAACAAAAACTATGAATAGAACAGTACCCGCTGCTCAAATTAAGCGGCTCAACGTAACATGGAGGCACACAGCATCTCCATTAGGTATGTTTAATACATAATAAGTTTACCATTAAGCTTCACACAAGCTACTTACTATAAGGGCTGGACCACATCTAACAGCACCAGAATTTAACCACGCTGGCCAGACGGGTTGTTATACAGTTTGTTTCGAATTATCCTTTTCTTGCAGTGCTCTCTTCTGCGTAAAGTTACTCCTTTAGTCACCTTTTACGACACCCACGCGTTGAAATGGGGTAGTGACATTATGTATTCTTAATCCGTCGCTACACGGATCACTTTCCTATAACTCCTTTCCTATTCTGTTACTAAGAAGCGTCATTTACGAGAGTGAGACAGAAGATGACAGCCCCCCTCGTCGATTCGGTCGCGTGCGGCCACACACCCGCTTTCGTTCTCACTCAAGTAAATCTCTCCTCCTTCACTTTTTGGATCATATTACTCATCTCTATCTCTATCATATACCTACTTTCATTATATCTCTGCACCACACTCAGGTTGACTGGTAGAGAATGCCTTTGGCATTAAGTCCGCCTTAATACATAAGTTTTGTCTATTTGAAGCAAATAAATAAATGACGTTTCTAAGTGACAGAACGGGATAGAAACAGGATACTGCGATTCTGTGCAGCTAAATGTGTTTCAACCCTTACAATCACGTTATTTAATTATTTATGTTTCTAATTTTGAGCTCGTGTCTCCGCCCATATCATAAAGGTAAATAATCAATAATAAAAAATTAAAATATTTATTCTCAGATAACACAAATTCAACATCAACATCATTGCATAAAAGTCGTCGACCATTGCGTCTGCACATAGAATGGCATATCTGTGTTATTTCACATTTGTTTTTTTTTTTATAGTAGCCAAGCATAGTTGCTCGTTTGCTTCTGACGTGTTTGAGTAACAAATTACAACCATCCACCCATGCTTCCGTCCTAATTTTAGCTTATACTATTAGTAAGAAAGAAAGTAAGAGTTTTCCTACTTGCAACAAGTAATGTTGTTACTTGGACACCAATGCGTTCAGCCTGCGTCCTGCGTGCTCGGTGGCGATCATTAGCCGCGTCGTCCAATGAGAACGCGATGCGAGTGATCGTCACCGAGCACGCCATTAACGGACGCGGACTGAACATGTTGGTTTTGTCGAGGCTTTATAGAAAAAATGGGAACAAAGAAAAATTATCCCATAAGTTCCACCGTAGAACTGTTTAGTAGAACAAGCTGGAACAAAGAGATTCCCGATTCAGGCACAATCGTTATTTGGCTATTCTCTACCAACTTCTCAGTAGGTATCATCCCGGAGTTCAGCAATATGCCCGACTAGAAGTCGCGCGGGGCTTCGCTCCCGTCGTTTTTGTTTGGCCACTGCTCAGCTCCTGTTGGCCGTAGCATATGTTATATATATATGCCTATAACCTTCCTCGATAAATATGCTATCCATCACTAAAAGAATTTTTCAAATCGGAGATTTTTCAATTCCTGAGATCCTAGCGTTCAAACAAACAAACAAACTCTACCGCTTTATAATATTAAGTATAGATTTGTTTCTATTCATTAATTTTCTACCCATAAACGTCCAACTGCTGGGTACGGCTCTCGTCTTCCAAGGAGTTTAGCCTATACCACGCTGGTGGTTATATTGATATAGAATTTTTATTCAATAAAATATTTACACATAACTTAAAAATATACACAGCTAACCTATTAAAAAAAAAAGAACCAGATACTCTATTTACAGGAAATTCCTATAAATAGAATATCTGATTAAGATCAGATTCCTGAGGAAACGTACCCAAAAGGCTAGCCTACCGCGTTGGATAGCAAGGCTAATGCGAATTTGTTTCGAATTTTATTTTTATTAACCTTTTTTTTGTTTCCATACACAGTATTAATTAAAACATTTCAAACTTATTTCTTTTCATATTCGAGAAAGGAGGCTGTATTAAAATATGTAAGAGCCTTTCAAATATGTGCAGTCGCTGAAATTTTATTTCAAACCTATGTTCAGGTTTATTTACTCGTAGTTTTTGAGATACAAAAACGATTGAGTCGCCATTCATTCGGCTTTCATGTCACAAACCTCACAAACCGATGTTTTGGTGGTTTTTTTTAGATTATTTCAGAAGCAATTTCACGCCAAAATTGCTATTGCTCGTTTGATAAAAAAAAAAACAACTAGGAAATACATACGTGTTAAGAGTGCCACGTTTTAAGAATATTGAATTCACCTCCAGAAACTACATTTACAGTCAAATTTTTATAACACATTTGTTTACGCAAACTTTTGTCCGGCACCCATACTTTTGCTAACCAAATTTCGACCTAATCCATCAGACTAAGAAGATCCAATTCGTTTTTCGACATTCGACTTTTTTTTTCATTATAATTTAATGTTAGGATAGATTGATGAATGTTTGTTAATCACGCCAGAACGGTTTTTTTTTCTTTTATATATTTATTCATAAATAGTTTACAAATTTTGGTTCGTAGTGTCTTCAAGCCTTATATTAGGTTTATCTAGACACTAGGTTCTCACAAATTTATATAAGATCTAACATGTATCAACATACAACAATAAACAAAACAAAATAATATTAACATTATGTGGGTCTCAAGTAAACCGCTCACAAATTTGTTTCTAGGATTGTTGGTTGATAGGATCTATTAAAGATAGTTAAAAGTCTAAAACGGCACATAAGCTACTTTTTACTGACAGACCACGTGGAAGGAGCAACGCGTGAAAGCTAGAATTTGGTCACTATCATTAAATTTTAATGCATTTGCCAAAGATAAATGTTGAGATTCTAGGAGACCCTAAGCGTCTAATATTACCGTATTCGTAAACACTACCAACGTAGGAGTTTATTAACCAAATTAAACAAACAATTATGTACATTATAACAAACAAAGTTTATCAAAGTCGGCTTCCAACTGCAACATGGAAGAGAGGCAAAGTTTGTAACTTCTCGCTAGACACAACTAATCATCAGGCGTTACCTGCTAGTTACCAACTCTCACTGCCGCTGTTCGACAGCTCTTGAAACTTTAGCACACTACACGAAACAGAAGCTACGTTAAAAAAAGTTAAGAACAAGCTCTTTGTCTACAAATATAATTATAATAACGTACACAAAGTACACACCGACTCGAAAAATAACTATGAACCACATTATACACAATATTTGGCGACAAGACGACAACCTTAATCGTTATGCCACAGTAACGGTCAAAACTACAGAATCTATACGTCTGATTATGACGCTAATGCATGCATTGTTATTTCACAAACACTGTTTACTTCACAATAATACATATGATTTTTTGTTGTTTGGTGTTGTGTTGTGTTAGCTATGACAACATTATAATTAGCAAGGAAGGTTAACTATACTACAACCGTTTGTTATCAACATCTGTCACATCAGTAGTAAGAACACGAAGCTTTGCAGATTCCTTTGTCAATACAGGCGTCACTTCTTTTTCTTCTTAACGTGCCTCTCCACTACTGGAGGTTGACCGGACAGTTCAGCTTGTTTCTGTGCAAAGTGAAATGGTTTTACCACGCTCCGAATACTTGTACATTATCTAATGTTCGTAACCAAGACTGTTTCCTGCGTCCAGCGCAACACCTTCCTTCGATTTTGCTTGTATCTCTCGTGCCGTCAGTTAATATGAGAGAAATTCACCCGGGAACAGAAAGATAGGTTGATAAATGCGTTTGTCTTTTAATAAACGAGACTCGAAACATCGCGGTTCAACGCAAACATTAAGATCCTCCGTTTGTACAAAAGGTACCCTTAACAAATAGCCTGAGGCTGAGGCTCGCAAAATTGAATAACGTTTGAGGTCTCAACGTATTTATTATTCATCAAGCACAACTGTATCGTTACCTCCTCAAATATATGCACTTATTTTGGATTGTGTCTTTTAATCAACGAGGTATTTTTTTATTTATGAAGGTAGTCCATGACAAGCGGGTTGAAATGTAATCGCCTCGTAAAAACATCGACAACACCAGAAACAGAAACCGTTGGCTAACTTAATTGGGATGAAAATACGGAATTGTTATTGATTTTTTGTTCCATAATCAGCTCTGTCTCTTCAGGTAATAAAAAAAAGCAGTTAAAGCTACTAACGTAGCCTCTGCATCGTGTCGAACTCTTGTTCAATATGGCGTGCAAGATTAATTCATAGCTTCGTTTCACACTTCGCAACTTATAATAATCGGATTATCTAAGTTATATAATACCTACTTGCTATTTATACTACCATCACTGTCTGGTGATTATAAAATAATGAATTTCTTCTTATGTAGTTTGCGAAACTTTAAAAAAGGCATTATAACTTTAACAACTTGTATTTCATTTTAATACAATAATTGATTCAAGTAGAAATTTATTATATTCAAAAAATATTGCCAACAAAAAAAGGAGATAGAATTTTATTAATTATTGCCGTGCACATTTTTGTGCCATTGGGAAAAAGGAATCGGGTTAAAATATAATAAAATTATAACATTAAACTCCTAACCTGATACTCATGGGAAATAAAATTTAACAATAATATTTACATTTTATAAACTATTTAGCTCACCCACTTCGTCACAGCTAAAAAAGTAAACAAAAGGAATAAAAATTAATATACCTAATACCTAGTAATTATTTTTTTATTTCTATAATTTCGTTTTCTTTGTAGGATAAAATAAATTAAAGAAATTCAAATTAATATAATTATTATGTATTCCTTTTAATACGCTTTCTTTTCTTGTTGAGTTCTATATGAGATATTATGATATTAAATATAATAAGATATGGGATTTCATAATAATATTAACAGAAACGATCGTTATGAAATCCTATTGTACCACTTAACACAAATATTTATTATATATATAAATAGTATATTTACGAATGATAAAATAAAAATATTATTATTATGTGTATGTCTATCGTATAATCAAATATCAATCAATTTGCATATTCTCTTCGATCCATGGCAAGAATTTGGCTATATCAGTGAATATGACATAGTGTGATGGGTCACATCGTTTCTCATTCGGTCGTGCGATGGACAGTGACGCCACACCACGGAGATACCAGTTGCTGCCTTTCAGAAACACCATGCCTCCACCACTGTCACCGTTGCATACAGACGTTCCTATAAGATTATTTAAAGTTGGTTAAATAGGTGACGTTCTAAAGAAGGGACAGTTCAGAAGTACTCTCAACCGGCGAGAATGCATGAAAAGACTGATGAATGTTGAAGAAGCCAAAGATGTATGTCAGAATCGCAGCAAGTGGAAGGAAATGGTCTCTGCCTACCCCTCTGTTGGGAGAGAGGCGTGATATATATGTATGTATATGGTTATATTGGTCATAGAAAACTTAACAATGTTTACAACCTAAACAAAAATGTCGAAGAGAAAAATATATGAAAAAAAACAAAATTAAAATGAAAAACTGCCTCGGTGGCGCAGCGGGTAGTGTATACGACTGCTGTGCAAGAGGTCCCGGGTTAAGTGTTTTTAACTTCCAGTATTGAGATTATTGAGATTTTCCCGGAGTTTGGTAAACAAATGTTCCCGGTAGATGACAATAGTGCTATGACAATAGCGGGTGTGAAACACCTCTGCCTACCCCTTCGGGGAAAAATGCGTGATGAAAAATTCCTCCGCACCATTGCTAAAAAGTATCCTGAAGAATAAGCATTACCATCCGTAATGCTTATTCTTTGTACAAAGAGAAAGGAATTTCATTTTGTCAAACTAGATTACATTTTCATAATCAGCGTCCCTAATAACCTTGAAATAACAACCATATATCGATTTTTTGTAATTTTCAGCCCTATCTCATCCCTTAGAAAAACCTATTTTCAAACAAAAAACTGAAGTGCAAATTGCGTATTAACCGTGCATAAAATCTTTGTCATAATTTTATCCCTTTGGAGATTCAATTTGTAAAAAAATATATCTATGTTTATTTATGTAGCACAGGTACGTACAAAGTTTCGAAGTAAAAATACACTTCACTACAATTTCTCCATACTAACTTTGATCCCTTCTCAGTGCGTACCTACACATTTTCAATTTTCATGTCTTTAGGATCAGCGGTTTAGGCTGTGCGTTGATATGGTCAACGCACAGTCAGTCAGGACTTTGAATTTTACAAGTATAGCTTTGCATTTGATTGATTTGCAATTTATCACGTGATTTCTATTATAATGCAGAATTCCTGAATTTGACACAAGATTAATAACATCATCAAAACCTACGTAATTACGACATACGATATACATATTGGGCTTCAGGTAATATTATAAATTTAATGTAATTTAACAAACAGTATTAATAATTTAAGTATATATAAAAAGCCACTTACCATCCTTATAACCAGCGCAGTACGTGAATTCGGAGGTAAACTTCTCGTAAAACTCTATATAGGAAGATATGCACGTCTCCTGGTCTACCACAGGCATTTCCAGAAGATTTAACTCTTCTCTCGGTGAGCCTGATACGTCAAAACCCCAGCCTACAACCTAAAACGTAGGAAATTAAGATTCCATAGAAAAATCAGATCTAGACCAAATTGTTATTATTAAAAACGTTACGTAAGTATTTTCAGAGTTCCTTTCACTGTTCCTTAAACGTCCCACTGCTGGGAATGGGCCTCCTCCAAAGATTTCAAGGGCAATCTGGCCACACGGGTGGTACTCGTATAGGGTTTTGTTACTAATTTTCCTTTTCTAGCAGTGCTCTTGTCTGCTTAAGGTTACTTACCCTTAGTCGCCTTTTACGACACCCACGGGTTGAAATGGGGTAGTGACATTTTGTATTCTAAATCCGTCACTACATGGATGTATTTTTGTAATGTATTATAAATACGATTTTAAAAATATTATAGGTAAAACACAATTGCTTTATTTATCATCTATCTTCTCTACCACCTATCAGAAGTAGCAGCGATCAGATAAACTTCAGCAATGTATACTCACACACTTAGTTAAAACAGCCAGAGGCGCTTCTGGGACTACGATAGCACGAGGTCCCTAAAACGTAGAAACCCTAAAAGAATACATACCGATCCTTTTTTCCCAACAATATAGCTGCGTCCAATCTCGTTCTCTGGCCAGAGACAGGCAGGTCTGACCCAGTCACTATATGTGATCGGTTCCCGAAGCTCTAGTATAGCCAAGTCACGGCTAAATATCGATGCGTTGTAGCCTGGGTGGATAATTATTCTGTTTACCTGAAACAGTTTACAATGATGAACTGGGGGCTAACTCTGAATTTCGACATTCGATTAGTCGGTTTTGATGTCGCTGTCAAATGTTTGAAAGTGACAGTGACATCAAAACCTACTAAGTCGAACTCTTTTACCTTACAGTTTACAGGGGCTTCCCTGTAAACTGTAAGGTAATAGAGATAACAAATATGATAATATTTGCGAGTTTTGGATTAAAAATCTCCACTATGCTGATAAGTATTGCAGGACAAATTATGTAATAAAAATCAGTAGCTTCGCCACTTATGACGAATTACCAAATGCCAACTAATGAATTACAAATCTTAGTCTTGTGGCATAACTTAGTATCTTTAATAAGTCGCTTAAATACTAGGTTCTAGAACGGCTGAACCGATTTGACTAATTTCGGTTTTTAAATACACTTAAGTAAATAAATATTTATAAAAATTACGTTTAAATTTAGCGGTCAAGTGTCGATAAGTTTCTTTTAATATAAAGATAATTTAAGCCTAATATTTTGATGAAGAAGGTCAAAAATACTTACGAATTTAACCTGAACACCATCCACAGAGGTTCTAAGGTTAAACTTGCCCAAGTAGACCGTCAGGGTGTTCTTGTTCACCACACGTTTCGACTTCTTCCTAGCAACGCAATGAGCCGCCGTGATCACGTGCCGTTTGGATATGAGGGTACCGCCACAAATGTACTTAAAGTTAACTGTCTGCACATAAAAAAAGAATTCCATTAAATATTTCTATACACTGTATCTGCAAATTTAAAAAGGGGTAATTAAGTATTTTGGTTGGAAAAAGAACGAATATATATCCAACTGGAAAAGAATTTGGCCTCTGACTCAAGTATCACATTTTAGTAAACAATACAAAATCTGTGTTTTACCTGTTGCTGATATAACGCTGTTTGCCATGGCCACTGTCCCTCGGAAGTAGAAGAACCGTATGATAAATCGCGTTGCGGTTTCTTCGTTACCTTTCCACATGAGTCCTGAAAATATTTCCACGTTTTCAGTAAAATATAAAAATAAGCAATCGAAAAACCTTGACCTTTAAAACAATACTGGTACTAAATATTAATAATTAATAGGCCGAAGGGTGAACAAAGATGACGTGTGCTGGTTTAAACAACAAGACACCTACCTGTGGTCGAAGATTGGGAATATAGAGCATAGGCAACTGAATGAGGCCAGGCAATGGACCGTCGTCGTCTTTGCTGAAATTTAAAATTAATTGAATATTATCTATCATTTATTTATTAAACTTGTACAATCCACTGGTATGTAAATAGTCATCACTCTAATGTCACTCATGCAAAGATGCCTTTCCCCAAAGGGCCAGGCAGAGGTTTATTTCAACCACATTCTCCAGCTCCATCTTATCCCACGATAAGGGATAAGTCTTATTGAGAATTTCAAGACTTCCTGCCTTCCCAGTACCAAAACTCAATACCGTTTTTTCGTAATCGGGGGAAAGAAACCGGGGCCTTCTTGCTCATCAGTCGTGCGCACTCCATTTTCGCAACCAAAGCACTCTAAGACATTTTGTTTTTTCTGGGAGAAATAATTTTATTTGATTTTCTACGTTTCCTTACTATTTAAGTTTTCTTTTCACCTCAAAGTCTAATTTTACAATAGTGAGATAAGCCCGTGGGGCAACTGACGTTGACTGAGTTGAATATATGAACCTATGTGTTGAGAAAAACAAAAGCAGTTAGTAAAGATGCAAAACACGTGCAACGTTGAACAATAATTTAAAAATTATGGGCAAAATAAAATGTAATCTAAAACTAAAATAATGGAATTTAATCAGTTAATAACTCACTTGTCGTAGTCAGAATCGTATGTCTCCAATGGGAATACTTCGGGTCTAGAGAGACTTGGTCTTGATGTAGTCTGCTGATATCCATTAGATGATGACTGGAGAACCTGAACGATTTCTTTCCTGACGTTGTTATTTGAACTGGCAAAAAATAGTATCTTATACGTAAGTGCAATAGAATTGTATCATGTGAATTTGAAAAGATAAAAAAAAGGGATTATAAGACTTTGTCTTACTCCAAAATTAATAGCGATGATAAGTCTATTATATAAAAAGCGTAGGTTTTATTGATTTCTATTAATATTATAAAGCTCAAGATTTAGTACGTATTCAACCAACCCAACAATTGTTTGTTCGGTTGGTTGAATGCGCTAATCTTAGAAAACTGAACTGAATTGATAAATTATTTTAGTGTTGGACATCACAGGCTACGACCAAATAGGTGATGATTAGAGGTCAAACATAGATCCACGAGAGCGAAGCCTCGGAGATATATAAAACTACGCAATTTCAAAAATAAAATCTTAGACCATCCCTGTGTATACGATTGCCCCATAGAACTAAACTAGTTCTTTAATAATAATAATAATAATATTCTACCACATTCACACAGCGCCATCTAGTCCCAAACTAAGCAATTATATTTGCTTGTGTTATGGGTACTAAACAACTGATATACTACTTAAATATATTTTTTTTTTTTTGTAAATACATACATATTATAGATAAATTACACCCAGACACAGAACAAACCTTTATGCTCATCACACAAAGATTTGTCCTGGGTGGGGATCGAACCCACAACCTCCGGCTTAGCAGTCAGGGTCACTAACCACTAGACCAACAGGTCATTCAGTTGTCATTTATACGAATAAAAACTAATGAATCACGGGGCTTAGATGTATTAAACATTACTTACTTACTGGATCCTGCAGATTCGAATATTATTTTGGGTTGATCCTGACTCCATTTATTATCTTCAGCTGGCCGAGATGTGTGGGACTCTGAGTCTTTCCTAGTTATAGGCCTAAGTTCGAATACGTCGTCGAGTCTATCTGTTGCTGTGTTCACATTCCTCCGATCTGAAGACTCTTCTGGTCTTCCTTGCTGACTGCTTCCAAATGACTGATAACTGCTGCCTCTTTGCTGCTGTGTTTGCGTTATTTGTCGGTTATCTGATTCAACAAATGAATCACTGTCCAATTTTCTTTGTGGTGTAGTCTGAGATTGAACGTAAGACGTGACTTCATATACTTCGGGCCTAACTACAGTTTGATGATTATTATTATTGTTCACATTATACTGTGAATATTGAGATGTGTCTTCATTTTTACTCTGTGTATTTTTAGAGTTCGTTTGTTGTTGATTATTTTCTCCTACTGTCGGAGACCAAACCTCACCCTTGTTGTGTGTAGTGTCAGTGGTTGATTGAAAATTAAATCTAGACTGGCTTGCTTGCTTATTTTCAGACTTTGTCTGATCATTTACAACCTTTACTTGAGACCAAAGTTGAACCTTAGTTTTATCTTCACTAACAGCCTGCTGTTTATTTTGATCTATCAATTGTTGTGTATCCTTTTTTGTATCTAACCAAGGCTTCGTATATGATATCAACCGAGAACTACTTTCAGTTGTTACTTGCTGTTTCTCAGATTTTATCTGCTGATTATTAGTGGGTTTTGCTGACCATACTTGTGATGTTGACTGGACCGATTGGACTTTATTTTCACTCTTTGTAACACTTGCTGTTTTATTTTGGGACCAAGGTTGGGTCTTAGTCTGCGTGTTACCTGTAGTCGCAAGGTTTTGATCTTTATTCTTAGTTAGTGAATTTTCCACAGGCTTTATCTGTTGTGTGTTTTCGACTTTACCCCAATTCCAAAGATTAGAAGTTACTTGCGTTTTATTATCGTTTTTCGTTGTTTCATATTTCGATTGGATTCTTTCTGTCGTTGCTTCTGTAGCTGCAGCCTTCGTTTGGGTCCAATAGTTAGGTTTTACAGTAGTTGTTGTCCTATATTGAGTCTTTGTTTGTAATCTATCATATACATTTCCTGTAGTAAGTGTTGTAATTGATCTAGAAGTCGTAGTCGTATCAGTTCTTATAGGTACTTCGTTACTTGCATCATAATTGTCCAATGTTGATATTGGATATTCAACAATAGCTCGAGTCTCCTCAATTGTACATATTTCTCTACCATTAAAGAGAATAGACTGAAGTTTTGGTTCAATATCCTGAGAATTATATTGAACGAAAAACCGCACAGTTAGTGGTGTGCCAGGAGTTATTTTCAGTTTGGTGTTTTCAATTTTGAAATTTAAATTATCTTCTGTGGTTACTTCACCCACCCAATTCTGGAAAACAAATACCTATGGGTATATAAAAATGAAAATTTTTTGGTTATAATTTACCTATTATAGTAAAAAAATCTTGCACAACTGAACGGGATGAATGTATTGTATTAGGAACTACTGGTTCGATTTGAAAAATTATTTTATCGATAACCCATTTATCAAAAAAAAAGGCTATATTATTATAACATCACTCTACAGCAAATAGGAACTGAGCAGTGGCCAAACAAAGAACGATGGGACCGCCACCCACGCGTCTTCTAGTTAAGAATATAGTTTAAGTAAAAAGTATTTCACATACCCCAAGTATGTTAGCCTTGTTATCCAAGATGATATTGATCCACAATGCGTGAAGAGTTATGTCGGTGGACAGGTTGATCGAACCGTACCACTTTGCAGTTCCTGGATCCAACTTCTCCCCTATGACCGGTGGCTCGTAGGTAAACACGTTTGGACATGGTGAAGTCTTTGTTGATTGACTAGATACCACTGAAGCTATTGCCACTAAAGAGCATATTGCTCTAAACTGAAACAAACAATGTATCAAAAGTTTTAGAACAGCTATTTATTTCCCGGTATGCTTGGAACATGTTAATAGCCTGTTTTGAACGTTCTAGTATGATAGTGTAAATTGTATGGTATTTTAATGTTATGTTTTTATTCCCACGCATAATTAAAATCTGTTATTACATTATTTCGCTTTATAATGTGTATCTTCCTTCCTATGTAAGTACTGATAATAACAAACATTTTAAAAGATGCCTCATATATTTTCTGTTGGTATCCCAAATAGAACTCTGATGATTTACTTCATCATCATCATCAGCAACCCAACCCATTAATGTCCCGCTGCTGAGCACGGGTATCCTCTCCAATATCTAGAGAGCTGGGTCATAATAATAATATGATTCTACAACATTCACACAGCGCCATCTAGTCTCAAAGTAAGCAATTATATTTGCTTGTGTTATGGGTACTGAACAACTGATATTTTATTTATATATTTTTTTTGTAAATACATACATATTATAGATAAATTACACCCAGACACAGAACAAACCTTTATGCTCATCACACAAAGATTTGTCCTGGGTGGGGATCGAACCCACGACCTCCGGCTTAGCAGTCAGGGTCATTAACCACTAGACCAACAGGCCAGTCTCTGGCAATCCACACACTCTGGCCTAGTGCGTCTTGGTAGATCAGACATACACTTAGAATTTTTTCTAGGGTATGTGGATTTCCTCACGATGTTTTCCTTCACCGTCATTCAGCTTTTTGTCCAATAACTTAGTTAAAATGACAAATTTTATTTAAGTACCGAGTAAGAGATTTTATTAAAAATAATGCATGTTTACATGGTTCGGTATTTACTTTGTAACGGCTTCTACGCAAAAGGTAGGGATACCAGTATGCTGTGAACAACGTTTTTTTAGAATTATTTATAGTGAATATTCATTTCTGAATACATTAGTTTTGAGTAACGGTTTAGGATTGCAAGCTTAAAAACTAGCTCTAACTCTGCAAGTTTTACCGGATTTACTTTAAACTTTTTTACGAACCAATTTATATTAATATCATAAATTGTAAAGCCTACGTTATTCTGATTTATCAGCCATATTACTGTGAATTTCATAATAATGAATTCAGGGGCTTTATTCTAAAAGATTCAAACATTCTTACCAATGATAATCATCATCATCATCATCATATCAGCCCAATGACGTCCACTGCTGAACATAGGCCTCACCTAATTGACCCAATGATAATATTGTATGTTAAACATACAAAATCATTCATTCTTACTCTCAATTTTTTGCATTTTTAACATTAGGATACAATGTTGACTTAAATTAGTTACAAATACTTTAATTTAAAACGACCTTTATTTTTAATAGTAAATTCTCATCGCAAATTATTTTATCTTCGCATATTCAGATTCAAACTAAACGACCTTACATTCCAACATCTTCGCTATCAATAATACAACACTGCCGGCTGATTCACCACAGTCTTAATCACAATTCACTTCTCGAATTATCACGTATCACACACGCTATTATTATAATTAACATGAAGTCAACATGAGTGACAGTCACTCCCATCTTACCATTGTATATAACTTCAATAATTTGCAAAACTGACGTCACAATTATAAAAAGGCGATCGTCGCACGCGCCTGTATTTAATCAAATGACATAGGAAAAATTCTAAACCCAATCAGACAAGAATAACACGAAAATATCCTTACGTGCAAAAGAGATGAATGTATGTTGTGATTTATATTTACATCATATGAAAACCTGTTAACCGGCCATAATAGTTGTTATTGAATTTAAACGAGGCTGCGTCTTTTATTGTGTTATATGGCATTTAGGTAGCATGTGACCCTGTCACGCAATTAAATTGTAAATATATATAATCTCCTATCTGATCAATTACGAGTTTGATTACTTATATGACGTAGGTACTAAGAATTCACAACAAAAGGTTATTCAAATTAAGAGCCGTCTAATACTGAATACAAGGTAAATAACCTCGGTAATGAGAACTGTAAAGCTCTATAAGTCTTTGACAACAGACCTTCATACATAGATATAAGCTCAAAAACTGCAAGTTAATTAAACGAGTACAATATTAGTAAAATACAATAAGGAAAAATAATAGGAAACGTTCATTTTGGTATTAATATTCACCCAAAATATGCAGACACCAAATCACGTTTCATTGGCCAATGATCTTAAAACAAATATTTAAATTTTATTCTATCTATATTATATTCTATACTTTATATATCTACAAGTATGTTTAATATTATAAAGAGGGTTTGTGAATTTGGGACGTTCTAGGGAGTAATTTCGGGTTCTACTGAACAGATTTAAAAATTCTTTTAGTGTAGGATAGCCCTTTTATCTATAATATGTATTATTTGCAAAAAAAAAATGTATTTAAGTAGTATATCAGTTGTTTAGTAGTCATAACACAAGCAAATATACCTAATTGCTTACTTTGGGACTAGATGGCGCTGTGTGCATGTGGTAGAATATTATGTTATTCATACAACTGTAATTTTAAAATAAATATATTTGTATTTGAACAGAATTTCCAGTTTTTGTTAAGTTTAAGTGAAAAATTTTTATTCCTAGAATTATTTATTACAACGATATAAACTATATTAAACTTACTTATCAACTAACTTAAATTAAAAAGAAAAATAAACAATATTTACAACCTAACACAATAAAAAAACAAAATATTAAAAGTTTTCTCTGTAATTTTTATTTTGTGTAAGTTATATTTTATCCGTTCATGCTATTTGAAGGCTTTAGAAACCAGGCATCATTTATATAAGAAAATTCGCCGTCTCTTTCCCCCTAAATGTACAATCAAGTACAGAGTTGTTAGAGTTCATTACATTTAAAAAAAATAGTTTTTAAGGCTATATAACATTACGCTACATCCAATAGGAGCTGAGCAGTGGCCATATAAAGGAAGACGGGATCGAAGCCACGCGCGACTTCCAGTATATATTATATAAAAGGAGAAAATAACTGAAGTTCTGACTGATATTGATGTATCCAAGCATATCATTGATCAAGACACATATCAATAGCTTTGTCCACAGATTCCTGGACTATAGACGCGAAAAAAAAAAAAGATTTTTCGAAACTGTCAAAGGTAGGAAAAAAACAGGATTTATATTTATGCTAAAGTGACTCTATTGCCAAATTTACATCTAAACAAATTTACCATATTCAAATTTAAAATGCTTACCCCTAGAGTTAACATACGGGCAACACCACTAGTATTTTTGGCGGTTGTATCGTTCAGCCTACACTTTTTGTTAAAATGGCACTAAACTATTATGAAAGATTCATCTTTGCAACCCATAAACATCCCACTGCTGGGCACGGGACTCCTCCAAAGAATGTGGAATTTAACCTAATACCTCTTGTCTGCATAAGGTTACTCCCTTAGTCACCTTTTACGACACCCACGGATTGAAATGGGGTAGTGACATTATGTATTCTTAATCCGTCACAACACGGATGAAAGATTATGTTGTCTTACATTGCAAATAAATTAATATATTATAATTAATTATTTTTATTAGTACCTAATACTTCCCTTCACATAGATATTCTTGCGATCCTACTACCTGCAATAATAATATAATATTTCACCACATTCACACAGCGCCATTTCATCCCAAAGTAAACAATTATATTTGCTTGTGTTATGGGTACTAAACAACTGATATACTACTTAAATACATTTTTAATTTTTGTAAATACATACATATTATAGATAAATTATACCCAGATACAGATCAAACAATCATGCTCATCGCACAAAGATTTGTCCTGGGTGGGGATCGAATCCATGACCTCCGCCTTAGCACTCAAGGTCACCAACCTCTAGACCAACAGGCCAGTCAAAGTAATATCTACTTTTGCATAGACATGAGGAAAATAAAGTAACACTTGTAAAATAAATAATACTATAAAATTGGCATAAATATATATTTTTATACAAAACGTTAGTACATACTAACATAATATTAGCAAACTCATTCGCTGATTTAAAAAAGTACACACAAACATATTTTTACTCGTTAAATAACAATTACCACAGTTTACAATGAATACATTAAAATATCGTTAAAATCAAATTATTATCATTTAAATTTCCATGGAAACTTCGCGGCGAATTACTGCTTTTATCTAAACATAATAATATGAGTAATCATAACAAGAACTAAATATTTCCTAATTAGCTCACCACCAATTAATGCTTCTAACTACTTACTTTCATAGATTCTTTTTATTATGTTTT
Source organism: Laspeyria flexula (assembly GCA_905147015.1). Taxonomy (NCBI): domain Eukaryota; kingdom Metazoa; phylum Arthropoda; class Insecta; order Lepidoptera; family Erebidae; genus Laspeyria; species Laspeyria flexula. Next base: position 6,741,156 of record LR989969.1, on the reverse strand, counting down.
TACCCTATGTTGTTTTGGTTAACATTCTATGATTCAATTGTTGATTACAAATTGTACCAACTGAAATTGTAATATTTGGTAATAAAAGAATGGCCTGAGTTTCTTGCCAGCTTCTCAGAGCTCAAACTTGGGCTTATGCAAATTTGCTGACACCTTTTTGGTTTTGTATAAAGGATGATAATTAATAAAAGACTTGATTATTTTTAGTTTTAGGAAAAGCTTCGATATGACACCAACATTTGTAAAGCTTTCTTTATTCCAAGCACTCCTCAAAACAACACTTTAAAATGATTTAAGTCTAACTATATCCCACTATGTTCAACTTTAAAGCATTATAATAATATAAGTAATTTACCTTGTAATTTTTTACTATATGGACGCCTACGACACTAGGGGCATCACGAGCGCGTTGATGACCGGTCAGTACCTAATTTCTAAAACGTTATATGCGACATTATAATTATCAGGCCTGGTTATATAACCCTATCAAACTGATCGTGCATCATTCTTTCCACTTAAAATATTTGAAAAGAAAATCTGCTGGCTTTAAAAATAGGCCAACTCAATTTAAATTTAGATGCTTTAATTAAGTACCGCCAGTACATTAGTAGAACCCCAATCCTAACTCACGTTATTAGAAATTTGGGTCAACGAGAACCGCAAGTGTCAATCAGCAAATGGACAATATAGTCTAAATATACGCTCCTGACACGTACCTCTCAGCACTGATACAGGTCCAATTTGACGAATGACAGTTGATTTTCATTAACATCTCTCTGATAGGAATAGGCTTTCCGTGGCACAGTGGTGCAGTGTTGACGTTATACGTTCTATCTCGGCGTCTGATTGTGTTATTGGATGTGTCTAGATTTCTCGCTAAAAGATAACATTCACTATACGCCTATTCAGCTTAATGCCCAAAGAATGCAGGTGGTTGTTAAGCTTCTTCTGCAATTTATATTATTTTTAGGTTTGGTCATTTAATTTATTTGTCCGGGTAGTGACGTATTAAGAATTAATAATGACAATATCCCATCTCAACCCGTAGGTGTCGTAAAAGGCGACTAAGGTATGCAGACAAGAGCACTGCGAGAAAAGGAAAATTTAAAACAAAGCCCTTTACCAACCCGTCTGGCCAGTATAGTAAGCTAAATTTCCTGCACTTTCTTTGGAGGAGACCCGCGCCCAGCAGTGGGATGTTTGTGGTTTGAAATGATGATGATACTAATATTATAAAGCTAAAGAGTTTATTTGGTTGAACGCAAGGATCTCGAAACCGACTGATCCGATTGGAAAAAAAAAAATTGTTGGGTAGCCCATTTATCGAGGAAGCTAAGAACCCCGTGCGACTTCTAGTGAGTAATAATCTCAGAAATATCTGAACGATGACGCAACAAATAAAAATGGCTGATACCTGCATAATTGAGTTGGTTTTAGGGAAAGAACATGTTGCATAAAACCTGATTTAAAACACATTAATATTGGTTACATAATCATAATAGCTTATATACCTATAAACCTAGGTGTGGAAATATTTTTATTTATGAACTCATCAACAAATATTTAATTGATAGAATTCCATTAGCAGGAAAATGGTTATTGTCTCAACGGATAGTGCTGCTTTGCACATTTTTCCATCCAATGAATCAGTAAATCACCTATATCGTTTAAGGTGCGGGAGAGGGCTTAAACGTGCATCTTCCAACCGAGATCTTAGCACCGTTGCAGATAAAACCATTCATTATGTACACGACAAGAATGTAGTCGGATCTAGCACAAAAATTTGCGATAATATTGTTTTACAGAGCACGTCGTGTATAGCGCAGACAATTTTTTTTCTTGGTCAGTCACTCAATATGTGTGTAGTAACGATACGTATTGTTAAGTAAACCCTGCAATTTTTCTTGACGTGTACAAGATAGCTTACTATAGCGGCATTAGATGGATTACTATGCGCTAGACGACCCAAATCAAACCCCTTGGGTTTACTCAGGCCAATTCGCATGCCGCATCTGCAAAACATGGCGTTAACCGTGTATGGACATGACTACCGTTATTTGCTGGGAGCTTCCGAGACGTAGCCTGTTCTGGGCTGTCTAAAACTCTGCCTACCAGGATCCAGTATCACTTGCACGAGCACGAGCAAGACAAGCGATACTGGGTCCAACTTAACTTAACATTTTTTATTCAGCCGTCAGCTAATACAAGTTCTTCTATATTTCGCTTCCATGCCTTCTCTGTTTAATACTTGGTCAGGTGTCATTACGAAAACCTGAACCATTAGCGCTATCTACATCAAAATCTGGTTGTCAATCACTACCAATGATAGCGGTGATGTATTTGTAATCATTTCATACATAATTATGTTCACAATCAGAGTTATCTCGATAAACAGTAATAGGTAAAGAATGTAGGTACATTCTAGGTTATTTTGTGGTTGTAAACCGTACTTTTTAAAGTTAATAATATCTGACTTCCACTTTTTATGGGAGATTAGCACTTAATAAGCTTGTTTTCAACGATCTTATTGAAAAACATTTTCATTTTACATACGTTCTTTTTTTTAAAATAAAACTGACATTCTTATGTTAGTTATATTTAAAAAAAAAGAACGTAACACTGTCGTGTTGGAAAAATTATTTAAAAAATAAAATTTCAATCACATTTGAAATAACATTTTGCAATATTTGAACATTAAAAGCTACTCTTAAAATAAAAATGTAGATGTTTAATTTAATTATTTTCATTAAAATAAATATGTTTACTACGGATATTTCCTACAAAGGAAGAAAGGAAAACTAAAGCTCATGAAACTATTAATCAAAACAAAAACGAATCGATATAAAATATAATACTGTCATGTAAAAAAGTTATTGTGAAAAATGATGTTTGCTTCGAAACTAATCGTATTTTTTTTGTGGACCTTTATATATTACGAATCTTCTGAATCTGAAACACCTACCTCTGTAAGTATTACATTTCAAAAAATCTAGTTAAGGTACTGCACAGTGCAATGTGTAGAATAGAATATAAGAGAATATTTCTTTATTTGCTTAAACTGTAGGTACAATGCAGGTGAAACAATAATGAAGAGCCAATACATTTTGTCGCCAGGCAACATGCAAATATAACAAGCAATTATTTATAATATATCAAATACATGTCAAGTTCTTATTATCATTATTTTATTATCAAATACCTAGTTCTTTTAATGAATAAAATGCCATTTTATTAGGCATAATTTAAGATATTTAATTTTCTATATGGCAGTGTAACATTGACGCTACGGTCTCCAGAGTGACGCATTCTGAAATCTGACTATGAAACACTTATCTAACTGACGCTTTAGTTGATGTTCGATATTATAATCGGGTTATTGTGAGTACCTATTGGAAAGCGCAGCGTGGGGTGGCACCCCGTCAGATGGACCGACGATCTGGTAAAAGGTGGCAGTTGGATGCGGGCGGCACAAAATCGCTCGCTGTGGCGGAAATTGGGTGAGGCCTATGTTCAGCAGTGGACGTCATTGGGCTGATATGATGATGATTGCGAGTCACACTGATTATTCGAAATCGGGATAAGCCTATTACTCATCGATGAATATGATAGTACTATGCCTCGAGATTTCGATTACTCATCGCTAAATATGTTAGCCTTGCCATTTCATTCGTAGCAGATTTATATACCCTTTACATCTAATCACCTCTATAACGTATTTATCTGACTTCTGCCCGTCTTCTTCTTATCGTGTCCGCAGCAAGCTTGCTTCTGTCTGTATAATGTCGATAAAAATAACCTATTCCTCCTTCTCCCCTATTTCCGTCTTTCTCCAAATGTATATCAAATTGATTCAGATCCCTTAAGTGGTCTAGCCGAGAAAGTGTTCTCTGCCACTGCTCAGCTCCTATTAGCCTTAGCGTGATGTAATATAGTCTATAGCCTTCCTCGATAAATGGGCTATCCAACAGAATTTTTTTTTTTAAATCGGACAACTCCCTGAAATCCTAGCATTCAAACAAACAAGCTCTTCAGCATTATAATATTCGTATAGATGTTTTTTAAATCTGATTACTATGACCTACACAAAATTTGTTAGACAACTAAAATAGCACCTTGTATGATTTTTGTTACAGGGTCCTTACCGCTCATATTTGATTGCAGTGAGAAAATGCAACAAAACGACTTACCCCCAGCATCCTAACCCTACGATTGTAGTAAACATAGAAATGTTTAATTTTCCCGAAGGAAATGGGTTAAGAGGAAGCTGGGAAGTCATAAATAACACCTCAGCATTTAAGGTAGTTATGAAAACATATTTTATAATTTCTTATTGTTTATACTACTATGGAGACAGACAGGCGTACGGCTCGCCTTTTATTACGGTTACCGTAGCCACAGACGCCTGTAACACTAGAAACGTAACAGGCGCTTTGTCAACCCTTCAAATCCCTTCCTTCACCGTTGAGGACATCACTCATCAGCAGAGACACAATACAGGTGCTGCAATATACAAATCTTTAGGTTTTTTCAATGCACATGTTAAAAAATAGTATTTTTGCTACATTTAAGCGGTGGTGGCTGAATGGATAAGACCGGCGCGGCGTGCACATCATGCGGTCCGAGTTCTATCCCTAACCGGCAGTACCAATGTGCATCCCACTTTCTGGAATTTATATGTACTAGTCAAGTGACTTACCATCTGCTAACGGTGAAGGAAAACATCGTGAGGAAACCCACATACCCTAGAAGAAATTATATGAGTATGTCTGATCCACCAACCCACACTAGGCCAGCGTGACTGGATTATGGCCTAAAATCCTCGCAGCTCTCGAGATAAAAGAGAGGAAACCCGAGCCCAGCAGTGGGACTTAATGGGTTGCTGATGATGAAAGTATTTTTTACAGCCGCCCGCAGCACTTTTAATAAATAATTTTATATACAAATATTCTGATGAATTGTAATAGTTGGACCACCATTCGTTTTCCGTTTACCGTGAGGGAGACAAAAGTATAGACCCATCGCACTAGCCCCAAGAAGCAGCAAAAATTCCTTGCAGAAAGAAGCAGCGAGTTTGTTCCACCTGTTTCCTTCCCCAAAATAAAATTTAATAAGATGTTATAATTATTTAGTTTAGACTGGCCTGTTGGTCTAGTAGTTGGTGACCCTGACTGCTAAGCTGGAGGTCGTGGGTTCGATTCCCACCCAGGACAAATCTTTGTGTGATAAGCATGATTATTGATTGTTCTGTGTCTGGATATAATTTACCTATAACATGTGTATATTTACTAAAATAAAAAATGTAAGTGCCCATAACACAAGCAATTCAAAATGCTTAATTTGGGACTAGATAGCGCTGTGTGAATGAGGTAAAATATAATTAGTATTATTTTTCTACAGATTAAAACCAAGAGTTTAATTTGGGAAAGAGGAAAATGGAAGTCAAACTATCAATTAGTTGATAATGGATGTCGGGGATCATTTATGCCTTACTGGCTAGCCTTGTTTAATATCAAATTTGATAAACAAAAATGTGCTTTTCTTAAGGTAATGTAATGTTTTACGCATCGTTTTCATACACAGCCGCTATAAATTAAATCCAATACATTCTTTACAGGCAAATGCTAAAAAACGGTTTTTGTATATTTTTATTGAGAATTAAAATTTGATTTGGGAACACCCAATGCATTACGAGTACAAGCCCGGGATGGGAGTGTACAGAATGTGAGATAGAAAATACCCACACTTAAGTAGTCGCGCGGGGCCTCGCTCCCGACATTCTTTATTTGGCCACTGCTCAGCTCCTATTGGCCGTAGCGTGGTGTTATATAGCCTATATTACTCAGTGATAATGTAGCTTTCTAACGGCAAAAGAATTTTTGAAATCAGTCCAGTAGTTTTTAAGTTTATTGGTTACATACAAATAGTACAGATATAGGGTAAAAGCTGGATAGTTGCTTCGGACAGATACATGCCTCTATTTTTAATACACTATGTTAGGAATATAATATATGTTGTGTTGACGCTTTTCTAGCTACTAGCGATGGTGGCTGAATAGATAAGGGACCGGCGTGCACATCACGCAGTCCGAGTTCGATCCCGAACGGCAGTACCAATGTGGATTCCACTTTGTGGAGTTTATATGTATTAGTCAAGTGACTCACCATCTGCTAACGGTGAAGGAAAACATCGTGAGGAAACCCACATACCCTAGAAGAAATTTTTAGAGTATGTTTGATCCGCCAACCCGCACTAGGCCAGCGTGAGTGGATTATGGCCTAAACCCTCTCAGCTCTCTAGTTAGAGGAGAGGAGACCCGAGCCCAGCAGTGGGATGCTGATGATGATGATGCCGCTTCACTACAAAATTAGTGACCCCCCGCAGACCTTTCTCATCTGATTACCTATATTTTGAGATACATACTAAATAAATTATAAGCAAGTTTATATAAAAAAAAGAGGTTTTTCGAAGCTTTTACAAAAGTGGCGCAGCTATCCGGCTTTTACCCTATGACAAGAACATCTCCTATTTCAATTCCAGTGCCGGATACCCTTCACTTTGGACAATTTGAACAAGGCTCAACACATCATCACACAGACAGCGGAATACGGCAGAGTGTTATGGATAAATGAAATGTTTAACGTGGGTAAACAATACAAAACACTGTTCTGTTACGAATATGAATCACTAATAGAACCTCTTTGAATAAATAAACAAATAAACACTATGAAAATAATTATTGTTATTTGCCTTTTCTCGTCGTTCAGAGTTTCCTGAATAGGTAAACATTAAATTTCTTAAACAACGCTATAGAAACATAACATGCTGCCAAGCGCTGTGTTTATATTTACAGACACGTTAACGTTTCAGACAGGTTCCGTATCAGACAAAAAAATATTCTTCCATATAGTTTGTACTGTGTTTTCCACTGCTGGGCAGGGGCCCCTCCAAATATTTTGAGGGGAATTTAACCTATTATATCATCTTCATTTTCTTGCAGTGCTCTTGTATGCTTAAGATAGTTGCTTTTTACGACACCCACAGGTTGAAATGGGGTAAGATAATATATTCTAAATCACTACACGGACAAAAAAATCTGTACTCTATACAAATAAATTAAATTGAAGTGTCTGTATGTATCAACATAATAACAGCGTTTTAGACTAGGCACATGAAAGTTTGACAATGTTTTTTATTTTCAAAATTCAAAATTCATTTATTGTTTGCCACAGGTCGAAAATAAGGTCTTACAATAAGATTGTGTCTCTGTAACATACCTAAGAATTGTTATTAGTCAAGTCTTGAATTACATGGAAAACACAGCTTGTAAAATTTTTAACTGTATGTCTGTCTGTTTGTTTGAGGTAAATTCTGAAACGACTGAACTGATTCTCACGATAACTAATGTCACAAGGTAGGCTACTTCGATTTTTGAAAAACATCAGGGTTCCGTGAAAATAAATAAAAACCAATGAATGCGGGATTAAAAATTTTAAATGACAATCAAAGTCATCACTATGAGCCATAAATGTCCCACTGCTGGACACGGGTCTCCTCCAAACATTTTGTAGGGAATTTAGCCTACAATACCACACTGGCCAGACGGGTTGGTATAGGGTTTTGTATCGAATTTTCCTTTTCTCGCAGTCCTCTTGTCTGCTCTGGTTACGCCCTTAGTCGCCTTGTACGACACCCACGGTTTGAAATGGGGTAGACAATTGTATTCTTAATCCGTCACTACACGAATCAAAGTCATGTTTTGAATTGTTTCAATATTGCCGCTCGAATACCTATAATAAGTGAATGATTTCACATTAAGTGCCTTCCGTTCCCAAATTCAGTTACATTCAATCGCTTTCCCAATCATGGTTACTGTGCAATCACGTACAATGCACCGCTGCGAAATTGAAATGATACCTGTAGGGACCACACGTTAATGTTTCATAAGAAAATTCCATTTTGACTGACAATGTATTTGATTTGAGTTTAATTTTTTTATCAAAATGGCGCATTGTTTTTCTGCCTTTTTCAACAATTTTTTTTTTTAAACTAGAAGTCGTGCAGGAGTTTGCACCCGTCATACTTTATTTGGCCATTGCTCAGCTTCTATTAGCAGTAGCGTGATTTTATAACCTTCCTCGATAAATGGGTCTATCCAACACTAAAAGACAAAAAAAATTCATTCGGATCAGTAGTTCCTGAGTTCAACTAAACAAAAATACTCTTCCGTTTTATAATATTAGTATTAGTATAGATAGTATGACTAATGTGCTATCGCAATAGAAGTTTACTATAGAAAAACAGGTTGAGACCATATCGGACCCTGCTCAATCTCTGTAGGGAGGGGCAGCAAAAGAGCGTATCTATATATATATATATATATCTTACGTCCTTTTGTTGAGAGGCGCAGTTCTTCGGCAATAACTCAAAAACGTATTAATTTAATAAGGTCGTAATTTTTTTTGTTGTCTATAGTGGCAAACGAGTTGGCGGCCCACCCATAGATTTACTGCGGTAGCGCGCGGATCCTAGGTCTATGGGCCCACCTAATGGTAAGCGGTGACCGCCGCTCGTGCACGTTGGCAGTTATGACATTATGTAATTTTAAATAGTAATTCGTATATATAAATATAGTAAATATGACATCTAATAGCATTATAATAATTAAAAATTTGTACGCCAAACAATGGCAAACATAGTGGCCATAATAATGTAAAATAACACCTTGTATTACCTATTTTTACAAATGAATAAATGATTTGATTTGATTTAAAAATATTCATGAAAATCAGTCCAAATAAACAGGAAATGAGGGTGTTACTATTGATGGTAGGTTTCAACAAAGGAGTCTGGTTCTAACTCGCTGTTTACCTGCACACCGTGCCTCTGACGGAGATTACAAATGTTTGTTTCTATTCACATAGAAGTACATGAGCACATACTCTCACAATGAAATTCCATTGCAGTATACCCTAATAGGTCCTGTAAAGATTCTCATTTGAAAAGATTCTATTTGCTTAGATTTGGAAATAAAAATATTGATTCTGAAATCAGTGATTATGTTCAATGCAAAATTTACTCAGAAAACGTTATATTTTGGCTTTTACTTGTCAAAAATAAAAACAAAATTATTCGATAACCGATTAATATTACTTTACTAGTAGTACATTTTTTTTATACCACGACGGTGGCAAACAGACGTACGGTCCGCCTATGCCTGCCTGCAACACTAGGGGCATCACGAGCGCGTTGCCGACCCTTAAGAAACCTATTCACTCCTTTTTTGAAGAACATAAAATTAAGGTGCATTTAGAATGGTTCTAAGTAAGTTCTACAAAATTTTGTACTATGAAACTTACACTCAATTAATTGTCATTGCAAATGCCTAAGGAAATATCATCAGTAATACGACAGACAGCCAAGCCGATATACAGTATAGCTTGAAGAAAGTACTCTCTGTTTTAAGAAAACCGTCTAATAAGTATCACCTATTAAGAGGGTTCATACAAAGGAATGACATCGTCACAATAAAATTTAGTATCATATTTCGTCGCTTTCGAATTTTATTATTTATTGGGAGCTATTTTATTGAAATTATTTCAATACACTTTTTAAATTTTGTGAACGTGTATTAAAAAGTATGTTTCCGTAATGCTTATAGTTATTTTAGTACGAAAATAACGCCTTAAAAGTTCCAATGTGTTTTTGCTTATAAATAGAACTGTAAACGCAATGATTTAGTACATTTTACACACTTTTCACCTAATTCTAAAAAGTGTATTGTAAACATTTTAATAAAACAGCTCCAATTAAATAGTAAAAAATCGAAAACCATGAAATATGACTATTCCTCTATATGAAGCCTCATAAGCTTTATTTATGGTGTTTCATTCACCTTGCAGTATTTTAATAGAAAAAAAATTTAAGCAACTTTTAACTATAACCTACTAAAAAAAAATAACAAATAGACATATAAACATTGACAGCCAACGTCAATGAAGTCATATTTTTATAATTTGTTGGTATTTTATCTTTATTTCCACTATGGCGAAAAGTATTACTGACGATGTTACTAGAACTATTGACAAAAATCGTAGCAGCAGCAGAAGTACCGAACCAGAAGTTAGACAAGTATATTAACACTACAGAATCTAGCTCACTAGCAGAATCACATCACTACCGACGCAGACTTCTTCTTAAGCCGACTATACTATACAAGTCAAATAAGTATGGGACTGTCAAAACAAGACGCCATTTTATTTCCCATTTGAAGACAACTTGATACCCTACAAGTAGGGTGTACAAAAAACGAAACACATTACAAGTACATGCATACTTTTTGGGTTGAAGATAAAAAAAAAGAGCACCCTACCGTTGGAAACTGTTAAATAGCCCAGAAGGCTTACAACTTAACGACAACCACATTATGTTGCTACTGCCTCGGTGGCCCAGTGGGCTGTAGGATGTGTATACGATTGCTGCGCAAGAGGTCTATGGTTCAGTTCCCAAGTCAGAATAAATATTTGTATGATCTCCAATGTTTGTTTTGGAGTTTGGGTGTTTTCTATGTTGTATGTATTTAGAAATAATATAATATAATATAATAATAATAATGTAATATTCTAGCACTTTCACACAGCGCCATCTAGTCCCAAAGTAAGCAATTATATTTGCCTGTGTTATGGGTACTAAACAACTGATATACTACTTAAATACATTTTTTTTTTGTAAATACATACATATTATAGATAAATTACACCCAGACAGAACAAACCTGTATGCCCATCACACAAAGATTTGTCCTGGGTGAGGATCGAACCCACGACCTCCGGCTTAGCAGTCAGGTTCACTAACCACTAGACAAACAGGCCAGTCAGAAATATACAAGTATCAACGCGTGTTGGGACAGGCCTATGTCCAGCAGTAGACTGCAATAGGCTGAGATGAAGATGATGATGATGTATCAACATCAAGCTGCGGCCAATGGGAGCAGAGTAGTGACCAAACAAAGAACGATAGGAGCGAAGCCCCGCTCGACTTCTAGTACTAAGCTGAAGAGTTTGTTTGTTTGAACACGCTTATGTCAGGAATATTTTAGCGTTGGATAGCCCATTTATAATAATAATAATATAATAATATTCTACCACATTCACACAGCGCCATCTAATCCCAAAGTAAGCAATTATATTTGCTTGTGTTATGGGTACTAAACAACTGATATACTACTTAAATACATTATTTTTTTGTAAATACATACATATTATAGATGAATTACACCCAGACACAGAACAAACCTTTATGTTCATCACACAAAGATTTGGCCTGGGTGGGGATCGAACCCACGACCTCCGGCTTAGCAGTCAGGGTCACTAACCACTAGACCAACAGGCCAGTCATTTATCGTAGTGACCAAACAAAGAATCATGGGAGTGAAACTCAATATAATATTATGATAACACATTATCTCCAGGTACCTCTACACTTTGTGGTCCACAAGCCAGGATATCACTTCGAAAGCTGCTGTGGTATCTGCAACCTGTTCCCGGGAGTACTCCTCATAGCCTTCTGTCAGGTTCTAGTGGGGTCTTTGCTGCTAACTTTGATACTAACACATGGACAAGCTTATGATGAGATGCATATGACACCGGTTTCTAATTGTAAGAAAGTTCATTTTGATCTATTACTTAATGACATCGTATATAGGAAAACTTCTTCAAAGAAAATCGGGTTAGAAGACTTCATTAGACCTATGCGTTCTTTTATACCTCTAAATAAGTAAAATAAAAGAAATAAACTAAATTTTACTACAATATTAATGACCTCTGACCCTCAAAATATCTATCAATACTAGTAGTCTTCAAGCTTCTCTCCCGTCGTTTTAATTTATCACTGATCATGATAGCGTGATGTTATATACCCTGTAACCTTCCTCGACAAATGAGCTATCCAACACTAAAATAATTATTCAATTCGGTTTGGTAGTTTCTGTGATTAGCCCGTTCAACCAAACAAACTATCACCTTTATATAAGGAGGTATACGACGAAGGATTTAGGCTATATAACATCACGCTGCCACCAATAGGAGCTGAGCAGTGGCCAAACAAAGTTCCACGTGAGAAAAGCCCCGGAAAACAGAAAAATTATTAATTGTCTGTTTTTTTAATTAAATTTAAAAGAAATATATAACATCTACCTATGTTTTTAATGTTATAGACATCAGTAGCGCGACAGGTATCATTCTTAGTGCAGTAGCAGGAGCAGGACTATTACTGATCATAGTAGCCCTCACAGAAAACTGCAGAGCTATGCTGGTAAACTTCGTTATTTTTTCTTTTCTTTTATTATTTTTTATTTTCTTTTTATTACGTATTTCGGTAATCATGTCAATATCTTGTATCTTCTCCGACAAAATTTTAATATGTGTGTCGTTATTAATTTTGGTTATAACAAAGCAATGTTTTTAGCAGGGGAGTACCTGGTGATCTGAGCTACAGGCGAACGCTTATTTCAGACACCAGTCCTCTCGCAATTACTGTTCCACCTATAACTGTTGATGTACTTAATATTGTATTTATTGGTGATGATGAGAAGAGAAATAACTTTATAATAACTTTATTTACTTCTTATAAGTTTATATTTTCAAGTATTTAGTGTTAGGAGCCTCGTTTTAAGCTAAAATTGCCTGTATCAGGAGACCCCATTCTTTCGCAACAAAATTTCTTGAAACTTATAATCTAGGTGTACAAACTTAGCTTTGGTTAACTAAAAGTAAATAGCAAGTTACAGGTACATGACAGAAGTACGAATATTTGTTATTGTTACCACTAAATGTTGTCTTAGTGTTATAAGAACCAATATAACCTATAAACGACCCACTGCTGGGCACGGGTCTCCTCCAAATAATGTGGAAGAAATTAAGCCAACTAAAGTTTGCTTCAAATCTTCCTTTTTTTAAGAGAACTCTTTACTTTTTTAAGAGTTTTGACTGATATAGCCAGTCAAAACTATTGTTAACTAGTTAAGAGTTTTGATTGTACCTCACATATACAATGATAGCAATAAAATTGATACTTAGGCCGACACAACAATTGTGTCAGGCACAACAACAGAACATTAAACTCTTGTTCTTTTTAACTAAATGTTTTAATAGTTTTAAAACATTTTATAATGTTATATGTTGTTTAGCAGCACTCATACATTTATTTATTTATTTACACATTTACGGGGTTTTTTTTTATTGTACGTTTTAGTGTCTTTTTTTACGTTTGGAATTAATTGTATAATATATAGTTTTAACACTCATTGTTTTACAGATTTACATTCTCGTTGCTATGATAGTTTGGATGGGGCTTGTGTCGTTAGCCATGGTCAAGATTGCACGGGGCTGCAACAGGTTCAAAGACGGTAAGATACACACAAAAGTACACAAATCTATTGTAAGATTAGTGCGTTATAACTGTTCTATGGAGTAATTACCCTCTTTCTGATATAGCTTTAAAATCGTCCCATTGGAGAATAATGTTTTATCTTCACATAAAACAAAAATGAAATTATTAAAAATTCGGCATTAAAATCCGTAAACTATCGATTGATAAATTTTTATTTTATTCTTTAGTCAGTATTTTACAAAATACAAATTTAATCGATTGATAGTTTACGGTTTTTAATGCCAAATTTATAATAATTTCATTTTTGTTTTATCTGAAGATAAGACATTATTCTTCTAATGGGACGAAATATTCCATCAAAGTTAAAATTCATATATATCGCATGATGTATAATAATAGAATAATGATTTAACGAAAATCAATCATTTTTTGGGATTCACAAAAGAAGATCTTGCTTTAAGGACTCAACCTACTTGTTGACGGATATAATTAACACTGATAATAATTAATTAATCATGGATGCTTGTATTTGGAACGTATGGTAGGTATATGACGGTACATGGTGCTAACAGAAACCTATTTCTGTACGTAACTTAATTCTGAGCTATGTACTAATGAGTCAATTTTCCATTAAGCATGCGATATTTTAATTAGGTATACAAACGTGATACAGTTATTAAAGTGATATTATATTAATTATCTATACTCTACACTATTATGTTAAAGCTGAATATTTTGTTCGTTTGAACGCGCTAATCTCAGGAACTACTGAACTGAATTGAAAAAATATTTTAGTGTTGGATAGCCCATTTATCGATAAACTGTATAACTTCACTATAGGCTTTATAACTTCACGCTAGCAACAATGGAAGTCGAGCAGTGGCTAAAAAAAAAAGATCCACGAGTGCGACGAAGCCCCGGGTAACAGCTAGTTTTATTAAGTACTAGAAGTCAGGCGGGGCTTTATTTAGCCGCTGCTCAACTCCTATTGGTCCTAGCTCAATGATAGCCTTCTTCGATAAATGGGCTATCCAACAATAAAAGTATTTTTCATATCGGACCAGTAGTTTCTGAGATCCTAGCGTTCAAAAATTATGGTAGTAAAGAAATAATTATAACGAGTACAGAGGAGGCGTGCTGTATAGTATAAACAATAGTATTTTAATTTACAATCAGTATTTATTCATTTTATAGAAGTGTGACCATATTTCCCCAGTTTTTTTTTGTGACCAAATGAACACTGTGACGATATTTCACCAACCCATGCATACGTTGTCTCTTTGTTGTGTAAATAATACATGTTTCTTTTGCATATCGTCTCCTTTTAGTAGAATTCGGGCCCCTATAACCTTTTATTGATACAAGGCGATTTTTATCATATCATAGCAAAACAATTTGGCGAAACTGTTATTTTTATAGAATCGTTTAATATAAAACTCGTACAATACGATATAAAAACAATACAATCTATTATACAAAACAAACGTCTGTTTTTACTATATTCATGTATTGTTCCTTAAACGGTCCAATTTAGTGGTACTGGCACTACGACATTCCCCTCGGCTCTTACAAATAATATTCTCTTTACATTGAATTGTCGATTTACATAAATTTTGGATGTTTCAAGTATTGTGTGTTTTTCCTATTGGTTCCTAAGAATGCGAATCAAAATCCAGAAAACTTCTTTATATATTTAGTTGCAGCAGATATGAGAATTCTGAGTAGAAGCTAGTGTTTTCGTAAGAAAAGTTACGTTTATCGCGATTGTACCATTTGTCGGGCGGGCGTTTAATACTCAGAATACAAATTCTGTAACAAGATTTAAACCTCAGTCATGTCAGCTGTTTAGACAAGGGACGATTTAGTCCTTAATAGAAATAGGAATTCAAGAAAAATGTTTAATTTTATTTTTTAAAGGCCCCCGTCATCAAAGGATGTTGAGTCCAAAGATCTGTCGTGGACAGAAACCTTGCATACATCCCTTATTCGTCATCTTGGACCTTTATTTCAATTATAAAGAGTTTTACAGTTAAATTCTACTCTACCTTTATAAGTGTTTAATATCAGAAAGATTTTAACTACATGAAAACTTTGTCACTGCCTCGACTTGTAAACATATTAATTAATTATTCTAAAACAGTTCTAGTTCACGCGTATTATATTATGAGGAATAAAAAGTACCTTAGTTAATTGCCTGAAGTTTCGATCGAATTACACTAATGGTGATGCTGTCCAAGTCCTTATTTCACCTTAAGAAAGCAAAATTAAGATAAATTGTAGACGGCACACCTAACAAATTTTCTTTGGACATTCTATTTCGACATGACGACAAGTTAAAAACGAAAGATTTTTAGTTAATAATCTAAAAATATATTCTGCTTTCGGGGTTTTTATATGTAACTGTTTCCAATATGTAATTGAGTAGGCTTGCTTGCGTGAAAAAATGTGAGGTTCTCCAATGTAAATGTATGAAACGATGTCGTACAAAACAGACACGGTGCTTAATAAAAATGTACTTGGGTACATGGATTTTATATTGGAATATTTCTGCGAGCAATGTAGGTAGTCATCGTAGGGGCCCTGAAAGGTTTTTATCTTTTATTCCAAGTTACACAGAATATTTTATGATATCTATTACAACTACGTCGACGTATATGTTGGTATTTATTATAATTATCAATAAAAATTGAGTTGAATACGTATATATATGTATAAGCACTTATATCTAAGTACCAGACGTATTGGCAGTGTTCTGTTTGTGCCAAATAACAGTAAGGCATTTATATGTTACTCTTTTCTGTCTGTCTTTGAAATAAGCATGATAAACAAACAGTCTTCATCATTTCAACTCAGAAACGTCCCACTGCTGGGCATTGGTCTCCTCCAAAGAATGTAGAAATTTAGCCTTCTATACCACGATGGCCAGGCGGGTTGGTATAGGGTTTGTTTCGAATTTTCCTTTTCTGGCAGTGCTCTTGTCTGCATAAGGCTAGTCCCTTAGTCGCCTTTTACGACACCCACTGGTTGATATGGGGTAGTGACATTTTGTATTCTTAATCGGTCACAACACGGATTATTATTTCTATTAAATTAACTTAAAATACAAAAAAACTCACGTATTAAAGCGGACTTAATGACAAAGACATTCTTAACTTATGGTGTTGCAGAGATATATTAAGAAAGTAGTTGTATTAATAATAATTGGTCTAAAAAAGGGAAGTAAGAAACATAAAATACTATGCGAATCAAATAACAAAGGGATCGCACTTAGACAGCATTTGCCGCAAACTTCAGTCGAATTCACAATCACAAGTCACATTTTTGTACAGCTAGCAGAAATAAAATAGGCAAAAAATGTATCTCGTTTCGTTAAGTTATTTTGTTACAAGTGTTAATTCAATTGTTATTGTTTTTTTTTGTTATTCTTCTTTTTTTATAGTTTTATTGTTGTTGTTATTACTTACTACCACCACTCATTCAGAAAATAAAGATCTTCAAACCGAAAAAGTATGTATGTACTTGTAATGTGTTTCGTTTTTTGTACACCCTACTTGTAGGGTATGAAGTTGTCTTCAAATGAGAAACAAAATGGCGTCCTGTCTTGACAGTCACGTATTTATTTGACTCGCATAGTACAAATTATTATTATTATTTTTTTTTTTATACCACGACGGTGGCAAACAGACGTTACGTTATTATAAACAGTCTGTTAATATTATTATCCAGTAATTATTACGAATTAATCAACTACATATTTCATATTAGACTCTATCAAAATAGCATTCTCAATGTCCCTACTTAAATTTACGCTAAATATTATTACCTTGTAAAGATAGTTGGCGAAGAAAGTTTGCTTGCTCATAGCCAAATTGATAAATGGCATTTAATAATGATATAAGCTGAAACTTGACGAGGGGCAGACTGTATTTGACATTGGTAACTTGGGGGCAATTGAGGACTAAGCTTAGAATGACAACATTTCAATTCTGTTTTCAAGTTATTATTTATTTATACATACATGATAGGTAAACACAATTATATGGGCAACTTTAGTTCTCCTACGGATCTCCTTATTCCGGATTTAATCACGCAGGGAAACTCCAAGCATAGCTATTTCCATGGCTCGCTCAGCGACAGTGAGTCTTATGAGCCCACAGTTTAGTAAATATTAAATAAATAGACAATTAAAAAATTCAATCATAATCAGATAAAACAATCACGATATTTATTTCCTATTATTTCCTTCCGTATATTATTCTTAATCTTTCTAGCGCAACTTTGGCAAAACTGTTTAATTATATAATAGGTAAACATAATGATTATCATCATCATCAGCAACCCATTAAGTCCCACTGCTGGGCTCGGGTCTCCTCTCCTCTAACTAGAGAGCTGAGAGGGTTCAGGCCATAATCCACTCACGCTGGCCTAGTGCGGGTTGGTGGATCAGACATTCTCATAGAATTTCTTCTAGGGTATGTGGGTTTCCTCACGATGTTTTCCTTCACCGTTAGCAGATGATAAGTCACTTGACTAGTACATATAAATTCCACAAGTGGAATCCACATTGGTACTGCCGGTCGGGATAGAACTGGGACCGCGTGATTTGCACGCCGGTTCCTTATCCATTTAGTCACCATCGCTTTCTTAATTATACATAATGATAGGTAAACACAGTCTTACAGATTTACAATTGTATGTTGGCCCACTATATAACAACTAAATTGCACACTTTTATAATCTAGTTAGTAAAGTTTTTGGCTTCTTTTTGGTTCAAATGTGTTTTATTTTCAGCTCCGAAAATAAAAGACGAAAGTCACAGGTTGGCGAACTTGGCGTGTGTCAGTGGCCTGTTAACATTCTTTGGTGCTGGTGAGTTACTTTGACTGATATTAGCCTTGCCTCTCTAACTACTGCAGTAAGAGACGTCAATTAGCAGAAATCTGTCATTAACACAAATTTTTCATTGAATAATCGTCTTTAGGCGTATCGACTTAAGAATTACACGTTTTTACTAAATAAACTTTAAGTTAAGTAACGCCTCTGAGTACGGCAGTAATACTTACATTATAATAATAATAATAATCATTTATTGCCACAGAAATTTCATGTTACAGTTCAGTTTATAGAACAATCAAAGTTTGTCATCAAAACATGTTATGCTGGTACTTAAAATAAGTTGCCCTGTGCTTTATAGCACAGGGCAACTTATTTACCAGCACTTATTTACTTATTTACTAATGTACCAGCAACCTTCCAGTGTCACAGGTATACATATATATTTACTTAACATGAGAGCTATTGGGATACAATTTCAAATTATTCGTAGTATTGGCAACAATTTGTAAAATTATGTTTAAATTTAAAGTTTAAATAATAAGTACTATGTTGGTGAAGTTGGTAAATGCTCATAGGTACATTAGAACTATGTTACAATTGTTTATTCAATTACTAGCAAATATGCAATCATCAAAGCACTGCCATTATACTAATTACAAGCGAAAGCACCTATCGTTGCCCCGCGGGCGCCGGCGGTGCGTCGTATACACAAATCTCATTACTACGTGTTAATATTAATTTAATTAAACCGGTGAAACCAATGTGGACTTTAATGCTTCACTTGTTTTGTTAATAATTTTTATTATTTGACATATCAGTATATTAATCCTCTGGGTTTTATATTATTGGTATTTATAGAGAAGCATAAGATCGCAAAGACCTTGCATGTACTATTACCGGGCGTATAGGCGCTTATTAATACTAATAATATCATGACAGAAAAAAAAACTTAGGTAGAGTAAAACCACAAATATAAGAGGGGAGATTCACCTTTAAACTGTAAATATATCAAAAAATCTTTATTCAATGACATAACTTTGATAAAATTGTCGAAACATTTATCAATTTTTTAATATACATAATAATATATCTAACCAGTCGCCCGCAAGTTTAAGTGAGAGCTCTAAAAATACCTCAAAATACAATTGGTGGAAACTATATTGAATGAAAATTCTAAAATGTTTGTCTCTAAAGGGTAGGTACTTCGCAGTTTGACACCACGAGTTATTGGCACCACGGTGTCAATCGCACAAGGATGTTTTTGGAATTGGATGTTTGGGACCATTTTCATATTAATTTTGTAACATTGTACCAATTGGTATAAAACAACGAATATCTTTTTTGCCTTTTTCGTTTCACACCATAGTGATTTAAACCAGTATAATAATAAAATATTCTAATGAAGAATGCCAAAAAGAGTCCTACGCTGTTTCAAACCTTGGTGTAAATAGACGAAGAGAAACAAGACACTCGTCGATTGACACCATGGTCCCCAACAGCCAATTCAAAAAACGTCCGTCAAAACCCCAAATAATTTTTATTCAATATCTATAATAATGTACAGACATCGACTCGTTACAATTTAAACAAACAAATGCCCCCTTATTACAAAATAAGGACTAAGTATAAAACCAGGTTTAAATTGACATAAGCCATTGTTTTAGTGTCAAAGTTGTCAATTTAAACCTGGTTTAATACTTAGTCCGTATAATAAGGGGGATAAAGTCCAATATTGGTCTTAATATTGACAATACACTTTTGTTACAGTGGTATATTTTTTCTCCATCGTCGTGGTTTTCAGCTTTTACCACTTCAGATACGTTCGTCGAGCAATTCTTCTTCACGAAAACGAATGCGAATAAATTCAACCACAGCACTCCTTGATGACCCATTCGGCGTCAGTGATCGTCTCCGGCTTACGACAAAGCCCTGTAAATTAATTATTAAAATGGGATTTTTATAATGCTGTTTTATTTTATCGCCATTATAAAAAAGCAAATTACAGTGTAATGTTGCTAGGGTAACCGTTGTTGTTGGTGGCCATGCTATTTTGTGTGTATCCGAATGAGCTTCTGATTTTAATTATAATAATAATATTCTACCACATTTACACAGCGCCATCTAGTCCCAAATGAAGCAATTATATTTGCTTGTGTTATGGGTACTAAACAACTGATATACTACTTAAATACATTTTTTTTGTAAATACATACATATTATAGATAAATTACACCCACAGAACAAACCTTTATGCTCATCACACAAAGATTTGTCCTGGGTGGGGATCGAACGCACGACCTCCGGTTTAGCAGTCAGGGTCACTAACCACTAGACCAACAGACCAGTCAAAGTTAATTAGTTAATGCAACGGTTTCAATGCGGTTTAATAATATTAATCATAGAAGACCAGTAACTATATGCAAAGATCTAAATCATTAGAGTAATAATATTACTAAAACTGACTGAAATGTTGAAAAAATGTTATTGAAAAACGGATAACTAGGGTATGAGAGTCGGGACTGGTGACCGGGTTTAATTATATTATTTTTTATTTATTAGGCTAGTTAAGTACCTATATTCAACATTTGGACTGGAAATAATAATTACCAGTAAAGACTTTAACTATAAAAGTACATTAATCATTATTATCTCTTATTGGGCTCTTGATTTGGGTTGAACACGCAAACCTTAGGATAAGCACCAGTAATACTTCCAATGTCCCCAAAAAGTTCAGCTAATGACAATAGCGCTGTTTAGTTGTGTGTTCTAGTCTAATGTGGAAACCTTTTGGAGCAGGAAAAAAGTTATATTGATATAGATGTTGCTAAAATGAAAGTAATTCAGCATACATCATAGTAGGTATATTTTTTTTTAAAACACTTGTTTTTAGAAATGATGGATTTAGGTTATTGTTATATTGGATCAATTATCTAAACTAATATAATATACTTAAGTATTAAAGTTAATTAAAAAGTTCGTATGTACCTACACGCTAATCTTCAAAAGTATATATTAAATTATTATACGAGTATTTTGTAGTTCTTAGAAATAGAGAACTTGGAGTAAAATTTAGTACCTATTTACTGGATTGAAATCTGAAGTCAGTAAAAGTTTTATCGTTAAGTAGTAGCTTTTAGTTAAGTTCATATAGGATTACATAAAATTACAAAAAACAAATTTTTAAGCATTACAAAGCCAGAGAAATACTGCAATAGGTAGGTTTGTGTTGATTGGATCATTTTTGCTTAAATCGGTCCAACTTACCCACGTGCAATGACACGCGCGGAAACTAGTGTCCAAGTTACCATTTTATTTCCCCGAATTTATCAGTATGTAAAATACTTAATTTTCCCTTTGAAATTATGACTGTACAGCTTAGTAAACCGTAAGCCAATTAAAAGTGAAACGTTGGAAAACATCGAATTGGGTTAATCCTTGCGACGCTTATATTAAAGGTATTTTGGGATCCAGCACAAATCTTATATCGTATGTCGCAGGCTTCTATAAATCACAATAGGGTCGGCCGATAAAGATTTGTGACCACCGTACCTACCCCTAACCCTTATAATCCGTATATTCTTTTATTGATAAACGTGGCTATTATTATCAGATTTTTACTTGATTTCTCTTACAATGGGATTCTTGGGAAATATTTTACAGGTATAAAGTATTTTGCCATTGGGTTTGAGGAGACTTAGATATAGTGTATTCAATGTTTAATATAATAAAAAAATATATTGACAATCAACGATAAAAAAAAATCCATCTGCCTCAAGCCAATACGATAAGAAAAAAAATTAAACAATTTTGTAAAATACTTTAATTAGTGTGTTATAATTGCATTGTCAAAATTTAAATAAACTAATCAAATAGAATCGCTTCGGAACCACGCGCACGGTCCCAATAAAATTTCCACAATAAATGCGAAAACCAACAAAAGTTTTCTTCACAAAAAACATTCAATAGGTAAGCACTAAATTCACGATATTTCTCCGAAAAATAATAAACTTATCACTAGGCGGACCATAAAAATATTTTTCTTGAGTTGCTCAATAGAAACTATCGCTATAAAAAGGCGGGCGGCCGACAACATGTGCTGGTACCCTACTCTCAAGTTTATGACGTCATAAACAGGACGCTTTCAACACAACTCAAAAGTTTGTGTAACAGATTGTACTGAACGGTTTATATACTGTACTACTATTATACAGGGTGGAATGATATCGCTATCGAAGGAAAAAAACTGAGGGTAGTTCACAAGTTACACCGGCGATTTGTAGGAAAGACGAAAGTAAAGGAGGTTTCAGATTAATTGTCTCGATGACGTAACGGTAGGTCAGCCTCAAAAGCAGCTAACCAATCCAATTTTCAAAATTAATTTTAAACTCATGATAAAAATGTTCAATACCATTTTACCCGACCCGGGAATCGAACTCGGGACCTCATTCCAGTATTGAGATTTTCCCGGAGTTTGGTAAACAAATGTACCCGGTTGATGACAATAGGCTCGACCCCTATTTCATGGTACCAAACATAGCTGGCGAAATGTGGATGTGAAACACCTCTACCTACCCCTTCGGGGAAAAAAGCGTGATGCTAACAAGACTACTGCTGAAATTGAATTAACAATTCTTGATAATTCCTAATTATTTATTTCTACTATTTTGAGTACAAATCTATTTTTGTAAGATACACATTTACATTAATTAAATTTAATTTATATAACTAGGCTAGGCATGTAGTTAAACGTTGTCGATTCAAGTAAGTTGCCTAGCCGTTTAATTGAATGGCAAATATCGCTTAGGCAGTTGAAAGCCGTCGTCGTTTACTAAAACGGCTAGGCATTTAATTAAACAGCTGACTTAACCAGGTGGCTGCGACATATACACTGCTACTTGATGTTGATATTCTGTGGCAAGATAGTAGGTACTTCCCCGGACGTGCCGGGCGTGCCAGCGAGGGACTAAGCTACTATTAAACTACTGCCTATCACTTTGGTCGAAAAAGGCGAGATGCTTTGTTATGTTCAATACTTTAATTTTATAAAAAGTAATTACTACGAAAAACAAGGGGCTACTGTAGGTACAGAGGCCCGAGTCCGCTAAAACAATCGTGCCGATGATCTCATTCGACAGCTGTAATTGGCTTACAAAGTCAATCGCGCCATATTGCCGGCCTGTAATTGGTCGATTCGATATTAGTCCATTGTTCTGCTATCAACGTGTGTAATTTAGCAAAATCAGTCCAGGTGGTGTGAATAAACCTTTTAGGTCAAACATACTAAAACAGAAACTAGAAATAGTTAATGTATAAATTAAACACTATGACAGCTGCCGCGGTCGGCAAAACAAGTACTTCATTAATTACGGTCGGGTCCGAATGTAAAATAACTAATTTATTAGAAGGATCATTTTATTGTGTACTTGCACGTTTTGGAGTATACGAGATAGAACCTCTGTGGTGGAATACGTGACTCATCTTTCATAAATAATGCCCCTGACAGGATTGTTCCGTATTTATCCTATGACGTCTCATACTTCTCGTTATTTTTTCCTTACTCAACCTATTTACGTTCCTTACTCAACCCACAACAATAATTTCATAAAAATATCCCATTAGTATTCTTTTTTTTAAGAGTAGCAATACGTTACGCATACCGTGCGGCCAGCGACACGGGACGGTTATGTGGGACTCGCCGGCCCAAGGCTACTCAAAGAACCCAACGGACCGGAATACCCGCTAAAACCCCCCTGTGCACCGTGGCTTCGCCTTGTAGCTCAACCTATTGTCAAATTACCTACCATTATGAAAAATTTTTGTGGGATTTATTTGCGGGTATTATTTGCTTCGAGACGAGTAAGGAATGCATTTAGGCATTTAATGCATTTGCCAGTTCTTCACATAGCTCCACCCCGTCAGCGAACTGGTCGTAGGCAAATTTGCTGACACTACTTTTCGGATAACCTGTTATATTCTTGTGACTTTCATAAGTGTTACCTTGTAACCTAGATGAATAAACGAGATTTCATTTCATTTCATTAGGTTGAATTAAGAACATAATTATAAGGTAGCGAGATGAGTTAGGAATAGTACTGTGGGATGAATAAAAAAATGGAATGAGACGTCATAGGATGAATACGGAACAATGCCCTTGTCTTGTATAAAGCTACCATTTATTATTATTATGTCTGGCATCGAAGCGAAGTGGTTAAAATGGTCGCCTCGACACTAACATAACTAGCGTGAGTTGGATTCCCACACGAGACAATATTATTTGTTTATTTCAAAGATATTTGTTTAGAGTCTAAGGACCAAGAAATTATTCATTTAAGTAATAGGTATCTGTCAGTCATAGATACAGTGGCCGTTAATACAGGGCAAACTAGGCACGTGCCTAGGGGTGCCAGGTTACAAGGGGCGCGCGGTAGCCTTTCACCAAAGAAATTAAATAATAGGTAGGGTAGGGTTGTGTGGATTTCACTTTTTGGAATTTATACTTAGTAGTCAAGTGACTTACCATCTGCTAACGGTGAAGGAAAACATCGTGAGGAAACCCACATACACTAGAAGTAATTCTATGTGTATGTCTGATCCACCAACGCATATTAGCCAGCGTGAGTGGATTATGGCCTAAACCGTCTCAGCTCTCTAGATAGAGGAGAGGAGACCTGAGCCCAGCAATGGGACATTCATGGGTCACTGATGATGATGATGATGATGATGATGATGATGATGATGAAGTTAGTATAGACGATGTATGCTTCGACTCTGCTCTAGTACGAATTGATCCTTATTTGTCCAATTTTTTTTTTTCTATTAAACATTCTTATTGGATTTGGTCTCACCTAATTTACGCCACTGCGAGCGGTCCTGTGCCGCCTGCAACCAACGGCCGCTCGCAACCCTGACCAGGTCGTCGGTCTATCTGGTGGGGGGCCGTCCCACGCTTCTACTTAAATTGGGCTGACGCTGGACGTTGTTGGCTGATATGATAATGATGATGATACGATTTGGCGCCACCTGCAGTCAGGGTCAGCGGCACTGGTTTCCGGGGCTAGGCAGAGGGCTGCCGAAAATGTGCTTGCCTAGGTGGCTCGTGACATTTAACCAGCCACTGCCTAGATAGTTTATAAAAAATTTACCTATTTATTAGTGGTAAACAGGTCTTTAGTGTAGGTACTTTGTAACCGTTATTTATTTTTATCGTATGTTTGTGATGTCCCGCACGACACAGGCTTGTGGTCTAAAGTTAGTAGTAAGTAGTAAAGGGGTTACTTTGAAAAAAAAACAAAATCATTCAAAAGTAAGTCTATTTACTTATTTATTCACCTTACGATATAAATTTCATTTAAAGATAGTCTAAAACCTAAAGAAGGAGATATACATAGTTTTCTTTTTACCACGCAAGTGATGCCACGGGTGTAAGCTAGTTACAAAACAACTCTTAACATCACTACGAACTAGCACACCACATAACAACCTAAGTTTCACACACCTATCCCGTTCACAAAACTTCCTAAACCCTAACACACCAGTAGCTTAACTTTTAAAAACTCTGGATAAAAAGTTAGTCTCAAAATCCGTTTTATACGGCAAAGCGGAGTTATCGAGCGAATAAAGCCCGCTTTATTAAACCATAACGAGTTAATTACCCATACCGAATAAACATTTAGGTACGTAATTTTTAATTAATTGAGAGGCACGCGAGTGGGTTTACCATTGGAATGACTCTGTACTACGTTGAGTTTGAACCCTTAGCTGTTACTAGTTTTTAAAGAAACTTATGTAGTTATATCATTGAATAAATACTGGATAAAGTATTGATACCTATTTGAAATAATAACTACAGAAGTTTAACAAACGTTGGTTTTGATTTCTGATGAGATTACTGCACTAGTATTCAGTTCAGTTCAAATAAAAACCAACGTTTGTTAAATCAGTAGACAAAGATTTTAGGCTCTTAATTCGAGGAAGACTGGTCCAATTCAGCTAAATTTTTTTATATTCTTTTAAGTCCAAGCAATAGATTAAGAATACATAATGTCACTACCCCATCTCAACCCGTGGGTATCGTCAAAAGCGACTAAGGAAGTAACTTTTCTGTACGCAGACAATAGCACTCCGAGATAAGGAAAATTCGAAACAAACCCTATACCAACCCGTCTAGCCAGCGTGTTATAGTTAAATTCCCTTCACAATATTTGGAGGAGACTCAATGGAACGGAGTCCAGCAATAGGACGTTTGTGGGTTGTAATGATGATGATGATGATGATGATGATGATATAGTAGTACTAGCTGTTACCCGGGGTTTAGCTCCCTTGAATCTTTGTTTGGCCCCTACTCAGCTCCTATTGGTCGTAGCGTGATGTCATATAGCCTATAGCCTTCCTCGATAAATAGGCTATCCACCACTAAAATAATTTTTCAAATCGGTTCAGTAGTTCCTGAGATTAGCGCGTTCAACTGAACAAACTCTTCAGCTTTATAATAAGGTGCCATAGCTCATAGCTGTCCATTTTTTTTAAAAGAGTGGCGTGAGTTTCTTGCCAGTTCTTCTCATAGCTCCACCCCGCAAACACACTTAATCAATACACTCAAACAATTCAACAACACATAACATCCCCACATACCTTCATGATTACATACACCCTTAAACACAGAATCCTAGATTATTATACATTCCATAGAAACTGTATCAAATAGCAGTAAATGTTACTAATAATAATGTAATATTACTTATCGTAATAAACTACCTCTCGGGGCGGAATTACCCCCGAGGGGACAGCAAAAAAAAAGCTCCACCCCGTCAGTGAACTGACAAACTACTTTCCGGATAACCTGTTACATTCTTAACTTGTGACTTTCATAAGTGTTACCTAGTAACCTAGATGAATAAACGAGATTTCATTTGTCTCAAAATATATTTTGTGAACTTCAGCTGAAAGGTTCAAAATGTACTGCTTACCTACACTGCTGACTTAAATAATAAATTTTCACAGCTAGTACGTACAGATTGTATCGGATAGCAGCGCGACAGTTTAACTAGGTCGTTTGTTCGTGTTGTGGCTTCCCAATACATAGACAAATGTGAAGCTATGCCACACTGCAAATACTACACACAATAAGGTGCTACCTACAATATATTTCGGTGTTGTGCATGCAATCTTACCTATTTCGTATTAAGATTGAATTTGCAACACCATTTTATACAATTTATAAATACTTTCAAAATATACTAAATAATATATTAAAAATATTACTGGCCTGTTGGTCTAGTGGTTAGTGACCCTGACTGCTAAGCCGGAGGTCGTGGGTTCGATCCCCACCCAGGACAAATCTTTGTGTGATGGGCATAAAGGTTTGTTCTGTGTCTGGGTGTAATTTATCTATAATATGTATGTATTTACAAAAAAAAAAATGTAAGTATTTGAGTAGTATATCAGTTGTTTAGTACCCATAACACAAGCAAATGTAATTGCTTACTTTGGGACTAAATGGCGCTGTGTGAATGTGGTAAAATATTATTATTATATGAAAATAAAGGGATTAAAGTTATCTTTGTGAACTGGCCTTAGGCAAATTTGCTGACACATTTTTTTGGCTTTGTATCACGTTCATAAGTATCATGTATTTGATCTATCTGAAATTGTGACTATGACTATGAATCACAGTATTTGGCGGACAGTAAGTACCTAGTCTTTGCTATAAAATAATATAAAAGTGGTGATAATTATTTTTCAAAAATTTCTAATTAGTTACTAAACATTCACTGACTTTCAGACTAACCAAGCTACTTAGCTTTTACTTAACAAAATAATAATATATGTAATGTAGGACAGAAGGCTAAGTATTGCGAAATAATGCTGATTACTTCGTGATTTCTCTATAATAATAATAATAATAAACATTTAATTCAGATTGTCATCCATATTTGTTAATATGTAACTATGTATTTTGATCGTTAGATTAGTTATATTTTCTTAACATAATCTTTACCCGGCTTCGTTCGGGAGCGTTTATAAATTAATCTATATCATTCTATCCCTCTATATCTATACTAATATATACTATAAAGAAGAAAGATTTTTGGAAGTATTTTTGTATGTAACAAATAAACTTAAAAACTATTGGACTAATTTCAAAAATTCTTTTGCCGTAAGAAAGCTACATTATCACTGAGTAACATAGGTTATATAACATCACGCTACGGCTAATAGGAGCTGAGTAGTGGCCAAACAAATAACGACAGGAGTGAAGCCCTGCGCAACAGCTAGTATTTAAATGAAGTTGGGTGCACGCTAGCGTCGTGTATCTACAGTTTCTAATTCTACATAGTACATACACCTTAAAGCTCAACCTTGGTCGAATTGACCTTCATCAGTAACCCATTAACGTCCCACAGCTGGGCTCGAATCTCCTCTCCTGTGAAAAAAAGGGTGAAGAAGGTGGTATTTCCTCTCAGCGACAGTTCGCTGAGAGGAAAAGGTGTCACTAAATTAAATAAAAAGGCCAGTGCCTTAGGCAAAGGAAAATTTAGTGACACCTTTTTGGCTTTATACGACATTCATAAGTATCATGTCGCATGCATAATGGAAAATTGACCAATTGGTAGATAGGTCAGAATTGAGATACGTACAGAAATATGCCATACGTTAAAAATACAAGCATCCATGATTAATTATATCAGTGTTAATTGTATACTTCAACAAATAGGATGAGTCCTCAAGCAAGATCTTATTTTCGGATTCCCCAAAAAATGCTTATTTTTAGTTAGGTCAGTATTCCATTAAGCATGCGATGTATGTGATATAAATAAAGTATTGAGTTCTTGACTATTGATATACACAATCTCCAAGGAAACACACAAGTTACACATACATATATCAATGTATTCAAGTTCATATTCTCCTCAACATCTCGGAGGGCGAACCCTCGTAACCTTTCGACGTTTACAGTAGCCGTTTCGTAAGATAAGCATACGCAATAATCACAAGAGGCGTGCTATGATCAATCACTATTTGTCAAACCATACGAGCCTTCGAGGCTGGAGGTCTGTCCCCTTGCGATAAGCCCACGTCACGAGGCAAATTCGTAAGATTCGCGTCAATTCTTAAGATAAATTAGCCCCGAATGTAGCCCCGTTTATAATGCTGAATATTTATACTGGTCCGATGCTGTGGTTTTTATGAATTACAATAACTGCTCGATTAAATTTGTTTAAATTAAATGCTTAAGTACCTAAACAAACATATAAATACTTTTTCTGTTCGTGAGAGATTTACGATTTTCGATTGTCCGAGTTTGATATCGTTCACAAATGTGTGAAAATAACAGCGACCTTATTTAAATTTAGTAATATTTGACAGAGATATCGACCAATCGAATGTCGATATTGCGAGTAGGCCCTCAGAACTTTTTCCTTATCGATAAAGTAAATAATATCGTCATACGACAAATGAAAAAATCTCAGCGACGACGTTTACGTATGAGTATGTATTCCAATGGGAAATCAAACACAAAACTACTTTTTTGCAAACTACTGTTTGCAGTTTGAAGTAATATTAAATTATTTGTCTTTATTAAATCTTTGTTGTCACAAGTTTTATGATAAAGGTGACATTAGATGGATGTTATAAGGTCACGGGAAGCGTTGAGAAATATACGCGTAGGTGTAGTTTCAAATGAGGAAAAAAATATGTTCCGAAATGTGATCACCGTTTAATAGGATTACGGCTTTCCCCTAAATTATAATAGGACCAAACCTTTTAAACGCTAAAAGATATAGATGACTGTTTTAACATAATATTCTTAGTAGTGCAAATAGATATAGAAGGTTTGTGCAACTACCAGCCAATAAATAGTAACTTCCTCTACAAAATTAGCACCTTAACTGTGACCAGAGGGCTTATCTGTATTTTAGTGTTGTGCAAATGTTATCGATATAAACATTTATTTTACAAACTCGAAAACGACAATTTAAAGTAGAGATTACAATGATAAACGTAATATTATTGCAATTTAATTATGTAAGTAATCATTTATTACATAAACATATACAGGGTGGAATTTTATAATGCCACCTGGAGAGAAAGCTTCCAGGGGGCATTACAAAATTCCACTCTGTATATCCATAAGTTATCCCGTCACATCTTGCTTAAAAACAAAAACGACAAAAGTTCTTTGTGTCCTTTAACATTCTAATTACTCAATACATTTATTCGACTCCACAAGTTATAAGTACATTATTGTTCAGAAACATAATATGTGGACCCTGTAGGGCACGGCAAAAAGGTAGGAGAGAGGAGGGATTATTTCAATTGCTTAGATTTTTTTTTAAGTTGTACGTATAACTATGTAAGTATGTATGTTTATAGAATGTGTTTATAGTTAAGTTAGGGCATATACACGTAGAGCATAGTAGGTAATATTTGGAAATATACATTTTGTTATTATTGAATTTGTTTTATTAGCGTTATAATGTAATAAACTATACCAAAAGTTTGTACTCTGCCATTTTTTTAGCTAAAATGTAGTTAAAACAACAAAAACGGTTAGATATTCCACAAAACTAGCTGATTGAAACGTCGTTCAACAAGAGATAGACAGAATTTTTAATAACTGGACTGTCCGCAATTTTCTATCCTGATGCACCCAAACCGTCAATATCAGACAGCTGGTTCAGTTGTACCTGAATTTAGGCAAACTGACGATAGGTATGCATGAAACTGTTAACTCGATATGTCAGTAACGAACTTTGTAACTGCTATGTGAAAATTGTGTATAATTGGCAGACAACACGCCCGCCGTTGGAATGACATTGACAGCTGGCATATAAAACTGGTTAGCTAGTGGAATTGAATTGAATTTTCTGTGAGTCGCTAAAAAGTGTTATTTCGTGTTTTAACAATAAAAGCGCTATATTTTGGCTTTGGGTTTTAGTAGTTAGAAAATTTGTGATGTACTTTTTATTAAAATTACACTGAAGCTCTGTTTAAGCACTGGCAGAGAATGAATGAGTGTGGTAAAATAAACCATATGAAACTTGTTTTAAGTGACAGATTGTATTTTACCTTGACAGTGGCAAACATGTCTATGGTTCGCCTAATGGTAAGCATTAGGCGAACGAGAACAGAATATGAATATTTCTATAACCTATGTATTATTGCAAAGCCGAGTTATAAAAGATGCTAAAATATCGATAATTCGCTTTGTAATACCAACTTGAGTCGCATCACTAAACCAATACCGCTAATCTTCCTTCGACATTCTGAGACGGATGGAAAGCGTCTGATCAGAACGATTAGCAGTCGCACATACACCATAGCAGTACAATTCACAATACACCCTATTGTCTGAGAATTAGAATATAATATCCTTTGAACATCGTATTCAGCAGTTCATCGCTATAAATCATGAAAATATTGAAACTTGTGCTCTATCTTTTAAATGATAAAACTGAATTTTGCCTGTTGGAGGACAAATTGATCTACGGATACAATTTTCTTAAAAGTATCCAGTGTAAAATGAACTCTTTGCTTTAAACAAAGTCTTAATCAGTAAGTTAATACCACAGATCAAGTTATCTGGTTAATCTGTAAGTATATCTTCACATTGTCTATAGATTGAATAATTTAAGCCTGACCTTTCTTTCATTAAGGAACAGAAACCGATAATGGTTTTTAATTTTATGATAGGTCTGTGGGAATTAACTTGAAGCTCTAATGGATTAGAATTGAAAAAGTATGAGAAGATAGAGAGAAACGTAACAGCTTTTATAAAACAAAGTAATGAAAATTAAGAGAGGGCACAGAGCTCGCTTTAAGCTAGCTCTGAAGCAATAGGTCAACTTAAAAAAAACGGTTGTATATTTTTTTAAGTAGGTATTTCTAAATCACAACA
The DNA here is from genome assembly GCA_905147015.1 of Laspeyria flexula. Classification (NCBI taxonomy): domain Eukaryota; kingdom Metazoa; phylum Arthropoda; class Insecta; order Lepidoptera; family Erebidae; genus Laspeyria; species Laspeyria flexula. The sequence continues at coordinate 6,709,034 of LR989969.1, read as the reverse complement.
ACCATCTCATCCTTCTGTTAATATAAATTAAGAGCGTTTAACCCACACATCTATACTTAATATTATAAAGCTAATGAGTTTGTTTGGCTAAAAGCGCTAATCTCGGTCAACTGATTCGAATTTAAAAATATCTTTTAGTATTGGATTGTCCGTGTGATGTGTGGTGGTGTGATGGATGGATGGATTAAGAATACACAATGTCACTACCATCATACAACATCGTAAAAGGCGACTATGGGAGTAACCTTATGCAGACAAGAGCACGGCGAGAAAAGGAAAATTCGAAACAAACCCTATACCAACCCGTCTGGCCGTATAGTAGGCTATATTCCACATTCTTTGGAGGAGACCCGTGCCCAGCAGTGGGACGTTTATGGGTTGAAATGATGATGATTGTATTGCCCAATTATCAATAAAAGCTATAGGCTATATAACATCACGCTAAGACCAATGGAAGCTGAGTTGTGGCCAAAAATCCCCGGGAACAACTAATTTCATATAAGAGTACCGATACATCATATAAATAAATTTAGAGACAGCTTGCTGAAACTGCTCGATCGATGAATTAATTATTACTTTTATATATTTTTATTTCATATTTTAATTCAGTTTATGTTACTTTAATGTTGTCTATATAATGTGAATAAGCGTTGATAAAGACCGGCGCGCGGCGTGAAAATCACGCGGTCCAAGTTCGATCCCGACCGGCATTACCAATTTGGATTCCACTTTGTGGAATTTATAGGTATGTACTAATCAACTGACTTACCATCTGCTAACGGTGAAAGAAAACATCTTGAGGAAATCCACATACCCTAGAAGAAATTCTAAGTGTATGTCTGATCCACCAACCCGCATTAGGCCAGCGTGTGTGGATTATGGCCCGGGCCCTGATTCTGACTCATCGGATTGCTCCCGGATCGTAAACTTTTTCGAATCTTAGAACGACGTATTTTTACAGCTTAAGTTATTAAGTGTTAGAAATTAGTTTACCGTATAGAAAATTAAAAACTGATTAATATAGGATTTTTTCTACATCGATCTATTTTGTGCACTATTCTTTAACTTTAAAAAAACTGAAAGTTCTGGCCGAAAATATTCCGACAGCTCAGAATCAGGGGGCTGAACCCTCTAAGCTCTCTAGTTAGAGGAAAGGAGACCCGAGCCCAGCAGTGGGTCTTAATGGGTTGCTGATGATGATGATATAATATGAATGCTATGTGCACTTTTAATTAGCAAACATATATACCATTTTTTTATAATTTAAGTGCTTTAATTTGTAACATTTGTTTGTAAGTATACGTATAAATAAATAAATATACAGTACCTACTGTAACGAAATCACAACAGAAAATAACATAGTTGATTCACTAGAGTGTTAGCAGACAGTACAGATTGCTGAATATAGCAATCTCATTTCAGCTACTAACTAGTGATTTCGAATCGACGAAGCGTTCCCTCGCAATACAGGCTTAAAGCCGGCTGTAGACGGAGCAACTGACTAATTTAATTTTCTTTTAGTGGCATCGCAAATTCATTGGCATAATGGAAAGTGATGTTGTTTAAAAAAGAATATGCCCATTTTACGAGTTGCAAATCGAGAGCAGAACTAAATTAAAGTTAGTTAACATTACTGACGCAGTTTTTCCTAATTGTGGGCAGACTGCCAACTATGCAGGTTATATAAACCAAGCTACTCGTATGTATAACGCTAAGCGAATGGATAAGTGACCGAAATGCAAATCATGCGATCCGTGTTCGATTACAACCGGCAGTACCAATGTGGATTTCACTTTGTGGAATTTTATTTGTACTAGTCAGATGATTTATCATCTGCTAACGGTGAAGGAAAAAATCGTGAGGAAACCGACAGACCCTAGAAGAAATTCTAAGTGTCTGTCTAAACCACCGGTTTTAAACTTACTGATTCTGAACAAACTACTTTCAGGTTTCGCGTTAAGTAGGAATAAGGCTGTATAAACATAGGTACTGATAAATTGGTCTTTTACTATAACTATCCATTTTTTTTAAAGAGTGGCGTGAGTTTCTTGCCAATGCTTCTCATAGCTCCATCCACCCCATCAGCGAACTGGTCGTAGGCAAATTTGCTGACACTACTTCTCGCATAACCTGTTACATTCTTAACTTGTGACTTTCATAAGTGTTACTTTGTAACATAGATGAATAAACGAGATTTCATTTCATTTACTTTTGTCATTTATAAGATTATTATGTTTTACTACTTATTTCTTTTGTAAATACGTATTTTACATAAAATAGAGATAAATTAATATTTTCCGTTATTGTTGCAACTTGTGCAAATGTCCTAAAACGTATTACCAAGCGTATTGATCAATTAGCAATAATTTATTGGCACCAAACTGAGCTGACTGTAAACCTTTGAGCTGAGGACACAGCAGGTTGTATTATCTTTATACTTAGGTACGTACGTATACTTAAGTACTTAATAATATAACTAATACATATAGTAGTTGGATAATTACCTAGTACTTGCAAAGTTATTTACAAACATTAGCATCTTTACACTAATAGGCTTTTTTCTTGTGTCAATGTACTCGTAATGGAAGAAAGTGGTTTACGAAATTCGTTTTTATCGAGATATTGTGTTCCTTTTGATAACTATTATTATAGGAGCAGCGAGCCATGGAAAGGGCTATGCTCGGAGTTTCCCTGCGTGATCGAATCAGAAATGAGGAGATCCACAGGAGAACTAAAGTTGCCGACATAGCTCACAGAATCTTATCGCTGAAGTGTCAATTTAAACCTGGTTTTATTCATCATCAGTCCATATTTTGTATTAAGGGGGTCTAGGTCTAGCTATTTGCATTACTAAGAATATCATCTTAGAAAACATCCATCTATCTCTTTTAGGCTATAAAGCGTAGTCAGAGGTGTTTGGTCCTGTTGTATAATAGGGTCTAGCTCACCGAATCGCATCGCTGAAGTGGCAGTGGGCAGGCCAGATAGCCCGCAGAACTGATGGCCGATGGGGCAAAAAAGTTCTCGAGTGGCGGCCACGCATTGGAAAACGCAGCGTGGGGCGAGCCCCAGCCAGATGGACCGACGACCTAGTAAAGGTTGCGGTTGGATGCGGGCGGCACAAAATCGTTCGCTGTGGCGGCAATTAGGTGAGGCCTATGTTGAACAGTGGACGTCATTGGGCTGATATGATGATTATAGGCTCGACGTCATAGCTATTTTTAGCTTGTGAAGGTCTTGTAGTATAAATTTTGCATAAACACGCGATATTATGTGTGTAGTTTTACAAAGGTACAAAGTAGGTTACAAAGTAAAAACTGGATGGGTCGGTGGCGCAGAGAAAACTGATACGACTGCTACACAAAGTATTTGATTCCCGTGTCGGTCAAAAACGGTATTGGGTTTTTTAATCATGAAATTCTCAGTTAATTGGTCTCAGAAATAAGCTCAATAATGACATTAGACTCGCTCTTATAGCTGACGAAATGTGGATTTAATAAACCTCTACCTATCCCCTTCGTATATCGATAGTTTTTTGACGAAAACAAATTGAAGTTCGATAGAAATAAGTTATTATTAGAATAAAATTATGATATACATACTTTTCTTTATTTTAAATATCCAAATTTTATTGAATTTATTTTACTAAGGTTTTTTGTTTCTGTACCGTTCTGCACTATTTCAAACTGTAAACAATTGAAATTGTTACTACTATTAATGATGATTAAAAAGAGTGGCCTGAGTCTCTTGCCAAGTTCTTCTCAGAGCTCAACTTTGTCAGTGAACTGGTCTTAGGCAAATTTGCTGATACCTTTTTGGCTTTGTATGACGTTCATAAGTACAATATATTTGATCTATATGAAATAAAACTTATGACTATGACTATTATGACTATAGGCGTAACGTTTATGTTTTATTTAGGTACAAAATATAGTAGGTATATGTATATAGTTTTTCAAGTGGTTCAGTCGTTTGACAGTAACAGATGAAGTTACGACAAGCCGACATTGTACCATTGTACACCTCCCCTGTAAGAGATCGAACAATTTTATTTAACGCGAACGAAGTCGCGGGCATAAAACTATATTACTTTTTTTATAATACTTTTTGAATTTTTCTAAAATATAAGTAGCCTAAGTCACTCCTTATTACATCAGCTATCTGCCAGTCAGTTCCGGCAAAATCAGTCCAGCCGCTCCAGAGATTAGCCGAAATAAACAGACAGACAAATTAAATTGTAAAAAATGTTATTTTGGTATATTTATTTTATTTTTTTATAATATTTTACCACATTGACACAGCGCCATCTAGTCCCAAATTAAGCAAACATATTTGCTTGTTTTATGGGTACTAAACAACTGATATACTACTTAAATTCATTTTTTTTTAAATACATACATATTATAGATAAATACACCCAGACACAGAACAAACCATCATGCTCATCACCCAAAGATTTATCCTGGGTGGGGATCGAACCCACGACCTCCGGCTTAGCAGTCAGGGTCACTAACCACTAGACCGGCCAGTCAGGCTAACAGGCCAGTCGAATGTACACTTACAGTATATATAAATGCATTCATGTAGTAAAAAGCGTTTATTTTAATATTACAAACAGACACTCCAATTTTATTTATTTGTATAGATATAGATAATGTGGTCACAACTTTATTTAACCGCCGTTTTCTTATAATATAAGCCAAATTGATGATAAAATTGATATTTTCTGTTTTTGTGAGTTCCTACTCACAAAAAAACATCTAATTGAGTTGTTATTGAATAGTGGCTGACTAATAATTATTTTCTCAATAACGAACTCAAATAGTTTATTTTTAGTATAATTACAAACATTTATTGTGTGTTTTATTAAGGATGGTTTGTTTTTTATACCACAACGATGGTAAACAGGTGATAATTCACTATGTACCTACCTATAACTTTACAAAAATCTTATTCCAATATTACAGGGGTTGGTCTCTGAATTTCAACATGCGAATGTTCGGTTTGATGTCGCTGTCAATGTTTGAAAGTGACTGCGACCATATTATCTAAATTTCCATTTGACAGCGACATCAAAACCGAACATTCGAATATCGAAATTCAGAGTAAGCCCCCAGAAGTGAAATTATCCCTGTACCAAAAATTATCTCAAAACCCTCTATTATAACATCATAAATAAAGCATTCACATTAATCCTATAACCCTATATTTCCCAATACATATTAACCCTTCATTCAACCTGCTAATGTGTTCTCGGTGTTACGTCACCTGTCGGCCTAATCACACCACTCCTGTCACTCCCCTAGCACCTTTCTACCCATCCCCACCCGTTGCCATGACAACCGCCTTTCATTTACCTCGTTACCTCATTTCCCGAGCATTGTCTCAATAACCCATTCGTTACGTGGATGTCATTTTAAAAATGCATCGCAAATCGCCCTTTTATTTTGACTTAAAATACTCTGGTATTTTAGCAAACAGGTGTTGAAAATTGTATATTTTATTTATTTATTAGGACACTCAACAGCTATTATACAATTTACATGAGTGGTACAACCACTTTATTGACTGAACTACATGTAAATTATGTGCTTGAAAAGGAACCTAAGAGATTTCTTCGAAAACTTGTTAAGGATGCTTAGAAAGTGAACATATTAAAACTTCTGACATTTCGGAGGTGAGCGAGAATGGGGGGAGGAGGGTAAAGGTACCATTTTTGAGTTTTTGGCTTATAACTCAAAAACGGTCTACTTAACGAAAGCTTATCAAATTGTCTACAACTTAGTGCTGTACACTTTTCCAAATTCCCAACCGTTTTTGAGATATGGCAAACAGAGCACGAACCTCGGTACCTCGGTAAATAATCCATCCTACACATTTTAAGCATAAAATCTTATAAGTTGTATAGTTTTTGTTTCTATAAATTGTATAAATGCAATTTTCTTGCTCTGACTGAGTGTAACAAGCTTGTCATCAGTCGACAGAATAGACCTATACACATTGTATGAGCTGTAGACTAAGTATATAGTTCATGATACGATAGGCAGAAACGGTCATACCGCATACCGCCTGCAAAATCACCCCTGTCTATCCAACACCAAAGTCCGACCCATATCGCTTAGGCGGCCTAGCTTTCGAAATAGAGCAACGTTTCCAGGGAATGTCACTTTAATGGACAGACAATCTTAATATTCTTTAGATGGACTTACTACCGGCAACCGAACTAATCCCAATATAATACTAGTATTATAAAGAGGAATGATTTATATTTTTTTTGTAACTAATAAACTTAAAAGCTACTAGACCGATTTCAAAAATTCTTTCGCCGTTAGAAAGCTACATTATTAATGAATAACATAGGCTATATAACATCACACTACGGCCAATAGAAGCTGAGCAGCGGCCAAATAAAGAATGAAGGGGGCGAGCTCCGCGCGACTTCTATCCCTAACATTTCTCGTCAAAGCTTGTAGCTGTAACAATCTAGAAAGTTATGTAACTTAGTAGGTATTTACACAGACTATAGCTGTCTTCCCGTCACACTGAATGTTGATTTACCCTATTATTGAGACTTGTTGACAGCTATTGAAGTACAAATGTAGGCAAAAGTCTAAGTTTGTACAGATTTATGTTTGTAAAGCCTCTGTGATATGTACGTGCAAGAGTTTAGCATGTATTATGTTTAAATAGTCAAAGATGGTTTTTAGTTGTTGCGAAATCTTACTTTTCCTAAAAAAATATAGATTACTAGTAGTCGCTCGGCTTCGCTCCCGGCGTTCTTTATTTTGCCAATGCTCAGCTCCTATTGGCTGTAGCGAGATGTTTTATATAACCTATGTTACTCAGTGATTATAAAGCTTTCTAACGGCAAAAAAATTTTGAATTCGGTCCAGTAATTTTATTTTTTTAAAGTTTATTAATTACATACAAAAATACAAATCATTACCCTTTATAGTGTTAGTATAGAAAAAAAAAATATCTTAATAAACACTCCTCTAATATACTTTTCACTTTATCCTCAAATGCAAGTAATTAAAAAGAAAAAAAAGGAGGGCTTACAAGAAAAGGGATGCCATCTATTTTAATGTGCGACAGAGACTAATTGAATAAGATCTCTGTGGATGTATTGTTGTTTTACGTTCATTGTTTACATCGCCTATTCATGTACTATCTGTTGACGGCAACGTAATCAGATAAGCTATGTGTTCATTGCAATCATTGTTAGTGGCAGATAGATATCATCTGCAGATGCTGTGAATTGTCCATGTTGAAATGAAATTGATTAAATTAGTGTAATTGGGGTATCATCTGCCAGTTAGCATACAGTTTTGAGGAATTGATTCATTTAACTTGCTTTATTATAAAATCATATTATATTAGGTAGGTATATGATATATATTATATCATATCATATCATATCATATTATATTATTAATAACAGTTTATAACGTATTTTTAAAGCTTCTTTGTATAAATTACTAGAAATCGCACGCGGCTTCACTCCCGTCGTTTTTATTTGGCCACTGCTCAGCTCCTATTTGCCGGAGGGTGGTGTTACCTATATGTATTTACACCACTTGTTAGACAAGTAGATATTATATTATTTTTTCACGCAAGATAATTTCCTTTTCGAGGTAAAAATCTCGCTCCATATAAATAGCGCTCTAGAATAGCACGCACACAGTCTTGAGTAGGCTTAGGAGGTAACGTTTCAAGAATGTAAATTAAGGCCCAAGAATAGCACACAAACAGGTTTATGTAGATAAAAATACATAATAATATTTCCTAAAAATAAAATGAGGTGCTCTGAAAACCGCTTCGCGAAATGATTGAGAGAAAAAATTCAAGCTAACTTAAGAGTAAAATGAATCGAATTCTATTTTTAGTTTCTCGAATAATGTTTTGCGTGATTGTCTGAATAACGGTATACTTTTTATATACAATATTATAAGGCTAAATTCCCTCCACAATCTTTGAAGGAGCCACCCGTGCCCAGCAGTAGGACGTTTATGGATTGAAATGATAATGATGATGATGATACAATATTATGTAACCAACTAGGAGTATAGCCGGGTTGCGCTCCCGTCGTTCTTTATTCGGCCACTGCTCAGCTCCTATTGGCTATAGCGTGATTTTATATAGCCTATAGTCTTCCTCGATAAATGAGCTATCCAACACAATGAGAATTTTTCAAATCGGATCAGTAGTTCCTAAGATCCTAGCGTTCAACCAAACAAACAAACTTTACAGCTTTATAATTTTAGTATAGATAAGTAAGAAGCGATGGTGGCTGAATGGTTAAGGTAAGATAAGGAAGAAGGTCCAATACATTTAATATTATTATTATAATAATTTGCATGTCAAAAACTGACTAAATATGTGATACACAAAACGTATTTAAACAGCCTATGTACCTACCTACCATATTTCTGCAAATCAATAAATTTCATTTCATTTCATTTCAAGGGACCGGCGCGCGGCGCGGCGGCGCAGCGTGCAAATCACGCGGTCCGAGTTCGATCCCGACAGTACCAATGTGGATTCCACTTTGTGGAATTTATATGTAGTCAAGTGACTTGCCATCTGCTAACGGTGAAGGAAAACATCGTGAGGAAACCCACATACCCTAGAAGAAATTCTATGAATATGTCTGATCAACAAACCCGCACCAGGCCAGCATGAGTGGATTATGGTCCAAACCCTCTCAGCTCTCTAGTTAGAGGCGAGGAGACCCGAGCCTAGCAGTGGGACTTAATGAGCTGCTGATGTAGGTATAGATAAGTATTAAGTAATTATAAGTATTAGTATAGTATAGAGTATACATGACGTATTTTGGTAAAATCACAACGTTTGGAGTAGAATATTAATTGATGGGTAATTTTAATTTCTTTTTAATTATTGTAGCACAGTCATCATACTAATGTGGCCACCTGTTTGATATAATAATTGATCGACAGTGCAAGTGCACGGTACAGTTCCACAGGAGTTATGATATTTTATTTACTGGTAATTCCTATTTGAGTATTAATAATATAATATTCTACCACATTCACACAGCGCAATCTTGTCCCAAATTAAGCAATTATACTTTATTGCTTGTGTTATGGGTACTAAACAACTGATATACTACTTAAATACATTTTTTTTTTGTAAATACATACATATTATAGATAAATTACACCCAGACACAGAACAAACCTTTATGCTCATCACACAAAGATTTTTCCTGGGTGGGGATCGAACCCACGACCTCCGGCTTAGCAGTCAGGGTCACTAACCACTAGACCAACAGGCCAGTCGTTGTATTATATAATATAAATATATATATGTTATAAATATATATATATATATATAATATATTAATATATTATAGTAATATATTATTATTAATATATTAAATTTAATATAAAGCTGTTTGTTTGGTTGAACGCTAGGACATCAAGAACTGCTGGTCCGTTTAAAAAAATTCTTTCCGATTTGAAAAAACGCATTTATCATCATAAATGCAAATGTGGAACTAGTCTTGATGTATACTACGGTCTACATGCGTTTTGAAATTATGGATATATTATATTCAGCTATTTTTGTTACTGACTGTACATCCAAACTGTCATGATTAAACGACTAACGAGTAGTTATAGACTTCATCATCCTCATCATATCAGCCCAACGACGTCCACTGCTGAACATAGGCCTCACCTAATTTACGCCACTGCAAACGGTCCGGTGTGTGTGTGTGTGTAGTTATAGATTTAACTGATAATAAAATTATTTATCATTTATATTGGGGTCGAAACATTAGGTTCATGGGGTCCGAGTGTCCTCCGCGTTTATAACGAACTAGCGACGCGGTTAATTGACACTTCAGGTGACCAGAGGGCTTGTTTTTATCTCTCACAGAGAATCAGCATTGCCATCCAGCGTGGCAATGCTGCTAGCCTTCTGGGCACTTTCCCTTGTGACAGTGATGCCCACGAATACTATGACGCCTAGCCCACATTACTATTTATATTATTATTTATTTATAGCCTTGTAAATAGTACTTATATTGGCCGAAATTAGGTGAGGCCTATGTTCAGCAATGGACGTCATTGGGCTGATATGATGATGATGATGATGATGAAATAGTACTTGTAATTATGTAAATAGATATTTTTATTTAGTTTTAAATAAGTAGATTAATTTTAGTTTAAAATATTGACATAAGACTGTTAATAGATAGATATATTTTCCCAAATAAATGCAGCAGCTTTCCTTTGATTCCGTTCTGCAACCAATCTTAAAGGAAGGAATTTAAATGTAGCAACACTGATTGATTGATGTCACGAATTGAGATCCAGATTAATGATGTAAGACACAGCACCCGTAGATTACCAAATCCATGCGCATAGGATTACACTCTATGAGCATTTTCTCCTCCCTGTCTAATGTAAGCCTTATGAAGCTGTGTTATATGAAATACTTGGAGGCTACAAACGAATACAAAAAGAGAACACACTAATGTGTTCACAAATTGCTTTTACCATTTTCAAATAATATATCACTACAACCCAGAAACGTCCTACTGCTAGGCACGAGTCTCTTCCAAAGATTGTGGAGGGAATATAGCCTACTATACCACGCTTGACAGACGGGTTAGTATAGGGATTGTTTCGAATTTCCCTTCTTTTGCAGTACACATCTGTTTAAGTTTTCTCCCTTAGTCGCCTTTTACGACACCCAGGGGTTGAAATTAGGTAGTGACAATATGTATTCTTAATCCGTCACTACACGGATTATTATGCTACTAATTTAAAAACTATTTAGGATCTTTTACTATTGTAATTAGGTGAATAATACTAAAATTATTTGAGATAAAAATTAAATAACATATTATATCAATAACAAATACCTGTATTAGAAGCCCAAAATTTATTTTACAATTTAAAATCTTTTCACAATGCATGACAGTTACATACGCTCGATGCACTTTAATTATATAGTTACATTCTCTCTTCATAACAGTTCCGATGATCATTGCAAACGAGTTTGCGCGTGCGTCTGTGCGCACACCCTCACTTACCTATACTTACACGACGAACCATATCAACATATATCCATCTCGCTCCCTCCTATAACATTAACTTATAAACTGGCTATCGTAAACTTGACCTCTAGGATTATTATTGCTATAATTTTCTCATTCTTTTGTCACTCTTGCATACTCCGGCGCGCTTGGCGCCCGTCGCGAATCGATTTAAAAAACTTTTTTTTGTGTACGCAAATAGTTGTTTTTGTAATCACAAGGAAAATTCCTTTACAAAATGGTAAGAATTGTGGCAAAACTTAATGTGTTGTGTTTGTTAATTGTGTTTTTAAGATATATTGTTGTCAAAACTTGTGTAGGAAGTTTAAGTGTTGTGGTCGAATGTCATTCGTGAAGTGTTCAAAATGGTGGTGGACCGGTTTGTAATACGTTGGAGGTAGCTTTTTATTATTTAATACTCGAACAGTCATGGTAGTCAAGGATTCCCCGGATCACTCAAGTAGAAACCCTTCCAAAAACTTTGTTCAGAAAGAACTTTCTCAAAATCAAAGGATGTTGTAATTTAATTGTAGGAAAGCTTTAACTTGTCAGTTAACTGTAACTTGTCTTGTTTAAGTCTAAAATCAAATTTGGTACAATAATACAATATTGTTGGGAAGTTACAATGGACTTCCTTATCGGAACAAAGTGAAAATGAAGTAAATACACACAAAAACTTATTTCTCAACTATAAGAAATAAGTTTTTGTGCGTATTTCTTAAGGGTCGGCAACGCGCTCGTGATGCCCCTGGTGTTGCAGGCGCCCATAGGCTACGGTAACCGCTTACCATCAGGCGGACCGTATGACGGTTTGCCACCGTCGTGGTATAAAAAAAAAAATAGCGTAATTTAATTTCCGTTTTTCTTCCATTCAATATTGCGACACGCGTGCAAAATCAGCTGTTTGAAAAGGTCAATGCATAAAGACACGCGGTCTTTGGGTTTAATCAAGTATCTAGATAACCTCGGCAGGGTCTAAGAACCGGTGCATTGTATCAGAAAACACAAACAGTACCTGGTATTTTTAATCAGTAATTTATTATTTACCTTTCCCCGTAAACTTCTAATAATCCGGTTTTGCCAATATCCTACTTTGCAAACTCGATTATAAAAAAAACTACAAAATTATTCATTTAAAAATTCAACTCAAGTAAAAAACCCAGTCACATACGTCATACATAATTACCAACTCAATACATAAACAATAGTTTTTTCTTCAACAAAAAACCACACCCATTTAATTTAGGACAGCAAAAACCTTTTGTATCGAGACTTATCTCACACGAAGGCACTCGCGAAAAGGTTTAATTTGGTCCTCGGAGACGAAACAAGGATTTATGTATAGTGGGGTGTTGGAAATATAAGGCGGAAGGTCAACGGTGGTCACATGCTCCCTTCTTCACAGAATACGTTCGGGTTTTTGGAAAATATAACACAATAAGTTTAGTTATTGAGATTTATATTTAATTTTGTTGTTTGGTTTGCGTCATAGGTACATGGATGAAATATTTAAAGAACTTTACTTAAGTGGCGCAACAGGAGTGTGTGTGTGTGTTGTTTATCAGGCCCCTGGTTCAACAGGAGAGAACAACACAGCTTTTTGAGTTTCAAGTTAAAAAAATCACGTGTGCCCTTAAAAAAAAAGTTTAATAGCCTAAGATTGAAATAAATAATTATCAATTGTTGTGTTATAGCTAAAAACGTGTAATATTATAAACACGTGCACACAATTAAACCTCTGTAAAAAATCTTAGGTGATAAATTAGCAATACTCAACTTTATACGTTAAAATTACTACACAGATGAATCTTGAAGCCTCCGTGGCTCAGTGGTTAGTGACCCTGACTGAGGTCGTGTATACAATTTCCACCCAGGACAAGTCTTAGTGTGATGAGCACAATTTTTTGTTCTGTTTCTGTGTGGGGTCTAATATACACATAAAATAACACAAGAAATTAGTATATTTTTTTATATTATAATATATAACTTCTTTCTTTTTTTTTTCTCTACTTATTTGTTTTCAAATTGCACCTACTTCGACCATCTCTGCATCACCGTGGTTGACTGGTAGATAATGCCTGTGGCATTAAGTCCGCAAAGTACATATATGCATTAAGTTTTAAATAAATATATATTTTACTCGTAATTAAGGACTCAAACGTAAGAAAATATTTTCGTACAGACGTTGCACATTCAATACAACGTTGAATTATAAGGCACTGGCCTCTGTAAGGTGGTGGTTATAGGCATTCGAGTATGACCGGTTTGTGCACTTTGTTTTGTTCACTGATCATCTTTGTAACGTTTCTTTTGCTTAAATGTAACACATATTGACTGGCCTGTTGGTCTAGTGGTTAGTGACCCTGACTGCTAAGCCGGAGGTCGTGGGTTCGATCCCCACCCAGGACAAATCTTTGTGTGATGAACATAAAGGTTTGTTTTGTGTCTGGGTGTAATTTATCTATAATATATTATGTATGTATTTACAAAAAAAAATGTATTTAAGTAGTATATCAGTTGTTTAGTACCCATAACACAAGCAAATATAGTTGCTTACTTTGGGACTAGGTTCGTATTAGTCAACAACAAAACATAAGTTTTTAAGTAAAGCCTTCGTCTAAAAACCATCTCGCTGATAGTCACCTTTCAAATAAAAAATTCGAATCAAAATCGAACCATTTGTTTATCGAATTCATACGTCGTAGCTCCTAAAATACACACACAGATACACAGTCACAGACTCACATTTGACTTGTCACAGTCACAGTGACGATGAGCATTTAGCATTTATATATAATGTTGAAGAAAAGCAACGGAAATTGCTAAATTATGTTTATCTATGCTCAGTCATAATATTATGAATTCCAGAATGAATGAATTCAATATTTAAGTAATTTATAACAAAGTCCATTCTAATTTCCTTACTGGATATCTTGTATGAATTCTCAGGTGATATAAAAATGAAAATAATTATAGGTACTACAATTTAATTGTTTTCTATACTCCATTATGAATGCTGATTCGAGTAAGCCTTAATACTGTATAGCTTTTGACTTTGTTTTAAGTGCAAATCTTGAAATGCCGGGTATCACCCCACAAATTTAAATGTCATGAATTTCAAAATAGAAAACATTCTTGTAAAAAACGTCTCTGAAAATCCCGAAAATGATATCCATATTGATTTTGTTGTATTTTTCACTCCTATCACATTCCTCAGGGTTGGCCTATTTTTTTTTGTAAATTTGACCTTCGAACATGCGTCATTCGATGAAATGTACTATCGGTGATATGGGAGTTCGTACATGTGGCTATTCGATGAAATGGCCCATCGATCAAATAACCTATCGGTAAAATAGCTCTTTGATGATTTGGCGTCGTAAAAATGGCTTTCGCAAAAATGTCTTTCGAAGATGAGTACGAAACCCGCTTTATACAACACGAAACACATGCTTACTCGTTTCTTAACCATCCATAAAACCCTATAAAATAACGAACAATTAGTTTCAAACGTCTATAACGCAAGTTTTACATTCATTTGGGTTGAATTTTCAAAAGCAAGAAACTCGTGTTTGTTTATTTGTGTTTTTGAGCACATGTATAAAGTTTTGAAGTAAAAAGATCCGTTATTACAATTCCACCAAACTAACTTTAGCCCCCCGTTTCACCCGATTAGGGTGTGAATTTCGAAAAGCCCTTTCTTTTTCGATACTTACAAACACACCCACCAAATTTCACGTCTCTACCATCAGCGGTTTTGTGCGATGATATTATAGGTCAGTCAATCAGTCAGTCAGGACTTTGAATTTTATAACTATAGACAGTCTGACACGAACAACTGTGCAATGGAACAGAGTGGAACTAAATATTGTTCTATGGTTATAAAGTCATATTTAACAGCATTTGAAGGATAGTGTGACGTAATAACTGCACAGAAAGCCGTGTCAGGCTATACCATGTTATCAATTACAACAGATACAAAACATTCTGACTGGCTTTGGTCTAGTGGTTAGTGACCCTGTCTGCTACGCCGGAGGTTGTGGGTTCTATCCCCACCCAGGACAAATCTTTGTGTGATGAGCATGATGGTTTGTTCTGTGTCTGGGTGTAATTTTCTATAATATTTATGTATTAACAAAAAAAATGTATTTAAATAGTACCTATATCAGTTGTTTAGTACGCATAACACAAGCAAATATAATTGCTTAATTTGGGACTAGATGTTTGAATGTGGTAAATATTATATTATATTATTATATTCTCACAAAAAACCTGAAACTGACTACCACTATCGATATTTTTAGATATATCATAGTTTTCCTGTTATTATTATTCTGATTTAACATGCTTATATCAAATGTGTTTGATGCTTAAGGAAAAACAATTCTGAGAATTAACTATCAGGACTAACAATCAAGTGTAATTATTGTTTAGATTGTCATTAAATTCTTTTGTAAGACGTACTCGTTATTAATAGTTGTCGGACGAGTCCTTTTGACTTGGTAAGAGAAATACAAGAATCCCCGTAGGCATAACTTATAGTGGAAAACATGGGTATTGTGTTTTTGTGTCTGGAAATTGCCGGTGACTTGAAAATCTTGAAATGTCTCTAGTTTATGGCAAAAACTCCCTATTTCGTGGAACTAAACATAGCTGACGAAATGTTGGTATTTAATCTATACTTATATAGGTACTAATGTTATAAAGTTGTACAGTTTGTTTGTTTGATTGTTTAAGATAAAGTTTTGAAATAAAGTATAGGTCTGTCTATCCTCCATAAAAAACCGTGATGAAATGAAAGACACTGTAATTGGGCGAAAATAATAGTACATTATGATATAAGTGTGGTAAGTTGATAATTACAGCCGAGGCGATATTGCTAAGGTTGCTACAAGTAAGCAGAGGCTGTAATTATCAAACCGCAGGAATGTCATACGACGTTTTATAACATATTTGCGAGGAAATAAATAAAATTGGGACTTTCTTAGAAAAAAACAAATACAGCGAAAAGAAATAGCGCGCGGAATAATTTTTACTTGTCACAAATTATCGATGCGCGCGCATCAACGCTTTTTTTTAAGGCAAAAACACAAAAACAGCCAGTATTACTTATAAAGTAAATTAATATTTTTGTGTTTTAGTACAGATAAATAGTTGTAATTTATGGTCTAAATTAATTAAATTAAAGAATTAAATGTTTATTTTGTATAATTATATCATAATTATTTAAACTCCCAAAGTTAATTTTATTCATAAAATGTTGACCACTTTTGTGACATAAAAACTCTTTGCTAAGATTTAAAAAAGTAGGTACCGTTCGTTTTAGACGGAGCCCCTTGATTATTAGTATCTGAGCATGAGAAGCCGTGCAATTTACTTTACATTACCGTACTAGTGCGTAATGAGATACATTACGACACTGAAATTGGTGAAATAAGAGACCCTTTACGAGCAAATATGTTATAAATTTCAATTTACAACTCACTGCCGCACTCAGAGACGACAATTAGCAGTAATCTGTCATTAACACAATTTTTTCATTGAATAATCGTCTTTAGGTATATTGACTTAAGTATTACACGTTTTTACTAAATAAACTTTAAAGTTAAGTAACGTCTCTGAGTAAGGCAGTTAGACTAAACACAATGACTTTGATATTTAAAACCAAATAAAATAACAATTAAAATTAAGTTGACCACGTCACTCAGTTTAATTGCTCTTAATCGTATCTTTATATTATTATTAATTTTGACGTCAGAAATGTATTCTAAATGGAGTAACATTAAAACAACGTAAGTATTTTTACAAGCTCTTATTTAGTTTGGAACACTTCTCTCAGTGTCTGATTAACCTGAAATTTTTTCAAACATAATTTAATTTAAGAACCTTAATTGGTGACATTGCAAGCATTATTTTTTATTTTCCTATTGTTATACTCTGTGTTTTTTATACCGCAATAAATAAATAAATCGGATGATAATACAATATTATAAAATGGAGCTGATCTGATGTTGGAGTCTGATGGTGGCGTAGCTATACCAATTGTTATAAAAAGTTCATTGAATTTTATAATAGAAAAAACAATTTCTATAGACTGACATGCGATCAGATTACAGATTAAAATATGAACAAATAAAAGAGCACTCTTAAGCGAGTGTTTAGTTTTGTGTAGCGCTATCTAGTAGTTAGTAAATTATCCATTGAATAAGGTAACTATAGCCGCAACAGAGAGCTGATTGGATTACTAATTAAGTATCATCTAAGCCTTTGTTAGCTGACAGCTGTGTTGATATTATTTGTCAAAATGTACATCAGACTAAATGATTTTTTGTTTTGACTATCTTTACCTGCGAGATTCGCTCTCATCGTTCTTTATTTGACCACTGCTCAGCTCCTATTGGACGTAGCGTGATGTTATATAGCCTATAATCTTCCTCTATAATGACTATACAACACTAAAATTTTGAAAATCGGTTCAGTAGTTTCCGAGATTACCTACCCCCTACAACAACACAAACTAACAAAATTTATTTCTTTATAATATTAGTATAGAAGTAGGTATAGATAAATTAATAGTCTGTGAATAACGGATTTGTAAACAATACGGCAATGAAAGCGGAAATTCTCATAATATGGCTACTGTTATTAACACATACAAAATATTAACAAAGGATATAAATTTATTATAACTAGTTGGTATTTGACTTCAAAGATCTAAATAATGCTTCTCTAGGAGTCTTCATCAGCAACCCATTAAGTCCCACTGCTGGGCTCGGGTCTCTTCTCCTCTAACTAGAGATCTGAGAGGGTTTAGGCCATAATCCACTCACGCTGGCCTAGTGCGGGTTGGTGGATCAGTTGGTGGAACATATTCATAGAATTTCTTCTAGGGTATGGGGGTTACCTCACGATGTTTTCCTTCACCGTTAGCAGATGGTAAGTCACTTGACTAGTACATATAAATTCCACAAAGTGGAATCCACATTGATACTGCCGGCCGGGATTGAACTTGGACCGCGTGATTTGCACGCCGGTCTCTTATCCATTCAGCCACCATCGCTTGGACCACCCTCATCTGTAGGAGTAAACATAAGTTATCGAACCGACACTTCCAATAGATACATACAGCTATGAATATTTATATGTGATTAAAGAATTACAATGTAGCCCAAGATATAATCTTAGGACCTAATCCGAATGGGGTGGTTATTTGTTACTCATTAAGACAGAACGGTTGAAAGGAACTGTATGGAATTTCGTTCAATTTTATTTGGAATAGCATATAGGCTACTCACGCGAGCTGCGGTGAAAACTAGTCGTAATATATACTTATTACAAATATTATCATAACTTGTTTCTTTATTTAATATCGGATATGGCAACATATTTACGATATTATTCTATTTATAGACTGACTTTTTGACTTTTTGACTGGCCTGTTGGTCTAGTGGTTAGTGACCCTGACTGCTAAGCCGGAGGTCGTGGGTTCGATCCCCACCCAGGACAAATCTTTGTGTGATGAGCATAAAGCTTTGTTCTGTGTCTGGGTGTAATTTATTTATAATATGTATGTATTTACAAAAAAATAATATATTTAAGTAGTATATCAGTTGTTTAGTACCCATAACACAAGCAAATATAATTGCTTACTTTGGGACTAGATGGCGCTGTGTGAATGTGGTAGAATATTATTATATTATATTATAGAATTAATCGCGCGTAGCCCACAGAAACAATGACGTCGTTTGACGATACGTATACCTTACGCTACATCAGCGCCTCTAGCGGAGAATTCACACACGATAGCCCTAGTTAAATTTAACTTTGTAATGCCATTTCATACAAGATTAAGTCCAAGGTACGTCCGTAACAGAACAGAATACAGGTGTATATGCCGCGACAACTATTTGATTCTAAGACAAATTAATTCACCCAAGTAAACAGGATCAATGTTTCACTTAGACATCTGCCACTTTTCATTCACCTGCCGTGAAATATAGTAGTCCCTTTATTTATATCGTGTAACGTGTTCACGAGACCCTCTCATGACAAGCCATACGTCTAATGTCACCTGAATGAATGTCGGTAAGGTCGCTCTCTAAACCTAAATTATCTACGCACTTACTCAATAAAACTTCAAGTCTTTTTTCCCGTGGGAGAAGGCATTGTTGAAAAAAAAGAGCCAGATTATTGCCATTAACTGGGCGTTTTTCCAAGTTTTACACAATTCCATTTTCAAATAACCTTTTGGGCCACCCCGAGGTATTTATATTTCATGACCAAGGAACTTATATTTCCCAGCTAGTTAGGAGATATAAGTTCCTTGGGCATGACGAAATATTGTTATAATTTATTTATCTGTGATATTTTTTTTTTAAGCATAATCATGCACCGTTTATGGTTTTTTGAATAATTTTTCTGTTTTTTTTTCATTCCACCAGTTCTTCTCTTCTTCTTTGTTCTTCTTTCAATAAAAAAGCATTTAAGAATAGCTCTGATGACATAAGATTCCAAAATATCAATAGATGTATATAAAACGTGCTATTAAAAAAATAATCTAACGAAAACGTTTATTCCTATATTAATAAAATAGAATACATTTTAGTTCATTTTCCTTATCCTTATACAAATTTATGAATCGTCCATTAGCACTACAAATAGACACAAGATTCATGATAAATTTTCCTATTCACATCCCTATAACATAGAATTGAATCTTAGATTATGTAATCGTTACAAATTGAATACATTAGATTCGATTATAATTCTGCAACAACTTGATGAATATACAACAGACAACGTTTATTTAACTATATTATGTTGTTATATATTTCAATGATGTTGATCGCCTAAGTTACGTAGTAACTATTATCTAATCTGTGGCCTAAGTCTAAGTTATCATCTTTATTAAGTATTTTAATCGAATTCTGAGGACTACTCATAGTTAATTTGTACGTACATCGTCGCTACATCCAAAAGCGTTTATTAATGTATTATGTAGTATTCTTGCTCTGGGATGAAAAAAAAATATCAAGATTTGATTACAATTATTATTTACGAACTGAAAGCATTCACGGAATCACAATTCTGTATAAAAAGTATATTGCTGTCAATTTAAAAACAACGATATCTAAACGGATTGGTATAGGTACATATGTACAATAGAATAGGCTCTTTGATGTATGAAATAATAATAACAATGTTTTAAACATTCACACACAGCGCCATCTAGTCCCAAACTAAGCTAAAGCTTGCAATATGGATACTAGACAACTAATATAATACTTATAGGTACAATTTTTTTAATTTAAAATTTTCTTATAAAGTGTATCTATACACCCAGAAACAGAACAAATAATTGTGCTCATTACACAAAGATTTGTCCTGGGTTGGAATCGAACCCACGGCCTCTGTCTCAGCAGTCAAGGTCAGTAAATACTGAGCCACTGAGACTTCAATTAATAAAGATTATCGCTCAAGTATTCTGTACTGTTTGTGCTCTTCTTGTAAACAAAAACAGTCTGAAGTATTTGTATTGTATTTTTGTATAAACTTATGTTTTGAATAAACTCTTACTGGTATTTGCATTAATCTTGATATTATACAAAACGGCTTCATTAACAAGTGAGCGTGCTCACACTTTATTTAAAATAAAACATAGACACATACCATAGTTTTTTTTTTAAATTTATTATAGCATTGGCAACACGGCTATCAGCTTAAACCTACCGTACCTACATAATATGACAAATTTTAAAATCTTAGAATTATAGAATATATAATAGAAATTTGTACAAAACTTATATAATTTTAATAAATAAATAAAAAAAACTTATATAATATATAAAATATGGAAACGAAATTTAACAAATAACATAAATATTAAAACAATAATGAAACACTGATCCATGACAAAAAAGCGGGAGACATACCATAGTCAAAGCACACAGATAATGAAAGTATTATTACTATTGATTTCAATGCACAGATTATATTTACTAAAGATAGATAATGATCAAAGTAAGTAGCATATTGTTTATTTAGTTTTCGTATGCAATGAATTCTTCAAGTTGTAAGATGAAATAAAAAAGGCTTCTATTTTAAACCTAGGGCTGTACTTTCGCGTTTAAATATACGAGTAATAAGAGAAAAAAGGCCTCTAGGCAATTTTAAACCTTATGAGAATAGAATGAAGATGGTAGTTACCGAACGACTAACCTCAGCTTTTATATTTTTTACATTGAGAGTGTGATATATTTAGATAACTGGTTGTTAATGCTTGCGTCGCAGTATTCTTGCCGAAGGATGAAGCAACGGATGATCGTCTCGAAAAAATTGTACTTTGTAGCGAGACAGACTAGGTGTATTAATAATACAGACAATTTGCACAGTTCATATTCTGTAGTCGACCTGCCTATTAAAATCCGGAGCAGATATAAACTGGCAAAGTTCTGGCGATTACGATAATAACACGCAAGTAGGTTGTGGATTTTGATAGTCATTTTGAACAGACTTTTTGAAAATCTACTTGTATAAAAACACCAATAGAATAAATGATATATAAAAATACAAGAACAACAAAATAAACGAAAATAAAAATAAAAGGCAATTGGTATGGACATATATTTGAGCTACAAAGACGTTTTACGAATCGTTCTGGAACTCATCATAAATTACGATTCTTCTTTTTTAAATATTTAAAAAAATAACCTATAATATTCTTCTAAACACAGGTATTATTTTTTTCGTAGATTGCAGCACTCGTTCTGCTGGTAGCGCTGTCAGTGCCGACCTTTGAACAGATTACAGACGAAACCCCAATTTCGCCATGTCCCAACGTGTTTCAATATGAACCTCCTGGCACTGACACAGGGCCTCCGAGTCGATGGTACGGCGTCATCAACCTATCTACAGACGTATCTCTACACTCATTATGGCTTAACATCGTGCTGGATAGGAAAGCTGATATAGTCGGGGTAAGTTTGTCATTAAAAACTTTAAGGTCATATAGCGATTTGTAAAAATGATAAAAATAAGGTTTTAACTATATTAATATCAAAGAGTAAAAAATAAAGAAAGATTTTTATCTGTCAATTCATCACAGGTTCTGGCAATTTTTCATCAAAATTTCCTTCAAGATGCCATTATGTATGGAAAAATAAAAAAGTATATATTGTTTTTTTTTCAATTAAATGGCTGTTTTCATATTTTTGACAGCTTGTGGCCAGTGTTGTTAAATCTGTTAGATAAAAAGGTTTTACGCTATGCTATATTGATATCGCGAGAAGAGGTGTTGATTAAAATTATAAAAATGAGGTTAGACGCTTACTGGCTATTTTCATAAAAAATCGTTTGGATTCGTTTGGAAAATAAGATCACATAAAAAAAATGTGGTTTTTTTTCAATTTAATGCTTGTTTTCATATTTTTGCAACATGTAATAAAAAAGAGGTTATATACGTTTTTGTACGACATAATTTAGCAGTGGTATTGTATCCATTATTTTAATTAAAATGTATTAAAATTAGCACGCAAATTCATTTTTTTTAGATTCACCATAGTTTTCCTTAAGAATATCCGGCTCGTGTTGAACTAAAAACTATAATTTATTCGAGCCACATTTGAATGCCGAGATATTAAAATCCATTACTCTTCTTTGAATCTAAAATGTGCCTTTGAATTAAATTTTAAAAAAGACCATAAGAGTCACATTTAAAAATATAGATTTTATATTAAAACAACAGACACGAAAATAAGAAAAACCACATAATGATATAACAATACGTGTCGTATATTTCATTCGCGATTACAATGCGAAAACAACCCAGCAAATGATAACAAATCAATACCTGCTTACTATTAAATTATTTAAATCTCCTTAGTAGGGAGACATACACAGATACCGGAAAGTAAGCTCTGCGAAAGATAACAAATCGATAGAATTTTAATAAGTAAACGCACCAACGCATTTGTAAATACATAAATAGATCACGCCTCTTTCCCAACAGAGGGGTACGTAGAGACCATTTCCTTTCAATTGCTACGATTCTGACATACATCTTTGGCTTCTTCAACATTCATCAGTCTTTTCATGAATTCTCGCCGGTTGAAGGTACTCCTGATTTCGAACGTCACCTATTTGGTCATGGTACGTTCTTCTAGGTCTTCCCCTTCCAACGTATCCTTTCACATTCACACTGCTATTTGTAAATAAGATTCAATATAATTATACTTACTTTAGTAGAATTAGAAGAATAAAATGCTTCTAATTCTACCTGCTGCTGATTAAATGCTTCTAATGCTCTTTACTTTATAAAGAAAAATAAGTGAGAGACTATTCATGATCGATTGGAATTACAATCCTGTCAGTCACTTTAGCCACAGGATATCGGGATATTTATATACGTTATATCTAACGAAATAGTATAGAAAAAGGTATCTCCATTCTTCGGTAGTCAACACAGACTGTCCTCGTCTATCAAGCCCTCGATACGTTTAAGTGACGAACTTCCAAATTTGACCTAATTATATCTATTGTTTCAGAACTGGATAGGCATCGTGACAACTAACGATAACATGGACTTCAGAATAGAGAACACAACAATGAAAATTAATCCTGGTCCAGCGACTGTCATGCGTTTCTTTGTTCAATATAGCTCCTTGAAAAAAGCACCCAGGTTGAAAGCTATAAGACTGAATGGTAGAGAAATCTGCAATGCCGATACTCCACAGCCAGCTGTTGATAGACCTGATTTCGTTGAAAGACCGAACCGACGGCCTGATGATATATCTCCCAGGCCACAGTCACCGTCGCGGCTGCCTCCGGAAATCAGGCCAGAGGACAGACCGCAAACCAGGCCAGTACAAGGCAGACCTATTGATACTGACATATCTGGACCTGTTTATGTGAGACCCGACGATACAGCACCTATTCCTTCAAGCATGTGAGTATTGTTTGTAAATAAATCATTCGATACAAAAATCGAATATAACAAGATTAAGAGTATAATAATAATCTTTATTGTTCAGAAAAAAATTACATAATAATAATCAAATAAATCACTGGTCTCCACACTAGGATTCCCTGTGTCGTGGAGGCCAGTCTCTTTCATCGTGGCACAGACATAAAATAAATATGTATCACAAAAGTAAAGGAATTTACACAAAAACAAACAAATAAAAGTGAAAGGCATGGCATGGCATTTTGTAGTGTGTTTGTGTATTAAGACAGACGTATTTTATGTACAAGATGTTTTATAATTAAAGAATTATCACCTAAAACAATCTTGTATTAAATTTATCTTTAATACAGTGTAAAGCACGTCACAATCTTAAAAGGTCATTTTACTTTATTTTAAAACCGTTTCAAAGGTAACAATAAAATATCTCAAACAAATAAAAGCGTTCGAGAATCTTTCTCATCTCATCTTTAATATTGAATTTTATAAGATAGGAAAGCTGCCTCAAAGAGGGAGCTCATGAAAAAAGATCTAAGCCTACTTTTATCCCACATAGGATCTCTCGGACACAAAATATTTTTTTTATCGCTAGCTAAAATAAAACAGGTTGACCGCAACCGTTTTTCTTGTTCTTTATGATAATATGGGAAATAGTAATTTATGCGGAAACTTGTTATACCCAGGGGTAAGAAAATTCAGAGGTATCTTTAGAGTTCCGTAGCCAATATAGCAAAAACGGAAGCTTTATAGTTTCGTCATGCCCGTCCAAACGTAAGTCACAGGCATTTTGCTCGAAAACTACTCGATGTATGTTGATGAGATTTGGAGAATATGTGCTTTGTGTGGGCCACTACTTAGTTTAGTAGTTAAAAAATTAAAATAAATATTTTTAAGGTGTGCTGCGGAACCCTACATTGAGCATGATCCGACATGCTCTTATCCGGGCTTTTTATTTATTATTTACATTCAATAAGTAACTGAATAAAACTAATATCCATTATAACCATAATGTCGCCATAATATCTATGTTCGCAGGAATCAGATTGTAATCAAATACTTTTATTTCTTTTGATAGCGGTGGTGGTAGCGATTTCAACAAAGTACCCAACAGTGGCTATGGACTGACGCCAGTACCCCCCAGACTAATGCCCCCAAGAAGACCATCTGTTTCTGATGTAAGGCAAGTACACAGCGTTTACTTTTAATTAATCATTTTGTATAACTTATGGCTTCTACGGATTTTTTGTATATGGCAACGTCGCACTAGGGAACAGGCTGTGTCGTGGGGGACTTTACAAACATACAATTAACAGACACAAAGTACACCCAAACTCGCAACAAATATCTATGAATCACACTTTTTTTGTCTCGTGTGGGAATCGAACCCACGCCACGGTGACAATTAAAGAAATAATCATATAGCATCACGCCTCTTTCCCCAAAGGTGTAGGCACACCCACACTTCGCCAGCTATGTTTGGTCCCATGAAATAGGGGGCGAGCCTATTGTCATCAACTGGGAACATTTATTTACCAAACTCAATACTGGAATTTCATGATAGTAAAACTCAATACCATTTTCACCCGACGCCACCCGAGAATCGAAACCGGGACCTCTTGCACAGCAGTCGTATACACTTCCCGCTGCGCCACTGAGGCAGTTTTGAGAAGCAAAAAATATTGATAAAATTCCGTAAATTTCTAAAACATCACTCGGTATATAGATATAGATATTTGGTTTCCCAAAAAAATCTGAGTCAAGTTAACTTTCCAAATATTGAATACATAATATAAAATCGTTTAACCGAACAACTCAGTAAGATTGATAAACATAAATAATATGGATCCGGACATTAAAGACCTTCGGTGCTCGATACGTTATCAATTTAACGGCCCAGATCTCCACTGTACGAGTATAACACAGTATGATACAGTTCACAGTATTACATGTTGAAAAGATTTTACGGTTTGCTATTATTAAAAAGGTTGCGGGTGGCCGTTGGATGCGGGCGGCACAAAATCGCTCGTTGTGGCGGAAATTAGGTGAGGCCTAGGTTCAGCAGTGGACGTCATTGGGCTGATATGATGATGATGATGATTATTAAAAACCTTTTTGGAAATTTCCGCTTGAATTTCGTCATTATTAAATTTCCCTACTTTATCTTTTACTCTTAGTTTTAGCGATTAATGTTTAACCAGATCCTGCCTGATAAGATTTTTATTTTCAGCAGTAGTGGAGGCAGTAGTGACTACTTTGAAGGTGGTACACCCACGTTCATAATATCTGGTAGTTCTGGCAATACTAAACATTCCCGTGAGGTAAGACCTTTACTAAAACTGGTTTTGGATAGGCAAAGAAAATAATCTCTTTTTTAAAATAACTGAGTATTTAAAAATTAAAATTTCGTCGTTCTACTTTAAAAGTTGATATACTATGATGACATTTAGGGTCCGTTCACATAGACCGGCTCGCAGAGGAGAGCAGGTTTTTATCGCAGTTAAAGTTGTTAAAGCAAACAGAGTTTTGAATAATTGTAATTAGGTTTATTTTCACGTGTCACTTCATTTACTATTGACAATGCTTGAGAGCAAACCTGCGCTTAGTATGAAATAATAAGAGGATTCGGCTGCCTCTGATGACGTATTCATCCGTGCTCGCGCAGCCGACCGGTTCCGATTGCATGCTCTTTGCTTTTGACTACGTGGAACTGGAGGTATACCGTCCTTATAGAGCACCGGCTCGGCTCCGAGGGCATCCAGTGCTCTTCCATCCGGCGGCTGACATCCGCCAGTCTGTGTGAAAAGAGGAATGAGGAATGAGGAGGAGCCGGCCGATACTCTCCGAGCCAGTCGATGTGAACGGACCCTTATTTATATTCTGAGCATCCAGTTTATGTTTACGAATGTGTAACGGATGAGTTATTCTACGTTTTAAAATTCGAATTCTGACTGTTTAGATCTATAATTGCGGCACAAAGTTATTAATAGCAAATTAATTGGCATGCAAAACGTGTCATTAAATCATCAGTAAGTTTTTATTGTCATGACGAACTCGGATGTTACAAAGTGTTTGCAGACACAGTTTGAAAAAGTATGTAAATGTAACATATCGTCTTATTTTCGTCAGATTTTGGGGGAGATTTTTGCAGCAATATATATAGTCCATGCATTACGGGAACGCGATTTTTGGGTTGGTCGAATTTGCAACGCGCGACTATAAATATTAATTCAACATCGTACCTACCTATCTGAATTGATGCTTGCGAAGGACTGTATAGATCGACTCAACTTCTTTACCGATAACCGCTCTAATGCTACAGAACTACAGATTAGGTATACAGTCTACGAACTTATTTCTGAAAACGAAGTAGGTACTTATTAAACATAATAATTTCATTGTCATTAAATAAAGATATTACACGGATTTCGTATCAGTATTATTCTATCTACTTTCAATGGCCAAGCACTAGTAATTTATGATGAATGGATGAAGATATAACATAAACATATTAAGATATCTAGTGTAAAATCGTCTTCTCTTTGTTTCAAATCAAGTTTGTTGAGATAATAGTTAGTTAGCAATGTGAATTTACATTAGTGTGTGTGATGTATAATGCAAACTTTCCGGATTCTTTTTTATAATTTACTCTTCACATTTTCACCGAAATGCGTTCAGTAATTCAAGGTGTAAGTACCTGTACGTATATACCAACATAATTATATTTTTAACACCATTATTTTGTTAATAAAATTAATTATTTAATCAAACAAAAAATAAGTTTAAATTGAAGTCATTGTCCATATAAATTATTATCGCAAAACCAGTGACTCTATGACCTCTAGAATGTTTACATGTGATTAATTACTGTGTTATGTTGTTTTGACGAGTTATTATTAATTTTAAATCATGTTTGTTTCATGTTCTGAAATTATTTAAAATAAAGTAAACATATGTTGTAGGTACAAGAGGTACTTACCTACTAATTTTAATGTTAATTAAAATCTGTTTATCTTCGTACCTATGTAGTGTAGATACATAAAAGTAAACACTTTTTCTAATTGCATATTTTTAAATATGGAATCGCATTACAGGTACTTATTGTTTATGACTAGGTTATGATTATTTTATAATTAGGTACGTATTTGACAGTAACTTAGAGAATACAATAATATCCTCTCCGGAAAACCGTACATAACGATGCGATACTCTGTCTTAACTTCCATCTAGACCTGATTTAATACAAATATCTAGAGTACAATTATCTATCCACGCGGAGTAAGTACACGTTTACTAGAGAGGAACTCTGCACAGGTATGCCTGCGTAGGAATTTATGAGTCAATCTGATCTGACGTATGGTATCACGAGAAAACTATTTTTAAGATATCCCATTTTTACGCCAGTAATAAACCTGCACTGCCCTCTGATTCTGACTTGTCGGATTGTTCCCGGATCGTAAACTTTTTCGAATCTTAGTACGACCTATTTTTACGGCTTAAGTTATGTAATGTTATATAAAAAATACCGTATAGAAAATTAAAAACTGATTAACTGAATTAATGATGAGCTGAATTAAACTAACATTTCCGGCCAAAAATATTCTGACAGCTCAGAATCAGGCTGCTGGTCTGCCCATACATGCTCCAGTTTGACTATCGGGGAACCGTAGCGTCTATGTGCATAAAACGGCAGAAAAGTTTCAAATTAGTGATGCACAAATCGCATTAGGTATGCGCAGAATCCGGAAAGTAGGTATGAAGACTTAATAATAGTACCTACGTACTAAATACATACTTAAATGCAGTTGGACACAGTACAACATGACCTTGTGTGATTTAGTTCCTGGATGAGCGTTTTGCTTACGTAGATATATCAAAGGTCAAAGGTAGCCAATTACTATATTTGACATTTCCTTATATTCTGAATTGTTACAAATATTACTCAGTTTTGTTACAAATATTATAAAGCTAATAGAATTGTGTTTATACGAGTAAATCTCAGGAGTAAACAGTCTTATTGAAACTGAAAAACTGATTGTAATCCATTCCACACTCTGTCGTGTGATTTTTTAACAAATACCTAATAATAACTTATATTTTATGTAGGTATCTAATAATTTATCGATAGCTTAATAAATAAATTCTCACATACCTGAATAAAATAGAATAAAAATTATCTTTGTTCCACGTCATCCGAAGACTCATTAATAGATAAGTAGACACGAGGTGAATCAAGCAAAATCTTTTTTTTAATAAATTCTCGCATATACGCTAATGAATTTAAAATTTTTCGTCCCCAAGAATTTATTTTTTTTGGCTGTTACCTGTCCAAAAATAGATCAATATAAAACTATGTCAGTTGAATCTGACCTTTGAATCGCTTTCACAAACACGTAGTAATTATTTGTCCAAAACGTGTTTCCTTTGTAACGAGGCAGGTAAAGTTCACAAACGTGTTATGGACACATTAGCTTTGGCCATTTTTAATGGCAACTATAGATTCTGCCATTTATATTTACAAGCGAAAGTGGTGGATGGATCGTTGGATATTTGCTTGTTGCCACAAAAAGCACATAATGGATGTTGATACAGTTTACAGGACTTGTATCAAAATTAAAATTTTATGACAGAAAAACTTTATAGATACGGTACCTATACAGTTTTTCTATTGGGTTAGTTTGGGAAAATTCTAGAATATGGGAATTACAATTACCTAAAACAATACCTACATAAATCATTTATATTCATAGGTATTTATAAAACAGACTCACTGACATATTTGAATGTTGCGAACATTAACATAATAATGCTATCTTAATAACACCGTAAGCCAAAACCGGTAAACAGCAAAATGTGTTTAGAGAAGCCCCGTCTCGTCTCGTTCTAGATCTTACGAACACACATCCGGTTCACGTTCACAGAATATTTTAACAAAAAAATTTGTATTAATAGCTAAAGATAATTAGTTAATAATCAGATACATATAGACATTCGTATGCCTTTTGCTTTTTTCATTACTTTTTATAAAGTTACGGTTTAAACCATAGACCTAGAATCCGATGGTTTAAATACATATTAATCTAGATAAATATTTAAAAAGATGTATGTCTTTTATATATTGGGGTACTCTCGTATCAGGCCCTCGCTCAAGAGGTGTATGTAGGTTTTACATATATATACGAATATCAATAATCGTTTTAAATGTTGAACTTTTTCAGTTGTCATAAAGATCCATGTAAAGTTAGCTGTCGGAAATTAATGAATTGCTAATGAATATAATCACACTTTCGTATTAAAGACAAGGTAAATACGATCCAATATCTGCTTTTAAGTATTGGTATTTACTTTTGTAAAATTTTTCCATAGTTCAATGTTTTACGGGTATAAGTACGCTATTTCTAATATTGTAAGGAATAAGTATAATAAATAGATACTTCATTAATTAGTCCGTTTTGAACGAATTTCACCAATCGATTGACACCGGGCTAACTTTTATTGTGACCACGAAATAATTTATTTTGTAAACATGGGTACATACAAGCAGATGATATTCTTACATAAATAAGTCCTAAATTATGTTTTACTCCCTAAAATATTATAAGGTATAAATGGTACGACAGATCCGTTTTAAAATAATTAAATATTTGTACAAATCGCAAAAGCATAAAAGCTATTTTCCCAGTAATCTGCTTTGAGCGTGAAACCTCAATTAGGTACGTAATTTCACGACTGTAACTTAGATAAAATATATTTAAAAAGCTAAAATAAAATAAAATTATTATTATTATTTTCAGAAAGTTAAATATCGTCTTGTGTTGCGAGAAAAGAGAACTTTTGCCTGTTTATACCAACTCATATCACAAGTAGTTAGCATACCCTATAGCTGTTATAATTCCTACTGTAGTTTAGTATTATATACTAAGTAGTTAGTAATTTTATCATTATATCTAGTAAAGCACTTTCATTGGGAAAAGGTATAGGTAGCTAAGATGGCACCATGCTAGTCGGTTCACTTTGTAGTTACCTACTGTTACCATGCATTCCATTTTCTTGCAATGAATAAGTAAAATTAACCTTCGTAATTTTAGTGTAAAAAATTTTGTGGTCGTTCTTGATAATTGCACTTTGCTCGTATTGTGGTTGTAGATACCTATTTTATATTATTGCTAGAATCACGTATGTGTATACCTAATGAATTATTAATTACCTACTTAGATAATTTAAGTAGGTATAGTACCCTAGTAACTTAAGTATATAGTTACTATAAGTAATTAAAATAGTGTCGTTGATAACTATGATTAGGTACACCTATCAGTATAGATTCCTCTTAACTTTTTAATGGCATGTAGGCATGCACATGGCATACCGTTGACATCAAATTGCTTTGGTTACTTTTGGCGGCACTGAATGCACTGATACGTACGTGTTGGACTTGAAGTAGAAGCCATTTTTGTTTCGACGTAATAACCACAATACGATCACTTAACTATTGTCACAAACCCAATGATTAATCAGTTACGCAATGACTAATTTCTTACTCATTATCCTTACTCACATATTCTAATTTCACCTTACACAAATTATAATTAATACACAGAATTGCGACCACAAAATTGCAGTAGACCACAATTTACTAATAAAAAAATATGTTTTAAACACGAATTAATTGTTTTAATAAATTGCAGAATCAATGCGGCAAAGTGGTTCTGAACCCTATACCTTTGGTGGTTAATGGAACTCCAACATTGGAAGGACAATGGCCCTGGCAGATAGCGCTATACCAGACTCAGGTACGAGTACGTTATCAATCTCTTTGTTTGGGATCATGATGTTCTATCCCACACATTTGATAAGCTTGGTGCACTTCTATTGATCTTCTATCTCAGTATCAGTAGAAAAAAGATAGATCAGTTGATATAAGGCAGGTAAAAAAGAGTTTATATTATAGATACATTAGTATCTATAATAGTTCTTTCTTACCTGCCTTATACCTACCACTTATACTAGATCTATCTAGTAGGTTTTTAGAAGGTTAGAGGTAATTAATTTAGTTATTACTGTTGTAATGCAGATTTACTAATCAATAATGCAGATTTAATAATAACACACACACATAACACTAAACAGTGTTTTAATTATTATCTGCTTTTTTTTTTATATATAAATTTCATTCTTTTCACTTACCTGCCTAGTTCTTTATTTTTTTGTAATAATGTGAAGAGCGGGGTCTCCTACTACAAGTAATGTTTTACTTAAAAGGAGTACCTCAACCACTGATGTAATCTAGCTCGTAAGATATTGGAAAATAAACTTATTATTAAACTTAAAAAATAATAATAATAATAGTATAAATATTAAAAAAATGGCGCTCTTCCTCTTCTCTCCTACAAAACTATCTTTTAAACTATTACAATGCTGGACGTCTCGTCAAATAGATACGGGACTAGCAACACTGATTGTAACCCCAACTTCACTACTTGCCTGACCTATTATATTTGTGATGCTTTGGACTATTCCCCCTTATTACAAAATGTGGACTAAGAATTAAACCAGGTTTAAATTGACATTTGTTTTTGTGTCAAAGTTGTCAATTTAAACCTGGTTTAATGCATAGTCCACATTTTGTAATAAGGGGGTAAGTGATTGTTGTTAGACGTGCATGGACTTGTCATAAAAACACAGTGATTTGAAGACACTAAAAAGAACACTTGCATTAACAATATATATAATAATTTCACATTTTACTCACTCACACAACTTTTCACACCCTTCCACGTTAATTAGAATTGCAATACCAGAGCAGTCAACAGAACTGATAAACACTACACTACCAGAAGTCTAAATATGTGACGACAACGGGTCAATAAGGGTATTGTTTTACTGTTAAATTAAAATTTAAGAAACTATGACAAATTTCAGACAGTGGATAACAAATACCTTTGCGGTGGTACCTTGGTGTCCCAACAGCACGTTATCACGGCAGCACACTGTGTCACTAGGAAGAAGTCCAAAAATAAGGTGAACCAGAACACGCTGACTGTATACTTGGGGAAGCACAACCTGCGGACCTCAGTTGACGGAGTGCAGGTCAGATTTGTAAGTATACCAGTATTTTTCAGTATTATTTTTTACTTGTAAATAGTGTTTCTTAGCCGTTGGTTTGTACGCTGTAGTGATCAAGTAAAAAAGACGCTTTTTAAAGCATACTGCCAGTCTTTCTACACGTGCAGCCTATGGATCAAATATACGCAGCGGGCATACAGCGACAGTATAACAATGCGTACAGGGTGCTGATGGGGCTACCAAGGTTCTGCAGTGCGTCGGGCATGTTTGCGGAAGCTAGCATTGATAGTTTTGCCGCAATAATGCGTAAGCGTTGCGCCTCCATACTTGGACGGCTGCGATCCAGTAACAACAGCATCCTGTGCGTATGGCTGACCGATGGGACTCTCCGCTGCTAAAGCGATGGGTGCAGCTACATGCTGTCAAATGACCATGCATGGGGAGCGTCACATCGGACAGCATATTTTTAATTTTATTTTATTTTTTACTATTTATAATTTTATTAATGTTTATAATAATGCTTACTAACACTAGTTTTTTAATTTTTATTCTTGTACCTATACTCAACTTAAAACATCTAGCAAGATACTCAATACGTTTATTATTTATTATATCCAGTAAACGGTATACCATTTCAACAAGGAAAGTTTTACGAATTCTTTAATGAACCGTCTAAAACTTTGACTCTTGTTCCTTCTCTTCATAAGTTTTATTTGGTCGACACTCATCTTTTACAAGTTTAGATACTGCAACTCAAAAATTGGTATGAAGCTTCCGTACCGGTGTTTGTAAAAATAAAAAATAGATATTGTTTCCTGAACCTGTTGTTTCACCACTGGCAAATAAGTGCTAGATAGCCTATATAAAACTTACTTGACAGATTTTTCACGTATTTTTCATATAAAATCTGTCAAAAAAGTCTCAGATACTTTATTAGACACTTATTTGAATGTGGTGAAACAGGCCCTTAAAATAACTTAGAAAAGCTTAAAAACTCCTTTAAAAAAAATAAAATGACGTAGGTAAAATTAAATGGTCAAGTTGTCTTATATGTCACACAAGTTTTGGATAATTTATCTGACAATTATCAGCCAGTAAACCATTGCCTAAATATTTTAAAAGTACTTAACCCTATCAGTATTCTGTACACTCCAGTGGCATAATGAGACCTTCAGACAGGTGATTATCCGTAGGATCTCGTCTACACAATGCTGGTTCAGCAAAATGGTTTTAATCCCCTAATTTATTTCCATCTTTATTCTTGTTTAGAGTTACGTATAGATTAAACTTTAAAATCTTTAATAAATTAATTTAAATAATACATCACATGGCTGACAATAGTCTCACCCCCTATTTCATGAGATCAAACATAGCTGGCGAAATGTGGGTGTGAAACACCTCTGCCTACCCCTTCGGGGAAAAGGCGTGATTCTATGTATGTATGTATCACATGGCTATCCTACCGGCGGCCTTGATAATCTCCTAATAGAGCCATCTCTCTCTCAAAATTTCAACCATACATCCATCTGCCCATCCATATTCCATCCTAACTTTCACACATTTATAAAACTAGTAAGATTGACTACATAAATTATTTTAGCGCAGAAAAAGCGGGTATTTTTGTTTTCCAATGTACCTAATCATAGGTTCACATGTTAATTGCCACTTAGGTATAAACCTAGTTACAAATGAATATAAATATCATATAACCGAACTTTGCTTTGTAATCTGACCTTCTGTTTTTCAACTAAAATATTGTTGCGAACGAACAATGGAACAATTTCCTATAATTGACCTAAAACCCATTACAAAGTTTGTGGGCTGTCCGTCAATATTTTCAATTTGAACGTACGAGAACAATCGAAGGCTCTTCAATCAGATCTGTGTTAAAATGGATTAGCGTCCTTTGTCAGGACGGACGTTGAATATCAAAACAGGATCACAAGCCGACAAGTTTAATTAACCGATTGTACCAACTTCGGTCGTGTACTCGCCCATCCCTCAATTTACAAGGGTGATCGATTTTGGGCATGCCTTTGATAGACCATGCTACTGACGCTTCACTATGAGTTGATACCTATCTATTTTGATATCTTATTCGACCAAAATTGAATATCTACTCGTACGTTATTAAAGCGGTTATTTACCGTATACTTACTTATAATAAACGAATATACCTAAGAATGTAGGTACTTACCTACTATTCTCTAAATCTAAAACCTGACTAATTAATTGCACAACGTAAAACTGTTCACACCACGCACTAAATATTATGGAATATTAAATATCTTATTTATGTTTCGATCGAAATTTAAATGATAAAAGTTGTGGTTTAACTGCTTAGGTACCAAATTTAATAGAATTGGTACCACATTGATTGAATGATAGATAAAGATCACTCTTTCACATAATTAACAGTAGAGACCAAATTAATACCTATACTGTTATTAAATTTCAGGTGGATGATATATACGTGCACCCGGATTACAACGCGTCCACCTACAGCCGCGACCTGGCCATCCTGAAGCTGAAGCAACCTGTCACTTACTCCGACTGGGTGCGACCTGCCTGTCTCTGGCCAGAAAGCGCAATCGATCTCCTCAACGTCATTGGGAAGAAGGGTTCGGTACGTAAATATTATAATCTACAAATGAAATATTTAGATTGGAATTTAAATTTAATAAGTAGGCAACTAGACACATACCTAGTAGGTACCTATTAGCTTACCTATTTACCTATAGAGTAACGATTTTAATTTCCACGTCAGGGGCGGATCTATATAGAGGCTATAGGGGCTGCAGTCTGCGTTCCCCGGATATAAGGGGCACCCAGTCCAATTGAAAACATATAGAAATAAAAAAAATCATATCTACCTATGGTTAAGTTTATAAAATATTAAAATAAATATTTTACTTTTTTAAATTATAAGCTTTACACTTCACCGGTTTATCTGTGTAGACAACAGTTAATCGAACATGGAATTAGCAGAACGTTAGCCAATTAAGGCATCTGAACAAAAGTGCAGTATAGCACTAACAAGACAAGTTGCACAGATTGCACAGAGACTACAGAACGTAGGTACTCGTGTAATGTGGCTGTTTGCAGTTGTTTACTCAGCGATTAATCAACTACTACAGTATTCCTACAGGGTACACCTGAAGCTTTACTAAATAGAAATTTGATTTTGTTTTTAGTTTGTTTTATTTGTCATTTTTCTACTTACATAAATGCTATACTAAAATTTTCATCGCAATCGGGGGATTTCCGCTTAGTATATACTTTCTTGTCTAATAAGTCCCCCGACTGCATGATATTGATGATATTTTTTTCTCCGTAGGTGGTAGGCTGGGGCTTCGACGAGACAGGTGTAGCGACTGAAGAACTCAGTCTTGTGGAGATGCCCGTGGTGGACCAGGAGACCTGCTTACGGTCGTACAACGAATTCTTCGTACGATTCACGTCCTCATACACTTATTGTGCTGGTTACAGAGACGGTAAGAATGTTCATCTATATATCCTACTATGTTCAAAAGAACGTAGCAATCACACGAACAGCATTAGGTATAGGTGCCTATATGCGATCATTGCTGTCCGAATAGATAATTCGTTTTATTAAAAGAAGCTGTTATCAAAACGTATAGATCAAGAACATAACTTGCCTACGATTTGTCTAAGTTAGTTCTTAGCAACAAGAAGACAGATAGCCTAGCACCAATAAAGTTGATTTGCTATTTTAAGAAGCTACTCTACATGCCATGTGAATGAAAACTTAGCTATTCACATTCATAATCACAAAGGTACCTTATAGACCATGCGATAGTATCTCCATCAAAACTTTAGACAAAGGGTCTTAATCGCGATAGTAGTTACCTACCAAATACATATTTCATAAAATGTACATAGATTTACTGTTTAATATCGCGATTTAAATCCACTGTCAAGTCGAATGACTACCTATATCTACATACCGCTAAAGTTGAAAGGTTGTTATGGCCTATTTCTCACTATGTATTCTCTCTTTGTACCTATAATTATGTATTCTTTCACTCTGGCAAGCCTGGAAAATTTTACATAATAAAATTATACAACAAGATTTTGCAATGTCTGCCAATTTGTTTAAGTAGGGGTCAACTCTAGAATTGCAGACAGCACAGGATCCGTTCAAATTCAAGTTCATAAAAAACAAACTGGATGGTTGTCTGATGGGGTTCACCCTTGTTTGGTTATAACAACGTTTAGACGAAAATCGCTTCGGCTAATTTTAGTTACAATAAAGTCAATTTGACCGAATAATTAATTGGTAGAATTTTATTTAGCATATTTATTTTTTTGAAATAAGTAAAGTCATTTCACCGAATTTTCAAATGCATTA
Organism: Laspeyria flexula; assembly: GCA_905147015.1. Taxonomy (NCBI): domain Eukaryota; kingdom Metazoa; phylum Arthropoda; class Insecta; order Lepidoptera; family Erebidae; genus Laspeyria; species Laspeyria flexula. Next base: position 6,671,582 of record LR989969.1, on the reverse strand, counting down.
ATTTTATTTAAAATCATGTTTCACTAGACTAATAATGATTTAGTCGAAAGATCGTATCGAATATTCAGTTGAGTAATAAGGATTAGTAATGTTGGACCAAAAAATTCTGTTGGAAAATTTATTTCACTACCCTCTTATCGCCGTGAAAATAATTTGTTATTATAATAACTTGGCACGCGTAAGTGCAGTCACAACTTATTGGCGGTATACAATTAAAATTCCTTACCTTCCGTGCTAGTCAAAAGACTGTGTTACGGCAAGGTAATGATTCTCGCATTGAACTACAACTATAAGTTCATTGACATAAGGATTATTAATGGGAGAACTGCCGTGCCATGACAAAACACTGTATCTAAAAACTTATCAGTTTTCAGAAATCGCGATTTTCTGTTTTTTTGGAAAATTGGCCATAAAATCCTTAATATTAGTCCGATTCCTTTGAATTTCAGATATGTTAATCTTCGAATCAGCTTCTAGTTAGCCATCTAAAAAAAATCTGGTTTTAAAATAATTCTGTATGTTTACGCCCACAAACGTGTTCTGTCAAAACCTATAAATTAATGTAAAGAGAACATTGTGATTACAGAACACTGTAATTATAATTACAGTGTTATGTCATAACAAAATATGATTGAAACTAAAAGAAATTTTAAATGTAACATCAATATACTACGCACCAACAAGCAATACAAAATTTTAATTACTTTTATGTTCTTGAATTGTGAGCAAGATCTTAATACAAAGCCCATAAACCTAACTAGCCTTCTTGGCTATGTGATCGATATGTTCCTCATAGGTCAACTTGGAATCATGAATAACCCCAAGATCCCGTATGATGTCCACCTGTTGTAACTCTTGTCCCTTTAGAAATTATTTAGAATCTATTTTATTTTTCTTGCGAGTGAAAACTATATGATTACATTTATTAACGTTTAAATCTAATCGGATAAGTGTACAAATATTGGTCAGATCTATCTGTCATTTTCAAGAAACTGAACGTCTGTAATATTGGTAATCTTTTTGAAAATTTTCATGTCATCTGAATATTATTTTGAATATTTGATTGAATGACTAATGTCATTAATAAAAATATTAAAATGAAGAGGTCTAAGCAAAGAGCCCTGAGGTACCCCAGAAGGAACACTGCACCAGACAGAACAGAACCCACTTAACACTACTGCTTGAGACCGATTCTCTATATAAGAGACAAACCACCTGTAAAGATTACCATGAATACCCGCCCGTAAATACAAAGCTTTGATATGGGCCTATAATTTTGCACGTCATTTCTGTTGCCATTCTTATATATGGGTGCGATGAATGCGGATTTCCAAATCTTGGGCACAAGTCCGTCCGAAATTGACCTTTTGTAAATAATAGCAAGAGGTTCAGCCAAGCAAGTAGCACAAGTGACAATGAATGAAGGGACTATTCGGTCAGGTCCGGCACCTTTTGCCAAGTCCAGGGATTTCAACAGTTTCAGAACGGATTTAATATTGATTTCGATATCACCTGCCCTAGTTGCAGCCGACTCATAAGTAGTTCAGCACAGGCTGAGTCGATGAGGACAAAAAATTTGATTGAAAGTAAGCTGCAAAAATACTACAAATATCATCACCGTTGTCGGCCGATTGATCATCATAGTTGAGTGTGGAAGGTATTGAACTCTGGCTACACTTATTTAATTTTACGTAAGACCAAAAAGATTTAGGGCATTTAGTGATCGAATCCTCTGAATGTTTTAAATATTTAGTATAACATTTACGTTCAACTTGTTTAGCGCGTTTACGAAGAAGACAGAAAGTATCATGATCAGAAGAATTAATATAAGTTAATAATGACTGTATTTCAAATATTGTATGTGCATCAACTGAAATGACAACTTCCAAACATCCAACATACAATAGACCAATTAAAATGAATAATTGTACATTAGAACAAGTGAGCAGTTTTAAATATCTTTGAAACATCATATATGAAACTGCTCATTGCAAAGCCAAAGAAGCATTTATCAGAAAAAAAACAGATATTCAAGTGTAAACACATTTCGTTAGAAATCAGGAAAAGGTTCCTCCAATCATACATTTGGAGCATTGCAATCTATGGAAGCGAAACCTGGACTATGACACAAAAAGACAGAGAAAGATGCGAAGCTTTTGAAATGTGGTGTTGGCGAAGAATGGAGGGTATAAGCTGGACAGAAATGATTACCAACGAAAAAGTACTGGAACGTGTACAAAAGAGAAGAACTATGATAGAAACCATTGAGAACAGAAGAGGAAAAATGATTGGACACCTAATAGGACACGATCCGTTTATAAATAACATCATAGAAGGCAAGAGAGGAAGAGGTAGACAAAGGAGGACATTTATTAAACAGATCAAAGAGAAGGTACGGGTGGTGTCGTATTAGGAGGTGAGAGAAATGGCAGGAAAAAGAGAGAATTAGAAACTACTCCACCGACAAGAGCGCAGCTCTTCAATAAAGAGAGATCAACTGAAATCGATTAGTCAAATAAACAAATCACGATATTAAACCTTAGCCCGAGTGCACGCGGGATTCTTATGACAAAACACTGTATCTATAGATAACGGGCTACTAAGCGTAAGCTGTGTTTTGACATAACACTGTACTTAATATTACAGTGTTCTGTCAAAACTGATCCTTATAATATTTGAAATACAGTCATTATTACCTTTGATTTTCACAGTATTTATAAGACTTTTTAGAAAAAAATTGATGCCATCCTATGTAAACGTGTGCAGAAAAGCGATTTATTCGTATTACGACAAAACACTGTATCTGCAGATACAGTGTTTTGTCATGGCACGGCAGAGAAACGCCCTAAAGTCGCTTCTTCTTCGCTGGGCTTATGTCAACGTACACGCTGGTCGCTTCGCTCCTCGCTAACCTTAGCTGTATGGGTATGAACCTTTACACCAATTGAATATTCGACAAAATCCATGTTATACCACCTAAACATTACATAAAATGAACATTATACGTTTTGATCAATAGCGCAAATGTTGTTATCGCAAATAAATATTCGATGAAATGAAAATTATGTTAATCGATATTATAGAAAGTGATTATTTTCTTAAACGCTGTTCGAATTAGTAACATTATATCAAAAGTTGTTATACCAAACAAAGGTGAACCGTTTGATGGTTGGTCTGACTGATAATAAAACCACTGGCGCTATCCAGCCCATTTTTTCATAAGCTTGGGTTTCAGCGTTGATAAAATTACGGATCCTGTGTTGTCCATACAATTCTGCAGGTAATTCTTCATTAAAATTATCTACCTATAGCATAATATATAGCCTTGTAAGTCGGAACGAATAGGTAAGGGTCTGTGTGTGTTTTGCGATTCGTGGATTCGCAGTAATGGAACCGCGGTCTATCTACAAGTGCAAAGTATATAGCAAAACCACCAGTAATTTACCTCCTCTCAAGAGCTCCAGTTCACTTAAAGAAACTTGTAAATATCAAACAGTTTAACTTGTAAATATACCAATGTAAATGTTGTCCAAACTTATGTACGTAGAGTAGATTGGGTAATAAAATGGTTAATTGCTTCCAGGACTCTACAATGAACAAACCGGCACTAGACAAAGTATGTTTAGAGATTTTCTTGTAAAATAAACTATATCTACTTAGGTAATGGTAGCATACCACTTCTGCTTATGCACGATTTCTTCTTATACTTACATAATTAATTTCTAATTTAAATTAATTTTCCCTATATTAAAACCTAATTTTATTTTCTTGGATCGTAATTGCAACACAAAGCATGAACATAACCCTAGAATTACGGCATATAATTTAGTTTATTAAAACCTAATATTAATCTAATAATAGCACACAGCATTAACGCCATTAATACATTCTAATTTGCAATAGCATTAGCTAAATATTTTCAGTTTTAAAGCACGTTATATAGCATCATGTAGATTATTTTAGGCACCAGCGTTTGTATTAGATAAGAGTGGCATCACACTGGCGTCATTTATGGTAAGAAAGTGTGCAAATCTACCAAAGAAAATAATATACGTAAAGATGGACTGGCATTTCGTTTTACAAATTATTTTTGAAACCAATTTTATGTTTAACTAGAAGTCACGCAGAGCTTCGCTCCCGTCGTTCTTTGACCACTGCTCAGCTCCAATTGGCCGTAGCGTGGTGTTAGATAGCCTATATTACTCAGTGATAATATAGCTACTAACGAACCAAAGAATGATTTAAATCAGTCCAGAAGTTTAAGTTTATTCGCTACATACAAAAATAAAAATTTTTCCTCGTTATAATAATAATATTACTTTAACTAAATTGCTCATCAATTTTGCTGACAGTAATCCCTTAGTTTTTTTTGACGATCATGCGAATTTATTTTCCCGATCGCCCCATGGAGGAAGGAGGACCAGACAAAAAGAAATAAACTCACTTTTCACACCAAGAAACCTTATGTAACCAAAAGACTAAATAAGTTTATGTTTTATAGGTACGTCAGTATGCAACGGTGACAGCGGAGGAGGAATGGTGTTCAAGAGCAATGGTAAATGGTATCTTCGAGGGTTAGTTTCGCTATCTGTGGCTCGGCAGAATGAGTACCGATGTGACCCAACACACTACGTCATATTCACTGACTTAGCCAAATTCTTGCCATGGATTAAGGAAGTTGTGTATGACTATTAGTTAAGTGATTGTGATGGAAGACTTATTTAGTTATGATAGAGAATAATAAGTTACTATGTCATTGTGTGCTCAATAATAGACAATCTTCGTTAATTTGAAAAGATTTTAACTCTTGTTTTAACAGTGTAATAACGGAAATAAAAAGATGAGATAAGAAGAAAATACAATGAAAAATTAAACAATGCTGGGACATTGTTAATCTATTGAAGAAAAGAAAATTGTACCGGTACATTGAAATGTGATGTATTCTCAACAGAGTCACTAGAATCTTGGCAGCCATTTTGTTTTAATATTAGAATAACGTATTTTGTTTTTTGAACGAAGAGTAGAGTAACCAGCAATTTTCAAAATTATATTACCAATATACATAAATTTTTAACTGTATAAAATATAGCGTAGACATAAATATTTTCTACGAGTTTCAGTTTATTATCTAGTATTATTTTTGGAGAGATAATTTATTAATAAATCTATAATGCACACTTTTGTTGCAATCAAAATTGAGATTATTTATGATATATGGAAATGTTGCAAGTTTAGTCCCGTGGTGATTTTGTTTTTTAAAACAAAATAACGACGATAAAAAGCTGGTTATGAAATAAAATAATGACAATTTATTAATTCAAATAATGACTGAATAACATCAGATTATTAAGTCATTTATTAATCAATGACAAATATCAGAATAAAGGCTGGTTGTTTCGTCAAATAATGACAGAATATGGGCTGGTTATTAAGTCAAATAATGACAGAATAACAGCTGGTTGTGAAGTCAAATAATGACAGAATAACAGCTGGTTATAAAGTAAATAATTACAGAATAAAAGCTGGTTATGAAGTCATAAATGGTGTAATGAAATTTTAATAAAGTGACGTTCACACCATGCATATTTTGCAATGCAAGTATTAGGTATTCTTTTAATAGAACAATGACAATATAAAATTTTATTTTCAAATAATGTGTTCTTCTCGTGTTTAGAAGTTTGTGATAAAACAGTTAGACCGACAGTTCGGCAGTCATATTAGATAAGAAAGAAAAACTACTTGCTTTGCATAGAATATTTAGGTTTTGATTAATTCTTAGATTAAATAAGATTAAATAATAATTGTCTACAATTAGGTTAATAATGTTCTTACCTAAAATTCAAGCGAAAAGTATTTATATTTTATTAATTAGGCATTATTGTATTATTAATAATTATTGGGATGTTAATAATTTTGAAAGATCAAAAACTATTTATAGACTGAAATAATAATGAACAAAAATGTCGAAAAAAAAATAAAAGATTTTGTATTTTGAAACACTGTCTTTTCATTACACATTTGAAGGGACAAGGAGGACTGAGACTTCAGCTTGTGTGAAATACAAAAAAATAAAAGTAGGCATCTATAAATATTTAGGTCATTTTTATACATCGCCATCTAGCCCAAAGTACATACAAATGCATATATTTCAAAATACATACTTAAAAAACCTCTTAACTCCGAAACAAACATTTGTTTGTGTTTTCACACATATACAAATATTTCGAACCCAAGATCTAAGTAACTGCAACCACGCAACCATATGCACTACCAACGCGCTATCGAGGCAGTCGGTAAATACAAAACTACAACCTTTTTTTCCAATCCATTTCCATCCCCACAGGGAATAGGAAGAATCCCTTTTATGCGACAAGAAAACAAAATTTGCTTCCTTTTACTCTACTAAATAAATTTTAATGAAGATTACTTATTTAGGAACTAAATAAAACAAAGAGACTGTTATAACATTAATTGTAATGTTACAAATAGAAGAAACGTTTGTAGAAATAAACAAACTCAATGCAACGTAATCATAAAATAACTAATTACAAACAAAAATACACAAATTTACAAAAATACTTACGTCACATCGGATGAAATTATAAATACATAAGAATAGATAATCCTTCCATTCATTCAATCGACAATGTTACTATCTTTATCCGGCCCTTTTCTATAAGATTGTTTATTCTAATACATGTTTATGCTTATATTTTTTTTTTTTTTAACTAGATAAAGACACTCGGTCAAATTCATTTTGCTTGTAATAATTAAACCTTATCATGATTATTGAACTTGCGATAATTACATTGTCACATCGAATGATACGAAAGCACACATTGTATAAACTAAAATGAAACTAAAACATTAAAAGTTACTTTTGTAACAAAATTAACCAACAATTCATTAAACGAAAACCAAATGTGAAACTCATCAAAAAATATGAGGAAACTAAACAAATATCTTCAATCAAACCCACAAGTTTGTGAAAAAAAAAGGAATTAGGATGCTTTATTAATTTATTAGTGGCAACATTTTGTGACGTTCTTGTATTGGCAACTGTGAATAAAAATAAATTAAAAAGAAATAAATAAAAAAAAATGAAAAAACTATAACAAATACTTTGTTCACCAAAATAAGTTTTTGTCTACCAATTAATGTTACCCAAAAAAATACAACGTATACCAAAATAAAAAACCGAAGTTATTTTTTTAGATGTTTTCACCATTGCACATTACTAATTTTGGGTTGCAAATGTAATTTTTTTTTGTATTGAAGTACTTAGTTTTACTAACATAACTTATTTAAATGGGTAACGTCTTTGTATAAAAAAGAGTAACATATTCTGGTGAACATTTACCTTTTTTTGGGTTGCAAATGTATTTTTTAGATATCAATTTTACTAAATTTGGTACGCATTTAATCCATAGCCAAACAATATTATGCCAAATGCGTCCATACAATATATTATATTGCATAACATCTTACCAAAAGTATTACCACTTATAAAAATAAAAGCAAACAAATGCGCAAAGGGATCGTATACCGTAATAACAAATGTTATACTTTCCAAAATGGAGAAATGCCACCATTACGTTATTGCAATATACCACTATGCATTAAAAATAAAACTAAACACGGGTCCACACTTAACATAATTATTTACAAATTGTAACCAGATTGTCTGCACACGGCCCATACAAAAATATGTCCGATATATAAAATCATTTAAAACCTTAATTATTATCTGTTAAAATCTAGTTTTGAAAGGTTCTTTTGCACATTCAGTCATTATTCTTCACTATATTTGCTACTGATTTGTGAAACGACATTGAGTTATTAATACTATGTATTAAACAGACACTAAACACCATACTTGTGTGCATCTAATTAGGTAGCCTCTCCTTCCCTCTGCTGCCCAAAGATCAAGCCGTCTTCAAAATTCATAAATATACTACCCGAGTTAAGGATCAACAAATGATGTCAACATTATAACGTCATATAAACAATGGCAGTTTAAGGAATTTTAAGCTCCATGTATTTTTCATTAAAACTGTTTCTTCACTGGCAAATAAATGTCTGATAAACTATCCGAAGCTTAGGGTCTGGTTCACTACTGGCAGATAAGTGCTATATATTTTCTATATATATATTATAAGTGCTAAACAAGTAAAGGAAACATTAAAACCCACAATGGGATTGAACATGAATTCCGTGTCCAGTGCTCTTCCAACTGAGCTATGCTTGCGTACGTCCCTGAGATCAAATTTATCCAATACGGTAATAATACTAATATCTTTTACCTGTTAACATGATGACGTCATGACAACGTATTGCCCATTGCCCCAGTTGTGGGTTTGAATTTTCCATTACTTTTATAACATTTATATAATATGTTCAACCAAAGCAAAGGAAATTGCTTGTTTATATGTAAGTATAGCCAGATATTTGAAACTTATTTGACAGAATTTTAACATATTTTTCATATAAAATTTGTCACTTTAAGTGTTAGATAGTTTACAAGACACTTATCTACCAGTGCAGTAGTGAAATTGGGCCTTAGATCTGTCTAGTGAAAATCTGTCAACTAAGTTTCGGATAAGCTATCAGATACTTATCTGCCAATGATGAAACAGTACCCTTAATATAGTTTCACCAATAAATAATAATTTGATTATTATGCCAAGCAAATATCGACTAAATATATAGTTAGACACAATGCCGTTACTCTGTCAACTCTTTAAACGTTTAGCTTTATCATAATCCATCACGCTAACCAAATGTTTCGAACAAAAAAAAACAAATACTTATTCATACAAATCTTAGCTCAAAATCCGCAATGCATTATTTTCCATTATGGAAATACAATTTTTCAAGTTCGACTGTATGACATTCAACATAAGGTGTCTATTCTTCCTATCTGGTTTTTAAGACCTTATATCGTTCACTTAACACATAGTAGTATCAATCCTTCCTTATTTTCTCTGAAATGCAGTGGTTCTTTAAATCAGCGAAGCTCTTGTATGATTGACAACGTCCAGGTGCCGCGTCTGGTCGAACAGCTGTGGTGCATTGATGGATAGTCACCTACCGGCCGTTGGCTCGATTGCCTATCCTAATTAGTAAAAAAATAAAAAAACAAAAAAAAACACTCACTAAACTTCATATCTTTACGAACACAAATAGACGAAGTCTAATTCTAAGAATGGCACTATTTGTCGTAATAGAAGTAGTTTCACTTCAATTATTATTTAAATAACTTGACCGTAAGTCATATACAGCAGACAAATGAAAATGTATTGTTTTGCTAAGGAAATAAGAGTTTATTTTATTGCTTTGTTTGTGGGTTCTAAGGGTTGAAAATTAGATTTTCATTTATATCCACATCTCTGTGAAATGATTGTATGGACCAAGTACAAGATTCTGATTACACTCGACCACTCGACTCGGTAGACATTTTGTCATCAGTCATCACATTATATACAGAATGTTGAGATCAAAAATACCTTGCACGCTATATAAACACTGACATACATAACACATTGAATTGTACTTGCGTGAGATTCCTCAAGCTACCCTAGCTGTAGTTATGCTTCTTATCTCTATAATACCCATAATGAAAAAAGGACTTAAGATACGAGGTACCTTTGGCAATTTTTAACTTCATACTTATAACCATAAGATAAACTGTCTTATCTCGTCTTACGCCATTTTTCATTTCATTGTTTGTACGAAAATTGACCAGCTTAGCATAGTTGCCTTTATAAACTCATAATACTGTCTTCTTAGTACACAAAGGTATCATAATTTTGTGTACAATTAAATACTACTAGTCGAGCTCAGACTTCCACGTCTCGCAGTATTTCATCTGCAGACTAAACAATTCGTACAAAAACGTTTGAAAAACGTGAAACTAAACGCCATTTTGAAGTATAAAATCCTTTACCAGTATGGTGATGGCGCGTTTCTGCATCGCTGTCCTTTATAACGTTCTTCGTTTGCGAAGTTGGGGGCCCACGGAAGATTTCTCCCTCTATTCGATCGTGGGGTCCCTTTAGCTGGATAGTTGGGGTACACTCGGTTATTGACACATACTCCTGGCCGACATCCATTACGGGGCGTTGTGGGGTGACTGCCAGGTAAGGGAGGTGAAGAAAATCTCTCCCAAGGATCCGTCATCATACAATTACCGCAAGTCCACGCGTAATCGCCTGCAAATGTCAAATAAATTACAAAAGTATTATAAATAACGTAGAAAAATGAACCAAAAATTACAATAAAATACCAAATGTCATGAATAATTTTTATTTATACATCACTATTATCGTTTGGCCAGAGTTTGGAAGAATACTATTGCATTTTTCGTTCGACCTAACCTTAGCTTTTACGTACACTTTAATACAATCACAAAATACTATATTATAATATTAAAATTATTAATATTTTTGTATATTATATAAATATATATATATATTGAAACATTGTTACACTAATGCGAGTCCCTTTGTCTTGTCAAATACTTGGGACTTTTATGACCATGTCATTTAAATCACAAAATGTTTTATACCGTTTTTGTTTTATTCGCTGATATTATTGGATAATAGATAGTTATAGTGTATTATTATTATTATTTGGCTAGAAGCTGTCAGCGGTTTCTTTGCTACTTCGACTTTATATTGATTTATACAGCGCCCTTGTTATTTAAAGCTTTCTTTAACTTGAATTGTGTAAAGGGTGTTATAAATATGCTAAATACACTTTCGTAAGTGGTCATTATTTGACAAGACAAAATGCCTCATGTATAACTAAATTGGAAGAAAAATACGTTCTTGGGTAGATTAATAGATATTTTATTGAAAAAAAGTAAAACGAAAAAAAAATTACCCAGAATTTGCAGATTTATTTTATAATTAATTTTGTATAATTTTACAACAAGCATAAATTAGAATTTTGATTAAATGAAAAATTGAAGTCAAATTTTTTAGTACAATAAATAATTTATTAAAACGTTAGAACGTGATTGGAATCTTTAAAATATATTAAGTATATTTCATACATAATCAAATGGAATCATTAACATAAGCCATAACTAAAATAATTATTTTAATTGCATAGGTAATTATTATCGTAAGGCCAATTATGTTAATTAATCGATATTATATATATTGGAACTCGACTAACATGAACACTATTGGAGAGGTACTATTTATAATTTAGTTTAAAAATATGTTATTCATTAGTTTGGAAAAAGAAATCATATTACATTTAAAATTACAGAGAAAATTATTCGTCATAAAACGTGCTTCAAAAACCACGCATATATTAATGACACTTCATATTCAATTTCTTTACCTTGTCGATTTTTTATTCCTTGTAATAAATAGGTACTAATGCCACCTACGTTTAAATATCAAGATTTTTAGTCGAGTTTTTTATTACACAGAATCACATTACCTTATATATATAAAATGTTATTATAAATGATAACTAACGGATTTGTAAATAAGAATTATATAAACTACAGCCAAATAATAGAATAACAGTAATAAGCCTTCACGTCGATATATAACAACTTTTATTTATTAATAATTTCATTAGCGCTACAAGATTTATGAAAGTGATTGCTCATGAACATATAGAAAGTTTCTACAGCACTTATGAACGTGTGAAACAGAAATGCTCTTCGTATATAAGATACGATATCCATTTACATAATAATATAAATAATTAAAAGATAATATTCAGCCTATTAACAATGTTAATAATATAATCTATAATACCTAAATATATATGCCTATTTGGTTTAGCAAATAAAAATACTGCAATATTTATAATTGATTATTCACAAATAATGTTAAGTTAAACTTTTTTAATTTGATCATGCAAAGATAATTATTTACCCGACTGCCAAAAAGGAGGGTTATGTTTTTTTGCATTGTTTTCGACCATATTACACCTCGTGGTTATAAGCTGACAAAAGCCAAACTGGCGGTTGCCGGAATATTTTTTTTTTGTAAATTAAAATCGGTCATTTAAAACGTTCATTAAATTATTATCAACATCAAAAAACTGTAACTCTACATGCCAAAAACGCTTCCAACAATCACATTCTTAATCTTGTTTCACTTAACTATACGGGTGCTATCCTTTCGATCAAACAGTTCGATAGATACAGTCAAGAATAGAGGTTACTGTGTAACCAGCAGAATAGCACCCCAAATAAGTTTTTATTAAATATCAACAAGTTTAAAAAATCTCAAACAGTAGAACGTTCGTGAAACCCGATAGTACACTCACTTAAAAATTACGCTTTGTTAGGCACAATTCACATTTGGTAACTAGTTCTAGCATTCTATACCTACACGCCGCGTTCAGTGAGGAATGTCTTAGAGTACAGATATTATCTTAGCGCGTAACATATAGACAATTATAAAAATGATAAACTTATATCATTAATTTTATAGTAACATTAAAATTATTAAATGTATAATAAAGTATCACCTACTAAAATTTAAGTTTAATTTTGTATCATATTTCAACAAAGTATGATATTTTTTTCATAAAATTAGCAAGACACTACATACGTTTATGTAGCATATTGTTAGTGACAGGAGAAAAGAATTGAATTGAATAATTAAGAAAATATTTCACCCTCTTCACCTAACCGATTGGCGGGTAAGTCAAATCGAATCTTCCAACATTAATGTCCTCCAAAAATTAAAGAGTTGAACTAAATCTAAGGAAGAATACAATTTAATGGAGGGGAGGGAGGGCGTAGTGTGAAAAAAAAGAATTATGTGTTGCCGTGTAGTGACGGACTAAGAATACATAATGTGACTACCCCATCTCAACCCGTGGGTGTCGTAAAAGGCGACTAAGGGAGTAACCTAATGCAGACAACACTAACTATTGCACTGCGAGAAAAGGAAAATTCGAAACAAACCCTATACCAACCCGTCTGGGCAGCGTGTCATAGTAGGCTAAATTCCCTCCACATTCTTTGGAGGAGACCCTTGCCCAGCAGTGGGACGTTTGTGGGTAGTGTGTGTTATATTATATATAGCCACAACAGAAGAAATACTAACGCCCAAGACTGAATAACTAAGGTATTTATTACATATATAGTTTTATAAATAACTGTCACCGTGGCGCAGTGGTTAAGGTGGTCGCCTCGCCACTACATCGCCGTGTTGGGTGACGTGGGTTCGATTCCCACACGAGACAAATATTTGTGTGATTCATAGATATTTGTTACTAGTCTGGGTGTACTTTGTGTCCGTTAGTTTCATGTTTGTAAAGCTCCCCGCGACACAGGGCTTGTTCCCTAGTGCGGGCGTTGTCTTTTTAAATAAAAGACAATAAAAAAAGATAATATAAAATCCCCACTGAACTCGAGTAATTTAACAGAGTCGCTACATTACAGTACAGTACAGTACGTTATAGTTACTATCCTAGAAAGGGACGAGAAGTCATGTGATGGGTATCGGGACACTTAACTTAACTTTCTCTCTCTGATTTACTTTTAAAACTAATATTAAAAATGATATATTATACAAATTTTATCAAGGAACAGCTACTGAAAATATATTCAACTTCACATGTAAAAACTACCATAATTATGACAAGGGGTGATAACGATTCATTTAGAATAGAGAAGATTTGAAATAAATCCGTAAGTAGGTCTGTGTTTATTCAACTTTAGTGTAAGAATTTGAGTTTCAATTTAATTACATTTTATCTTATTTCTAGAAATCATGACTGTTATAAATCACCCAATATGTACAAGGATATACGAACATAATAACTTGACAGTCTATGTAACCTTGACCTTCAATTAACCTTGACCTTGAAATTGATCTTCACATGAATTATGTTTATCCTCTTTAAAAAAAAGTGTGGACACCCATCACATTATAGAATAGGAACGTATTCGTTACGGGAACGCGAACAACACTCATAGACTCCGAAACAACTACTGAACGTACGAATCACCGCTGCATATTGTCAATGTAATTATCTCTGCCGTAATGAACGTGTATTTAAAAACAAAAGAAAAATTGTATCAATGCTAGCCACTCACACAGAGACAATGATAAAGAAGCATCTATTAAAAATATAATTGTATTTATATGTAACTTTATAAATAATTACGTTCTTTATGGGATTGAATTTTTTTTTTAGTTATTTAAACAAGTTCTCACGGTTGTTTCATATAGATTAGTCCTTGTCGATCCGAATGAAATTAAATGAGCCAAAACTCGATGAGGTACTGTCATTTTAAGAGTACCCAGGGCCACCTTCCGAATCCATCATGAGATCAGCTACATTTCTTACGGCATCCAAATTTTCAGCTCAATCGGAAAACGAAATTGGGGTCAAATTTACCGACAAAGATTGCCCACTGCACTGAAATTGTACCTAATTCGCTTCCAATATCATGTAGTATTTGTAAATGACTGATACAGAGAACATTTGACAAGATTTACTTTTAAATTAAGCCAGTGTTTACTAGTATTGTACAAAGAATCGTGTAGTTATAGCCAAGGTTTAGAGATAAGCCTTACAGCAAAAGTTCATGTGTGAGTTGACTACCATTACATATTTAATCAAGATGATGATATTAAAAATGCTATTTTTACGAGCTCATTACAAATAAAAACGTTCGTTACGGCTGGAGCCTTCCCAATATATAAAAAACTAACACCAATGTGATTATATAACTTGTATATCTAGTGCAACAACTAGTAAATTAGTACGTATATATATAACAAAAACCCAGCGAGCATATAACCTACAAAAACCTAACGCCTTATATTGTCGTGCTAAAGAGAAAAATTTTGACTGCGCTTTCGAACAGTTTCTTAATAGGTGTTCTACACAGTTATAAACTTGCGTTCCAACAGAGTGAGCTTGGTGGGAGCATGGTTGCCATCCGCGTAGTTTGTGTGAAATTTGGTTTACAACAGCCGGCTACACGGTTGGAATCCACCAAGGGCACCTCTGTGGAAGGCAAGTTTATAACCATGTAGCACGGCTTTAACGTGCACATAAATCAACCAGAACCACTAAATCCGAGCTTGCGTCTGCCAATAAAAACTTAAAAAGTGACATTAATAAATAGATAATACATTAATCTAATCGATAAAAGTATATTCGTTCTATTTTATAATCACATAGTTTTATTGTGAGCTAATCAAAAAGCTTGTATTTATACAAACAACTAGCTAAAACGCTGTTTAACAGACAATAAATATTATTTCTATTGAGCACATTATATGTTTTCGTAAGCCAATAAAATAAAAATGATCACACAATGTTGCCAGTTCCATCATCATCATATCAGAGGTAATGTAGTAAATGTTGCTAGGTCATAAATTTGAAACTAGCAAAAACTACTTAGCAACATTTTAAGATATAGTATTAATAATATGAAGTCTCATTTACTCGATATAGATTTCTAGAGCTCTACAAGTTCCATGTTTCCGTTTATATTCGTTTTTCGTTTCGTATAAAATTAGGTAAATAGTTTTAGCAATACAGTAATTTTGAAAAATAAAATATTTTTAGTATAACATTATATTATCATGTGCCACACATACGACGTAATAATTTTAGAAATGTCAAGTGAGTTCATTACTAACTATATATTTTTAATTATGCCCTTAATGTTCTAAACACGTACTACAGAAACACAATAAAAACTGAATTATTACTTTAATTTCTACATTAGCCACTATATATTTCTTAACAGTAATCTTTTTGAATCCAGAACTGTATTTTATAAGCTTTTATAGCCGACAGGCAATATATGAAGTATTTTTTCAATGATATTCCAACTGGCAACATTTTCTGACCAATATTTTACAGATATAGATAAAATTAATAAATTGACATTTGCACAACTTATGTTATTAAAATGTTTTCGTTTTTGTATCAGACGTTAATTAAATATAAGTTTTGTATGTTTACTCCAATACTAAGTATGTTAAAGTAACTATATAAAATCGTTAAAGAGTGGCCAGAGAAAGATACAATAGCTACCAATATAAAAAGTGGTAACACTGACAATGTTGCAACTATTTGTATAAAAAACCAGATGGGTCTTTATTAAGTTTAATTTTTTACACGTGTATTTGGTTTTATAAATAAGTATATTTTTTATATTTACCTATTAAGTACTAAAAATGAATCTCTCCCTGGTCCAACTTTAAAGTAGGTAGATAGGTACTTACTTGAAAGAATATTGATAATTTAAAATATACGCTAACACACTTAACAAAGTAATCGAACTAACAACGAATGGATTTAAAATACTACCTAGGTAACACACAAGAAAATTAAATATTTATGACAGAATTGCGGGTAGTTGTACATTACGGGGTCTGGTAACATTTCAAATCTAAATTATGTATAACAATACAATACCTATTGAGTTTACTTTAAGACATCTAATCTACTAGGTTAGGATTAAAAAAAACGTTTATGCGCTATGACGTAGAATCTCATACATGGGCATCGTCGCAGAAATATTTACATTAACGGCCCTATTTCTATACTACCCACAATAAAAAACCGATCGAATGACGTCATTTTAAAACTTTTATTTACATTCTCAACTTTTACAAGTAATACATACAAGTAATTACAGCTTACATATTTTTCAGCTTGGAAATATCACTGCAGTTCGCTTGATAAAAACAATTTTTTTTTCGCGCGTATCTTGTATGTTTGTAAATTTCTTTATTTAATTTTATATATACACAATAAAAGTTAAACATGGCACCACAAATTTCGGCGGGCCGGGTTTTAAATTGTATTCGGTGATTTAAAGTTTTGATATTACATAACCATTACAACTTTATTTTACTGAATAGTAGCAGTAGACAACACTGATTTAAGTGATGGCAACCCTACGCACATACATGTCTGTATAATTTAACGAGTACGATATCGATAGCATGGCTTGAGACTTGCACCTTGAAATCGTAGATTTACAAAGAATCTATATTTTTAATTTCAGATATTGAATAGTATTGAGTATTAAGATGTCAAGCATAATTGTTATTAATTTCTACTAACAGTTCTCTTTAGAAAGTCAATATTTAGATCGCCATAGCGCATAAAGCTTTAAATTATTTATTTGTGCTGAGACAGGGTCCCTCAAGTTTTATAATTAATTTCAGGTTATGTTAACATTATCTATGCTTTTTTAGGAATTCAATTAAAAACTATTCAAAGCAAGTTGAAAATTTTGTAATGAAATGTGAGAGGAAAATATATCATTTAATCCTTCAGGCGTAGCATTAAATTATATAATTTTCAGTCGTCGCACAGCGACATTCTACGCCTCAAGGAGTTATCAGTTAACTACACACAAAATACAATATTATTATTTTCACTACTATTCGTCAAAATATATATTACCATACTGAAAATTTATTATATTATTCATTTATATCCAACACAGTTTTATATTTTTACATCCAAACTTTTAACATATCGATTTTAAATTACTAACATCGCCTCAGTCGTTAGCCAGTTCTAAAACGAACAATTAATGTTTAATTTTTCGATCTGGCAACAAACATCGCTCTTGACTGGCAACACTACCGCACGTCACCAAACGTCATACGAGTCCTTTTGCTTACCTTAGATTAAGTAAGAAGCGTAGGATTTTAACAATGGAGGGGGAAACTACACGCAAAGTAATAGACCACACTTTACACTAGTATGTTTATAGGAGTTTTTGACTGCAACTGTTGCTGGAAATATCATATCAATGAAAGTAACATTTGAATGCCTGGAAAATAGTCCATAATAATTATAGTTTTCTTATTAGAAAACATTACGTCTAACAACACAAACACAAAAGATTAAATATTTTAGAGACAGTTAATAATTTTTTGCAGAGGCAATCACAGATGGCGCCCCAAGTATATGTTATATTTATTACACAACCTGTCAAAATATGACAAACAAACGATGACATCAGAGGCCTACGCATGTTTGTTTCAATTAAACGTCAGTACAATATTAGCACCTCTACGGGGAAATTATAATGGAATTCAGTCAAGTCAAAAACTCCCAACAAACAACCACCGTAACACAATCACTATATTACACTACTAAAATGAAAAGTCCGTCCGCATTATATCCTAGTATCGGATAAGCGGAACTTTTTACAATAAAGCCCTTTTCAAAACGGACGATGATGACTCATATAAGAGGGCTGGTGGTAATAGTCGCGGCGTAGGTAGCGGTTGGTGAGGCCGCTGTACATTCCGTAGTTGGTCGTGTAATCTTGTCGGCTGTGAAGCATATCTAGTTGGTCGAGGCTATGGTGACGTTGAGGCACGATTGATGCTGTGTCCGATAGCAGCGTGAATAGATACAATGCAATTTAGATATAGTTATATAAACTTATATCATAGATATTTAGTAAAGGTTAGATATATCGAATATATATTTTTCTAGTGTTAAAAACATAATGTCTGGCGAGTCACTAACGTTGTAAATTTTACCCAAAATCGGTTTCATTGTAACATAACATGAGACCGATTTGGCGTACATTATTATATTAGTGAGTCACAAAATGGAGCTCCATTCCATAATATATATAGCTTACTCAATATCTGTCGTAAATACTAATAAATTAACGTCTTCAAATACTAAAAAGAAAAACAGTAAATATTTGCTTGAACGAAAAAACACTAACATAACACTTGAAAAAATAAAAGACTATTAGGTATATTACTTCTAAACGAAAAAAAATGCCAAAAAAATATTTGAAAAACGAAAAATATTCATACTTAAATAAATTTCAATCACGAAATTTTGTAAGCACAAAAATGTTATAATCAGGTTTGGCCCATCTATTTACCTAGAGGACCAATTTTATTAAGAAATTTTATATCGTACACCTACCTCGACATAAACTGTCGTTTATCAAAACGTGAAATATTATATGAACGACATATAATGCTTTTAGTGGTTCTATGTATTTAAGAAATAGACTTGTTCACAATAAGAGCAATATTCCGCGTCCGTACGCTTACCTCGTACGAGGCCGTTGCCATGGTTTAAAACGTTAACAGTCCGGTGTACCATACAATTTGATTCGTGTACAATACGCGTGATCTAACTTTGCCGGTTTGAACGTAGCTCTCGCGCATATCCCGTGTCAAAAGTATGATACACCCCCGCTCCTGTCACCAGTGAGTTCCGCACTTGTTTACTGCGCAGATGCGCAGCAACTCGCGCGATGTTCAGGCCGGTCAACTTACATCGCGCGTACGTGGCACAAGAGCTCTATGTTACTCTATAGTATGTGCCTTGTACTATATCGATACCTTTGGTTTATTTGTCGTAGAAACCAAAACCCGACTTTTCAGGAGAACAAAATACTATTTTGTTTAAAAAAAAAATCATAACTTTTTTATTTTAGAAGATACATGACCAAGAGCAAAGATTCTTAGAATTTTAGAATGAAGAAGGCTAAATCATCAAAACATATCTATCTTCTTTAGTTTAAAAGTTAGCTGGGGTTTACGTCATGAAAAAAGTCAATTTATGGTTATTGCACCCCAATTAACGCAAATCTTACGCACTGGGTTGATAAAAATTTTGATCAACACATCGTAACAAAACGTAAAAAAATACACATTCGGTCTTTACATTAACAATTTATCTTTTTTGAGACATGATGGTCCACATTTTTGGGTCGTATAAACACTTTTTTGCAAATTCGGGCATTTCGAATATAAAATCGATAGAGAAAAACAATCTGAACAAAATGATGTATATAACAATTTGGCCAAAATGGTTTATACGACAATTGAACCCAAAGGTATCGATATGATGCGTTCCAAAACCCTTGTATGTCGATTGTTAACGTGTTAAATCATAATACCTATATATTAAGCCACATTAGCCTATACTATAACTATGATAAATGTCACTACTTACTTCCATATTCCTCACCTCGGTTATGGTGGAAGCCCGCCGCCCAGCCCGCGTAGTACGCCGCTTTCTGTTTACCGTGCTCCTCGGCCACCTGTAACCCACACAAACACACGCATTCAATAAATATACTACGTATATTGTTATAATTGTTATATATATACGCATCTATAACACAAACGGTCGAAAATATCTGTAGATTTTTCTTTGATCAAACTTTTTTAAAGTTTCGTACGAATCCCTAATTAGTTAACTTTTTAAGAAGGGTGAACATTCATCTTTCCACATATTCTTGTTTCACCACTGGCAGAAGTAGCAGATAAGTGCCTAATGAACTATCTGAGACTTATGTGACAAAATTTTGTATAAACTGGGCCTTTAATATTATGTTTTGTTCATCAACGAAAGAGCATTGATACACAAAAAGTGACGTCATTTGACAGGTCCACAGATATTTCCGACGAGTTGTCAAAGCAACAACCTATTTACAAGTAGTCACATTACACGACACACATATTATTTCGCTACCGAATTATTATTTAATTATCTAATTTAGCGACCTGCAGTGCGATTGCCATGCTTTTAGATTTATAGCTTAATATTTTATGACTTATTAAAGGACATCAACGATGCGGTTACACGAGTTGTCATATTATATTTTTTTATACCAATAAGGTGGCAAACAGACGTACGGCCCGCTTGATGGTAAGCGGTTACCGTAGCCCATAGGTGCCTGCAACAACAGAGGCATCACGTTGCAGACACTTCAAAAACATGTTCACTTTTTTATGAATCCCATACTGTAGATTTCTATAGTATGTTAGCCCAGTAAAGGCATAGAAGAAATATACTGTGTGAGTATGGCTCGGCGAAACGGGCCACCGCCCAACGGTGGCCAGCGACAGCCACTTGGCCGATTTCTCATACACTCGCAGCACTGTAGTACGGGGCGGAGACTGACCACACGTCTACTGCGAATCCGTACAAAGTGTATGAAAAAACCTGTGAAGTGGCTGTGAGTGGCCACCGGTCGATGTGGACGGTGGCACGTTGGCGCCGAGCCTAAGTCACCAGACTACCTTACGGCGCTCGTATCATTATTTCTTAATAGGGCCTGCATCAACTTTTCACCTGACAGAAAATTTATTTACAACCTATATATATAAAGCGTGCAGTCAAAAAATAATATTAAAACATGACACCTATACGAAAAATAACTAATGTACTTGCGTAGTATTCATAACGTAAAACATTACAACAAAAACAAATTGCCACGTACACCAGAAATAAACCGAAATACATAAAATAATGCGAAACAATAGAAGTGTGAGCCGAGACATTTGGAGCTTTCCAACTAGAGATAGGGTTGTCTTTCTATAGGTGTTGATAAACTTGAGCATTTACGTGTAATGAGCATTCTAGCGAGTTACAGAAATATTCGTTCTAGCGTTCTAGCGAGAGTTCTAGCGAGCCTTCTATAGACAATAAATTTACTTCGAGCTTTTTGTCGAGTCGGCAGCACACGCAACCGTCAAGTTTGACATCTTCTTGAAGAATATTTTTTTTTTACAAGAATTAGCAATATTATGCACATAAGTACTGCCTCGATTGTAAGCACTGCGGCAGGCCAGACAGAGATATTACGTATAAATGGATAAGAGCTCACCAAGCATCTTTTAATTACTTTAAATAAACAAATGTAAATATTATAATTAACTAGAGCGTTCGCTAGGATGATCGTGATATTGTTCGTAGCAATGTTTGGCTCTGTTCGTTGTTCGTAAAAGCGACGAATGCTGTTTAGTAACAAGTGAATGCTCATGTGTATCAGAGTCGCGAGAGTGTCTGTGGAGCAAGTGTCGCACCAGCGTGTCGCTGTGCAGACGCAGGCGCGAGTGCGCGCGCGACAGCGAGGCGGCGGCGCGCCCGAACACCGCGCCGCTCCCCGTCGGCTGTTGGACAACACACCAACCAATTTAGACCCCCCCGGCCAATACTCCTACACACACCCATCCCCGCCACACATACGACTTAACAGTACCGATAAAACCGGGTGAATAGGTACCAAAATTGTTAAATACATAAAATTCTTGCATTTCATTTAACATAATCCATCATGGATGGATGGATTAATGATGATTTGGCACATGGATAGATTAGTCTGAAAAAGCTAGTGGTATTTTAAGATATAATAATGTATTAAAACGAAGTGTAATTGAAGAACAGTAAAATGAAATCTTATAAAATATATAATTAATATTTTCATGCCTATTCACCCTTACGTCCCTATTCACTCGTATTAACAGTAATTAGACAGATTATGAAAGTTTATGATAGATTTGGACAGTCACATTTAAAGCATAGTAGATACCACTTTGTAAACTCCAGAAATTCTAGAAGTAACTGTAGGTAGTTTAGGTAATAGATAAAATGCAATCTAACAGTGACTAACACCAAACTACTTTGAAATATAGTATTATCTGTGGTTAGATACAGAATGTAGCTATTCTATGACAAATAGGATAGTAAAACCACAAACCACTCACATATTCGACCTATCAAGAATATTTTAGTCTTCAAAAACCAATTGTTAGGATAGATGTCGCTACGTACCTTAACACTTAGTGGCTCAGTGCCGCCCTCTGGTATCACATTGTTTAACGCCGCAATTGCCTCTTGCGCCTCTTCGCGTTTGTCAAATCTGAAAGTAAAATTAAGAATCATTAATTAATTAAATTTAAATGAATAACAGTTATGCATATTGAAAATATTATATAGAGCATCCTACTACTGTTATAAATGCAAAAGTTAGGAGGGATGAATGGATCGTTGCTACTCATTCTTTTTTTTTTTAATAAAGTTAGGACATTCAAACACAGCGCCATCTAGTCCCAAACTGAGTTAATGCTTGTAATATGGATACTAGACAACTGATATAATACTTCAATAACTTTTTTTATTGTAAATACATAGGAACTTCATTTAGATACATTACACCCAGAAACAGAACAAATAATTGTGCTCATCACGCAAATATTTGTCCTGGATAGTCAATAACTACCACGGACACTTCTAAAATTTCTAAAGGTTGAAAGTATCTTTAAGTAATTTGGAACACAGATATATTGTAAACTATAATAACACATAGCCTAGTATTACTTAGACTAATATTATAAAGCTGAAGAGTTTGTTTTGTTAAACGCGCTAATGTCAGAAACTACTGGTTCGAATTTTAAAAAAATATTTTAGTGTTAGATAGCCCATTTATCGAGGAAGGCTATAGGCTATAAAACATCACGCTACGGCCAATAGGAGCTGAGCAGTAGCTAAACAAAGATCTACGGGAGCAAAGCATCGGGCGGCAGTTTGCTGATAATATTTACCTGACAAAAGCGACACCTCTCGGCGTACCATTGCTCTTGTCTCTCAGTATGTGCTTCTGAACTATCCTGCCGTACTTGCCGAATATTGTCTCTAGTTGCTCCTCAGTGATGGCGCGCGGTAGGTTCGTCACGTAGAGGTTCGTGTCTTTTATGTCATCGCCTGATGGACGGGCATACGACACCTGCAATATAATGTTTGATATATGAGAAAATATCGGCCCATTCGTTTGGGAGCTACGATGGCACAGACAGACGACACACAAATATAGTTACGGTTACGAGGCTCCATAACATCCCTAATGTACATAATTTAATGAATAAGTATGAATAAAATAAATTTGTTTAGTGACGGATTAAGAATACATAATGTCACTACTCCATCTTAGCCCGTGAGTGTCGTAAAAAGCGACTAGAAGAGAGTAACGTTATGCAGACAAGAGCACTGCGAGAAAAGGAAAATTCGAAACAAACTATATCAACCCGTCTGGCCGGCGTTGTATAATAGGCTTAATTCCCTCCACATTCGTGCCCAGCATTGGGACATATATGGGTTGAAGTGATGATGAGTAAAATCGTGAGGACGAAGCACAAGAAGTTAGTGACACTCTAGAGGAATAGTTTCAACTGTAGTATATACCTTTAACCGTTTATTTCTGAGCTGGTAACCGTTGAATGTATCGATGGCCCTCGCAGCGTCCTCCTCTCGCGTGAAGTTCACAAAGCCGAACCCATAGCTGTAGCCAGTCTGTAAACAACATCAAAACATTCAGCATGGACCAACTCGGTGGTACAATTTAATAAGTAGCCTTTGACAACAAGGAATGGGCTAAAATTAAGTCTGTCTTTCTTAATAACTTCGATAATCAACTTCTTCCTCTTCTCGGCTCTTGAAAACTCATCACTTGGAACATCTGGATTTCAAATTGATACATCTACGCGACAGACAGACGGAAGGACGGTCGGACCGAGGGACAGACAGACAGACAACGGATCGATCGTGTAGGTAAGGGTTCCATTATTTACTTTTGAGGTACGGAACCCTAAAAACATTAAGATCGGTTGTGTCCTTTCGGAGTAGTGCGACCACAAACACCGTGACACGAGATACTTAAATTTAGATTGCATTGTCATCCGATTAACATAATTAAGTATCCAAAATTTGGCTCAATCAGAAACCTAGATGTGTGTCAAATTAAACTTCCAAGATTAAAATACAGTCACAGCGATGGTACTGAATAAAAACTTGTAAAAAAAAAACAAACCTTAAAGTCTTTCATAACCCGACAGCTCTCTATAGGTCCTATGGTCATGAACATCGCATACAAGTCCTTCTCGGTCATGGTCTGCGGCAGGTAGTTGACTATGAGGTTAGTCTTGCACGAGTCGCCGCCGGCGGCGGACACACCTCCGCCTTCAGACATGCTGCCCCAGAAACGAGCACCGGCGCCCGCACGCCCTCTGTACTGTTGTTGGATTTGCTGGAAAATTAATATCATTTTAATTTTAATTTAGTCTACACACACTGAATTGTAAATAACAGATATCAGCCGTAAGACGTCCACACGAACGACGTCCTTGGACATAGACATCCCAGGAGATTTCCAATACGACGGGTTCGGATCAGATCACCTGTTCAGCTTGTGGGCGGACTACGCAGCACTTGCCAGTGCATGGTCTTCCGAGAACTTTGGGACCCAATTCACCCCATCCGCGATTAACAGAAAGTAAAACTTAATTATACAGATGTGCCGACTAGTCGGTTTAGCCTATTATCCGGCTTATTACTTTGCATGCATTTCTCAATCAAATACTCATGAGTACAGTATCGATACTTTCTATTCGATACCATGACCCTGGTTACGACTTGCGCGCGATGCAGCTGTAAACTATCTCGAATCAGCGGAAATCCCCAAAACCGTGATCGGCTTTCCTTTACAACCGACTAATCTGCCAGTCGGCGATAGACATAATCGGAACATCTCTAATTAATTATAATATTTCTTTTACATTGTACGTTACAAAGTTAGTGATTCTCATTCCATTCATAATAACACTATTTGGATAATGCAATGCATAGACGATAATATATTTCGCCGACGCGACGATACGACTGCGCAAAATCGTATTATCCTATGGAAGAAATAGACAAACATAATAACAGCACTGCAGATATCAGACTTGGGTCCTTTCCAAGGTTACAAACGCCATGTGCCTACAGCTACTTAATCCTTGTCAATGTTCATGGCCAAAATTATTACAAGGTCAATAGGTGTGACAGTAGTGACGTAAAATAAATTCTGAATCAGGGTTGGCCAACCTATGCGGCTGCAGGGCAAATTATTAACAGACTTCAAAAAAGGAGGATGTTCTCAAAATCTCAATACGTCACATTTTTTTTAATTTCTTTTAGGTTACTTTATTAGTCGAAGATAGATGATGGTTTGAAAAATATATTTTTGTTTGAATATACTTAATACTTTCTATTGGTCCCAAAATCATTAGATCCAAAAAAAAACGAAAGAATCCGACAGTAATCCTCAAATTCTTAATATTTATTAGTTATTCAGATATTTAACAGTCATCATCTCAAGTTGCTGGGCTGATGATGGAAGGTACAGCTCCTTAATGATTAGGAGTCAGAGGGTATTTTTTTAAATATTATAGTGACATTATGATCGTTCGTTGTATTCTTTCACGTTATTTGAAGTAGCCTTAATTTTTTTTTAATTTTTGTAAATATTTCCGGCCAAAAATTGCTTATCAAGCCACGTGCTAAGAAACTCCAATTGTAATGAAATTTTATATGAACGAAGTCGTATAATAGATCATTGTTATGCTAGTTTAGGCGCTAAATAAATTTACTGGCCACAAGAAGACGCCTAGCAATCGCCTCTAAATAGTCCAAATACAAATCACTCACGTAATTTAGGTTAAACCAAATTATTTCTGGAATATTCCTTGTTACATACCTACCTAATTGGTAGCTCTGTATATAATAGCAATGCATAGCACATATCACATTAACTTTAAACAGAAGCTCGCACTCAAATGTGTCACCCTTTAACGAAATGAACATTAAAAGCGACGACGTTTTCTCGCTTTTGTTTGTTTTGTATTCAACAAGGTACATATTACGAGTAAATACGCAATGGTAACACGACTGAAGTAAGTCAAAATCTTTTAGCTACACAATATGTTTATTTACCCACAGCATATTAGGATAATTAACTATACTGTGTAAACGTAAAGTAATTAAACTTTGCTATACATAATTATTGTAAGTGCTACTTTAGCTGGAGTTAATTAACAGCCTATATGAAGTTTCGTGTACCTATGTGATCGTAATAACAGTTAAATATTGGATTTCTATCATTTTATTGCATTTCTATAAGAACAAGTACATTGACTGGCAGGTACCGGATAATTCTACTGCAATTTCACTTGTGGTCATAGTGAATTTTTAAATCAGTTCTTCAGCAGTTCTTGAAGGATGCACATAAAAACTTCTTTTAATTTAAATTATGAATAGATAGTAGTCAGCGTAGGTACGATAGGATTTTGTATAAAATTCTTATAATTGGTTGGATGTTTCTGTACTTACTAGATTTTTAATTTTTTTTGCTAGATATATCTGAGTTCACGAGACCAAATACAATACAATCTACATGTTACGCATTTAATAAATTATTGATTTATGACATTAGCTAATTTTCATTGATTTTATTAAATACACAATAAGAACATAATTTTATTATGATTTCCCAATAGAATACAGTAAGTATTACGTATGCCAAATTACAATGGAAATAGCAGACCGAAGTGTCACTATGTGAATAAGGGTCAAAAAAAGGAAGTTAATACTAATAACGTTTCTAAAAATAGAATAGCAAAGGTTACGTAAACTCTTACATCTGAACGAGTCGAATACCCGAAAATCGTTGGGCAGGCTTGAACCGTAAATCTTATCGCGCTACCGAGCCAAGAAATTAGTTATAAAATGCGCAATCCTAGTGCGAAACTACCGAAACTCCAACACGAACAACATTTACGTGGAAATTACAAGTTTAAAATGTATTGTTGTTTACGGAATTCGTGATTCGTGAAATACTGCAAAGAGGGGCCATTTAAATATGTATTCAAACGTAAAGAACAAAAGTTACTTTAACTGTTAAGTTATCATAATGAAAATTGCAACATATCCCGCCATCGTTAGGGTACTCATCTACCTCAGCACATCACCACAAAGGAAGGTACCGTGCGGTTTTAGAGAAACGTCTTCCCACGTATAATCATTGAGTGAATGTTTCCTGTCTAGTTTTCCCATGAGACTACATGATGTGTTCCTTCAATGGAGGCCTTAGTCAAGTTTGGTCCAATTGACGGACTATTTCACGGATCGTGGTCCAATTTGGTTGCTTAGTTTTTGGATTGTGGTTTGGTTTTACAAGATTGCTAACAGACTTCAAAAAATGATCTCTACGTCGTTTTTAAAATATAACTTAAAAAGCAAATAGCGAAGAGATCAAGAGACTACATTTATATTTAACAGAGCTTGGGAGCTCACCGACTTTGTTAATCAAAAATCTAACCCAGTGGTTTCTAATTAAGTTTTAAACGTCAGCCACTTACTAAGCAACCTGTTCACCTATTAATGTTATATCTGGATTAAAACCTAATTAACTACCAATGGAAGTAAATTGATAAGAGATGATGAAGCATTTAATATGAAATAATGATATGATTTATTTCAATCGCAAGAAACAGCAGTATTAATTGATAACATTAACTTTTTGTACCTAAAAAAGAACGAAAGAAAAAGAACTACATACTATCAGGTACTGTAAGAGTCTCTAAAAACACTCGTGCGTGTTATAGGATACAATAAAGACGAGTGCCAATAATGAGATAATAACAAGAATAATATACATTTAATTGATTGAATAAAAAATAAATAACAATCATAGCAGACACAAAAAGATGAATGTGCCGCTTCGTAACGACGCGACCCATCGCGACAGATGTTCCAGTTTCCCAACGCTATTATATACATCCCAAATCTTAAGAAGCCGTTACAATTTCATACTGTATTAACTTATTACGTCTTACTGTTCGAGCTATCAGAGAAAATTCCTTTTAGAAATCGCTGTCACACTGTAACAAGATTTTTAACGCCTGAAAATGCTTTCGTTCTCTAGGGAGTAATATACTATCGACCACCCCACAAACCTTCGACGATATTATTACACGAAGAGTAAATTTTATTCAAAAAATAACGCGACAGAATAGTTTTATTACGTCCATAGATAGTACTCATATATAAAAGTGGCCAGGGTGTACAAATTATAACAAGAAGGTTTTAACTTCGAACACCTCCCCGTAATTAGATCACCCTGTACGTACAATGCATGATATAAACTGATAATAAACACAAGTGACTACTAATACACAATATGACAATTAATTTATAAACATTTGAATTAATTTATAAGAATATCAAATAGCAAACTTAATATAGAAACAAATATGTATTAAACCATTATAAAAATAAAAACTTTACAGTAAACCTAATAATGTAGTTAGCTTACTGTGTCTTAGTTTAGGTAATGATTTGGTTAGTATGTCTGCTAACTGATGTGTGGTTGAGATGTACTTAACATGAATTTGATTATTTGTTAAGGCATCTCGTATGAAGTGATGACGAATATCAATATGTTTTGTGCGAGCGTGATAGGTGTCATTTGTGCTGAGTTTAAGTGAACTTTGGTTATCTGAATATATTACTATTGGTTGGTCTATTGAAAATATTTCTTTGATGAGGGAACGTATATAGATGGCTTCTTTACTTGATTCAGAAAGTGCCATATATTCGGCTTCTGTAGTCGAGAGGGCAACCGTTTTCTGTTTGCGAGCCTCCCACGAAGTTGGTGCGCCACTCATCAAAAAGGTGTAACCAGTGTATGAGCGTCTGTCAATAACACTACTACCGTAATCAGCATCAGCATAACCAATAGGTACACTTCTATCAGTATTGTAGGTGTAGTTTAGTTTCAAATTTTTAGTTGCCTTTAAGTACCTAAGTACACGTTTTGCAGCTTTCCAGTGTTCCTCCCCGTAATGAGTATTGAATTGGCTCAAATAGGAGACAGCATAGGATATGTCAGGTCTTGTGCCAATGGAAATATACATTAGTGACCCAATAAGCTGCTGGTAAGGCAAATTAAATCGTTCCTCACCATCTTTTGGCCGGATTAATTTTTGTCCAAGTTCCATTGGTGTGGATACTGGAATAGCATCTTCCATGCCAAATTTATTAATCAGTTCGTCGATATAATTAGTTTGGTCGAGAGTAATACTTTTTTCACAATGAGTGACTCTCATTCCCAAACAATCTTTAAGAATACCGAGATCTTTTACAGTGAACAGTTCTCTAAGTCCTCGTTTGAATGAATCTTTCATACTGTCATCATTTGACAGGAGGAAGAAATCGTCCACAAAGATAGCGACGACAAGAAGCTTTTTGCCTGACTTTTTATAATAAAGACAGTGCTCTTTCGAACATTGAGTCAATGAAAGTTTGTTCATGGCTTCACAAACTTTTTTGTTCCATTGACGTGGAGCTTGTTTAAGCCCATACAGTGATTTTTTAAGGAGACATACCTTTTTCTTAGGTTCAAAAGCGAAACCTTCTGGCTGCTCCATGAAGATTTCTTCTTCTAAATCACCGTTGAGAAATGCAGTCTCGACATCTAAATGTTCAAGATAAAGTCCATCTTTTGCTGCAAAAGCGATTAAAAGTCTTATGGTAGATAGCCGAGTGACCGGTGAGAATGTCTCTCCGTAGTCAACGCCGTAAACTTGTGTAAAACCTTTGGCTACAAGTCTAGCTTTGAACTTCACTATCTCTCCGTTAGTATCCTTTTTAATTTTATAGACCCATTTATTTTTAACAATCTTTCGGTTTTCAGGTCTGACAACTAAAGTCCAAGTACCATGATTGGTAAGAGAGTTATACTCGACTCTCATAGCTTCCACCCATTTGTCTTTATTCGAGTCTGTCATAGCTTCTCCGTAAGTCTCAGGTTCAGAGTCGCAGGAGATCAAGCAGAGAGTAGACCTGTCGTTCTCTGGAAAACGAGTTGGAGGTTGTCGCTCTCTGGTAGGATATCGTCTTTGGTACTCTAAACTTGACTCTGGAGATGGTTCTGACTCAGCGTCATTGAATACCTCGGGTTCTAGTTCCGGTTCAGTAGGAGATTCCGGAACAGCATCATCCGAATCAGGCTGTGTATCGGATGATTCAGAAGTGAAAGACGGTTCCATAACCGGTGAAGGACTCGAAAGGATCGGTTGTATGCGTGAAGAAGAGATAGAAGGCAGATGTACATCGATCACGTAGGGTTCGTTGCGTGTTGAGGAAGGGTCAGGAGAATCTTCAATAGTAGAGTGACTAGAGGTGACCGCGGCGGGGTTGTTCTCTAGGAACACAACATCTCGAGCAACAATTATACGTCTCGGATTACGAGGATTGATTAGGCGATAGCCTTTGTGTTGTTCGGAGTAGCCAACGAATACACAAACTTCGGTTTTCGGATCCAGCTTCTTACGTTTTTCCTTAGGAATTAGCACATGAGCATTACATCCAAAAACTCGAAGGTGTGCAAGGTTTACCTTCTTGCCAGTCCATTTCTCCTCGGGGATTTCGTTCTTCAGAGCTGTGGTGGGGGAATGATTTTTCAAATAAATTGCTGTATTAACAGCTTCGCCCCAATAGGCTCTGGGAAGACCTGCATCTTGCAGCATTGACCGTGCTTTCTCAACTACAGTACGATTGATGCGTTCAGATAGTCCATTCTGTTGTGGATTATAAGGAATAGAAGTCTGATGAACTATTCCATTTGCATTCAAGAAGTCAGACATCTGACGGTTTACGTACTCACCACCGCCGTCTGAGCGGAGGGTTTTTATTTTAAGGCCTGTCTGGTTTTCCACCATACATTTAAATTCGACAAACTTCGTATATACCTCGCTCTTAGACTTTAATAAATAGCCAAAAGTTTTGCGAGAGAAGTTGTCCGTAAATGTTAATAAATATAGAGCACCACCAAATGAGCGCGTACTCATTGGGCCACAGAGGTCTGTGTGTATGAGCTCTAATCTATTACTAGTTTCTCTTTGAGAAATTTTAAAGGGCCTCTTTGCTAATTTACCTTGTATACATGGCACACAAGTATCTGGCAGTCTGTCTGAAAAACTTACGCCTATTTGTTTATTTTTTAATATATTGACGGCCTTGTCATTGAGATGTCCAAGACGTCGATGCCATAGCAACGCTGTTGGTGAACATTCATTTGTCAAATAAACTTGTTGTGCCATATCGAGTTTATAAAGATTTTTATAATTCGACGCAGTTGCTACTATTTCGCCGGAAACTTTGCAGTTTTCCCTACGAAGAATTGTAGCACCACTTTGGGAAAATACAACGACATGATTTTCACGTACAAGGCTACTTATAGATAATAAGTTCGACGCTATGTCTGGAACATATAGCACATTATCGAGTGTGCTCGAATTACCTCTAGGTAAAGGCAAAACTACGGTACCTGATCCTGAGCAAGGGATTAGATCGTTGTTGGCAACATATATTGGTCTGGATTTGGACGACTTTAAGTCCTGAAAGGAATTCTTATCCTTGCACATGTGTGCTGTTGCTCCGGAATCCAGAATCCAGTTTTGTTTGAGTTGGGGACCTGAGAAATTTGAATTAAAAGAAGATAAAAGTGTAACATCTGTAATAAAATTTGTTTTGTTATGTGTAGAAAGTGTTTTCATGTGTTGTTTCCTTTTTCTACAATTTAAAATAACATGTCCAAACTTCTTACAAAATTTACACTGTAATTTAGGAGTTGTGGCCGAAAAAGAAGTGTTCGTGGAGAGTTCTTCAGGTGTCTTGTGATCTTCGCTGAGAAGCCTCGTGGCTACTGAGTCTGAAGTAATTTTTGCACCTGAATGCTCCAGTGCCATGATGAGAGGCTTGAACTCTTCTGTCAAACCTGCTAGCATTATGACTCCGATAAATTCATCCTCCAGTCCAGCTTCGATTTCATGGAGTTTCTCCTGTATATCTCTTATGGCATTAATATAGCTCTCAATATCTCCAAATGTTGCTAATTTTATGTTAAAAAGTTGCCTAAGTAGATTTAGCCTTCTGTCCAAACCTTTGTCGGCATATTGTGCTTTTAATTTGTTCCATGTTTCTTTTGCCGTTTTGGCAGACTTCACGACGGAGTAAACTTTTGGCGCTACAGATAGACATATTTTTGCCCTTGCCTGTTCATCCATTCTATTGAAGTCGCTTCGCTCTTTTGCGAATTCTTCTGGGCACTCGACGCACTTCCACAACCCACAGTCAATAAGGTACATTTTGATACCAAAGCTCCAAGTAGCAAAATTGGATCGCCCGTCCAACTTGGGTATTTGTGGGACACCGCTGGTAACGACTGGATGTCGGTAGGATGCCTCCGCTAGGGGTAGGCCTTCAGCTGATGTAGCCATTTTTTTGTATATGAAGCGTTAAATATTGCCCATAACCTATTCAAAAAATAACGCGACAGAATAGTTTTATTACGTCCATAGATAGTACTCATATATAAAAGTGGCCAGGGTGTACAAATTATAACAAGAAGGTTTTAACTTCGAACAAATTTGAGACTTATCGAACACAAATCCAGTCCTATATAATAATTTGAATTTTAATAATCAAACTGTGAATTGCACCCTCCACCAGACAGGCTTACTTTCTAGATCAATAAAACTAAAGCGCTAAAAGAAACCCTGGTCAAGGTTACAAAGTAAATTCAACTTGAACAATTGAAACCGCCCCCGACAGCCCACCCTCCAATAATAAAGTTTTATAAAACCCACGAAAAGCAGTTTAAACAAAGCCAGAAAATTAAATATGTTCTTTCGTTCTGGATAAACATTAAAATGGCTACAAAAAACCTATAGAAAAAAATGTGTACACATAATGTGTACACATAGAAGATATATGTATATTCATCAGGGCGGTACCGTGCTGTGTCAATTTAAAACAAACAAACAAGTACAAGTAAAGTTCACAATCAAACGAAAAAACTGGGCAATACGTACGGCCGTGACCTAAAAACCTGCTAACGGTACCTACCACCAGATTAACTCACTCGATTTACACCTGCAATAAACTATATTAGAAATTACATTCTAGTTCTGAGACTATCGGCTAAAAGGGGTCACAGTAATCTTGATCATACTAGAAATAGAAGCATATTATTTTACTTCTAAGTGACTCTATCCTACTTTAAAGTTTTTTCTTCCCTTTGCTTATCGTTAAATTCTTTGCTGTTTTATTTACTTGTCAAGACAATAAATAAATACTTATGTAATGCTTTGAAAACTTACATAATATACCTAGTCTAAGAAAAATTACATTTTGCAATGAATTCACGACTAATTGAATTGACGACAAAGTTGAAAGTGAAGTTACTTAGTTTTGTAAGGGAAGAAACTTACTTCTCAAGAACGGTACAATTTACAGACATCGCCGAACCTAAACCACTGATAGAATCATAATTAACAAGGGAAGACTGCGTAATAATGAACCGCTATATTAAATCTAGACCTTAAATTTTATTATCTCTCTTCAAATCTTCGTCTTCAATTAAGGTAAAATCAGACTGTTTTTTTTTATGAATATCCTACTTTTGGTTTTCTTAGTAACATTAACGAATAGCAACATTAAGCCGCTCGCCTATTTTATTAGCTCGACTATTTTTTTATTCGCAATAAAAAAGACTTATTTTACCCTGTATACCTACCAAAAATCATTAAAATCGGTCGAGCCGTTTCGTAGGCGTGTGGCCACAAACACCACGAACCAAGATTTTTATATGTTAGATTCTCTTTTTAACTACCTACCTGCTTGAATACGTCACTTAATTTTCGTGACGTGTCTTTAACATTGGAAGCAGCGAAATATTGAATCGCGATAATATTTCTATACTTACCTAGTTTATTTTCTCTGAGTTATTTTGGTTTAAATAATAATAATAATATTCTATCACATTCACACAGTGCCATCTAGTCTCAAAGTAAGCAATTTATTATATTTGCTTGTGTTATGGGTACTAAACAACTGATGTACTACTTAAATACATTTTTTTTTTTGTAAATACATAAATATTATAGATAAATTACACCCAGACACAGGTGGGGATCAAACCCACGACCTCCGGCTTAGCAGTCAGGGTCACTAACCACTAGACCAACAGGCCAGTCATAAATGTCATCTTTATCTAAAACCACATGGGAAATCTCCATAAAATAAGGAACCATGTACAAATGTCAAACGTATTTAAATAAAATACAATATTCCGTATAAAAATGCTAGACTGTATGTGAACTGGATCCAGATTAGTTCAATAAACCGAACTCAGATATCAATCAATAACAACGCAAAAAATACACCAGTTGGTATGTTAGAAATAGAATCGTCATATATGTATGAGCAAAACTGGTGCATTTAGAATTTTAGATCGTAGTACTAGCTGCAAATATGATAAAAGGTTCGCTACCGATGATTTGTTCAGCTGCAATAGTTGCTTTCGAACATATTTAGCATGACAGCAAACAATGTT
Source organism: Laspeyria flexula (assembly GCA_905147015.1). Classification (NCBI taxonomy): domain Eukaryota; kingdom Metazoa; phylum Arthropoda; class Insecta; order Lepidoptera; family Erebidae; genus Laspeyria; species Laspeyria flexula. The sequence goes on along the minus strand of LR989969.1, from coordinate 6,636,571 downwards.
ACTAGTCCAGCAATATACGCAAATCATTATTTAAGGCTTTACAAAATCATTGCCAAATTTTAATAAAATTCTTGGCGTGGTATCACAGTCACCCATTCTCGATACTTTTGTAAAAACACTATAGGTACTTATTTTCAGACAACTAGGAATATTTTTAATAATCATTGTATGTAATTTTGAAAAGATATTAATTTTAATGCTTTTTCCAATTAACATAACTTAATTGACATAAAAATAAAATTAAAGGCTGATCTCTCGCTTCTATGAAAAGAAAGGAATTGTGTCCGCATCTCAATTTATCTGGTTTAATATATTATACTCTATGATGACATCAAGGTCAAGACGCCGACATACAAACAAAATAATATACTTTATGATAATAATTTCAGTATGGTTAGGGGTTATGTCGCGGCCGGTACATACAGCCCCCAATTATTTGCGATGGGCCCTTAAGTGATAGTAGCGAAAGTAATGTTGGCAGATGGGATTCGTTAGTTTTAGTCAAGCAGAGAATGCCTTAAAGAGTTTTGGTATAGTAGAACATATTTTTGAACTAATTTATAACAAAAAGTACCTAATTGAAGTTTACTAATTATGTATCTTATGGAAGTGGGCAGGGTGCCCCACATTTGTAACGTTCATCGTATTAGTATAGCGTCACCAATATAGTTCATGGCTAAAAAGACCAGATACAGGCTACATTAAGGTTCAAAGTCTAGCCAGCGAAAGTAACTTTGTCTTGTAGACAGAGAAATTTCATTTTAAAGTAAACAGCCGCTTTGAGCGTCTCTAACATAACCAATGTCCTATGTTCTAATGGTCACTGTTCGCACTATCAGCAGTTAATTAAAAACAACATATTCTAGGAATAGTCTCACCTTAAGAGGGGGTTAGGGTAAATGCGCTAAATATCGGCCTTGTCAACATTTTTCGGCATATAACTGCATGTTTCTTTGATACTCCTGGCCTTTGATACATACTTGATGTATTTTTATGTTATACGTTAGTTAATTATTCATTATTTTGTCTTAATTTGTTCAATTTATTAACAGTTATTTTTTTATAATTTTTTTTGTGCAGACTTGTCAAAAACCCCTTAAATCGGCCTTTCATGCTGATTATCGTCCGTTTGGTTGCCTTATATCGGCATATCGTTACTTAGGAGGGAACCAAGCAGAATTTTTTCAAAATAGCTGAAATATGTTAAAAAACTATCGGCTATTAAATAACAGATTTTTTCTTTTACTAATTGAATAATATATAAATGAGAAATTTAAGCCCTCTGGTAATAATAAATCCATATAGCAATTCTAAAGAAGTTATTTTAATTATTGCCGAAAATTTTGTTAAATTCTAAATACTGGCTGATGCACGAGTAAGAAACACATCTCTCATAAATTGACCGCCATGGCCAGAACAATAGTTTGTACCTTTTATCCACCACAGCTGGTGAATGTTGGAGTAACGAAGAGGCCGAATTTAGGCAAGGTTCGATTAAAAACGTACCGGCCACCAGGCCGGTTTAACGTTTTTTAGTTCATTTTAATCCCTAACCTCGGCCGGGCTTATATTTAATAAAATAAATAAAATAACAATATTATTTCTTTCTCACACATTAGTAAATTAATCAAATTAACGATATAAATATTCATTAGATATTGAAATAACAAAAATATGTATAAAACTTACTTCCCACCCATAGCTGATTCCGTGAATCTGACTACGAAATGTCTCGAAATTTGGGTTTTCGTACAGGACTACAAACATTTTCTCACTGAGCGTCCAAGCGACGTTTGACAGCAGCCATATTTAATAGTCTTTTGCTCAATGAAATAAGGTATCATTTCGCACGAAAATTAGGCTAATAAAGTACAGATTTTAATAAACATTTCAAAAAGAGTGTAAATGGCCGATATTAGGCAGTGGCCGATATTAGGCGACTACCCTACACAGTCAGTATTTCATCAGTTCAATCTTTACGTCGGATAAGTTTGACCAAACTGTTCGCGTAAGCCAGTGATTACGACCAGGACTGATAAAAATTTAACCGTGTCCATTAGTCTGTCGTCATTCATAGTTTGGTCTGATTGGTGAATTAAGTTATTAAATACTGGCCGTGTAAGGGTTGGACCAGATGCAGCCGCACGGAATCGCAATTTCCTACGCTTCTATCCTCTTCTGCCACTTAGAACCGTCATTTCCTAAAGCGATATAGAGAGTGAGAGCCGAAAGCTATGTCGATTATGCCGCGTGCAACCCTAACCTCTCTCTTATAATCGTACGCGCTACCCTCATATTCCATACACCACTGAGTCATTTATTACCGACAAAAATAATATGTATCAAAAAGGGAAAGGGATAAACTGAAAAGTGTATTACTTTTCATGGAATAGTAATACACTTTTCAGTTTATCCCTGAACTACTAGCTACCCTACATCTTACACTAGCGTTTGGTGTCGACTAGCGCGCTGGCATGTTTCCAATGTAAAATGGAACTTGCCTCTTTGCTAAAGCGTTAGTTACGGAGCTCATTAATAATGGATTGTTGAGAGCGTCATTAGGTAGGCTTTTTTGAATACGAATTTTATAGACTGTCTCGCGAAAATTTTAATGTCAAACCTAAAAATAATCTAGTAATTAGTATTCATTATACGACTCTAATTATATTGTATGCAGTGTTTTAATGTCTATTTAACACATTAGTTTAAAAAATTAATTGTATTTCATCAAAGTAATATTACTTTTTATACAGCAGTTTCAACGAAACAGTGCCTGTTGCTTAGGGGACAAGCTGTTTAGGCTCTTTAATCTCTTAATACAGAGATTGAAGTTGCTATTAAAATGCCTTATCTTTTTTAGTACAGTGGATATTATTACCTACCATCTTTTCAGTAATGATAAAAAGCCGAAAATATAATCAACATAATATATAAAGAATGAAATTTATTGACTTACATTAAAAGGACCGCAGATGTATTACATACAGACTTCCTTTGTTTTAAAAATAATTCTACTATTCCAATAGCAAGAATATAGAATAGAACAAGAGAAAATTGAAATAAAGTGATGAATGAAAAATAGTGGCTTCACACTTGAAACAAATAACAAAAACTGTTATTTTTCAAAATTGAAACCAACTAGATTGATTACCAATCTATGTGGCTTAAGTTCCAAACATAATTTGTGTTAAGAAAGTTTTTATTTTTAATTATGTACTATATATTCTAGCATTGTAAGGGACTTAAGGAAGACAACCTTGCACCAAACGACTATCCCTGTGTTGCATGGTATTACAAATTTGCAGCAAAATTCAAATGTTATTCTTCGATTGGGTAACATGTATACTTTATTCTAAAAATATATAAATTTATTTTTATTTTATTACTTAGTTTACACTGATGTACTACACCGAATCGAATGCCAAATAATCGAATATCAATTGATCAAACACTATGTACATCGAAAGTCAAAATACTCGAACGTTCTTAATATTGAATTATTAATAAAACAAATATTTATTAGATCATACACTCAATGCATTGAGTGTTTCAAAAAAGCTCAAACACAGGGCACATTCGCTAGTTATAGAGGGGTTCAAATTTAAATTAAAACTATTAAATCAATGAAATGGTATCAAATATAAGGGCTGTTTCCATATTCCGAAACTTATTTTTATTTATTTTTACACCCTACAGTTTATGAGTTAGCATTAAATTTATATAATTATGTTAGTTCATAAGGTATTTCTGTATGGGCCATTGAAGCCTGAAATAAAATGATTTAATATTTATTATTAAAAATATCAAATGAGAACCATTCTCCTCCCCTTATATCCGAAGATCGCATCGAATATCGCATACCTATATATGTTTAAAAAAAAAATATTGAATTATGTTTGACATTGTTTTTATTAACATATATGTATATAATTTCTGATAGTACGGAATTCTCTGTGCACGAGTCTGACTACTTTGACTCTCACTTAACCGGTTTTTTATAAGTGAATTAGATTGACTCTCATGAGTTCCCACAGTAACATAAATATACTAAGTATACCCAGCACAGCATAGGACATCCATCCACAAGCCGGACTGATAATCTGATCCAAACAACAGGATTGAATGCATTCGAAGTAAGCAACTTAACGTGAACTATTTGTGGACCAAACTTATATTGGTTTTATGTGAGAATCGAACTCTCAGAATCATGATTACGTATGGCATTTTCTATAGTGTGATAGAAAGGTGTGCTTTGTTACACTACAAAAACAATGTTTAATCTTTGAACCTCATGTGAGACTATTGCAATGAAGCATATGGACACCTGCAAAAGCATCACATATTGTTGTCAACCCGTTAAAACCCCTTTCCCTTCTCAATGAGCTCTCATAGAGTTGTATGACAGTTTGGCATACAATGTTAACAAGATATATGAATTAAAATATATTACTTACATTTTCCAGTGAATTGAAACTCCTGTCCCAACTACTGACAGGAGTCCCACCAAACAAATATCCTGGATATCTGTCACACATTTATTACACTTATAAAACACTATGTCCAATCAAATAACACTACTTCCTACTAATATATTGAGCAATTTTACTTTATAACTTCATTTTTTATTTTATCGTATTTCTACATCAACTAGTTAATTATTTAAAGAAACGAATTTTTCTGCCAGCAGTACCTGAAATAAGAATTTTTTAATTAATGTTTCTTAATTTGCAACATTTTTGTGTGAGGTCAAAGAATGGTGACCCTAAGTTCAAAAGGTCAATATGCCCTAAATAGTGTCAATGACTATTATAAAGCAGTAATTAATTTGATTTTACGCAATTTAACCCAATAACTGTGTTTTTTTTTGTGGATTACAGAAACAAAAATGATTTTTTATCAGAATTAATATACTTTTTCAAGTATTTCGTAAAGATGTTTAAAGTCAAAACATTATCTACTTACCTAAGTATATTATTTTTTTCTCTTTGTGATCTAGTAATTAGAGAATCCTTACAAGGAATAAATTTTACAAAATACTGAGTCATTTAATAATATATATTGATGCATACAAGAACCTTTCTATAAATATCAATACATTTACATGAATAATACAAAATACATAAACCTTTCTAGCAAATTATGAGAAAATAACAGAATATTTACTTGTCCTTTTTTGACAGCGTGGTAAGCAACATTTAGATGATATAAAATGTTTTATAATTAAATAATAATAAATTAACTTACTTTATAAATTTGAGAAGCGTCAATTTCTTATTAAACTTAATTTTTTAATCCCTTTTTAGATTTTTCTGCAAAAATATGAATACCGTGACAAACGCAACCGACAGATCTGGAAGTGGATCATTCTAATCATTCTTTTCCTTCGAGTATTCGTTCAATCATTCAATTTTTATCATAAACAATTGCCACCACTAAAATAAATAAGTGAAGTCACAAAGTGAGTTAATAGAGGTCAATAACTAAAAAAACAAATATAAATATTATTTAGCCGACTGTGCGACGTAAAGGAGGGTAATGTATTTATCGGCCTATATTATGTATATTTGTATGTTATTTTGCAACCAACCATTCAATGCGTCAAAGCTATTTTGAGCTCTGCTCTGAGGCTTGAGTCAGCCCAACCGTCATGTCACCCCCAAAGAGTAAAGCTGTATCATCTGAAAATGTGACTATCTTAGTATTTGGAAGTTTCAGTTGACACAAATCCTATAAACATAAGTTAGGAAAAGGGTTAGGCCTCATCACTTGCAAGGTTGTCAATTTTCACTCTTTGCGTTTGATTGCTGAGGCATACTTAATCTCTGAACAAATTCAGCTGAGTACCCCTGGGGGGTGATTCTAAGCCGTCGGAAACTGCCCTTCCGTATCCGAGTGGCAAGGTGTACGAACTACGCCTAAATGCAATTCAGAAAACCGACATGGGAAACTTTTGACATATAGATGACATTAATTGTGGAAAAGTTCCAGCCAACAATTTTGCGCCGGATACAACTTCCGAGGAACATTATATTAAAATAAAGGGCTTATGAGTCGCCCTCGTGCAAGGTCTTCATGAACCACCATGAAACTAAATAGTACTATTAAAATTTACACAATCAATCCCGATAAAAACAACATGAAACATTTAAAAACAGAAATATGTTACAGTACTTACAGTCATAATTATTCTTTTGAATCAATAAAAGGTTTTTGAATAAGTAAAAGTCACTTTTCAAACAAATTTCTAACTTTGATTTTTGTTTTTAATTTAAAAAAAAAAAAAATTCAAATTTTTACTTCGTTGACGTTTGCGAAGCAGCGTTTACAAAGTTACCTACTATCAAACTATTCATCATCATCATCAAACTATTAGTTTAAGAAAAATAAATGTTTTATATGAAAACAATAGTAAATACTAATTAACGTTTTTCTCTTATTAGGTCATAGCCATTACATTTATTTGTAAAAAGAAATAAATACATATTTTTTATTTGATACTAATAGCTTTCTACAACTTTAGTAAATTTTCTACCATTTTGTAACGGATAGTACGGATACTCCTCGAAAGGGATGTGTTTAAAGATAACCTTTAAACACATCCCTTTCGAGGAGTATCCGTTCGGATCTATGAATAGCATTTTTGTTTCCGTCGGATCGAGTTCCTGCCTTGTGTCAAGCTATCAGTTTCCGATCGTAAAACTTTCGGACGGCTTAGAATCAGGGGGCAGGTCAAGAAATACCACTATTATCTTCAATAGAATCGACAAGATATTTAATATGGTGTTGATGTTGAATGATACCTACTTTTTTTTTTTACATAACAAAACTTACAATTCATTATGTTTATTTTAATAACGGTTAAGTAGGTGGTAGTGTTAGGTGAGGCCTACGTCCAGCAGTGGACTGCAATAGGCTGAAATGATAATGATGATGAAGCTGCAGGCATTTAGCACATCATTGTGAAAAAGTTAACACTGAAAGAATCACTTACCTGTATTAGGTATTTACCACTGGACTGGCTGTCCTATACAAATACACATACAAATATATATACAAATACACCTAACAACTAGCGGAGAGGAATGGAACTATATTTGACGTAATATTGACGTATATAATAATAAAATAAGTTTTGTAAACAAAGTCTTAGTGATGTCCATATCGTCATATCGATAAACATGACCATGGTCTGATGTGATCTATGGTTGCAAACAAATCAAATCAAAGAATATAAATTAAAAGCTTACTGCCCATTTTTTAGACATTATCTAGGTACCTATGTTTTTATAATAATAGATTTTTATTTCATTGTGGATTTCCAACTGATCCAGCGTTGAAAAAATCATGGCTAGCCAACATGAAAGCGCCCTAAAAATCTGCTGTTTTTATTATAAACAGACACTTCAATTTTATTTATTTGGATAGATAATGCTATTAAAATTAGGGCCTTCAAAATCGATTCACGTCACTAAAAATGAATTCATGTAATGGATTATTGAAAATTACTTTCCATTTTTCAGAATATGTTTATACTAGCTTCCGCCCGCTGCTTCGCCCGCGTGGTATGTATTTTATAGCTATAAACCTTCCTCTTGAATCAGTCTATCTATTAAAAAAAACCGCATCAAAATCCGTTGCGTAGTATTAAAGATTTAAGCATACATAGGGATATAGGGACAGAGAAAGCGACTTTATTTTATACTAAGTATTGATCTACGTTTAAATCGCTCGTTGTGGCGGAAATTAGGTGAGGCCTATGTTCAGCAGTGGACGTCATTGGGCTGATATGATGATGATGATGATGATTGATCTACGTACTACTACGTGTTAAATCTAGAAAGTTTTGCACATCCCTAATTTTAGTTCAATTCCTAACCGCTACTGCTTACAGCGCATAATGGCGAAAATCAAACAGCGACAACATCAGTTTGACAGCCGCCTGTCCAGAGGTATATACACAGGTCAATGGAAAGAATCATAGATTTAGTATGCGGTAGCGCGCGGATCCTAGGTCTATGGAAAGAATAGAATCTGTCTCCCTCGCTAAATTGCCATTGATCACTGAAGGTCAGTGTCCTACAACAATTACATAATATTAAAGCCATGCTACATGGTTATAAACTTGCCTTCCACAGAGGTGCCCTTGGTGGATTCCAACCATGTAGCCGGCTGTTGTAAACTAAATTTCATACAAACTACGTGGATGGCAACCAAGCTCCCGCCAAGGTTATTCTGTTGGATCGCAAGTTTATAACCGTGTAGAACACCTATTATAATAGTATATGGAATTTGTATGAAACGGAACGCAGCCGTCACCCGCCCCGTGGTGCCGGCCTCCGTATAGTGTATAACAGTATAATCTATGGTGCCGGCCGCCATCTTGCTTTGCTTGGTCATTCATTTGGAAAAACTAATGGACTCGTAGGAACGTGGAAATACAACATATTTTGTGTATTCTGCATACTTAAATTAATTTTAATTGCATTCTGTGATGTTTAACGTATTGTGTACAGTTCGTGTTTAGATATGTCTTGTATGTAATTAAATGCAGTAAGAAAGAATTTAGCGATTTAGAGGTAAGTCTGTGAAGTGAAAAAATTGTGATGGTGTAAGGTAGCGTCATTATGTACAAAATCATGTCGTATTCATTCTTCTTGTAATTAGTAAACAAATTTCGCATTTGTTGATATCTCCAATGAAACAAAATATACCCACTACATACTGTTTACACTTAATTTTTATTAAAAACTGGTTAGGTTACAAACAAAGCTACAAATTACAAATCGATAAAATCTCGAAGGTTTACAGTCATAGATGATAACATGGTGACTTGTAATTTAGCGTATTATGAAAATTAAGCGTAGAATATGAAAATAAGCGGAATTTATTGAAAAACGTTAAATTGTTTAATGAATGCTACTTATAAGGTGCTCCACTGCCCGTAGATCATTGCTATCGGATTTTTTTACAAGAAGAACAAATATTATTGCCGTGGTTTTCATAAGGTTGAGACATTACTGTGGCGTGGCGCGCCAGAGACGCCCCTGGCGCATATCAGTTTTATACATTTAATATGTTTAGACACATTAGTATGTCGCGGCGCCACGCCACGCCACGACACAAAAATATGTCCCTAACCATATAAAACTTTGATACCGATATGCGCCAGGGGCGTCTCTGGCGCGCCATGTCACAGTAATGTGTCTCCGCCTTTAATTATATCAAGGACTTAGACTTAAAATTACCTAGGTACCGAAAGAAATATTTTTGTGAATAGGTACCATTACATAAACACGATTATAATCATTACATTGTGAAAGGTTGTTAAAATTGAGATGATCCTTTATTAAGCATGAGCTGATATAAATAATGATTTATACATAATGTGATTACAATGCTTATTAGGTTAGTGATTACACATTAAAGTATAGCTACAAACATTTTGTTATTAGTATCAATAGGTACTTGATCACAAGGTTTTGTGATCCAACCAATATTACAATATATAGCAGGTTAGTGAATACAAAACGGAGCATTGAAGACAAAACGTTGATCATAGACAAAAATTACTAATACAATTTTGGTCTTGCATTTTATTATTCTAAGCAGTAGAATCTACTTTCAATTATACTTAATATTCTGGCAAGGGTTGTCTCTCGTCTTTCTAGAGAGCTCAGAAGGTTAGGGTCATAATCTCTACACATTGATACAATGCCAGTTGGTGGATCAGACATACCTTGGAACTTCTACGAGTTAAAGTGGATATTCTCAGTCTTATTAAAAACATGGACTAAGTATTAAACCAGGTTTAAATTGACATAAGCCATTGTGATAGTCTCAAAGTTGTCAATTTAAACCTGGTTTAATGCTTAGTCGGTATTTTGTAATAAGGGGGAGTATCTTTAGCTTCACTAATACTTAATACAAATTTGATGTAAATTACAAAAGTAAAATACACAGGTACTACTGCTACTGGTTAGAATCAAATTTCAACTAGTCACTTGACTGTTCAGCCACAAACATGAAAAAATAATTTCTTGATGTTTTTTTTTACCATTGCCTATTGCCCCATTTTGTACCCACTACCTAAAGATGGTCATAAAAACTTCATATACATATATTATCAATCATAATAATAACACATAATAATTCCATTTGCACAAACATACAATATTTGCAAGCCATAAAAATGACTAAAAGGGCTTCCTTCTATCAGACAATCAATACACATGTTACCTTAAGTATTTACTTAACTATATCTTATGTTACTTACTATATCTTACCTAATTATTTACTTTTCATGATCATTAACAGAATGATTATTGAAATATTTATTTGTTTTACCAGTCACCATGGTTACAGGTATTCATAAATCAAGAAATGGACAGGCTTTTAATTTATTTTATAGGTACTAACAAGGTGTTTCATCATGAGTGTCATCATTAGACTGCAGAACTTACCGTGGTCCGCAAATGCACTGGACATTAGGAATTTCTTTCGGGGCCTCTCCATCCCAGAGGGAGGTGTTCACATCGTAGGCGGCGAGCTTGGAGATGCATTCATAGCCTTCAGGTAGCTATATGTAACATTCAAATTACACATTAAATCTAGTCATGTTTTCTTTGAACTCATTTCATTGAAAATATATCAGATGAGATCTCACTAGAAAAATATATTTTAAATTATTAGATTTAAGATTTGTTATATTTCTTTTAATAAATGGACCACATAATGAAGGTGTTTATGCACTATTTGAATAGTTGGAACAAATTCAAATACTGATTTTTCCCCTGGATCTAAAAGCTAATAGCTTATAGTTTTAGCTGGCATTGTTTTATCAACTGTTTATGATCAATGATGGACTATTTCGATGGATGGCCAATTATACTTATGAAAAATGGATTCTAGGGTTTAGTTTCATCATGAATCATAGAAATATTTCTACAGTGTGAATTTTCAAGAGTACATAATATTTTTCCAAATTTATCCCCTGCATAAAATATTACTATGTAATCAGTAGTACCTATTAGCTTTTTACTTTTTAATAAGTAAGGTTTACATACTTACTTGATATTTGAGAAATATTTTCACTTAGCTAAAGTGTCTACAGTTGTTTATGGTGAGTATTATACTTTTTGTTGTCTTTATTATTAATTTTGTTAGTTTTTATCAGACTTTACGAACCTTTTCGAATCTACTTTAGTTTTAACACTTAAACTCTTCTTAATTAAGTTACTGTATTTGTTTGAAGTCTTAAAAAGAATTACTTAACTAAAAACTAATTAACGACAAAAGAAATTACATCAACGAGCTGCGACTTCGGGTATTTTTTATACATGGCTGGCGTAAATACAAAAACATTTATTTATTTATACTGAAAGGAGTTGGTATGTTTCTCAAGGCGTCTATTATCGTCAATCAATACTGTATCTGCATATTGCGCGATGAATCTAAACAAAGGAGTAGGGTAAGGGAACTGGAAAATCTTCATAGCTTAATTTTAAGAATTATATTGAGCGTATAAAGACGAAAAAAAGAGTCAGGTCATTAAAATTGTGTTCTAGGTATATTGATTTACGCAACTATACTATAACCACTCAAGCGTCCACGGTGACTACAGTCCCCAAAAAAATTCTTGCCTAAACCGTCCATGGGGAGTATAGTCACCAAACGACATCGTTCTGTTTAAACGTGTTCAGCGCTAAAGTCATGTGATAGTCGTACAGTAGAAAATTAGTAGATGGCGCTATATGAAATTTGTCATCCGTGAGAGTAAATTTTATCTGTTTAATGGTAACATAATATTTAGAAAAAAAAAAATTAAAGTGACAGTTCGTCTTTCTTGTCAACAAACTATTATTGTGTGTGGAGCTCCAAGAAAAATGTTGTAATTTTTCTGTTTTTATACCTTATTTCTATTGTTATTGTACATCAAATTAAACGTGAAGATATTTTCTTTACGAAATATGCATTACTTCGCCAATTTCAATGCGGTTACATAGAATAATTTAGCTGGAAAAGTTATATGATCGTTTGATGATTCTATATTGTATTCTAATTGGTTGTTTGAGTTAAATAAATGCTAAATATAAGCTAATTCTTCACTATTACTATCACGTTAAATTAATAGCCATTTTCAAACGAATTACATTGAGATGGGGTCTAGAAATGATTAAAATGCAACTCGTTATTCATGATTTTAGTGTTGGTGTTGTTGGGACCTCTTGAGAAGTACTTGGTTTGTTTATTTTTTCATGACAGACAACTAAATATTTATATTGAGATATTGGTGTCATTTTAAAGGGTATATCATGTACTATTATAATAAAAAATAATTGTTGCCAGTAACTATTATTTTTTTCTTGTAAAACTCTAAATAAAAAATAAATATAATGATTTTTTTGATTTTCCCCAACTTTATACTTTATTTTCATCCTTTATTAATAATTAGAGTAATTTAATTTTAATCAAATTAAATTCTGGATTCTTTGAGCTTTCCGTGAGTATTTTTTATTCGAATGTACCTATAGCAGTTTTTCAGTAGTAATTGTTTTTCTCGAGAGGGTCTCGCGCGGTCGTAAAAAAGAAAGTGACATTTCATGCGCGGACAGGTGGGGCGAGAATCGCCGCGCGGCTTGGACGCTTGAGTGGATAACAAAGATTATAAGGTCAATAAAAATCAGTTAGGACAGGAAACAAGCAACAAAGCATTATAGACACTTAAAAATTAGAAAAAGCAGACAATCTATTCTCTACATTAAGTCAATATGTTTCTTGATCATCAATGTGAAGTTAGGTCATTGACTGAGTAACAATCTGATGGTGATTTAGGGCAATATTTGCTTCTATGAAAAATGGTAAGTCTGGTTAGCTTCTGGTGAAACCATAATAATCTATTCCAAAAAACCGCAACCTGTGACCCAATGACCTTTAGAGGCACTTCTATCTTAACCTTTCTTAAACCTCATAATCTATGCATCGCGTCGTAAGTAGAATAAAGCAAAACAAAAAGCTCAATTTAAATTATAACAATACATATTTCAAGGGGACAAGTGTGGTAGGGCACAATACTGCATAGAAAGAATATACCTATCTATCGACAATCATACATCAGGATCGATCTACTATTATTATACTTATGTACGTAAAGCCCATTTACATTATGCAAGTTTTGCCAGGCAATTCTCTTGCCTTCTCTGTTTTTCTCTACGATTAAGACAAAGAGTGCACGAAAAGTGGCATGCTAAACTTATACCGTGAAAATGAGGCCTTATATTTAGGTAGGTATACTGATATTCTCAACGAATATCCCTATAGCCGCTCCTAAAAGCCGGTTGCTGACGATGCGCTATTGCTACTCTACAACTGACGGGCGTCCTGCAATGGTAATTCGCATAAAGTACAAAATTTTCATACAGAGAGGCGGACTGTTATTTTGCGGCACCCTGGGCTTACTGCTTGGAAGCCACCCTAAGGTTGGTTGGTAGATAGTGCCTTTGGCATTAAGCCCATACCTGTTTTATTGTGCATGAAAGGTTTTTAAATAAAAGTAATGGGGGTTGAGGGCTCCTTTCTTCTACGGCCTGGGCCACAGCACAAAAGCTTGTTCTTCATATATCTAACAGTGGTTAGTACTTGCCCAAGCTACTAAGCAATTCCGTACTTTTGCCGGATAATCCTATACGGTTCAGAAATCAGAAATATCTACTATTAAAACTCTGAACTTGAATAGTAGGGCCTCAAACAGCTACTACCTATCCATTAAGCGAAAAAACGAAACCGCGATCCGCCTCTATTAAATATCTACAAGGGAGTAATCTAATAGATTCAGAACATTCAGATTATTATACTGAAAACCTTGAACATCTGAAGAATCTGTAATGTGCAAAACTTCAATGGCAGGCAGACCTACTTTCAATTTTAATTAGGATTTTTGCTGCGATATAATTATTTTAGACTGGCACATCGTAAGGGAGTATGAACTGTAAGCACCGGTATGAACAGTCGAAAAACAACAATCCAAATTTTAAGGACATGTCTGATACATCAACCCGCATTAGGCCAGTGTGTGTGGATTAAGGCCTAAACTTTCTCAACTCTAAGGAAACTTTTACTCAACAGAAGGAAATTAATGGGATGATATTATATCTCTAATCTTGATTTAGTATAAAAAACTTACTTTCTTCGTGAAATTGAATTGCATGTCAAAATATGTATTACATAATAGAGATGCATAGAGTGCGTCCCGTCACTTCGTCCGAGCGAAAAATCGATCGACAATATATTAATCACAGTCGGTCATTGCGCATCATTATTCAATGATTACTTCCGCACATTTAAGTATAGAACATCTGCTTACACTTTGCGCAGTAGGCAAATATCCTTACGCGCGCTCTATAGTTTGCATACCTATACTCTAAGGGTACTTCCGTGTAGTGACGGATTAAGAATACATAATGTCACTACCCCATCTCAACCCGTGGGTATCGTAAAAGGCGACTAAGTTATGTAACCTTATGCAAACAAAAGCACTGCAAGAAAATAAAAAAATGAAATAAACCCTATATTAACACGTCTGGCCAGCGTGGCATAGTAAGCTAAATTTCCTCCACATTCTTTGGAGGAGACCCGTGCCCAGCAGTGGGACGTTTATGGGTGAAATGATGATACCTTAAGATGGACCTTATATTTTAATCTATGATCGGGTAATATTTGAATAAAAAAGGCCAAAATTGTTCTTAGTTCAGCTACTAAGAAAAATCTTGGCCTAAGCTCTGTAGGTGCTGTTAGGAAAATAAAATATTTAAAATTTCTTCCTTGCAACTAGACTGAGTAGGTATTTAAAAAAATATCTCCATGCTTTAACGAAAACGAATTTTAATTGGTCCAAGTATACTGCCCTGAGGTACACCATATTTAATTTGTTCTTCGTCACTTATCTAATTGTTAACCCTGACAGCCTGTGTCCAACTTGATGAGTATTCTCGAGTGATACCGAGCGATATACCACAAAACACAGCATGAAAGATCTACTTGGATATAGGGATGGGCATTGAGACCGTGTCGATTACTTTTGACAAGTCTAAAAGATGCCGTAACGTTTCTAATAACTGTCCAATCTTCCAACTGCTTCTTCACAGAATTTAGATCTAGGGTCACGTCTTTTATCGACACACCGAACCTGAACCCGAATGGGTTATTTGAAATAACATTATTTTGTTATATAAATCAATCATCCAACATTTGTTGACAATTTTCTGAAGGATTTTAGACAAGTATGCTACAACACAGAGATTAACCTATAGTTATCGACACATTCTCTATCCCCACCCTTATTCGAGTGACTAAAACTTCTAAGTATAAATAGAAAAGTAATACGTTAACCCTTAACCATCGTGCGGTCACTGTGACCGTTTAGTAAATGTACTAATCATGGCTGAATGCGTGCATTTCTATACTTTCTGAGTGTAACGGTGACGCTTTTCGATTAGTAGAAGGTGCAGCCGTGTAGGTTCGCGACACGCATATACATACATATAAAATATTAGATTTTAAAAATTGATTCCGGTCACTGACGTCCAAATGTTATACGTAGATATTATATAAAAAATTAATATTGCTGCTCTTTTAATGATTCAATTGTTTAAAAAAATTAAGAAATACATAAAAATATAGAACACTGAAGTTGCAATTATGAATAATATTTCTAGGCTTGAGGACTATTGAGGCGCTTTGTTATTGAGATGAGCCATTAATTATGATCTGAAGGGTTTCGAGTCTAGCCGATACACTGCTTTATAGTATGAGGTTTCACTAGTGTGTTAATTTTCGGTACTTCGTCTTAACATTTTGTACGCTAGTGACGAAGAAAATGCGCGCTTAATCTCTGATGCTTAATCGGTCGCGTATTTTTTTTAAAGCTTCGTATAAAAGGTTAATGACTCTTAATTTCGCTGAAATGACTTCTTCGACGAAGATCAACGGATGCCTTTAACCCTATAAATAATATTATTATTTTATAACAACCACTTGACTACAGTTTTAGCAGGTTCTATGGATTTTGGAACTCATTCTTTTTACGTCAAAATATGGATGCACCCCTAAGACGTTTTATTTATATATTCATATCATAGCTATAGTATTACTAGTGCAGCTGGACAGGCGATCGGCAGCACATTAAATAAATGGATTCTTGATAAGAATTTAAGTTTAGATGACCGACAATATTTATTACCTTATTCACACCTAATTTTAAGATCAGCCTAAGTGCACTAAAACCACCAATTTATCGGTTTAGCTAGTACTTATCTCTTCACCAGCCATGTTTGTAACCACAACGATTGATAACCACAAGGCTGACAGCGAGTTCAAGTCCTGGTTTTGCGAGTGTTGCGACATCTGCTGCAATTATAAAAAAAATACTTATTTTACCTACCTAATTGAAACTACATTACGATTCATCCCGAGTATTGATCTTATATTTCCACAAAAGATGAGACACTTGTACACATTTCCGCAAAAGATGAGACCAACAACCAACTCCAATTCTACATATATGCAAAATAACTTACTACACACTTCGATAATACAGAATGGTTATAAATTGGTCATGGTGTGCTAACATTTACGTAGTGTATACGAAAGAACCGCTCTCGTATATTTACGCCAAAAATATTACCACCAACACTAAAATTGGAATTCTTATTTTTTATGGATCTGATATTGTTTGCAAAGACTTTCTACTGTACATTTCTCTAGGCTAGTAGGTTGTGATGTCCGTAACTCGTATGGTTCTTCGTTAATCGTTACCCGTGTTAACTACCAGTAGTAACACGGTTTTTTTATTTGCCCCTTTTACCACTTACTGTTAACACGGGACAATTTTAATTTGCCATATTACTAGTAGCCAATTTTATTTATTATTCAAATTTGGTTGTCTTCTCATTTCCGTAACAATTCGTTTAGTATACATAATATATAGGTACTCTACTTAATTTCCCCGACTCTAGCCTTATTAGTTAGTTCACTTGTATCTTATTTTATTTGTGTTTAATAATGTCACGATTTATGAATGTTTATGTGATTTTGGAAAAAAGAAAAAGTTTCAGCAAAGTTTTTGGATCGTAGTAATATGGAAAATAAAAATTGTGTTGTGTGACTTCTAGAACAGTTAGTGGTAACACGGTCAAAAAATTCATGTTACTAGTGATATTAAGACTCTACTCTGTGGGTAGTTCCCATTTGTTTTATAGAACTGACGTCACCGGGACAAAAAAAGGAAAAAACATTCTCAATTGTTCCATAGAACATTTAGTATCTAATATTTCTCAAATTGTTCTATAGAACAAGATAACAAGACTCCTTGACGATTATCAAACTGATTTCTGATAACAAGACGTTTTCGTAAATTGTCAAAAATTCGTGACAAACATGGTATGGAACTGTTTTGGAAAAAACGATTCCCAATTTATATTAATGAGTAAATCCGGGTGGAGAGGCAAGTATGCAGTTCTATGGAAAAAAATGAGAAAGTTTTTTCTTTTTATGTCCTAAATGGGAACTACCCCTACTCTGCTAACACAGGTAACGAAGGTGTGTCTCTTACTATTTTATCATT
Organism: Laspeyria flexula; assembly: GCA_905147015.1. NCBI lineage: Eukaryota > Metazoa > Arthropoda > Insecta > Lepidoptera > Erebidae > Laspeyria > Laspeyria flexula. Next base: position 6,618,954 of record LR989969.1, on the reverse strand, counting down.
TGTATCTTCTACACTTAACGAGCTATCCACATTGTACCTGCCGATTAAATTATCATCGCCAACTTCGGAGGATAAATATAGATACGTACTTATAGACAAGTCCTTTACTCTTATTAAATCCCGCTAGTAACTAAGTCAACATTGTGTTGTCGTCATTATGAAATTTCGTCCTAGTTTTCTTGGCAGACTTCTTGAAAGGTAAGTTGTCTGTATGAATAAATCGTTTGCCTCGGTTCTCAGAGGTCAATTCAAGTACCGAGACAATCTGCTTAATTCATTCGAGGGTAAACATTGATCTATTGCATTATGTCAAAATTATATTAAAATCTAAAAATACTTCGAAAAGATCCTAAAAACATTACGCAAACCACGCAATAAAAATTGCAACGACAATTTTCAAAAAAATTGTTTCGGATCAAGGTTACCCCGCTGGATGATATTTTGTATGAAATTAATACTTAATTAGATGAATTATTAGAATGGTCACTTACTACAGTAGTAACTACAAATTTAAGATCAAAACGGCTTGGTTTATTTTTCTTTGATATACCTAGGGAGTGCAAATCGTGTAATTGTCAAAGGGGCCATAATGAAGGACGCAAAATCTGGCCCATCTTATATCTCTGAAATAAAATTCTTGTCTTTCATTGTAATGGGCGGTAAATATTATTTTTGCTTTAAGTGGCAAAATAGTTTAATCAGGTGCTGATCTTTAGATATTAGGTTTTGTTTTGTCCTTAGATTTTTTTGTTTGAAATAGGTATGACCATTCGTACGTAGTTTAAATAGGTATCTCCCGCGTGTATGTTATGACTAACCGCGAATGACTTTATACTATCGCTACTTCATTTTCAGCTTGCTGAAGGAAGCAGAAGTGAAACCAGAAAACATAAGTATGTAGCATAATTACATCTTCAATAGTTTGCATATTATCTATAGGTAACCATATCAAATTCTTAATTATTTTCCACACAATTTTCAACTTCAGACTAATGTGTAGGTATTCTAGTATACCGTAAGCAAATTTTCATCTCGGGCGTCCAACAGGTCAGGTCAGGAACGGTCCATCTTTTGGATTTAAGACATTCGCTCCTAAAAAATATTTGAAATAGGTACTTATCTGATAATTAAATTAGTTTTTTTAACATATCTACATGGCTATGTCTCAAACTCTGATAATTAAAAACATAAACACACCAACTGTGCAGCAATCAATCCAATTATTCAACTTACAAATTTAATGTAGTATGTTGTTACCTGATATAACTTTCAACAATTTTTATGATCTTTAGACGTTTACATAAACGAAAAGTACAAGCGGACTATAACTGCTAAGAAATACTAGCAGCAGGCTAAATGAATCCGACTGGCAGGTTTTTCTGGAAATTAAAAAAACATTTTAATATTTATGTAAAGCGAGTATCTACCTTAATCACTAAAACCGATTGAAAAGATACTGTGGACTTTTATTTGCACTTAAAAGTTTTCACTTGTAACAGAATATGCATTTCTGCACGAACCTAACACCTAGCTTGATGCAGAAAATGAACGAGCGTCCATAGGACAAAAGGAAAATTACAAAAAAAAAAAGGATAAATACGCACTTATTTTGCTGTGAACATATTGAACATTACTGGATTTGTCGAAATCAACGACGAACTGGCGCAGGAACGTCCGACTCACAAAGGCGGTTCATGCTGAATCAGGGTGGGATCACCTAGTCAATGAGATTAAAAATGTTATCAAATTTGCTTAGCTCAACCAATGTAGACGAGAATTAATTATTGTTATTCACTCAGGAGACATCAAACGACCCCTGGATCCGGTACATTACGTGAAAATGCTCTTATTACTTAATTATATCCAAAAAAGCTACAAAACACGAGCTTTGAATCGTACTTAGACGACGGAAAAAGTTTGCATTAATATTCGATAAAATAAATACAAATTGCAGCAACTGGAAATAATATCCTTTATATTGTCGCTGAAGTCAAAATTACCTTAGGTATTCTAATGACATGTATCAATGATAAAACCACATTAACTTTATTTATCGAGCCTATAATATTAGGTACCTATTATGTAAGTGAGCGCATAGCCTGCACATAAAAATAGTCTGTAGGTAGTATGTATTTGTAAGAAAAAAATTGTGTAGGCACACTTCGTTAAACTGTATCGGCCCAGGAACTTAGCGATGGCTACTGAATTGTCAATAGCGTTCATTATGTCCTCCTGCGTGCAATTTTTGGGGCACGCTGGGCACACGATATTAGGTGGGGCACCACACTTGCACTGCAAGTCGGAGCCATCAGAAAATCCCCACCTGGCCAAACTATCTTTGGTTCGGCCGACCTGAGGCCTATTTAAAGACTTCCAGGTAGGTAAGCCACGGTAAATCATGGCCAGGCGGAAGGCTCTCCGATGGCTTGTCAAAACTGGGAAACTGGGAGTCTAACGCACTCCACAACCTGTATCTTTATTTGTCGCTACTTAAATTAGCTAACTAAGTATATAGTGTTGTATAACATACCGAGAAAGTGATACTATCTTCGTCGATGTCTACCTATAGGTACAACGAACGGCTTTTATATTAATGGTACGATCAGCAATAAAAGTACCTGGATGAACAAATCCATAATTTGAAAACATAAATTACTAGTGCCAGAATTGAATTTACCTACTATGATAATGCCACGGTACCTATACATGCGTTTTGAAATTATGAAAATATTCAACTACTTGTTGCTGACTGCCTATTTAAGTTTCACCGGAAGAATGGTAAAAAAAATATTGCCCATGTAAGTAGTGTAAAAATTGCCATGAATCTCTCGCTAAGGCCGTATCACACATGGGCGAATCAATGCGATGCGATGCGACTGAAACAAACAGTCGACACCTACTGAAGCTGTTTCACCGGAAGGGTGTTAAAAAAATTGTTTATGTAGTGTAAAATGTGCCATGAATCTTTCGTTAAAGCCATGTCCTACGTGGGCGAATCAATGCGAACGCGATGCGATGCGACAGAAACAAACAGTCGACATCTTACTGAACCTAATGCACGTACAGTGCAGAGAGATGCTGCGCGATACGACGCGAATGCGATCAGTTTGTTTGATATATTCTCACGATCTGAACGCGATGCCGTCGTTTTTTAGTGGTGCCGTGCGTCGGATACAACTGTCAGATTGTCGCGTGTCACCGTCATCGAGTTCGCTTTGAGTAGCCCACGTAGAACGCAGCGTTTGATGGCACAACTGGATGCAACAAGCGCCCAACAGGTGTAGAACTCCGATTTGTGATCGCGTCGGAAAGCAGGCATGACGACCAACGATATAGCGGCTCGGCGTCGTCAGGAGGTCAAATGAAATGGATAGCAAATAGGTACATAATGGTTCGAAACTAGAGACTTTTGTTTGCTACCGTTAGTTTTTTTTATTATTATAACGTAAATATTTTGGTCTATCCTAGGTTTAATGCTCTTAAGATCGTAGGTGAAACGGAGACCATCCTCGAAAACTGATCATGGCGCTGATTTTGAACTGTCTTTGAAGTTTTCGTCCGGAAACGTCAGTTTATTTGAGTTAAAAATATAGGTATAGGTAGGTAATGTTAAAAACTAAGATGGTTGTAAAAAAATCTAATATTAATTACTTTTTAATTTTTATTCTAACATTAAATAACTTAATTCGTTAACTTAACACATCGTTCTAAGATTTTAAAATTTTAAGATGTTGGAACATTCCGACGGTTCAAGGCCTATATTTCCAATTTCTGAAAACACGAGAGTTGCAAGAACACAAAACCTGCTGGCAGAAGAAATACCTTGAGAACTGAGAAAAGCCCATTAGTTTATAAAATACCTTTGAGATAATGAAGATTTAATTTGTCCTTTGATATTGAAGTATTAACCGCGAAGTTCTGTTGACTAAGTATTTATGAAAATTGGAGATTGTTGACTAAGTCTTTATGAATATTGAAAACGGAATACGGATACTTAAGTACCTACCTACCTACCAAGTTTTTCCTAACCTTGCGCTCACAGACGGCATGGTTTGGCACTTATTTGTTTTCCTTTGGCATGCCAAGGGATGCCCTTATGATTTATTATACCGCGAGATGCCACAGGATCGTTAATTAAGGTGCCTTTCCACGGTCCAGGTGTTGCGGACGATGGCTTAAAATCCGTCTGCACTGACTCATCAACTGGTAAGAGTTTGGGTGTCAGTTGTGTGTGATACTAATGAGTGGGTATCCGTTGACTGATGCATAATTATCCGTAGAACTAAAAAACAAGTCAGTATTTTCAAAACGCACCTATCTATAAAAGCCTAAATGGTTCAGTGGAGTAAGGTTGTGATCTGCTTAAAAACGTCTAACGATTTCCATCAAAGCTGACTGACTATGAGCACTTGATCACACATTACTTTAAATACATTTAGAGTGAAAATAAACCTTATGCTTAATGGTAACAAAATAGATTTAGGTAGCAGAAAGTAAATTTACATTTTCGAAACACCCTCGTTCTTAGATTCAAGTTCTGGGAGCTTTCTGCCTTTCATACTTATCTACTTTTCCTTCAGAAATATAAAAACCTTTCGTGACACTCATATCACTGTTTCAATCTCGCCTTCTTTCTTTATTTCATAAGGAAGTTAAATAAGCTTCGGACAGAATGGTCGGTACCTATACAGTAGGTCCTATACTGTTAATTGCTAGATTAGTCCTTACTCCACAACTACCTATTTTAGATCAATGGAACATTACTTAAGGAAAATGTTTGATCCTGCTGTGCTTGAACTCTGGAATTCCGTGTTGTAGTGCTATTTCACCGTAGATCTAAATTGTCTATTACAAATTACGCGGAAAGGAGAATTTCAGGTAATCGAGATATATAGTTGACATTTGCATGTGGGCTGACACTGGCTTGGCAACCATCGGGGATTTCGATTTTGATAACACAAAAAATTTGTCGTTAATTATTCAAAATTAGTCGCCGAATATTAGAATTAGTCGGTCAATGGTTCAAAAATTATAAGCTTTTTAGTTGGCCGATCTGGGAAAAGACTCCTCACATTATTAAAAACTAGGACATTTAGCGAAGATCAGAATCTGTTTTCTCCCAGAATTAGTTGCTAATTGGTCGAAATTAGTCACCAAATATCAGATTTCAATTTTTAAGGTATAGTCTAAGAGCGTTATAAATAATTTGGTAAAAACTTTGATCTAGCTCCTTGCTGACGCGTCCAAAATCTTAACACGTAGTAAGTAAGCAGCTTGTTAGAATTGCAACAACTAACTTAAAATATACAAAAACAAAAGATTTCAGCTTTACACATTTAAATGAATTAGGTCCAAATTTAAATGAATTAGGTATAATTCATTTAAATTTGGACACGAGTTACTTATGTATATATGTGTCCAAACAAATGAAGCACATTTTTTAATGGGGACAAGAACAGTTAAGATTTTTTTGAAAAGAATTTAAACGAAGAAACAATAATTTGGCTTATTAAAATCAACAACTTTTCCATTTAAAATGTTTTATAAGTACTACTCGGTGTACACATTGATGAAATTTAGAGAATATGTGTCTAGCGTGGGCCGCTACTAGGTTGTTTGGTAGATATACCTATATAAAATATTTTTAAGGGGGTACATACATGTTACAGAAGCTGAAAATATTTTTTTTTGTAAACATGTATGAGTGGGCCTTTTAAAAATACTTACTTTAATAGCCGTTCTACATGGCTATAAACCTGCGTTCCAATCCAACAGAGTGACCTTGGTGGGAGCTTGGTTGCCGTCCGCGTAGTTTGTATGAAATTTGGTTTACAACAGCCGGCTACACGGTTGGAATCCACCAAGGGCACCTCTGTGGAAGGCAAGTTCACAACCATGTAGCACGGCTTTAAGATTTAAAAAATATTTTTTTTTAATATGTGAATATTTTCGGAAATAACGCTCCATTACGGAAGAGCCCTGAAATAGGTAGGTATTATATTCTTAGGAATTCTTATAATATTTTATTTATGTATAAATACTTACCAATATTATAGCTATCTCATTATCCCTGAAGTGAAACTACTAAGCCTGAAATATACAAACCTATAAATTTAATCTATGGTCTTAAAATAACATAATACAGTCGTATACTGCGCGTACAATGAATGTGGGAGAACAGGTAGGTAGGTAAAATTGGAAATCTTCATCTAAATAATATTTTTTTTTTTTATTTATTTATATACAGGGTGTATACGACGATACGACATTAAATGACAAGGCAGCTAGTGTTAACCCTTATAAACATATTCTAATATAAATTATTTAAAAAAAAAAGAAAAAAAAAATAAAAAAAAGCTACTAACACATTATTTAAAGTCGAAAAATTTAAGAATATACAACCACACATTATTTTTCTATCATGACGTTTTCGACATGACGATGACAACAGTGCGGAACAGAGTAAGAGATAAGATAATATGAAAGAGTCAGAGATATTTAAATGAATTGAATGACGTAATGACAACATACGATCAACGTAAATACCTACAGGTTGTTTAAAACTGTGAACAACTGTGACATAAAGAAAGTAGATTTGCGTCTAAACTATTGCAAATTTCTGTTAAATTTTTTTGGTATAGTCTTCTAACATCACATGCTACACGTGGTTTCATTTAATGTCGTATCGTCGTATACACCCTGTATATTATGACGATTCAAAAATCGCACGCTGTGGTGGAAATGAGGTGAGGCCTATGTTCAACAGTGGACATCATTAGGCTGATATGATGATGATTATGACGATTTAACATTGTAAAGAGCCCTCGCAAGTCAAGGTGAGTTGAACTCGCAGTTGCGTTTTTTTTTTTTTTTTTTTAATTTTAATTGCCTAAGTATTGCGACTCGGGACACTAACCTAAAATATATTTGTAGGTCAAACAAAAAAAAATTTAGTAGGTACCTACTCACCATTATTTTACATGCTGTGCGTAGGTACTAGGTATTGATCTTCAAAGCGCAATATGTGGAACAAAAAATTTAAACGCTCTGGCAAAATAGCGATGCAAATTAACAAAAATATTCTCGTAAATCACGACATTGCCAGCGATAGTTCCTTATCCCTAAGGTTATAAGATATGGTAACATTTTTTTGTTTTTATTGTCTAAAGTGGCAGACGAGCAGACGGCCCACCCGATGGTAAGTGGTTACCGCCGCTCATGGACGTTGGCAATGCTAGGAGCACGGCCAGGCCGCTGCCTAGCTTACCTAATTAAAACTACCACTAGAGAATAAATACACTATCTACCGGAAATTAGGTGAGGCCTATGGGCAGCAGCAGTGGCGTCATTGGCTGCTATGATGATGATTGAAAACTAGCACTTGCCTCACGGATATCACCACGAGTGATCAGCCCCCTGTTTCTGAGCTGTCGGAAAATTTTCAGCCCGAAATGTCAGTGTAATTAAAGTTAAAAAACATTTTGTTAAAGAAATAAATGGTTGCAGGAAACAACCTTAAATTAATCAGTTTTTAATTTTCTATATGTTAGACTATTTTGTAACATTAAATAACATAAGCCGTAAAAATACGTCGTACCTACTAAGATTCGTAAAAGTTTACGATCCGGGAACAATCCGACGAGTCAGAATCAGGGGGCTAACTCCAACATCATGTTAACCCACTGTTGAGCAAGGTGATTTCAATATTTTTGAGCTTTCTTAATGATTGAGAAAGTAAAAAATACGAATTCCTTAACTAGATTAAAATGAAAAAAAATAATAAATAAATTGTGTAGTAAAACTGCTGAACTGCTGTGCAGCAGTATAGGGCATGTACTTACCTTTCGAAATTAAAATCTAAGTAGGTACTTATAAAAAACGGATACATAAGCGTATAAATATGTTTCAAACAAAACTTGTAGAGAATGTTATAAATTATAACTTCTATTTTATACATTATCTTGCTTTTCAAAAACTGCATTTTTTGAGCATTTGACAATGCTTTGTTTTTATTTATGGCTTCGTTAAACAAGTCTTTAAACGAAACCCACTGATGTTGGCATTGGAACCATAGAAAGCGATATTTAACCAAAGAATCAATTTTAATGACCGTTGACTGCCTTTGACCTTGAATATCATAAGACGCGCTGAGGAGATTTTAGTTGACTTTTGAGACAACGTTTAAAATGTCAAAATTAGGGTTTAAACAAGTTTTCAGCTTTACAGCTCCAATTCCGAGATTGACGCTTTATTTTGGCCAAGGAACTTATATCTATCTCTGCTAGTTAGAAGATATAAGTTCCTTGATTTTCGCATACATTTACCTACGTATGACTGGATACTATAACTTGTTAGTAGGGTACGGTTGGGAGGTGTGTGGTGTAGATTTTTTTTAAATCAGTAGCTGATGGTCAAATATTATTGGAGAAAAACAGGACCTAGGTATAAAAAGAAATGAGATCCCATCTAAGTAAACATAGAATGTTAAACTAATGCCTAACGTAGTCTTACGTCTCACGCAGTTGTTCCACTGCAAAAAGTTGAGAGATCTGATGTTAAACCAACAAGTGAGTTCAATGATGATGTCAAATAGTCCTCCAGCCAGTTCGCTGTCGAAATAGCCGATTAATTTTATTAGTTAATTGAATACCATATTAGAGAATCTTCAGTTAGGTATGTAGGTACCTGATAATTCACAAGTCCGTCGTTTCAATCGATCTCAAATTTCAGAATGCCTTTCAATGAGAAGAGAAGACCCTTCAGAAAGCAAATAGGTAGGAGTAGTAAAATAGATTCTATTTATAATAAGCATCTTCTTTACATTAATTCTTAGGATGTTGGGAATGAACACCCTAACGAGGTTTTCCCAGGGGACTGCACTACTGACAGTGGTTTTTCAATAGGAGTGAATAGGTTTCTTAAGAGTCGGCAATGTGCACGTTGCCCAGGTGTAGGCGTCCATAGGCTACGGTCGCTGACCATGAGGCGGGTCGTAGGTACGTCTGTTTGCCACCGTCAGAGTCGTGGTACAAAAAATATTTAAGTATTGCGAACAAATCACATAATTGTTACCCATCGTCCAATGGTAGAAAATTGCTGTGCTCCAGTCTTCACACTCCTCACTAAGGAACAATCTCTAGCTCGCGGAAGACTTGCCAATTGAAACAAACCCAAAGTACCTACACTACAGATTAGATAATAGTTTCTACCTACACCTAAAGTGTCTGATACTCAAAACAATCTGTAGGTTATACAAATATTGTTGCCGCAAATTATATAAATTTTATATAATTTCGGCTCTAGATTTTATAAGCCATCCTAAACATTAGATAGGTATATCTAGCAAAGATTTTTATATATCAATCTTTTATCTATTGTTGAAATTGAGCTACGGGGTACTATTAAGGAGTGAATAGGTTTCTTAAGGATCGGCAACGCGCTCGTGATGCCCCTGGTGTTGCAGGCCCCATACAGGCGGACCGTACGTCAGTTTGCCACAGTCGTGGTATAAAAAAAAAACTATTACCTATTCTGTGCTGTAGTTTCTCTTTTAATGTCAATAGTTTTCTAATTGTAATTCCTCGCAGGCCGCATTCTCTCTCATAAGAACTAGCCAATACAATTTGTTTTTAAAAAGACAATGTCCGCACTTGGGTACAAGCCGGGTCGCGGGGGACTTTATAAACATACAAACAAAAAAAGTACACCCAGACTCGAAACAAATATCTATGAATCATACCGATATTTATCTCGTGTGGGAATCGAACCCACGTCACTCGGTGTGGTGATGTTAGTGGCTAGGCTAACCTTAACTGCTACGTCACGGTGACAGTCAACTATATTGTAGGTACATCTAGGACAATTCTAGGTACATGCAGTTTAGCGTGCAGCATCGTGTTGTGTACTGCCCCTGTGTTATGGATTCAAGCTCACTGCTCACTCGGGGCATAATACCACCTACGTTTGCGTGTGACCGTGTGTGCGTGATAATCGTGCAATTTAGATGCCACATGTAACGTAAAAAACGTAACGTAAATAATAAACTTAAAATGTCTTCTCTGCTATATTCTACAGTAAAAGAAATAATACTTTCTTCAGGAGCTATCTACTCCTCCTTCATAACATTAGTGAATCAATACCCTTCCTGTCTATAAAGCTTTGCCCTTCTTCCTCGTGGTCAAACTAAAATATATATAATATAGTACTAGGATAACAGAAGCGTGCAAGAGATTTCTAAACATTCATAAAGTTATATTTAAACTTTTATAACAACCTCCTACAAGCTTATGCGAGCCTAGTACTTTACTTTTTTTTTACTTTGTTCACACACAATTGAATGTTTAACACTTTGGGAAAGGGTAGCCTTTTTTTAAGCTTATGAACTAGCACTTTATTGATTGACTGTACACATTTTTAACTTAACTATACAGGGAGGGCCGTTAGACAATTTTGACCAAGAAGAAACAAAATTCCTCATAGTCAAGGTAATAATAATAATCCTGTGTCCCCGCGTAAGCCTTCCAAAAGAACCGGGTATACTTCTCACCTTAGAGAGAAGTATAGCTGTGAAAAAAAAGACAATAATATTCTACCACATTCAAACAGCGCCATCTAGTCCCAAAGTAAGCAATTACTTATATTTGCTTGTGTTATGGGTACTAAACAACTGATATACTACTTAAATACATTTTTTTTTTGTAAATACATACATATTATTATAGATAAATTACACCCAGACACAGAACAAACCTTTATGCTCATCACACAAAGATTTGTCCTGGGTAGGGATCGAACCCACGACCTCCGGCTTAGCAGTCAGGGTCACTAACCACTAGACCAACAGGCCAGTCATACTTCAGCATCAGCAACCCATTAATGTCCCACTGCTGGGATCGGGTCTCCTCTCCTTTATCTAGAGAGCTGAGAGGGTTAAGGCCATAATCCACACACGCTGGCCTTATGCGGGTTGGTGGATCAGACATAAACTTAGAATTTCTTATAGGATATGTGGGTTCCCTCACGATGTTTTCCTTCACCGTTAGCAGATGGTAAATCACATGACTAGTACATATAAATTCCACAAAGTGAAATCCACATTGGTAATGCTGCTGGTCGGCATCGATCTCGGACCGCGTGTTTAGCACGCCGCGCCGGTCACTTATCCATTCAGCCACCATCGCTTCATTCAGTCATACCTACTTACTTACTACTAATGCATTGTTTAAAAATGTATATGTACCTACTTATATACAAAGGAGGGTCAGGAGTACCCTCTACCGGCGAGAAGGCATGAAAAGACTGATGAATGTTGAAGAAGCTAAAGATGCATGTCAGAATCGTAGCAAGTGGAAGGAATTGGTCTCTGCCTATCCCTCTGTTGGGAAAGAGGCGTGATCTATATGTATGTATTTATGTATATACAGCAATTAAATACTGACATAGACACATTTACCCAGTGCACATACTTATAGAGAGCGGTACTTACGTAAAAGATTTTTTAGGTAAGTAGTTTACTGTTTCTGCTACAGTGCTTGAATTTACGACATCTGTTAAACCCATCTATGACCACTGCTGGGTAAGGACTCTCTTTCCTCTAAAAAGAGCTGAGGGGGTTTAGGTTAGGCCATAATAAAACAACACATGCTGGATGGTGGATCAGACATATTCTTAGAATTTCTTCTAAGGATAACATGCATCGTGGGGAAACCCACATGGGGTTTCCCCACGATGCATGTTATCCTTCATCATGCTAAGACTAGGTATACGCCCCTTTCATTATTTTAGATTTGTGACCGAGAGATTATTACCTACCTTTTAAAACATTTAATTTTACCTAGTTATTGCCCGGGGCTTCGTCCGCGTGGAACGATGCCCTACCATAGAGCGCTGCGGCGCCCTGGCGAAAATTATCTATTTTTGTTTTTCTATCTATACAATACGAAAGAAGCAATAAAACTACATAGCAACAATGAAAATGTTCTCAAAAACACAATATTTATCGTATCTTTTATTTTGTTACAGTACGGATGAAGATGCCCGTCAAGCCATGATGCTTGACGGCGGGAAGATCAAAGAGATCCAGGTGAAGCTACTGCTGAGCTCGCGCTCGGAGATGCACAAGGTGATCGAGGCGGCGCGCCAGAGCGTGCCACTGCTAGCGCTCGCGCCCGCCGCCCCCGCCCCCGCGCCCTCCCCGGCCCCCGCCACCATCACCGTGCCAACACTCATACCCACGATCACCCCGTTCTCTGCTGCGCTCGGTAACAACCCTCTCTCCAGCTTCGGTATCCCCGGCATCGGCAATCCCCAAGAGATACCGCAACCTGCCGTTATCGAACCTCCGGCTCCTTTAATTAGTCCTTCCAATAACATTCTTAGCGCAGAGGAAGATAAAGAAGAAGATAAAATTGAGAGGAAACGCAGCAAAGAAAAAGATAGACGCCGCTCGAGGACCCGATCTAGGTCACGTGACCGAGACAGAAAGGAACGTAAAAGAGACCGCCGCGACAGATCACGCTCTAGAGATAGACGGCGTCGTGACCGCAGTCGCAGCAGGGACAGACGCGACCGCAAGCGAGATAGGAAAGACCGAAGTCGCTCCAGGGATCGATCACCGTCCAGACGTTCTCGTGATCGGAGAATTGATCGCAGCCAAACTGGCTCACAGGAAAAGCAGAACATTGATATTCAAGAACTATCGAACATGTCAAATATGTCCAACTCGTCGGTGCCATCTAGTTTCTCAATGATGAACCAAAATGTACCTCCTCAGATGTCTCAGATATTGCAAAACAATATGGCACAAAATGGACCAATGGGACGAAGCGACTCGCCCATGAACCGTTTTAATGATCCTGCTATGGCAGAAGCGTTTACTAAATTACAGGAGCTCGGCAAAAAACGCAATCCTAATGCGTTCCAGGGAGAACAAAATGGTAACGGTGGTAGAATTCAGAGTCCCACGACGCGCGGTGGCATGTCTCGAGGCGGTGGAAACTTCCGTCGCGACGGACGCTCCACAAGGTTTGACAATATCGAACAGCAGCGAGATTGTTGCGTCGCTATAAGAAACGCTCCGAATCACACCAGCTACGGTGACGTCCGCCGTTTCTTCCCATTCTTGATCGACAAACATGGCATCAAAATGATTAACGACAGTATGGGACGACGAACAGGAAACATATACGTGCGATTCTGTGACCCTCGCTCGAAGCAGCTCGCTTTACAACGTAAGAGTAATGAGTTAAAAGGTGCGGAAGTATTAGTCGAAGATCTCGACGATGGCGTGTACGAAGTGGCGGTGGATTCGTTCCTTCCTTACCGAGAGGACAATGATGAGGAGGAGCCAAATCTCACCATCGCCGACTCCAATAACAAACCACAAGCGCCGCTCAGCGTCATTAAAATGTCGGACTTACCTAATTTCGTCAAAGAACATGACATAATCAAGTCGTTTAGTGATTTTTCATTACTTTCTATTATGCTTAATGATTGTCGACTTACCAGAACCAAAACAGCTTACGTGCAATTCGTTAAGTCCGAAGACGCTAGACTCGCGCTGGAAAGAAAAGAAAGATACATTTTTGGCAGAAGAACAGCAACCGTCACAACTATATCAGTAGCAGAATATGAAAAGGATAAATTAGCACACAATGACAAATCACAAGAGCCGCCACCGCCGCAAAATGTGCCTCAGAACGAGCAACAACAAGAGGTGTCGGCACCTCGCGACCCGCGCCAGCGCCGCCAACAGTTTGACAGCGGACCTGGACCCGGACCTAAGGGCGGTCCCGCTGCGATGCAACCAGGACCACCTTTCTTTTCACCTCCATTTGGTCAACAACAAGGTTTCCCGGGGCAATTCCCTGGACCACAATTCGGAGGATTTCCAACTCCTGGTGGTGCTCCAATGGATCCTCGAACAGCTGTTTCTAACTGGGCCAACAGACCACAGTTCCCCAACCAAATGGATCAGATGGGAGGACCAAAGTCGAACGTCTCCACCGACATGGAGAACGAACCCCTCGACTGTGTCCTAATGAAAGGACTCCCGCGCGACGCGACAGACAGAACTATCGTTACTTTCCTATCGGATACGGGCGCAGTACCGGCCCGAATACATTTAATGTTAGATACAAACGGTATGCCCTCTGGCGATTGTTTCTGCGAGTTCCGTACGACACAGGAAGCTAGAATGGCTGTGACTAAACACGGACAAAACCTAGAAGGTTGTCGAGTCACCATAGACTTAGTTCCTCGCAGTGTCGTCGAGGAAGCTCTAGAGGGACCAAAACAACAAGATGGTCTCCTAGGAAGCGGTCCTCCACCCCCGCAGCAACAACAGTTCTTCGAGCCGAACCCGATGCGCGGCGGATACCGCGGAAGTTTTCGAGGGCGCGGCGGATTCGAAAGAGGAGGGTTCGACCGAGGAGGATTTAATCGCGGAGGCTTTGACGGACGCGGCAGTTACAGGGGTCGCGGCGGCTTCAACGACAGGGGCCGCGGGTACGACCGTGGACGAGGTCGCGGACGTGGCTTCGCTCGCGGAGGCAGCAGCGGCGGCGGCGGGGGGTTCAACGAGAACGTTCGGAACGATGACGAACACGATCCCGCGCTCGACGACTTCGGCGCTCCGGGGTGCGTCGTGTCGATGGAGAACGTGCCGTTCCGCGCTTCCATCGACGACATCATGAGCTTCTTCTCAGAGTTCGAGTTGACGCAAGACGACGTGATCCGTCGCTATAACGAGCGCGGGCAGCCCACGGGCGACGCGCGCGTGGCCTTCCGCACGCCCTTCGACGCTCAGCGCGCCGTCAAGACTCGCCACATGGACATGATCCACGACCGACGCATCAGTTTGTGTGTGCTATAGCCGCGAGACTCGCCCCCGCCCGCACTCTGTGTAAATATTCTTAATTTGTAGTTCATATCTGTTTATAGTGCAAGAACACTACCCACCGTGTGAATGGGACGATATGCTATGTTATTTCGAAGGCTACATAAATTGTAGCGACGTAATGGACATTATTTTGTATTATCTTAGTACCGTTTGAAATAATTAAAAGATAGGTTTATAATTAAAATCAGAGTTTTATTTCTCAAACGCAACACAGTATTACATACAATATCATTATTTGTGTACAAAAAAGAGCACTTTATAATAAAAGAGTGCTCGTGTTCAGGCGGAGCGCTCAACAAACGTACGCTCTGTCTATCCCCCGACTAGAACTGCAATCACTAAAGTCAACTCCGCCCGATCACTACCTATTATATTTACCATACCAATTACAATATACACAACATATACATGCAATTATATAGAACGTTAATTTATTAAAACTAATGGAAGATATTATTCGTTCCATAGATACATATTTTCAAGCATAGCAAGCATTCGTTTCAAACAGCCTGCGACAATAGAGTAATTTTTTTAACAAACCTTTCTTTGGGTGATTGAGTCCCAACCCTTCAAAATGGTTAACTTTGCAAAATCTATTCCTACTTTGGCTACAGATAAATTAGATAGATTTGTATATGAGAAAATAACTCAAGTTGTGATTTGCACTTTACAATAGACCTAATATAATACATAGGCATATGTTCGATCGATCCATAGATAATATTTATATAATAAACATTTCGAGATAAAAACTGTGTGGTTTAAAATTAATTAAAATAGAATGTTACAAGTAGAAAAAATATACGGAAAGAGGAAGTGTACTGAAAGAGATCGACTTTGGAATTTATAACTTAGATACTTAATTTGACTTGAGTCTTTCAATAATTCAAGATCCAAAAGTAAGAACCAAGACTCCTCCAAAAAGGACTTTTTGACATGTAGTTAAAAGACATCATCGACGTGAGATGCAGTTTGACAATCACGCCACTCCAATAAATTATATTGGGTATAGTCATACACAGCTTTCTGTTCAGTAATGACGTCTCAAGGAGGGCGTTACCAAGCTTTAAATGGTATCAAATATGACGTTACAGCTATTCGTGTCTGCAACGATAGACCACACGTCAAAGTGGCGCCAACTGGTGGCTATATTCTGCATACTAAATATGTAGGTATAAAATTTCCTTCAAGCCAAACCTTTCAGTATTTTATACGTGGTAGAGTAATAAACATCCAGATATTTTCATAGTTTCATTTAATTTTACAATAATTATTATTTATATGTTAGCACTATTCGCAAAAAACTATACAATACATCTTAATGAGATTTTAAATTATAGTGTAATCATTTTGTTTCTAGCTCATGAAGCTTTAAATCACAAACGATTGCCCGTAAACGTGCACCTTATACTTTTTACAAAAAAGTCTAAATTCCAATCACACATAAAAAGAAACATGGTGATGTATGTATATTGTAATAATATAAAACTAATTTACTAGTAAACCGTAGCAACACGAAAAGCATTCTCGTGCTGAAGAAATAAAATAGTATTTTAGTTAGGGGTCTTCCATTAATCACGTGAGGCTCGAAAGGGGGCATAGGGTTCAGAAAATTTAGCAAGTAGACCCCCCGTACTCGCTACACTCCCCTCCTCCCTAGTGATATTACGTAATTTTCTAGCATTCAATAATAATTTATACCTGTATTGAAAGGTAATTTTCTGAAAATATATTACGAGAGTCTGTCCAAAAAAAATACACGTATTATTGCCGGGGGCAGGGGGGGGCTGGTGTAAAACCTCACCACGGATCACGAGGGGGAGGAGAGGAGTGTATAAAAAAATTCGTTTGTTCTTTGCTTGGGATAATGTACCGAGTGCGGCAACACTTATACTTAGATATAAAAGGTCTCTGCTATAAGTTCCTTTAGAGGCGCCGCAAAAGTTCAGTTCGCGGTAAAATGACCGGCCCGGGCCGCCCCGTTGTTTGTTCTGAGCCTTATACGAATGTGGTGTACCTTACAAATACTTAACAACTAAATAAATAAATTTTATTCAATTAATGTAATATACATTTTAAAGTATTCGAAGAATTAAGGAAGCATCCATTTTATAGAAATTCTTCTACCAGAAGACATGCATTAACAATTTACAATTAAGAGGTAAGTAGAAAGCCTGAAGATTTCTCCGGCAGTTGTTTGTTCATTCATAGATTAAAATAATTTCAATAGATACCTTAATCACATACATAGCTAAACACACATACAAAATATATTATTTGTTTGCGCTACAGGAATTTTTTAAAACGATCGAAAGATAACGAAATTACATTTTCTTACATCTAATAAATACATTATGCAACTAGGTACAGTAAAGAGTTCCAAAAATGTAGTTACAATAAATTTTATATACTGGCAATTTGCATTTAATATGGTAGCTGTATAAAAAATAAAAATGCAAGACCATAGAGTTAGATCTGTAAATTAATCTGTTCAGTCGAAAAATTAAAAATACAAAAGATAAAGATATCGGAATGCAGTAGAAAGGAGATTGTATTTTATCTTTATTAAGGTACCTAAGGCGTTAATACTTTATAATAAAAATAATAATTTGGTTTGTAACAACCCAACTGCGAGTTGACAGACAGTGCAGACACAACAGTATTACTGTATAATCGTAGTTGGGCCGTGATATAAAACTGTTTGATGAAAATAATTTCCAACTACATGGTCCCTGTGAAGACGCTGTGGGCCAATATCTATTATGAGGTACACCTAATTACATTTCATCTAATAAATATGTTATTTGGAGATACATAGTTTATACCCAGTCTGTTAATTATATAATTAATAATCCAGGATGGCTATTCTAGCGCAATGATAATAATCTCGAATTTAACATGTTTTGTTAAGAAATATGTCGTTTCTCTTTCAAATATATCTAATAGTATCTCTAATACGCGAGGATACGGCCCTATGACCAATATTGCAAATATTTCTTTTATTTTTTCATATATCTTTCCAATAATAAAATAGAACAATTTTAAAGTAAAATTTTGACATAGTATACGGTTCCGCCGCCGCCGGCCCAACCGCCGAGCGTAGGTATGAAAAGTGAAGTAGATACATGAACTAAACTTCTGTACCTATTTTGTGTTTCTACCGCACAGTCCACTTAAGATATGGATAGAAATAATTATTCTCACAGTATTTAAATCTATTGAATTGTGCCTTGTTTTCGTTGAATTGGGTCAAAACAAAATCAACCCTATAATCTCTCTTATTACACAATTCATAATGTTTACCGTTCATCAAGTTTATGTCAGAAAGAATGAGAATTATGAGATTCATATTGCAAAACAGACCTTTAATTATTTATGCTAAAATTAATTTTCTACCGGACAGCATACAATATATATATAACAGAGAAATGATTGGCCCACAATAAAAGTTATTAAGAACTAAGTATTTCCACTATAAATAGCAACTACAATTTGGCTTTACTAAGAACTCAAAACTAAGTTTGGTCCGTCTAACTGTAGAATTAACAACACTTACACTACACATTGAGCTTACACTACGAATTTATTTAACTCTTTAGACTGAACGTAAGTTAGATCACAGTAAATACATTTTAAGATCATTTGTTCAAATTTTATATTGCATGTCCCGAAATGTTTTAGTCAACATGCCTAGGAAGATAAATGCAAGATTTAGGAAGATAAAAGCTATGTAAGAAATTACTTGAGTGTGTTGTGATGTGATCTAACTTATGATAGTCTTATTGGGGCACTGTTGAGCCGCTCAATGGCGCTAGACCAACTAGACTACGATACGACGCGAAAATAACACTAAATATTAATATTCGTGCAACGTTATGTTGTCCAGGGGTGGACAGTGAGTTTGTGGGGCCCTGGGGGGACCCCTATGGGGCCTGTCTTTATTATCAATTAACTGCCATTAAAAAAAACCCTGCCAAGTGTAATGTATATAATTATAAAAAGTAAAATATATGATTAAATAAATATTTTATAAACTTAACCATAGGTATGATTTTTTTAATTCATAATGTTTTCTATTAGGACTGCGGGCCTCTTATGGTCTGCAGCCCCTATAGCCCCTACATAGATCCGCCCCTGATGTTATCTATAGGCTGTTTATCCATTAACCGTGTTATTTACTAATGAATTATAATAGATTTTTTGTATTTTACCAACTGTTATAAAAATGTCAAAACTTGTCACAAAAATAGAATTAAGTTAATAAGTATGTAAAATGGTTATAATAGTGTCGTTTTATAATTTAAAATGACAACTAATACAAGCGTAATAAGTGTTTACTAAAGAAGACACGTAGGGATAAACAGAATAACAATTTTGTGAAATCAGTCGCAGAGTCCACTAGCGCCACTGCTATACCAAGCGTTTAAAACAATACCAACTATATCTACTGCAATAACTTCAATCGATATTGTCAATATTCATTACATTGACAATAGCAATTGCTTAGCAACATTTTAAGACATTATTTCGTAATCTCGATGACATTAATACATGTGCAGTTGGGCACAAGGGAATATTTTGCTCAACATTATTTTCGACATAGAATGGAGTTCGTATACCTTTCAGTAGAGATACACAAATGATTGTGTTTATAAAAAAATAATGATTTTTCCCTTTTAAGAATTATAATAGTAGACAAAATGATGTTCAACAATACTTATATAACTCTTCATATCTGTACAATAATATAAAAAAACCGCTATTTATAAATAAGGTGATAGCCTCAATCCTCCTGGAGGCCGTCTCCAATATACAAAATGATAAACTAATTATAATGCAACAACTAAACAAATTCTCTTTGTGTTCACAATGTGGTAGGTTCTAATATTAGCAGACTTAATCCCGCACTCAGAGACGTCAATTAGCAGTAATCTGTCATTAACACAATTTTTTCATTGAATTATAGTCTTTAGGCGTATAGACTTAAGTATTACACGTTTTTACTAAATAAACTTTAAAGTTAAGTAACATCTCTGAGTACGGTCATATAACCCTGAAACTTAGTTGACAGATTTTTGACACATTCTTCATATAAAATCTGTCACTTAAATTTCAGATACTGCATCAGACACTTATCTGCCAGAAGTGCAACAGAGCCGTACTGGGATTCATTCAATCACTGGGAGTACAAGTTGTTTCTAGTATAGGAGCAACCTAGGCAGACGAAACAGATTCAAATGAAAATACGCTATATCTGTGGTTATTAAAGGACAAATTTGCCTGCCGCTACGCCACCGCCCTTATGCTAAAGGCGACTATTTTATAAAAGCAAATTTAGAACTAGAGCCGAAAAATTAGGGAATATTTTTAAAAAGAGTCATTTTCTTTAAGTTCAAAATAGCGTTGTCTTAATACGGATATATAATATACGCTAATAAAGAATTATAGAAGAAGATAACTAGCATCGGTATAAACTCAGGGACTCTTTTAAAAAGTTTTCGACTCTAGCTGATTTGAACTTGCTTTTGTCACTTAGCCGCATTTTAGCTTATGGCCGGCAGTATAGTTTTGACAATCAAATCTTTAGAAGATTCAAGTATAAATGCTAGTAGCTTCAGTGCATAAGCTGAGCGTCGTGTACGGTTGTCTAAAGCTCTGGTTTCCTCCAAAAGCGGTGTCGTCATTAACGGGCGCAATATGATGGCCGCAAAAAGACGGCCGTCGAAGTCTCTAACATTCCACGTGCCTACGGTCACGGTGAACAGACCACAAAGTACGTGTCAACGGTTGCAAATGGACGACCTTGATTTAGCGTTACTCGTATATTTGGAAAATGAGCAATCATCAGAAGACGAAAATAATCGTATGGAGGAAAATTATTTATACAAAGCTCGTTCTACCGAAGGTGCTTTTAAAATTTCAGCGCGTCGTCGTTTACACTGCAATGACGAAAAGTTTAGGGAATACTTTCGTCTTACACCAGTTTTATTTGATTACGTATTAAATCAAATAAGAGATGAGTTATACCATACAACAGACATCACCGCTATCGAAAAAAATGTTCACAGACCATTCGACACCGACATGACGGCCGTCATGCAAATGGCGGCACCGCTGTTTAACGTTTCGGTGTTTGAAGACGTTCTCTAGGAAACCGCACCATCTTGTTTTTATGGACAACGTTTCAGTGACGTCGTTCGACGTTATATAGTGGCCGATAAATGACGGTACCGCTATCCTAGGAAACCAGAGCTTTAGCGGAATTGTTTCGTCATTTAGTACCGTATTTGTTTCCCCACAATGAAATATTATTTATGCATACGTACACAGGGCACACCTGCCGACTGTTGTGACATTGATACTAAATGTGATGACTTTCAATTCTATGTGTCCCTGAAAGTAAAATTTATAGGTAATTTATTATATGTATAAAAAATTATAGGTAATTTATTATATTATAGTTAATTTGAAGAAGAAATTTTGATAAGAATGCTTTCAGAAAAAGTCCACATTAAAATTGTATATTTTAAAGAGCTGCGCATTTGAAATTATTGATCATTCTATCACGGCCTGTGAAGCCACTATACGAGACATAGTGATCCATTATGGCACGCATGCCAAAGATGGCACACAGAATAAACTTCTTGTTGCGAAAATCTAAGGAATTTATGTGTTTGTCTGAAAAATTGTATCCATTTATACAAATAAATAAATTTGGAGTGTCTGTTTGTAATATTAAAATAACCACTTTTTATTACATGCATATGAATGTAGGTATATATTTTATGGTACATAAACCAAATTAACATTTTTTTTATTTTTGTCTGTTTGTTCCGGCTAATCTCTGGAACAGTTGGACCAATTTTGACGGGACTTTCACTGGCAGATAGCTGTTAAAATAAGGAGTAATTTAGGCTACTTATATTTCAGAAAAAAATATTATAAAAAGTAATGTTGCTTTTATTCACGCGGACCAAGTCGCGGGTACATTCATAAACCAAGGTTGGCCATTCCTTCACCAAACACTGCATAGTACAAGTAAGTTGACATCCCGTGAGCTGGTACTTTTTGTACTTACTTTCTACTCTTCGACCTGGTGGGTGAACTGTGGTTGGAGCTCTGCGGAGAGTCGCTCAGCTCTGAACCAGAGCTACGTACGTCACCCTTCATCTGTTAATGATAACATTACACAAACATTTTTCAACATTGACTGGCCTGTTGGTCTAGTGGTTATTGACCCTGACTGCTAAGC
Organism: Laspeyria flexula; assembly: GCA_905147015.1. NCBI lineage: Eukaryota > Metazoa > Arthropoda > Insecta > Lepidoptera > Erebidae > Laspeyria > Laspeyria flexula. The sequence goes on along the minus strand of LR989969.1, from coordinate 6,596,803 downwards.
CGGAGGTCGTGGGTTCGATCCCCACCCAGGACAAATCTTTGTGTGATGAGCATAAAGGTTTGTTCTGTGTCTGGGTGTAATTTATCTATAATATGTATTTTAAAAAAAAATGTATTTAAGTAGTATATTAGTTGTTTAGTACCTATAACACAAGCAAATATAATTGCTTACTTTGGGACTAGATGGCGCTGTGTGAATGTGGTAGAATATTATTATTATTACATATTTACATAAAAACATACATTACTCAACAAATATTTTGTGTAACACATTTGTATTGGCAACTATATTCATTCTAATTTCATTTAGATAATATCCCCCTTATTACAAAATGTGGACTAAGTATTAAACCAGGTTTAAAATGACAACTTTGACTGGCCTGTTGGTCTAGTGGTTAGTGACCCTGACTGCTAAGCCGGAGGTCGTGGGTTCGATCCCCACCCAGGACAAATCTTTGTGTGATCAGCATAAAGGTTTGTTCTGTGTCTGGGTGTAATTTATCTATAATATGTATGTATTTATAAAAAATAAAAAATAAAAAAAATTATATAAGTAGTATATCAGTTGTTTAGTACCCATAACACAAGCAAATATAATTGCTTACTTTGGGACTAGATGGCGCTGTGTAAATGTGGTAGAATATTATTATTATATTATATTATAACTTTGACACTAAAACAATGGCTTATGTCAATTTAAACCTGGTTTAATACTTAGTCCGTATTTTGTAATAAGGGGTATAAGTTTTAATCTTAATTTTCGTCAACCATAATAATTTGTAGGTACTTACTAATATTTAAACTTAGAAACCATTGAGGGCGAAATGTTATAAACATTTACTATTAGATATTATCAGTAAAATCGTTTTTAAAAACTTTTAAACTTTCACGGCAAGAACACTTATTTCATTTATACTAATATTATAAAGCTGAAAAGTTTGATTGTTTGTTTGAACGCGCTAATATCAGGAACTGCTGTTCCGATTTAAAAAAATATTTTAGTGTTGGATAACCAATTTATCGAGGAAGGTTATAGGCTATATAACATCACGCTACAGCCAATAGGAGCTGAGCAGTGGCCAAACAAAAGCGACGGGAGCGAAGCCCCGCCCGACTTATATTTATATTATGTAACGCATTACGTAATCACGAATACTAGGCGTAGATCATTTACATAATAATTGAATAAAATGGTTCTTATCAACACATGATGCGATGGTGGCTGAATGGGCTGAATGTAACACTTATGAAAGTCACAAGTTAAGAATGTAACAGGTTATCTGAAAAGTAGTGTCAGCAAATTTTCCTACGACCAGTTCGCTGACGGGGTGGAGCTATGGAAAGAACTGGCAAGAAACTCACGCCACTCTTTTTTTAAAATGGATAGTTAATGCTAGTTATTTTCTTCTATAATATAATATAATAATATTCTACCACATTCACACAGCGCCATCTAGTCCCATATTAAGCAATTATATTTGCTTGTGTTATGGGTACTAAGCAACTGATATTGTACTTAATTTTTTTTTTTTGTAAATATATACATATTAGCAGTACCAATGTGGATTTCACTTTGTCGAATTTGTATGTACTAGTCGAGTGACTTACCATCTGCTAATAGTGAAGGAAAACATCGTGAGGTTTCCTCACATACCCTAGATGAAATTTTAAGTGTATATCTGATCCACCAACCTGCATTAGGCCAGCGTGTGTGGATTATTGATTAAATCCTCTGAACTCTCTAGATAGAAGATAGAGGAAACCCGAGTCCAGCATGGGTTGCTGATGATATCTACACAGTAACAAGGTGCCCCGACTGACCTGTCCAACTTGCAGCGCGATGTAAGCTATCTGCAGTATAAGCCAGGTCCACACAATATGCAGCACTAACAGAAGACACAGCAGAGAGTTGAAGATGTAATACGCGGGGAACATCGGCGTTATCATCGGAGCACGGATCGATGTGCTGGAAAAGTACAAGCATATTTATAAGAGCATGTCACGATAAAATATATTCTGTTATTATCACAATAAGGTTTATATTTGTATAGTAAATTTTGTTTTTAGATTTTTTACTTACTAAGGTATATGAAATTAAAATACTCAGCTATTTAAACAATTGAACTTTATACAAGACGATAATCTATACTTATATTATACAGCTGAAGAGTTTGTTTGTTTGTTTGAACGCTAGGATCTCAGGAACTACTGGTCCGATTTGGAAATGCTTTTAGTGTTGGATAGCCCATTTATCGAGGAAGGTTATAGGCTATAACATCACATTAAAGCCAATAGGAGCTGTGCAGTGTTCAAACAAAGATCAACGGGAGCGAAGCCCCGCGTGACATCTAGTGTACATATATTTATTTACTAGCTGTGCCCGCGACTTCGTTCGCGTGGGCAACTAATTCCGTACTCGTGGAGATTTTTTGTTTACGGAACGCTGATATTTTTTCTAAAATAAAAGTAGCTTAAGTTACTCCTTGTGACATTAGCTATCCGCCAGTGAAAGTCCCGCCGAAATCGGTCCAGCCGTTCCAAAGATTATTTTAGTAAAAATTGTAATATATTTTGGTTTATGTACCGTATATACATTCATATGCATATAGTTAAAAGCGGTTATTTTATTATTACAAACAAACACACTAATTTTATTTATTTTTATAGATTTATTGCGGTTAGAAGCCTACCTCCATATGAGGTAGAATGGGTATATGCCGACTCTGGTAGCTGTCCACACCAAGATCAGCAACAGGAACATGGTGTCGCACAACTTCTGGTACTTCGCGTACTTCGAAGCCTTCACCAACTGAAATTATTAAAATAACGCATCAGACCTATATCTTTAAGAAGTATATCATATTATACACGAGTCGAAAATATATAATAAAATAATAATAATAAAATCTTTATTGCAACGATAATTTAAGACGTAAACTTAGAAGCCCCGCCTCCTGAACTAGATTAATAAATCTTGTATCTCAGGAGACAGTTCCTTTCCACAATACATTGCACCTTATATATTTTCATTACATTTCTCCCAAAAGGCTATAGACCACATTAACAAAACACAACATTGTCTAAAACTGGCTGGTAGACAATCCCTTTGGCAATAACCACAAAGTTTAAAAAAAATAATTTTAGTTTGTGTTATTTACCTGTGATAAGGCGCAGGTGTTTATTCATCATTTCAAGTAACTGTAAAGTATATAAAAAAGTACCTCAACGAATACATCCGCACAGTCGTGTAACAGCAGCACGAGCGTGCCGATCCTGTGCAGGTTGCAGACCCAGCTGAACGACAAGAGAGCGATAGTGGCGATGTGGTGCACGAACATCTGCCAGAAGTCCTTCCGCCGCACGTCCGTGAACTGAGACATGGTGAGTGACCAGTAGAACGCTGCCGAGATCATGTAGTACCACCACACGTCGTTTGTCACGCCCTGCAATTCAACAAGCCTTTGTTTAGATCAGGATTGGTCAAGCTCTTCGGCAGGAGAGCAACCTAGTAAAGACAAATTTACAACAGGCCTCACTAACACTTTTCTGTAAATATGGACAACTAAAAAAAAAAATATTTATTCTGTTCTCACAATACATATACATAGACGTGGACACTCACTGCAGGACTAGCCCACAAACTAAAAGTCACTCAGCGAGCTATGGAACGACCTATGCTCGGCGTCTCTCTGAAGGACAAACTTCGCAACGAGGTAATCCGACAAAGTTCCCGACATAGCTCTTAGAATAAGTAAGTAGAAGTGACAGTGGGCTGGTCATAATCTGCAGAAGGACCGATGGACGGTGGAACAGCGTGTCCTAGAGTAGAGACCGCCACTCGGCAAGCGTAGAGTAGGACGCCCCCCAACTAGATGGTCCGACGACCGAAAAAAGGTCGCTCGTGCTGACTGGATGCGGAAGGCGGAGGACAGAGTGCTATGGCGCGTGTTAGAAGAGGCCTACGTCCAGCAGTGGACTGCAATAGGCTGAAATGATGAATGATGACAATACATACTCTTACTTTTATGTAAATTTACTTGCAACAAAACATTCACCCCCCGTTTTGTTAAGAAGAAATTTAACAGATAAATGCTCACTCCCCGTGGTATTATTTTTATCACTCTACTAGATTTTGCCCAGGGCTTAGCTCAGCTCCTATTCGCCGTAACGCGATGTTATAACCTATACTGAACTATAGCCTACCTTAATAAATGGGCTATCTAACACAAATCGGACCAGTAGTTCAGTCAACCAAACAAAGAAACTATTGAGCTTGTGCGTGTAAATATATAAATAAATAATAGAAAGACGAGAAATGCTTGAAATTATAGTCAATTCGCAGCGAACTTCACCCTTCGAGACATCATCATTTTCTTATTGATCGTAACATTCGTAACTCATTTTAATAGTGTTATCGATATGTTAGTTGCGTGAAACAATGGACTTGTATTTACTATAGAATAGTATAGTAATAATTGTTAGGTATGTGTGCTTTATATCCGCATACAAAATTATGCAAAATTATTTTATTTATTAAATAGTAACTTATTTACTATTATATAATTGATTTGATAATTTTTTTTTGTATTGTTAAGTTTGTATGAGAAAGAATTATAGTTTTTTTTACAAACTATGCTAAGCCAAGCATTATAGTATGAGTGTTAAAGAGTATGCATTACTTGAGAACGTCGCGGCCGTTTTCTTTTTTTTTTTTCATTCTAATTGTTACGTTTATGAGAAAGAATTATAGATTTTACAAAGAAAATAATTATGAATAAGTCCGATAGAAATCACAATGGACACTGAAAATGTAATATTATTTATACGTTTTATAACAATATTATTATTGTATACAGACATTTTAGCATTGTTTACTTTACATTGACGCTAAAATTGGTCTACAGAGTGGCTTGAATATAATTTTTACTTCATCCAACCGTATTACAGAATGTTATCTACTGAATTGTATCAGAAATCACCGACACTTTCACCAGATTTCACTTTAGCACATAAATCACTACAACAGTAGGTACTTAGTAAAACGAACAAGATAATTTTTCTCTAGAACAAGCTGATTTGAAACAACTAAATCAATTTACATAATTATCAACTATTAACACATACTAATTGTACTATTCAGAGTGTTTAACACATATTTAGAACCGTAGTTTTGTGTTTCTTGGTGATTATATTAGGTACCTACTCGTGTTTAACATTTCATAGTTTTCGTATTTCATTCACAAATCAAATTAGTTTTATTGTGAATCACAGGTACATAGGATGTTACAATGGTGTATATTAGGTTCAGCCATGACCCGCCATTAGGGCATACAATATTTGTCACTAATAATTTCAATTTTCAATGTCCAACAAATTACGATAATAAGATTAAATTGTACATACATATCATATCATAAAATAATTAATAAAATCCACAATGAGATGTATAAAAATAACTACGTCAAAGATTATCATTTAAAAAGTCCTTAATAGAGTAGTAACATTTCTCTGTTAGTAGCTTGTGCAGGAGCCTTTTAAAAGTATTAGTATCCCTGCAATTTTTTATTTCTGATGGAATTTTATTGTATATTTTAGGACCGATACAGAATACACTTTCAGCCTTAAGCTTTTGCTCACATGGGTTATTCTGGTTATCCACCCTAAAAGAGCCACCCTAATGTGGATACTCGGAAACGCGTGTCCGCCTATCCACCCTGAATGGGGTTGATAATCGGAAGACACTCTCTGATTTGACCTTAGGGTGGATAAATGGAATAAGCCGTTCACGTTATACCTACTCGGCAAGTAAAAATGTCACAAATACTTTCTCCTACATCATCATCATCATCATATCAGCCCAATGACGTCCACTGTTGAACATAGGCCTCACCTAATTTCCGCCTAATAGCGTAATAATTATGTTCTTTTTCATACTTTGTTATGGAATTTAGACTAAAATACACGAAACGTAATATAATTTGAAGGTTTTATTTTTACCCTGACTGTCAAAGGGAGAGTAATTATATTATAGTAGCTTTTGCCCGCGACTTCGTTCGCGTAGATTTCGATATTACATAGGTCTTTGTTTGCAATTCATTAATAATATATAATAATATAATTTAATATAGTTCTAAATGATAGTTATTAGAAAACCACTGCTAGCAGGTACGAGTAGAAAACTGTAAAATTAAATTTTATTAAAATAAATGACTTACATGATGAGGATAGTTGACGTAACACTGGTCGATATCCCAGAGCCATTCCTTGTCCCACAGCGTGATGATGCCGAAGCTGAAGTTGCACACGTAGAAGCATACCTTCCAGGCGTTCTCGCAGAACTTGACCAGAGTCGAGGGCTTGTCCTGTGCGCGCCGGTGTCGGAACCAACGGTCTACCTCACGCTCCGTCAAATCTAACTTCTTGGCTAGCTGTTTCGGCTGAAAATCGTATTATTTTAAAAATCAATTTCCATTTTATATATAATATAAACTATACTAATATTGCATCGGTGGCGCAGCGGGAAGTGTATACGACTGCTGTGCAAGAGGTCCCGGGTTCGATTCCCGGGTCAGGTGAAAATGGTATTGGGTTTTTCTATCATGATATTCCAGTATTGAGATATTCCCGGAGTTTGGTAAGCAAATGTTCTCGGTTGATGACAATAGGTTCGCCCCCTATTTCATGGGACCAAATATAGCTGGCGAAATGTGGGTGTAAAACACCTCTGCCTAACCCTTCGGGGAAAAAGGCGTAATACTAAGAACTAATATTATAAAGCTGAAGAGTTTGTTTGTTTGGTTTTACGCTCTCTCAGGAACTACTGGTCTAATTAAAAAAAAATAATATTTTTGTGTTGGACAGCCTATTTACCTATCGAGGAAGGCTATAGGAGGCTATAATAATTTCACGCTACGGCCAATAAGAGAGGTCAAACAAAGAACGACGGGAGCGAATCCCGAATAGATATTACAATACATCATAATAATAGCCTCGTAGGCACAGCGGTGTGTATACGAATGTTGCGCAAGAAGGCCTGGGTTTTAATACCCGGGTCGGATAAAAATGAATTTTAATTTTCTGTCATGAAATTCTTCAGCCCGGAGCTTAGCAATAGGCTCTTCCACTATAACATGGGACCAAAATTGCTGGCTAATTTTTCGAGGAAAAACGAGTGACGCTAAGTCATATTAAATTTTAAAAACACTGCTTTGCCCGTGGCGAAACTTAACTTAAAGATAGTCTAGGATATGATACACCTTGGCGGGGGCCCCACCTTGGGAGCTGGAGGCCATCGTGCTGGCCAACGTGTACAGGCTTCAGCTCAGCTCTTTCAGCTCTTCACAGTTCCGCAGCCGAGGGCAAGAGCCCTCACCGGAGGAACTGCGCCACCTGCGGGGCCGATCTCGAGAGGCCCTGTTTCACGGGTGGCAGCAGCGGCTTGCGGAACCGAGCGCCGGTCACCGCACGATCGAGGCCATTCGGCCCGTTCTCAGAGAATGGGCCGAAAGAAGGCGCGGGGCGCTGACCTTTCGCCTGGCGCAGGTGCTCTCGGGGCATGGTTGCTTCGGGAGGTACCTGTGCCGGGTCGCGAGGAGGGAGCCGCAATGTATCTGTCATCATTGCGGCTCCCCGGAGGACACAGCCCAGCACACCCTCGAGGTGTGCGGGGCGTGGGCGGGTCAGCGCGCTGCACTGGCCTCGATCATAGGCGAGGATCTCTCGCTCCCAGCAGTGGTGAAGGCCATGCTGGAGAGCGAGACGAACTGGGGAGCAGTGCTCTCCTTCTGCGAAGAGGTGATGAGGCAGAAGGAGGAGGCGGAACGGCAGAGGGAAGACGATGCCCTCAGTGACCCGATCCACCATCGAAGGGTAGGCGGGAGAAGGCGGGCATACGCCCGCGACCTCCCGCCGTAAAAGCCCGAGAAGAGGACGCGCCCGGCTGAGCGCGTCCGCCACGCCAGGACCGGCCGACTTTGGGGGAAGTCGACCGCGAGCGTTTTCTGGTGACGTGTGCGTGTTCCCGCACGTCACCGCCGGAGCTGAGCTCCGGCAGAGAGGGGGCCCGTAGCGGGCCATCGTCGCTGTGGTCGCGGACGAATGTTCCTGCGCTCCCGTGACCACAGCAGAGCGCGACGAGAGGAACACCTTGGGGTTTTAGTGGGTGCGAGTGCACATAACCCCTCGGTTCTTTCCCCAAGACCGAGGGGTATGCGTCAGGCATTTCCCCAAGTAAAAAAAAAAAAAAAAAAAAGGATATGATACACCAAAGAAAAGATAAGATCTCTTCTTCTATCTTTACATTCTAGACTACCTTCAGGTTGAGGTTCGTCTAGATCCATTCAGAGGTTTAGCCGAGAAAACCTTACAGACGGACAGAGATTATATATTAGTATAGAATAGCCGAGTCACGTTAACTGAGTATGTTGACAAACACAATATCGAAGTAAAGGAAATCCATTAGGAAAGTGTATTCGCGCCACTGATGCATAAACATGTACAGTCAGACATGTCCAATGTGCGAAGACGTTAATTACGAAATAAAACTTTCATTTAAATTCTTTGGGAAATAATTTTACCATTACCAATGAGTAATACACTATCTATACAAATAAATAAAATTGGAGTGTCTGTATGTAATATTAAAATAACCGCTTTCTACTACACGCATATGAATGTATATACGGTACATAAAACAATTTTTTTTTTTTCAATTTTTGTTTGTCTGTCTGTTTGTTCAGGCTAATCTCTGGAACGGCTGGACCGATTGCGACGGTACTTTCACTGGCGGATAGCTAATGTCAAAAGGAGTAACTTAGGCAACTTTGGTTTTGAAAAAATATCAGGGTTCCGTAAAAAAAATTAAAACTCCATGAATGCGGGATAAGTTGTCCACGTGAACGAAGTTGCGGGCACAGCTAATCATGATATATACCTAATGATTTATTAAATCAGGGTATTGTGATAGTTTTACATAAACCCGATCGGTCTAGGTGTAAAGCTTTGCTAATTGGAATGGGCTGGTGATAAGAAACTAAAGGCGCTGATTTAATTGTTTCTTGAAAAACCTACATGTTTTACAAACACACAATCATTCTAGTAGGTATTTCAATAGTTGCAGAGTTTTTTTTATGGTCACGACATAATCACACTGAATCATCTAAACAAAAATACCAATTACATAAAACAAGTAATGAATAAAAGAAAGAAACTGGTACACTGGGAGACGAAGTGGACAACCAAACGAAAAAAAGAAAGAAAAATATTTATTTTGTTCTCACAATACATAACTGGAAAAAATATTATCAATGTAGTGAAACTTAATTTGGATTTATCTATTATTATTTACTTTCTGCTTTAATATATGTATGTGCGAGACAACTTTGACTGGCCTGTTGGTCTAGTGGTTAGTGATCCTGACTGCTAAGCCGGAGGTCGTGGGTTCGATCCCCACCCAAGACAAATCTTTGTGTGATGAGCATAAAGGTTTGTTCTGTGTCTGGGTGTAATTTATCTATAATATGTATGTATTTACAAAAAAAAAAATGTATTTAAGTTGTTTAGTACCCATAACACAAGCAAATATAATTGCTTAATTTGGGACTAGATGGCGCTGTGTAAATGTGGTAGAATATTAATATAATATTAAATATTATTAAACATGGTCTTAACTCAGCAAAAATCTGCCTCGAAATAGATCAAAGATCAAGGCAGCGCTGGTCAATGAATCAACCAATAAAAATATAATATACCTACTCGTACGATCAAAAATAACCACGGGAAACGGATAAACATATAACAGATAAGAAAACAGACGTATGTTGTAATAAAATGTCTATATCGAATGATTCCAGGTTATTTTTATTTGCTAGTTATTAATATCAACCTTCAAAATATAGTCTCCTCAGTGTTCTTCATTATGGCTTGTGGTATCGCCAACGAACTTGAGTACTCATCCAGTACTAAGTGACCACGCGAGCGCGGCGGTACAAATAGATGGATGGACGTGTTTTTAATTTATAATAAATTATAAATCATACTTATTCAAAATCTAACAAAACCAGATTCTAGGTTTATGTTTTCTTGAGAGGTTGATGTTTTTTTTCGTATCATTCGATAAAAATTGAAGCCATAAAATTGGATCTCCTGAACAATTTAGTGCCATTTTGGTAGTATTTTTTACATATTAAGTAAGTAGAATTATACGAGACCAGATTTTAAAACGCATAATGTAGATTAATAATGTATTTTTCTTGCAGTCATTTGTCTATAAATGCCTTTATAATATTGGATTTAGTACACCTTTTTTCACACACATTTTTTGCCATTAGCCTTAAATCATTATCAAAGTAAGGCAGCGTGTCAGTTAAGTTCTAAAACGTTATCTATAAGCGCGGTCTTACTTCCAAGCTTTTATTTACTCGACACACATTCAAATTATAATATTTGATTTGACAAACACCTCATGTTGAACAGCCACTTATAAGTTGTAAATTCTTTATCGTTATCATAAGTAGCGATTACATACGTATTAAATATCATCCGATTGCTCTATTTACGCTGTTTTCGAGCCACTTCATTTAATGACATGTATTGCTGAGTATAATTTATCATAAGCAAACTAAATTACATCCTCTATCGATTTCCCCTACGAACGTTACAACGGAGGTTACTTATTAATACTTTTGGGTTAGATACCATAAGAGGCTTCTGGCTACGTTGATGAGTTACTACTGATCTAATTTAGCGCCCACACATACCTACAATTAGAATTAAAGCTGTGCTACATGGTTATAAACTTGCCTTCCACAGAGGTGCCCTTGGTGGATTCCAACCGTGTAGCCGACTGTTGTAAACCAAATTTTATACAAACTACGCGGATAGCAACCAAGCTCCCACCACAGTCACTCTGTTGGAACGCAAGTTTATAACCGTGTAGATGGGCTATTACTTCTAGGGTATATGTTTGATGAGTTTCCTCACGATGTTTTCCTTCACTGTCAAACAGATGGTAAGTCACGTGACTAGATATATAAATTCCACAAAGTGAAATCCACATTGGTACCTGTCGGAACTGAACTCGGATCGTATGACTTGCATGTCAATTATCCGTTCGGCTACCATCGCTTGTAAAGGTTACTTAACTTTTTAATTAATTGACGTTACAGCAACACTTACCTCCTTAACTTTAGAATGATTCCTGTAAATGTTCTCAAGTTCAGGTATATTCGACACTTTCCTCGGTTTTGATTTCTTTATACCTAAGTATATACCGAAAGGCGCAAGCACCAATCTGAAAAAAAAAGACATACTTAAGCAATAAATAAATTAGATGTAAGTATTCGCTTCTTCTCCATGGCTTCATAATATGAATAAGAATTGATGAATTGTCCTAATGGTCAATTTGTGAAAGTTTCAATTTGTACACACACACACACTTGAAAATAATGAAGAAATAGCATAGCTCTCCGAATAGGGTTTGTAGATTCTATTCTAAACTTTATGTTAGGCCTACGAATATGTTAGGCGCTGCAAGTTTGATTTTATCTTTTAGGTTGCAAGGTAATAATGAATGAAAGGACATCCTTCTCGGAACAGAAAACTGGCTCCTGTACCGTATACAATGGCACTAAAAATACATATTATATTTATTTTTCAGAAGTGCTGTCTACTCAAGTGTGAAGATGAAAATGAAATAAAAATTTGTTGCAGAAATATATTTACAAAAAAAAAAAAAAATTTTTACAAGCGTTAAGAAATGTGAAAGGAAACGTTGGAAGGGGAAGACCTACAAGAACGTACCATGACCAAATAGGTGACGCTCTAAAGAAGGGACAGATCAGGAGTACCCTCAACCGGCGAGAATGCATGAAAACTAATGAAAAGACTGATGAATGAGGAAGCCAGAGATGTACGTCAGAATCGTAGCAAGTGGAGGAAATGGTCTCTGCCTACTCCTCTGTTGGGAAAGAGGCGTGATCTATATGTTTGTATGTATTAAGAAATATGAATAAAATGAGCTGACTTGATTAACTGACAGATACATGGTTTGCGAGGAAGGTTATTGATCCAAACTTTCCGCGCTTGTTGCTCTGGAGTTATAATTACTTCTGGAGTCGCTGACCTTGATAGTTTTGTAAAGAATCACTAAGACTATCTCCTGTTGTCGGTATCGAGAGGTCTACATCCATCCTTTATTACCGTTTGCTAACAGCATAAGTGGTTCCCTCGACTTTTCATCACAAATGTTCATACATGATACGGCCTGCGGTACAGTAACTGATGATTACTACTAAGAAGGCGAAGGGTAAAGTGCAAAAAGTATTAATTAGCAACAGAATAAAAAATAAAAAAAGTTACTATATACTAACAAGCTTAAATTACGGTAATTTTCAGAAGAAATGTCAGCAGGCTGCGCAAATATAATTGACGTATTGAGTGACGTATAATATGTGGGTGTTTGGGAATGTAGGTCAACGTCGACTATATTATGTCATATTTCTAAGTAATGACCTTCACGTACATTGCTGTTTCCTAAGCGGACGAAATAGGCACAAATACCCAATATGCTTTTAGTAAGTCTGTCCCTAACATTCGCACGAATACGCGAACTCGTAATTGTAGGACGGCATTCACAATATAATGTTTATGCAAAGATTCTATATTAGGTATACAGAATTTGAAATATTCTTACAATGTAAAAATATTTTCACATAACTGTGAGGAAACAATGACAAATATGTATCTAGATACAGAATCTAGATACCTACAATGTTTTGTAACGACGGCGACGATAATTCCAAATTATGTAACACTTGTCTTGTGAATATTTTTTAACAATAAGAAGCAGTTTTTCGTATATGTATAAAAATAAAATAACACCGTGAATATTGTAATTTTATACATACTTTTAGTGGGCGTATAAGTACTTATAAGCCATTTCAATATTAGAGCAATGACCGGACCATAATGTCACATTAAATATATTTATTTCCGAGCAATGTGAAAATTAACTGCCTCGGTGGCACAGCGAGAAGTGTATACGACTGCTATGCAAGAGGTCCCGGGTTCGATTCCCGGGTCAGGTAAAAATGGTATTGGGTTTTTCTATCAGGAAATTCCAGTATTTAAATTTTCCCGAAGTTTGGTAAACAAATGTTCCCGGTTGATGACAATAGGCTCGCCACCTATTTCATGGGACCAAACATAGCTGGCGAAATGTGGGTGTGAGACACCTGCCTACCCCTTCGGGGAAAAAGGCGTGATGTTATGTTATGTTATGTGAAAATTAATTATAGGTACATACCTATTGTTTAGTAGATATAGGTACTAAGCGACATAATTTATTTTTCATTACAAAAACACAGTGAACTTATTTCTCATAAATCGCAAGACTTACACACGATAAACTTCATTATGTACCTACCTACCTATTTACTCATCAGTCTCATCACACTTACGAAGCCATTGGCATATATATTACTTGATAATTAAATACGAGACATTAATATATTTACTTACCTACTTAACATTAAACACAATTATCACGTCTGAAGGAGTAATCGCATACAAAAAGCCAAATATCTATGTAGAAAAAATTGGGAAATTGAAAAAGTTGATTTCCGAATTTCCATCGTGTACGTACCTATGTGCGTGTGTTATCAGAAGGTCGAAGTTTAAAATTAATGAGAAACATTTTAAATACTGGAAATTATGTTGATGATGATTTTATATAATATGATGGTTTGTTGTGAGTCTGGATGTAATTTATCTATAATATGTATGTATTTACAAAAAAAATATGTATTTAAGTAGTATATCAGTTGTTTAGTACCCATAACACAAGCAAATATAATTGCTTACTTTGGGACTAGATGGCGCTGTGTGAATGTGGTAGAATATTATTATTATTATTATTCATTTTTATCTTACGATCTTCCAAATCGATTGATGTGAATGTGACGCGTCGAACGTCGAACATTCCTAAAAGAACTATTCAATCAAGAGATCGTAGCAACTGATAAAATTAGAGACATGAAATAAACTTGATATTTTATTACTCCAGTGACGTTTATCCGGCCCTTGGCCGACATTCGTACTAACATTAACATAAAGAAGGAGTACAAAAATAGTCCATAGATATAATTATATATAAGTGCGGTAGGCTGGTTTATATTGTTCTCGGCCGTATCTAGGGCGGAGCAGTTACCAACGTAATAGCTTCCCTTGAATAATCTTGGACTATCTGATTGTTTACATCTCCATTTACGAAACAATCATAGTAAACCTACATTTTTGAACATTCCTTACTTTCAGATGTTTTGTAAACAAAAACCTATTACAACTTGGATCAACTGTCAACCAAAAATATTCGCAATCAGATACAGTAATAATAAGATAGTAAAGTCTACAAATATCTAGTCAATCAAGAGTGGACTGAACTTCAGACAGTCAGACGAATTGCTTGCAAGTCATTCACTCTACAATATTTGTAAGTAAGTAAGTAGTCTACTCCACCCCAGCCGCTGCGCTGGTCGCCTCTTCTATTTAACACAATGAACAGGAAAATTTGTTCGGTTCAGTAATTTAAATTCACCGCTCTGGCTGCTACGTAATTCAAAAATTCTTTCACGATGTTTTTGTATTTACATAAAAACAAAACAATAAGATAACGTAACTACTGGTGTGGTCTGTCTGATAAACAGTAAATACATATACCTCAACAGTTAAGTTGTTTCATCACTTTGAACAAGAAACACGAAAATACAAAGAATGCGAGATAGGTATTTAAGGCGCGGTTTTCTGAACGCCGTGAGTACGGATGTGGTGTAGACGTGACGCTGCATTTTTGGTAATAAACAAGTTAATCCAGGTTTTTATTAGGATATCTACTGAAAAGTCTTGTGAAGTCTGTTAAAATTTACGTAAAAAGGGAAGCCTACCGTTAATAAGATTTAGGCTATGAATGAATAACCACGGTTGCATAGCTTGCTAGGTAAATGTTTGACTGATATTTACCAAACATATAAGCAGAATAGATATTTAAATGACTAAGTTGAGGATGCATATTTGCACAAGTTCACCGTGATGTTTACAAGTTATATATTATGGATAATATGGATAGTTATAGGTTATATGTATGAGTGATCATGGTTAACCTTAGTAATAATCTTTGGCAAAATACATGACACTCATCCTAAAACTTCAGAGTGTTGTGACCTAATCGCTCGATCAACTGAATCAGTGACCATGGTTACGCTCTACAAAGTATGAATTTGCTGAAATTAGCAAACCAAGCCATGTTTTGTGTAAAAAAAAAAGCTTTTTTATTCAAGATAGAATGTTCCACTGTCGTAATAAACACTGGCTTCAGTTGGTATTAGTTTTTAATCAAACTCGACAAGGCTTCACACTTTACAGGCGAGGGACATGGGAGAAGTATCATACGAATCGTCATCGCTATCTGCAAATAATGTACCTATAGCACAACATCGCTGCTCAGGCGACCTACTTTCTTATTTTCTATCTTACAGGGGGTAAACATAATAGGTAGGTTGTAGAAGCGATATTTAGATAATATTACAGATCAATTTAACTCATTCTATTAATTAGGTACAGCATTAAATTTATTACACAACCAATTTAGACCCGTATTTAAAAACGGAAACAAATACTTTGTTCGCCAAAATATGTTTTGTCCACACCATTCACGTTTGTCTAAATTACTATGTGAAAATTTTTACCAATTTTTTTTTAATAATAGGCTTTAATAGGCTGATGTTTAGCTGCTTACCAAATTTAGTAAAAACTAAATTTACTAAGCGCTTACACTACAGCCTTTAAAAACCGATACCAGAACACTTCATTAGGCACTAGATTAAAATATGTAAAGTAGGTAGCGCACAAAAAAATTGAGCTATTACTTACACGATCGTCACAAGATTGTTTTTCAATTTTTTTGGTAAATCAGCTATTACAGAGAGTTGTCAAAATCGATCTTGACATGATAAACTTGATGAAATCAAATACCTTAGTATTACAAATATGGGCCTTAAACTCACACACCAACTGATACAAGTGTAACTGACACAGGTTAAATA
Source organism: Laspeyria flexula (assembly GCA_905147015.1). Classification (NCBI taxonomy): domain Eukaryota; kingdom Metazoa; phylum Arthropoda; class Insecta; order Lepidoptera; family Erebidae; genus Laspeyria; species Laspeyria flexula. Next base: position 6,580,707 of record LR989969.1, on the reverse strand, counting down.
GACCATAAGCATGTCAACTCAATTCGATAGAACTAATCGACTCACACCAATTACTCATTCAGATACACATCGTATAAGATAACAAGTTATTGAGCAATCGATGTTATCATGAACACATAATATTAACAGTGAGGTTTTTCATTTGGAGGTCATGAACAAGTTAAAGGTCACGAAGGAGTCCGATATTTATTAAATAGACACATCTTATAAAAATATCTGTCAGGAAATTGAACAGGTTTTTTTAGTGGCAACGCGCTCGTGATTCGTGATGCCTCAGGTTTTGCAGGCGTCCCTGCGGGAACACTTTTAGGCGGCCCGTACGCCTATAGATGTTTTTTTATTATTGACTGAGGTAGCAGTAATATTGTGGGCAGATCCAAGGCGGTCATTCATCCCTAATGACATCCGACCCAAACGTGTTTGTTTGTTTCATCAAAACAGATGGGGTCGCATGACCCCGATTAAGACCGTTCTCAATTTATTCCAAAATGCAATTGGGAAGTTACGTACTCTGATCAGCAAATACATAACGAAATGGCTACTCCCGCACATTACTTGATGTATGAAAAATATCTTACAAAAATATCTAGGCTGAAACTAAGCTGGTTAGATTCGCTGCCTGACTGAAAGTGGGGAGGATCGGAATAGATATCCGGAGCGGTAAAAATTAGAGGCGGTTAAATTTGGCACCATTTTTTTCTCTGGAACATGTTATGCCATGCCATGTTGCCAAAGCCATGAGGCTTTTATTGATTGCAAATTTTTCCCTGAGCGGCAAAATAGTTGGATCAGGTGCTGCCGAGAGGCATTCAAAAGTTGTCGTACCTATAAAACTATATTTTTACTAAAACTGTTCTTTTACTTAATTCTGTAGCAGGTCAAGGTAACATTCTTAAGTCTCTGAAAGCGACAGTCATTTAGCAACAACAATAGATTTAACTTTATGCAATATTTTCTAAGTTTTTTTTAACCGCTTATATGCTTTTTATAAAAATAATTGTCTTTGATTTATTGAAAGTATAAATTATTTTTCAGAATATATTTTACATAAAACATTACCCTCCTTTTTGGCAGTCAGGTAATATAGATTGAATCACTACATAATAGTATAAAACAAAGTCGCTGTCGCTGTCTGTCCGTCTCTATGTATGCTTAAATCTTTAAAACTACGCAACGGATTTTGAATTGTTTTTTTTTAATAGAGTGATTCAAGAGGAAGGTTTATAGGTATAAAATACATACCACGCGGGCGAAGCAGCGGGCGGAAGCTAGTATAAAATAAAATGATGCCATATTATTACATTATTCATTCATTTTATTAGCCTTGGAAGTCGTGTCATTTTCGCATCGATTTCTAGGTTACCAGAAGGATGGCACTGTAATTTCCTTAGAAAATATCTCTAATTTTTGGGCCTGAAGTACCAAGATGGTCTATGTTGGTAACAGTGGCGTCGCAAAGGGAGGGCGGCGGGGTTGCGCCGCACCGGGTGTCACCTTTTTTGGGGTGACACCCCGGTCTCTGAACTTAAGAACAATGTACAAACAAAAAAAAATCGCTAGCACAAAAGTTTAATAAAAAATTAAATAAAATTAATAAATAACTATTTGCGGGCAACAATGACCCAATCGCGGGTTAGGCTTAATCTTGGTATATTAGCCATCGAACACGAGGCAAGACAAAATATAAATTTCGATGAAGTTATTGCTGAGTTTGCAGCTGTCAAAGCTAGAAAGAAGAAATTTTCATTGTATAACAATTCATTTTCTGTCTTAGTTATTAATCATATTATTGTATTTTGTCATTTCTTCAATATTATAAATAATAAATTTATAATATTGAAGCTTTTTTTTTTACTTTTTACTTTCGATGGGGTGACACCACCAACTTCCGCACCGGGTGCCACCCAAGGTAGCTACGCCACTGGTTGGTAATACAAATAGTGCCAAAAAATTCATCACAATTTCATCTTGTCTTAACACAGTCAATGTGTTAAGATAGGGAAACTATTTATAACACTAGCTGTTGCCCAGGGCTTTGCTCCCGTGGATTTTTGTTTGATTACTCTGCCTCAATGGGCCGAAGCGTGATGTTATATAGCCTTCCTCTATAAATAGACTATCCAACACAAAAATATTTTTACAATTTGGTTCAGTAGTTCCTGAGACGTACAACCAAATAAACAAACAAGCTCTTTAGTTTTATAATATTAATATATATTTGTGTGAAGGCAGAATTATCGTTCTTTGTGATTATTTACTATTACTTAAAATATTATACATTATCTACGATTTAAGGAGCAATAGTCACTATTATGATATGATATCATGTGTATTTTATCTTTTACAGTACAATCAAGAACTAAAACTTTTTACCTGCAGATTAGAAAAATATGGCAATGAACAAGCAGAACTTGAAAGTTATGGTCATGGTCTTTGCTCAGCAGTTGGACAGAATAGCCTGTTTAAAAAAATTACAACCTGTTTTTTATAAAAATAAATGTATTACTGGTAATAAAATTATTGTGAAACACTTAAAGATCTGTATCTTCAATCTATTTATCCAATAATAATAATGGGCATGAACAGGAAATTAATAGAAAATATATGTTGCTTAAACTGGCTATTGTGCTAAACTAGATGTATACACAATACCTATTCTGTTGAATAGGTAAAATGGAAAGCCAGTCAAATGCTAACTGTGGGAAACTGAACAAATAGCCCCATAATTTGCATCAGTATCATTATAAGTATGTGTAGAATTTGGAAATGTATCTAAAGCTACCTTAGCTTACTATACCACCCTGGTCAGACGGGTTGGTATAGGGTTTTGTTTCGAATATCCTTTTGTCTCTTAGTGCTCTTGTCTGCTTAAAGTTAGAACCCTTAGTTGTTTTTCATTCTTTTTTACCCGACTGTCAGGCCGGGTAATGTTTTTATGTATTCTAAATCTGTCATTACACAGACAATTCGCATTGTATATTGTTTGGTAAATAAATAAATCTGTATTACAGTGGAAAAATCATAAATTCTTTCACTCAATGCTGATTTAAAGTAACTATTGCTTACAAATAAAGATATTATTATGAGGAAACCTTCATAGTGATATTTATTAAACCAAATAAACTAACTCCAAATAAAATTATGGTTAGTAGAGGTTTAAAAAGTGTTCATCAAATAAAATATAGATTCACACATTTTGGCTAAAGGGGTAGGCTGAAATACATGTCACCTATTATTTGCCCGCTACTTTAGATTCCATAAAATAAGGGTGAGCATACTATCAATTAATTCATATTAAACACTATTGAACCATAATTATAATTATATAACTACAAGAAATCTTCAATAAATTTTTATTACATAAATTTAATTAGACATATAGTGATAAAATCTGTGAAAAAAATATAAACGTAAAAATGTCCCGTAAAAAATAATTTATGTAAAAAATTGAGTTTAGCAAAATAACTTTATACACAGCATATTTAGTAATATTTTTATTGGCACAAGGAAACAAGTATGTTAGCAGTGTCACTATATATAACCATACAAGTTCCAAAATATAAGATAAATCAAAACCAGTTCATTGGAACTATTTCACAATATTAAAATTATCTTTCAATCTACATACCAAAATTAACATTGTTACCTTCCTCATAGTTACACTGCTGAGTTTCAATATTCTCAGCACTAAACAGAATATATATTGATAATTTGTCTGAATAAACATGACTTAAATTATTGTTACATGTTATGATAAAAAATATATTATTCATAAACATTTCTTTCTGGTTTAGGGATAGGATTCTGAGGAAATTTAATTGAAGCACCAGTATGCATAGGGGTGCTAAAACTATATTTAACTTGAATTTTTACTAGCAGACCACAAACTATAAGGAGATCTGTTATTGATTCCTGATTTATCTTTAGCCCACTGTGTGGTGGAAAGAATTAGTTTAATAATAAATAATGCATATGTATGCATTACAGGCTTGAATCTCTTACGGCATAAAGGAAATCACAGTTTACTGTCAACCTTTTTGGTCATATGAGGTCACACAGGAAGTAATGCTAGAATAGGTAATAAATAATCTACACCTACATTAATCATACTTCATTTGTTTAAGATAGTGTGTTGGTAACAACTAAGTAATGACCAATAGAATACCACATAGAACATCATAACATTAGAACATTCATTTTATGAGTAAAACCATAATACACTCGTGAACAAATTTAGTGGAACGCAAGAAAAAGGTTCAATATTTCCTGTTGTAATTATCCTACACACTGGCCACTAATATTATTAAATCTTAATTAAAAAACAATATTTTCGAATTTCATTTGTAATGTTTTGTTGAATGGGTCACTAACAGCGGCATGCTATGTAACTGAGGTCTTGGAAGAAATTGTAATGCCATTTGCTCCTTTTATAGGGAACGGATTTGTTTTTATGCATGATAATGCACGTCCTTATACTGCGGCCATAGTTTCTGAATACCTTAGAGCTAAAATTAAAAAAAGAAATCCTGTCCCAGCTAATTTGGGAGATCACAAAAAAGCACTAGAGGATGAATGGAACGCAATCCATCAACATTATATTGACAATTTAATTAGAGGTATGCCAAGGCGAGTGGAAGTAGTTCGAAGAGCTCGAGGGGGCAACACTAAGTACTAACTTTAACACACGCTAAAACTATATAAAAAAATTAATAAAATTTGAGCATTCAAAATGTTTCTTTATAGTAAAAAATTTCTTTTCTTTTTCACTACCTTTGTTTTTGTTATTTTGATCATTTGTTTTATGACATTTGCAATATTATAGAATCAAATAATAAGCACAAACTAAATTAATGAACTGAATTATTACCCATCTAAACAAATATTCATGTTATATTATTATAAATACACTTTCTATTGCGTTCCTTTAAATTTGTCCACGTGTGTATTTTTGTTCCATTATACTTGATAATTTGAAACATATGGATTGTAAATAGAATATTTATACTATTCATTATCAGCAACCTATTGATATCCCACTGCTGGGCTGGGGACTCCTCTCTTTTATCTAGACAGGTGAGATGGTTTAGGTCATAATGCACACATGCTGGCCTAATGCGGGTTCGTGTATCAGACATACACTTAGAACTTCTTTTAAGGTATGTAGGTTTCCTCATGATGTTTTCCTTCACCGTTAGTAGATGGTAGGTCACTTGACTAGTAGATAATTAGATATTCTACAAAGAAAATTGACGAAATTGAAATTCACATTGGTACTGCCGGTCGGAAGCTACCTTGAACCGCATGATTTACATGCAGATCACTTATTCATTCAGCTACCATTGCTTATTATTTACCATTATTGACTGGCCTGTTGGTCTAGTGGTTAGTGACCCTGACTGCTAAGCCGGAGGTCGTGGGTTCAATCCCCACCCAGGACAAATCTTTGTGTGATGAGCATAAAGGTTTGTTCTGTGTCTGGGTGTAATTTATCTATAATATGTATGTATTTACAAAAAAAAACACGTATTTAAGTAGTATATCAGTTGTTTAGTACCCATAACACAAGCAAATATAATTGCTTACTTTGGGACTAGATGGCGCTGTGTGAATGTAGTAGAATATTATATTATTATTATATTATATTTAAACAGAATTATTATTACAAGTTCTTTTAGATTATTCAACCAAATAATATAATATTTACTTACTTTATAAATTATAAAAGAAATACTTACTAATACCAAAGGTTTTGGTAGGCTAAATTTAACTATACGTATTAATAGATTTCCCTGTAATTTAAAATAAAAAACGCTTCCTCCTAAGTAGGTAGCACGATACACTCACGCGATATTGCAACGGTTAAGGTTATCACACTGGATAGCATTTTATACATATCACTTATCGTAAGAATAGATTAAAATTAGTTACTTACTTTTCGAACACGTAGCGCAGGAATATAAACCCCAATGCTAACGGTATAGGATAGAACATATGAGTATAATCCGTGTAAAGCACCGCCTTATCGGGACCAGGAGCGATGTCTGCCCATGTAATGTTCGGAGGTAACCAGACATCTTCGTTCCAGAAAGCATCCAGAAAAGCCCGCAACATTTTTGGCACCGAGATTATGTTGTGCGAACCACCAATTAATTAGATTCCAATTATATTACTACTAAAAACGAGTACGAGCACCTCACGGCTTCATTGAGAAAAAATGACAGCAGGCACTAGGCAGACGGTTTAAATGTTGCCACACGAAGTATTATTTTGAATTCAATACCAGCTACAATATTTATTTTAACTGTAAAATATAAATAATTTTATTATTACTTCATAACTGCCTCACCGTCACAATTTATTAATAAAAAATTTAAACAATGACAGAAATTTACATGTTAACATTTAATATTCAAACAATAACCGTTCCATTCTCTAATGCCCGACCAAAGCTACGAGCTCGGTCGGACACAAAAGAAACATCTTCGCTTCGGCGAATGCATCGCCCTCGCCAATTTCACTAGATCAACTTTTCTGCACATACTAATAAGGGATACTACGTATCGTTTCTGTTTGCCTTCAAGTTTAAAAAACATGACATGTTATTTCTAGCTGTAGTGTTGTAATGTACAAACAATGTTACATAGCTAGGGATAGCGAGGGGGGGTGGGTGGAGAGGTTCAAACGATTGAGGTGGTGAGCCTATTACCATCAACCGGGCCCATTTGGTGGATAGGTTATAGTTGCCGTGTGTGAACTCCTTTATAACAATAACAAATTGAAAAAATACTATTCTTTGAAAAATACCCATGAAACAATACTTCATTATTTTGAATACGTGTAACGACATCTTGTGTCTACTTTTACTTATCAAGCATTAACTATCATTGTGAATAAGCGCCCTCTGTTGCTGTTATGACGAACCTTTTACAGTATTTAGGTGGGCCACCAATCTATTGATTGATGAGTGGCATTACGTGAATGATCTCAACTATTTTATGTGTTTATAAGTTTGGTTCTAAGCTATTTATTCAGGATGTCCCATGTGCATTATTGTATAAAAAAACAAAAAATACTGGTATAGTCAGCCTTAAAAGTAACTGACCAACTACCATAATTTATTTCAAAATGTAGGTAAGTATACCGTAGCAAAAACTATGGTATATGAAGCTGACCATACCTAGATTGTAAATAGCTTGTAAAATTTAAAACTGCCTACATCATCATATACCTACAACAATAATTATTCTGTTAAAATAGTGTATGTGTGTAGTAATAAAAAATAAATAAAAGTAGGCGGTAAGTATTTAGTATTAAATTTATGTAAAGCATACATGCTTTACATGTCAACCAATCAGTAATTAGATATTCCATCATATCCTACAGGATACATGCTATTTCCGTTCATGCAGGTGTTCAACCTATCGCTGCAAATAATTTTATGCAAATGCCATTGGTTAGAAAATATTGCATAATATGAAAGCAAGGGGAAAAAATATTAGATAAAAGAAACCAGTTTATGTCGTATATTTCTTTTATTTTATCGCATACAAAAGAGACATTTTTCGCAAATGAACATCACGTCACCGCACACTGGTGTCACATACGTCACAACACTCATATATACGCCACTTGTGACATTACAACAATATATTTTTGTGATAAAATAAAACTATTCTGAATAGAGTCCGTCACGGCTGTAGCAGAACACCTTCACGCGTTGGGCCAATCTAAGCCAATATAGACCACAGCATATTTAAAATATCTTTACTAAATTGAACTACTGTCTATTTGTGTAAACTAAACTTATCATTGGAATTTCGTTCGATACACTGTGGACAATATTGGCGTATTTTGGGCCAACGTATGGAGTTTACAAGGTTTTTGGAAGGTTTACAATACAAGTTCAGAAAATAAATGTACAGCCAACTTCCTGCTCGACCAGTTTCCAAAGATTTTTCTATGTTTTTGTTCATGATGATGAAAGTTCAAGTCAATTTAATATGCACGAGTCGACACTGGTCGAGTAGGAAGTTGTCTGATTGTACTTATATGCTTTTTATCTTTTTCTCTACGTCGGACATTTTTAAGACATAATTTTTAATCACTACATCGTAATAATAATACTTGAATTTTCTTACCTACATGAAATCGGTTTATAATAAGTAATTATAACAATTATTTTTTTGTATAACAACAGCCGTGAAAACCCTGATTATATAACAGAACATAGACCTACACCAAAAACAACAACCATGATACGCACATTTTTATATAATAAAAAAATTGTGATAATTTAAAATAAAACAACTTTGATGACAAATGCAATTAGACAGAGATCAATACATACAAACCTTTACATACTTTTATTCACAATGTATTCATACTTCGTACTTAACATTACAACAACTTTTAACATATTAAAAGGCACCAAAATATCCTGATACAACAGTTATTTGTACATTATTAAGTGATTTTGAAGAATTTGGTTACGGACTAGTAGAAAGGTAATATACATCAATGATCCACTGTTAGCTTATCCCTCTTATATATAAAATAATTATTTATGTCCAAATACCACAATAGAAAAAAATATAAAACACTGAGAACACTGTGAGAAACACTGTTAAACAATTTTGAACTTTAGACAGAAGATGGAATTTGCCAGTCAGATAAATCTCAATATTTATGTGAGATTTTTCTATTTTACATTAGCAATGTGATATAATTTTTGTAAATTTACGTTCTATTTTTACATTTCTTACGAAAAAAAAAGGTCGATGTCAGCAGTGGACGTCATTGTGCTGATATGTTAAAGAAAAGAATATAATTATAAATTATTAAATTTTGGAGAGCTTGATACATTCACGACTTTACCCGAAGACTCTCAAGTATTCGGACATTTACTGATTGGTTGTATTTTTGGTCAGGTTTTGATATGTGCTTGTAATGAAAATTAGCGAACAAATAACGCTCGCTGAAAATAATACCAATCAGTACACGCCCTAATAAAAATATCGATTTTATGATGTATTTTTGTATGTTTTCGTTGTACTTAAACTCGTGAATTTCACTAATATTTTTAATACTTAATCATACTTATGTATTCGTATGTGGGTTAAATAAAATTTCGTAACAATATACTTAATTTTGGATGTGTAAGCATGCAGAATTATTAGTCCTATATCACTATTTAGGTAAGTTATCAATGATAAGTTTGTGCATATAACGATGCCGTATCTTCTTTCAGTACCAAATTAGCCATTTGACTGGTTTTTAAAAAATAATAAATTAAAAAAATCTATTAAACAACAGATTCCGAATCACTTTCAATGGAAATGAATTCGTATTTAATACCAAGTTAGGTAGGTGGGCATACAATTTGGTGTTTGGTTTATTTGTAATTATTTAAATCATTCCTTTTTTTGACTTTTGTTGAAATGTCACTAATTGTAATGAAATTAAATCTCGTTTATTCATCTAGGTTACAAGGTAACACTTATGAAAGTCACAAGAATGTAACAGGTTATCCGAAAAGTAGTGACAGCAAATTTGCCTACGACAAATTTGCGTAATTTTATGAAGTTGTTAGATGCCTCAGTACTTTATAAAAGTATAACAATACATATATAATATACAGTTCTTATGCTAGTGTGTAACAACTTCATCAGTTCTAGCGAGGGATTAAAAAACAAGATATGACATACAAGATACTAATATTGTTTTAGTTTGCCAACAACTTTTACCTTATATTTTTTTTCAATCATGCAAAATATTTGTAAATGTGTTACTTAAGCCATTTAGTAAGTCCAACAAGATTGAAAGGAATCTACTTCGTTCTTGATTGAATGACTTTGTGGTAATTTTTTCATAAACATGTGTTTTCATTTTCTGCAAATAGATTTGGTACAGACTATTTTTTTTTTAATGACTCAAGTAATTCTTGTTTCATCACCCCAAGCTAGACCCTGATATGACATAAATGCTAAATTACATCTGCAATGTTTTCACTACGTTACATTAAATTTATGTATCACTTAATTAAGTGCGCACCGTTTAAAATAAAATTATAAATACTCAATAGTAAAAAAAATATATTCTTAAATACATACTGGGCAAATCAATGAACAATTTTTTTTAACAGAAACAAAAACAAATAACATGTTAATTATTTTATAAAAATTTATAAATTTCAATTTTTCTTTTGCATGTTCCGATACGCCTTCTCCATTCATTTTACTTGATCTATTGTAGTGTTTATATTCAGAGACAACAGCGTCCCAGTATAATGTATGGAGGAGGTGTATCGGTACATCCATCTTAAGAGATGGGAATTCCATGGGTTTATTTTTACAGCCAAGACGGCCACCGGCGCATCTACTGTCGCGACAATACTAAATACTGACAATATAAGTATACGTAAGTACGAGAAGTCGGGAGCGACGTTACCTGATACAATAAGGCGATCCTTAATTAATAAATATGCCATATTTTATTAAACATTTAATAATGTGGTCATGACTTGCCGTCGAAAAATCTTATTGACGTAAGCGACAAAAAATTAAAACAGCTAATATTTTTTTTCGATAAAAATCGTAGTTACTTAAGTTATTATTGGCATGCGAAGATCGTGCCATCTTTGGCACGAGTACGTCATAACTCTCCTATGTTATAGTACTTGTATTGTGGTGTCAGTAGTGAACGTATGTAAACCCACGAAACTCCACCTTATATGATAAATATTCATTTAAAATTTATGTCATGTCTGGTTTTTTTTTTCAGGCAATAATATAATTTAACTTTATTATATATCCGAACTTAATCAACGTCAAATAAAACGTGTAGTCCGAGTGACCACACCTGTACATTTGTAAATAATAAAAATTACATTCTTATTACTATTATAATTTATATTTTTTTAAGCTTCATAAAGCATCTTTGGGTGTATTCGATAGTACCGCTTATTAAACATTAATATTAATTATTATAACATTAAAATATGCCGAAAATCGACTATTAGTGCGCCTATATAGTCAGGGTGCAATAGTCGACTACCGGTCATTCGACTAAATAGTAGTCTGTATATAACTAATTTACTATGTAACAAATGTGCAATAATAATTTACATTATTTCAAATGATATGATAATAATATGGATAATAATTTGTTCGTTATTATTATAATTTCAAAATATATATTCGTCCCATCAACATAAAGTAACAATTTTACATACAGCTTATTGTTTCATTGAACTTTAATTCTAAGAATAGTTATTGGCCAACAAAACCATTAAGAAAGGGGTAATTATTATGTTTCAATATCACTAGTTTTAAGTCATCTTAACTACTAAAATAGCACTGATAGTAAATCGAAAATGTTTAAAATAGAGGCGGAAACAGTCAATACAATGTATGTAACAAAAGTGTAATTATTAGAACTTTCAAAATATCTACTAGTCATTTTACTACATCTCCATGTAAATTTCTTATTTAAAGCAATAAAGCACCCATAAGCGTGACAAAGCAACATGTATTATATCACAAATTTCACCGTACCTTGCCCATTTTATCACACAGTTAGGCTGAATCTTGACCATTTTGTCGCATACTCTGTGTCGTATCTTGACATTGTCACAGATTATATTTATCCAATAGACTTGTCGGTGTATAAACAGTATGCACAAGGGTGTTCCACAGCTTACGTGACTTCACATTGTCAGGATAGAAGCAAAATTAAAAACTTTAAAACTTTCGCGACTAGTTCACGTATTTGATTTAAAACGGGTCTTTAAAAAATATTTTAAGGTTTAATAATTAATATTATACGCGAACTAAACCCATTTTAATACAATTAAATAAGTAACAAGATTATTAAAATAAGAAACATAGGTCAACCGACAAAAGCCATGATATACTACATACAGTTTTGTCATATAAGTGCGTGCTAATCTGTCTTAAATATAAAAACATCACAATGATGCGGCCGGCCGCAACGTGTACTATCATTAGCCAGCTCCGTATCCTTAACGAGCGAGATAAAAGATTAGCATCTTTTAAAAAACATTAGCCAGCTCGTTAACGAGCGAGATAAAAGATATCCGCATCTTTTACCATTACGAAGTCTTAATATTATTAAGCAATCTATCAATTTCTTATATCTAAAAGCCAACGCACGTGAACAAATCTTTGTTTTCGCACTTACAATGGAAAATAGTTATAATGTGAGAAACACCGCTGGGCAATTTTGAACCTATGCTTATAGACAGAAGATGAAAATTGTCAGACAGACAAATCTCAATTATATCTGTTTTACAATGACAGTGTTGTAAAACATGATAACACAGTTCAACTAGCGCATGGCGTGGCCATAAATTTGGAATTTTAATGTAAAGTGATGCATACATGATCAGGCACTAACTATAATTAATATTAAATTTATCCTAACTAAGTGGTCACTTCAATTATTCTTAGTTAATAGAAATTTTAAAAATATACTTCTATTGACATAGACGTAGTTAAAACTACGTAAAAACAATGGAAAAATTTATCTAGCCTACAGTATTTATATATATTTTTTTAATATGCAATCATTGCATAAATTTTGATATTTTTTATTATTCCTAGTAACTAAGAATATTTCACTTCTTGGAATTCCGTAGCATAATGCCGAGACGATACAATTAAGTGAATTAAGTAGGTCCCAGACTAGGTTTGTTTCAATAAAAAATATAAAATTAATACTTTAAAATTTGCGACACATAAAATATAAGGAAGTTCATTAATAATTTCAGACAATCATCTAATAGCCATTGATATAAATAGCCAAATAATACGAACTTAATACAAATCAATTTGTAAATAACTAAGCCAATATAATCCAACCATGTGGTCCCCAAAGTAATAATGTACTTTATATTTAAACCTAAATATATATTTTATCTTTCACCAAAACAAAATACTTTCTAATTCACTGACTTAAAAAAAATTAAGTATTCTTACATTTGGTTAAATAATACTTAGTTGTGACTCTAGAATGGCAACAAGGGAAATTAGACTTTATATCTTACACGATAAAAACAATTTTGAATGTTTTAGTTATTCGTAAAGGAACGTAGAAACTCCGCAACCGAACATAAAGGAACACATTCTTAAGATAATAGTATTGCTGATGTAATGAGAGTAACCTCTTTTATTTAAACTAAGAAATTAATTATTTATTTTTATTATTATTGAGTTGGCCAGTGGTTAATTCATGGACTGGTGCCACCACGTAAAAAGCTTGACTTTGTATCTAGTTGGATTTTAAAGAATCACGTAGTGCCCTATAATTTTTTTTACAAAATTTTGTAACAAATGGTAGATTTAGGTTTCGGCCTTCCAGGCCTAGGGTCCATGACATTTTGCCCACTTTGCCACCCTATGCTACCCACTGTATGGAAGGTTATCTTGCACTTTTTTTAATTCAGTGTAAGCCTATTTCTTATTTTGTTCAGCATAATCTGACTATATTAAAGATTACTCAATAAATACGCTTTCTTTAATTTTCGTCTAGGCAATAATATAAAACTTACATAATGAATTGGAATATTTATTTTAGAAATGCACGCAGATTTAAGTCACTTAGATCGACTATTCATAAATTATTATTAAGATATTTATGTTAGTTATTTTTTGTTCTTATATAGGTAACTATGTGAAGGTAAGTTTATAACAAAATCATAAAAATTAATGAAACGGTCTACAAAACTGAGAATATTATTATAATGTAAAATCATTTAAATTTTTCCGGGAGTTTCTATTATCTGTCACTAGAGGGCAGTTATATGAGTGTCTACATCTCACTTTAGTTTTAATAATAATAGTATAACGGGTAATCATAAAATTATTGGTTAATTAAATAAATATTTGTTTTTTTTTACCGGATTTTTCTCATAGGTATTATACATCCAATTTAAAACAAAAATATTTTTTTAATGTGATATACCTAAGTACTAGTAGCGCCATCTAGTGTAATAAATGTTTGATGTTCTCAATATGTCTGTAGCTTGTCAAGTTTGCTCACGTATAATTATGTAATTGTAATCTTCTTGCTACTATTATATCAATATGAATTAACACAAACACTGGGAAACTTAAAATCCACTTATGAATTAGATAATAGAAATAAAATAAAGGTCAATAAATCTTATTCCCTACATTTCCGTAGCGGGGTTTTGGTAAAAATATGTTGCCAGTATCACAATTTAAATAAAATCCCATTTAACGATCATTTAGGGCCACAGTGTATGAAATAATTATTTTAGTGTTTTGGTATTTGTAAACATATCAAAATCAAGTGAAATATATATACGCAATAGACGTAATTTTTTTTTTAATAAATAAATAATATTTTCTGTAAATTATACCGTGCCATAAAGCATTAAAATGAATGATCGCAAAATATATATTATCATATCGTGGCAGTAAATTTGGACTAAATGTTATTATACCTAATATACTATAATAGTACAACCATTTGCGTAAAACTATCTTACGCCTTATCACATAAGTCTTAATATGCGTAAAAATATGTGTAGACCTTACGGTTAAAAGTGTAAATGTGGCCCTAGTTAAAAATATGTAACAGAGTATTAATAACGAGTCTTTTTGTATCTCTGTACCTCTCATTGGACGCTGAAAATCTACCATATTATGGTAGAATTTAATTAAGTTGTAAGTCACAGACTCATACATAAATAAGGGTTATTATGTGTCATGACAAGTTTTCCAATGACATCGTAATATGTACCCACAGAAGAAATTACTACTATATAGTAGAATTTAACTCAGTTTAAGTCACAGACTCAATATGAATAAATAAGAATTATTAAGTCACATGGCAAGTATTCCAATTTTGTCAAATTTACCCACAGACTTCAAATTGACTCGTTATAGTCAAATATTTAGAATATAGTTACGACTTCCTAGCGTGAAGTGATGTTTGTGCATATTTGTGACCGCCAGTGCACTCGTAGGTTCAAATGTGCCGGTCGGATGGCCCGACCCTATGTGTCTCTGAAAATAAAAAAAACAATATTGTTGTCGGCAATAAAATATTATTATGACTAAAATCTAGAATCCTAAATTCCAAATAAAACTAATATAATAAATGAGAAAATTAGTTTGTTTCGCTTAAGTCTTTGAGCGCCATGGGGATCACCAGTGGCCCCCCAAACAATAGATTTTCTATTGTGTCTGGAATCAAAGTGTTAAACAGTTAAAACACTTAAGAAATCCAAGTATATGACATAGAGATAGACTACGACCTGTACAGGGTCTTTGGCTACTTTTTGTCGATATACCACTTGGACGAAGCCACGGGCAGAAACTACTTAATAACTAACTAATAACCCACTTTGTAGTTACACGGGTGATGTAAAAAAGAGAAACATAATTTAATTTTTTGTTGCAGCTGTTTTTCCAATAAATTAAATCCCTACCGATACGGCTGCTCAACTAAGGATCAATCGAATAATATTTGCCAATGAACTAACTTTTTATGGTTCACATGTTTCGGCGTGCTGTGGTTGGATTGATGAGAGCTGTCGCTTAGTTCTGAACTCGAACTTCTTATGTCACCGTCCATCTGTAACATACATTTCAATTTAAGTGTTATACATATATATAATATTTAATGGATAACAGGCAGTGTCGGAGATTTTTTATTTTATTAAATAGGATTAAAAATATTTTTTTGCATTATTTCAAATGTTTTGACACCAAAGGCACAGATATATGCTAATATATTTTATGTACTTTTTATGGTGAAAATAAACCCTTAAAATAAGTAAGTATGAACTCTGCCAAACTAAAGTCTTAATATTTATAATTTAAGTAACTGTGACAGCCTTTGAATAATAGCCACCAAACTATGATAGTAAATTGAAACAAAAAAACGATTAACAAGTTTAACTTTGATTGATTCAGCCCTTACTTCCTAATTAATAACTTCTTTTTTCGGTAAAAAAAAATTAAAAAATTACCTTTCCTGCACTGATTGCCTTATATACAACCTGAAGTATAAGCCAGGTCCACACCAAGTGTAAGACCAGCAATAGGCAGAGTAGAGAATTGAATATATAATACGCGGGGAACATCGGCACCAACATTGGAGCCCGGATCGTTGTACTGGAATTAAAAAAAAAAAGAACAATAAAATAATGTAGCAACTCTTTCTACGAAGCAGCGGGCAGTGGTACATAACACCCACATTTCACCAGCCACGTTTGATCACATGTAATAGGGGAACCTATTGCCACTAACCGGACACATTTGTGAAACAGTTCTGACACATTTGAAGACTATTACCTGTAGTTGTAATTGAAAAAGAAAAGAAATCGTCCCATCAAAACAACATATCTAACATTTTCAAAATGTTCAAAATCTCTCGCGATCCTACCACAAGAACGCTTTCAGTGGTTTGTAGGACATCACATTCATTCCAATTTATTCTATGCAATTCATATGTTCAAGTCGAGGCTGCATCTCACTTAATAAATTGCAGGTACGGCAACTTAACAAATAAATATATTCTTCTTATTCAGGTAGGAGCTTTAGGACAATATAACAATATTGTTTATACCGTTAGAATATGGTTTTAATCATCAAAGAACAAATATCAGCAACAGTACAGGTACATTTATAATAAATACATACAATGTAGTTAGTTGGCACCCAACGTGGGACCTTGAGGTTAATAACTATTTGAAAGTATGAAAGTATGGAATATTTATTGCCAACATTATACCCTTAGAATATGGTTTTAATCATCAAAGAACAAATATCAGCAACAGTACAGGTACATTTATAATAAATACATACAATGTAGTTAGTTGGCACCCAACGTGGGACCTTGAGGTTAATAACTATTTGAAAGTATGAAAGTATGGAATATTTATTGCCAACATTATACCCTTGGAATATGGTTTTAACCATCTAAGTACAAGTATCAGCAAGAGCAGGTACATTTATAATAAATACAATGTAGTTAGTTGGCACCCAACATGGGACCTCGAGGTAAATAGGTTATAATATGACAGTATATAAAGTATGGAATTATTTATTGCCATCCGCGTAAGTTGTGGTTTTTTAAAAACAATTTACGCCGATAAACATAATACATATAGAACCGATAAACATAATACATATAGAATAGATATTTTCTGCTAAAATCTCTAAAAAAAATATACATCGTACCTAACTTCTAATGTTCAATCTATTCTGTCTATTTCTAGTCTAAAGCCGTAGTTATTACTGCACCGTTTGAAATATTGCAGTAGGTAGGTGGAACGATGCAAAATGAAAACATTTTTACGACGCATTTTATCACGAATCTTTTGTAGTTTCGTTAGATTTAAAAACTCTAATAAATAAGTCAAAACAACAAGTAAGAAATTATATTGCAATTCAAAATAAGAATAATAATAATTTATATTGTATTTGCACTTTGTTATGCGTGTTGGTCGTTATGCGTGTATGTCAAAATTCGTATTTCCCGTTGGTCAGTATGCGTATTGGTCATTGTGCGTGAAAACGACTACCGGCAGCTATTCTCTGTGATGACCAGGAGTATGGATAAGGGTGCAAAAATTGCAGCTATAATGTTAAAAGAAAATACTGAGTTTCTTACCTCCAAATTATATAGAAAGGATAAATTCCTAGTCTTGAAATTAACCACAGCACGGTGAAGAAAATGAACATCAAATCACAGAAACGTTGAAAGTTTGCATATTTGGCGGCCTTAGCTGCGTCGAGGAATATATCAGCACAGTCGTGCAGCAGCAGCACGAGCGTGCCGATCCTGTGCAAGTTGCAGACCCAGCTGAACGCCAAGAGCGCGATAGTGGCGATGTGGTGCACGAACATCTGCCAGAAGTCCTTCCGCCGCACGTCCGTGAACTGAGACATGGTGAGTGACCAGTAGAACGCTAACGAGATCATGTAGTACCACCACACGTCGTTTGTCACGCCCTGGATAAAAACCGTTGAAAGATTTAATGGCATTGAGGAGACCTTCTTTTTTTTTTTTTTATACCACGACGGTGGTTTTGATTAATAAGCAGTTTATTCGTACATAGTTGTGTAAATTTTTTATTTAATTTTTATTATTTAGTAGCATTTAGTAGTTAGCAAAACAGTCAATATCGTACACGAGTGGTACCTTTTAGTTTAATGTAATTTTTGGAATATCTGGAAATCTGCAAGGTAGTGAATCAGAGTTAAGAAAAATTAATTTTGCCGAAAGATTCAGCTTAACTGTTATAATCAGTTCCTTGTAAATAGCCGTGTATCTTTAACGGCTGCAAAATAGCGCAGCAAATGGCTTACAACAAATCGAGTCTTGACAGCACAAATGCAGATCGAGAAGTAACACGTAACAGTGTTAAAATAAACAACTATCAATCAGTAATGTCAGATACAAATCTACGTCAGATTATCCAGTTGTTATTTATTAGATTTATTTTTTGTTTAAAGTTTTATGTTCGGTTACTATAGACCAGACGAGCCCTAACTCAATGGGAGACCATTTTGTTACAGAGTGTCCAGGCCCGCCTTCCAACTGCATCGTAAGATCAGCCCCACTTCATAATAATCATCATCATCATCATCATATTATCAGTCCAATGACGTCCACTGTTGAACATAGGCTTCACCTAATTTCCGCCACAGCGAGTGATTTTGTGCCACCCACATCCAACGGCCACCCGCAATCTTTACTAGATTGTCCAGCTGGCGGGGGCCGCCCCACGCTGCGCTTTCCAATACGTGGTCGCCACTCGAGGACTTTGCCCCATCAGCCATCACTTCTCTTCATAATAATATGCATGCCAAATTTCAGCATCATCAGTGAAAATCCAGCTTTCAAAATGTTACTTCAACAAACATACATACATACCAACGCATTCATACATTGCAAGTTAAATAAAATTAATTACAAGATATTATACGGTATATAACCTTGTTTTAAAACCAAACTAGCACTCAAAATTAGACGTTACTATGTACCATCTACTCGTTAAATCTTGCATAATTGAAATTCGTCATCCATTAGAGCATTTCGCACAAAGCTATTTCGAGCGACCCTCTCATATATTGTGTTAGAACGAATATATTCAAAAGCATACCTGATTGTGCCTAGTCTTCAAAGGAAACACTATTGGTGTATACTTCTTAGATGTATATTGGAAGGGCATATTTAAATACATGATGACTGACTACAGGTGAGAAATTTTCAATATGCACGATGAAAACTGATTTTAAATTAGAACCGTGTTCAATCTCCATCATTCGTTCGTGTTGTTAATCTTTTGTTATATTTCATGAACAGTTCAATAAAATTCATCTTCAACTTTTTTTAAAGGTCGACAGATGAGCTTCTTGTCTTTTGGTACATTAATAGCCCCTATGCACCACTATACATCAACATTACTCTCAATATCTACTAGACTAGAAATAAACTATAACCAACCTGATGAGGATACGCAACGTAGCACTGGTCGATGTCCCAAAGCCACTCCTTGTCCCAGAGGATGAAGAGGCCATACGAGAAGTTGTATAAATAGAAAGTAAATCTCCACATGTTCTCGCAGAACTTGACGAGAGTAGATGGTTTGTCCTGACTGCGTCGGAGACGCCACCAGCGCTCCACTTGACGCTCCGTCATGTCCAAGTGTTTTGCAATAGCACATATCTGGGAAAAGGTAAAGCAACATTAGAAGAAGAAAAACATTGTTTTATTCTAATGAAAGAAAAGTGGTAAAATTTGTGTATAGTAAAGTATATGAAACTGAGAATATACATTGGCAAATATGTCAGCATACAGAAAATAGAAGAACATAACAGCTGAAATTAAAAGTCAACGTACAGCGTCCATTAAAAGGCATTATCATAGTCTCTGCTTGACATACGACATTATTATTTTGTTTGTTTCTTTTCGTGGCGCAGTTATTGTGCAATAACAATCACGCTCAATCAGGTAAGTATGTGCTCATCGCTTCATCTACGTCTTCATTCAAATTCATTGGAATGTGGTATTATAGTCTCACAACATTACATTGTCAAATATCTATTTCATTGATAAACGTTTAAGTAAATGTTCAGATAAGCATAAACACTTGTTGAGACGTGAATCTTGATACTTTACATACATGCAATATAATTTAGTTTAAGTATTAACTAAGTGAGAACTACAAAGTAAACTACCATGCTTTTTGACTGCAGTCTTGGAGGACTTAACGTCAACCAGTTCTGCAATATTCATAAGTGCAGACAAACAGAAATAGTACGTAATATATATTTTGCATTTTTGGAACCTTTGCTCTCAATCCA
Organism: Laspeyria flexula; assembly: GCA_905147015.1. Lineage (NCBI taxonomy): Eukaryota > Metazoa > Arthropoda > Insecta > Lepidoptera > Erebidae > Laspeyria > Laspeyria flexula. The sequence continues at coordinate 6,560,344 of LR989969.1, read as the reverse complement.
GTTGCAATCTAAGCCAAAAACTATAAATACTCGAAGACTTCAGCACTAATATAAAGCTAATACTAATATTTAAGATTAAATCCTACACTAACGAGTGCTTTACTATAGGTGTAATTCATACTAGTGTTATAATTACCCATCCTTTCTTACCTATTAGCAGCACAAAGTTCGAAACGCCTATGATGGCAACTGCATGCACAGGGCTATTAATTGTACAAATATGTACACCATGCATTGGTGAGTTGTTTAATGTGAGTCATAGAACCTTAGGGTTAACGACACTACAACGTGTATTGTTCGAGATATGAAAAAATATCGATTCAATTGAAATTAACCCTGATTTATATGGTGCTCAGTCAGTTGCAATGGAACTTAGGTGTCTAGACTCTAGAGTTGCGTTTGGAATATTTTAGTTTCATAGGTTTTAAGAATTTAATATGATCTGTCCGAAAAATTCCATGTCTTACCATTTAATAAACGAAACATCCTATAAAAGTACCTACAGGTCGCATGAAGACAGTTTGTTGGTATATTTTCCTTGTTGGCACTCTGAAAACTATGCGGATATCAATTCATAGACTACAACTTCCGAACAGTCTATTACCATGTCAAGTTATGTAAGGCCCTAAGTCACCACTGGCTAATAAGTGTCGGATAGCCTAACTTAGGTGATAGAAAATTGTTGTATTATTTCATATACCTAAAGTCTGTCATTTAAGTTTCGGATAATTTGTCAGACACATATCAGCAAGTGGTGAAACACGGCCAAATAGTAATGACTAAATGAGTAATTCATAAGGATCCTCACGCATTTCATATTTTATTTTATTTTTACTTTGCAGATTGTCGATTCTTCGATGGAAATGATTCACTCGTGACGTAAAGACACTTATACAAACTGAATGCTAGAGACCTCATTCGTATTGAAGGATTTTTTACTATAAGACGAAACTAGAGAATAGTCTGCGTAGTAGACGGGAAAGACTGGAAATACCTTGAGTAGTTCGTTCAGTTTATTTTTTTCTTGCTGTGGCGGAAATTAGGTGAAGCTTATGTCCAGCTGTGGACGTCATTGGGCTGATATGATTATAATGTGAAAATGATTTGTACCTATATGGATCATCACTACTTAGTATAAAACAAAGTCGCTTTCTCTGTCCCTATATCCTTATGTATGCTTAAATCTTTAAAACTACGCAACGGATTTGGATGCGGTTTTTTTAATAAATAGACTGATTCAAGAGGAAGGTTTATAGGTACAAAATACATACCACCCGGGCCAAACAGCGGGCGGAAGCTTGTAGTATATAAAATAGTAATAGTCCAACGATGACACGATATTGTTCAAGGTCCTAAGTCAAGCGCCGCGTTACTAAAATACCTAATAATAATTGACAATAATTATCTACGATCATAATTCACATGAATATACTTAAAATAAATGTAATACCATGACATGTCAGTTTTATTTTATTTATTGAACTATCACATGCTGTAGAACTGTAGAGTAATCAAAAGTACATTGATGTAACAGTTATTTACAACCATTCTGAATCTTGCTCACCTTGTCACTTAAAGATCATGGTTTACATGTTATGTGAATAAAAACTGTAGAAAATATTATGTCTCCCTAATAGGGGCTCCCTTTATGTGACTGGCCACAATGTTACTCCAATTGTAAATTGCCTTGTCCACAGTTAGGAGCCCACCGAAGAACCAACTCTTACATCAAAATCCGAATCTTTGATTACCTCACTAGAAAAGTACCTAGTAACTGTGATCACGATTGGTGCAATTCGATCAAAACGGGCACATAAATAAGGTATTCGTTAATCCTAGACGTAGAACTGTTGTAAAACAATTAATGTGTACTAGTCGCGATGGTTTAAAAAGTTTTTATTCCAACTGTATCTAATAAAATCCGCAGCTATAATTAATTGTAAACTTTTATTTATTTTAGTTAAGCTTTAGGTTTAATAACATAGTTTCTAAGTTATATTAACACCTGTGAGTCTTGGTTACTTTGACAAATAAATTTTAAGTAAATCATTATTAGATCGATAGGCAGAAGGTTCAAATTTCAGGCAAGTCTGCAGAAGTAGTGGAGGTAAATTGATTCAGGATAATGGACCAAACAGAATAAATATTGAAGCAAGCCTAGGCGCATCGATAATGCATAATATTATGACTGTGTTCCATATTGTATATTGACTGCATACTTTTCCCTTTAATATTAATTAGCTTTTAACTTTCACCTTGCCGATGGAGTCTGTTTAATAGCAGTTAATCGATTCGACAGAAAGTTACTTATTAAAAGAAGATAATTGTTTCAATATTTATGAAAACGAAACATTTGTGGGCTACAGTGATACTCGGTATAACTCTCGATTGTTCGCATTTATTATACCCCTCCTCTAAAGAAACTTAAAATCTACATTAATAAAAATGAATGTCTAATGTGTTGCTAAACGTAAAATCACGAACGGCTGGGCTAATTCGGCTAATTCTTATTACTTAATATTCGCTGTAGTCCGAGGTAGGAAAACTAATCACTGAAAAACGTAAAAGCATTTTTTATTGTCCCATTAAAAGTATACTTAGCTATCTTCAACAGCATTTGACAGACGGACGTCTGTCGGGTTAGCTTGTCTAGAATAAATATTACAGCGGAATGCAGTTCGAATTCGTTGTTCGTGTAGTTGATGGATAACGAATGATTTCTGTTACGACAACCATGTCCTCATGACATCTGTTCTAATATTGTCCATAAGCACCATCATTGAAACTGTTAACTACTTGCAGACAATATGAATCATTGATGTTGTAAGCATTACGTAATTGTACAATCAGTAGATAACACTGAGTTGGACAGTATCATAAATATGAGTGCTATTAAAATTCCAATATATAGAGCAAATACATATTTTCTTAGGAACTATTATTGACCTAAAAAACTTAGCAGACAAATTATGTAGAATAACATTTCATTTCACTTGACGAATAAAGACACCTAAAGTGAGACAGGCCCTGTGCTGGAGATAATAGTGGCCTTTATCACAGAAGGTAGGTATCTGCACACGGTAACGTTTAAATCGTACTCCTGGGAAACTAAATTCATCAAACAAAGTCGGGTTAGTTACACCTGTTATAATTTTTTGGAATGTCTCCGCCCCAAATAGCAAAATAGATATAATATACATCGGACAAAATTATTGACACATTGTTATTTTGAACGCCATCGTCGGCTATAGTCGACAAGCGCAAGAAGTGCTCGTCCATGTCGGCTATAGTCGACAAAACTCAGGTTTATAAAAATACAATTAAATCATTACTTTTATGTGTTTTATTAATAAATCTTAAAATCTAAATTGACGTGACGCGGCGGTCATAAAGTTAAAAAAAACATTACCCTCCTTTTTAGCATTCGGGTAAAAAAATATGGATCGACGGATTGACTTTTCTGTTTGTCTCGATAAGTTTCCTCGAACATTCGAAATTACAAAAATATTATATCCGTAATTTGACTGTCACCGTGGCGCGGTGGTTAAGGTAGTCGCCTCCCCACTACATCGCCGTGCTGGGTGACGTGGGTTCGATTCCCACACGACACAAATATTTGTGTGATTCATAGATATTTGTTTCTAGTCTGGGTGTACTTTGTGTCCGTTAGTTTCATGTTTGTAAAGCTCCCCGCGACACAGGGCTTGTTCCCTAGTGCGGGCGTTGTCTTTTAAAAGAAAAACCTACCAACGTGTTGTATAATAAAGCTTTTTACCCATATTTAATTATCATTTAAATGGGCTTGGGTAATCTTTGGTCAAGGCTGAGGACACGTCATGTGCCTATCTAATCGGTAATAAAAAAATATTTTTACATATATCAAAATGCGAGATTGCAAATTCCTTTTCTTTGTGTCAACTACAGGTTTATTACCAATACTTATAAATATTGACTAAAACATTAATCATAATATAGCTTTAGCGATTGCCAAACCCGAGTATATTGACAGGTCATTTTTCGAAACAGGTTTTATTTACTTACATAATTGTTATTAGTTAATGCTGCATAAATTTTTTATTGCGCTATGTTTGGTTTGCAAACTATGTTTTGAATAGGCAATATTTGTCTTAAAAATTCGAATTGAACAGATTTAAAAAACTCTTCAAAATAGATGAGCTATAGCGGCTTGAAAATGTAGCAGATAGCCAAACTAAGTTTATAAGTATGTAGGTATAAATTTACCTACAATACAAGAAATATTTCTGATCCGATTCCGTTTAAGTACGAGCGGAAAATGTGATATTTTTGCAAATAATAATTAAGGACATACTATTTCCACAAATTACACTAATAGGGCTATGTTCAACAGTGGACGTCATTGGGCTGATATATGATGATGATGATGACACTAATAGCACAATCATCAGCCTTTACTATACCACTGAAACTGGTCATAGGCCTTTCAAATAGCTCGCAATTTATCATAGCTTGGGCCACTCTTATTGATTACTTGCTAGCCACTCAGCAAAGATCGTCACTCTACTAGTTTTAAGTCGTCTTACACATGTGCTTATTATCTTGCCAATATGTGGTCTCTAAATTGGTGATCATTATGGTAGTGACGTAGAATGGTGCTGAAAAAGGCATAACTTCAAGGCCTTTTATCACTTTCAGTATAATCTATTTTTAATTAACTTTTTACAAAAGTTGAGTTCACTGAACTAGTTTTTCGGTGGGTACCATTTAATATTATGTAATCAAGGCGACCGCAACAGCTTCTATTAACGAGGCTTATTACAGCGTCTACATTTACACTGATTAACTATTATTAAAGGTCAAAGGGACTGTGAGATTGTGACACCAAGAAGAAGCAAGGAATTCGTGGCTGTCAATTTGTACCCAAGACACTACTATGATAATAAAATCATAATAATATCTATTGATTATTGGACGGCAGATGTTGATAGCAATTACCAAAACCTTCTTGTTTTATCAACTTCTAATGTGCCGTCTTCTTATGCAGTTTGGTAACCTATAGCAATTTACACCCTAGACTAGGCTGCTCTAAATTGGGTACGCGAACTTTTGCCAAATAAATGTCACAGGTTTTTTAACTAGCACGGTCCAAATGGTGACCAATCATTTTTCCCATTAATTGACGGTAAGTATAGGAACAAGGAAATATTTTTCTGTCAGATGCTTAGTTGACTAAGTTCTATTGATTTCCAAAAACAGATGCTTTGGAATCATATCCTGATGGATAATTAAACTTTCCAAAGGCGTCTTATTTCCAATAACATCTTATAATATTAGTGCAGGTATGAATTCGCTAGACTGGCAACATAAGCCGTCAAATGTTACCGCTACTCGATTTTAAGTTAGAAACCCCGAGACTAACTCGATTTTAAGTTCTATCTCATTATCCTACCCTCGACCTACTTCCATAGAGTTTCAGGTGTTAACTAAAAATTAGTAGGTTCAGTTAATTTAAGGTTTCTGCTACTTTACGAGACTGGAACGCTGCGACGATTTTCATTGCGCACGCAGAAAGAAGAGTTATCAAAGAATTCGTTTGTGTGAGCAATGTGAGCATTTTTTAGAACAATGGTGGCATACAAGCGTCAGGCCTGCCTGATGGACGATGGTAAGCGGCTACCGTAGCCTAATGACGCCTGTAACATCATGAGCATCATTATTACCGATCTTTTAAAATCCCTTCCCTCCCCAATGAGCTCTGAGTAGCCACTACTAGCAGGAACACATTACTAACGAGCTAAGCACGAAATGTTAAAAAATATAGGTACCTTGAGTGATGTTTTCCATCAAGCATGACGTTCATTTTACTATCAAACCACTTAATTTTATGCTGCGGTATGTTTATTGATGTCTCAACGTCAATAAAAATTAATAAGTTGTTGTTATAAGTTTTCGAAAAGTTATAAATTTTCATTGCGGTACCTATTGTACATTGATAGCGTTGCATAACTTACATTGCTTTTATTTAACAGCTATTATAGCATGCTGAATTCTTTGCTAGTATTAGTAGGTATACACAAAAACATTTATAATTTTTCACGACAGATTTCCTTGCGAAAATACGTCATATAATTACGTAGGTACGTTTACAAGAAGTTACAGAATATTTATTATGTATACCTATTAAAGCCGTGTTTATATTAAATTCAGAGACATGAAACGTACCGTTTCAGACAAAATTATATTTTTTTATAGAATTAGAGAGCTCTAGTCGGTCCGCGTTTGTGCGTTGATTAAAATGGTTTATATGAAGCGCCTGAATTTCCTTAACTCAGATCGTGAAGATACAAAGCAAAGAAGATAAACCGAGAGATAACTAAGTCGACGTCTTTTGCTAATTCCATTTTAATTCCGTCCAACGTTATCTATTTTCTTATACTAAAGTGTGACGAAACAATAGGGGTACAAGCACGTGGTCGATAAGTCGTTTTTTATCGTAAGTGTAGTGGAACATCAGATAACTTATCGAAAATAGTTCACTGGAACGATTTAAAGTACAATGTCCGTGCTAAGCTGAAATTACAGTCATTTCAGGCGCATGACTAACTTTGTAGCTTACCTGTAACTTAAGCTAATTAATTTTCATACATTGCAGACTATCTTGTTCTAAAATAAATACCTTAGAACTTGTTATGTAAGCTTGTATTTGATATTTTTGTTTCTATCAATCGGCAGTTTAATCCGAAAGCAGACAGCAGAAAGTTTGTTAAAGTTAATATAAATATTATAGTTTAGTTCATCATTCATCATTATCATCATTTTAGCCTATAGCAGTCCACTGCTGGACGTAGCTGCGTAGGCCTCTCCTAAGACGCGCCATAATAATAATATAGTTTAGTTAAATAAATAGTATAAATGAATAATGTAATTTGCACTGCTGCGTTATAGTAAATGCTATGTACACCGAAATTGTTATACATATCAAATCCCACTGCTGGGCTCGGGTTTCCTCTCCTCTATCTAGAGAGCTGAGAGGGTTTTTAGGCCATAATCCACTCACGCTGGCCTAGTGCGGGTTGGTGGATCAGACATACTCATAGAAATTTTCTTCTAGGGTATGTGTGTTACCTCACGGTTTTGTTTGATTTTGATTTTGGTTTATTTGAACGCTAAGATCTCAGGAACTACTGGTCCGATTTTAAAAAAATATTTTAATGTTGGATAGCCCATTTATCGAGGAAGGTTATAGGATATATAACATCACGCTACGGCTTCTAGGAGCTGAGCAATGGCCAAATAAAGAACGACGGGAGCGCAGCCCCGCGCTACTTAGTGTTTATGATGCAGTTGCGCTATTATATATAAATAAATAAATAAGCCGATTGAATAACACCTTTTAGTATGTATAATATCCTTTTTCATCCAGATCAAAAAAACCTTATACAAATAAACGTAATCTCCAGAATAGTAATAAAAACAAGTTTTATTACGTTAAACAATATTATAGTGGTCTACTATTATTGTAACAATAGAGCAATAAATATTTACACTCAACAATTTGCCCGTTGCTATTACAGAACATTAATAAGCATATTATATTTTTCAACAACAAATGTAGCAGATTCAGTAATATACCGGTGAAATGTTGATTGCAAACCGTTATTCTAAAAACAAACTGTAATATTTGAATGGTTAGAACAAAATCCTGAACAACAATTAAACTAAAATATGGTATACACATTTTTTTCACAACCTTGGACCATTGATCGAAACCGACGAAGCGTTAATGAAAAAAAAAAGTAAAAACGCCAAAAAATGTTAGTGTTAGGCAAAGGAAACTGGGTCGTGCGGTCAGCTCAAGGCCTATTTTAGACCTGTAGGCGCTAATTGTGCACTCAATGAACGTTTATTGTCTCATAAGTACACTGATTGTATGCTCAAGCAGTATGAAGGCTTTAGGGTTGCCGCATCAACATACCTTGCTTGATCTGTCATATTTAAGAACCTCCAAATATCTATACTAATAGGTATAAAGCTGAAGTTTGTTTGGTTGGTTGTACGCGCTAATCTCAGGAACTACTGGTCCGATTTGACAAATTCTTTTAGTGTTGGATAGCTCATTTATCGAAGAAGGCTATATAATATTACGCTTCGGTCAATAGGAGGCGCTCGTAGCATTGTAGTACTGAGATATTCGTTACGATCATCGAGGTTAAGCAACACTCAGCATGGTCAGTCCATGATGGGTGACCGTTTGTCTGCCTCAAGTCCACGCGATAAGAAGATGAATAGGAGCTAGGAGCTGAGCAGCGGCCAAACAGAGAACGACGGGTGCGAAGCCACGGGCAACAGCTACTTCAATACAATATTAAAATAATCAGATGACCTGATTCGAACCGCAGGATTACACTGGATGCAAGCTGGATACAAGCGGTCCTATTGGAAATCTTTTGTCCAACAGACGACGTCCTATGGCTGATAAGATGACGATGTGACTGATGATCTTAGAATAGTTATATCCATTAATAATAATAATTAATAGTTATACGGCAAATTAAAACTGCTACAGTGCCATCAATGATAGGTATTGTCTAATGGTACCCCGTTGTAAAAAGAAAAACTAAATGGCAATACATATCTGACAGCCATATTAATAGTCCAAAACATTGCCTCATATCGAAAAAGGATTAAAGAGCAGTGTGTCCTAATTAAAACCTGAATGTTTTATAGCATAGGTATGATATCTTAGATTAAAATCATGGATAAAAATCTATTTACAGAGAAAAAAATCATGTACATAAACGCCGTTGACACGCAAAGACCCGATTAGATACTTCCATTTTATATTTCTATAGGAGTCATTGACATTTACATTCAGCCCTTCAATTTCTATGATAACAAGGTCAGAGGGGTAGTGTTAGACAATTACATTTCTTACATTTCAGAGGGGCTGTGATTTCATTAGAGAATACTTCGATACCTCGTAACATTCCGATTGAGTTTAGGATGGGTACATTTTCTATAGACACAGAACTGTTACATTTACACAGTACCTAAGTGTTTATTGAATTGTATACCATTTTTCTTGAAAGCAAAACTGTAGTAGAGATATGTTGGGTGTGACACAATATCAAAAGCGTGTAGAATCTACACTCTAGATTGTCGGAAGTTCTGGTAAAACTAACCATTTTCATTGTAATTGTGTAACAACACGTTGAAAATAATTATGTATTCTAACTACTATTATAAATTAAGTCAGTTTGTCTATTTGTTATACTTTCAGGGGTAGGTAAACTACTGAAGGGATCTTGAAAGTTAAAATATTTATCCCTAAAGACTAATTATCCAAATTAAATTACTATAAAACTTTAAGAATGCCTAACTAAATACGTTCAACCCTGAGCATCTATGTATAAGAATATTTGTTATGAAACCCGCTTACAAGCTCGTGATTTCAAAGAGATTGTTCATTCATAAGCTTCAAGTACTCGACTTCTGTAATGAGACGTGCGGCCACCACACTTCGGCATCGTGAATGAAATTATAACGTTTACTGATGCAGTACCTACAATACGGACAATTTTATGTGTTGCAGTATATACAATTTAGACATGTTTACTTCATAGAATAGAAGCATTGAGCCTTTTCTTGAGTTGGGGGGCATTGTTCAATGTTCGGCTTAAACGTCTGGGCTGAATCTTCTAGATATATAACCTAATGTAGAAGCGAGTAACTTTCAAGAAGTTTTCATGTTGTCTTTATTATTTATTTTTAAATATCATACATTGAAGCACACAATACATTCCAATTAATAATTTTATAAAAATTAATTTACAATTTAAACAAGTGTGAAGCTTAATCAAAATACACTAAACGCAGTAGAAATGTAACAAACAAAATATGTTTATAAGTTTTATAAGTTTTGTCCGTATACGGAGAACCTATATTTGGTACTTATTTAATTTAATTATTTAATTTTTTTGCATATCGACTTTAATTGTCTCTTGGTTAAAGTTATAGTTGTCACAATAGTACCTATCCTAAAGTTGTCCCAAAGAGGAGTGGTCCCAAAATTGATCCTTGGGGCACACCCCTTTTTACTTGGAGGGGGGGGGGGGGGGGAAAAGCATAGAACCACTCTCCATGCTGATTTCTACATACTGGGTTCTGTTTGTTAAGTAGCTATGGAACCAGCGCAGCATCTCTGTACTGAATCCATAGCTAGTTAGCTTGGATAACAGTAGCGTTGTGTCTATACAGTCAAAAGCACGCGAATAGTCCAATAACACCAGTATTGATGCCTCTCCTTCATCCCTCGACTCTAGCACATTGCCAATGACATTCTACTATCGTATACACACATATACGACGTCCGTCCAATAGCAATCGTTTTATTTCCCACAGCCCCAATACTGATCTAATGAAAAATAGGGCAGTTTAGCTAAACGGGGAGGTTGGGGCGCGGCCAACGCGTCATAAAGGTCCATTAGTTGAAACTGTTACTACGGGATTGTCTTACCTTTTAACTTGTGTGCACCTTAATTTGCAGTAAAACGAAAAAATTAGAATCAAAACAAGATTAAGGTAAATCAATGATTTAAAACACGACATTGTGAATATTTATACGTAGCAAAGAACTTTTTATATATTTATTGCAGTACCACTTGGGGTCAATGCAAAAGACGCCCCACATAAGAGACGACGAAGGAGCGACCACCGATTAATAAAGAGGCAAATAAAATAACAAATTATAACCACTATTAATATAATAATACGGGACACATTCTTCCTCCTATTAAATCAATTAATGGGTTACTATGATACGGGCTTCAAACAAGCATATTTAACTTTTATTCTTCGTCAAATAAAACTGCTTTTTAATTGGGCCATGTCCATATTGTCCATGACATAAACTTTTTATTTATTTACGAGCACGTCAATAAGTTAGTATGTATGTAGGTATCATCATATATTTATGTCGACTACGTAGATATAATTATGTAGTTACGTTAAAATAATTCTGAATATGACACAGGTTAGATAATTATATAATAGGTATATTATGTAATACACAATAATATGATTAAGAAAACCAAACGTTTATTTATACGGTGTGTTGATATTACCTACCTATCTAATCTTTAATACTGATTCATGGGCTATTTAATCGTATGATTTTCATAAATGTCTTCAAATGAATTTCATACGAGATAACCTAGAATAACGTCGATATATATAAGCTATGCGATTGTAAAAGAAACCTCGAGATTAGATAGAAAGATAAAACAAAAGGTAAGCTATTTAAAAATGTTTACAACTGTCATTATGTCTGTACACACAACGTAAAATTCTAATTTGTTTGACAAAGTTTACTCAATTTCACGTCTACCCGTAAAAGAAGTGTTATTACTACAATGGTTTAATGAAAGTGTTAGTTTAACCTTTAACTATTAATAGGGGCCGCTGTTGACAGTAATGTGCAGCTTTGTAAGGCCTGCATACTGAGATACTGGGTATGTAAGCAAGTACCTATGTAATAAAAAATCGTTTTTGACTTTGTTGGAGATTTTGGTAAACTGTATTGGGTTTTTCTATCTTTAAATTCCCAGTACCAGCTCGGGTTTGCAAATGTGACCTAATATCTTATAAATCATGTTGCCTACGATAATGGATATCAACAAATATAGCCAAGCCTTGAAGTCGACATGTATTAATTTATAATATTAAATTTCAAAGTTAAATAATATGCGTAACATCAAAGATGCCTTGTAAATGTGACATACTAAAATGACGGCTTCTAATTACGGCAAAAAATCTGAGTAAAAAATATTTCAAAAAGTAACAAAACTACTCAGGATCAATTAGTTTTTTTTATAATTATATGGCAATTTATCGTTAGTACCTACCATTAAAAATGTAATGGAGCTTTTTATCTATACTATATAATATCAGTTTGTTTGTTTGTTTGGTTGAATGCTAGGATCTCAGGAACTACCGGTCCGATTTGAAAATGTGATCTATCGAGCTCCGAGCTTGAGGAAGGAAGAATCGATAGTCAGCGTCAGCAAAGTAATATAAACCATTCGAGAAATGGTACTATCTATTTAAATATATTTGTTTGAGATATGAACACAGGAAACGAGCCATATAAGTTTAATTAAATACTACTTTCGGTAATCGTATTTTCAGGAAAGTTTGTCGTTCCAAGAAAACAGAACATATATGACAAAATATCTGGCATAAAAGGCGTGACGCATTATTATCTAAAATATAGGTAAGTAACATTTTAAATGATTTTTTTTTAATTTATTTATTTAAATTGTGAACGAAAAAGTGTAGTATACGAACTCGATTATGAATTCCGTGAGAATGTAGCATCCGTATGATCAGGGATTTCAGTCCCGACTTGTATATGCTTCGGTGGCACCAGATGTGAGCTGAATAACTTTAGTGTAACGAAGGTCGACTCCATAGAATCGACAACCTTACGTGAAACTAGTCAATGAAACCAACAAAACGTACCTATTGTGCGAAGCTGTAAAATTAACGTACAAATTAAATACAAGGTTGCAAAGTGAGTGAGCAAAATTTGAAGATTGCCTCTATATCATTATGCGCATATTGCAATTAGAAGCGCGCCAAGCCTGAATTTGTCAGCGGCAGCATGCTAGACAGAATTAGGCGGCGGGAGTGCGATTATTTCTTTCAAGGATATGTTTTAAAAACAATAAAATTATAATATGGACTATTGTGTTAAATCACAATCAACCTTCTCAGCTCTTTAGATAGAGGAGAGGAGACCCGAGCCTAACAGTGGGACAATAATGGGTTGCTGATGATGACATGTTAAATCAAATTTTAGGAGCATAAAAACCGCCGTTTCACAATCGCCATCATGATTTTTTGCACAACTTGTAACTGTTGGACTTAAATGAAAATAATTTAATATAAGGGACCTATTTAAAAGATCTATTTTTAAATTTTAAAATTGCCGAATCTATTGGTGTGTCATTTCTAATTGCAATGTGCTTTGCACTGGTACACACTTTGTACATAAATACGATAAAACATAGCGTACTTCTGTTATACTTTTTCTTTATACTGTGAACCTATGTTTAACAAAATAAACGATTCTGCGTCTGACTGGTCAACCTTACGAGCAATTCTTAATAAAATTCTAATGTTTTCTTCATTGAGTAGATACTATTTTGATTTACATCAATATCATATAGTATAATTTTCATCATTATAGTCGAATTCGCATACCTTTATCAAATTTATCAAGCCGCTATCAATATTTTTTTAATTATTCTGTAGGTATATTGAAACACATTTAAAAATTTGTCATAGCTGTGATTCAAACTTATTAGTAACACTATTAAGATTGAAGGAAGCTCCAACAACAAACGCAATTGATAAAAAGGTCGTTTCAATTATAATAATATTGGCCTATGGCAACTTGTTTTCCTATCTAGTTCATTCGCAAGAAATAAAAAATGCGCTATCCGCAGTTATGTTTTGAATGAGCGAGTGAATGCACTGTGAAGCGTAAACTATGGTAAGGATCCGGTCATAATGCACGCGAGCGTGGCAATCAAAACCACAAAACCTTATTTCTTGACATGGCAACGTAAATCATTATACCTATAAATCAGTAAGTAAATCAGGAATAGATACATTTATATCATTTACATGATGATGATACATTTAAATGATGAACTTCATACAAGGCCAAAAAGGTTTCACCAAATTTTCCAAAGGCATTGTTTAGACCAAAAGTATTTTCGGCCGCTGACTGTGAGCGTACGTTACGCAGTTTATCGCTTTTCCATATATGTTTAACTTCTCGTTCACATTGAACCGACTATAAGCTATTACGTAGTGCATTGTCGCTTATTTATTATATACGCGTCTATGCACAGGCGGATGCAGATACGGCTACGTTGCCGTACGTAACAGCCTGGTGAGAACGCAAACTGCAGACTGAGACCACGTTCAAACTGAAGCTAACAGTGAGCATCCTCACAGTCGGCGACGGACAATACGCTTGGTGTGAACAATACCTAAGGCAGTTCTCTGACAAGATTCAGCTTTGAGAGGAACTGGCCGACAGGGTTAGGTAAAAGTCCTCCCAAACTAAATGCCGCTTCAAGAAATAGCTGGTTTAACTTACGCAACTATACAGGTAATTTATGATTTTAATCTTGCAATAGATTTCTATATTAGCATGTAATGAAAATAACAGCGCCACTGGAACACCATGGCAATGACTAGCGTAAAATTTTGGTTAAAAACACGTACCTACTTTTCTGGCACTTTGTGCCTCTTAAGTTCCGCATGTGACTAGCTAAGTTGCATTTAGTCGTAATAATTTAAGAACTACTTTTCCTGTAAAAAATAGTGCTGCATGACTTTTCTATCAGCCTTCGGTCACATTGCTTATCAGCGACTCGTAACTTGTGATAACTGATTTTAGTTAATATCTAATGTCAAGTATTTGTACAGATAAGCCGATAGCAATGTCGTCGCCGATAAACTACGAGTATGTAGAAAGCCGGAATTCTAAGTAAATAGTTTCAAAAAATTACTTGCTCATGCTAAATAGATTTGAAAAAAAAAAACAAAAACTTATAAAGCTGCAAGTACACAGAAGCACTTTAAAGAAAAGTATACTTAATTTAACATTTTCCAATTTAAAAGTAGAATAATTTAAGAGTTAATCGGTACAGTTATCTAATTTATAGATTACAGGCATATTAAGGCGTATGATATTTTTTTGCGCTAAAATCTTATGCTTGTAGCAAGCTTGTGCAAGCATATTAGTGTTCATAATATAACCCCAACTAAATTAATTTCTCGTAAATAATGTTTAAATACAATAGGTGCAATTTGAATTTAACTACGGAAATTATTTGTCTTAATAGCATATACATTTGAGTCGGGTGAGAGCGTAACCACTACGCTGCGCAAGCTAAATAATCATTTATATAAAGAACATTTTGTTGATACCCGCCACCAAAATGTTTCCGTCCGCTGTTTTTAATCGCTAACAATGAGGACCCAACCTAAGTGTACGCTACAATTCTGCTAACTACATCTACATGATTAATAATTGCATATGTACATATTAAAATGCAAACATTTACCTCTTCCTTCGTTAAATTCTGAAAATTCAACTGAAAAGAAAGGAAGCACAGTTATTGGATCACCAAGCTTTACAAGGCACACTTAAACATTAATCTGGGTTAAACTGTAATATTAAAGGGACGAATGCGGTATAGATGCGGTCATAGCGACTGAAACAGAAACAAATCTTATGATAATCTTTTAGTACCATAACCTATATAAGCTCTGTGGTAAACGATTTAGAGTATAAAATACAGAAGCTAAAAAATATAAGCGAATGACATACAACTTTCATGCCGCCCTTGTTTTCTTGTAAACGCACGGCAAGTTTCATCGTGTGTGAGTGACGTCAATCTCTAGGTTTTTGGATAAGTACTGCATGTTTTATTTTAATAGAGTATATTGCAGTAGGTACCTTACTCAACGGGGTTTACACCAGTCCTGGATTTATAAATAGGCCATATAGGCCGCAGCCTAGGGGCGGCAGCGTCCTAGGGGCGCGGGCGGGAGATTTCAGAGGACGGTCACTTGATTTCAGAGCATAACGAAAAATCAAAATTTCAAGGAACACGCATTGTCTAACGACGTTTTTCTACTATGAGGTATTAATAGGTACACATTAACCAAAGTGTTCAGTTAGTTAGTACTAGTATACTAACTAACTGAGCCCTTTCTAAAATAATAATTTTCCATTGTACCTAGGTACAAATGAAAAGTTATTATTTTAGAAAGGTATGCACATGGAGCGGCGGAAATAAAGTGGCCTACACTCATAAAAAATATAAATCCGGTACTGGTTTACACGTAGTGCCGTTAAAATCAAATCGAAGAGACTTATTATGATATCTCTAAATTGTTTTGTTTCTTTTTATGCCACGATGGATCGTAAACCCCTGCTCTTCACATTGCCTGACTAAGCAATGATCCCTAAAGCTCAATAGCTGATATGACTGCCGCTACACCAGTTTCTTTTATGTCATTTTTGATAGCAACATCGAAAAAGAATCCCTTTTAATTGTTTTTTAATAGGTATCTGTCAAAAACGTCATAAAACGCTAACCTTGGGGGCTCTACAGTGAAATCTAAATTTACAACATCCGAATACCATTTTACATTCATTCCACTTATAGCAGAGTACTATTTCTAATTTTATAACATCTGGGAAAAAGTTTAAATTCACACACGAATATGCCAGCGAATCATATTATGGAACTGCAATATTTTGAATTGATTCTATGGCATAACCATTTGCTGAATCTACCCTAACAATAACCCATGTTAAATTATTAGATACACCTGAAACCTTCCGAATTCCCATACAAAAATTAGTTAGATATATTATAAGATTTATAAGGCACACTGAACGCAATAGACATATTAAAAACATACTGGCAAAAAAGCTTTTACACAATGTAAGTTTTGCAATGTAATTTTAGAACTGAACGTGCACGTTACCTTAGACCCAGTACAATACACATCCATCAATTAAGGTGAATCTAACTAACACCAATCCGTATGTTTAACTTCAAGCACACCACACATACATGCAACATTATTAATACATATTACTATTGCACACACACCAATACCAATTAATAACATACATAAATACGGGACTTTTATTAGGCACATACGAAGGTTTTAAAAAAAATAAGGTGAATTTCGAAATTTCACGGGTTTTATTTATTTTTTAAATAATGCCGAAATATGTTTACACTAATACCTATTTCGCACTTTTAGTTTTTACAGTTATACGGGCAGGGGCGGATCTATGTAGGGGCTATGGGGGCTGCAGCCAGAGGCCCCCAGCCCCAATAAAAGACATTGTGAATTTAAAAAAATCGGTTAAGATCACAAATTTACGGTCCGCCTCTGTATACGGGTTAGAGACGTGTTTTGAATTTTTCGATAATTGAGGAAAAAAAAAAGATCAAAGAATCTCTCTGTAAGTGTATAAATTTTTTTTACAACAATAAGATTATCTGATTACATAAGTGGTTCAAAGCACTTATTGAATTTTGCTCACCGATATGTTTGAAGTTAAGCTCATCATTAAAATTATGAATAATTTTCAAAAAATGTTAGGTATATTAATTGTAAGATCGTCGATTAAGGTTTATAAAAGTTACTGGGGATGTTCGCATTGCGGTTGAGCAGTTCGCTCATGGCACGCATTTTTTTAAATTTTGGGATATAAAACGCATAACAACGAAATTTTGAGCAAAAGATACTTCTAAAGAGGATCGCCCAGGACGTCTTTGATGACGTTAACAACGATCTAGGTTTGTCAATGGGTCATTAACAGTTCCCAAAACTGAAATTACCTTCAAAAGGACAAATATTTGGTTACTAATACATGATAGAAGTTTGTCTTTTTAGGGTTCCGTAGCAAAAATGGCAAAAAACGGAACCCTTATAGTTTTGTCTTTAAAAACATTAGCATTATTAAAAATTAAACTCAAACTGATTTTATTTCGTACTTAGGTAGTTAACGCATGCAATTTCATACATAATAATGTATCCTGTTCCTAGAACGATTAATAACATCAAATCAATAAGTTGATATCCTCGCAGTTATCGCTTATCGCACCTGGTTACCTGCGTTTCTTTGCGTATAAACTGATAATATTGCGTTATCTGAGGGGACAAAATTTAACGATAGTTACAAAGTTAACACGCTACATTTTATATTAATGAATAGTAATCAGACATAATAAAATCCATCATAATAACTTCAAATATTCGTATAAAAATAATATTTAATGAGCTCACTTCGTTCGTAGACAGAATAATTTAGCGGTAATCGACTATATTAAGGTATTAAGGTAATGTATAAGGCGGTTCGTTAGTGATATTGTTTATTATTCAAAATTACTTAGACATAATGAAACATTTATAGTCAAATCCTGATCGCTTCTTGTCTGAATGCCGACTGGCACCGTCGCTATACGCATTTACCTACATTTTACACGCGTTACCAAGGCAAATCTTAAATAGGTCACACAGGGTCAAACTTTTGATGCCACAAATTAACCTAGCAGCAGTCTATTCTTTCTAAAGTCAACGAAATTCATCATTCATCAATGTTCTCTCATTTTTATAATAATTTGATCACTTACCTGTCTATGTTTAATTTTTGGTGCACTCTGGTATGCTACCTCCAACTTAGGATTGTGTGGAGCCTTCTTTGGTCTACTGTTCTTAATACCTAATGACTTGCCGAAAGGCGCGTACCAGTATCTGTAACAAAGGGAAATAATATAATAAATATATATTAATATAAAAAATAAAAAAAATATTGGCAAAAAAAACAAATAACCATTTGTCAAATTTTATATAAATAATATAATATAATTAGCTGATATTTTTTACAACAACCCTATTAGATGCCATGATTAAATGCTATTTTACTAAAGTCAAAATCAATATGTAATGTAGCAGTGGTATGATCTTTAGATTTAAACCATACCCAATGCTGGGCACGAGTCTCCTCCAAATAATGTGGAATATTATAAGGTGAAGAGTTTGTTTTTTGTTTGGTTGAACATGCTAATCTCAGAAACAACAAGTCTGAATTAAAAAAATATTAGTGTTGGATAAGAGTGTTCGTTATATTTTATAGCGGAATAATTAACCTAATAAAAAAATATATTCATATTACCTATTATTTATTAAATACAAAAACAAATATAGCTATTTACGTCATCCTATTATTTTTGCGAACAAACACTGAACGAACGCCGTGTTAAGGTCACTCGAGGTCAAATTTCGAACTCATCCTGATCCCACCGACCGACCGATGAATGAAAGACAAACGATATTTAATATTTCAAGTCACAAGCCAAATTATGCTCTATTTTTAATGCAATAAGGTTAAAATTCCAATTGTACCTAAAAATATTAGTTTCCAGTTGTTCGTTATTTTTTTTTTATGCGAAATTAAGCTTTAATCTGACTGCATAAGAACTACATTGCTTAATCCAATTAAATAACATATTCATTTCAATTGAATACTAATATTTTTTCGGCAACGTTTTATTGAAACAAATCGTAATGATTTATTTTTTCTATTACATGCCAAGTTATGCTCTAAAATGAAGACCATAAGGTTAAAATTCCAATTGTACCTAAAAATATTAGTTTCAAGTTGTTCGTTATTTTTTTTTTATGCGAAATTAAGCTTTAACCTGACTGCATACGAACTACATTGTTTAATCCAATTAAATAACATATTCATTTCAAATGAATACTAATATTTTTTCGGCAACGGTTTATTGAATTAATTATTTTTATTACATGCCGAGTTATGCTCTAAAATAAAGACCATAAGGTTAAAATTCCAACTGTACCTAAAAATATTAGTTTCGAAAATTGTTGGACGCATTTTAGGTATGCGAAATTATGCTTTATCGTAAGGTAACTGGATACTAGATTGATTAATCGAATCAAACAAACGTTTGGGTTTGGGTGTTTCAAAGAGGGTCTCGACACTTAGAAAAATTTCGTCACTTTTTATATGGAGTTGAGACTTAGAATAATTTTGATCGAGTTTGTATGGAAACTGAAATTGTAAAATTTTCGATTAATTTTACGCTCAGATGCACCGTTTCTGAGATATGACGAAATTACTTTTTAGTTCATCCCGACTTGGATAGGTTAGATCAGAAGGCTAAGGCGGGAGCTTCGCTCCCACCTTGCGCCTCTTTGCGGCACTCGGCGGCCTACGTTTGAACGATTATTTTTCAAAATTTTAGGTAGGTAAGTAATATTTTATTCGGTTATATTTTAATGAAATTTGAAATCAGTACGAACGCATTATGTGAATAGTGCGGATGCAATTTTTATGCCAGACGTGAGCGAGTTTCTTGTTTGCGTTTTCTTAGCTTTCAGTTAGCTTTTATTTTGCGTTGTTATAATAAGTTTAGTCAGTATAGGTCTATAATTAATTAGGTGATAGGTTTAATAGGTTAAAACTGTAAATAAATGTGTATAAGTATTATATATTAGAAGTAAATTTCATTGAGTTTATTTTAATTATAGATCCGTTTTACCTAATCGCTTTTGAATGATCTCTAATATTCGCTAATAATCACTTACAAATCTCACAACAAACTCACGGTAGGTATACATAATTTACGAATCATTAGAATAAATTGTTATTAAAATAAATCCATAACACAACAGTATGCGTTACGTTAAAACGAATAGCACAGCATCGTTGAAAAGCGTTGGCCTCAAACTAATATAAATATATTATAGCTGTAAAAATAACAGGTTTAAAAAAAATAGCATATAGCTAGAACGCGTTTTTAATATATAGCCGTTACGAACACTCCTAGTGTTGGATAGCCTATTTACGAGGAAGGCTATACGCTACGGCCAATAGGAGTAGAGCACAGGCCAAATAA
Organism: Laspeyria flexula; assembly: GCA_905147015.1. Taxonomy (NCBI): domain Eukaryota; kingdom Metazoa; phylum Arthropoda; class Insecta; order Lepidoptera; family Erebidae; genus Laspeyria; species Laspeyria flexula. The sequence goes on along the minus strand of LR989969.1, from coordinate 6,539,834 downwards.
GAACGACGGATGTGACGCCCCAGACAACATAATTTATAATAAGTACGCTGAAATTTAATGTACTGTTAATAGTGTAATGAAATGCATAATTTTATTATACACTTTTCTATACCTATAGCTTGGCTATTTTTTTAGGAACACAGTTGAAAATAAAATTTATTAACTCAACCATTTGTACTAAGTGTTTTTAAAAATAATATTAACTTACACCCCCTTGTTACAAAATACGTACTAAGCATTAAGCCAGGTTTAAATCGACAACTTTGACACAAAAACAATGGCTGTAATAAGGGGGACAGTGTCCCACACTTAGTAAGATTTGTATCTTAGTAGATCTTACCTTATTTACCAAATTTAAGTAGGCACTATACACTGGGGAGACTTTATGAATAAATGGGGCTACTTTGATAATAGAATTTCTGTTATAAAAGTAGTGATGTGCACAACTTTTAAATAGGTAAGTAAATGAAAATAAAAGCTTTTTAAATTTTTTTTATAAAAAGAAAAACGACTTCCAGAATAAATCAGCAACATAATGAGAAAGATTATTATCAAAAGTACTTTATTTACCATTGCTTGAGTAATTATTTTCAATACAAACCAAAAAATAAATTTATGAATTTGAATGTAAAAATTCTTTACTGAACTTGGTGCAACTTGGTGCTTTATGATTTTTTTAAATATTTCTTTACTATGTCTTTTTTTAAAGAATCACTACAGCGTTTTACAGGTATCTGTGTTATACTTTCACTAATTTATTATCATCAGACTCGTGCAATGAGTGCATCATTAGACATAATTCATCCGTGAGATGCACTGACATACATTCTGTTTAGGTCTACACATAAATACAGTAGGTTTACTCACGTCTCTAGCATACGTCGCAGGACTATCAGCACCGCTGCTATGGGTATAGGAAAAACCAAGTGCCTGTAATCATTATAAACCACTGCCTTGTCGGATCCCGGTGTGATATCGTCCCATGTTGTGTTCGGCGGCAACCACACATCCTCATTCCAAAATGTGTCCAGCACAAATCGCAACATTATCCACACTATTTATAAAAAAATCACGACAGTCCTTAATCACCTCTATTGCCACTAAAATTATTAAATGATCACGCCATATATACACCCTAAAATATTTGACGACACGACCGCTCGACAGCCGACATGACACAGATTTGATTTGATTTGATGAGCACAATCACAGATTACATAAAAAAATTGCGGTATCAACTTCAAGTGTAAAAAAAATGATGACTAACACATTACATAAAATGTGATTTTAATCAATAAATACATTTTATTATAAGTATTAATATAGTTGAATTTTGACGAGGTTTAAATTATGTTTGGTTTGTATTATTTTGTACAAATAAATAATTGTAAAAATTAATAAAATTATAGATATGCATTTATAAAATATACAAAATCAACTTAAAATAAATTCTTTATATTGCCGACAAAGTCAATATAAGTTTCTAGAAACTTAAAATTTACTTTTTTAGGCTTTTATTTTAGGCATTGCCTTAGATGATCTAAGGGTATTGCTAGTCTCAGTAGTCTGACGTATTTAATTTCATTCATTCATTTATTCAGTCTCTGCCCTCTGCTTGATTCTCTGTGCATTCTTTCATTCAATCAAAAGAGCGAAGGAGGTATAGAATAACCTATAAAATAGTTGACTTTCATAACAAAAACCTAGACGGGGTACTAGTATTTTATCATAACAATAAAAATAAAATACTTGGTATTTAACGGAAACGGAGCAAATAAACATTACAACTAGTAATAAGTGTTGGATTGTGATAGTGATTTTTGTTTCAAAATATTGGGTGTAATGAAACTGATGTGATTCAACTATGTTATTTTGCCCAACGTGTGCCAATGTTCTTATGGTCGAGGAAGGCCCCGAATGTGGACTGCGGTATGCGTGTAACACTTGCCCTTATGTATACAATATAAAAAAGAAAGTTTCATCCCGCACATTCCCCAAATTGAAGGTTTGTCTTTTACAGTACATTGCATCATGACTTTTATCTGTCTGACAAGTAAAGAGAGAAATTTAATTCTAACTGACCTTTAGTACCTTTCAGTTAAGGTGATACAATGAACACTATCACTGTTTTCAATACCATGTTTCTGTTTCAGGAGCTCGACTATATTATGGGAGGTGCTGCTGCTTGGGAAAACGTAGACTCAACAGACGCCGTCTGTCCTAAATGTGGTCATGGTAGAGCTTTCTTCATGCAACTCCAAACTCGCTCGGCTGATGAACCTATGACCACTTTCTACCGCTGTTGTAACCATAAGTGTGCTCATAATTGGCGTGACTAGACATTAAGGCATTGTGCTGTAACATATTCCATATTCAGTATTGAGTATGAATTTCTTCCAAAAACTATTTTTAGTGAAAAGTTCCTTAGTTAGAAATAAGTGTGTATTACTCAAAATGAAGATAGAAAAAATGACTCCTGTTATATCAAGCTGTGATGATCAAGCCTCTGCCAAGGCTGCACAGTGTTTGGCCAAAGGAGATGTTATAGCAGTACCAACTGACACAATTTATGGATTAGCATGTAGTGCCAACTGTCCGGATGCTATAAAGAAATTATATGCTATCAAAGGCAGAGAATCTGCAAAGCCAGTTGCAATATGTGTGACGAGCGTATCTGATGTCCAAAAATGGGGTGAAGCAAACCATTTATCTGATGATTTACTTAACAGTTTACTACCAGGACCAGTCACAGTAGTTTTAGAGAAAACAAAACTATTAAACAATCCATTTTTGAATCCTACTACTACTAAAATAGGGATAAGAATACCTAATCACAATTTTGTAAATGGTATTACAAAGATTTTTGATATGCCTGTTGCATTGACTAGTGCAAATTCTAGCAATGAACCTTCCACACTCTCTATTATGGAGTTCAAGCATCTTTTTGGTCATTTGGGTGCTGTTTTTGATGGAGGAATATTAAGCCAAGGATTGGATCAGAATAGAACAGGTTCTACAGTTATAGATTTGTCCCAAATTGGCTTTTATCAAGTTATTAGAAGAGGTATATCTTATGACAGAGTCATAAATGTTGTTGAAAATTTTGGCCTTAAAAGTATTGTATAACTTATTTATGTTACTTATCACATTTTTGAAATAAATGATGTACTTTTATGTTGTTATTATTTGTTCGATTTTATTTACTGTTGTTATCTGCTTAGTGCAGGGATATGGAATTATTTATTAGTGTCTTCTGTTTTCTCTGTACAACATATAAAATTTTAATGCAAAATATCTACATTTATTTGAGCATAATATGAAAATAATAGCTATGTTTGTGACAAGTAATGATGTCAAATGCCAAGTGTCTATAAAATGCCAAGTGCCTTATGTGGGTGGACATTGACCCCACAAATTGTCAAATCATTATAGGCAACTTTAATGTCCCAAAACCTCAACATTGCAAAGGTCCATAAATAGAATTAAATCCAATAATTAAACAACTATTTATTAGATAACATTTTATTATGTGAACAACAAGAACAAGCATTTCTATCTTAAAAATAATAAAAAATGGCTAAAATAAAACATACCTATCTAAATATCCACTCTTCACATTTTATTTATTTATGTGATACATTTTTTTTGTGGCAGTATCTTTTTATCAGCCTGCTGTTGTAAATATACTCAGGCCAAAATTAATGTAGAATGTTTGTAAACAAATCAGTGATTGTATTACATGATTTAATTTGTAATATATTTTCTTATGATGATAGCAGTGGCATTAAGCTGTAACTTTTATTAAATACCTTTTAAAGTAATCCAAAAGTTGTTTTTATTAATGTCAAATTGGTTTTAAAAAAAACAATTGTTTATTCTACATTCAATTCGGCCCAAGTGTAGTCCTAGTTAGAAAACATAATATCACATCAGATAGAAAAGTAAAGACTAGGCTGAGATACATAATTGAGCTATTAAAAAGAAAACTGTCTATGATTACTGTCTTACATAATATTTACAGAGATAGCAATAAATATTCAGACTCAAAGTGAGACACCTAACTTAATATTGGGAGGCTTCCTAGATGCCATCAACATGGTATTGTTCCATCACTGGGTATAGTTCAACAAGTTCTTGTAACATTCTCACCTGAATGCTGGTGAGCTAACAGGTATTCTGTGCTTCGGCACCTTGGCTTCCAGCCTTTGCCATCGACTGGGTGGCCAAACAATGCAAGCTGCTTTGGCATTTACTAAACCCAATGAGACAGGGCCAAATGTATTGCTATCCAATGTATGACCTGTGTGATCACCTTCCACCCACACATGCCCTTCTGGAACTTTCACATATTGTGATTTGTAGCCCATAGTGTTCACAATGTCACCCTGAAGCCCAACTACACGTTTTATTATCCTCTGATTCGGATCTTTTGGAGACACCAAGGATATCACATCACCTCTTTTAACTTCATAATCTCTGACAGCCCACCTCGACAGAAATACATAGTCATTATTGGTACTCTTGGAATCTGGATTAAGCACTGGCTGCATAGATATGCCTTCCACCCTGGCTACATATCCGATAGTGTCAATAATGGTTATACCGATTGGTATGCCCAATAAGATGGACCTGCATATACTTCTGAGTGACATAGATACACCGCTACGTGACCTGATAGCAAGAATTTGTCCGGCATATTAGGTGGAGATACAAAAGTATTTTTTATTTTTTTATTATTATCATTTTAGAAAAAATTAGCCTCAAATTTTGTACGAGTTATCTGACATTTAATTTTATAATTTTGAGTTTGACAAGCCAAAGCAAAAAGAATGTCACATTTTTTATAATAATAACCTGGCAATACCTAAATCTTATCTTCTTCTCTCTTATTAATTTTTAAGAAAAAATTGTAATACTTATTTATTTATTTTGTAAACAGCAAGAGAGCCATCATACCACTTACGTCCTTTTGTTCAGAAGCACAGTTTTTCGGCAATTACTCAAAAACGATAGTCCGATCATGTTCAAAATAATAATTTCGTTTGGAAGTATTTATTAAGCGTTATCTTTGTGAATTTTTCAGATTTTTAAGTTTTACGGTCTCAAGTTCCTTCACTATGACTTTAAGAGTTAATTTCATCGATATCGATATTTTCTCAGGTGCAGGGATTATATTATTATTCTCTCGTTACAAATACATTATCTTTGAAACGAGAATATCATCCCTGTCACGTCACACTTCATTCAATTGTGAATGACCATAGTGTATTAAAGAATATTTCGGTCTTTACAAATACTCAAAAAAGTGTTGATGCTTTCTAGTGAATTACAACCAACCAAACAGAAATTTTGGACATTTTATTTGTGTGTAGCGAGCATAATATCCATTGAATAAAGCTAGATAAACACATGTTTCTTACAATCGATACCCGAGAAGTGATCTGAAAACAATATTTAATAGATGGAAGTGTTCCGTGGTCGAGAAAAACTTACAATCTGCATAATCAGCTGTCAGTGAGATAGATCATCTGTCCCTGTAAATATAAAAGCTAAGACAATCACAACACGTTTTAGTTGGATAAGTGTGTAAAATGAAGTAAACAATCGAGCTACAATGTGACCCTGGATGCGGTCGCTACAGGCAGCGATCTGGAAGCAGATATGGGGTAATAACCTATCAGTGTGGAGTGAGGCTGGTAAAGGTATGGCTGGACTCCCGTAAGAAGAAAGCACGAGTTTCAGGATTGAATCATCGGTAAACATCGAAATATGTCCGGTGACTACCCGTTCACGACAAAGATCGTAAGCCCCGTTAAGTGCAATGAGAAACCTTGGGACCTGTGGGTCAGTGAAATAGGGCACCTGTCGCCGCGGCGAGATGACGATGCCACGTTCACGTCGCCGGCGGCGGTGGACGCCAAGGGAAGCGCGTCCGTCCGTCGAGTGCATGACTCCCACCCCTACAAGCAGGCGGAGACGAGGCCCGCGCGATACCGTCGCGCAGGCCTCAACCGCCTCAAGTACGAGAGCATGAGCCTCCATGGACTGTTTCCCCAGATGGACACGTTAAACGCTGCCATGTGTCATATGTGTGGAATGATAGTGAAGTGTAGTGCGGCTTATAGACATTTACTCGAGTCCCACACTGGGACTGAGCCTCTTCTCCCACCCCCACCACCTGCATCTACAGTTAAAAGCCGTAGTCGACATAAAAAGGAAGCACCTCCACCCCCTATTCCTGTAGATATACTCCCAGTGAAAATGGATCCTTCCCCAGTACACACCGCTGCACCTCCATTGTCAAGGATAGTTTTGCCACAGCCTGATTTACAGTACCTAGATGAAGCCAGCACATCCTCCTCTGTCACAGCCGAGGTCAAGGTGTGCATGGAGAGTGGAGAGTTACCAGTTGTAAGTATACAAGACACAGAGGATCTGCCCCTCGGTGAAAATATAACAGATGACATTTTTGCTATAATGAACTCTGAAGGAATTCAAAGTGCAGATGACATAACAAATGCAGCTGACTGGAAAAATATTATCAGAGATATTGGAAACATGCAAGAGATTAATTTTCCTCCAACAAATGATAACATACCGAGTCAAGATTTATATACACCATCTTTATCAGCTTACACATTATCAGATACAGACTTGTCCAACTTGCAATTTGCGCCTCCTGTTCCGTCATCTCCTATGTTGTCAACAGTAATAGACACGACTGTACTCAGTACCCCAACTTTAAAGCCGGCGCCGATACCGAGCACACCATCTACTAAGTCATCAAGGTCCAAAACGAGTAAAACAAAATTCAACTTACGAGAATACGATCCGAACAAGCATTGTGGTGTGGTCACCGCAGAGAATCCGAAGCCTTGCACGAGATCGCTGACGTGTAAAGCTCACGCACTGTCGCTGAGAAGAACGGTCGAGGGGCGCTCCAAGCCTTTCGACACTCTGCTGGCGGAGCACCGAGCGTCGCGGGAGACGGGAGCGGCCGCTGCGGCCGCGGCGGCGGCAGCGGCGGCCGCTCCCGCGCCCGTTCCAATTGTACCCGCACCACCACCGCCCGCGCCGCCAGCTCCCGTCCCTATCAACATCCCACCGCTCCTAGTCAATAACACGATGGACCTAGGTCCTTTTAACGGCTACTCGGCTGAGCAGCAGGTGAATGATATCTACGCGAGTCTCCTTAGCGTGGAGGATCCCAACTCGGTGCTACCTGACACGTCGAGCATCACGTCCTTGTTGAGCCAGCCACTCGCCACGGACCCGTTCCTGATGCCGGACGATGCAGAAATTCCACCGGACGTGCCTATATTGAGCATAGCGTCGCCGATGGAGCGAACTTCTGTGCGGACCGAGGAGAAACCGGACGAAGGGCCGGTGCCCCTCGTTCCCGCGGACGTGTGTTGGTATTCTTCGTGTCCGCGCCCTCTCGCGTTGTGCACATTCAACGCGTCGCACTCTGGTGGTGCAATCACATTAGGTAAAAAATTTGCGACCGTCCGGAGTAATATAAAGTCGTCGCTGTCACGGTCGCAATGCAAGTCGTCTGGTGGTGTGAACAATTACTATTACAATCAGAACGCAATGTCGTTATCGAAAAGTGTACATATGAACGCTAGTAAAGCTAACAAGCCCGAAGTGCGCAAATTGATAGTGACGTGTAGTGGCGGTATGAGCGGGCTGGGCGGGGTGAGCGCGGGCGCGGGCGGCAAGGAGGTGCAGCAGACGCTGAGCGAGCTGTTCGGCGGCGAGGTGCGGCACGCGCTCAACGGGCACGTAGAGCGGCGCGGCTCGCGGACGCTCAAGCTGGTGCCGGGCAAGCGGCCGCCGCCCGCCGTGCTCGACCTCGGCTTCTCGCTCGACCCGCTACTCGCCGACGAGAAGTGCTGAGCAAATTGTAAGCAATCACCGGTTGTGTAGTCACATAATAATGTATATTTATTTTTCTGTAAAGAATCGAATCGGGTTCACAGTAATTAAAATGTAAAATAATCACTAATTTCCCGAACGGAATTTAATGTTACGATAATGTTAAATCTCATTTTTTTTCGTCGACGACGAGCGATGTAATGTTTGTATTATTTTGTATATTATTTTGTAAGATTTTTTTAAAATCCTTCTCCGATACGAGAGTCGGTATGTGTCAATGAAGAATTAAAAATAGATTATTACAGAATGGTTGTATTTTTTCGAAATGACATATTACTCATTGTTGATACTGAATTGAATACTGATAAATGGCCTAGGATAAAATAAATAATGGTTTAATGTGATGAAAATTTCCATGTAAAAATATAAATACTATTATTATAAGTATATCGGTAATAGTAAATCGCCTCCTTTTGAAAATAAAGGAAAATACCTCAATAACTAAAACAACTTGTTTTAATTGACCGGTTTGTACCTAAAAATATGTTTATTACGAATAAAACGCTCAAAGGAACTGGTTTCTCATTAGATTAGTTCCTATGAGTGCGTGTGAAACCACTACCTGCATTTACATTATGTTTATTTAAGTTTGTTCGTATGTCTCAATTAAAGATTTAACAGATAAATTCAAATCTTGCTTCATCCGCGTCCGTTCGCATCGCCAGAGTTGTTAGACGAGGACACGCGCGAAGGTCTTGTAACAAACGAACATTAGCTAAATTGATTATTTTAAAAAACTGGCATATATTTGCATTTTGAAGCCAATTACACATGCACATCTGGATTGCAATGTGTTAGGCATTGATGTTATAATTATACATACACACTAATTACTTGATGTGCTTGTGATGAATTTAGGCCTGCACTGTGCACTTACCAAACAGTTTTTGTCTATAAAAACCTAGGTGTAGATTATAACTGCACCAAAGTCACGGCACGAGAGAGGTATGGAATTGTAATGTTGCGTACACACCGGCCCAACGAACGTCAACGAATGAGTTTCGTCTGTTTGGACGGCTTGGCCACCATAAAGGGCTTTCATTTTAATAACACAAGATCATCATTCATCATTTCGACCCATAAACGTCCCACTGCTGGGCACGGGTCTCCTCTAGCCTACTATACCACGCTGGCCAGACGGGTATAGGGTTTGTTTCAAATTTTCCTTTTCTTACAATGCTCTTGTCTAGATCCTTTACTTAACCCACGGGTTTAGATGGGGTAGAGAGATATGTATTCTTATTCCGTCATTACACGGAAAACAAATCTTTGTCGCTAATTAGTCGAAGATTGTCGCCATATATCAGAATACGTCGGTCTCTGCTTCAAAATAAGAATAGAGCGTTCGCCCATCTTAAAGAACTGAAATAAGTGCCTATAAAAAAATTTAGAGCTTTCACTCGTTTTACTATGCCGTCATTAAAAAAAATAGCCGGGTCTGCGTTGGACAAACGTTCACCCAGCAAACAAATTTTTACCTGGTGGGTCTGGTCTGTGGCCCTGGATAAGAAATATATAGAAAGGTAGCATAGATTTGTGTCTTCTAGGATTTCGAAGATATTTGACCAAAGAAACTTAAAGATCTATATTCTATCGACATATTCTATAACAGTAACTTCCAAAGCGAGTGGTTTCTGAGGACTACTTTGCGCTCGTAAACCAAAATTTGCCTAATGACTTAAGAAACAAAAACTTGACTAGGTTTATTTTGTGGAAGATGTTTTTATAGTGAAATCAGTCGGAAAGGAAATATTTAGGCGCCATTTTTTTTACGAAAACAAGTCAATAAATAAGAATATAAAATTGTTGCCATTTTTTAAAACTTTCGGGAAACATTGCAGGTTAAACTTACCAAATTTTTGCCTGCAATATTTTGAAAATAAACCATCAAATATTTTCTAGATTCTTTAATACGTTGATACTTCATAGTCTCTAATACAAGTTAATCATACAGGATGTCTTAATTCACTGAAATAAAGTGATAAATAGTGATATTTCTTATCTGTGATCGTAGTTAAAATGACTCGCAGTTTATGAATAATATAAATAATTATATGTAACTATATATGTTACACCTAGTCCTCATAAATATACCTATATAATCAAAATTTGTTACAAAACTGGAGTCCTACTCTGCAAATTATGACCAATCGACAACATATTGCTGTACGACTGCGATTTCATACAATGCCAGAAAGGAGTAACTAAGGCGCCGTCCACACGCCCCGGCGATCTACATTCTGCGATCGAGTTATGCGCTGCGTTCACTGTAATCTATGCGCTACTATGCTTAGAATCGTACACATAAAAGCTTCAGTTCGCAGTTGTTGTGAACGCGAAATGCAAAAATTGATCGCAGAACGCAGACCGCCGGGACGGTGTGGTCGACGCTTAACAACTTTAAAGGTACCTATTGAAATTGTTTGAAGGGTAGTAAACTTGATATCTTAGCATGCACAGTTATATATAATTTCAAAATAGTAAAGTTATTAATGGTAGATAGGTCTTGAATACTTATCATTTATGTTGCGTTTATATCTATAAATATTGAGCGTGTCAGACATGTGCCGTGTCAGACAAAAATATTCTTCTATAAAGTATAATTATATTAACCCACTATATTAGATTGTAACACGGCCGCGCAGACATGGGCTGTCAAATTCTATAGAAAAATACTATTTTGTCTGACAGGGCACGTGTCTGACACGTTCAGTGTCTGTAGATATTAATGCAATTTTACAATTTGGTATTATCAACCTTAGATACTTTAAAACTATAGCTCTACCTATTAAATTTATAAATATTATTATACAAGAAAAATGCCACGGCTTTGCTCGGGCGGATGCTTAAAGATTTGGGCTCTAAATTTCATATTTGAAGACTACAATCTTATTTAATCGCTACCTGTTAAAGAACTTATAACAAAACATTGATATTCGAATTATGACTTGATATTAATAATTCTAAATCTATTTTTTCCTTTTATTTTGGTGTTTTATTTTAGACTTAACGATCCCTTTGAATTGTTTTGTATTGACAGCCTTTTTCCTGTAACAAATACATTTAATTATTAAAGAACACAACATAGCATCACGCCTTTTTCCCCGAAGGGGTAGGCAGAGGTGTTTCACACCCACATTTCGCCAGCTATGTTTTTAGTCCCATGAAATAGGGGGCGAGCCTATTCTCATCAACCGGGAACATATGTTTACCAAACTCCGGGAAAATCTGGAATACTGGAATTTCATGATAGAAAAGTCCAACACAATGTTCACCCGACCCGGGAATCGAACCCGGGACCTCTTGCACAGCAGTCGTATACACTTCCCGCTGCGCCACCGAGGCATTTAAAGAAAACATAGTTAATTTCTATTGAGTTCATTATTTTGTAAAGTGGAAATAGATCATTCTCATTACTGAAAACTGGTGATAGAACTACCGATACGTGAAACAATGCTAAGAAAACTAAAAATTATGCAAAAGAATATATTGTTTTGAATTTTTTTCCTTTAACTAAATTAATATTACAAAGCTAAATTTGTTTGTTGAACGCGCAGCCTGGAGCCAGCTGGAGCCACTGAACCCGGCAGTCTCGGCAACATCTGAAGTTGGTGACCTTGTCCAGTGTTTTGAGAATCATTAATCACAATTTAATTTAATCCATATAATCGATTATCGCTAAACTATCGGTAGTTGTTGTCATATCAATAGTATTGATAGCCTGTCGACATTATCTATACTATTGTCAGCTCTATCGAAATTGTTAGTAGTTTTCGAGGCGATATATCGATAGTGAAACTGGGCAACTCTACTTATTATTGGTCAAAAAACGTATTCTCAGCATATTAGCATATTTTTTGCACACATCATTAAATGTAAATTAAAAAAATATTTCATTTAAAAGCAAAAAAATTGATCTCAGATCTCGATCGTAATATTATGATGACTACTCCATCGAAGCATCTATCTCCCAACCGTTATCGCATCATAACAGTAAATCTATCTATCTTCGTCTTCAGAGAACAGTTTCAAAACTTACCTTTTATTAAGATTAGTCCTAGACAAAGGCAAGTACGCATATGGGTCGTGTTTACCCTTCTTCTTAACATCACCCTTCGCTTTTTTAGACTTGAACTCAGTGCCTGCGCCTGACGCGGCCGATGCTGATGAACCGAGGGGCCTGAAAGACGATGAGATTTGTTTATCTAGCAAATTCCTTTGTTCGTTACGCGTCACAATGCATCATAGTACACTATGACTGGTTGAGAAAAAATTTACAACAACTATGAATCCATTATTTATTTATTTAATACTTAATGCACATATGTACAATGGCGGACTTAATGCCACAGGCATTATCTACCAGTCAACCACGGTGATGCAGAGATGATCGAAGTAGGTGCAGTTTGACAATAAATAAGTGGAGAAAAAAGAATAAGATATATAATATACAAAAAAAAATTATTTTATATATATATTATATTTTTTCATGGATTTCTCTGATCGATCTCATTTTTTGATCAGTTCATTGATCCATCAGTTTTGTCTTTACATCACCCTAAAGTTGACTGGTAGATAATGCCTCAGGCATTAGGTCCGCCTTTGTATGTGTTTTGTGGAGAAAGTTTGATAAATAAAAAAATTATATTGATGTCCAGCACGAAGAAGAGTCCCACCATTTTTATATATATATTTATTAATAAAACCTCAATTAATATTACTTGACAATAAGTGTTACTAGATGAGAATAAAAACGACTAGATGAGGTTTGTTTTTCCGAACGAGTAACATTATTCACGAACTAGTGTTACTAGATGAGAATAAGTGTTGCTGTTACTCGATGACTTTTTTTTACCAACAAGTAACACTATTGCATCTAAATTATATCTACATTTGAGAGCCTAGTGGCCAATCGATTAGTATTCGATAGTGACAACGTAAACTACAATGCATATGAAACAGAATGAAGTCCAGTGGACGTCACTGGGCTGATATGATGCTACAAAAAGAAACACAACGTTGTCACGATCAATGTGTTGGGCCCGCAAAGACTCACGCTAGGACTTCAGTAACATACCTATGAATACCCTTCCCTCCAGCCTTGTACTTAGATCCGACGGTAACTGTGGATGCCTTACTGCGACTAGACTTGCCACTCTTTACACTGAGAATGTCGTCGTATCGACGCTTACTGCCGGCCTTCAACAACTTAGACGGTTTGGTGTCTTCATCTTCCGCATCTATACGTAACATATTTATTTAATTAAAATAATAAATTAGTAAGTTAATTAAATTTGGTTGAAATTATATTGTCAAAAGAATAAATCGCTCGTCTAGAGCAACAATGACACATTCATTCATCAGCAACCCATTAAGTCCTACTGCTGGGCTCCTCTCCTCTATTTAGAGAGCTGAGAGGGTTTAGGCCATAATCCACTCAAGCTGACCTAGTGCGGCTTGGTGGATGTTCTAGACTTATTATTTTCTTATTATTTATTATTAATAATAAAACTAGTAATAGTATACATACCAGTATCATCAGAGTCCGTATCAATATCACCACTGGGCCGAGGTTCTTTATCTTCATCATCATTATCAAAAGCGTCATCAGTGATGATGAGTCGTCCATCCGGCGCAGTCTTGAAGCCGCCATCTTTCTTCTTCTGCGCCTTCACTTCTATAGCTTTCTTACGTGACGGGTCCGTGGCTGAAATAAGTATGGTACGTGTTATTTATTAATGTGGTAGCCCTGATAATATATTATCTGTGGTGGGCTGCGCTGACAGTATGTTTATAGTTTTGCAGTAGTATAAGTGAAGAGCTAATGGCGTTAGCAGTCAAGCATCAAGAGATATTCAAGTGTCAAACCACATTCAACCAGCTATGTAAAACTATATAGAATATTTCCTTTAGCGTTCTTCTTCCTTTCTCCTAGAAAATTATCTTCGCTGTGCCCAATAGGGTACATAATCAATTAAAGAGAGGGGAGTTATTAGTTTAATGTGTCTGTGACATCATAGCTCCTAATGTGCTGATATTGATGCTTTTTTTTTTAAAGCTGCATGTTTGGTATATTCTTAGACAAGTTTTATCAAAATCGATGCAGCCGATTCAAAGTCAACAGCTCTTGTCAGGGGTTATAACAAAAATCATCTAAATAAAAGTAATTGGTACTAGTTAAAAGTACCTGTAATTTTCCTAGAAGCGGACACATCAGCCAAGTCCACAATATTCTCTGGATCATCCTGGATCCAAGCTTGGCTCTTTGTCTTCTTACTCTTCTTGGCTTTTGGCCTTTCCTCCTCTTCCTCCAAGAATTCCATCTCAGAGTCCGAGTCTTTAAGTATATCTTCTAACGTCTGCGAAGATCCCTTGATCACTTCACCATCAGAATCTTGTTCTGACTGATCTCTATGGTAGGAAAACAAATGTGAATACATAATCGACATTTTCAGGATCGTATTAATCTATATAAATAAAAATAGATCGCCAAAAAGAATGTGATGGATTCACGTGAGAACGGCTCGACCGATTTGGCTAATTATTTTTTTGTTGTATTTGCTATTGTCGATTGCAAGCAATTGCAAGGCATGTGTATGTAAGAAATTATACAAAATAATTTGTGTAAAATTAAAAATTTTGGGTTTTGAAAATGGAACATTATCACAAACAATAAAATATGGCGGTACGAAGTTCGCCAGGTCAGCTAGTATAATAGAAAACTTACGTCTGATTTTCCTTCTGCCTCTTCTTTCTATTGTCCATCTTCCGAATATTCCGGAGCCTCCTGTGCATAACTTCATCACTCAGAGAGATAAGTCTCTCTATAGTGTCGGCACCGAATTTCCTCATCATTCTAGTTAAGAAATATCCTATTTCTGTGCGCGAGTGTCGTTTACAGTCTTCCTCCATAGAAGATAGTGTTTTGAATATTAACGGTAAACTACCCGCTAAAACATCAGTGGGAAGAACTTTCGTGTATACCTGTAAAAAAATTTAAATGTATGTTAAGGGGGTTTATACAGAGGAATGGCAGCATCGCAATTTACTGTCACATTTCGTGGTTTCCACCAACATCACCATTTCAACCCGACCCACTGCTGGGCACGGGTCTCCTCCAAAGAATCTGGAGGTAATTTAGCCTACTGCACTGGCCAGAAGGGTTGGTATAGAGTTTATTTCGAATTTTCCTTTTCTCGCAGTGCTCTTGTCTGCATAAGGTTACTCCCTTAGTCGCTTTGTACGATACTCACGGTCTGAGATGGGGTAGTGACATTATGTATTCGTAATCCGTCACGATTCCGATTTTTATTATTTATTCAGAGCTATTTTTTTGAAATGTAATTAATACACTAACACTATGTCCTACATATCATGTAACTAAGTATCCATTTTTTAAACAGAGTTGCGTGACTTTCTTGCCAGTTCTTCTCATAGCTCCACCCCGTCAGCGAACTGGTCGTAGGCAAATTTGCTGACACTACTTTTCGGATAACCTGTAATTCTTTACTTGTGACTTTCATAAGTGTTACCTTGTAACCTAGATGAATAAACAAGATTTAATTTGATCTCAATAATCAGGTTTAAACCATTGAAACTATTGATCATGTTCTGTTTGGACCATTGTGTGTAATAAAAGAGGCGTATAGGTGAAATGATATGCCGAGCACTGCCTGCAAAGCTATAATAATAATATAATATTCTATCACATTCACACAACGCCATCTAGTCCCAAAGTAAGCAATTATATTTGCTTGTGTTATGGGTACTAAACAACTGATATATTACTTAAATACTTGTTTTTTTTTTTGTAAATACATACATATTATAGATAAATTACACCCAGACACAGAACAAACCTTTATGCTCATCACACAAAGATTTGTCCTGGGTGGGGATCGAACCCACGACCTCCAGCTTAGCAGTCAGGGTCACTAACCACTAGACCAACAAGCCAGTCATAGCTGTTGATGAAATTAAAGTAAAAACGTAAGTATATGTATTAAAAAAATTATCTCACTTTCAAAAAACTCAACGCGGCGGCCACAATCTCCCTGTTACTATTGAGCATATGTGAGGCGACAATCTCCAGTTGTCCCTGTACGAGCTGAAGCCCCATGTCTTCTGAGAAGTTGTACAGCGCCGCCGCTAGCGAGCGGAGAGAAGCGCTCACAACGCGCGGGAGAGGCGCTGATAGACCCGACGTTAGTAGCGAGACGAATGCTTGCATGCCTGACAACAATAATATTGTTCAAATGGTCAATTTTATATAATTTTATTTGTAAAGACATAAAACGGTTACACTATCTTACTAAATATACCGTCGTTCTTTATTTGGCCACTGCTCAGCTCCTATTGACCGTAGCGTGATGTTATATAGCCTGTAACCTTTCTCGATAAATGGGCTATCCAACACTCAAAGAATTGTGAGAATCTGTTCAGTTGATCTCGAGATTACCCCCTACAATGTCAATAACTCACAAACTTTACCTCTTTATAATATTAAGTTAGATTCTGATTCGTTTATATGTCGCCCGTCATTTTTTCTGGGCCTAATGGGTTATATCAAAAGCAGGGGCGAAACTATGTAGGGGCTATAGCCCGAGGCCCCCCGATATAAGGGGCCCTCAGTCCCAATAGAAAACATTGTGAATTAAAAGAAATCATACAAATGGTTAAGTTTATAAAATATTTATCTTCTATATATATATTATTCTTCTGTACGTGTGTTGACAGTGAACTCCTCCTAAACCGCTGAACAGATATGAATGAATTTTTGTGTATGTGTTCAAGTGGATTCGAGGATAGTTTAGATTAACATATAAAAATAAAAATAGCAATCGATTGGTATATGCAGGACAACGTTTGTCGGGTCCGCTAGTATAATTAAATTTTTCCTTTTTTAATTATCTACTTACTACTTCTACACTTGGCCGGTTATTTTAATGGCAGTTAATTGATAATATAGACAGGCCCCCTAGGGGCCCCAAGTAGTACCAGCCCAGGGCCCCACAAACTCACAGTCCGCCCCTGATCAAAAGATAATTATTGTAAATCGTAGTTTAAGTACATACCATCATTTTCATTCTTGAGCACATTGCCGACCGTGGTGATGACGTTGAAGGCACACTGGCGACATTTTGAGTTTATGTCTTTGGTGCATATCACAGATTCGGCGATCGCGTGCTTCAATAACTTGCTCTCAGAGTTCAGGAACGGAGACTTATTTATAAGGTGCTCTATACACCTGTGGGGAAGTAATGGATGATTGGATCAGAATTGCACGAGACAGATGGCTAGAAAAATTTGTATAAGAAGTAAATATGACATCAGGGCCCTGATTCTGACTCATCGGATTGCTCCCGGATTTCGAATCTTAGAACGACGTATTTACAGCTTAAGTTATTAAGTGTTAGAAATTAGTTTACCGTATAGATTAATATAGGATTTTTTTCTACATGCATCTATTTTTTTAACATTCTGTTTTTTAACTTTAAATAAACTGACAGTTGTGGCCGAAAATATTCCGACAGTTTAGAATCAGGGGGCAGGTAGTTTTATATAACTAAAGATTTGTAGCAATGGAAAACATTGTGGTTAAAACGTTTATAATTACAATTTGTATTACCTATGTTTACAAATTAATAAATGATTGAATGAAGGAATGATTTAATTTTTTTATTTTTTAGCTGTGCCTGCAATTTCGTTCTCGTGGACAACTGATCTCGCATTCTGTTGTCACTAAATCCTAATATATTTGCACGGAACCCTAATATTTTTCCAAAATCAAAGTCTAGTCCAAGTTCCGCCTTGTGACATTAGCTATCTCAGTAAAACTCCCGTCGAAATCAGTCCAGTAGTTTCGGTGTTTACCTCAAACAAACAAACAGGCGGAATATTTTTAAAAGCGTGTTTTTGTTATAAGTAACGTACATACTTTCATATCCCTACAAACCCTAAAAAGCTCTTATTTTGATATGACAAACAGACATTTTAATGTTATTTATTTGTATAGATATTTAAATAGAGTTAATTCAATCTTGTATTAAATGAAAGTTATTAAAGTTGCACACACATACCCATACATAGGCACACGCACACGCACACACACACATAAATAGGCATTCAGCGACATGTCATTGTCGAAGAGTATAAGTTATTGGACTGTTTTAATAGTTTCTCACCTTAACCTAGCTGCCTTGCTGCTATCAGCGACTTTGTTCAATGACGTCATCAACAACTTCTTTATCTTTTTATAATTATCTTTGACAAACTGTTCACAACCAGCGTTGTGACTCTTGAATATCTCCTCTAATATCCTATAAGCTTTCTTGTGTTCCATCTCAAGTAGTCTAGCTTTCTCCTTGTATTTCAAAAAAATATTTTTTTCTCCATTTTCTTCCGCTAAACTCTCTTTTTTAGCTTTCTTATGCTTTTTAGGATTTTCTAGGACTGTTTCGCATAATGGGTAGACCCAATCGTCGAATAGTTTGGCTATTTTGTCGCTGTCTTGGTACAAAACTAATGTTCTAATGATATCAAGTATAGATTCCCGTTGGTGATGATTGTCTTTAGACGTTTCAAGTTGTTGTATCGCGTTAGTGAATAGCTCTTCACGTAATTTGTTGTCGCTTATTGTGAGATATACCTGAGTAGAAAATATATGAAATATATTACATTGCATCTTTTAAATATTGTTGATTGCAACAGTATAGGATACTGTTGCGGTTTCTGAGGTCTTGGGTTCAATCCCCGAGTCGGACAAATATTCTGACTGCACATATTTGTTTCGGAGTTTGGCTGTTTTTTGTTATGTATTTAGAAATATACGTATATAATGTCTGTTTTTATCGTTTGTCAAAATCCCATAACACAAACTTATACTAGCTTACTTTAGGCTAGATAGCAGTGTAAAATGTCCCAAATATTTATTTATTGTATCAATTATTCATCCAAAAAGACGAAAAGATCAAATTAATATAAAAATCAAATTATTTTATAAATTTTTATCATTCCTTATTATGTAGCCGGCCAATAGTGGGTGACCCCTGTACCTACCTTTTCGGGGAAAACAGCGTGACGCTATTAAGTTATTAAAAATGTTACCTGAATAGTCTCCAACGCCGCTAACCTCTGTCCTTCCGCACTACTCCCCTTAGCAGGCGACATGTATATATTCAGCAAAATAGGCAAATAGTTTTTAGCAAACCTTGCCAACTCATTCTGATCATTTATATTATTTTCCGTGCACGATATGAGCTTCCTTAATGCTTGCATAACTGACAGGCGGAACTCGGGGTTATCCTTCAAAACACTACCTAACACCCGAGCCAACGACTGAAAACTAGTACTGATATCCACAGGGTTATTACAAAAGCTGGGTAATAAAGCCCAAAATTGATTACAAAGCAACTCATATGTATGTGCTAACGGGGCGTTCTTTTCTTCAGTTAATTCTCTAGATTTCTTCCGACAAAAAGTTGCCATTTCTAATATTTCTGTGGCAAAATATTTTAGGTTTGAATTTTGTATTTTTTCTTTCAGAACGGGGAGAAGCCATGTTCGCTCTATGTTGATACTGTCGGGCTCGTTTCGTAGTGGGATCGCTTTGAGTACAAACTCTGGTCCGAGAGACTTGATAGCATATCCAGTAGCATATTCTACTTCTTTGTGATTCTCAAAGTGATGGCTCTCGCGTCGGTCGTTCATCTTTCTTAGAAGAGGCTCTAAAGAGTGTGCTATTTTCGCGTCACCGATCTGTGGACATGAATTATAATAAAATCACATTAATGTTGCAAACCGGACAGGACCGAGTGTTATATTAGTGTGTATATATATATTTTTTTTATTTAAAATCTATAATCAGGAAATTGACAATGGAATATTCCCATTTGTTCGCAACGAGTGACACTGGATCTTGTGACACTGACTGGTTGTAAAACAGAAAAATTCTTATCTAATAAAACTAGTTCGTGAATAGAACACTATTCGATGACATTCTTTTCCGAACATGACATTTTTTTCTTTTTCAAAATCGAGTTCGAATCTCATCGAGTATCAGTGTGACTCGACGCGATATTTTATTCTCATTTAGTAACACTAGTTCGTGAATAGTGTTACTGGAATGGCAGGGTCACGGGTTCAAGTCCCCGCCAAATAGTGTTACTCGTTCGGAAAAACAAGTCTCATTGAGTAACAGTGTGACCGATTTTTCTGAACCAGTCACAATTTGCCTGGATACAGTGTGATTAGTTGCGAACAAACGAAATATTCCTTTTAGACTCTGTTAATCCACAATCTCAAACTTAAGTGGCAGACTTTTGAGATATTTTTCATATAAAACCTTTCACTTGACACTCTCTGATAAACTATGTAAGATAGTTTATCAGACACTTATCTGCCAGTGGTGAAATGGTGTTTAGACTAAATATTTGAAGTTATATTACTAGTTGTTGCCCGAAGTTTCGCTGCCGTGGATTTTTATTTGGAAACTACTCTGCTCCTATTGATCATAGCGTGATGTTATATAGCCTATAGCCTTCCTCAATAAATAGGCTATCCGACACTATTAGATTTTTTGAATTCGCACCGGTAGTTCCTGAGATAATCGTGTTCAAACAAACAAACATTTATAATATTACTAGCTTCCGCCCGCTGCTTCGCGCGCGTGGTATGTATTTAATACCTATAAACCTTCCTCTTGAATCAATCTATCTATTAAAAAAATCCGGATCAAAATCCGTCGCGTAGTTTTAAAGATTTAAGCATACATAGGGATATAGAGACAGAGAAAGCGACTTTGTTTTATACTATGTAGTGATATTAAGTAGGTGTAATTAAGTATAGATTAAATTTTACCTGGAAGCACACAGCAATAGTAAGTATGACGTGTTTTATAGCTTGATTGAAAGGGTTGTCTAGCCCAGTACCGATGCATTTGAATATGGCGTCCACATGACTCTTGTATTTGGCGAAGTATTCCGATACCACTGCCTGTTTCACGCAGTCGAGCAACACAGTCTGTCAAAACAATATTTCATAAGAAATAGAAAGAAAGAAAGAAAATACTTACTCACCAACAAAACTTAAACTTACACTAAATAGGTATATAATAAGGCTTACTGTCGCACTCAGAGACGTCAATTAGCAGTAATCTGTCATTAACACCATTTTTTTCATTAAATAATCAACTTTATGCGTATAGACTTAAGTATTACACGTTTTTATTAAATAAACTTTAAAGTTAAGTAACGTCTCTGAGTACGGCAGGTAAAAACTAATTTTAAGTGTTCATCATCATCATAATTATCAGCCCAATGACGTCCACTGCTGAACATAGGCCTCACCTAATTTCCGCCACAGCGAGCGATTTTGTGCCGCCAGCATCCAACGGCCCTCCGAAATCCCTACCAGGTCGTCGACTAAAATTAATTTAAAGTGTTACTTAAAATTAATTTAAGTGTTCATCATCATCAGCAACCCATTAATGTCCCACTGCTGGGCTCGGGTCTCCTCTCCTCTATCTAGAGAGCTTAGGCCATAATCCACACACGCTGGCCTAATTTAAGTGTTACTTAAAATTAATTTTAGTGTTACTTAAAATTAATTAAGTGTTACTTAAAATAAATTTTAGTGTTACTTAAAATTAATTAAGTGTTACTTAAAATTAATTTTAGTGTTACTTAAAATTAATTTTAGTGTTACTTAAAATTAATTTTAGTGGGGACAAAAATGGCCGTAGCTCAGCTTATATGCTGTTTAGCTATATAATCATAACTAAGCAGCGCTGGTTTTCTGTTATGTCCGTGTGTAATTTTAAATCTGGAGTAATTTTAGTTTTTATGGACGAAAATGACTTGCATGTGACGAATGAGTACTTATCTTTATTTAACGATGTTTGTAATGTAATATTTTGATTAAAACAAGAGCTGATTGATTACCTACGGCATAGCGGTTAAGGGTTGACGCAAAGTGAGATAATTTCTAAATCAATTATAAAGTAACTCGCGGCAAGAGGCTTGTTTTCGCCAGAGATATCTCTAGATATAAAGAAACCGAATGATAAATTTTAGTAGAATATTCAATCATCATTATCATCATCAGCAACCCATTAAGTCCCACTGCTGGGCTTGGGTCTCCTCTCCTCTAACTAAATATTCAATAATAAAAAAAAAAATGGATCTAATAACAATAGAAAAGAGCTTAATGTAGTTAAATATGTTGACAATAAAATTTACCTTCAGAGCATTGGTGGAAGCTGCGTTGATTTCAGCCACATCTGAGAGCCACAATTCCGTCACGCAAATATTCACGAATGCTGGCAAGTTTGATATACATAGGTTCAAATCCAAGCTGATGAGAAAAAACAATTAATTAATTCAATGTTTCCAATAATAATACAAAAAAAATCATATAAATACACAAGAAAGTCATCGATATTCATTTATTTGTAGTTGCATTGAATTGACGTTTGAAATTAGTCGCAGTTGAAATTCGCGGTCATAATCGAAATTTGATTTAATATCTTATCTCATCCTCAGTTATGTTTATATTAAAAAGAAAACGCATTGAAATCTGTCCATCCATATGGACAATACAATGCCACAGACATATACTTTGTTTGAACACATTGGTAATTGTAACTATCCATATTTTAAAAAGAGTGGCGTGAGTTTCTTGCCAGTTCTTCTCATAGCTCCACCCACGTCAGCGAGTCGTAGGCAAATTTGCTGAACTACTTTTCGTATAACCTATTACATTCTTAACGTGTGACTTTCATAAGTGTTACTTTGTAACCTAGAATAAACGAGATTTCATTTCATTACAATGCGATGGCTGCCGAACGGTTAAGTAACTTGCATGCAAATCATGCTGTCCGAGTATGATTCTGAGCAACAGTACCAATGTGGATTTCACTTTGTGGAGTAGTTATGTTTAACAATCTATTTACGGTGTAGGAAAATATCGTGAGGAAACCCACATAATATTCTAAAAGAAATTCAAATTGTATTTATGATTCCACATCAAGTCTACGAGTGTAGAGTACGCGCTCTCAGCTGTCCAGATAATAGAGCGAAACTCTTGCTCAGAAGTAGAAGAAGACATAGTTGTATTAATATTATTGATTACATTGACAATAGAAATATATTTACTTAGCAAGACAGCAATATCCCTGCTGCATAACAGCGGCCCACGCCAATACTAGTCCGGCATCATTCGCAGGCGGTCGCGCCGCCATTAACGCTCTCGTCAACTGCACCGCTAGCGGCGCGGTGATGTTGTTAGTTTTTAGAGGCAGAGAGAACAGGGCGTGGAGAGTGTGCAGACAACATGTCTTTATGAACACGTTGTTATGGGTCATCAGGGACAGGATTGATTCGCACACAGTCTGTATAAACAAAAGTAATTGTTAAAGCATTTGTGATAAATTAAGTTGTGGTTTATCTGCAGACCGATAGATGTCACTAGTCGTCTGTATTATAAGTATAGACAACTTGCGACATCTAGTGTGCAGTTATGGAACTATAGTATACCTGACTTGAGTGGTAGAGTTGGAGAGGTAGAGAGCCATTTAAGTCTTACAACTAATTCCCTTATGGTCTAGAGACCGATTGCAAAAATAAATTAAAAAAAAATATTACTCAGATATTTATTTTTTTCAGATATTCTACCGTTTTAAGACTCGCTGTCAACTAACACACTTCGGGTAGATATTGTTAGTAATGACGCGTAGGTACACGTGCGAGGAAGACGCACCTTTTACGCTTGTAATATGACAGTGCTAAAGTTACTAAAGAGTCCTCAATTAACTTACCTTAATGTAATCCTTGCTGAAGACGGGCAATATTTGCCTCAACATAGCCAGAGTATGTAATACAGAGCGGTGTCCAGCCAGCAATGCTTCTGGTTTGATCTGTGACAGACAAAACTCCGCCACACGATTCGAAGCTGGGTGTACTCTAGGTGGCTGTATAACATTGTACAAGAATTAATACTATTTTACAAGAATCTCTAAAAAGAAAGCATTTTGTAAATTAGTAACGCATAATACAAAGAAAATTGATTTATTGCGGCTCATGGCCCACAAGAACGACATGTATGTACACAGGAAGAACAAAAAAAACAGAAAGAAAAAAACCGGCTAAGAGCATGTCAGACAATGCTCAATGTAGGGTTTCCCAGCAAAAAAAGAACGTATCTTCATAGCCCTTACGTCCTTTGGTTGAGAAGCGTAGTTTTTTACAATTACTCAAAAACGGTACATCCAATCATGTTCAAAATAATTTTAGGAGGAAGTATTAATGAAGTGTTAGTTTTGTGAATTTATTTCAGTTTTTTTGGTTTAACGGTTTAGAAAATAGAGGGGGACACACAATTTTTGCTACTTTGGGAGTGATTATTACCGAAAATATTCACACAATCAAACAACTTTTTTAGAAACCTTAAGGTGTTTTTAAAAGATCTGTCGAAGTATGTGTCATTTGTAAATAATTGCTGAAAAAAAAATTTTTCAGTATGTCACATGTATGGAGTGCCCCTCTTAAAATATTTAAACAACAAATACAAATGTTATATAAAGCAAGTGTATACGACTGCTACGCATGAGGTTCGTTTTCTGGGTCGCGCAATAACGGTTTTAGGTTTTTCCTGTCTCGTAATTCTGTAGTCCAGGGAAAAATGTTGGGAAAAATGACGATTAATGGCTTCAATAATAATACAATAGAAATAGGCTTGCTTGCCCCTAGTCCATGGTACCTGATATTTTTGGCGAATTGTGGACGTATACCTACGTCTTCAGGGATAAACTTGGTTATAAATCCAGTATAAAGTAGTATTTTCAGTTCGTTTTGAAATCATATTATTCAATTACTTCCAATTACTTACCTTAGCTTGTCCTTCAATATACATCATGAATATGGACGCTCGAAGTACCACTGCTATTCCAATATGAGCTGATTTTCGCACCTAATTAAAATTTTAATATTAACTATCACAATATTTAGGGGCATGAACAGATGTTATCTTGTTCACACCCTTAAATATAGATTTCTTTATTCTGTTGGTTTATCTGGACAGTACCCAAGTAAAGTTTGATTATTATTTGTAGGCAAAGAACAAATAATTGTGCAGAAAAAAATGAAATTTTTGTCACAATTAATGAAATGCTGCAGGCTACTAGTAAAACTTGTAGACTCACTTTAGGTTTAGAATGGAGAGTAAATGCTAAGATGGACTCAAACACCCTGACTGTAGATGATTCACCCCAAAGTGCATACTCTTGGGCTCTCAGCAATACTGACAAGCTACTCATAGCATGTATCAACAGTGTTCCATTCTCTGACTGTGCATTCTTCTCCAAAACTTCTGTGAATACTGGTGCACATTCGGAAAACTGCTTTCTCAAAACTGGTATAGGAACAGTTCTTATTCCCATTGCCAATAGTGTCATTGTTGCCAACTGACTATTATCCATCTCTGATGATTTTAAGGTTTCCATCTGTAAATATTATAGTGAAGATTTTTTATTATTTGACTACAGAAACTGGAATATGGCATACAAATTACAGGGAAAAAGAAGATCAGAAAATTCCTTAATAATAACCTAGGTCAAAATATTTAATGATTCAACTAATACTTAAACCATCTGTGGTGAAGCAGAAGGATGATATTTACACCCCTGCCAACTCCTTCAGAGAAAAAGGTGTGAAGCTATGTTATGTTATATTAAGAGTAATTAAAGAATAGTGAATCTCACCAATGCTAGAAAATATGCAGTACTTGTCTCCTTGCCACCTTGTTCTTTAATAACTTCAGTAACTGCTGCTAATATAGCTAACATCTCTTTGTGGATGGCACTGTTGGGGTCAAATCTGTTCAGCATTCTATAAAAGAGTAATTAGAAGCTATAGAGTACATGAAAATACAAATAATTAGGGTGCACTCCTGATTAAAGTTGTTTATTGACATACTGTCTGAGAGGGCAAATACATACATACATATAGATCACGCCTCTTTCCCAACAGAGGGGTAGGCAGAGACCATTTCCTTCCACTTGCTACGATTCTGACATACATCTTTGGCCTCTTCAACATTCATCAGTCCTTTCATGCATTCTCGCCGGTTGAGGGTACTCCTGATCTGTCCCTTCTTTAGAACGTCACCTATTTGGTCATGGTACGTTCTTCTAGGTCTACCCCTTCCAACGTTTCCTTTCACATTCGACTCATATATTTGTTTTGTCACTCTTCCTTCATTCATTCTCTCTACATGTCCAAACCAGCTTAACATTCCTTTCTCTATTCGTGTCACAACATCTATTTTTAAGCCACAACGTTCCCTTATTACACTATTTCTTATTCTATCACTCAAATTTACCCCAATCATACTTCTCAAAGCTCTCATTTCAACAGCATTTATTCTACTTTCATGCTTCTTCTGCCATACCCAGCTTTCACTTCCGTACATCAGTGTTGGTACCAACACCCCCTTCTGAACCGCCAGGCGAGCCTTCTGCGAGATCTTCTGGCTGTTC
The DNA here is from genome assembly GCA_905147015.1 of Laspeyria flexula. Taxonomy (NCBI): domain Eukaryota; kingdom Metazoa; phylum Arthropoda; class Insecta; order Lepidoptera; family Erebidae; genus Laspeyria; species Laspeyria flexula. The sequence goes on along the minus strand of LR989969.1, from coordinate 6,513,364 downwards.
ATAAAGGCGTGCAGCGCTCCATTCACCATATTACCAGCATTCGCTCTCCTTTCAATATCACTATCACACTTCCCATCTCTTGTAAACAAAGTCCCCAAATATACAAATTCCTTCACTTGCTCTAATATCTCACTTCCTATACGCACACAAACTTCTGTCATAATTTCTTCTCTTTCAAACACCATAACTTTCGTCTTATTTACATTGACTTTCATTCCTTTCCTTTCCAACGCAACATTCATAATATTTGTCATTGTCTGCAACTCATTAGGTGACGATGCAAGTAAAACTTGATTATTATAAATATGTCCATATTGCATAATATAATAATAATATTCTACCACATTCACGCAGCTGCATCTAGTCCCAAAGTAAGCAATTATATTTGCTTGTGTTATGGGTACTAAACAACTGATATACTACTTAAATACATTTTTTTTTGTAAATACATACATGTTATAGATAAATTACACCCAGACACAGAACAAACCTTTATGCTCATCACACAAAGTTTTGTCCTGGGTGGGGATCGAACCCACGACCTCCGGCTAGCAGTCAGGGTCACTAACCACTAAACCAACAGGCCAGTCAGTAATAATAAATACTAGTATAGCATAGTAATACTTACTTTCATATTTAAAATATCTCAATAAAACAGACATGTAACATTTGTTTAATATGACTCTCCTTTAGCAAACACAGATGTAGCAACACCTAATTTATGAGACTATAGAATTTCAATTACTATTTATAATGTGTCTTTCAATAAGGACTTCCGATCTTTGATAGTTTGTAGCGTCCGCGTCCATATTGTTGAAGAGACATTTATGAAATTTATTGTAATTTATAAAGTCTATTATGCCAAATTACCATGCATAGATATATATATAGCTCATATATACATAGCTATCAACAATACATACATATATACAAAATGACGTAAAACTGGTTAAGCAGGCAACATGTTCCTGAACAGAATACTCATTTTGTATACATTGTTGACAGTTATATCCGTGCATTATAATTTAGCACAACAGACTGAATAATTGACAATACAATTTCATAGATGTTGCTTCAATTATAAGATTGCTACCAGCCGTCTAAGTTCAGAAATCCTTATTGAAAGACCCTATACTATACTAGATAAGAAAATATTACCATCCTATTAGATTTTTATTTACAGAAATTGATATGTGTGAACAAAAAGATTAGACTAATTGGTACACAACCTATTTTAACCCCAAATACATAACATTATTTTTCTATAAATGATATAATATATAAAAATATGTTGCACTACTTACTTGCTATAACTAACATTAGAACATTGACTCCAATGAGATGCAAAAGTTTGGAAAGATTTAAAAGTTCCAGATCTCATGGAGGAGGTGGTTTCACTCACTGTACCCTCGTCCCCACTCTTCATAGACATGTTTTCCAGCTCTTTAGCTATCACGAGTTCAGTTTCTGCATCAGATTTTTGTTCATTTGATGCGTGACCGTATGTCGTCATCGCTTCATGTTTCTGCACCGCTTGTTGGGTTAATCCTGTGCTTCCTATAAGTTTTAAAGTCGGTTAGAAAATATTCACGTTTTTAGTATGCCTGTTTCAGCATGTTGCCGGTAGTGATTAGCAAGAAAAATGCCGTTGTAGTAAGTAATATATTTTGGAAGAGTTTTTGGTATTAAGAACAATTTATTATTATATACGTAAAAAACGGTAAACGTACCTAAGTTCTCCTGGAAAAACCTGGATTTTGCCATATCCCTGTACTTTTGAAGTTTTGGGTTGGAATTCGACGATTGACCTTTTAGCCATCGCTTCCCCTTTGATTTTCCCTTTAATTTTGATCTAAATTTTCCCATTTTTTCTTTATTTCATAGCACGAGTTTCAACTTCAAAATACACCGCACGTGGTAGAAAATAATTTGACTAAATTTGATGTAATAAAGCCGATGTAGTATTATTTGACAGATTCAAATTGTCACCGTGACAGCCTCTGTCAGGGATGCACGGGTGCACGGTGGATGCACGGGATGCAGGATGCAGCCTTGCGGCGCGATGCGCGAATGAATGAAAATTAATGAATGAAATTATGAAAGACTACACTACTACTACTGACTTGTAACTACAGACTTACAGACAGAACATTTCAAATAGAACATTTCGATTAGGCTGAATGAAGTTAGCAACAACCTGGTCCACGGTGACAGTTTAAAGCCGTGCTAACATGGGTTATAAAGTTGCCTTCCTCAGAGATGCCCTTGCAGCCTTGGTGGATTCCAACCCGTCTGTTGTAAACCAAACTTCATACAAACTACACTTCTCTTCATACAACTACACACCAAGGGTACCTCTGTGGAAGCCAAGTTTATAACCATGTAGCACGCCTTTAACCGTGTAGAACGGCTATTATTGAAATGATAACCTAAGCTCACCAGACTAAGCTATATACCTCCTTGCTATATACTATATCCAAGGAGGTAACTATATCCACGGAACAGACTAAATAATATCTCCTTATCATTTATGATTATTATAGTATCCCTTATTAATCTGTGATTATTATTATAGTATGAAGAAAGAGTAAAGACTTAAGACCCAAATTCTTGTTTTACTTTATAATTATATTAATATAATATTCTACCACAATGACATCACTGAACTGTAATACCTCATTCTCACAGCGCCACCTAGTCCCAAATTAAGCAATTATATTTGCTTGTGTATATTTTTTGTTTTATTTTAATATACCTTATTTGTCTTTTTTGTGATGTTTTACAATTAAAAAATATGTTACAAAAATAATTTTGGTTGATCCCATCAATCTATGTCAAGCATATTAAAACTTTCTCAAACAAAAATATAGTACCCTTACACGCAAAGTCAGAGCGTAACGGAACGTAGTACTAATAATTATTTTTCTTCATTCACCTTCGCTTTACTTGTTTCATTGACGTTTTTCTTGTTTGTAAATAATAATTGCTGGAAATAGTACGCAATGTGAAATTGTACGCATTCCTTGTTCGATTGCACATTACGTAAACGTTAAACACCGTTTGGTAATTGGATTAATCGCATTAGAAATATCCTAACCTATTGTGTTGTGATCTGATGAGGTGATCAAGCTATGATATAGTATAATGCCTCAATTTAGAAGAAAAAAGGCTTCAAAGTCGTTTCCAGTTAAAGTGTGTACCCTAGATGCTGAACTGGAATTTAACCTTGAGGTGAGAATTTTGACAAATGGTATATTATAGTGTATAAATGTTATTGTTTATTGTATGTAATTTAGTGTATTAGCGCGTTGGGAGGCTCACACTGAGTCCGTTGTGAGTCACCGTCACTCGCAACACTCGTAAATTACCTTAATAATACATAGTTGTGATAATTGAGGCCTTGTTTAGTCATCATTTTCTATTTATGAACAGTTGACTCTGTGTACTTAGTGCAGATTCGATTTCCGACTTTGTATTTGCTCACCATTTCCAAAAATGTTATTTATTGTTATAAATTGTAATGCTGAAACCTTTCTACATGTAAATAAATAATTATGTGCTGTTTATCATTTTATTGTAATACATATTTAAAATAAGTAAATTAATATAAAATAAAATAACTTAAGTCAAAACCATTTAAACTCAAAATGCACATGATATACCAACTTTATAAAACTTAATATTAATTATATGTTTTTCTTATTAAATTATTTTGAATTAAATAATAAACATGCTCAAATTTCTAATATGTGCATTTAATTCATCAAAAGTGTGCCTAAAATGTTGAACTCATTTTGTGAAGTAATTACTGTTTTTATACCAACTTGAATGTTAGAGCATCCATGTTAGACAAACAAACTATAAGTTTATAATATATACACAGGATGGTCATTCAATCTGATGTTTGACATTTGATAACAAGTGAACTCTAAGTGATAACAGTGGCAGTATATACAGTTGTTAAACTACTTTGTAATTGAGGCATAGTATAACTTAATCATTATTTAACCCTATATTTTTTGTTTTATTGTTATGTAACTTTACCTATAAATGCATCCTGTTCTCGGGAAACATCCAAAATAACTGTGAAGACTATACTTGGGCCGAATGTTATTATCTATGTATTTCACCTAAACAAAATACACCTAGATACAGCAAAACTACAATATATATAATATAATACTCAGTTAGCCAATAAATAGTAACTATACTGACTAAAATTGCTTGTAAGTTTTTAATGTTATAATCATCATCAGCAACCCATTAAGTTCTACTGCTGGGCTTGGGGCTCCTCTCCTCTAACTAGAGAGCTATGAGGTTTTAGGCCATAATCCACACACGCTGGCCTAATAAGGGTTGGTGGATCAGACATACTCATAGAATTTCTTCTAGAGTGGGTTCCCTCATGATGTTTTCCTTCACCGTTAGCAGATGGTAAGTCACTCCACATTGGTATTGCCAGTCGGGATCTTACTCGGACCGCATGATTTACATGCCGGTCCCTTATCCAATCAGCCACCATCACTTGGCTGCCTGGCTAGCTTAGTCGTAGAGCATGAGACTCTTAAATGTTATGCTTCTATATAAATAAAATAACTACATTTGATCAATGATAAATAATTTTGGTATTACAGTGGAGGGCCACAGGAAGAGATCTGTTTGACTTAGTATGCAGGACTATTGGACTCAGAGAGACATGGTTCTTTGGACTACAGTTCGAAGACACAAAGCATTTTATAAGTTGGTTGAAGTTGGATAAAAGAGGTAAATATACTTCTACTAGTATTAACACATTGAACGCCAGACCACAGACACAACAGCTTATACTTTGTTGGACAATGGTATCCGACATGGTGTTTAAAAGACTAAAGTGCCTTAGTAACGCAGTGGAGTGTAAGCCTCTAAGACGAGAGGTCCTAAGTTTAATTTCTAGTTCAGAACAATCCGGTTTTACATGGTATCATAGCTGGTGAGTGGTGACTTGTGGATGTGATACATCATACACAGTTGCCTACCTCTTTGGGGAAATAGCAATGATGATATGTTTTGTGTAATACCCCGCATTTATTGGTTCCCTTAACATTACAATTCGATCAGATAATTTTTTCAAATCAGGCTGTACTTTGTATCTAAAATCCTCGTGCAATGCTTGTTGCTAACTGCAAGTTGTCTATTCAGTAAATCAGCTGAATATTTTTAAACTATTCTGACTATATAAAAGTGTTACATTTTCAATGTAACCCAAGTATGCACCACAATCGCGAATAAAGAATTTCATTATCAAGAGGTCAATAGGGCAAAATTAACATCTGTTTTAAAATGCTTATTTTTATATGAATTGTTTCATTATTAAGGCTCAATTTATGTATCGTCCTCATAATTTCAACCCATAAACGTCCCACTACTGGGCACATATCTCCTCCAAAGAATGTGGAGGAATTAGCTTACTATACCACGCTGGCCAGACGGGTTAGTATAGGGCTTGTTTCGAATTTTCCTTTTCTAAATTTATGTATGATTTCCCTTAAATCTGTTTTAATAAAGGTATTAAAAAAAGCTCAATAAAGGAAAAAAGAATAAGAATATAGAAATCTATTATTAAAATGTAGTTCTATAAAATTTAATTTATTTATAATTTTTTTTTTCATTTTTATAAATAGTCATTTGTCATGAATGAGTTATAGATTAACATGCATGCAGAAAATTAAATCAATCAAATTAAATACAGTTTTATTAGTAAGTACTTACACAATTTGTGGAATGTGGGTTACATGAATATTTTATTAGTATTCATACTTTGTCATCATGACAAATTGCTAAATTGACTCTGTTAATTTATTAAAAAGTATATTTCATTTCTTTTATTAAGTATTTCTCATTTAAAACAATAAAAATTTCTCATTTAAACAAAAAAAAAAAAAAAAAACAATGTACTATCAAAATTTTCTTTGAGCCCTCGCACTTACCTTTCATGTATTTTTAATAGATAAATAATTACATAGTGTTTCTTATGTAAACTTTGTAACGGTTGCACTCGTTGCAGCTTACGTCCTGCACACTATTTGTTACACATTTCAGTCAAATTTACATTGGTATTGTCGCTCGGAATCGAACTCAGCCCGTATGATTTGCATGTCGGTCACTTATCCATTTCCATCATTGTAAAACTGTCTTTTCAGTACAAGACCAATGCGTGTCTCAAATGCCAGGCACACCATTCATGTTGCTCTGCAAGCTGTACCCTGAGGATGTGGCAGAGGAATTGATACAGGAGGTGACGCAGCACCTGTTGTTCTTACAAGTGAAGCAGGCTATACTGAGCATGGATATATACTGTCCACCTGAGGCTTCCGTGCTACTTGCTAGCTATGCTGTTCAGGCGAAGGTTGGTTGCGTAACATTGCGTTTATCCTCCAAGAATAATAATGTGATTAAGTCACACACACGTAGCGTCATCTATCGAGCCGCAATGGTTTAGATTTATTGCCCCTGTAGCTCGATAGATGTCGCTATATAATTTTCGAAATGTTAATAGAAATGTTAAAGAATTATTATTATTATATTGTTTGATCCAGACGTTTTCCGTTTACTATTATAAAGATAGAGAAGAGACAAGGCTCACTCTAAGGGGTTTCAAACCAGGCAATTGCCTATCATTTGCCATCGCATCTCTAGAATAACATACGCATCACTTTGCCTGGAGTAGTTACATAGATGGATCGAGGTGGACCTTGTGTCTAGCCATCATTAAAATCGTTACGAATATGAATTGGACTATCCAAAAAGCCCGTCTATCTGTCTATCTATTGTGATTATTGTTGTATTATTTAATGTTGTATTAACTTAAAATTATTATGTTAAATTTAACCTGGAGTATAGATATCATGATGTCCATAAGGTATTAATGTTTTGCAGTATGGTGACTACGACGAGAGTGCATACAAGCCAGGCATGTTGGCGAGTGAGGATCTCCTACCGCAGCGCGTCATCGACCAGTATCAGATGACTCCAGAGATGTGGGAGGATCGTATCAAGATATGGTATGTCTGTTCCATTTCAATCTACCACGGGTGTTGATCACATTAGGTTTCATAAGGACGGTGTTTCATACACATGTGTAATCACATGCCCATATTGAGCATTTCGATTTTAGTTAAACAAATGAACGGATCACAATATGTATTTTCTCGACATTCAGTCGGTTTTAATCTATACTTCTATACTAATATTTTAAAGAGGTAAAGTTACAGACACTACGGGTGGAAAGCTATTGTGTTTAAAGATTTCTATAGTTACACGACCTCTATCAGAACTACACTATACACCCGGGCGAAGCCGGGGCGTGTTACTTATTATACTTTTATTGTACTCATATAGTTGTGTAAGGTATGAAATTTAAAAAAATAATTTATCAGATTTCGAGTAGGCCATCTGAACGTGTAACGTAAAGGCTAGTTTTGATACATATAACGATTCAGAACTAACATATTTCATCCCATTTAGCTCACAGGTTTATCAAAATAAAATATTTGAGGCTTTTATGTACTCAATACTGCCACAACCTTCCTTAAACTGGGTATAAAGATATAAATCTTGATATGATAATTTGCGCACAGGTATGCCGACCACAAGGGTATGTCACGTGATGAGGCCGAGATGGAATACCTCAAGATAGCTCAGGACCTGGATATGTATGGCGTCAACTACTTCGCTATTAAGGTAAATAATTAATAATTATATTTAATTGTCCTGTGTACCTGTGTAAATGACGATTTGAACTTACAAAATTAAATAACTAAGGTCTAAAATTGTCAACAATGTCGTATGCGCGACTATGCCAGTTCTAAAATGTTTGCATTTTTAAGGTAAGTGTTTAAACTACAACAATTAAATATATGGACATCGTTATGAGACATATAGAAAGTTAAAAATCTTTAGTCATAAGAAAGTTAGGAATGATGAATGTTAATTACTCAATCACGACAGAAAGGCGGATTAGTTTAAAATTTCGCACACAAATAGATAATAGTCTGGAATAGCACGTAGGTATTTTTACCGACATACCACGTGGGCAAAATTTAGTATGTTAATAAACAAACAGAGTTATTTTACAAAGAATTGTAACCACTGATTTCATTTTCTTTACAGAATAAGAAAGACACGGACCTGTACCTCGGCGTGACGGCCCTAGGACTCAATATATACGAGAAGGACAACAAATTAACACCTAAGACTACATTCCCCTGGTCCGAGATCAAACACATCAGCTTCGACGACAAGAAGTTCGTCATCAAGTTCGTTGAGAAGACCACAAATAACTTCATATTCTTCTCTCCAAAAGGCATGAATAAATTGGTAAGTAATTTACTTCAGATCTTCATAGGTTCATCCAATGCTTTGGTAACGATGTGGGAATATCAATACTACACGACATATCCTTGGTTCAACCCCCTGGTTTGATAAAATGATATTAGATTTTTCTATCATGAAATTGTCAGTATCAATCCGGAGTCAGGAAATGTGCCTGCTTGGGGGTAATAGGACCATCCCATGTTATATGGGACCTAACATAGCTAGTGAAAAGTGGTTGTGATGTGACAATATTTTAAGTATACATATTTGACATATCTTAGTTCAGCTGATTTTACACTAGATGGCGCTAAGTTAGATTAGTTTCACATCGTCCTCGATAGATGGCAGCTGTGTATTAGAACAAAATAGTTATAGTTTTTGTATTTTTTTTGTAGATATTGGATTTATGTATTGGTAACCACGACTTGTATATGAGGAGACGGAAGCCAGACACCATGGAAGTTCAGCAAATGAAAGCACAGGCCAAAGAGGAGAAACAGGTATTATCATCCTATGTACTTAACAATTGTTTTCTTGTATACATATATTTAGTGAACAGTTTCCGTAGTCTATAGTTATGCTAGGAGATTTACAAATTAAATAATTGAGAATAAATTTTTATAATGATTGAGATAATAGTGAAACATAAATAAATTACGGCTCCACCTCCCCTCGGATAAGGGGGTGGTAATGATGATACAGGGTTGAAAAAGATCACTTTCCATACCGAAAACGGATGACAGTATTGACAGTGCTACTGAATTATTACCTGATAATTCCCAATTATTTTTATTAATGTGCTGCAGCATCACATGTAGACATGAGAATAAATTTAAAATTATGACAAATATCTTTTCTATCTTTTTTTTTTCATTTTCCGCCTTTCAATTAACATTTGAAGTAACTCATCGAGTTCGCGTAAGAATTAATTAAAAAAAAGGTGTTCCCTTCCATTCTTTATAAAATATTAATTTGTTCAGCGTCGTCAAATAGAACGCAATAAGTTAGCTCGCGAGAAGCAACTGCGAGAGGCGGCCGAGCGAGAACGACAAGCTATGGAACAGAGGCTACGTCAGTACCAGGAGGAGATACGACTTGCCAACGAAGCACTCGTGAGTACCTGTCTATGCATACATCAAACATAACATAGCATCACGCCTTTTTCCCGAAGGGGTAGCCAGAGGTGTTTCACACCCACATTTCGCTAGCTATGTTTGGTCCCATGAAATAGGGGGTGAGCCTATTGTCATCAACCGGGAACATTTGTTTACCAAACTCCGGGAAAATATCAATACTGGAATTTCAGGATAGAAAAGCCCAATACATTTTCACCCGACCCGGGAATCGAACCCGGGACCTCTTGCACAGCAGTCGTTTATACTTCCCGCTGCGCCACCGAGGCAGTTATGCATACATCAGCAACCCATTAATGTCTCACTGCTGGGCTCGAGTCACTTCTCCTCTATCTAGAGAGCTAATAGGGTTTAGGTCATAATCCACACATGCTGGCCTAATGCGGGTTGGTGGAGCAGACATACACTTAGAATTTCTTCTAGGGTATGTGGGTTTCCTCACGATGTTTTCCTTCACCGTTAGCTGATGGTAAGTCACTTGACTAGTATAAATTCCACAAAGTGGAATCCACATTGATACTACTGGTCGGAATCGAACTCAGACCGCGTGATTTAAAGGCCGCTCCCTAATCCATTCAACTACCATCGCTTATGTATATAAGTCTATAATCTGTTTATACTACAATACGCACCATCTATGTTGGCCGGGCTGAAGTTGCCGCTGCGAAAAATTTGCGCATTCAATTGTCACCATTTAGTTCCCAAAAACGACTTCTGCGCAGCCACTCGCGACAATTCAGGCTGGCCAACTTAGATCGCTCGTATTGTAACTTGTCAATTTGATAATATAAACAATATTTTGCAACCTTGACAACATAAAAAACTTTTCGTAACTTTTACAATAAAATTATACATATATTAACGATGAAAAGCGGTAAAACTTTAAATTTCGTAAATTTGCTGTTATTATAATAGTTTTTCTGCTTCTCCGAGCGTAGACGAATCCAACAATCGAAAAATCATTAAAATCGGTCCAGCCATTCTTGAGTTATAAATGATCTATTTAACACGACATTGTTTTATGTGCGAAAAATGTTGTTTGTATAGCGTCGTTCGGAGGAAACAGCGGAGTTACTTGCGGAGAAGGGGCGCGTGGCGGAGGAGGAGGCGTCGCTGTTAGCACAGAAGGCGGCCGACGCCGAGCGGGAGAACGCTAGACTCAGGCTCTCCGCCATCAAGACTGAGGAAGAGAAGGTTAGCTTTACATAGTATAGAGTGTATACTGTGCGGTTTTGGTGAAGCAGCCATTTCCTATGGTGTGGGTGATGCAGCACCGCACAGCAACGTTGTTTACGGAACTGTCGTAGCACCTTAATGGTGGCCATACACCATACTACCCATTGTCCAATCGGCTTGATCACCATCATCATCATCATATCAGCCCAACGGCGTCCACTGCTTGACATAAGGCCACTAATTTACGCCACCGCGAGCAAAATCGGCTTGATTAAGCCAAAAGAATTGAATTTCGACTGTTCCGTTAACTGTGACAATGCTAATTCACGCTCACACACATTCTGCTTGATCCAATCAGCAGCGTCATGCTGATTTTTAGGACTTGTTATTCGTCATGGTTTTTTTTTGTATATCAATGATAATATATCATGTTTGGGTTACGATGGGACTGGCATACGCTGTGCGTTAAAGTCCCGTAATAAATTTAGAGAAAAAAAAAAAAAAAAAAAAAAAAAAAAAAATGATAATATATACATACATATGTATGTATGTATATATTATCATTGATATATAAAGAGGTGTGATCTATATGTATAGATCACACCTCTTTCCCAAAAGAGTGGTAGACTATTTCCTTCCACTTGCTACGATTCTGACATACATCTTTGGCTTCTTCAACATTCATCAGTCTTTTCATGCATTCTCGCCGATTGAGGGTACTCCTGATCTGTCCCTTCTTTAAAACGTCACCTATTTGGTCATGGTACGTTCTTCTAGGTCTTCCACTTCCAACGTTTCCTTTCACATTCGCCTCATATATTTGTTTTGTCACTCTTCATTCATTCTCTCGACATGTCCAAACCAGCTTAACATTCCTTTCTCTATTCGCGTCACAACATCTATTTTTAAGCCACAACGTTCTCTTATTACAATATTTCTATTTCAATGATAACAATACAATCAAATTCTTGTTTTAATTTTATACACTGAATTATTCCAGGTGCACCTAGAAAGAAAGACCCGCGAAGCGGAGTACCTAACTGCCCGTCTAGTGGAAGAGTCAGAAAAACGTGCGGCGGAGGCTGAACGGTTGAAAGCCGAGCTCATCTCAGCTAGAATGGCGGAGAAACAAGCCAAAGAGAAACTCCTAAACTTCCTCAGTAGAACCTCCACGGGATCTTTACCACCTGTCAGTTCTATGGGAAATGGAATCAGTTCTATGGTAAATGGAATTACTTCTATGGTAAATGGGATCAGTTCTATGGTAAATCGAAATTTTATTTTTTTCTTATTTTATTTTTTTCTTTGATGCATGATTTTGTATAAATGCAGTTAAGAGCACTGGACACGGAATGTCAGTGTCGCGGGTTCAAGTCCCGTGGTGGATTTTATTTTTCCATTAATTGTTTAGCATTTATATAAAATGTAAGCATGATTTATTTTCAATAACAATGTATAATGCAAACATTAGATTCATGAAATCACATTTTAGTCAAAGACTATTATTATTATAAATAAAAATATCTTAAAACTATTATTTTGGTTTTTGTGGGTCTTAAAAAGACCCCCATATTATTTTTTCTTCAATATCTATAACTAGCTGTTATCCTTCCGCTTCGCTTAGCTCACGTTGTTTTTTTTTTTGCTTTTACTCAGTCCCTATTGGTCATAGCTTGTTATATCCTTATAGCCTTCCTAAATAAATGGGCTATGCAAAACTAAAAGATTTTTTTAAATTCGGTTCAGTAGTTCCTGAGATTAGCGCGTTCAGCCAAACACACAAACTCTTTAGCTTTATAATATTAAGTATAGATGTTCTGACATCGACTATTTTAGTTACAATTTACGTACGTACGTATAGATTTTATATTGCAATGCGTTTGTTGGCAGTCGTCAACGGTCCCTTCAAGTCTGTTCCCGTCGACGTGCTCGTTACCCGCCGAGCTGGGGGGCGAAGTCCTGCAGAACGGGAGCGTGACGGTCACAGAGCCTGAGCTCAACTCGTACCAGCTGGTGCCTGATGACTCCGACCCACATATACACAGGCTATCGTTAGAGATTGAGAAAGAGAGGTGAGATGGTATACAATATTTGATTATATTTTCTACTCTTAAATAAACTTTTGCGATGTTACTATGACCGAATTGAGTATATAATAAATCGCACTGTCAATATAAACCGGTATAAGATGAGATTTGTTTACTTAGAAATTTCGATCTTCTACTAATTATTCTAAGGTTCAAATTTGCCCTCTAAGGATTTTTAACATAAAACTCTTTTCGACTGTTTGTGTGAAATGTAAACAAATCAATGTCGATGTATCTTATTTAATTATCTTATTTTCTTGATTTAATTTATTTCAATAGCTGTTGCCCAGAGACCTGCTTCTATGGATTTTTTTTTTTTTCATAATCTTTTTTTTTATTGAGTTATCCTTATTCTTGTTACCGATAATTTTAGATGAGGCCTATGTTCAGCTGTGGACGTCGTTGGGCTGATATGATGATGATGATGATATTAGTTTTTTTAAGAACCAAAATTAAAACTCAAGTAATTTGAAGGTAACTGACATTATAGCCACGTTATAATATGGCACAACGAAATTATTCTATTTTTTAATCGGATTCGGTTTCCGGTGTATATTACATACATACAGATCACGCTTCTTTCCCAACAAAGGGGTAGTCAGAGACCACTTCCTTCCACTTGCTACGATTCTGACATACATCTTTGGCTTCTTCAACATTTATCAGTCTTTTCATGCATTCTCGCCAGTTGAGGGTACTCCTGATCTGTGCTACTTTTGGTTTCTATGACAGAGATGTTATGAAAACACCTGATGTATGGAACTTTGTATTCACCATCTCTTTCTCTCACCAGAGTGGAGTACCTAGCCAAGTCGAAGCACTTACAACAGCAACTAGACGAGCTAAGGTGTGAGTTCTCCGTGCTGCGAGTGGACCACTCGACGGCGACTTTGGACAGACTGCACGAAGAACAGACGAGGGCAGGAGACAACAAGTACTCCACGCTCAGGAGACTCAAGCAAGGCTCCACCAAGACCAGGGTCGCCTTCTATGAAGAGCTTTGAGTGAGTATTCAGTATTGTTATCGAATACTTTTATCTGTTTGTTAGCAATGAGTCACACTGGATTCTGACACACTGTGATTTGCTGAGAAAAAAATCCCATCGAGTAACATTAGTGAGACTGGATGCGAATTTTAATTCTCGTCTAGTAACACTGGCTCGTGAATAGTGTTACTCGTTCGGAACAACAAATCTCATTGAGTAACAGATGTGATTTATTCTCAATTAAGCCATTAATGTTCTTTAAATAGCAGGTTAGGTAACTGCTCCAAGGGAAATAAGAAAAAAACTGACTGATTGAGAAAAAAAAATAGTTTGACAGGAACCAGTATGACGCGTTGCTTTCTCAGTGTGATCTGATGAGTGTAATTGTGTGCAATAATTAGTAAAAAATTTAAATAATGCATTTTTTGTAGTGTAGTCTGAAAAGATTATATTTTTCTTTACTTGAAATATTTACCCAAAATATTTTAGATAATTTTTTTTAACAAAAATAGAAAATTTTCGTGCGATGGGACTTGAACTCGTAACCCTGGTATTGCCTAATCCAGTGCTTTTCCGACTGAACTACACATATTATGTTCTGAACACAATACTGTCCTTATTCACTGGTGACGGTGCTAAATCAGAACTCTGAAAAATTTAAATGGTTATAATGAAAAATTTTATCACTGTTTTTGCATAAACGTAATTTTGCATAAACCCATCCAATTTTTTAGCACAAACGAATCTATATTTTATAATATCTAACTTAACTGTGTTTTGTATTGAATTTTATAAGAAAATATTTGTTTTCAGGTACATACATGATATTAATGAACTGCACAATTATGTGATCAATGACAATACAAATTAGTTGTTAATTAATTAAGTTCGTTAACGACTTATTGTAAAGCTGTATAGCGCAATGAACGAGAAAGATAATAATTAGACATAATGGGTATAATGATATACTATAACGTCTATATTTAATTTGCTGCGAGCTCTCGGACTATACGAGCTGCAATATGAAATCTATTAGAATAGTATTGTGGACAACGTGTCTCAATCACTTTAATTAATCAGATTTGCTGTGAGCTCTCCGACTATGGTGGTCCAGAATATAAAAATCTATCATTATAATATTGTGGAAATCGTGTCTCAATCACTTTAATCATTCTGATTTGCTGCAAGCTCTTGTACTATTTTGGACTACAATAGTAGGATTGGCGGGAGTGTATATGACTGTTACGCTTACGTAAGATGTCTTGGGTTTGATTCCTGGATCGGACAAAAACAGTACCTACAGGGATTTTGTGTTTACGTTTCTCAGTCCAGCTTCGATTAAATAATAAAAATTGAATACTATGAAATATGACATTTAATTGCGACCTTGTCGTTCTTAAGTATAAACACTCTTAAGAAAATGTCGATTAGTTCCGACTCAATCTCGATTACACTAATAACGTGACGTCATGCTTAATAACCTTAATTAATTAAATTCAAAGCCGTTACTTAACAGTTAAATATTTGATTCGAATCTGAGTGTACTTGTGTTCGTTAATTGTATGTTTGTAAGATGCTTCGCGACTGAACTGAAAGCAAAAACGCTTTTAAGGGAAACATCATAAAACACATTTTCGCTTGAACTTGCACAAAGTTACGTCGTTTGTCAAGGTAGTATGAGTAAAAGAAGACAGTGCTTGTTAGCTGGAGAGGGAGTAGTCTTTAAAAAAAAAAATATTTTTACGCAGCAGTCTTATACACTCTTGCTGCACCACTGAGGCAGATTAAAAGGAATATGACCCTATTACTAATGTTGGACCTGTCAAACGTAGTAACCATTGATTTACAAAAATTCGCCGTCTCCCTAGATGCAATCGCCGATATACTGTCAAATTATAATTAAATTTTAGAAATTAGCTTTTGTAAAATCAGTCTTATTTGATACACATTACAATTGCTTTTAAAAACCATTACAAAAGCAATAAATAATTTTTGACGTTCACACCTCACGAGAGCGAAAGAATTGTGTGTCAATTGAACTCTTTGAGCGCCGGTTTTTGATTGCTAAGTGCGCTTCTTGGGTTTTTTTATGTCAATATTTTTAAAGAAAAACATTTCCTGCAATTAGTTGTTGTTAAAGTGAGAATACTGATCGCATATGATGCGATTCGCATAAGATGCGATATGGATCTTAACGTTGTCTTATTATATACAAAATATACACAAAATAGCGTTATCTTGAACAGTGTGTATTGTGCCTTAACCTTAATGCAATTTACAACAATCTAATCTTGTATATTATATTGATGTTACAGTATAAGTGTTCTTTATCGTAAAGGTAGCGACAGACTTGTCCCACTCAAGGAACTTATATCTCCTAACTAACTGGAATGCTTATGGGACAATATTCGAAAAATTAAAAGCTACTCTGTGTCTTACGAAATAAGGTTGATATTTGTTCGTTACAATAATGACAGGAAAAAATTCCTATTAGAGCGAGATATGGAGGGAATCTGTCCCGTTCTCGCAAATGACAGTAATTTACAATGATATGCAGTAGAGAGAGAGACAATATCCCTACATTTTTTCGATTTTTTCGGAACGCTTTTGACGTGTAGGTAGGTAAGCATTCCAGCTAGTTAGAGATATAAGTTCCTTGGTCCCACTAGACAAGTGGCAAATTGTTGATTCTATTCGAAATTTTTAAATGTCACTTCAATACATTTGAACACATCACTGACATAAGCTATCGACATCGACACAACTTACTTTTCGTTTATAATTCTCGAGCAGACATGGGCGTGATAGATCTCTGCCTACCCCTTCGGGGATCTTAATGCAACTGCGATATAACAGAGTACTTTTTGTTACATGTGACTATATATTTATAAAAACGAATGGTGTGTAAATAGTACAGGATCCCTGGTCCAAATTTTTTTTTTTATTACCATCAAGCTAATTTTTCGTGAGTAGCTTCATTTCGATGAGACACCCAAAAATTTCGTATTCCAAGTTTGATTTTGGTAGCTAACAGACGTAGCAAGGGTATACCGGACCGGGATGGAAGATAAATAAAAATATAAAAATAAATATTAAGTAAGTAAAAATAAAAAAATAAGTTAGTAATCATCTATGATGACCTCGTTATCGATACAAGTTGGAAGGGTCCCCTCCTTTGAACCTTCGAATCGAAGAAAACCATTAAAGGACCATTTTTTTTTTACTTACTTAATATTTATGTAGGTAATTGAACAGTCATATTGTCCTACAAATTGCGTGGTACGTTATCCTGGTATTTCCATCCCGGATCGGTATACCTTTGCTACGTCTGTTAGCTACCACAATCAAAATTTTGGAATACGAAATTGTTGGGCGTCTCATCGAAATGAAGCTACTTACGAAAAATTAGCTTGATAGTAATCAAAAAAAAATTTGGACCGGGGATCCTGTACTAAAACGGTTAAAACATACATAATATTAAATGTTTGTATATGTAGCTGTTTAAGTTAATAACTTTATATCGCTCGTAGTTCCTAAGAATACTGTACATAATATTATAAAGGTGCCTTAAAACGAAAATAATTTGGGTCAAACAGTTGACGTGGGGTTGAACAGTAGCCCGAGGTGAGTGGGGGAAATGGTGATTAAAGTTTTTAAATATTTGGTACGCTAAGAGCTATGTCTTAGGAAAAAAATGATTCACCAATTCGTTTAGTTAAGTCGAATAGTATAATAGATACCCTAACAATTGAAAATGATAATATACTTCTATTCACCTTTAAGTTCACTATTCACCTCGTCGATATTATTTAGAAAATTAAACAATTATAGTCGTTTTTATATATTATATTATTATCGTTTCAAAAACATTGTTCAATGTCTAAAAGAATATTTGAAACACGTGATTCAAATAATATCAAGTTGAATACGATTTAAATTCGATTTGAGCAGAAAAACAAAATTAATGATTGTAGGTTAGTGGGTCTTTTGAAGCAGAATGCAATTATTTAAATATAACATTTTATAAAAAAAAACCAAGCTATCTATGGTTATGGTATATACATAGGTATAGATGCTGTAAATCAAATAACTGCAGAAAATTACACTACCTAGGTTATGTATTTCAAGTTTATAAATAAATAAATAAGTTTTATCATACTCATAATTTCGGCTTAGGGTACATGTCGCCCCCCTGAAATCTCGCCCGCGGGCGAGTTGTACCCTTCAGCCAGATGCTAAGGCCCCATTCGGCCGAGTTTACAGCCTATTGCAGTCCACCGTTGAAATTTAAAAATCGCCCTCACAGCAGCCACAGACGTGACGTCTAAATATTCTTATAAATATTGGACCAGGTTCAAACCTATATGAGACATACTTTGTATTAAAAGCGTCATACATAAAATTATATAACCACTGTGGTAATTAACAGAAGTAATGACTGTTACACATTGATGTTACTATAAATTAAATAGCTATTGACTATAAATATAATAGATCGCACAGTTTGAACTCGATCCCGGGCATAGAGAAGTTACAGAGTAGAGATTAATTATTATTTTTATTTATTAGGCGCTCGTAGCATTGTGGTACTAAGATACGATCATCGAGGTTAAGCAACACTCAGCAAGGTCAGTCCATGATGGGTGACCGTTTGTGGCAATTTCATTCTCGAGCGTCTCCGTGCTTCGGAAAGCACGTAAACCGGTAGTTTACGTGTTTGAGCTTTTTTTTTTGCCACTTAAGTCTTTTAGCGCCATGGGGGTCACCGGTGTCCCCCAAACAATAGATTTTCTATTGTGTCTGGAATCTCGGCATTCAACATGTTAATGTGGTAGTCGTTAAGTCGAGTTGGAAGCCTTCTAGGCGACTTGATAAATTCCAACACCAGGGTCTGCCTCAAGCCCACACGATAAGAAGAAGATTATTATTTTCATACCAATCTATCGTCGTATATCGTCTATATCGTTTTTTCGACCGACTAAAATCCGACACGTCAACACCCGGTGCATCAAATGCATCAGAATGTTAAATTAAACTGCAGTTAAGTAAATATTGTGTACACAAGTGTAACAGTCAATTTGATTATAACAGCGGTCATACAGTAAACATACAAATTGAACTATTGGTAACCCTTTAACCACCTACGTCAGATAAATCCGACACATTTTTTCGTGTCCATTTCTCCAGAGACAATATTTACGACCAAATAATTCCGCTCGTTCAATCGGATTTTGCTATTTATTTACGCTAGATTTTATCAAAATATGTATTGTTTGTATTAGGAAAATATTTAATGTAATCATTTATAATTAAATACACTTCTACAGATGATAAGTCTAGCGGTTAAAAGGTATTACTGATCTCCCATTGTAAACTGTGCGACGAAAGTCTGTAATAAAAATTTTATATCTTAAAAAACTTTTTTATGAATTGTTTGTACAATATATACCTACCTATACTTTTTATATAAATTAGAATCGAAGATAATGTTAATTATATGAAAACTTTACTTTTCAAACCAAAAATTAATTTGATCTGTTGTATAAACGGTCGATGAACATTTAGTTCATATATTTATCTAACGCTAGAATTTTCTCAAACACAGCGGGAAGCGGAAAAGGCAAAATGCAACTATTTTTTCTCTCTTAAATTATTGCCCTGAGGATAGCATAGTTGATAGTTCCTTTTGTAAATTTACCGTTATAATAATCGCGTATTATCTTAACCCTTTGACCGCCAAGGACGCTTTAAAGCTTCATTCAATAACTTGATCGAGACGCCAATGGCGACTCTTAAAGCGTCCCTTCCAACTTTTACTAACGGATAAAAAGTTGGGTAATGTTGATTTTCAGAATCAGGAACTTTTATTATATTCATATATTTTTATTTATGGCGTAGGGAACACAGTTTTTATTTATTAGCGTCGCGGTCAAATGGTTAATTCACCTTTCCCACTCCGCTTCCCTCTGTCGCCGAGAACACAATCTTACAAAATGTATAAATATACTTATAAAATAAGATCTGTATAGATGTTGTTCCATAGTTTTATATTTTTATTAACAATTTTTCTATATGTATCACGCACAAAATTAACATATTATTTGTGTTAGTTTAGGTTCTTTAATTGTGTTGTTCTTTTAGAAACAATTGAACAGTTAAGTGAAACAAAAGAAATTTAAATTTATAGAAAATCTTGTGGAAAATATGTTATATCTATGAGCAATTTTTAAAACAATAACCTTAGTCATTGTCTGTTCAGCCACATTCTCGTTGGGCCAATTTATGCCAATATAGGCCAGCACAGTTAAAATAAAATACTATCGATTTGCGTAAACATATCACAATAAATAGACTCGCGAATTGACAGAGTCAAATATTTCTTGATTTTTTTTCTCAATAAATTAAGCAAGGTATTACCAAAAAGTCAATATGCGGGATTATTTATTGAAAAAAAAAATGATAAAATTTATTGTTGTATGTAAAAAAGTGTCTATGTTCAGAAACAATAGCGCCAGTAAAATGTATGAAGGAGGTGTATCGGAAAATGCACCAAGGTGTATAAAAAAGTTGTAAATTAATGCATTAACTTAAGTGTGGATCTGTTAAAAACAATAATGTACGGTGAATAAAAAACATTTAGACCAGGGGGCACGTCCCCATGTCAGGTGGGCGTAATAGGTACGTTTAATTTTCCGAAAACGTTTATACCTAACTATATCGTATCTGTAGGTATTGTACCTACTTGAAATCCAAATAAAAAAATTTAGTCGAAAAAAAAAATTCTTAATTTTGTTAAAACTGCAGCAAGAAATTATTATTTTGGGTTCGGGAAGGCTCAGCGAAGTTAAGGTTGGGAAACACTGATTTAGATAAGATATGCTTTCACCATTGCCAAATAAATCTGATGAACTATCTGGGACTTAGGTTAGGTTATAGCCTATCAGATACTTATCTGTGGTGAGACAGAGTCTAAATAAATTCAAATACATATTGTACGGCCTGCCATTTGTGTTTTTGTATTGTTGGACGGTCTAGTCAATGTGTGTTAATGTTATGCCTATTAGATCTCTATTCACCGCACATTATTTCTATACATAGTGTAATGACAAAATAATACAGTTCAAATGTTAAACCAGACCATTCTATAACGTACCTTAATTTTAGTTTTATATACATCATACGCTATGGAGAAAAGAATTAAAATGAAAAATGTTACTAGGCAATTTTTAACCTTATGTCTTGACATAACACGAAAATTCCCATATATCATATTACTTTTTTCTGTCTAGCGTATTGTTTACCATTATTTTTTGTCATGCCAGAATTATAGTCGGTTTCAAATCTATTTACTGAAAGTGTATACACTTTTTAGGTTACAATGACAGCACAGTCCTTCAATCAAGAAGGTATAGTTTGACAGGAATAGTTGAGCAGTCGAACTAAATGGTTTCCTATTGTTATATTTAATAGTATTTGAAGCCCTCTCAGACTTTAGTAGGTTCCTAACAATCTTTGGCACTCACTAAGGGTCGCCACACATGCGTCGGTATAATTTATAAACGCACGACACTAACGCATAAGGTAGAAAGTTTGATTATCGTTGCGCGACCAATAATCGTTGATGCATTTTCTTCAAAGCTATGGCGACCCTAAACGACTTACTTTAAAAGTACATAAAGGCATTTCGAATGTTTTAATTTGATATAAATACGGGTGAGTGGCGTTTTCTTTACCCTATCGGTAAATATTTTTGAAACGAAGCATAGAAATACCTACACAGAGTATACCTCTGCTACTCTACAATGCAGTTTAATGCATATGCGCGTCTTGTATACCTATATGTATATTCAAAATGAGCTTTATGTCTTTATTATACAGTTGATTTTATTTTAAAATTAGTGAATGAAGTATGTAATAAATACCTATCATAAACTCCTTAAGGATTAGGTACAATTGTATAAGAACTTGAGTCGCGGCTACTCGTTGGAGAATGCACTAATGTACAGTCCAATACGGTTAAGTTTGAAATAAAACGAATGGATGAGTTTACAAAACATTCATTGGTGGAAAGGGGCATTGCTCTGCGGTTTTTCGGTTTTCTCTAATTAGGTACCCACCCCTCGCAGAAGAAAAAAATGTGAGGAATTGTGTAATTGCGCCTCGTCACAATCTTGGTATTCGATTATTCGAGATCGATATCACTATCAAAAACTGACCGATACATATTTTTATCGATATATAAATTATGCTATGTCGATTTGAAATCAACGTTGTAGTTTATCGCAATTCCGAGTATGCTTGATAATTCTAGTTGGTACTCGTAATAAATGCAAATATATATTACCGACTTGTCGGCTACATGCAAATAATGTTTTAACCAATATCACGATTGACCGACTAACTAGTTTAGTTATGGTTTTCACGCTATTTAGGTACTATTGAAACTAGTGTGGTAAGTGGTACTGCTATATAGCTACGAGCTACGTGGTTTATAGTTAACTTTTTGTAATGCAACTTATTCAATGTATTTTTTACTAGCAATTTTATTGATTGGTTTGGCTGTAAAAATATATAGGTATACGTTGAAGTACATACCAATTGAACCACTTCAACCTAATCTACGAGTAGATAAGTTTATCTAGAACTAGAAGTCCGCGGGGCTTCGCTTCTGTCGCTTTTGTTTGGCCACTGCTCAGCTCCTTTTGGTCATAGCGTGATGTTAACCTTCCTCGAGAAATGGGCTATCCAACACAATTTTTTTTTCAAATCATACCAGCAGTTCCTGAGATCCTAGCGTTCACACAAACAAACTCTACAGCTTTATAATATTAGTACAGATTACTTAGTCGTTCAATAAAATAGTAAGATTAAATTGCGGCTTTTATAAACAGATAGCTACTTTTACAGTTCTGACGTGAAAAAACTATGTACTTATGACGTTTATAATTAACATAAATTATGTGATCTGCGGCGGAAATTGGGTGAGGCCTATGTTCAACAGTGGACGTCATTGGGCTGATATGATGATGATGATGTGATCTATATAAAATAAAATATATTGAATACCTAATACAGTTTCTTTGAGACGTAAATTATACATATATAATATATCTTTCGTGTGGTGGTTTTCGAAAATATGAAACATTTCTAATACAACTCGCTGCTCCTACTGAACCTGATCACAGGTTATCTTTTTAACTAGCTTATAATCTGAATTAGATTCATAAATTAAAAGTTGAATATGATACTAATAATAATGTTCATCCCATATAATACAAAAGTTACGATTTTAATTTATTACCTACTAATGCAAAATTTTAAGTTAGCGACATTGTTAAATTCGAGTTACATTGGTTAGTGCACCGACCCGCCTTGCTACATAGCCTTGTATAGTGAAAGTGAGAGAATTGTACATTGATTTGATGATGTAAATAAGTGATAAGAAAAATATAACTAGTAAACATGGGGACCTATTCGTATAACACATAATTTAAACTGCAGTTTTACTTCTTGAACCTTGTAATATGTAGGTACTGAATACAATCCTTGCCGAACTACTTGAAACCTATAATCTATAGGTACTATAGTTTGTTTGAACGCTGGGATCTCAGAAACTACTGGTCTAATTTGAAAAATTCTTTTAGTGTTGGATAGCTCATTTATTGAGGAAGGTTTAGGTTATATAATATCACGGCACGGCAAATAGGAGTTGAGCATTGACCAAATAAAGAATGACGGGAGCGAAGCCCCGCGGGACTTCTAGTGAAGTGTATATTTACGTTATGAATTGGAAAAGTCAGAAAAGATAACTGCTCATTAGTCTTTTTTAACAGAACATAATTAAAAATTAACGTACAACTTAAGAATATAATTAAAACGAATACAGGTGCTATTTAATGTTCTATAGATAATATCAAATAAACGTGCAAACAATCTAATACATATCACACTAGTTTTAGTATACCTAGATCTGTGTTATTTGTACCTATGTAGTAGTTACTAAGTCCATACTATACAATCTGTAGATAATAAGGAAGAGGAAAGTTATGCGAAAGTACATTAATGTAATATTTTATTGCCATATTAAAATTATGTTAAAATTTAAACAGTCAATTTATATTATTTTTACAATCTTAGATTTTGTTCAGCGTTTGACACGGGCATGGCCGCAGAGCAAGCGCGGGAGTTGATGTAGCCTATAGACGCAGGAGGGGCATCGAAATGCAAAGCTAATGTGACTATGTTGTATTTACATTGGGTTTAGGGCTTCTTTCACACCTGCCGGAAGATTCGTCGGACGTAAGCACTGTTGTATGCGAATGCGCCGACATTTCTCTTATAAAAATGATTACCTACGTCCGACGGATCTTCCGGCAGGTGTAAAAGGAGCTTAAAAGTGAATATTTACTTTTAAACTTTCCAATTTACACTGGTCGTGGCTTACCAATCAGCCTTGTTGACCACAGCCGGTGTAACGTCAAGCTAAATAAGCAACATAACTATGTAAATCACAATAAAACGATAATATTTATAATAAAGTGGATATTTTTCTAGTATCTTGGCCGATATTTTTGTTATTGGGTCCTGTATCTAGGTACCTAAAAAGCATGGCCAAAAATATGTATATGATTACCTTGTGCCTCTCTGATTAAATGTTGTAATTATAATCAAATATTATAAGTCTTCAGTATATGTGCCTTGTAATCAAAATTTTATATTTTGTAAATATATTTATAGTCAATTTTATTAAGATCTTGTTTTATTGAAACGCCCATTAAAGTTTAATTTTTTACCAAACTATGGTTTTCCTTATCCATAAATCTCATAGTTCACCACCATGTTCCACATCACCAGTTTGACTGAAGAAGAGGTATAGGGCTGATGGAATCAACATTCCGGATTTTTTAACCTTAAATGCTATCGGTATATTTTTAAACGCATTGTCTCCAAGCGTTGGTATACACAGGCAATCAGTAATTAAACCAAAACTGTTGTCTGAAGTTAAATGGAATAGGTATGTAGTATTTATATTACAAAGTACCTACCAGCGCAAAATCAGAGATTGATTATGTTTTTTAGACATGTTCAAAGTTACCATGACCCCAAAAGAATAGGTGCTGCAACAGCGTCACAGTAAACGACCTAGTGAACCGCTCATAAACAAATGAAGATCTGAAAGTTCGTTGCATCATAACTCTTCGATGCTGAAAATCAAATACACCTTCAACATACAACTTGGCGTTTAATTTCAAAAATATACACAATCTTATAACAATATATAAACATACACAATGTATTATGTACACTCTAACATTGTTAGGGAATCTAGTAGTAAATATCTTGCAAAGTCTTTTGCAATTAAATATAATGACTAATTAAAATTAGACTATTGCATCACTATCCTTAAGTGGTATATAACTGGATAACAATTTGGGTTTAAACACATCTGGCCGCACCAAATTGCACTTTCCTATGTTTGTATCCCTTTCTGTCACTTAGAACCGTCTTTTACTAGAGTGAGATGATTCGAGTCGAAACATTGAAAATTGCGATTCGGTGCGGCAGATGTGGTCCAACCCTTAGACTGAAAATGGGCCTGTTTTATACTGATGCAGAACAAAACATTAGATGAAAATACAGAAGCGTTGCAAAATACAACAATATCCCGGTATCCCATGATATTTTAGGATAACACAGGTATTTCATGAAAATCAGTGAATTAAAAACTCAAGGAATAGAAATTTTAATGTAATTGAATTTTTTTTATTTTGTAATCTTATATTTTTTAACATTAGCATTAGCTAGCGTGTCTATTTATATTCATCTTGTCTTACAGATACTGTATCATGCTTTATGTGCCCAGGCTCACAGACTGAATTTCGGTTGCTTTGCAAAGTTGTGCAATATTTACTAAATAGGTACCTACTATAGGTACTATTTCTCATGACTCATTTAGCTTTTACGCTCGTGTTATCCTGTTTTTCAGTAAATAGCCCATTTTTTTGAGGAAGGCTATAGGCTATAATTATATAGGTGTATAACATCACGCTAAGACCAGTAGAAGCTAAGTAGTGGCGAAGGATCCGTTGGAGCGAGACTACTAGCAACAGCTAGTGACTAGTCCGAATATAAAATTATTTATACAAATAAGATTTGAAAGCAAAAGTGCATTCATTTTAATAATACCTAATACTTATTCATTTTACTTCAAAATGCATGTAGTTTAACGATAAGCTATTGACCTCGATACTTATCATAAATCAAAATGTAAATAAAAGATTAGATTGACAAGCATTAGCAAAACCACTAAAATTCAGCCTACTAGTAACATTACAATAAGCCTGTATCACTCACATAATTATATCAGACTTTCGTTTTTAATGAATCAAGTGTAGGTATCCCACCTAGTTTAAAAATATTGTGATTAAACGTCTCCCTCGCAATTTGCGCAAATTAATACTTTAGAATCACTTTAATAAATACTAGCTTTAGCTTTTTAATAGTTTCATGTGCACACATGAGCCACTTCCCAAGTCAAGTCACGTGGTAAGACATTAGTTTTGAGAGTGTAGTCTAACTTTTATGCAAGGAAGTTACCATAACTAATCAGTGAAAATGTAGAGTAAGTTTTCATTTGTTGGCAATTGCAACAAAGTAGAACCGAAGTAGACTTGCTACGTAGAACTACATTGCAATATATTATTACCGTGGCTGGGCCTTGAGTGATGGCTGACATGTGTGCAAGAACCTTTATTAGTTTGTGAGCTCTCATTACAGTAATCAATATTTACAGAGATCACAATCGAACTTAATCAAATCAAATAAGAAAAAATAAATAAGTAAAATGTGCATTGACATATCACACGTAAATTATTTTTAAATGTATTGTGTGATTCTTCAAAATTGAATTTTTAATTTTTTTATTGATAAATAAGCTAAATGTTATAATGGATAAGTAATTGAATTTAATATTTTTCAACAAATGTAATACTTAATTCAATAAACAACATTATCAAATGAAGTGTTGCAATATAGTTTGTCGGTCCAAACTACAGAACATTTTATAGCCTCCTAGTCCTTATCAAAGAAACAATTATGATTCACTGATTTTAAATAAAGCTGTTTTCTTAACTCCAATATTATTAGTTGCTTTTTCATAGTTGCATATAATATCTGAACAAAAGGTATTACAATACTGTCTCTATTAAACAATAAACATGATTAATCATTGCCATGTATTAAACCATCTGCAAACATGTAAAGTGTTAAATAATCAAAATTCCTCACTAAAAAGATTTCTATAGTATAAAAATAACAGGTGTGAATTTTAGGCCAGCGTTTTTACTAAGCTGATTCTGATTGAATCTGATTTAGCCTTAATTTTTGGTTCAATATACAAGTTACATCAAGTTAAAACAAGGGCAAATACTCCTTTAAAATGACTATCAAGAGGTTATTTCACATATTCAGCTTCTTTGTGCAAATAAATGCAAATGCCCGATCATCATAATATATCCATGAGCAAATAAAACAAATATGGTATTACAAATACCTGTAATAAATTAACATAACTGGGTCTCAGCTGACATCCAATCAGCAACAGCATAACAACATTAGCCAAGTTTATTTATATTCTGATTTAATAACGTGACACTATGACAGGCAGTGGTGTAAACAATTATACTAATTGCGCATATTGAACTATATTTTTGGTCAATTGTGCAAAAAAGCGTACATATCAGTCAAGCAATGGACAAGATGGTACAAACCATCTGCAAGGCATCTGAACTTACGGCTTGTTGTATAGCCTTCTGTAACTCACACCACTGTCACAGAATTCATTCATGATTATCCTACACAAGAATAAATGGAAGACAACAATTAGAACTATAATTGAGATCCAGAATAAAGGATTGAGACCTCCTAAACTATGGCCATGTTTGTGTAATGCAATAACATGGTTCTCATGAGCAGGCGCTTCTATTACTTCTTTCACATGAATAGCGTGCCTTAGATCTTCCATGTGCTGTTTATCAGCCGTTATATACAATATAGCTGTGAGTGGCTCTGTCAGTTTTACAGGGAAGTACTTTCTGTAAGGCCCTAACTGTACAGGTGAATCTAAGCATCCTGCATCACAAGCATAATAGGTTTTATCTGACCGATCTAGAGCAACAAATATAGCTGCCTTGTTATCTTCTTGTAAAATAACACTAATATTTACATGAGTCATATTTCCATAATTGACTCGCCGGAAAAGAAAGTCTCTGTGTAGTTTAGATGGGTGTATGTTGTATTCTAAGTGTTGGTTACTGAAACGTAAGCTACCAAAACTTAAAATCATAGCTTGATTCACTCCACTCGCACCTGCTCTTAAAAGATTGTGGCATCCTTGTTTTTCTAATGTAAGTAGCCACACACTTGCTACTTTATTGAGATTTGATAATGAATTTAATGGTTTCCACAAATTGAATGCATCTAATGTTGAATGACCTTCGTAACAACCTTCTGAATAAGTCAAACTTCTGAGAATATCTGACTTCGTATTTGGCTTAATGTTTTCTTCGTGTTCATAACTTCGCACTTGAGAAAGGATTGCATATATAGTAGCATTAATTCTATCACCATTAATGATTCCCTCAGCTTTTGAATCAGAGATGTAGAATCCGGTGTACCACAGTCCCTGCCACACTCTAGCGTGGTTGTCTCGTAGCTGTCTCACTGCAGCTCTGTCACCAGTAAGAGCTATAATCCTTTCCATTTCCGCAATAGCTTTTTTTTCAACAATATCTTTTTGCTTTGCATATTCAGTTTTAGATATTGGTTTGCTATACTGCATTGTAGTCAGAATAAGTAGATCGAGGCCATCCCTAGCCTCTACTTGGACAGTATTGCTCATTTTCCTGCACACAACTGATGCAGCTATCACATTATCACTGTCTGGTATTGGTATCATACCTGTAACTACTTCATACTCCTTCATATCAACACCTTGATGCAAGTTTGTCTTTAACTTCACTGAAGTGGGCCAATCTGACACTCTTGGTGTAGAAAGCTTTAATGTTTTAACTGAATTTGTAGGGTTATTTATCCAAATTTCTTGCACAAATAATGATGGTATAGTTCTATGTGCATAATATTGATAAGATACATGCAAACCTGAATTGGAGCACTGAAATCTATGAACAATGCCCTTTTTATATTCAGCTAAAGTAAATTCTT
The DNA here is from genome assembly GCA_905147015.1 of Laspeyria flexula. Taxonomy (NCBI): domain Eukaryota; kingdom Metazoa; phylum Arthropoda; class Insecta; order Lepidoptera; family Erebidae; genus Laspeyria; species Laspeyria flexula. Next base: position 6,484,408 of record LR989969.1, on the reverse strand, counting down.
TCATATCATAGTCGTCTACAATATACAAGGGATGATAGAATAAAGGTAAAGATAAAGTTCTTCCATATTTTATGTTCAAATGAGAGTCGTGCTCAAGAGCCAGGCCCAGTAACCCATTACCAACATAAGGCACATAGTTGTGACTGAGTGATGAGAGCGACGCTGACGATTCTTGCTTCAGGTACACATCGTACTCACTCAGCGACGATTCGAAAGGACTCATAAAATTCTTTTGACACATGTTCTGGTGACCGCTAGCGCTTTCAGATCCAAACAACCAACTCAAGACATAGGGCCCAACATACAAAATTAAGAATATAACAACCAATACTATTACTACCAATCTCTTTCTCGTCATAGGCCCGTCGGCGAATCTGTTGATTCGCCTCAAAACATCGCCGACGCGCCGACTCATATCTGATACGTCGCCACCGAGCCTGTCCATTACAATTCCGCTTGAATTAATTACAATCTATTTCCAACACACAATCGCAATCTAGTAGTGCCAGATGTTGTCATTTTAAATACACTAGAAGTTAGCCTTTTTATTTTTAATCGAAAATGTTCGGAACTATCAATCAAATCAAATCACTTGACTGACTTGCACACCACAGAGTAAATGTCTTTGAGTCTTTGACTCTTTGACCACAGAGTTTTCGTCACAGACTCTACAGATCAGTTATCTATCACAGATAAAAATAAAATTTTAAAGACGACATCATTCTAAAATTGTTACAGATTTTTAAATATATTATAAAATCGAAACAAGTTCAGTGTGGAGTGTGTGGACGGCACAGACTAATAAGGGATACTACTACTACGTATGTGGACGGTCACCGAATAACAACGAAATCATTTTGCATCTACTATTTGCAATTTTATTCTTAAAATATGCGTTGGTCGACCATATCCGTTCAGTTGTATTTAAGATAGTTAAAATTATTTCGTCGTTATCCATCATCAAATTTTGAGCGTTCGTCCAAATGTATTTGGACGAACGCTCGAACTCGCCAACGAGCGTGCGGTAGCCAACCCGGAATTACCTTCTTTGGGTCAAAGTCAAGACCACAGGATTTATGTCACGTCAATGTCCATTTACATTTTGTCATTATGACAAGCACAGATGACAAGTGTCACACAAGTCATCCGTATCGACCGTATCCTCATCCATGATAAAATTGTATTTGTTTTGATACAAGAGAATAAATATATAAATAAAGAGTTATCTTGTGGTGTGAAACGTTGTAGAAGCGAATCTTACAGAGGTTGCGGAATTTCCTTCTTTAAGTAAGTTACTGTTGTTACTTATTCAAAGTTTGTTTACATTATGTACAAGTGTCTAGAGCGATATTTCCATGAAATTCTTACAGGATTCCAAAAGATGAAAAGGTTCGTCAGCGGTGGGTTCGTGCTTTGCCTGGCCAAGATAAAGATTTTGCCAAGAAAGCCGTGATCTGTCATCTCCATTTTAAGCCAGATGACTTTTTTTGTACCCCATCATTTAGACCACGTTTAAAATTAGATGCAGTTCCAAGTGTTTGTTTTACTGTATGTATCCTTTGATTGGTTTCTGTATAATTGTGACTATTTTTTACTAATTACTGTATTATATTGGTCCTAATTGTCATAAATATATAATATTTTTTGGCTGAATGACATTATCTGCTGAGCTCTTCTCACCGGCGTTCCATATACATTTGGTGATGGGAAGAGACCTTATGGCATATCATTGTTACCTTGAAAGTTGGGTAGGCTTTTGATGAGGGACTCAATATGTGTCTACAGTTCAACACCCATGCCTGCGGGCTGTGTTTACTTTCTTTTAAGTACAATAACAATCATGTAATTTTATTTGTTTCAGCCCCCTAAACATTACAACTTAACATTAGAAGAAGTGGGACATCTACACATGAAACAGCATGTAGTAAGTATGAGAGCCGTTCTCAACAAGAGCTCATTACTTCAGTGTATCCATTAATTGTATATTTTAAAGTATCCAGTGACAAAGGGACTCATCCCTAGTGCTGCATTGTCTTTAAAATAAACGTAACAAAGTACTGTATATTAAAAATTGATATTTAATCAAAATTCTTCCTTGGGTCTTGGCTGGTCTCTGTACCAGGGTGGGGGATCAATTATAGATTGCAAAACTGACTTTGGTAGTTTTGGTATGAACTCTGCGCCCTGGTGCAGAGACGGTCAAGACAAACTTTGTACATAAGAATTAGAAAATCTCCTTCTAAATATTTAAATGAAATAAAGTCGTAACAAATTGATAATTGGAATTAGCAAGGTCAGAAATTATGTTTCTGTATCCAGATGTAGAGACAAGGACAAATTCATGTCTAACTATTTATTGATGTCCAGCAGGCATTTGATCGGGTATGGCACACGGGTCTACTTTGCAAAATTAAGAAGCTACTGCCACACACATTCTATCCTCTAATAGCCTCCTATCTAAATGAACGACTGTTTCAAGTTAAACTTCGCGATGCGCGATCTTCGATTCACATCTGTCGAGCTGGAGTCCCCCAGGGCTCAGTACTTGGTCCTGTACTGTATAGTATATTTACCTGTGATCTACCGCAAGCCTCTAATGTGACAATCGCAACTTTCGCGGATGATGCAGCATTCCTGGCTAGCAGTCCTGACCCAGAGGAAGCTAGTAGACTGCTACAAACTCAACTCAACAAGACGAACGACTGGTTAATCAAGTGGCGCATTAAAGCTAGTGCACCTAAATCACACCACGTAACCTTCACACTTCGACAAAAAAAGTGCCCCGTTGTGAAGCTTGGCCAGGACATCTTGCCCCAAACCTCATGTGTGAAATACTTGGGCTTTTACTTGGATCAACGAATGACTTGGAAGGAACACATAAAGCGCAAACGAGACGAAATAAATAACAGATTTCGAAATCTTCTCTGGCTTCTTGGAAGACAGTCAGCGCTTTCATTAAGCAACAAACTGAGGGTCTACTGCTCAGTTATCAAACCAATCTGGACTTATGGTATCCAGTTATGGTCCACAGCATGCAAATCAAATATCCTCTGCCTTCAGAGAACTCAAAACAACATCTTGCGAACAATAACTGCTGCTCCATGGTTTATCCGTAACTCAGAGATCCATGAGCACCTGGACATGAAAACTGTTGCTGAAGAGGCAAAACTTCACTCATCAAGCTATAAGCAACGCTTACAAAAGCACCCTAACCCTCTTTCGGATGAACTTCTGCTGAAAACACGCAGCCGCCTTAAACGAGCCAATGTGCAAGTTGACTAGGGGGAGCAGGGGCAGTGGCCTCTAATCTCCAAATCCATGTAAACAATCAACAAATCTGATCATAGTCTGTCGACTGATAGCAGATATAAAGGGAAGAAAAAAAAAAAAAAAAAAAAAAAACTATTAAAAAAAAATGGGAGCCAAGCCAGGGCCAGCATGGCGTGCCAGCTGATAAGGCATTTAGGTGTCCTGTTAGCTAGCAATGCAATTTGGTCTCCTCTTTCTGCTTTCCATCAGGCGAAAAGGAGCCATGATGCTGTGCTACTATAAAAAAAACTTACAATAGTTTCAAGGCACACTGATGTTATAAATTTGTGCCCTTTTTCAATTACATAATTCCCTTTTTTGGTATGAAAATTATGAATTTTATTTATGATATAAGTACATGATGATAATTTATGCACACAAACGCGAATTTGTGCATGTATTTTCTTAGAAAAGTTCATTGTTAAATCCCACCCTGTGGTCTGGCAGAAGGCTATTACAGTCCACTTTGTTTTAGGTTGCTGAACATAATTATGCATCCAAAGAATCTAATACAACAGAAACTAATGAAATCAAAACAGAATGCCTAAATATTCCAACTGAGGATATGGACACCGATAGTTGTGCTGAAACCAATACAGCATCCGTTGAACAGAAGGGTTGTGAAGTAGTAAGTTATACTCAACTCCCATATATATGTTATCTTCATTTTAATCATTATTGTTAATTTGTAACACGGGTCTTGAACCCAGTACAGACTTCAGCTCTCATTCTGGAAACATCATCATCATATCAGCCTAATGACGTCCACTGTTGAACATAGACCTCACCTAATTTCTGGAAACATAACCCTTTCGAATTGTTTATTATCATAATTTCCTTGTAATAATTATATGTACCATTATGAGAAATAAATAAATAATTATTATTATTATCTTCACCCGTGGGTGTCGTAAGAGGGGACTAAGGGAGTAATCTCATGCAGACTAGAGCACTGCCAGAAACCGAAAATTCGAAACAAACTCTATACCAACCCGTCTGGCCAGCGTAGTATAGTAGGCTAAATTCCCTCCACATTCTTTGGAGGAGATCCGTGTCCGGCTGTGGGACGTTTATTGGTTGAAATGACGACAGTCTAAGTTTGCTCTACCTACCACTGTTACATATACTATACTAAAATGATATCATCATATGAATCTTCCGTCAGGTATGAAAGGACCCATAAATAAATTATATGACTTTCCCCTATTCTAGCTATGGTTTCCCGATGTCACGACTATAGCCGATGAAGAGTCAGTCAAAGAAAGCATCACAGACCAAACAACATTAACCGCACCAGCACCTGACTTATCAGACTACAAACACAAATATGAACTAGAAAACTATAAAAAGGGGAAGTTACTTAACCCATCTTATAAACAAAAAATCAAAATAAAAAATTTACAGAGAAAAGTTAAACTATTACAAATGAAATTAAAGAGGAAAATTAATAAACAAGATAAAACTAAATGTCTTCGGCAAGCTATCACGCAGTATACAAGCTGTACCGAAATAGACAATATACTAAAGGGAAGATTTAAGGAGTTGCATACAATGTTTGGTATGAAATCTAAGACGCCTAAGTTCTCAGACGAAGCAATGCAGTTTGCCATTAAACTTTACTATACAAGCAGTAAAAGTTACAAATTGGTTAGAAATCATATAGAACTCCCTACCACTAAACAATTGATACATTATTTAACTGATATAAGAAGAATAGTGATTAATAAAAGTGAGTTCGAATGAGATGATGAGTAAAATGTTAATAAGAAGTTTATTTAATTTCTTATTATACCTATATTAATAATATAAAGAGGAAAGACTTGTACTTTTGTATGTAATGAATGAACTTAAAAACTAGAGGCTGATTTAAAAAATCCTTTTGCTGTTAGAAAGCAACATTATCACTGAGTAACATAAGCTACGGCAATAGGAGCTGAGCAGTGGCCAAATAAAGAACGACGGGAGCGAAGCCTTGTGTGATTCTATAAGATATCAAAAGAAACGACAACAACGCAAATTGAGAACTAAAGTATGTGAAATTACAATTTGTAGTGAATTTTACAGCGGGGGGGCGTTTAGACCTTTAATAAACATAACACTTATTTTTGACAGTTGTGTAAAAAGTAACAGAAAAAGTAAAGGTTTGTATTTCAATTTTTTTTTCCTAATATTACATTTACAATGGAAGAGTTGGAAATTTGAAAAATGCCGCTGGAAAATTTTGGACCTTAATGCTTTTAAACAGAAGATGGAAATTTCCGGAAAGACATAGCTTATTTATATGTTTTACATTGACAGTGCAATATATTCATCATTGAATCGAAAGCATTGGCTGGTAGGTGATTATCTTTTGGCATTAAATCTGCATTTGTGCGGTTCTAAGTTCAAAAAGTTAAATAAATCAAAATTTACATATCATTCTAAATAATTATATGAAGACGATGTGATGCTCATATTACAAAATAATAATATGTAAATTGGACACTAAAATGTTATAAGTAAATGTACTGGTTAATTAAAAACAACTTTTAATTGATTAACGACTTTTTATTTACTAAAACGATAGGTTCCTATCACATTTTAATTAAATATAAAAATGTACATTTTTATAATTCAACATAGTACTGTATAAAGTTCCACTTGTAAATTAAATATTTAAAATAATACAATTTGAGAGATTCATTTTGTAAAAATAATTTCATTTATGTCATTAGTAAGTTGTCAATATTATTTTTTCATTTAGAACACTAATTTCATGTGTCAGGTTCATATTAGCGGTCAGAAGGTTAACACAAATTCTAAACAAATTTTCGTCAATAAAAACATACGAGTTATTACAACTTACTGGATGTCTTTTTATCTTTTTAACCATCTAGATTTATTTAATAATTTAACGTGAATTTTAAAGATTTGAGTTACAATGAAATGACAATAATGGCTGCTGGTTATATAAAAGTTAACAAAATATTTTATAAATTAATGTAAGAATGTACTTTAGCACCAATGTTTCTATAATAGTTTAGTTTACATAGAAAAAATAGATTTGTATATAAGAAAATGTATATTGTATATAAAATACCCTGTAGTATACTTATATGAAATGTAGGACACTTACATTGTATACAAATAAAAGAAAATTACAATCAGGCATAAAGAAGGAATGCAATAGATATAGAATAGAATAGTATAAAACTACTATTTGCAGATATTAACTAGAGCCCAAGGTTAGACCGAAACACTAACCCTCTTAATACAAAACATGGACTAAGTATTAAATCAGGTTTAAATTGACATAAGACATTGTGTTAGTGTCAAAGTTGTCAATTAAACCTGGTTTAATTCTTTGTCCTTATTTTGTAATAAGGGATTTAATGTAATCAAAGTACTTTGTGGTGCTGCTTAAAGTTAACTGTCAGGATTGTACCTAGTCAAGTAGGAAGTTGGCTGACTGTACCTTGACGTTAGTTCTGCATAACTTGTCCTTGCCTGTCCGATTCATGCACGTATTTTGTTTACTATGTTCAATATGATTGTTCGAATATAATTTTGATTGCCACTTATGTATCCAGTTTGACCTGAGCTTATTATAAAAGCAGTCTTAAAAGGATCTGGATGGTTCAGGTTAATTGACATACTGTGCGTTGAACGTACAATGTACGATACTGTTCGGTGAAAACCTAGATTTATCTTACTGTAGTTATGTTAGCTATACACAGCGCTAGTCCTTGAACTAAGGGGGCATAAAAGGAACCGCATATCATTCAAGCGTCTAATTAATTGCTGCAATTAGTACTAAATAATAAATGTTTTATAAAATACTTTCTATTTTACTAAGAATTTATATCAAAAATATATTCATAACTTAAATATTACTGATTTAAAATTAATATATAGGGAACTTACATAATTCTACATCTCTAATTTACACTATTTTTAAGAAGAATTTCATGATAGTATAATATCTTACGGAGAAAAATGGACAACATGAGACTTACTCTACAAAGCATACGATATGAAAAAGGTGTTTAACCTCCTTCAAGCCAAAGTCGGCAAATAAAAAATCACCCTTATATGAAAGCAATAAGATCACAAAAACGCTATAGGGAATTGGGAGAACGAGAGAAATTATGGTGAATTTTATTTCCTTTGGCGGTTAGAAGGTTAAGTAGCTTTTACATGTCAGGTTTGCAAAGGTGTTCAATAGGTTAATTCTAAATAGTTAAATGTTTAAAAACAAGAAATTATAAATAAAGAAAGGAATGTTAGCCGATTAATACCAATATTTATACTACTATAAACTCTATGCAAATATGAGTAAACAAATTATAAAACACATTTTCAGCTGTTTTTTTATAATCAACTTCGTTAGCCAAATTTTTGTTTTGTTATTAGTTTCTTTATATAAAATTCACATTGAGTTTATTTATAGTACATAAACAAGTAAATATATATTTTCTAATACTGATAGTTATAGAATGAAAGTTAACAAAGAGATCTTTTTAAAATAATTTTGTATATTTTTCTATTTTAAAACAACTCAGATCAGGAACGTTTACGCAGACTAATTACCTAATTTATTAGAGAAATATTAGAAACAATGATATCAGAGAATCTTTTTAAAATGATTCGTGAAAATTACTGACAAATTATTCCCACTAAGAGTACTGGAGCTACGCATTACGTCTACGTTACGCAAGCGGTTTGTCATATCTCATACAGTTCCATACATTACAACTCAGTGGTCGTGCACGTCTACACGATACTGTCCACGGGAAAATAGGATTTAAAATATGTAGCGTAAGGTCTGTTTTAATTAATATGCTATTGTTTTATATAGCTTACTACATTTAACTATTTTTGGCATAATATGAAGATTGTAGTGACTACCAAAACGTTCCGATCTGTGTAACCAACCTTTACAGAAATATCAACACAAAAACAACATTCACAATTCTAATAAAACAACCGTTCATTTAAAAATAAATATCAATAATGATTACAACTAGTGTTCTACTAGTATTTTAATAGTAAGGAAATAATGGTAATTAAAACTTAATATATATTTAGAATCTCTGTGATTTGTTGATACCATATTCATCAACAAAAATATTACATCTATACATTCCCAACGATCACGGATCCTCCACAAAACCAGAATTATAATACTGGTTATTCACAACACTTTACACAAAATAAACCCAAGAATACGTCCTGGTAATCGGTAAATGAGTCATTTTCAAATATTGAGCAGAACACTGTTATCATTTACAAAACGATTAATATTATACATGTACATGTACTGCCGCACTCAGAGACGTCAATTAGCAATAATCTATCATTAACACAAATTTTTCATTGAATAATCGTCTTTAGGCGTATAGACTTAAGTATTACACGTCTTTACTAAATAAACTTTAAAGTTAAGTAACGTCTGAGTGCGGCAGTTTTTCTTCAATTACGATAGTCAATAACTATGGTATGTACATAAATGTGTACGTATGGTTACCTATATTTTAGCTATATACCTGTAGACATTAAAACATAGCACCACGCCTTTTTCCCCGAAGGGGTAGGCAAAGGTGTTTCACATCCACATTTCGCCAGCTATGTTTGGTCCCATGAAATAGGGGGCGAGCCTATTGTCATCAACCGGGAACATTTGTTTACCAAAATCTTAATACTGGAATATACCTGTAGATTATTAATTACTTTACTCAAAAGACGCAGAAAATAGATGCTGTAAACGTGAAAAGACTAGTTAGACAAGTTTATCTGCACATGAAAATGACCCAAATACTGTAGTTTGTGATTGAAAGTATAAATACTGGAATATAATTGCTTCTGTCTATCACATGTATTTATATATTACCACTATAGCGGCAAATAAGCTTATGGCCCGCCTGATGGTAAGCGATTACCGTACCTAATTTATCGATTACTAATTTCATAATATATTTATCGATTAAATAATATATCGATTAGGTATAGTATGCGAGGTATAACAACAAACGGTTACAATACTTATTTAGAAATATATTATTAGATAAAATATTTGACTTATTTTGAAATATATGTAGGGCTGAAACTAAAACTAAATATCTAGGTAAAGTTATTATGAAGAAGCTCTGGATATAACTCATTAATTAACTGGGGCGATATCTCAGATGCTTAAGTTCGATACGAGATGAATATATTTTATACTTTTTATTTTATGCTGATATTGTTGCCATTAATTTAAATATGAGCTCGTTAGATGATCAATCCTTCAAGCGATACATTCCTTCAATAACTTTCCTAACAAATAGCATTTTTAAAAACATAAAATTGATGGCCTACTTAACCCTTTGGCCGCAACAATCAGCTGGCGTACAAACAGAAAAAAGACAACTTTTAATACTTTAACAATAGTAGGTAATATTTAATTATATATAATATAGGCTTTAGCGGCCAAAGGGTTAAATATTGGTGTAATATTTAATTATATAGCCTTTAGCAGTCAAAGGGTTAAATTTTAGGTCTAATCTTTATTACAGATGTAACATATTAATTTATTGTGCGTTAATTTTAAGAAGTGTGTAAATTTGAGTCTTACTACATTGATCGATGATCAACTTGGCATCTTAGCATTGATTTAAGTGTATTAGAGACGTGAATTGAGAAACGAAATTATACTTGACTGTAATAAATATTTAATATTATTTCTCACTACCGTTCCTTAGTTCGTCTAAATCAAATATTTTATGTAATGTTCTGTGCTTGCCCTTTCTCACTACTAGCAGATTAATGTCAATAGCAGGGGTTCCCAATCTTTTTCAATCCGCGGAGCACTAAATAGTTTAGTATTTTGTCTCGGTGCCACTTAGCAATTCAGAAGTAAAAGGTATCATCATCATATCAGCTCTAAGACGCCCACTGTTGAACATAGGCTCCACCTAATTTTCGACACTGCGAGCGATTTTGTGCCGCCTGCAACCAACGGCCACTCGTAACATTTACACGGCCGTCGGTCCATCTGGCTGGTATTCATCTGCAACCCATTAAGTCCCACTGCTGGGCTCGGGTCTCCTCTCCTCTAACTAGAGAGCTGAGAGTGGTATAATGGTACTAAATAAACCAAAGAGTATCACCTCACGGCGCCCCTTTATTTTTACGGCGCACACTTTGAGAACCCCTGTGATTAAACTACACGAGACATATGTGACTGCTTGTATAAAAAAAATTGTCAAAATACCAATGGTGTTAAAGGGCTTAAAATCAAAACTCTTCGGTTATGGTGGTCGCCTCGCCACTAACATTGCTGTGCCGAGTGTTGGGGTTCGATTCCCACCCGAGTCAAATATTTCTGTTATTCATAGATATTTGTTTCGAGTCTGGGTGTACTTTGTGTCTAATTGCATGTTTGTAAAGTCCCCCGCTACACATAGCTTCTTACGTAAAAACGGCGTTGTCTTTAAAAATAATTATCTGAAAGCTCTTTTGGCTCATTCACCATCGAATGCATTGAGATACATTATGGCCTAATGAAAGTTATGCGAAAATAAACTTTATCTCTTTGAGATTAATATCATTTTAGAGTAGAAAATGTTTAGTTCACTTAATACTAATTGTGAGAAGTCCTTACTCCAAGGTTATTCTTGGCTTACTTGCTTCCACTCTCTGTCTGATCTTAGCAGTACGATGTCTTCCTCTGAGTCAGTCTCCGAAGGGGGTAATTCTTCTTCGTCAAAATAAGGCTTTCGTACTATATCTAAAATATAAAAGATATTTTAATTTAAATGTTGGTTACTTAAGGTTCAATAATTTACATTGCCGCGGAATGGAATGGAAGTGAATTTTCACAACGAAACGGTACATAGCGTAATCCACTACTAGAAGCCCGGGTTCAAGTCTCGTCGCGGTATAAATTTTTTGAATAATGTTTAGCATACGTAAGGTTGGTTTACTTTCGCTAAAATTAAAAAAAATGCCCTTTAATATGGTGATTGATACTTAGAGACCGGTTTTGGATTAATATAGTGAGAAATATTTTTACTATTAGTGGATTAAGAGTATTGCAGTTTAGTAACAAATCTAAATTTTAGTGACAGAAAATATAGATAATAAAATATAAATTAATAAGTAACGATTTCATATCTTTATCTTGTATTTTTATGGACTTGTTTAGTGTTGGGTATAGCTTTCATCGGCGCACACGCACGCTTGTGCTTGTCGAGTATATTAATGGAAATGTGTTAGTTACCATAAGCGGGCTCGTCGTCACAGAGCGGCCGCTTGTCGTCGGAAGGTATCTGCGTGAACATGTACTGGCGGCGCGAGTCGCGCACTCGGTCGCGGCAGCTGAAGCACCACGCCGATATCGTCACTACCGCTACGCCCACCACTCCTGACAATATCACACATTTTTATTATTATCGTATGGGCTTGAGGTAGACCCTGATCACAGTGTAATTAAATACAGTATTGTAACTTCATACAAACGATCGGACCGCGAGTTATACCTACACGCCTCTACTTAGTATCCGCTTAAGTGTGCAACCAGTCGCGAATGCGCCGCAGTGACGGACGGACATACTTAAAAAAATCTTTTAGTAATAGATAGCTCATTTATCTAGGAAGGCACACGCTATGACCAATAGAAGCTAAGTAATGGCCAAACAAAGACACGGGAGCGAAGCCCCGACGCACCTACGGCTGATAAATATGATGATGCTGAAAAGGAAACTGATATATTATTATAACTAACCTGCAAGCATGACGAACACAAGTCTTGGCATCCCCAACACATAATCATCATCTTCTAGCTTGAACAACACGTTGGGAGTCAGCTTGTCTTGGCCGTTTATCTGAAATGAACAATATTTTTTATAGTCTAATGAAATTGTAGACGATTCTAGTATTGGTAAAGCAGTTTTCTAAATTCGGGAAGCTGCGAGTTACAAATTCTATGAGATTTATGGGAAAATTTTAATTTCCCCCAAATTCCTCCTTTTAATACCTAACATATGTGTATAATGTAGTTCTAATCCTACCATTATTAAAGGTATCTTTAGACTATTATGATTTTTATATTTATTTTACTATTTATATCTAATATACTTACTACAATATGTTTAGTTCTTGTAATATATCCATCGACAGAAACCGTAGCCACTACTTCCCTAGCCTTGTACTCCAACGGCAGGGACAATATGAAGCGCCCCATGGCGTCACTCTTGTTAGCAGCGACGAAAGTACTACCGCCTATTGGACGTATGGACACCTTCGCTAAAGGTAAAGGGTTACTGTTGCTATCTAGAGTTAAACCTGTAAATATAATAAATATGTTAATTATTTAACCTTTTGACCACCAAAGTTTCACCAGTCGACAACTTAAATTGATGTAAGTACTGTCAAAGTAATATGTACCTATAATTTCTTGGCTTTAGTCATTTGTTTGTATTTAGTGGATGGCAGCCAAAAGGATAATGGAATGTCAATTAATTGCCATTTATTTGTATAATTTCAGCGTTAAAACGCTCGAATTTATAGTTACACATGCGCATTTGGTATAAATGCTTTCTTTCAATCGATTCTATTCGGTTAACCTTTTGACCATCATCAGCTATAGTCGAGCAACGGATTAAACGCTAAATGTGAAACGTAATAAAATTAATAAAATATTTCATGGCCTGCAGGGCTATTGAACCTTTTGAACACCACGCCATAATGGCATCTCCATGCCCTGTACGTCAAACCAGGAAAATAGTAATGATTAAAGAACTTTATCTAGTATTTTTATGGACCTGTTATTTGTCGGCTATAGCCGTGGTCGGCGCACAAGGAACGCTTGTTCTTGACGTGTATAGCCGACGTAGGCGTTCAAAAGGTTAAGCTCTATAAAGTCCATTAAGTTTACGTATTAGTCACCTGTGACGTAGATCATTTGAGGGTTGTCATCTATCTGTATATCAGGGAAGGTACCGCCGGCCATACTGTCAGTGTTTACTCGTCGCATCACGAGGTCTTTGCTCTTCAGCACTCCTTCTACTACTGTCCATGTTAACATCTACGAATATAATAATATATCTATTTAGTGTGGCCTTTCGTTTTATAGCGGAGGCAGAATATGAAATATTAGGATATTTCTATTATCATATCAACCCATATATGCGTCCCACTGCTGGGCACGAGTCTCCTCCAAAAAATGTGGAGGGAATTTAGCCTACTATACCAGCTGGCTAGACGGGTTGGTATAGGGTTTGTTTCGAATTTTCCGTTTCTCGCAGTGCTCTTAACTGCATAAGGGAGCACCCTTATGCAGTTAAGAGCACTGCGAGAGTCTTAGAGCCTTAGTCGCTTTTTACGACATCCACAGGTTGAAATAGGGTAGTGAAGTGACATTACGTATTCTTAATCCGTCCTTACATGGACTATTTTCTATACTAATATTATAGCTGAAGAGATTTTTTTTTTGGTTTAAAGCTAGGATCTCAGGAGCTATTAGTCCGATTTGAAAAAATGTTTTTTATGTTGGACAGCTCATTTATTGAGGCAGTTTACATATAACATCACGCTACAGCCAATAGGAGCTGAGCTGTAGCTAAATAAAGAACGACGGCAGCTAAGCCCCGCGCGATTTATAGTTATGTATACATCGCAGCCAACTAGCTTATTTCGCAGTTCAGTAACTAAACGGTGCCGTTCAATTGAATGATATTCAGCCGTATCGTATAATACAAAATGATACACTATTGTTCTATTGAAAATCTCTGTGTGCGTAAATTGAATAGTGATCGTTACCTGGTCTTGATACTTGTGACATCGCACTATGACGTGGTAGACGCCGGGCGGCAGCATGACCTTGAAGTGCGCCTGGTTGCTCGACACGCGGTACTGTCGCTCTATACCTGTCACCGCCACTACCGCCTCGCGCATCGGCAGACCGTCTTCGCTTCTTACGAAGCCGACCACTCCTGAACATAATTTATTTTTATATTAAACTTTGGATTGTTTAACCATTCAATTCTTCTTCTTTTATCAGCTTGAGGCCCTGGTGTTGGAATTTATTAAGTCACCCAGAAGGTTTCCAACTTGACTTAACGGCTACCACATTAAATGATAATTGGGACTAACGGCTTACGTGCCTCCCGAAGCACAAAGACGAAGGGGACGTAGAAAATTAGAATCAATTTCAATGAAATAGCTTAGGAATAATCCTTTCAATGGATTCCCTCTGTTTTTAATACTGCGACGGCGACGGTGGTAATTGTCGTACGGCCCCCCTGATGGCAAGCGGATCTGTTTACACAATACCAATCTACTAAGCCGTTGGCTTGATTTAATTGATTGATTGCCCCAGAATTATTACTCCCTTAGTCGCCCTATAAGAATTATCTTTAATAAAAATTATACAAATTAACATCTCACCAGTATTAGCCAACATTACGAAGTTCATGATGCCTCTTAAATTACTTCTCCACACCCAAGCTATTTCCGCCTCAGCGGGCATCTTACAGCAGCTTAGCCCGGCTGATACCACGGGAGTATTATACCTTTCATACAACAAGTCAATAAGATCCCCATGAATCACACTGCGTCCACGACACTTGTGCTTATCAGACAAACTTCTACTCTCTTGAAACTCTAAAGCGTAAGGCTCATATATATTCTTGCATAGCTCCGGAAAAGCCAAGTCTTCAGTTCCAGAGGAAAGTTCTAGAACCATGTCGAATTTTTCAGATTCCAACATGTTTACAAAAGCTTTCTCTCTTGTATAGTCTGATAGAGGATTTAGATTCTTCTTAGTTAGATAGCCGTAAAGACTGTCGCCGAATTCTTCTTCTAATGGTTCTACATTACATTTGTCAATACCTTTGGACTGTTTCACTATTCCTTCGGATAGTATGTCAATGTTAGGTATAAAGTGCAGTACGGCGTTCTTCAATAGTCTGATATGTAGGGGCTCGCCTATCGAATAGGCGGTCGCGATGTGTCGTGCGAAGTTCAATAGCATCTCCTGCCCTAAAGGTTGAGAAGCGTAGAAACTGCTCGTGATTGCGATATGGAATTTTGTCTCTTCTGGTGAACCGACCTGGAATACGTATTTATTACACATAAAGTTTTAAATATCTAAATATCTTTTCATAGACACAGAGGTGACAATTACATTATTTCGCTTATCTCACCTAGGGATAGATTACATTCTTATGTCCCGCTTAATAGAAATTTCATTTAAAAGTAGCCAAATCTTTGTCTGTATTTCTTCTGCAGAATTGCACTTCTAAATATATCCGCCCATAGACATATTTGTAGAACCACTGCACCATTACCACCAGATTTGAAAGACGAGCTAGGCAAGCATAGCTTATTTTCCACCTTCAACAAAAGTCCTTATCCAACCCAAATACTACTTCCTACAGCGGTGTTTCCTGAGTGCTATGACATGTCCTCTTCAAACGAGGTTTAAAGAGAGCTATTCTCCAAAGGTAGGCAGCGGCTTGGTTGTACCCTAACATTGCCAACGTCCATGAGCGGCGGTAACCACTTACCATCAGGTGGGCCGCTTGCTCGTGTGCCACTTCAGGCAATAAAAAAAAAGTAAAAAAAAAAAAAAAACCTCGTCTGTCATCTTAAGTTGATTGAAGATGGTGGTGAGCATGCTGTCGCCAGACTTGAACTCGGCGATGCTCGGGTACTTGTTCTCGAGGTCACTCAACATGGCGTACAGCTCCAATCGTGTGTGGTAGCGCGTGTTTATTATGTTGTCCAGGACGCTATTCAGGAATTATAATGATTATAATTAATACTTCAACAACTTAAACAGTCGTAATCGCGTTTTGCAATCGGCGAGTCCCCGGGGAAATAGATTTGTAATTAAGTAAAAGTGATGTGATCAAGTAAAATAATGTTCTTATTATAACTTAATGCCTGTAAGAACAATAACATTTGCATGGGAGTACGACGAAAATCGATTCTACGTGGAATCACCGGAAGGTCCACATGGAAATGTCATTGTTTCAAACTAGATCAAATCTTTGTTTATCGGTAATAGCAGATTCGGCGGTCTGAAGGTTAAAAAACTACATACTGGTTTTTTACAAGTCTACAGACTATTACAGATGGATGAAACAATAGCGTTATTAAGGTATGTTACCGCATATTACTTTGTAACTTTATAATCTACAAGAACATTGACTTTTTTTACTTACAAATTTTTATAATCTACATAGAATTGTTCAGAATATCGACAGGAAAATGCCGATGCTGAATATGCCGATTGATAAAGGAGAGGAGACCTGAGCCCAACAGTGGGATTTAATGGGTTGCTGATGATGATTACTTGCCGATTTAATACACAAGAAGCTAGGTTAATGATGAATGATAAATTCAAGCTAGCATCTATTCTACATTTCTGATATTTCCATTTTTAAAAATCAATTATTTACCTGTTTATGTCTGCTTAATATTATTTCAAGTTTTTCAGAGTATATAGGAACAAATATAGATATCATACAGTAACATAGTGCAGATATAACTCATTTTGATTTCTCCGATGGCGATGCTAAAACTTTGACTCCCTTATTAAAAAATATGGGCTAAGTATTAAATCTGGTTTAAATTGACATAAGCCATTGTTTTAGTGTCAAAGTTGTCAATTTAAACCTGGTTTAATGCTCAGTCCGTATTTTGTAATTGTATGTGCTCAAAACTAATAATATTTCGTTCATAATTTTAGTGATTGTCAGAGGTCAGTATCACAGTACAGTAGTATAGTATCAGAGGAGACCCGAGCTCAGCAGTGGGAGTTAATCGGTTGCTGATAATTATGATGATCACAGTACACCGTTTCAGAGAACACAGTATTAGAATATTGATTACCCTTCTGACCACCAAGCCGTCATAGCCTGCAAATAAATCTACACCTTATTATCATAGCAACTTAATACATTTTCAGTAACGGCTATATACGTCAAGGGTGTTCAAAAGGTTAAATAAGTGAAAATTGATGGTGTAATATAGTTCATGCTTCATATGTCGCACTAACAATGTAAACCAGTTATAAATTAAAAATTTGTAATTTTTATCTTCTCTCTAAAAGCATTAGGTTCAAAATTGCGCAGCGGCATTTCGCATCTTATAACTTTTTTCCATTGTGAGTGTGGTGTGTAAAGTTATTCCATGCTTTTGTGTCAATTGATTCATGTTTTCATTCCATTCAAAAACCTAACTAGGCTAATCCAAAGTAAAAAAAGTAAACAAACATTTTGGATTCTATTGGCCACTTATACTAATTATGACAATGCAACCTATTCACAGGTATTTCCCATGTTTTATCTTGTTGAATGTTCATCTTTTTATATTATATTTAGGAGATTATTATTTTAAAAACCTATTTATTAAAACTTCTAGATTTTTACGGTCCCATTGTGCTTTGACAATAGACAAATTATTTATTTCATATAGATCAAATACATGATACTTATGAACGTCATACAACGCAAAAAAGGTGTCAATAAATTTGCCTGAGGCCAGTGACACGGTTGAGCTCAGAGAAGAATTTGGCAAGAAAATCAGACCATTATTTTTTAATTGCCAAAGTAGTTACAATTTCAATTGGTTACAGTTGAATAGTGATGTACAAACACAGTTGTTTAGTTAAATAATATACAATTATTGCAATCGAAATGCTGATAATTCTAGAAATGAACTCAGATATATTCGCACTTTAATCGCATTTTCATGATAGCTGGACATCACTAAACTTTTGGTTGGTTGGTTGAATGACCCCTTTTTTTATTTTTATTTTTTACTTTTGGAATAGACTATACAAGAGAGCATTTATTAAGACACAAATAATAAGAAAGACATTAGTGTCAAAGTACAGTTAGTGCAATAAACAAACACAGATGCGTGCATAAAGTTTATTAATAAAGCTTATAAATGTTAAGAATATATTGTGACATTACAAATAATACTAAAATTACTGGTCAGTAAGTATCAAGCCATAGAAAGTATAACTAATTATAAAATTATATTGTCTTAAAAAAGAAAGTTTCTAAATACTAACTACCATCGCAAAATAATCTCAAATGTTGTTTCGGAGATCATCACCGCCAAAGTACGAATAATTATAAAATTAAAATATGTACTTATAAAATAAAATTTCTAAATACTAAGCTGCCATCGAAATATGATCTCTATTGGTATTTTTGGAGATTAATTCGGCTGCTGATAGCTTAGAAATTAAAAATATATTATGTATTAAAATTAAACGAGTAGTATTAAAGCTGCTTTTACTGATTTTCAGTACACATAGTTGGGACGGATATTTTCTTTTAAAAATCACTGGACAGAAAGAGTCGAATGAGAACTGTATCATACACAATACAGTAGGATATTATAACGTAGAAAATATATACATCGCCTTAAAAGTATAATTATAAACAAATTAAAAAGCGACATATTAAAAATTATAATAAATACATTAAGGAAATAATTTTTTATAAAAGATTTTTCGATTTATTTATATTTTTATCAAGATTTTTTCGACATTTTATCGATTATAAAAACTGAGATTGAAACGATTATTGTATATCTTTAAAACGTGTTAAAAGCGATAAAAACCACAAAAAACCTTTCCAATGTCTATGTAACTGAGTATTGTTAGAACTTTAGAAGAGGTGTTCTTTTTATTTCGTGAAAATGATAAAAAATATGGCTACGAAATGGATTTTGTAACCGCTATTCATTTTATTCTTTTATAATTAGTTACACACACAACGAAAAGACATAAAAGACAGAAACAAACACCTCACTATCCGATTCAAATTACAATAGTCGCGATTACAATATATGGTACGTCATTTCTACTTTGACTCAGCCCATGTTACAACAAGTGCTTTATAAAGTCATAAGATTATTTTCGCGATAAAAATAAAAGTATGGTGTTGTTAACAGTAACTGCCTCCGTGTTTATAGCCAATGAGTACACACACACACACACACAAAGATGCAAGACACGTATACGCACGGAGGCAGCGGTAATGTGAATCGAATATTAAAAGTATTGTTACATCACAATGCTTAGAAACGCTAAGAAACATTAAAAGCACTTAAACTGGACACTGTAAGACTTTATCAAATATAATGAAAACTTATCCATAGCAGCCAAAACAGAAAATAAAGAGACTGCGAAATGTCATCCATAAGTATCGCCTATTGTCAAAACAAGAAGAACCACGAAGGTGGTCAAAAGGTTAACAATTTTCACAATAAAATTAAAAACATCCTTTTAAATATTTTTGTTAAGCTATTGTTTGGACTCATTTAAATGATGAAAATTGGAAAATGAATTGATAAAATAACAGCTGTGTGCTTGGTATTCCAGTTCAAATGCTTTTAAAATATCCATCTATCAAAAGGATTGTCAGAAAGAAAATTCAATTACTATGAATGAGAATCTCTATAGAGTTTTATCCTTTTATTTAAACTGTATGTTAAAGGTAGGGTATCTGATAGCTGCAGAATGAACTATGCAAGACAAGGCAAGATGATGCAAGAACACGTAACGTTGACACAAGACATGCAAGAAAGTACCTGGAGCGCTATTCTCACGTTATAAACATATCTATTGTAGTAAAGAAACTGTCATACATCCAGAGATAACATTACAAATTCGAAAGTATGTCTAAAATATAGATATATATAGCAAGAGAATTTACCCCCAGTGCAGCTATATTACACCCAACCCTTAAAAACATTATAAATTCATTATTTAATCTTACATATTATACTTTTCTGTACAACACAATATGACAATCCTTATATAATTCTAGCATATCACATACAAAAATAAAACATATAGAAACGAACATAGAAGAAACAATGCTCAAGCCGTGTCATGCGTGGATACAACAAAGCAGAATCAATCGTGCTTTTATTGTAATAAGGTCGTTTATCGTGTAACTCACCGGAAATCGTAGGCCGACGACCAGTGCTGAGGGTCGTCAGGCATTAGTGTGAAATTGAAACTGATAGAACCTTCTGGAGGGACGGTCACTTGCTCTGTTATAGTTTCGTAACTGTAATAAAACAATATAAATACATTTATTATCGTGCATCTGTTCGAAAAAGATCTTATGTGGAAATGAGTCTTCTTAGCTATGTCTATCTTGTAGGAATAGCATTTGGATTGATAATTGTGTGCTTAGGTTAGGTAGGTTAATTCCCTCCACATTCTTTGCAAAGACCCGTGCCCAGCAGTGGGCCGTGTATAGGTTGAAATGATGATGATGATGTAAAGGGACTAAGTTCGCACTGGGATGATGATATATCAGCTAATATAACTCACGTAATGCTCGTAACATTGTGGTGTTCATTACGATCATCAAGGTTAAGCAACGTACGGAAAGGTCAGTCTATGATGGGTGACCGTTTGTGGCAAATTCATTCTCGAACGTGTCCGTGCTTCGGGAGGCTCGAAAAGCTGCTGGTCCCGGTTATTAGTTAATGTCGCGATCATTAAGTCAAGTTGGAAGCCTTCTAGGCGACTTGCTAAATTCCAACACCAGGTTATGTCTCCAGGTCATTCGATAAGAAAGATAGACTCACCCTTCCTTGCTTGCCGATATGTTGTAAGTGCCTGGAAGCAAGATACGCCAGTAGTCGCCATCTTTAGCTGTGGTAACGGCGTGCTTGTTACCTACCACTGTTATAGTGGCGTTTGCGAGTCGGTGCCCAATGTGACTGCTCACGAACCCGTGGACACCTTTGTGGACCTACGAGTAACATAAATTAAGATTTAATACTATGCACCTAAGGTAAATTTTTGCTGTAAAGTATACTAAGAAATTTGCACTATTATACAAAACAAAGACTTTCAATCTCTAGTACTAATGGTCTCACGTAAGGGGACGTCCAATAATCACGTGATGTTTTTTAGCAGCTTTTTGCACCCCTCCTCCGTCTGGTGATACGCCGTGAGGTTTTTGACAAATCCCTTCTTCCCCTTCGCGTCACGTGTCACGTCACAATGTCACGTGTATTTTATTGTATATTTTCAGATATATATAAAATATTTTCAGAAAATTACCTTTCAAAACAGGTACCTATTGAATGCAGGAAAATGACGCAACATGAAAAATAAACAGATAGACGTTATTGGGAAGATTCTAGAAATGCCACGTTCAGTGAAAAAATAAATACACATGAGATCTCACTACACCCCCCTCTCCCCTTGTGACATTTCGTGATTTTTTCCGAACTCCCACACCCTTTTCGAGCCTCACGTTATTAATGGGCGACCCCTTATGTGCGGGGATCGAATTACACGTTACGTCACATACTAGATGGCGCTGTGTGAATGTGGTAAAATATTATAGTGTGCCAAATCATACCTCTTCAATATACTGTAACAAAGCGTCCCTGTTATCTTCCCAGTAGGTAGGCAGGTCGGTAGCCGGTGGGAACTTAAAGCAACCCAGCTCTAACGTGATCTCCATGTCATTCGTATTTAAGTAGTTCCAATCTTGCATACCACCAGTTAGCACGTACCTGTAGAGAACAATTATCCACGTATATTAATAACTAACTGCCTTAGTGGCACAGCGGGAAGTGTATACGACTGCTGTGCAAGAGGTCCCGGGTTCGATTTCGGGGTCGGGTGAAAATAGTATTGGGTTTTTCTATCATGAAATTCCAGTATTGAGATTTTCCCGGAGTTTGGTAAACAAATGGTCTCGGTTAATTACAATAGGCTCGCCCCCTATTTGATAGGACAAAACATAGCTGGCGAAATGATGCTATGTATGTATTAATAAAAAACATAAACCATGCTGTTGTCTAGCAGTAGGATGAAGTGAAGTGACATTCACAGTAACTTTCACTGAAAGTCAGTATTAGTCAAAGTTAAATCTTTTTATTTCATTTGGATCACATACATGATACTTATGAACGTTATACAAAGCCAGAAAAGGTGTCAGTAAATTTGCCTATGGCCAGTTCACTGACAAGGTTGAGCTCTGAGAAGAACTTGGCAAGAAACTCAGGCCACTCTTTTCAATTGCCATAGTTGTTACAATTTTAATTGGTTATATTCGGTAGGCAACGTTTAATTTTAAAACGTAAATATTTTTATGCGTTTCAAGAATAAAAATCAATTACCATCTAGCACCGTTGGTGATTCCCTCAGGGAACTTTTCATTAGGCACGTTCTTACATGGTTGTCCCAAATGCATTTTATGGTGAGCCTGAAATATAATTAGACATTATGTCAAGGCTGCTGTAACAATAGTAAATTTTATATATAAAAAAAAAAGTGGTTAGTGACCCTGACTGCTAAGCCGTAGGTCGTGGGTTCGATCCCCACCCAGGACAAATCTTTGTGTGATGAGCATAAAGGTTTGTTCTGTGTCTGGGTGTAATTTATCTATAATATGTATGTATTTACAAAAAAAAATGTATTTAAGTAGTATATCAGTTGTTTAGTACCCATAACACAAGCAAGTATATATTTCGGCCGCTTTTGTAAAGTAAATAAAAATTATTTTTTTAAATCTTATTAGTATTGATTCAATAGTGTTTAAAACTATTCCAAATTTCATGTCATAAGTTCCGAATTAATTCCAAACACGCTTCATATTTAGAAAGAAAGAAGAGAGATATTTCATATTCATTGCTCAAAATCATACATATGGTGTTAATCCATAATTGATTAGTACATTTAACTTTATGGCTGTAAATGTATCTTTAATATTAAAATGTATCAATGTAACTAATTGTTGATTAACCAAATAAATAAATAAACACTGTGACAGACAGCCAGACAGATGAACGGATAGAGCGAGACCATAAGGATTCCTTTTGTATCTTTTTGGTACGGAACCATAAAGTAAGAAAAGGCGGTAAAATAATTCTTACCTCGGAGTAGACATGCGCGAGGTGCACGAACACAGGGTTGTCAGGAGTGAGATATTCGAAGCCGCTTTTCATATCAGGGTTAGAGTCGTAAGGATAGTTGGCGACCAACGCGCCTCCATGCAGGTTGGCTGACAGTACGAAAGGTTCTGATAACGACCAATTCATTACTGCGTCGGTTTCTGGTTCTGGTGTCATGTTGTGCTGAAAAATTAAGGTAATTAATCAATCCTATTTGTACTAATAAAATGCGTTCTATTACTAAAGCAATAAGTGTTAATTTTCATTTGTCGGTTTGACGTTTTTATCCGATCACATCATCCATTAACCTTTTGACCGCCACGTCAAATCGGTATCGCCGTGCCTTGAGCGCCAAGCTTTTAAAATACAGTACATTTTTGACGTGCCATGCCGTCATTGGCGTGGTGAGCACATTTTCATTTTACGTGTGTACGTGTCTCTGGCGTTCAAAGGGTTAATAATAATGGGTTATAAGTTTTAGCTTGTATGTACCTGAAATAAGGTTGCCAGTAAAATACATAATATATTTTTTAAATAAGCTCGACTTACTGTACATAATATTGCAAATGAATTAAGTCAACCAAAAATTGATTTTTAATTTACCTTATTCTCAGAGAATTGATCAGGAAAGTTTCTGTTTAGGTCTACGTTATGTGCGTTAGCTCTTCCGTTTAAACTGCTGTAATCACCTGGAATTGTTTATATTTTAATTTAAGGCATTAATTACAATTATTCTAGATGGTTACGTGATAGTTATTTTCTCTCACCACCAATATTCATTATAGAGAGTGTCTTTCCTCACAATACTAGGACAAAGTTTTCTATTACTGTCTAAATTTTATAACTCCACCATTTTTTTCAAGAGACTAGATTAGGCTTTCTCTATAGTTAATCTTGGCCAAGGAACTTATATCTCTAAGTAGCTGGAATGCTTACCTATACGTCAAAAGCGTTCCGAAAAAATCTAGGGATATTTTCTCTCTCTACTGCATATCATGTTCCCGCTTTTTATAATTACTGTCATTTGCGAGAAAGGGAGAGATTCTATCCATATCTCGCTCTCATAGGAATTTTTTCCTCTCATTATTGTAACGAACAAATTTCAACCTTATTTCGTAATTCACAGAGTAGCTTTTAATTTTTCTAATATCGTCCCGTAAGCATTCCAGATAGTTAGGAGATAAGTTCCTTGATCTTGGCGTACATGAGTTACAATAAAGTGTCTGTGTGGGAGGGATTGTCCCATATAGTACTATACATAATGGCCCCTATTGTTTCCAATATATTTACAGTTCTTTCCACTTTATCATCATCTTTTCAACCCATAAGCATACTACTGCTGAATTTAGTCTGCTATACCACTCTGGCCTGTCTGGTTGGTATAAGGTTTCTTTTGAATTTTCCCTTTCTCGCAATACTCTTGTGTATATAAGGTCCCTTAGTCGCCTTTTACGACACCCACGGGTTAAGATGGGGTAGTGACAATAAGTATTCTTAATCCGTCCGTACACGGATAGATTCTTTCCACTTAACCCTAAGATATATCACAAGTAATTAATGGAATTCAATAGAGAATGTAACCGCTTACCAACTTCTCCCTTCTCATATCCATCAGGGTTCATGCTGGGCATCAGATGTACTCTGGTACTGTTCACCAACTTCTGTATACGCTCATCTCCACTGTAATACTGCTGGCATATATACTTGGCTAACTGGAGTAGTAGCTCCCTTCCCACTACCTCATTGCCGTGCATATTCGCTATGTATTTGAATTCGGGTTTACCTATGAAATTTATAATATTAGAATATTTATACTTAGAATATAATCAACCGCCTTGATCACGTTAATCATTCGACATGCCTTTGCCTTTTGGGTAGGCTTTTTATCTTCTTTTTGAAAATTAATCAAGAGCATAGTGCTATTCACTTTCTAGCTGAACAGGACCTCTTTCTGGTCAAACTCTTCCCCTGGGACTGATTATATCACTTGGATGATATTTATAGAACTCTATAGATCCTAGCCATAAAGTACTTTATTAAAGTATCCTTTAATTTGAATACATTTTCTGAACCTTACGTTATAGAATGTTGGTCATAAAATTATAGATTTATTGTATAAATTATGGGGTCTGATAGCTATAGAGCTACTACGAGTCAAATTTAGAACGCGCATAATTTTTTTTTACATAAAAAAATTGATGCCCTTTGTATAGTTCGTGTATATAGTTAACTTAATTTGTTACTCACCAGGTAAATGTCTGCCAGGGTCTTTAGTAATTTCCAAGACATAGAGTTCTCTGTCTTCAACCGACTTGCCGATGCTGGACAACTTAGTAATATGGGGGTATTGCAGGCTCAGGTCTTTGAGGAAGCTCTCCATCTTCTCGAAGTTGTGATGGACGAAATCCGCTGCGGAAATACCGTCGATGTCGTGACGCACGCGCCTTATACGCTCTGGAGATTTGCCCGTTCCAATTTAAAATTTCGCGATACTATTTTGTTTATCTATTATATTATTTTTCTTTTTTCAGTTAATTGTTTAGTTTAAAATTCACTGCAGTCTTTTTTTTAGTTAAATGTGGTTAAAAATTTACGCAAAAGCCTTAAACTTTTTTTTTAAACAAACACTAAAAACACTAAATTTGGTGAAAACTTTTACGAAAAGTTTGGTTAATTTTTCAAAATGTTGCTGATAGGTGCAGTTATTTAAGAAAATAATAGTGGTGAAATAACAACATATATACCGCAATCCCCACTACTGCTAAAGGAGTGCGAAATTGAGGCACATTTAGACTTTTTTTTTTACGAAAAAGCATTTTTCTAAAAGAATCGGGCAAATCAACAGCGCATAACAAAAAGTTCGGAAATAACCACCACCAAACGTATTATGAAAAAAGAAAACCAAAACCCCAAGAAAAATGTATTATGATTCATTTAGGAACATAATTATATTAAACAGAAATAAAAAAAAAATAAAAAAATCAAATTTTTACAAGTGGTTACTAACTTAATTAGAAAGTGGACCAAGTCCCGGTATTCCCATTGTATTCAAAAGACTAGAAAAATCGTTAATGGTAGAATAGAAGAACACATGAAATTTTTCAACAAAATTTGAGATCAGAATCTTCAAAACTCTAGAGAGCTCGCGTGTTTCATAGCTCACTTGTCATTATGTCCATTCAATAAGTGAATCAAATTTTTTTTTTCAACATTCGTAAGTATTATAAAGATATGAATAAAAAATTTAAATTCTATAAACATAAATACTATGCAAAATTACTGGCCACAAAAGCATAAATAAATTGAATAGTTCGCAAAATGAATCAAACTACATGGAAGGTGTTAATTGAAAGCCAATATACTGTATACCTGTGATGTTTATTTTGTTCATTCACAACGCCAGCGACCATCTATGTACAATTATATTATACATAATAAATAATATATAAATCCAAAACTTATACTTAAAACTATAATTTACACTCTACACCTGCTCAAAAAAGCTTTACCTAAAAACGAAACACTTTTCTCAAATTATTACCATCATAAGCGCCTATTTCACCACTGGCATATAAGTAATAGCCTATATGAAACTTACTTGACATATTTTTGACGTATTTTAACATCATATTATATCATATAGTATCACGCCTTTTTCCCCGAACGGGTAGGCAGAGGTCTTTCACACCCACATTTCGCCAGTTATGTTTGGTCCCATGAAATAGGGGGCGAGCCTATTGTCATCAACCGGGAACATTTGTTTACCAAACTCCGGGAAAATCTTAATACTGGAATTTCATGATAGAAAAACCTAATACCATTTTCACCCGACCCGGGAATCGAACCCGGGACCTCTTGCACAGCAGTCGTATACACTTCCCGCTGCGCCACCGAGGCAGTATAATATAAAAACTGACAAAAAAGTCTCAGGTAATTTATTAGAATGTATCTAATAAATTAAAATTTGAAGAATATATATATATATATAATAGAAATTTGAAGGTGTTGAAACAGGCCCTTAGTCTAATTTTACAATTACCGCGTAGCCCACACTACTTAATGAAGTCTGACATTTCAGAGAGCTTACTCGACACCAGCGCCTCTAGCGGCGAATTCACAAATGATGATGATGATATTTGAAACATTATAAACCATTGAAATAAATTTGATTCAATATATATTTCAATAAACATTAGTTTAAAATTTAAAATGGAAGAGACATTTATATAAAAGACGATCAATTTATGAATGTTCCCTAAACACTAGACAGGACATATTTTTGTATATTCCTGCGTTAATCTTTAGGCCGCTAATTTGATCTTAACTATCAAAGTCCGCACTAGGGAACAAGCCATTGGTTGCGAGAGACTTTCCAAACATACAATTAAAGGATACAAATTCCACAAAAACTTGAAACTGATATCTATGAATCACAAATATTTGTTTTGTGTCGAACCCACGACACTCCTCACGGCAATGTAAGTGACGAGGCGACCCCCTTAACCACTACGCCATAGTGATAGCCAAGCTATAATGCCAATATATTAACAGTTGGTTTTAACCAGTTCTGTTACATATAATCAATGACTGGTCGAAAGGTTCACAGTTCCCACCAATGTTATAATAATTATTGATATATTTTGAGCAGGTATCGAGAAATCTATTTATACAACCAATTCCTAATTTTAAATCACAACTTTGAGAATTTTTAATAAACTAATATAAATATTTAAGTAAATAAATGGACCACGGTTTGGTCATGGTGTGAAACAGCCAATTCAAAAAAGGCCGTTCCGCGATTGGCACCGTAGTCCCAAAGTGTCGTGGTCCCAAAGGGGAAAGACCCAAATAAATCACATTTCCTGAGATCCAATTTTAGAATTTTGTTCCACGGCATTTTTTTTGGCACAGTAATACTTTTTAACAGCCTTACATTTATTATTTCTACTAAATTATATTATTAAATATCAACATAAATAATAAATTTAATGGAACAAATAATACGCCACAAAGTCTTTTTGATGGTAGATAACATCTAATGAGCAAAACATTTTAATACTTACATTATACAAAATAAAGTTGATTATTGTGTGTATATGCCTAAAATATAAACTGGTTTATTCTTTGTTAGGTCAAAAAACCGTAAGTAACTTTAAACTTATACTTTAAATGAGATGCCTTTATTTACAAAGATAAGGCGATTAATTGCTTAAATATTATAACCCTTATTGCTTTAGTGTTAAGGTCACAATTACAAGTGAGAAGGACGCAATAGTACTAATATGTATTAATAGTAACAACTACACTAAATATTAAGAATGACAAAAGATGGAATAGTTTAGTCACAATAATGAGTCAGTTAAAATTATTTCAGCGCTACAGATGGACTTTTAGAAGCAGAAGTTATTTGAAAGATCAAATAGTTATAGAACAGATAAACGCGAAGGAAAATGGTTAAATCTTACTACATATCTCTGTTGCGTATTACCCTAATGTAGTTAGAGAATTGATACTAAACTTTATTCAAAAGCATTATGACTCAAATTGACATAGCCGATATCTCAAATGACATCAGAGACTCAAATGGAAATAATTTCTAATTTTTGTCTACAGTGGATACGGTTTCATAAGAAAGAAGTTGAGGCAGCTTTCTGTGCAATTATGACGTCACATGGAGGGCTTTAATGTCCTTGTAATATTGTCGAATATGACAATATAATAATTGGAAAGTATTTAGTTCCACTGCACAACTATATGTGTCAGACTATAGCTTATAATTAACATCTTTAATCTGACCGTAAGCTGTGACAAATGAAACTGTGCTCTATTTATAACAGCAAATAAGACCATATCGCACTGCCAATGTTAATGAGTACAAATCGAACTTTCTCTGTTCAGCAAATGCTATTATATATCAATAAGCATAATGTCTAAATTGCTCTGACGACTCTTATAACTCTTTTCCATTGTGTACGACATGTTCTGTCTTAGTTCAAAAGTGAATACAGTGTGAGTGTGACAAGGATGACAGGTTAGTTATCAACTAGTGCGACAAGCAACAGATTGAATAGTATCACTGAGCAATGTGTGAGCGCGACAGCTGAGTTGTCGTGGTAAGACTGCCACTTACCCGGGGCGAGGGCGCGGGCCCGCCGTTGTACTACCAACTTTACTTGCACTGGTGACGTTTGGTTCTTAGGAACTGTTACTGCTGTGTATGGAGATATTGAATGTCTGAAAACAATACATCAATAAATCCATTAATGTCCATCAGCTGCTCATGGGTCGTCTCATGTAGAGCACGGTTTCCCAACTTTTACTTTGCTGAGCGTCCCCGAACCCAAAAATAATATTTTCATGCCCCCCCTAAGTTTCAATCAAATTAAGAAACACATTTTTTTATCGACTAATTTTTTTATTTGAATTTCGATAAGGTACAATACCTAGAGATACGATATATTATAACGTTTTCGGAAATGTAAACGTACCTATTATGTTCCCCATGACATTTTTCTACACCTCACAAGAGGGGCGTGGCCCCTGTTTGGGAAGTCCTGATGTAGAGAGCTGAAAGGGTGTTAGCCATAATCCACACGTAGTCTTAGGGCGATTCGGCTTAGTGGACCAGATTTTTACTTTAAGATGTCTTTATTCAGTATTAGGTAATCAGGCATTGAAATAAGGTCGATAATTATTTGTCTGCGAAAAAAATCATTATCCATGCCGTGCAAAGCAATGACAGCGTTGGACGTAGATATTACGAGTCTGGCCGTTGCATTCTGGACATACACTTGAATTTTTTGTCCGTATAATGACGGAAGAATACATAATGTCACTACCCCACCACAACCCGTGGTTGTCGTAAAAGGCGACTATGTAAGAAACCTTATGCACACAAGAGCATTGCAAGAAAAGGAAAATTCGAAACAAACCCTATACCAACCCGTCTGGCCAGCGTGGTATAGTTAGGCTAAATTCCCTCCACATTCTTTGGAGGAGACCCGTTCCCAGCAGTGGGACGTTTATGGATTGAAATTACTTGAATTTTTCATCTACGTGCGTACGAGCACGTGCCCGTTTACCGACGCACGCATGTATCAGTGTGTGTGTAATTTGTGATATGTCGTTATAATAGAACAAATACCTTACCCGGGCACAACAGCGGCAATGTTGTAATGTCCGGGCAGTAACATTCGCCAGAAGTGTCCATGTTCTGCGCTGCGTACTGTGTGGTTGATACCTTCTACCTTGATTTGTGCGTCCTATGAATGATACAGAAGAAAATTATATAGTTGAGACATTATTTGACTTGCCTGTTGGTTTAGTGGTTAGTGACCCTGACTGCTAAGCCGGAGGTCGTGGGTTCGATTCCCACCCAGGACAAATCTTTGTGTGATGAGCATGATTGTTTGTTCTGTATCTGGGTGTAATTTATTTATAATATATATGTATTTACAAAAAAAAATTATTAAACACAAGCAAATATACTTACTTAATTTGGGACTAGATGGCGCTGTGTTAAATATTTTTTTAAATAGTGCCGACTAAGGCTAATTCAAAGTAAGCTACTGATAAACATGCATTTATAATAAATACATAGAAAACACACTAACTCTGAAACAAACATTAGCAGATCATACAAATATATACCGACCCGGGGATTGAACCCGAGATCTAAGAAACCACAACTGCATACACTGTCGGTACACCATTGTTTCTTTTTCTCGGCTCTCACCTGATGGTAAGCGGTTACCTATAAAATGAACGCTTGTATCAAACTACATCAATACCCCCAATTATTCCCCACTCACTTTGATTGGTTCACCGTCTTCATCGACCACAACACCTTGCACGCCAATATTGCACTGTTCCATAAACGCGAGCATAGCATCCTTGTTCATATCCCAGTAGCTAGGCAGTTCCGCAGCAGGGGGATACTTGCAACACGACAGTTCGAAGGTCACTTCGAAACAGTTCGAGTGGAGGTAGTTGAAGTCTTGCATGCCGCCTGTTAAATAATACATAAGTGTTATAGGTCGAATTGAGAATTCGCTGCAAAAGATTAGCTGTCATTTGCTTTTAGTGTTGAGTATGTGCACCAGTTTTCCTTTTCGGGAGCGCTAACCTTCCACCTAGCTACATTCTCAACGTTTTAAGCCCATCACCCACGTAGCTAAAATATTATAACTAGACATATTGTAGAAAATAGAAAACATTTCATTAATGTTTACGTGCGCTTACGTACGTGTCACTCAATCACGCAAGAACTGCTGAAAGGACCAGAATAAAATTTGACACACAGACAGATAGTGTTGACAACTAAACGCCGGGCGACCGCTGGTTTGCGGCCGCCACGGAGAGGAGGGGGCGCGCGCTGTCATCAGAATGACAGTTAACGACAAGTCACTGCGTCATCATCCATCGCCAAACACTCACGCGCATAATTAAGTCCTATATTGTTACTTCTTAATTATAATATACAGTCCACTCAAGATATCGGATAGTATAATAGACGCTTACGTCTAGTGATGACAATCATTATGAAAAAAAATATGTTGACAAACCTTTAACAGAATACCAGTGTGCGCCATTGGTAACGCCGCCGTCAAAGTTCTCTGGTGGGCACGTGTCTCCCGCTGTCATGTCATGGTGGCGTGACGCGTACGTCTTAGCCAAGTGCTTGAATATACTGTCATCTGGAGTGCGTGACTCTTCACAACATTCATGGCCATTGCTGTAATTAAATACCGGCAGTTCAATTGGAGACATAATATAATAATATTCTACCACATTCACACAGCGCCATCTAGTCCCAAAGTAAGCAATTATATTTGCTTGTGTTATGGGTACTAAACAACTGATATACTACTTAAATACATTTTTTTTTTGTTAATACATACATATTATAGATAAATTACACCCAGACACAGAACAAACCTTTATGCTCATCACACAAAGTTTTGTCCTGGGTGGGGATCGAACCCACGACCTCCGGCTTAGCAGTCAGGGTCACTAACCACTAGACCAAGAGGCCAGTCAAAAAAGACATAAGTGACAAAAGCTTAATCTTTTTTGGACTTTCATACTAGGTATCAGTTTACGGCGTAGTGTAAGCGGTCACCGTAGCCTATGGAAGCCTGAAACACCAGAAGCATTACATGACGTTGCCGACACTTTAAGCCCCCTTCCATCACTAATGTTCTCTGGATCATCATCAGCAACCCATTAAGTCCCACTGCTGGGCTCGGGTCTACTCTCCTGTATCTAGAGAGCTGAGAGAGTTTAGGCCATAATCCACACACGCTGGCCTAGTGCGGGTTGGTGGATCAGACATACACTTAGAATTACTTCTAGTGTATGTGGGTTTCCTCACGATGTTTTCCTTCACCGTTAGCAGATGGTAAGTCACTTGACTAGTACATATAAATTCCACATTGGTAATGCCGGTCGGGATCGAACTCGGACCGCATGATTAGAAGGCCGGTCACTTATCCAATTAGCCACCATCGCTCTTAATATACATATAGGATACCACTATTCAATTGCAGGAACACAAACACAATGTTATTATGGCTGCAAGGACGGAGATACTTCCCCAGGCGGACGACTTAGCTCGAAGGGGGGTCACCCGCTATGCCATACCTCTTCTCTCTTGTTCCATTTTTTCGGTGAACGGTTCATTAGAGACAAAAACTACCGACGTGATCTAAATTTTATATTTTAGTGCACTATAGAATTAGAAAACAAGCGTTTAAGAAAATGTATTTTACCATTGGTGCCCCGTTTCATACACGCTGATCGTGTTTGTCTCGGCTATGTTAGTGGATTAAAGAATAGCTCATGACTAGCATCATGATGATACTGGTCGCACAAGGGCAGCCGATCACGAATCATACCTGATTTCAGCTCTCTTCACAAGTGATTGACTGTACTGCTTCATTTCATTCAAATGCCCATTTTGGAGAAGCCCTTTTTCGAGATGTAATTTGCCACAGTTTGTTAAAATGTTGTTACATAAAAATCATTGAGCGATACGCCATAAATTGCAGTGTAGTAAAACGTTTTATTTCTTTATAATGGAATTGCTGCCATTTATATTTGAACACACTACGTATATTGTAATAATATTTACTTTTGAATTGCTAGCCAGCACATTTCAATTCATATTTTTTTAAAGTCAACGCACGCTCATTTGATTATCCCTTTTGTCACGTGAGACTTTAAAAACAGACAATTAGCGGACACAACACTCAGTTTCGAAACAAATATCTATGGATGTGTATGGTACTTGTCACGGCGATGATAGTGACGAGGCGACCATCTTAACCATTACGCCACAGTGACGGTCACAAAATGTATGTAAAAGCAGCTAACCTCAAATCATCATATGGATAGCTGGCGACTATAGCGCCTCCATGCAGGTTTCCCGACAGCACAAAAGGTTTACTGGTCACCCACTTCATTAGAGCAACAGTCTCTTTCTGTCGGCCGCCGTATAGATACTCATCGGAAGCAGATTTGTTGTTATCGAATTGATCAGGAAAGTCTCTGTTCAAATCTACTCCGTTCGCGTTGTTGCGACCTTTGTATTCTTTTAAGGACTCACAGCTACCTTCCTGTAAAAAAAGATAGAAGAAGTGACATAATATGTGTGATCACATTAGAGTTCGTTATCGTTCCTCTCACGTCTGTCACTCCGAAAGACACTGGCGCAAAAAAATACTATGGCAAAAAATATATAGTGGTGGTTTACTAAAAACTCTAGCTAAAATTCGCTAGATGATATACGAATTTATTCTAATTTAGTAAAATACTTTTTCTTATCAAAACACGAATAATTTAAAGTGAATGACCTGCTTTTTCTAATAGCGCATATTAGCGGTGCGAAGTTTAGACGAGGTTGGTTGTGTGATATTTGTCAAGTCTCCGTGTAAATAGGGAGCATAATTATACACTTTTCTACATTTTATTATTGGGTATAGCAATGTGTTGCTTACCTTCTATAGTTTTATATCTACACAAAAGAGAATACCGATTAAAGGTTTGCTTGAAATTCAGTTAATTATAATTATTTATCGGTCTTTAGAAGTTTGTCAACCTCCTCAACCTGTATTTTATCTACTCTATGTAAAGTAGAGTTTTGCCATGTATATAACTTTTTCTGTTAATTTGGCAAAGTTTTTTATGCTCGCGCTGTCACTTTTGAATTTTGATCGGAAGTGAAAATAAGAGCTTCTAGAAGATTCTCTAAGAGAAAATAGTTGAGTGTGAACCTTAAGGTGGGCAGGTGGCCCTTGATATTAGCTGTGTGTATTTTTACTACCGTTCGTTATTGTCTTCCGCAGTAAATCCAAATAAACATAAATTCAAAGATATAAAAAGGATTTTAATTCAGAAAAACCTACACCTTCCCAAACTGGGAAGACGGAAACGTTACAGTATTTGCCTATTTGCATTTTTAATTCATTTTAGTAACATGAATACCTATCTTCTCGTCTTTTTTCTCAGAACATAAGTAACGTCTGGGAGCTCTGGGATCTTGGTCCATATGTATTTGTTGTAATTGTCATTATTTTTCACCCTAGCAATGATGACAAATGGCACAAAGGATAAAATTCTATAAAACCCTTATTTTAAAACCTCTTCTCGCATGTTTCAAAGAATTATAATATCTTTGGCAGAACTAGAACATAGCGTGGCGTAGGGAAGGACGCGGAAGAGAGTGCTATATTATTGGACATTTATAACACATTGCATTCTTTCAGTGAATGCAATTTCTTTTGCATCCAATTATTGTTATCAGCAGTCGTTGACCCAACACGATTGCATTTGCGTATTGCCATTTCTCGGTTATTATACATTTTCCCGAGTTCATAAGAGTCAAAGATAAAAGTTCAATAACACTAATATGTCGGCGGATACCGACATACAATAAATTATATTGATGTATAAGGACCTGATAAATACCTTACACTATTATTGCTCATAAAGTATTCAATTCAAGCCAGGACCAGCTATGGAACCTTATAAAACGGTGTTAAAAACACGCGTGAATCGAAAGAACAGTCTAAGCTTTTGTAGAGAATGCTGCAACGAATTTAACTGAACTTTGGTAATAAATTTTGATACTCTCATACGTCTTTAAAGCGTCAACGTCGAATCAGTACCATTTTAGATGTAGAATTTATAGATTCCAAATAAAAGAACAAACATAAACATACAAACAAATTAATGTTTACCTTAAGAGACAATAAAGTGTATATTCAAAACACGAGATCGAGATAATTGCAGCTGTAGCTAACTAAAATTTACCGTGAATATTTCAATGGATACTAGTTTGTAATGTGTGTGATGGTTACTGCACTCCAAACAATTGTTTATGACTCATAGTCCGTGTAGTGACGGATTAAGAATACAATACTAATGTCACTACTTTCTACCCGTGGGTGTCGTAAAAGGCGACTAAGGAAGAATCTTATGCAAATATTCAGACAAGAGCACTATAAGAAAAGGAAAATTCGAAACAAACCCTATATGAACCCGTCTGGCCAGCGTGGTATAGTAGGGTAAATTCCCTCCAAATTCTTCGGAGGAGACCCATGCTCAGCAGTGAGTCGTTTATAGGTTGGTATTAGTAGTTGTGTTATTGCTTTGCCTTCAAAATTGCATGCAAGAAAATAACGTAAGCGTTCGCCTTGTTCACATTAAGTACGTAGGTACAGTCGAGTCCATTAATATATTGGCACCATCATTAGATATTTTTGATGAAAAGAGTGACATTATGCAATAAGTTCATAATGTACAGCATATTTTATTTTTACCATTTACATGAGGACATATATTTGATCCATAGGTTCTATAGTATTTATTGAGCTTTTCAACGCTCACAATATTTTGAATCCTTGA
Source organism: Laspeyria flexula (assembly GCA_905147015.1). Classification (NCBI taxonomy): domain Eukaryota; kingdom Metazoa; phylum Arthropoda; class Insecta; order Lepidoptera; family Erebidae; genus Laspeyria; species Laspeyria flexula. Next base: position 6,448,279 of record LR989969.1, on the reverse strand, counting down.
TGGTGCCAATATATTAATGAACTCGACTGTACTAAGCATAAGCGTAACGACTTTCCGAAGCACGGAGACATTTGGGAATGTAATTGCAACAAACGGTCACCCATCATGGACTGACCTTGCCAAACGTTGCTTAACCTCGATGATCGTAACGAACATCTCAGTACCACAATGCTACGAGCGCCTCCTGTTTGAGTAATATATGATTTTAAATAACAATATCTTTGTAATGACGTCATAAAACCTATGTTTCCATAATTAAATTAGTGCATTTTGCGATAGCCTTCATGTCATATAGTTCCACAGTTTCAAACAAGGAAGCAACCATACTAGCTACTAAAATATTTCATCCTCCTTTTGTACTCTACCGAATAATTGGATTTAGATATTTTCAGAAATGACGTAAGAAGTGAAACAGAAGCTTGTATATAAAATAAAGCAATCGTAACAATTAACTCTCTTGTTACGTTAATTATAACCGTTAGCAATTCTATTTGTATAGAAAATTTACATTTGTATGCATTAAATGCGTGAACGTCGAGTTAACTTTGAATACGAATGTTTTATTTGTTTAAACCGTGTGCCACACGGATGTTATCCTGCGATCCAACGATTTTATCTATATACTAATATTATTATTATATATACTAATATTATAATTTTTGGCCTGTTGGTCTAGTGGTTAGTGACCCTGACTGCTAAGCCGGAGGTCGTGGGTTCGGTCCCCACCCAGGACAAATCTTTGTATGATGAGCATGAAGGTTTGTTCTGTGGTGGTAATTTATCTATAATATGTATGTATTTACAAAAAAAAAATGTATTTAAGTAGTATATCAGTTGTTTAGTACCCATAACACAAGCAAATATAATTGCTTACTTTGGGACTAGATGGCGCTGTGTGAATGTGGTAGAATATTATTATTATTATTATTATATTTGTATTTTTGTACGTAACGAATAAACTTAAAACTACTGGACCGATTTCAAAAACTCTTTTACCGTTAGAAAGCTACATTATCTCTAAGTAACATAGGCTATATAACATCACGCTACGGCCAATAGGAGATTAGCAGTAGCCAAATAAATAACGACGGGAGCGAAGCCCGCGCTACTTCTAGCTCAATATAATATAACTAAAGTGAATTACTTGTCTAAAACTGAAAAGTAGCAACGGGCAACCAGTCTCAAACCCAACGGTTGCGGGCGGCGGCAGTTGGTTGCAGGCGGTACAGGACCGTTCGCAGTGGCGTAAATTAGGTGAGGCCTATGTTCAGCAGTGGACGTCGTTGGGCTGATGTGATGATGATGATAAAGTAGCAACGCACTAAAAAAGACCGGAACAAGATTGAGGAAACAAACTACTTTACGTCGGATCAAGATCGGGCCTTGCGACAAGCTGACAGTTTCCGATAGTAAAACTTTCGGACCGCTTAGAATCAGGAGGCAGCATATTGTCGTATTATTGTATTGTCATCGAAGTTTTCGTAGGTAAGTATTAGTAATTGGCCGGATCTTTAAAATGCATATCCGCGGATGCGAATACGGATATCCGGCACATCACTAGTAAGTATACAATAATAGCTCAATCAATCTCTGGGAGATGATTCAAATAAGAATGTTGTCTAATGTTTTTCGAATTGCCGTATGTAACTATTGCCTCAGAACAGGATGACATTAACTATGCTTTTAAGTACGTAGATTGGTTGATGAGGTATTTAATTCTGGTAGTCATTTTCAATTGCATTGTTATCGTGAGCCTATTCAATGGAACTAGGTCAGCGTTTCAAATAACCATTGGCTTTATTAGTGACTTTCTCTTAGATAAATTTGCTCTGTAGCTACAGTATTGATAGTATAACAAAAATAATCGGTTAAGTGCATGTCGGTCCATGCTCAATACAGGGTTCCGCAGCAAAAGAGAGGTAAGGCGACGTCACCACTGGTTTGCTACGGCGGTTCGACAGCAGTCGACACACAGTACTCGACACTGCCGAGTTCCGAATGACTTCCCATATAAACCTATACCCCCTTATTACAAAATACGGACTAAGCATTAAACCAGGTTTAAATTGACAAATTTGATACTAAAACAATGGCTTATGTCAATTTAAACCTGGTTTAATACTTAGTCCATATTTTGTAATAAGGGAGATAGAGAATGTATGGTGGTGGTGCTGCACAGCACTGCTGCGTGCTGCTTAGATCGGAATGGTACCTTTACGCCCTTTTGTTGACAAAGCGCAGTTTTTTGGCAATAACTCTATACCTCAAAAGGAAAAAACCGAACCCTTACAAGATCACTCCGTTGTACGTTTGTCTGTCTGTTCATCTGTCAAGAATATTTAGTGCATTGGACATTTAATTTTGGTAGGCTCCGGTAATCAGTCCGGAATAAACTCTCGTTCTTATTCAATTTTTTTACGCGTATCCATACTATACCTATAAAAAAACAAGTGAAAGGCGATTGTGCTAGGTAGGTACGATCTTTGTAGAAAATGCTTTAGGTAGGTAAGTATACAACCTTGAACTGGAGTCACAAGATCTTAATCTCAATAATCTGCTCCAGAAACATTATTACTCAATTTGTTATGTAGATATATGAATATACATTTGCTGCATAATCTTGGGCAATGACACCAGTATGTGAATTTTGGCTTTGTAGATGATATGCAACTCACTACTTTTGGAACCAAATCATCATTCTTTATGAGTCGTATGAATTTAAAACCATACAAACCATTACGTATTTTTCCCCAAAGGGGTAGGCAGACGTACATAACACCCACATTTCGCTAATAATAAGCTATGTTAGGACCCATACATTAAGGGGCGAACCTATTTATATTAACCGGGCACTTTTACAGTCTGGAAAAGAGTTAGTGAATAGTCGTTCTAGTTTCAGTTTCAAGAAATTATTTTGGATAGTGACCGGTTCTAACATGCATGGATACTATTATTTGTCTATATTCAGAACTAAGAAATTTAACTGTATACCAAACATTACATGTTATTATAATTCAGAATTGCAAATAACTGGCAATTCATAATATTATGTTTCTAGAACTGATTCACACACTCGATACACATTTAACTAATATTCCACAATGCTGACTGAATCATTGTAATAACACTAATGTAGATATACAAAGAAAATAAAATTGTGTGTAATATGTAAAGAACTAATATTAAATATGTGTAAGCTGTGTTAGCAACTACTACATATAATTTATCAGTTAAGAATAATTAGGTCAAGAATTTATATAAAGACATTATCAATATTAGTTTTAGTTAAATCGTGAAGGTGGCAAATAATTTGCCGAATCCACACCTTTTGATAAAGCAAGAGATGCAGCCAAGCCGGTGTCTGTCAAAAATTCAATCTCTCTTCTAGTGCCAATATAGCATTTAAATCATATAAACTTCTACTCTTCAACATAAAATAACAATTTTGAATTTAGTTTACTAGTTGGATATGATAAGGCAAGACGGTAGCCCTAATAATTTTTATTTTTACACAGCGCACTCTAGCCAGTAAGCTAATATAAGCTTATGTTATAGAATTTAAACAAGTGATACACACAAATTGTATATACCATGTGTAATTGTTAAATGTCTCCAGGCATTATTCCCTAACTATTACAAATATCGAAAAACTTTAAACTGATGTCGAAAGTATGTTACCTAATGAGTAATATGACATCAAAAATTTAATAAAAAAATGAACGAGTAGTATCTTAAATTTTGACATTAAACACTCCCATACATTTAGTATGAGATTAGTAGAAAGGTTTGATACCCTGTACATCTCTAAATACATGTAGGTAATACATTTTATACATATAAACTTCAAGCAAACATTTACAATTAGGTATTCCAACCCGGGGATCTAACTCGACACCCCAGAAACAACAATTGTATACACTACTACTGCACTATCGAGGCGTCAAGACATTATGTCAAATTATCTGAAGTATATATTATATATATATCTTTATATGCTAAACATTGAAGTATCATCTAGTTCACTATAAAGGTGATATAATGACATTTTCACTTTTGTTAATAATATTCATTAAAAAACCTGTCTACAAAACTTGTTGAAGGCATTGAGCTAAATGTGTTTTTTTTTATAAATTGATCATGTTTATAATTAAATTAGGTTCCTTACCTCACTACTTTCATATCCATCAGGGTTCAAAGACGGCATCAAGTGTATATCCGTAGTGTTTACAAGCTTCGTTACTCTCTCATCTTTCCCATAATTTGATAACAGATACTGAGCTAAATATATCAACAATTGTCGACCGATAGACTCGTCACCGTGCATATTGGCAACATACTTGAATGACGGACGTTCGTAGTGAGGGTTCTTTACATCCTCACTTATTTGCAGAACGAGTAGATCCCGTCCTTGTACAGACTTCCCTATACTGTAAGTCTTCAGAAGATTCGGGTACTCCGCTTCTAATTTCTCCTTCAATTTTATCAAGTCCCCGTAACTGGTGTACTTGGCTGGTACAAGGAACTCCTCGCCATTTTCTTCTATAGAACGGGTCACACAATTACCGATAAATAGTGAAAATAATACAAGTAAACACGCGTGAAGGGGTAACATGTTTGTGTCTATAACGGGAGACAGTCATGTACTCGAGTTTTTGCAGAGAGCAACTTATACGCGAACGTAAACACTACGTTGTCGCGGTAAACAATGCAAGTCGGATAATGATTAAAATTAATCAATTTGTAAAATATGATAAGAAATCGGTATTATTAGGTATTCATTGGCTGCTTTGACAGCTGACGCATTGCACTCGAAATATGACGATGTCGATGAAAGTTCGGTGTTGTCAACCTTTGCGTATTAAAATACACTTCTCAGACCTTCAAGTAGAGGTGCGAGTGAAGTGTTCGAAGAGAAGAGAGTTATTTGAAAAACTTTTTTTCGTCTAAATTTGTAATGGACTGGACATGTAACAGTTGCTACATTTGATTTAATTAAATAACTCTTTTACTCTCTTTGAAGTTTAATAAACTTTAATGACATGCTACAATATGTAAACAAAAGGTATTAAAAAATACATTTAATAAATTTTACTTTACATTTTCACTTTTGTTAATAATATTTAGAGTTCCAGTCCAAAATATAACTTTAATCCCATTTCACTCGCCCTTTTTCGGGTATTTTATTTAGGCTAGTATCATTTGATTAATTTTGATTTTAATAGCTGCAAGATTTTTTGCAGAGGGCGCTGCACGCAATAAGAAGTAAAGACATTGTCATTATGGTTACATTCCATATTACATAAAAAGACGTGCGTTTTCAAGCAGGCTTGAAAAAATATGAGGTCGAGTAAATATTTATGTAGGTAGTTCGTGTCCTTCAGCGACACTTACAATAATATAAATATATAATATTATAGCTTGGCCAATATCATCGGTAAGAAAAAATAATAATAAATAAATGTCTTAAACCTAAACCCAATACCGTTTTACCTGACCCGAGGATCGAACCCAGGGCCTCTTGATCAGCAGTTGTATACACTCTCATTGCGCCACCAAGGCATTCATAGTTGCTAGGACAGCAATTTCGTAAAGTCCATTCTCGAGGTCATATTAATGTCCATGTGACATTTTAATGTTCCCTTCTTTTGCGTGATTTATTTGTGGTCAGTGTGCAGGACCCATTTGGCCATCGAACCACCGAAAATAAGATTTTCTCAAGTATCGTTTTTCTGAAACCATTTTTAATAAACTTACTATTTGATGTGATCAAAATGAACTTCTAATATATACTTACTAATATTATATAGCTGTGTGTGTTTGTTTGTTTGGTTGAACGCTAGGATCTCAGGAACTACTGTCCGATTTGAAAAATTCTTTTAGTGTTGGATAGCCCATTTATCGAGGAAGGTTATAGGCTATATGACATCACGCTACGGCCAATAGGAGCTGAGCAATGGCCAAATAAAGAACGACGGGAGCGAAGCCCCTCGGGACATCTAGTTCAAGATAAAATTTAAGAAAATGAGTTAGGACAGATGAACAGTAGATAAAATAAAAGAAAAATAATGAAAATAACGCAGTTTATTATCTGCATTCTTCCCTGCCAATAAACAATTAAATTGCAACAAAATTTGTGCAAATAAAACAGTAGGTACCGATTTAACATAGGAACTTATTCTAACAATTCACTTAGAAATAAACTCTCCACATTATGGAAAATATAGATACTATGTTATAATCTCATGTCACAGGCACTTAAAGTATAATATTGATTATTTAACTTTATTTCAGGCATTTACAATAGCGTTAAATAGCGGTCTGCGTCAGGATACGTCAAACCATGCCCAGAATAGGTCAGGAAGATGTGTAATTAAAAATATATGTAGTTCCGATTAAAAATTAAAAACCACGAAATATGACACTAAATTGCGGCGTTGCCGTTCATACCTATAAACGCTCTTAAATGCTTTTTGTTTTTTTTTATAAAATTGGGACATATTTGCAATTATATAAGGCTGTTTGTTTAGTTGACTATATTGTGCTTCGGACAAAGAAGATAAAGAATAAATAAGTCTGTATTTTTATTTTTCATTCTTACACATTCTGTAAAATGTATATTAACCTTTTCTTATAATAAATAAAACTATTATGAACACAACAAAACTTTGTAAAGCTTATATTTGTCCTACTTATATTATTTTTTTGTAATGGCAAGTAGAGTAGAAGAATGGCAACATTACATATACATAAAAAATATATTTCACAATTCTTTGCTAGCAACTACTCAAGTACAATTTTAGGAGATATCTTAAAAATAACAATAGATTGATATAATTACCTGTGTATAATGTACAAAAGTTGTCCTAAAATACAACATATTGACAATAAATGCATATAAACTAGGTATCTATGTACATTTATATAAAAAGTAAAACAAGGCACAGCTTGGCTTATTAAACTGAATATATTACCCAAAGCTAAAAAGCTTCTTACACTACGCGATATTCAGGGTCCCTTTAAAGCACCTCCTGAACACCATGTAGTGAAATAAACTATTGATCCATTAGTATATTACACTACACGGTGTTCAGGAGGCGCCTTAAAGGGAGCCTGCATATAATGTAGTGTAATAACCCCTTAAATAGTACCTACCTACATTCATATTCACAAACGAAAGCTTATTCTCTACTCACCGAGCTTATTAAACGTGCACAGTACCCACAAATACGCACGTAAGAATTAAATTATTAAAATTTTAGATTATATTTTCTTAAGGCTCAGTCGGTTAATAAAGGAAAACGTTCGTTCAGAAAAATTACATAGGTACTTACTACTCGACCAAAACAATTAGGCGCATGCGCATGCGCACAGCGCCTGCATACTGGCTTCTACGCCTTCGCTTGCACTAGTGACATGACAGCAGTCATGAACTCGCTTTTGACAGTGATCACTTTAGCGCTTTTAATTTTTTGGTTTAGTAAAAATAAAATTGTCTAGCTGTCATGCGCTTCATTGTTTTCCTCGAGTAGTACTTGAATATTTAAAATAAACCATATAAGTAACATAATTATTACCTTGTGCGTTCAAATACTTGTAGTAAAATTAATATGGGTAGTTAAAACTGAACTAACTTTTAAATTCTTGTACTTTTCACAAGCACATAATTATTTTCAGTTAGAAATAGCGATCGTAAACCTTAAGAATGGTTTATTAGAAACAAAGCTGGCCTAAAATCTACTCAAACATAACTAATAAATATATAACAAGTACAATCTACTTCGAACTTAAACAGTAATTATGACTTACTTGTCTTTAATACTATTTTGTTTTATGCTGCAGTACATTTGAATGAGATGTATTGGTCTTTAAGTCTTTACAAATATTATACGACTTACTGCCGTACTCAGAGACGTTACTTAACTTTAAAGTTTGTTTAGTAAAAACGTGTAATACTTAAGTCGATACGCATAAAGACGAATATTCAATGGAAAAATTGTGTTAATGTCAGATTATTGCTTATTGGCGTCTCTGAGTGCGGCAGTAAGTTGCGAAGGAAGGCAACGGTTTGTAATTCATTGAAATATCAATATTTGTTTGAGGAAGACTGCACTGATAAAATTGAGGCTGCCCAGGCACTCTGCCAACAATTGAATACAGGGAAACTGGAGACACCTATCGTAGTACTAACAACAGCAGCTTGCGGCGGGCAATACAAAATAGTCGGGTACGTATTTTTTCAAAGAGAAAAAAGTTTTATTATGTATTAAGTTTAAAAGAAAATGAGCCTTCCATTAATTTATATAGAGTTGATTTTCAATATGTTTAATAATATATACTAGTGTGTAATATATTATACCTACATTACTAGCTATTTAAAAACTAAATAAGCTAAAATACTTAATACTCCTCATTTCATTCCTAATAATGATGAACCGATTTTTGTCCGTTTTTAGGATTGATTATAAAAATCGTTTCAAAATGTTGTATTTAATAGAAGAGCTCCGATTAAATAATAGAAATTGAAAACCACGAAATACGACACTTAATTGCGACGTTGCCGTTCATACGTGTAAACGTTCTTAAGTAGGCTCTGCCCCCTGATTTTGACTCGTCGGATTGCTCCCGGATCGTAAACTTTTACGAATCTTAGTATGACATATTTTTACGGCTTAAGTTATTTAATGTTAGAAAATAGTCTACCGTATAGAAAATTAAAATCTGATTTATTTAAGATTTTTTCCTACAAGCATTTATTTCTTTAACATTATGTTATTTAACTTTAATTACACTGACATTTCGGGCCGAAAATTTTCCGACAGTTCAGAATCAGGGGGCAGGTCTACTTTCCATTATTGGGTTTGAGACCATAATCTTCATACATATTGGTTTAAAATTATATATGATCCAGTCCATCATTATTATTCAAACTCTTGCTTACTAATCTGACTAAATCTAGTTACAATAGCAACAATAAAAAAAAAAAACAATAGGGACGGTAGCGACAATACTGCGAACACAATACTAATTATATAATGACATATTATATATCTTGTTTTTATTGAAAACCTGACAATTATTTTAATGGTCCCATTCCAATCGGCCCCAAATGGGATTGCCTAGGTTAGCGTAATACATATTTTTAAAGAACATAGGGCTCAAACATTTGAATATACACTTTTTTTACCATGACACTAAGAAATTTTTTTTTCTTCAAAGTTTACCCAAATAACTTTTTAATTTGTAACAGCAAACTATAATATATTTAATAAGGGTTATGTAAAAAAAAATCTTGGCAAAATCTGGCCCTATGTCATAGCAGTACCTAAAAATGTCTACAGAGTTTTCGATTTTCAACATTTTCAAAAAAAAACATATTTTTATGAGTGAACCATATGATTTGGATTCGTTTTTTTATATTTTTCTCAGAACAGGTACAGCCTATACCATCACCCGGTAGCCGCTTGACGTTGAGTTTCGGGACACCCTGTATATATAAAAGGAGAAACTGACTGACACACTACGAAATATGTATGTGTATATCTAAATACGATTTATTAAAAATATTTAGTATCTTTTAAAAATTGTATAATTTTTGTAAAATTGCATAACGCCATCCAATTAATCTGCCTATTAAGATTAATTGGATGGCGTTATGCGATTGTAACAGTTACCGAAAGGCACAGGACGTGTCTGTTTTATACTCAGTATTGTATTTCATTGGTCGTATATTGTGGCCGTGTATATCGCTACTGTGCCTTAAGCATTTAGAAGACATAACAAGCATTATATTGTATGATTTTTATGCACCATATAGACTAGCTAAAATTACACCCAATTTCAATCGGCAAAGAATTTATCATTTAATAATATTATTTGCCTTGTACAAAAAAATACTAAAATAGGTTAACACTGTTCCAAAAATACGACTGTGTAAATTTTTATTATGCAATTTTTTATATAATTTGTAAATTGTAGGTTATATTATGATATTTTATGTACCTATTACCGAAAATTACGTCCCATATTAATCGAATATTCACGAAGCATATCTGTAAAGCATATTAACAAACATACTGACACATACTGACTACATATACATAGATACGTTAGATAATAATTGTTGCTAAATTACCGACTACCCTTCGATTATAAGCTTTATTCCTGTAGCCATAAGATCCAAATTATATTCTCAATCGTTAAAATACGACTTCGTTTATGTTTTGTTAAATATTTCGCAATATTATAACGCAGTATGCAGCAAACTGACCACATATACAAGCTTAGAACATTATAATACTAGGGCAAATTTTACTAGAACGATTTAGTGTCCTCCAAATTACATTTCTTATGGAGGTTACTAAATCTGTCTACTAACAGCGCCATCTATAACTGTGTACCCACGTTCTGAATGAACATTGACTGAAATCTATCTACAAAAAGAGACAACTATTTATAAAAATTGACAGTAAATAGTTGCCGTACAAAAAGTATCTATTTAAAACTTCGTTTTAAAAGAATTTACCGAAAAAGTAAACAAAAATATCAATCATCCGAAGATATCAAGATTCGAAATACCTGTAAAATATTTTACAAAGTCATTTAGTGGGTCCATTGTGATTTTAAGGATCCTACTACCTTCTTAATCGAATGACTATGTGGTCATTTTGCCCTAAATGGTGTTTACACTTATTTTGTAGCCTTAAGTGGTAACCGCCAACTATGGACATGTCTGTGTTCTGTTCTCTAACAACTGTTCTGTTCTCAAACACTTTCAGTAAATAGATTTCATCCCGACTATAATACAGTAACACTCTTACAAAAGAAAATAAATAATACTGGCTATATTAAAGCTTTTGTTGGAAATGTTCAGTCCAGAAGATATTGGCGAGGATGCCGGCAATCATGAGCGACATATAGAGGACCACCGCCGCCCACCAGAGCCGTTTCTCCCATTTTCTCTTCTCGAGGTTTCTGAGAACACCGATGCCAACGAGTAGACCTGAAAATTAATTTAATACAGTTTAGGGATATTGCTTCGGTGTCTCTTAATTGAATGAAGTTGGAATATATAAAAGAATAGAATAATTAAGTTGAAGTGGAAGTGGGTTGGTCATATCTGCAGAAGGACCGATGCACGGTCGAGCAAGCGTGTCCTAGAGTGGAGACTGCGACTCCGCAAGCGTAGAGTAGGACACCCTCCAGCTAGATGGTCCGACGACCTAAAAAAGGTCGCTGGGTCTGACTGGATGCGGAAAGCGGAGGACCGAATGCTATGGCGCGTGTTAGGAGAGGCCTACATCCAGCAGTGCACTGCAAATAAAGTTTTTCCAACTTTGGGTCGCTAACTTTATAGTAATTAAAGTATATTCTTTATTAACATAATTCTTCTTTGTATATGCTCCTAAACTGCTGAACCGATTTTGATGACATTATTTTGGAACACAATTGGAACAGGTGGCGCTACAATCGAGTTTTAGTAATGTTGCCATTACAATTTTGTATATTTTTATAAAAAAAATATTCAAAGACTAAAGACTCACCAGCAATAGCGCCAGCCAGATGAGCGACATATCCAATGTTCTGTTCCAGATGTCGCCAGTAGCGGTCATACACTGCCGTGCCGACGTCCACCGCGACCAGCAGCAGGAATACCAGCAGCTGGATTATCGCAAACTCCATTTCTGCCCAGTTCTGGAATGTTTACAAAAAAGAGTTTAAATTAGATTCACAAACACATGCTTGTGAGTTTGGTAATTGTGGGGACATCGACAATCTATAGGTGCTAATATTGTAAAGATGAAGAGTTCATGTATTTGGTTGAACGCGCTAATCTCAGGAACTACTCGTTCAAATTGAAAAAATCTTGTAGTGATAGATAGCCCATTTATCGAGTAATATAGGCTATACACATAACATTACGCTAAGTCCAATAGGAGCCGAATAGTGGCTTAACAAAGCAACAGCTAGTGGCAAATATAGCTAAGTAATAGCCCTACCTAAAATTTATTTTTTTTGTTTTTTAACCACGATGTTGCCATAAAAAAGGTATTGGTGGACTAAAAATGTGACTGTACTTTCCGCAATTGTCTTGGCGTCATCATGTTAACAGGTAATGTATAAATTCGATCTTAGGGACGTCCGCCCGCGTAGCTCAGGTGGAAGAGCACTGCACACGGAATGGCAGAGTCGCGGGTTCAAGTCCCGTCGCTTCGTGGGTTTGAATGTTTCATTACTTCTAACATTTACATAAAATTGTCTTGCCTCGACATTAAAGAAATGAAATCGAGGATTCTTGACATTGAGACAATAACTTGGTGACTCAAATAGAGCATTTTGAGTTTTCTGTTGTCATGGTAGCATAGGTCGATTCAAACTAAATGGCGGGCGGCTCAGATGTAAGTTGGTGCCGCGTGAACGTGCAGCTTGTCATGTGGTGCGTGTGTGTGTGTGTATTCAAACGTAACTTATAAGCTCTCACACTGTGACACGTGCGGCGCACGCGGATGAAGCAAAGGGCGCACGGGAGTGTGCCCCCCCCCCCGGGCTCTTTGACGTCCCGCTGATACCCAATTTTGTGTTCTGTACATCGTCTCGCGCAATGTTCCGTGCCACCATAAAGTTTAAACCGTATTATACTATTACTTATTCTGTGGTCGTGGAGGGCGCCGGTAAATGAGTTAGTGATGCAGTACAGAGTACTTCGATGAGTAGATTTACTTACCATAATAATTGTAGCAACATGAGCAGCAATAAGCGCGTAGACGCCTCCGGAAGCCCCCGCTAAGTACACTTTGGGATCTGTGAGACTAGTCGCTAAAGAACCGGCTGCTACTCCCGCCAGGTATACGAGACTCACTCGCCACCATCTGTGCACCATCTCCAGAGGAACTCCCAGGAACAGCTGGACTAGTAAGTTCACTACTAAGTGTACCACGCTGGAATGGAAGGTAATAAAAATTTATTCATTCATTAAATTTAAATACATAACATATATATATGTATATTTTTGTAATCTCCTTTTAATTCCCTATAATTTGATACCCTAGTCGATAGGTTTGGTTAATTACACCTATCTAAAGACTCTATCCAGCCGTTTGGAAGATACGTGGCAATAAAGAAATTTACAAACAAACAAACACAAAAGTTACGCGCGGAAAAGTATACCCGTCATTGGCGGTCGGGTAAAAATATAATGGAAGTTTTCAATTCTTAATGTAACCTACATTATCCACCTAGCTAATCCGATAAAATGTTTGAAAATTGTAATGGCCGCTGTCATTTTCAAGTTAAAGTAAATAAGGCATGATAGGTTTATAATATTGATACTTTTCTATTAACTAATTTTTGTCAGTTGATGTATAAAAAAAACGATTCACTTCACTTACCCGACGTGTACCAGCATATATGTAATGAACCGCCATGCTTCTTGTCTCTTGTGCGGATTGTAGATAAACAACTTAGCAATCGTTCCATTAGCTTGTGTGTATCCTTCGGCTGCATCGTAGCAGAATAGAACGATTTCTACCAGAGAAATGAGGATCATGCAGACGGCGGGTGGCCAACAGCTGTATTCTTCTTCGTACGGTCCGTCTGTGTAAGTGAAGACTGATTTGCTATGGGCTGGGTAACGCAACAAACAAGAGGCGAAAGGGTTGGAAGGAGAACATTAGGATATGGAGCAAGGAATATCCAAAATAAAGAAATTTTTAAATGTTATATCAGGTTTGGTCATGATGCAAAAATTGCCAATATTTTGCCCGTTAACCATTAAAGTTATTTTTATACACATATAAATAGAATTTAACGAGGATGTGGCAACAATGCCATAACAAAAATAGAGCACGCAATGGCAGAGTGACAGTCATTACATATTGCGACAGACCAGTCGAGATGTGTATTAACCAATTAAGGAGATGTGTAGCGTTGAAAGGGCAAATTGTATTTAATTGGATGTTCACCAGTTTTGATCGCATAGTCCAATATTTTTCGGCAAAGTAAATGTTAAGATGACCAATATAGGTGGGGTTTTAAGGTATAGGAAAGACAAACAAACAAAGAAGGAAAAGAAAAAAAAATAGTTTGTTAGTGACAATAGTATAGTAATCTTAGAGCGAATGTTAGTTAGGTACTCGAATAAGAAGCATTCAACTTATATTGTACACGAATGCATATAAATCTAATTGAAACTAATATAATTTTCATAGATGTATATATTTACCATTGTCAAATAAATATAAGATGGGTAATTTATATCTTATGTAATTAATATTAACTGCAATTACCTAACTTGAAACTAAGTAAGTTGATTGAATTGAAATAGATTTTCGACCACGAAATAAACTTATAATAATCTGCTAATTTGTCACCGGTATGCCGTACCGTACCTTCATACAATCGTAGGGAAAACGGTTCTAAAAATAAACTATTGTTACGTCATCTAATTTACATACATAGGATTTTGGAAGCAACTTTGGTAAAGGCCAAGTTGGCTCCTTCATATTATGACTTAATTACGATATCGCAATACAAGAACTCAGGAATATTTATATATCTACAAATTGATGTAAAACCATCGTAGTTAGACTAGGTATAAAGAGGATTTCTATAATAAATATCTGTATTGTTTAAGCTATGCTCGCTCATCTCATGGTCGAAAAACTTATAATTTGTATTCATAATATGAAAACCATTTTGCGTGACATTAAATGTGTATTGGTGTACGTTTGTAAAGACAAATAATATGTGTAACGCATATTTGTGCTAATATTTTGTTCTTAACAAATATTAATGAACTTCGTTTGATAAATCGACACTTTTCTATCAAATTCAAGTCTGAAAATGATTAACAGTAATTCACTTCAACAGAACAAAATATTCCGAATGTATGATAAATAATTGCATTTGTAATATTAATCACACATAGAAGTAGTGCAGTGTTTCTATCTACAAAACAACCTATGTTTTATTAGCAACTAAACCAGCACCATGATCTTAACCTTGACTTTCCACATGCATCAGTAACGGTTAACATTCTAAAGCTAGAACGCATCATGATTAAGCACAAGGGCATCCAATCCTTGTACTGTCCCAGTATAAATAATGCATGCGCGATAATGAGAATAACGTACAAGCCAGTGAACTCGTGAGGCGATAATTGTTAGTGTATGTGATGTGAAGGATGGTGGGAACAAACTAGTAACATATAATTCTAATGACACACACTATGTGCAGATTTTTATATTTGCAAAAACGTGTAGATCACTCTAACTCTAGGGGTACTTGATTGAAGTGTTTACGAAAGTTTAGCAGGTAGGTTTAGGTTTTAGGTATTTTTTAGAATTAGTTCCTTAAATAAAAATTAATAAACAATTGAATATCCAATCATTAAATAAATAATCAGATTTAGATACAATTTTGCTTGCACATCGAAACCACACTACTTTTTCAAATCTCAGGACAGTTCACATGTGATCAAGTCGGTTATGGCATTTTTGTTATTGTATGACTTTGATAACATACCAAAATATTCCACGAACAGTTTTATGTACCTCAAAGTCTTATTAGTCGATTTGGAGACGGTAAAGTCATGGCACGTTTCACAGTTTTCACTTAAAACTTCGTAGTCACGCCTATTGACCCGTTTACAGAATCTGTACCACATTTTAATACACAACACTACACATGCTAACGTCTAAACATTAAAAATTGGAGGCAATAGTGTCATTAAAACTACATTACGCGAAGTGATTAAGCAACATCATTAGTCTAATTTGACATGTAATTTTCTCACACTACTCAAGGTTTATATATATCCCCAAGATCCCCTTTATATAAGTGAAAATCCGAGTGCATTTTTTTTATCACAGATATATTATATTGGCAAGAGGTCCTAGTGCAAACGTGCACCTGATACCGATGTTTGCCTCACACTATTGTACCTTAAATCTCCGAGCTGCTTGCTTTTAACCCATGTTATGCACGGCTGATTCTGACGTCACATTTGAATGGACCTCTAGCTTTAGCGACAAGTGGACAGTTTATGTAGAATCGTAAACGTCCATTATTTATATTGAACTCTCATTTATTGGATGAGTGAGGGGAATTTTTATTGATGCTGTTGTTGTATGTAAACGTTCTATCTAAAAGGAAAATTTTTAAGAAAATCATAAGGTAGGTTGTGAAAATTGAGCCAATTGCTGGGAAATAAATATTAGGAACTTATATTATGTAAGTTACAGTACAATACAATACAATACAAATACTTTTATTTGTTACACACAGTACAGTAAGAAGCGCCAGAGGTTTTGTAATACATATGTCCCTGGCATTGCCTAAATTCACAACCGATATTAGTGGATGGCGGCAGCGGCGTTGCGGCGCGTTACTAATTAAGATACTTTGAATTGTCTAAAAATGAGCTCTATTAATTGGGATTTACGAACCATAGTACATCCTTGTTTTCCACTTTAAAAAACATACACATAGATCCCGCCCGTTTTCCAACAGAATGGTAGGCAGAGACTTCCTTTAACTTAACTTCCTTTAACCTGCTACGATTCTGACATACATCTTTCGCTTCTTCAACATTCATCAATCTTTTCATACATTCCCGCCGGTTTAGGGTAATTCTGATTTGTACTTTCTTTAGAACGTCCACTATTCGGTTATGGTACGTTCATCTAGGTCTCCTCCTTCCAACGTTTCCCTTCACATCCGTCTGATATATTTGTTTTGTCACTCTTCCTTCATTCATTCTCTCGACATGTCCAAACCAGCTTAACATTCCTATCTCTAATCGCGTCATTAAAACATAACATATAATTAACATTGATATTCCCATTTTTCCCCGAAGGAGTAGGTAGAGGTGCATCGCACATTTTGTCATGTAAAAGGGGGGTATTGCCATCAACCGGGCACAGGCTAATACTGAGAATTCTGGAAACCCAATACCAATTTTATCCGACCCGGGACTTCTTGCGGCAGTTTGTCACTTAAAAAGTAAAACAATATCTATATTGAAGAGGGAGTCATTTAATCTTCAATTTTACATAATTATAATACCACCGTAAGTATTCATTACATTAATATCATTTTCCTGTTAAGCTAATGAATGGTTACATTGAGTCACTCACTTTCTGTATTCGTCCAGTTTAATGACCGAATGATATAGTACATACTTGTAGGTATGTACTTAGTAGGTAGGTATTGTGTCGGCTCCTACAGTGGTTTTCCTTTCATTGATGAATCAAACGTCGTAATAGAATTATTTAACAATAAAAACAACAAGCATTTCCATTTAGAACTCTGTAGAAAAAGAGCAGATTATGAGCAAAAGTAATTTGGTAATTTTAAATCTTATGCCAATCAGCATAAGTTCATATTACCGTGTATTACATCATATTACCGCTACCCGAAAGTCTAGGCAGAGCTATTTTTGGCACCCATGTAATACGCGACGAGACGATTGCCATTCATTGAAAATTTTTTGCAAAAAAAAAAACGGATAAAGTTGTCACAACCCTAAGGGTAACCCATTTAATATTGACAACCCATTAGTTATACTTTATTTTATACAATCTTGCTCATTCATAATTTGTTTTTCTCAGAACTAAATTGTGGTTTGTAGTAGATGACGTATTTACCAGTGGATAACTTGCGCATGGAATAACTAAATTAGACGCAAAGACTTACACTTACAGAATTTAATTTACTATTGGAGCTTTTGAGAATCAAATGCAGACTTTATTATCATGCTACTGAGCCGGTCTATAGCCAACTAGGTTTTGCTTGATTGACAAAGGAGGAAGTTTGCTTAGCAGTAGAATGATGCAGTCTAATTACTGTAACCATTAAAATGGAGAAGTATTTACTGTCTATTTGATTACAAGCTGTTATCACACCCTAAATACGTATCTACACGTTGCAAATTTAGCAAGTTTGCTTTGTCTTTTTCGCTGAGAAAAACAAATAAGAATTGACAACTTGATTTGCAAAGTTGCACCGCATGAATACTTAGACCTACCTATAAGTTATCTGAAATGTAAGGAGACAAATTAAGAAAGTAATTTGACTTTAAAAGTAACCCTTCATTGAAAAACAGTTTTAATGGCATTATTAATAGTGACTGGCCTGTTGGTCTAGTGGTTAGTGACCCTGACTGCTACGCCGGATGTCGTGGGTTCGATCCGCACCCAGGACAAATCTTTGTGTGATGAGCATAAAGGTTTGTTCTGTGTCTGGGTGTAATTTATCTATATTAAGTATGTATTTACAAAAAAAAAATGTATTTAAGTAGTATATCAGTTGTTTAGTACCCATAGCACAAGCAAATATAATTGCCTAATTTGGGGCTAGATGGCGCTGTGTGAATGTGGTAGGATATTATATTATATTATATTATATTATATTATATTATATTATTATATTAAAAATATTATATGATTGCAATTTTTATAGAATATGATGACCACGGTAGGACTGTAGATACTAATAGCTCCTATTTCTATTTCTTGCTGAAATATAACTCGATATGACGGTAGACATTGGACAAATGGAGCTGTTATGTATTTAAAATTGTCTTTGTGTGTCTACATGAAAAGCGCCTGCGAAAAATCTGTCAATAAATACGAATACGTGTTTAAGTTAGTAGATTTAGATTCGAAGAAAGCCCTAGGCGTAACCTAGGAGTAATTTATGGTGGGCAAGGGATTACAGTTGCTGCTAAAGCTGAACCCATAATGGAGTTCTCTTATTTTTGGTTTTGTTCAAAAGTTTTAAAACCGCTAGTAACTACTAAGCATCGAATGTTACGTGTTTCCAAGGAATTTTCTGTAGATGCTTGAATTACGTGTTCACGATAAATATTTTCCTCTTTGGTCAAACATAAGAAATTATATAGCCTTGGAACTGTGAATGAATGATTCATTGAAGATAATATACAGTGAATCACTGTGGTAAAAATTATAATTAGAAGGACGTGTCTTAATCTTAACTGCAGGTTAATAAAAGATTTTGGATTTTTGTGGATTTGACCTTGAGGGTATTTCTATACGACTGGGGAATCACGTGTAATTGTGAGCATTCATCAATAAGTGTCTATTGGATAAACTAGTGTTGTACAAAGAGAATCTATACTAATATTATAAAGCTAAAGAGTTTGTTTGTTTGAACGGTAGGATCTCAGGAACTACTGATCCGATTTGAAAAATTATTTTATTGTCAGATAGCCCATTTATCGAGGAATGTTATAGGCTATATAAAAACACGCTGCGGCCAATAGGAGCTGAGCAATGGCCAAACAAAAGCAAAGGGAGCGAAGCCCCGCGAGACTTCTTAAAAAAAATTTTAGATCGCAAATGCTTATCAAAATCCACACATACCACACATACATTTGTTTACCGGAAAGGATCAAAAACATTATAAGCATCAATGACGTTGCTACAACGCAAAAATCTGTTTTCTTTGGTTCCACGACGGAAAAAGATTAATTGGTGATAA
This sequence comes from Laspeyria flexula, assembly GCA_905147015.1. NCBI lineage: Eukaryota > Metazoa > Arthropoda > Insecta > Lepidoptera > Erebidae > Laspeyria > Laspeyria flexula. The sequence goes on along the minus strand of LR989969.1, from coordinate 6,428,782 downwards.
ATATGAAAGTAATATCGAAATCGAAAGTATAAACATAACTTTGAGGTCAAAACGAGCACACAGTATTTCAAACAAGAAGGTATGAAGCTTTACGATCTTATTGCTCTCACTAAATGACATAAAGTAAGAATGTTTTAACCTGATATCGATACGGGTGAGAAATATTTTCGTTAACTCTATCAGTATATACTTCACTACATAGTATAAAACAAAGTCACTGTCGCTCCGTCCGTCCCTATGTATGCTTAAATCTTTAAAACTACGCAACGGACTTGGATGCGGTTTTTTTAAATATATAGACTGATTCAAGAGGAAGGTTTATAGGTATAAAATACAAACCACACGGACGAAGCAGCGGGCGGAAGCTAGTTCTTAATAAATAATATGTTATTGAAATATACGTAAACGACATCGCAGCAACTACTCGTTAAGATTATAGAATCACTATATTCGCTTGACTGACGCAAACAATTGCAATGCAGATTCGCGATAAATCAAAAACCTGGGAAATCCAAACCATAACTCAAGTGAAAATATGCATGAGAAATATATTTCTATACAAATGTTAAACTTATAGCAAACGTAATATCACGAATGGTGACTTCGAAACCGAAAGTGTGTTAACAAATTTTATATCTTCCTGCTGTGGAATTTAGTTCACGGCAGCCAAACAATGAAATACTCTACTAAAAGCATTCTTAATGTAATTACCGGTTTGAAAAATGCTGAAGTTTACCTAGTTTTTGATACAACTTAATTGGCAAGGAAGCAGACGGATTGCTTCATGTAAGCAATCGTCATAATGTATACCTACAGAAGTATCAGATACATGTTGCGTGGGTGGATAGACTTGGACATTGCGTTAGTGATTTATTAGCATTCAAAAGTGCATACCCACAGGCGCGTTAAGTGCGAATCATTGAACTTTCAACTCACGAACCAGCTGAGTTTCTTTGAATTACAGCTAAGATTTCTCAATGTTATGTAAAGAAACAATTTCGAAAATTTTAATTTATTCTGTGCTTGAAGCCAATTCTTACGTTCTTCTTTCATATAAAACTGTATATAGTGTTATGTATAGTAATAATAATTAAAATGCAATAACTATTGGACTCTACAACTGGTTCTATTGGAAATCACTTGAGGAGGCTATGTGACCTATGTCCAACAGTGGACGTCCTACGGCTGATATGATGGTGAACTATTGGAGGAGTGGTATTTCTAAACACAAGCATGTTACAGCTTAAATGGAAATACAGTGTATTCTAAACTACTGATAATAAGAAATAAACATGATTATTTCTCAGGTTTTATGAACTGTTCTTGGCATATTGCTTTAAATTATTGTCTTACTTTTACATGTGGACCTCATCGAAAGTATATGTGTACACTTAATTACTGACTACAAGACTAGCCTATATTTTAAACGTCTAACTGTATCTGCAAGCTAACATGACTGTACGTGGCACGTATTGTCATACTCTACAGTAAAAATAGCACCCAAAAAAAGTCTTAAGATCTCTGCTCTAAGATGTCTGCTTAGCAATTTTCATCATAAGCTTTATTGCCGCAAGGATAAAAATAGCACGAGCATATCCCCTCAAGTCTTTTTTCTACGAAGGATGCTATATGATGTGTTTGGAAGAAATAAACTCATTACCCACGTTTGCGTCTGTTCTTTATAGTATAAGTGATTTTCATTTGTGCTCTTGTCTCGCCATTACGGATGAAAATTATGTATGATGGACTAGGCTTTGAAATCCGAGCTCTTGACGGAAAAACCTTGTTTCCTAAAGATACAGAATGGAAATGGAATTAATATAAGTAGCCATGCCAACGTGCCATGAAGTGCAGAATACGAGACTGCTCCAAGATGCAGTTCATTGATGTTGCATACGAGTATGCCAGGCTTAATGGAGCTACACGTCTGTCGCATGCCTGAAGAGCAGTGGGCCAAATTGCAACCAAAGTACAACCATTTGCTTATGCAGGGTAGAATATTATTATATTATTATTATTATATTATTATTACATGGGATAAGACCTTAGATAACGCAGGCTAACTGTAAACTGAGACATATATAATGTTAAGATAACTTCTCCGAGCGACTTGTAGCCTGTAGGGCGACAGACGTTGTCATTTCCAGAAAGTATTCATTCAGGAGTTGATTTTTTACTGTAGATATATGAGTTGTACGACGAAAATTTTAGTTATTTAAGTAGGTGAATGTTACAGTTAGGTTAGGCGCTGATATGTGAGTAATCCCGGACGAGGTCTAGATAAGGATTAACATACAGGATAAGATATGGATTGAGTGTGCAATTTTATCGGCAAAATATTTATGATCGTAACCGCTCCATCGATTTTCGAAGAAATTGTGTTCGATAGTACCTAAATTACATTACCATGGGTAATACTGAAAAAAGTTATTATAGGTTTTTGCGGTTGACTGAAGATATGCAGCATTGCGTTGTATGGACCATGATTTGCACAGCAAAATCGTACAGCAAAATACAATTGGTGTTGAACTGTTGAATTTGCAACATACATATGATTTGTCGGGTAATAAGAGTAATTTAAGTATTAGACATAATATATAAAATTTAAAGCAAGTTCCTGCTTTCTTGTTCCATTTTTGCCGTGCCCGACCGGGTCTTTATCATAATTTTTGAAACAACATGTAAAACTTAGGGTGAGCAATAAAACATATAAATTAGAATTAGTTTTTTTTTTCGTAATACCTGACTAAATTAAATTATTACTGTTGGAAGGATATCTACTATGATGTAGGGAATTAAGTTCCTATTTAATGCACATAATGTATGTAATAACATAACAGCAAATCTTTATAAATACATTTATGAGGGTATATAAAGTTATCAGCGATACGGTGCGATAATATACATGTACCTAACGCAAATATCGATTTTATCTATTTGTCACAGTTAGGTACTAAGTGAAGGACGCCGATATCTCAGGTGTACTTGTATCAATTTCTAAGGTACCCAAAATGTATACCACAGTACATTGTCACAGTACCATCACAAGGCGGAAGATTAAAATTGTCACAGTTTTATATCACTGCAGCGAGGGAGCTTGGCGATTTGATTTGTTATATAGGTTTCGAACCCAGTTCAGACTCTTTCAAAGATTCGTACACCAAATGTACTTTTTAGAAACATTGTACCTTTTAAAAAGAAAAAAAGTGGTTACTGATTATAATTTTTTAATAGTGATGTTCCAAAAAGACAACGTCTACCCTAGGGAAATAGCCGTGTCGCGGGGACTTTACAAAGATAGGTATAATTATTAACGAACACAATGTATCGGAATCGAACCTATGACACTCAGCACAAAGGCAAGCGATATTAGTGGCGGGTCAACTACTTAACTATGCCACAGAGACAGGCAAATTGTAAATGAAATGTTTCATAATTGGCATCAATAAAGACCATTATGACCACAATATTACGATAAGATACCTAAATAAGATTCAAAATAGGACCAAGGGTTTCTAGTATCAAAGGCCAAGGGCCTTAGCAGCATAGTGGATAAACAAAAAGGAAAAACCTATTTCATATTAAATTTAAGGTGCACATGTCGAGGTCATAATATAATAGTTAGTTGCCGTCAACATGAGAAATATGTCACGTATTGTGATAAACGCTAGAACAATAATGATGCACGATGTATTGTTCAGTTAGAATAACTCGATGCTTATCCTTGCATTGCAACATCCTCATACCAAATGGTGCTGATAGACTTGAAAAAAATAAAATAATAATAAAATTCATTTGTTTATTATTATTATTTTTGGTTTAGATGCTTTAAAAGGCTTCTTTGCTACATAGAGTAACGTAGACCAGTTACTGATTTATTATTTTAGGATATGTCACTTGATGAAGTGACTTGCCTACACGTCATCATCATCATCAGGGACCCATTAATGTCCCACTGCTGGGCTCGGGTCTCCTCACCTCTATCTAGAGAGGGTTTAGGCCATAATCCACACACGTTGGCCTAATGCGGGTTGGTGGATCAGACGTACACTTAGAATTTCTTCTAGGGTATGTGGGTTTCCTCACGATGTTTTTCCTTCACCGTTAGCAGATGGTAATTCACTTGTCTAGTACATACACATTAATTCCATAAATAGAAATCCGCATTGGTACTACGGGTCGGAATCGTACTGAGACCACATGATTTGTATGCCGGTCACTCATCCATTTGGCCACCATCGCTTCAAAGCGAACATTTTAGCGGAAGGACAATAAAGGAGACGGGGACTTCTGGGCCCAAAATGTAATACAATGTGATATGGCTTAAAAAATTGGTTATTTTTTTCTTATTAAGAGGGTTCATACATTTTCAAGTTGCTCGCAAATAGGTTTTTAAATTACGCACACAGAGCCGAAACATGCACACTTCTCTAATGCTGTGTGGTACAACAATATAGCGCGTACTAATGAGTTTGGTATTTTCTAACCTCGTATTTTGTTAAAGTTGGATAAGACAAAATTTCAAATTAAATTAATAAATAATTAATTGTTATTAATCGTATTGTATTCTATAAACAATTAAAATACAATTTTATTAGAAAGAAAGAAATAACAATTAATTTTATATAAGACTAACAATTAATTTCTCAATAATAACTGCGGCTGATATGATGATGAATGTGACTATTTGAGGTCAAAGTGGTGAAAATGTCCGCCATCTTGAACTTAGTTGTTTTTGGGCTGATCGCCTCCAAAATCGATATCTGACAATCCCACTGATCACTGGGCATAGTTCTGAAGTCAAAAATGTAAAAATGCCCTCCATCTTGAACTTTGTTGTTTTTGGGCTGATTGATACCAAAATCGATATCTGACGATCCCATTGGTCACTGGGCATAGTTCTGAAATCAGAATTATAAAAATGCCCGCCATCTTGAACTTTTTTGTTTTTTGGCTGAGTGATACCAAAATTGATATCTGACGATCCCATTCGTCACTGGGCATAGTTCTGAAGTCAAAATTGAGAAAATGTCAACCATCTTGAACTTTGTTGTTTTTGGGCTGATTGATACCAAAATCGATATCTGACTATCCCATTGGTCACTGGGCCTAGTTCTGAAGTCAAAATTGTAAAAATGCCCTCCATCTAGAACTTTGTTGTTTTTGGGCTGATTGATACCAAAATCGATAACCTGACGATCCCATTGGTCACTGGGCATAGTTCTGAAATCAAAATTATAAAAATGGCCGCCATCTTGAACTTTGTTGTTTTTGGGCTGAGTGATACCAAAATTGATATCTGATAATCCCATTGGTCACTGGGCATAGTTATGAAGTCAAAATTGTAAAAATGCCCGCCATCTTGAACTTTGTTGTTTTTGGGCTGAGTGATACCAAAATCGATATTTGACGATCCCATTGGTCACTGGGCATAGTTCTGAAATCAAAATTATAAAAATGCCCGCCATCTTGAACTTTGTTGTTTTTTGGCTGAGTGATACCAAAATTGATATCTGACGATCCCATTCGTCACTGGGCATAGTTCTGAAGTCAAAATTGTGAAAATGTCAACCATCTTGAAATTTGTTGTTTTAGGGCTGATTGATACCAAAATCGATATCTGACTATACCATTGGTCACTGGGCTTAGTTCTGAAGTCAAAATTGTAAAAATGTCCACCATCTTGAACTTTGCTGTTTTTGGGCTGATTGACTCCAAAATGGATATCTGATAATCCCATTGGTCACTGGGCATAGTTATGAAGTCAAAATTGTAAAAATGCCCGCCATCTTGAACTTTGTTGTTTTTGGGCTGAGTGATACCAAAATCGATATCTGACGATCCCATTGGTCACTGGGCATAATTCTGAAATCAAAATTATAAAAATGGCCGCCATCTTGAACTTTGTTGTTTTTGGGCTGAGTGATACCAAAATTGATATCTGATAATCCCATTGGTCACTGGGCATAGTTATGAAGTCAAAATTGTAAAAATGCCCGCCATCTTGAACTTTGTTGTTTTTGGGCTGAGTGATACCAAAATCGATATTTGACGATCCCATTGGTCACTGGGCATAGTTCTGAAATCAAAATTATAAAAATGCCCGCCATCTTGAACTTTGTTGTTTTTTGGCTGAGTGATACCAAAATTGATATCTGACGATCCCATTCGTCACTGGGCATAGTTCTGAAGTCAAAATTGTGAAAATGTCAACCATCTTGAAATTTGTTGTTTTAGGGCTGATTGATACCAAAATCGATATCTGACTATACCATTGGTCACTGGGCTTAGTTCTGAAGTCAAAATTGTAAAAATGTCCACCATCTTGAACTTTGCTGTTTTTGGGCTGATTGACTCCAAAATGGATATCTGATAATCCCATTGGTCACTGGGCATAGTTATGAAGTCAAAATTGTAAAAATGCCCGCCATCTTGAACTTTGTTGTTTTTGGGCTGAGTGATACCAAAATCGATATCTGACGATCCCATTGGTCACTGGGCATAATTCTGAAATCAAAATTATAAAAATGGCCGCCATCTTGAACTTTGTTGTTTTTGGGCTGAGTGATACCAAAATTGATATCTGACGATCTCATTCGTCACTGGGCATAGTTCTGAAGTCAAAATTGTAAAAATGCCCACCATCTTGAACTTTGTTGTTTTTGGGCTGATTGATACCAAAATCGATATCTGACTATCCCATTGGTCACTGGGCCTAGTTCTGAAGTCAAAATTGTAAAAATGTCCACCATCTTGAACTTTGTTGTTTTTGGGCTGATTGACTCCAAAATGGATATCTGACAATCCCATTGGTCACTGGGCATAGTTATGAAGTCAAAATTGTAAAAATGCTCGCCATCTTGAACTTTGTTGTTTCCGGGCTGAGTAATACCAAAATCGATATTTGACGACCCCATTGGTCACTGGGCATAGTTCTGAAGTCAAAATTGTAAAAACGCCCACCATCTTGAACTTTGTTGTTTTTGGGCTGAGTGATACCGAAATCGATATCTGACTATCCCATTACTCATTGGGCATAGTTCTGAAGTCAAAATTGTAAAAATGCCCGCCATCTTGAACTTTGTTGTTTTCGGGCTGAGTAATACCAAAATCGATATTTGACGATCCCATTGGTCACTGGGCATAGTTCTGAAGTCAAAATTGTAAAAATGCCCAGTGACCAATGGGATTGTCAAATATCGATTTTGGTATCACTCAGCCCAAAAACAACAAAGTTCAAGATGGCGGGCATTTTTACAATTTTGACTTCATAACTATGCCCAGTGACCAATGGGATCGTCAAATATCGATTATGGTATCACTCAGCCCAAAAACAACAAAGTTCAAGATGGCGAGCATTTTTACAATTTTGACTTCAGAACTATGCCCAATGAGTAATGGGATAGTCAGATATCGATTTCGGTATCACTCAGCCCAAAAACAACAAAGTTCAACATGGTGGGCGTTTTTACTATTTTGACTTCAGAACTATGCCCGGTGACCAATGGAATCGTCAAATATCGATTTTGGTATCACTCAGCCCAAAAAAAACAAAGTTCAAGATGGCGGGCATTTTTACAATTTTGACTTCAGAACTATGCCAAGTGACCAATGGGATCGTCAAATATCGATTTTGGTATCACTCAGCCCAAAAACAACAAAGTTCAAGATGGTGGACATTTTTACAATTTTGACTTCAGAACTATGCCCAGTGACCAATGGGATCGTCAAATATCGATTTTGGTATCACTCAGCCCAAAAACAACAAAGTTCAAGATGGCGGGCATTTTTACAATTTTGACTTCATAACTATGCCCAGTGAGCAATGGGATCATCAAATATCGATTATGGTATCACTCAGCCCAAAAACAACAAAGTCCAAGATGGCGAGCATTTTTACAATTTTGACTTCAGAACTATGCCCAATGAGTAATGGGATAGTCAGATATTGATTTTGGTATCACTCAGCCCAAAAACAACAAAGTTCAAGATGGTGGGCGTTTTTACTATTTTGACTTCAGAACTATGCCCAGTGACCAATGGGATCGTCAAATATCGATTTTGGTATCACTCAGCCCAAAAACAACAAAGTTCAAGATGGCGGGCATTTTTACAATTTTGACTTTAGAACTATGCCCAGTGACCAATGGGATCGTCAAATATCGATTTTGGTATCACTCAGCCCAAAAACAACAAAGTTCAAGATGGCGGTCATTTTTACAATTTTGACTTCAGAACTATGCCAAGTGACCAATGGGATCGTCAAATATCGATTTTGGTATCACTCAGCCCAAAAACAACAAAGTTCAAGATGGCGGGCATTTTTACAATTTTGACTTCAGAACTATGCCCAGTGACCAATGGGATCGTCAAATATCGATTTTGGTATCACTCAGCCCAAAAACAACAAAGTTCAAGATGGCGGGCATTTTTACAATTTTGACTTCATAACTATGCCCAGTGAGCAATGGGATCATCAAATATCGATTATGGTATCACTCAGCCCAAAAACAACAAAGTCCAAGATGGCGAGCATTTTTACAATTTTGACTTCAGAACTATGCCCAATGAGTAATGGGATAGTCAGATATCAATTTTGGTATCACTCAGCCCAAAAACAACAAAGTTCAAGATGGTGGGCGTTTTTACTATTTTGACTTCAGAACTATGCCCAGTGACCAATGGGATCGTCAAATATCGAGTTTGGTATCACTCAGCCCAAAAACAACAAAGTTCAAGATGGCGGGTATTTTTACAATTTTGACTTTAGAACTATGCCCAGTGACCAATGGGATCGTCAAATATCGATTTTGGTATCACTCAGCCCAAAAACAACAAAGTTCAAGATGGCGGTCATTTTTACAATTTTGACTTCAGAACCATGCCAAGTGACCAATGGGATCGTCAGATATCGATTTTAGAATTCATCAGCCCAAAAACAGCAAAGTTAATAATTTGATCTTTAATAAAAAAAAATTCCATAACAAAGTATCAACTGGTATTGAACTCTCTTGAAATATACAAATATTACGTAAACATCGGACCGAAAGCGCGGGAAGCAAAGCGTTACGTCCTCTCTCTAGAAGGCCTCAGCCGGTACTGATTTCTCACGGCCTGTGCGCCGAAATATAAGGCGTTTTTAGGCTCTTTTCAAAAATCATTTTAAAATATTTCTAAAGGGATTTCGAAAAAATTATGGACATTTATAAATGACAACATCTTGCTTAATAATTAAATGTAAAAAAATCGACTTTTTAAACACATATAGTGTACCAAAATTCTAATCAAACTTGATCAAAGTTCAACGTTTTTAAAAATTTTAGTTCTTAAGTTTTAGTTATAAAAAAATGAATATTTCTAATATTTTTTCAATACACTAACTAAAGGACTATATGTAGACCTTAAAACAAGCTTTTTTTTCTATGCATTTCAATTACTTTAGTCCCTGGCGAATCTGAAAGTAGGCTTGTTTCGTTGAATTTCTTAAAACGCTGTGCAAAAGAACTGTTCTAACTAAAATACTAATAATAAATAGTCTGTTTTTCTTAATACACTTTTTAGACAAGAAAACTGTTGTCTATGTATGCCAAAAATTACTTCGCTACATATAAAGACATATTCTGTAGCGAACGTGGAAATCTCGTGATTTCATGGATTTCTGTATGAACCCTCTTAACATATTAAAAAATGAGCTCAATTGGCAATCTGGAAGGTGAGATATCTCAAATATAAAATTCTTAGTCCATTTTTATCGATTGTATCGACAATATTTACCGATTATCAAGTTATACGAAATTCAATAATTATTTTAAAATTATTAAAATAACTATCTACATAACGTAACATTCGTAGGTAAAACTAATGCAATTAAAAGTATTTAATTTTTTTAATATCCATATTAACAAAATAAAATAGTATTACACTCAAATGCATAATAAAACAGTAATCGATTCAAGTATCGATTTATAAATTATTTATTGTATTTTTAATCTGTGTTAACAGATGACAGCGCCAAGACAGCGCGCAATCACACTATAAATATAATTACAATACTCAAACTTCGCCCCCTCCTTGAAATAATTACCTACAGCCGCACGGTAAACTGGCGATGCCTACCTACAGTATTTTTATTTCCTTTATTTACTTGAGTTTCTTTCTTGTGTCAAGTGATTGTAAATTGGAACAAATAATATTCATGTTGTGTTTTTTGATTAGTAAATGTAAAAACAGAACAAGTTTAACACATCATTATTTTTTTTTAATTTAACATAAAATAATGTTGGCTGTATTGACCACACTAAAATTGTATACCCAGTAGAGGCGCGTAGGTATGACTCGCATTCCAACCGTTTGTATGTTAAATTACTGTATATTATCTATTATGTGGCGCAATGAAATAAATAAGTCAATGTCATAATAAATTGTCATAAATATGCCGTGGATGATGCCCTGTGTTTACGTATTTGTCAGAGCTTTGTTAGTACTCCAAAGACTTCTTTTTTTGCGAATTTCTGCTTCATTTGTACCATCCCTGCTGCTATAATGGACGTGGGAATCTCGCATGTTCATTTGGATTGATATTTTTACTGAAAATCATAGATCACTTACTTTCACAAAATCTCATTTATCTCTTTTCTCAGATTGACCAAGAGTCCAAAAATTTCAAGAAGCATTTTATAATATGCCAGCTAATAATTAACATAATTTTCATCTCTTTACACTTTGGGCCCAAACATGTATGGTAAGGTATCAGTCTCCTTTGCTTCGTGTTTTTTTTCGAAGCGAACAATTCTGTCATTGTTCCGCCGCCAGCCGTCTCTTTATGCCCAGCTGTTCGATATTCAGATCGACAATTTAAAAACAGCGAATGCTAGATGTTCGTTTATAAGTGAACGGTCAGGTCTATCAGCACCTTTAGGCATATGGTACAAGTAGGTACCTACACACGTATAGCTAAATCTAGGACTTTATCAAAGTAGGTACAGACGAAAAGAGATAAATTTTATAGGCATCCGATATTGTTAACGGGTTGTTTTTAAATTATACACAGATAAACGTGTCTCAAACTAAAAATACATAAACTGTAATTATCTCCAGTATTTGAAAAAAATATTTACAGCTAGTTATGTCCGTTGGTATTCTATCGGAATTAGAATAACACAGATGCCTTTGGAAATGACCCAACACAAATGAAATTTTATAAAATTGATTTTCAAATCTTTTTAAACAACATAACTTTAAATATTTCATTTTTAGCAGATCTGATTAATTTTTAAAACTTTAGGTTAATTTTACCATGTTTTTATGAGTGTTATAGTTATTATTTAATAATATGAGTGAAGATATTGTAATAAACATATAGGTAAAGTTAATAAGATAATAACATTAAATGGCCCGATGATTTAGAATGAGTTTTAAAAGCGCGACATTCAACAGGACGTCATTTGCTGTTGAAAAACGGACAGTTTGAACATACACACACGGTTTTTTAATTTTACGACATTATGTTTGATCGGTGAAACACTGTTATTTAAATATTCCAACTTTTGATAAAAAAATGTCAGAAAAAATATGGTTTTATTTTTAGATATAATATTATAATAACAAGATTCAATATAGTCATAATTGCAATAAACAATCGCGTTGAAAATAGTTCCGCGTACCTATTATTCTCTAAATAGGTTACTTTCTTATTTGCCTGGAACGGCATGTATGTTCAAACATCACAATAAGCCTGAACGGAGTATGCAACAACAACATAATGAAAAAAAAAAAAGAAAAGTACCGCGATCGCTTGAAGTCACAGCTCGAAAACCTGTCCACCTGTCTGTAGTAAAAAAATTAGTTGTTAAAATTAAAATAGAAAATATAGCGGTTAATAAAGTTAATTACTGAAAGAATCCAAATAGTGATTAGCGTTTTTACAGCACACAAAACAAAAATCAGTTACAAGTAAAAAATGTTGCCGCCTTTTGTGTTTTTATTTGCAATTAGTATGCACGTCAAGAAAAAATTCTGATGCAAAGGTACAAAAAAATATATATTTCACGCCACTAGCAGAACTATGCACTTTAGGCTTCCTTATGCACATCTTACAAATATTAGAATATAATATTTATATACCTCGTTTCCAGATTGATAATTACAAGATTAGTGAAGTCCTTTTGTCCGTAAATTTATTTTATAATAGTGCGACAATACAAATATAAACGGTGTCTAATTGTGCTAGTGCATAGAATTTCTATAATAATATTATCGTCTACTACGAGCGGATTTCACCAACGACCTTAACCTCAGTTTATATTCTAAATTACCAACTATTAATAATAGCGATATCGATATGGTGTAATTCGCCCTTTTATCTACAAAATCAGTTCAGCCTTCAACACATTCTATACATTCGTATGCAAGTATATTACCTACATTAAACCACTCAAAATGCGTGCTGTACAACTTTCCATGCTATAAGAAATGTCTGTCAATGATATTAAAAGAGGTGAAGAGGTTAAAATAGCTTCCAAAATAGCGCTAAAATTTTAATTAGAAAACTAGCTAAAAATATCTTATGAATATTCGAAATAGCATTTGCTAATGAAGACAATAATATAGAAATTAATTTTTAAGAAAATATAAACGCAAGTAACCTTTCAACCTCTTCCGTTTTAATATCATTGGTGTTTAAATTATATCGCACCCACATAGTAAGAAAGGGTTAAGAACAGCAATGCAAATTGTAATCTTAATTTAATAGTCACAAGGCAACAATTGCTGAAGAGACGAAAGCGTCTTAAGCTTTTCTTCCAATGCGAGCGCAATATAGGCTGGTGTCATCGTAGGTGTAGAGGAGCTCAAGACAAAGTGTTAACAAGTGAAATCTGGGTCGAAAATATGAATGCACTTGTGTTTGTTTTAAATTGACACTTACGTAAGTGCCTTATTATTGTGCTACCACAACTATGTACTAAGATAATGTTTTGCTAACGTAAAACGACACATATAGCCAACTTTGCACCAAAAATCTGTTAATAACGCCCCCACATCTACGATGTAGTATTTAATCTATACATTAGTTTTTAGAACGCCTCATCTTATTGGAATAAACAAATGAAAATATGCTCTAATATACTAATCAATAGAACAGATTCTCATTTGTTCACATTAGACAACTTTCACCTATCTAAAACAGTACCTGTAGTGTCGACGGGGCGTCGTTGGGGTATGATAGAGTGCACATATCTTGCTACAAAGTGACCGAAGACGGCCTTAAGGTCGGGATTTTGCATCATATCGACAAACTCCTTGAAGTCCAGATACCCGGAGTTGTCTCTATCGGACAATTTCATGATCTTGTCTACTAAATTGTCGGGTAGGTCATGGTCGTATTCTCTGGATTCGATGATGCCTTTGAGCTCGACGTAGGAGATACGTCCATCGCTGTCTCTGTCGTACTGTAAACAAAGAATTTTCAGTTTCATTTACTGGTGTTTATAAACTACTAGAATTTCCTATTGGCCATAGCGCGATGTTATATAGTATGTAACCTTCCTCGATAAATGGGCTATCTAATACTAAAAGAATTTTTAAAATCGGTTCAGTAGATCCCGAGATTAGCCGCTACAACATCTCAAACTCACATATTTTGACCTCTTTATAATATTAGTATAGATTATACCAATCCCTCAACAAGGCATTTATCAGTTACTTACGGCATTAAAGGAAGCATAGTAACAGAGCTACGGTTCATATCGAAATTAAAATATTTATAAATCGATCGTCCATTACATATTTGTTCGACTATGAATAATCTATTTACAGAGTTATGTTTAAATAAGCATGCTAATACATGCTGTATAGTGTTGCTACGGAACCATTGTTGATAATAATGTAGGCCACATATTGAGGTGTTTCTATAATAACAGCTGCAGAGTTTGTTGTTTTCTTTTCACGCACGTTTACACATTTTCTGAATATAACAGCTAGTTCTAACTAAACTGGGTAATTTATGTAAAAGATAGAATATTTAAAGTAAACGCGGGTAAATGTAAATTGCATGTCATTGTGCGGTCAAACGGTTGATGAGCGTTGGCCTTGTATGATCGCCTCAAAAGAAAAATATTTGTGGGCATGTTTTGTTGAAAGGTTAAATTACGGCAAATTTTTCAAGACAATCTGCTCTGATACTTTCTTCAAAATCATTACTAGAATCATTTTACAAAATTAAGTAATTCTTAATACTTCTTAATGATTATATTACATTGTTTCACAAAGTTGGACAACTTAAAATTGTATTGTAAATTGCAAAACATGCTTCGTGAAATTTTTACGTCACAATAGGTTAAGGATTATTTAGAACTTAGATTCTAGCTATTGTTTCCTTCCAAGGCATTAAGTACCAAGGTTGTTTAAATTGTGGTAAAATCATTATATTTCAGCACGCGTCGATCAGATTACTTCCGACGTTCTTGACCAAGTTCATGACCTCCTTAGTTGGTTGTTAAGAAGCTAAAGTTACGTTTTAGAAAGTTATTGGACTGACTTATTAATATAGTTGTTTAGTATGTAGAATTAGGATAACTACGCTTTTTTATGTTGTGTTTGTCGTTTGGTCGAATAGGATACTGCATATACTCGTATTGTCAAGTGAAATTGGAATCTACGTAAAATCTGCAAGACCGGTTTGGTTAAAAAAAAAACTGCACCTGTTGTTATATTATGCCCAAAATTGGACGCCAGTTGTCCAATAGTTTGCTTATGTTTATTTAATCGTACCCGAATAGGATATTATACAAAAAAATAATGATTCGTAGTATCACACATACCTACATTATGTTTGTCAAGGCCGTTGAAACGGCATGTTTGTAATATTAATGAGTTTCCCCGAAATATTCGAAGTTTTTACATTTTATACAGTATTATTTTGCAAATATATATAAGTATGATTTTCTGAAAAAATGACGATGTTTTTAACACGCAATCAAGCTCATGGCAAAGCTGGCATCTATTTATTGTCTATGTTTATCATCAGATATCCTAGTACCTACTTCGATATTCAACTTGCCTCTTCTGCAATAAGCTACCGTTTTATTTTACTTATTAAACTAAATATAAATTACACAGCGACTTCAAAATTAACCAATACTATCAGCAGATTCAATTTTGGTTTCACATTTGGACAGATATGATCTGATGCGAACCGTAGGCTCTCACTGGATGCAATTGGAAATTTGGGGAGGCCTATATCCAACAATGGTCATCCTACGGCAGATATGATGATGATTGAACCAAGCAGAGCAAAAAAAATAGCTGGCGAAATGTTGATGTACGCAAGCACTTATATTCAGACGAATTTCTGTTCGACCAGTTTCCAAACATTTGCTGTGTGTATACACACAGCAAATGTTTGGAAACGTGGAAACGAAAGAAAATTGAGCAGTCCAATAATACTATTGGACTGGTCAATTTTCTTGTATAGACCTAGACTATTGAACGCTTTACTGTCGTCGACTAGTGCGTATTAAATGGACTTGAATTTTCATCAACAAAAACAGGTGGTCAAGCAGGAAGTTGTCTAAATCTACCACTGCCTACCCTTAGGGTAAAAGGCGTGATACTATACTCGTATTATGTCATGCAGATTGTTTGCTCTAATGAAAATCACACGGAGTTGACTCACTTTTTTACGCTAGGTTTCAAATGAATACTAAGGAACACATGAGTCATTGAAGGGGAAAATTACAAAGATGTCAGGATATAAATGATAGGTAACTATCCCATATGTAATTGGTGACGAAGAATAAATAGACAATGACTAAGGCGTCTAGACTTTAAACTGCTGCGTGCCTGTGACTGCTGCTATTTTTGAATGGCGTACAATAAAGCGTGGATCGGAACGAGGCAAAATACTTCATCTGGAATTATTGTTTCTGGTAGGTATTGAGTAGGTACTAGTTTATAGAGCTTAGGAAGAGTGATGTAAGTACTAGAAGTATTTTTAGTGTTAGTTTACAGTGTGTCGATTGTATTTTATATAGGGTTGTATCGTATCGTTTGCAGAAAGTATCGTATAAGTTAGAAATAGAACCATAGTCACGAGTACCACAGATGCAAGCAGGATAAAATTCATAGCACGACAATAATTCAAATTATGTGTTTAAAAAAGTTGTATTCATTTATTTGTCTTATGTTATTAAGTAAAGATTCCTTGATGGCAGATTATTTATTATTTATTTAATAAAATATGACAAGTTCTTCAATATAGGTTTGTCATCCTTGGTACTCTTAAGATATGTAAATATGCACGATCGCGTGAATGATTAGTAATCTACAATTATTTATTGTACCAATTAAAAATATTTATTAATACTATTTCAATTTCACTCATTATGTTAACCTAATCATAATGCATATCAAATACCATGTTTGCTATAAATATAATTGGTTGTAATTTCCCAATTATCTTGATATATTATGTTATATCCAAGAATAAATATAACAACTGAATGCGAACCATAAATGACGAAAACGCAACGTTCTTAAAAATAAAGACCAAAAAAACTAGCGACGTCAAAAAAAACTTATAAACATTGATTACGTCATTCACCTTCCTGTAAATGAGTTCCGAAATGTTTTCTAGGTAATAATGTCGTATATTTTCATCCGTGTAATCACTGACTGCGAGCTATGTGGCCTGCCCACTGCCACTTCAGCGATGCGATTCGGTGAGCTATGTCGGCAACTTTAGTTCTCCTGCGGATCTCCTGATCCTACTGATGGCCGATGGGGCAAAAAAGTTCTCGAGTGGCGGCCACGTATTGGAAAGCGCAGCGTAGGGCGGCCCCCCACCAGATGGACCGACGACCTGGTAAGGGTTGCGGGTGGCCGTTGGATGCGGGCGGCACAAAATCGCTCGCTGTGGAAATTAGGTGAGGCCTATGTTCAGCAGTGGACGTCATTGGGCTGATATGATGATAATGATGATGAATCACTGACTAAGTGGTCCTTATTAAATTAAATATATAATATACCAACTACGTCGTCAAACAGTGGGTGCCTGAAGATGGACATCGTCGCCGAGGCAGGCCTAAAAAACGCTGTGACGACTTGGATACCCACGACAGGGTATGGTGGAATAAGGCTGAAGATAGACAGCAGTGGAAGGTTGAGGGGAACGCCTTTGCCTAGCAGTGGGATGACACAGGCTAAATAAAAAAAAAACATGCCAACTACATTAGTCTATGTGGACAAACAACGACGCTATTTCTGTTTGAAAGCTATGTGCGACCGATGCCATTTAGTATTGATGTAGTAGGGAATCCCCGAATAGGCTGGTTTTACCATCACATGTTAATCACTTGTTATTATGCAGCCTCGCCACAATTATGTAAGGTTTAGTTTCAAAGTGTGAATTTGATAATTTCTTCAAGTTAACATTATCTAACGTTAAGGTCTAGGGCGGCCCCAGCCCAGTGAAGCTCCGCTCAACTAGATCTTTTCGAGGAATTTATCTTTGAGGAATTAGCTATAAAATAGTTTATTGAAAATTATAAATTAAGAATCCTGATAGAAAATGTGGTTTCGCGTGGGAGAGCTCTCAAAAGCGAGACTCCAGGTGGTTGCCTTGCTTACTGCCCCCAAAAGCCGCCCCTGGTTTAAGTTTCAGAACCTATAGACAGCAGTAGTCGGTAAAGTCAATCGGTAGATTTCGACAGTGGAGTAACGGCGCAGGAAATATGCTGATGATAAATTAATTGATGGTAATTTATAATTGGTTAACTTATTAACCTGCATATGAGTATAGTAAATTATACGAATACAAACTGCACGGTAATGATACAAATTAAGATAGCCATCCATTAAAAATGACATTATTTATGTATAATAGTATTATTATTATATAGCTATGTTTAATGCTGTTACATAATGTTATATTACCTATATTATGTTCTTTATAGAGATCGTTAACCTGAAAAATATGGCTAGTACAGGCATAGTTTGCAATAATTGTTATTTTGTTCCATTGTTTTAATTGATGTCATTAAAAAGTAATTTTTACAGACATTTTAGCTGTTTTTATGTCAGTAATTAATACTAATTAACAAATATATTTTGTTATGTAATTATTGTAGTTATAACTTTAAATTTTAAGAATATAAATTTAAAGATTTTGTAAACATAACTCTGAGCTAACTGGCAATTTTGGTAGAACGCTATTATCTCAGAAACTACTGGATTTGAAAAAATCTTTTAGTGTTGGATAGCCCATTCATCGGGGAAGGTTATATGCTATATAACATCATGCTACTGCCAATAGGAGCTAAGCAGTGGCCAAATAAAGAACGACAGCCTTACTTCTAGTAATATAATACCACACAATCTATGTAGTGATGACTACCCCATTTCAACCCGTGGGTGTTGTAAAAGGCGAATCAAGGAGTAACCAGTAATGTGAGAAAAGGATTTCGTTACAAATCCCTATACCAACCCGCCTGGCCAGCGTGGTATAGTAGGCAAAATTCATTTACACAAATTAGAGGAGACCCGTGCCCAACAGTGGGACGTTTAATAATGGGTTATACTGATGACAGCCACATGTGTGACGAGTTTTAGACACAGAGATGGAATCTTTACAATAGGTATCTCGAAACCTGTTATTGTTAAGAATATTATATTAGGTGCATAGGGGTAACTACGATAGGAATTTTGATGAGTTGAGTATATTATGACTGTATTTTGGGTAAAAATATTTTTATATTTATTGCCTATATTTTCTTCTTCCTTCGTAATTTATGAATACATTAAATATGCAATTAAGTTGTCAAATATTTTTTAAATACATTTTAATTATTTACTCTGCATTTTTCGGAATTGGTGGTAATACGATATATGCTAAGTCACGACTGTGTGTGTCCAAAATATTGATGTAACAAAACAATTTCGGTCGATACGGTATTCAACTAGTTATCGTGTAAATATTACCATCATCCTTTTCGCGATGACTAGTCGTACATGTTTGATGAATGACCTAACACATTCAGTGCCAATTATTGCATTAGATACCGGATTAGACAAATTTGTACTAAACTCCATACGGCTGATGATTCTAAAGCTGAAGAGTTTGTTTGTTTGAACGCTAGGATCTCAGTAACTACTGCCCCCTGATTCTGAGCTGTCGGAAAATTTTCGGCCCGAAATGTCAGTGTAATTAAAGTTAAATAACATAATGTTAAAGAAATAAATGCTTGTACGAAAAAATCTTAAATTAATCAGATTTAAATTTTCTATACAGTGGACTATTATCTAACATTAAATAACTTAAGCCGTAAAAATACGTCGTACTAAGATTCGTAAAAGTTTACGATCCGGGAGCAATCCGACGAGTCAGAATCAGGGGGCTGATACGATTTGAAAAATTCTTTTAGTATTAGATAGCCTATTTAACGAGGAAGGTAATAGGTTATATAATATTATGCTACGGCCAATAGCAGCTGAGCAATGGCCAAATAAAATTGACGGTAGCGAAGCTTAGAACTTTTTGTTATGCATGTTATACCTATAATATCTCCTGTTTGGTCCATGTATAGGCTGGTCTCTACGGCTCTATCAAAGTCCCGGAAAAAGTGTATCGTTAAAAACCGTCAATGTTTTTAACAACAGTTGTGTTCATAATTTTATTATCATTTAAATAATAAATAGTCTTTCATAATAAATATTATAATCTTCGGATAATTACATTTCTATAAGGTGATAATAACATGCAATTCTAGTAATTAATGATATTTCCAAAATTAAAGAGTTCCTTAATTCGTACTACGCATTCCTTTTCGACATAGGTCCAATTCAAAAGTTGATATTACTCGTATATATATACATATATATATTAAAGACCTCATTTGAATATCAGTAATTATGCAATCAAATCACAATATACCGAAAGGTGTTTCACACAGTTTATTGTCTTGTTCATGATAAATCACAGGATGATTCACCAAAGAAATGGTGGGTAGGTACATAGTAAACAATGAATAAGCACATGTATACGATTGAACAATTATTGTATCGAGGACATTAACAGATAACTGGCAATATGATTTTTTTTTTCTTAGAGCCCTAGCAGATACTCCCACAGATAGGGTTGCCAGGTCGCCAAACCTAATAGCCGGACAGACCAGCCAATTTGGCCGGACATTTGGGTAGAAAAGCCGGACACCCTATATTATTGAGGATTTTGTCTCAGTATTAATAGGTACGACAAAAAAATTGTGCGTGCGTGGCTGCGTGGGCGACCGACAGTCGACTCTCGTGAGTCTCGTCGCCTGGCTCTCGCTCGCTCGTTTGCGAAATGTAAAAAGCCTAACAAAAGCCGGACAAGACGGACACCGTTTATTTTGGCCGGACACGCAATCAAAAAGCCTACCTATGTCCGGCTTTATCCGGACGCCTGGCAACGCTACCCACAGACATACAATTGGGAGTTAGCCGACTAAATCGCAGAGTATGCTAATATGAGCATGCAAAAAATAAATTTCTTCAATTAAATTGTTTAACTAATTAGTTGGAAACCGATCATATTAGAATCGAAATTGACTTCAGATTACATACCTACAATTAAAACGTTTATTATTAAATTGAGTTGCCATTTAGTTGTTAGATAGTTAAACAACTTACAATTGACACATGGACTAAAATAATTATTCTTATCGGATCAGTACCTAGTTCGTGAGAGAAGCGCGTTCAAACAAACAAACAAAATAAAAAAACTCTTGAATTTTATAATATTAGTAAGCATAGATTAGTACAGAATTACAGATATTTAAACTTCAAGGAAAAACAAGGGAGAAACCAGATTCTAATAGATTATACCATTAAATATGTAAAACTGTTTACTAGGTAGACAGAACTTGTTTTGATTAAAACTAAAACATGAATAGCTACCGTCTACTAGATGGTGGCGTATGCCAATACTAATTTATAGAGTACTTAATCAGGTTAGGGGGTTACAACTTACACGACGCACGGAGAGTAGGTACGGGTAAACTGTTAGGCCTGTATCGGCAACGATAATAATAATAATATAATATAATAATAATAATATGACGTTCCGACACTATTGTCCATTAGACATAACAAAATAAGTAGACCAAGTAGGTACCTATATCTCAGTAAAAATTAAATGAATTAATCTCTACATTGAAAGTCGCGCAAGTCAAAAGTCTTTAAAACATCACAGGATCAGTTGCTTCTTCAGCTACTATTAGCTAGAGCTACTAATATTATAGATAATATTAGTAATAGATAAACTAAAATTATAAAGAGTATATAAGATACAAAATCACTCGCTGTGGCGGAAATTAGGTGAGGCCTATGTTCAACAGTGGACGTCATTGGGCTGATATGATGATGATGATGATATAAGATATAGTATATAAGAGTTTGTTTGTTAAACGCGATAATCTCAGGAACTACTGATCCTATTTGAAAAATTATTTTAATGTTGGATAACCCATTTATCGAGGAAAGCTATAGGGTAAATAACATCACGCTACGGAAAATAGGAGCTGGGCAGTGGTCAAATAAAGAACGACGTGAGTGAAGCCCCGCGAGACATCTAGTTAATATATTCAAATTGGACTAGTAGTTCCTGAGATTATTGCATTTAATCAAACAAACAAACAAACTCTTCAGCTTTATAATAATAGCATTGATAGTATATATTTATAAACAATATTATATTAATGTGTTAATTATTTATTATAAGTAATATTGTTACTGAATGCTTGTTATAATGGCGTTGCTCATTGCATATTTCGTCTATAAGATACCTACATATTAAATCTATACTAATATTATAAAGCTGAAGAGTTTGTTTGTTTGAAGGCTATAATCTCAGGAACTACTGGTCCGATTTGAATAAATCTTTAAGTGTTGGATAGCCCATTTATCGAGGAAGGCTATAGGCTGTATAACATCACGCTAAGGCTAATAGGAGCTGAGAAGTGGCCAAACAAAGAGCCATAGAAGCTAAGCCCCGCACGACAGCTATCTAGCAATACAAGAATTGGTCATAGCGAGATGTTATATATAGCCTTCTTTGATAAATGGGCTATCTAACACTAAAATATTTTTTTAAATCGGACCAGCAGTTTCTGAGATTAGCGCGTTCAACAAAACAAACAAACAATCCAATCTTAACACTTTCCAGTTGCTACTTTCTATGTTTAATTAAAATAACTATGTGAAAGGCGATTGCAATTCGATATTATTTTCTGTCATCAGCAGTGCTGGGCTCGGGTCTCCTTAGTGATATTACTTTAATCCTACATAAATGACCTGTCACAGGTTAATCTATTTTATGTTACATGTATTCTGTAACGAGATAGGTATGTTGTCTTCAAAACAACAGATCCTGTGGTGTTTATAAGACAGACAGACAAGTGACAGTTTTATCATCTTAAAATGACTCATACATGTGTGTATTAATTTAAATACTATATGAATTGAACCTTGAATGAATGAATGAGCATATGAATCACATTTTTCTGTTACTTCATAATATAAATGGAATAGAAAACATGGTTACAAAATAGACTGCGTGCGAAAAAGATGTGCTGTACCTATATATATATATATACTTTGTGTTAATAAGATAAGTATGTAGGGCGTATTTGACGTCAGATTTTGGCTTATTTTCAATAACATGTCCTCATGAGTTTTTTTACTATGCCCCTCACTCGACAGCACAATTAGCTATAGGGCCTATTGATATTTCGTTCATGTTAAAGAATGTAGCTTTACAGAAGAACTCGTAGTAACTATACTCGGGCTGAAATAAATGTAGAATAAACAATAACAACATCTTTTAATGTCTGTTTTTGAAAAATACTTCAATTTATTAAAAGCAACTTATGAATTACTTTGAAATGTTTATTATAAGAAGTTTAAGCTTAATACCACAGATCGGCATTAGAAAATATTTTATAAATGAAATCTTAAAAAATACGATTTGACAGCATTTTGACAGTTATTTGTTTACAAAAATTCTGCATCAATTTCAGCCCGAGTTTAGGTAATTTCATCCGGACTTCTAACTTCTCTGATCAATTTCGTTGTGGGTTCCAAGACTCAGTCGGAAAACCTACCGTTATTTGGTTTTTCCAGTTTTTGGTTTTTTCAGACCACAATAAAATTGCGTATTTAGAGCCTGCATAAGGTTACTCCCCAAGTCGCCTTTTACGACACCCACGGGCTGAGATAGGGTAGTGACATTTTGTATTCTTAATTTGTTACTACATGGATATTATCTATTACAAGGTGTTAAATGCCCTCAAACTACAACTTCAGTAACCAGGAGATCGAAATGTTAGCCTCCATACCACATATGCATTTACTCATAATGACTATTCCAAAGTGGCTTGTGTTTAGAGCATTTTAGTATGAGTGTTATCACAGAACACATATCAACAGTAATAAATTCTACTTTGAATCGGTGCCAATAGTATTGCCGAACCAAAATAGAATAATGAGAATATATATATTCAAGTCAACTGTTTAAAAAAAGTCTGATGCAGGTACGGGCTTGTAGATATAGTGTTGTGTCTTATATATAGTACGACAAAAGGGGCTATTAGCTGTGCCCGCTGCTCAGCTCAGGAAAATATTGATTAATGTACCATAGCAAATGTACTGTACATTTTTTTTTAATACTTTTAATGACGGATAAAAGTTGGCTAATGTTGATTTTATTAAACTATGATTAAATTACATTGTTTTTTATTTGTCATATTATTAACTGTTGTTCAATGCATTGAAAATTTAAAAAAAATAGTTGCTTTATGGATTAAGTACCTATCCATAAACCAACTATATACACATTATAAATTTTACATAATTTGTGTTATATTTGTGATATTATCACATACTTTACATAATTAAATTAAAATACCATTGTATGTTAATTTTATTATAGATAGGTATTGAAATTTTTAATTATTATAATCAGCAGTCTACAGTTCAAAATTCTCTATTGTTTTACAAATTAATATTAGGTGAAATACCTATGAGCTTTTTAAAGTTTGTATCTATTTAGCCTAGTTAATGTTTTATGCATCATACATACAATGTCCAGTAATAAGGTGCTAATACATAGTCATTTTAATTTTTTTTATAAAAATGAGCAACTGTCTACGATACAAAGTTTTAAAAAAGCTTTTTAATTTAGAAATTACATAGTTTGATAATATTAATATTAGTACTTTAGAGTGAAATTTATTGTTATTATGAAGTAGGAGTACTTTTTGCATACCTATTATTTTAAAATGTCTATGAATTATTTATCTATCAAATTAAAATAAATTTTAAGTGTTATGAATAGCATAAACCAGTTCATAAACCGGATATTTACGTATTCACGTAAGTATACCTATACTAAACCATAAAATATGTTAAAGTTAGAAGTATGTAAGAAGAAAGCTAATGATAGTGTCTGTTATGCTGGGCTTTAATTAGTTTTTCTTATTTTCTGAATGAAATATAGTACATTCCTATGTAATTAAAAGAAATAAAGTCGTCGTGTTGTCGGTATAGCGCGTTTGACCGTAGAACTAGCTATATTACTAAAATAAACAAACATACCTTATCGAAAATTCTTCGCCAATACAAATCTGACCGCGACGGAGTCAGCGGCATTGAAACAGTCGTTTCCCTTTGTCCTGAAGGCATTTCCACTCAAAAAAACACACGTAACATATGAAAATGTAAAATTTATTATGATAAATGGAACATCATAACACAACAGTATACAAGGCACAGGGGCTATTGAGCATGATCGATTAGCTCTCGATGATATGTGATTAGATAAAGTTACTAAGAAAAGCTTAGTATTACGCGATAATCTTTAAATAAATTCGTTTTTATTTAGCTAAATAGAAACGACAACCACTACCGCAGTACCGTTAGTAACTGACTGACGGATCGAATGACATTGACATTTAAATTGGCTTGGCGTTTTCGTTCTAAATCATTGAAGTAATATTACATCGAGTAAGTTAAGTTCTAAGTTCTAGAAATTCAGTTGTAATTAACTACAAATTTTATTGAACAAATTAAACGGTTCGGGTCCCAATATAATATAACAAAAATATCTTTGAACTCTGCAGCCAATCTGCAGTTGGCAGCTCTGTGTATGATAAATTAAATCATTCATTCTTTATTATGCTGTGGAAAAACGTACTTATTCTTATCTATGGCAAAAACAACGTTGCCATGGTAATGACAATGGTCAAAACAAACAATTTTATCCAATTCAAGTAGATACCTACCAAGTTTTTGTAATTTTAAAAATATTTGCATGAACAGACTTGAACTTATAATTCGTACTAGAAAATGAATGATTTTAGTAGGTGTAACAAAGTTTCTGGAATATATTGGCTTAAAAAAGACTTGAGTGATCTGAAAATAACGTAAGTAGAGTAGAGTACAGCTGCATGACAAATCTCAAAATTTCATAGAATTGTCATGATTTTCATTGTTAACTATTTAAGTTAAATTAATCTACAGTATCAAGATCAAGCCTCAAGATGGAATCGTATCTCTACCCAAATTTGAAGAATATACAGAAGGATCTGATGCTTTAAATCTAGAAAATACAACAGAAGAATATTTGTTCAAATGGCAAGAAAAGGTGTTCAGCTGTTGGGAGATGCAGCGATACACAGACCATCACAATTGCATCACAGATACAGAATTAAATTATCACGAAACAATTAAAAATGTAGACTGTAAACCTAGTAAAATATTCAGTTACATCCACGAAGATTATTACTCTCCACTGCCGCTAAATAAAAAAAATAACAGCAGTGTTTTAAATTTAGAATCATGTTTCGAACAGCTATGTACTATAGATAATCACTTCGGGAAGGTCTTTGGTGGTAATACAATTTCTACAACTCATTTATTTAAGAGTGAAGAGAATGTTAATGATGACATTGAAGAGTGGAACGCTATGCATGTTGTGTTTGATAATTCTGACTATAATGAGTAAGTAATTTCTCCAGAGAATCATTCATCATTCTTCATTTATAAAGAGTCTATGATAGTTACTATGTGAAAGATGATAAAAGGAATTCCATTGCAACACAACATATCTGGTTAAAATGTGTAAACCCTGCCCACAGCATAAGTCAAATTAATTAATTAATTTATTTGGATCATCAAGATGATACTTTTGCATTATAGCAAATTTTCAAAGGCCAGTTGGCTAACAAGGTTAAGCATTGAATACCAGATCTAAGACAATAGAAAATTACACTGTCCGACATGATGTTGTATGCTGTAGTTAAAAGATATATCTGTACAATTTTGTTTTCTAAATATTTTCAGACACTCACAAGTAATCTTCAAACAAGAAGTTACATTACTATCACTTTATCACAACTTATCATATAACTACATGATCATCACACCGGATACCAATGACTTGGAACTAAACCCATACTCTGTGGAGACGCTATCCAGCATGCAGTGGGGATATCAGTATGCTGTTGAAATTGAATTCGACGATGCTGATTGTGAGGAAGAGTTAGAAATGTTGGTATGGATTTGTTTAATGTATAATAAATTATTTTACATTGTGGTTTTGTCAATTTTAAATGCCTTGGTGGAGTAAAACTGCGCAAGAAGTCCCAGATTTGATGTTTGGGTCGACGTCGAAAACAGTACGGTTTAGCATTGACTATTGGATCCTTTTTAGCTTTTCCAGGTTTTCACTTAATACATTATGAGTATGAGTTATTTAGATCATTTTTATATTAATACTCGAATATATTTACGAATTTCAGTTGAAAAAGTTACACAAAAGATGGGAGAGAAAACAAAAACTTTTATTGAACTTCTCCATGCCCCCACTTGGCAAGAAGCAGTACTATGTAACATTGGAGATATTGACTGCTACGGGATTTGATATGGACAATCTGTACATTGAGTTTGAGATCAAGGTAAATATTACGAAAATGACCACACAAGATAATTAATTTATTGTGAAAATTGTAAAATCTAAAAAATCGAAAAAATCTAATTGATCTAAAAAAGAAAACTTACCTATCAATATTCAAACTACAGCATCTGTTTATGAACTAGGTACAATATAGGCAGTATCGTTGACATAGTTGCAAAGATACATACATATATATCACGCCCATATATTCCCAACAGAGGGGTAGGCAGAGACCATTTCCTTCCACTTGCTACGATTCTGACATACATCTTTGGCTTCTTCAACATTCATCAGAATTTTCATGCATTCTCGCTGTGGTGAGGGTGTGAGGTGACTTTTGAATTTGTAATACATATCTGCTTCTGGGACTAAAAATTACCAGTACTAAAAATAAACATAAACCTAGTACAGTCGAGTTCATTAATATATTGGCACCATCAAAGATTCAAAATATTGTGAGCGTTGAAAAGCTCAATAAATACTATAGAACCTATGGATCAAATAATGTCCTCATGTGAATGGTTCAATAAAATATGCTGTACATTATGCAATAAGTTGTAGTCACCCTTTTCAACAAAAATATCTAATGATGGTGCCAATATACTAATGAACTCTACTGTACAAATAAATCCATTATAGTACTACTTACTACCCTCCTAATTTCTTTAATACCATGAGTTTTTTAATCATCATATCAGCTCAAAGACGTCCACTGCTGGACATAGACTTTTTTTGCTGATACTGCCACAGCGGGTGATTTCCCTCCTGTATCCCTGCAAATAACGGCCATCCGCAAACTTTACTAGGTCGTTGGTCTATCGGTGAGCGGCAGCCCCACGCTGCGCTTTCCGATACTTATATAAAAATTTATTACTTACCCTTTGAATGTTAGATAATAATATTACATATAATAAAATAACATTGTATTAGACAATAACTTGATATTTAAAGGATCAAAATCTAATTTCAGATACCAGAAGAAGTCCAATGCAAAGACGGTTTGCAAGGTCGCACGCACATAAGTGAAGCTATGACTGTTGAAGATGTAGAAGAGTGGAGCTTTGGACATGTTGTAGAGTTTACTGTAGAAACAGATACCGGATCAGGTGGGTACTTAGTACTTACGGTGATTTTGTTTTTATCGTGTGGCTATTTGCTATAGTGAGAGAAGGCCTATGATAATGTATATTGGGCGCAGGTATTTAGATTAGATGTTATCTATACTAATATTATAAAGAAGAAAGATTTGTAGTTTTGTGAGTAACGAATAACCAATTTCAAAAATTCTTTTACTGTAGAAAGCTACATTATCACTGAGTAACGTAGGCTATATAATACCACGCTACGGCCAATAGGAACTGAGCAGTGGCCAATAAAGAATGACAGGAGCAAAGCCCCGCGTGACTTTAAGTTGTATTTAATTGCAAAAGGTCAAAAAATGCAAAAAGATGATTGATTGGCTAAAGTCAAAAAACAAATCGCATGAAAGTTGTCTAAAATGTTGTTATTTGTGGATAATGACAGAACTGCAAAACTATAGATTTTTTACTAACAGTATGATATCAGTTTAGCAGAATTGGTAAGATGGAGCAAAGTAGGATGGGACAATTGCAGTGTTTATTTGTTAAAAAAACTGATGTGTGAATATTCCGTTTCCAGAACCATCTCCTCTCAAGTTGTTCTTTGAGGCGATATCCACCGACTGGTGGGGGCGCCACCGGACCGAAGGGTATTCTTACCTTCCGCTACCTCTGGAACCTGGCAGTTATAGCAAGGAGTTGTGTTGCAGAAGACCTGAAGAGTTAGATTCAATGCAGGCTAATAGCAGACGATTCTTCTTAGGAGGATGCCATCTGATCAAGGATTTGAATGTGCTGGTTGAACCACAGATAAAAGTAAGTTTTGCCACATATGTCAAAAATTTTACTCCGAATTAATACCAGTGATGTGCCGGATATCCGTATCAGTAACCGCGGATATCCGAGGGAAAGGAAAGATCCGGGTCTGTATCCGTTTCCTTTTAGGCGGATCTTTTACGGATCTTTTGCCTTATTAATTTTCTGACTCTCACTTTACTCTATAAGTCTTTTTTTTTATCTCTTGACTGTTAAAATTTGTCATAGTCCTCTGTAATTTTTTTTTCATATTAAAACATGGGTTTCAACCCAGCAAACGTTATCCTCCAACAGCGCCACCTATTGCCTGAATATCTATAGTAATCTATGTTTGAAGTTGGAATTAGTTGCAGCTTAAAAGTTATAGTAGGTACCTTTAGTTATTATATTATCTTTTAACCTTGTATTTTTGTTTCAAATTATTAGATTATGTTTTTATCTATTATTTTCAGGACGCAAACTTCACATACATCACAACCGGCACTATAAGCGTCCGTTGGCACATAATTTCACAAACACAGATCGGTAATGTGAGTGGTGTAGTCTCACCATCTACTTGTGTGGTTAGTACGGCGTCAGCACTACTGCGCGGGGCCGAGGCTGCGATACACAAGTATAAGAAGGCAAGAGCCAGGCTTGCTGCAGCCACGAGACAGTTTGAAGACCAGGGTTCTCCTACTGGTGAAGGTTAACTGTGTAGGGTTTCTTAAGGGTCGGCAACAGTTGGCGTGTTGCTGGCGTCCATAGGCGACGGTAACACCATCGTGGTATAAAAAAAAATATGGTGAAGAATTGGTGTTTCGGTGATGCAGCGGGTAGTGTATACGACTGCTGCGCAAAAGGTATTGGCTTCGATTCCCGTTCGGGAAAAAACGGTATGGAAATATGCCCGTTTAATGACGCTTCCAATTATATGGGACAACTCAGCCTTCGGGGAATAACGCGATGAGTGGACATATTATGGGCAAATTCCAGTAAGGAGATTATGATTCTTCGATTCTTGGTCTGTTTCATCCAGTCTCCGATGATTTCTTTGATTTTACTATAAGCCCTTCAGGATGGCAGACTGGATAGGATTTATAACAAATTAAAATCAAAACAAAGCTGAGAATTTTGGAAGAAGAAGTCAATTTTATTTTGAAGTCTTCAATTGGATGTGATAGTACAGGGGCCTGATCTTGCTAAATTACACATGTCAATAGCAGACCGATGGACTAATATCGACCAATCCTAGGCCAGCAATATGGCGTGATCGACTTAGTAAGCCAATCACAGCTGTCGAATGAGACCATCGGCTTACCATTGTGTTACCAGGATCGGGCACCTGGAGAGGTGTTATAAAGTAACAAAGATGCTATTTATACATATATTTTGTTTATTTTTATTTCACTAAGTTTCAAACGCCACGTTAAATATTATTATACAAACAAGACACTTTCTAGAGGTAGTTTTATTTCAATTAACATTTTAAGAAGGCGGTCACTGACAGTAGATCTTTAACTTATTTTAATATAAAATAACACAAACCAAAGTACAATGAAAATAAGACGCCACCTAAAGACTAATTCTAGAAAAAGAGGACTACGAGAAAACATACGCATTTGTTATAACTTCTACAACATGTTCGAACATACCTTATTGCTAGCGTTTTAACGAATACTGTCCTGTCATATTATTATGTTAACCTATATTGATTGTTCAGTGATATATAATAAATAAAAATAATACTTTCTTATAGCTAAACCGCATAACCAAGTCGTCGTCTGCGGGGTACAAGCCGTACAAGGGTGCGGAGGTAGGGCGAGAACGGAGGGTGAGGTGCGGGCGGCAGGCACAGTAGTACCACCATACGAGCGCCCGCCACCCGCACCTCACGCGGTCCCCGTAATCGGCTACCTCCCCCCCTCGCAGACGTGTGTCAGCTCGATGTAGCCTGTCGTTACCGCCATTCTAATATGTTAAGTAACTCGGAACAGGTACACACACATGGCTGCATGTGCAGCTGCACGTACGCGGTCGAAGATGAAATAAGCGAAAACCGAGGCGCCCGTACAGACCGCGACAGGCCTGCCCGTGCGCCTCGACGCGCCGCGCCGCGGAAATTACCGACTCGCGACGGACAGGACGGGTGACGACACGCGACCGGTCCCACGGCGCGTTGGCTTGTCCTGGCGCGGCTGGGCTTGTCATAAAACGGGCCGTGGGACCCGAGCCTTACAGAAACGGTTTACAAAGCTTATACGGGGACATAACAATTTTAGATGAAACCTTTGTGAAGAGAAAATAAATGATTTTTATTATTATTATATTATTATTATTATATTAACAATTTTAGATAGGTTTTATTGTTCACATCATATAATTCTGCATAATGACCTTGACCTTACACTTAAAAAGATTTTATTTATATAGGATAGCGATGCCAGAATTAGGTTATTTATTATTATTAGGTAATTACTACTTACCTTAAAAACCCGGCCCAGTGTATAACTTGAAGGGTGGTTAACTTAAAAATGTATTTATAATATACAATTTATTTTTCATGAATTTCCGTTCTTTTATCAATATAAATAAGTTTTGTGCATAGGAACATATATATTACTGTAGAAATGAGCTCTCATACAAAAAGAAAACCAAATAATGACACCGTTATACTCGCTTAAATACCTGTCCGACCAGAAAAAGATTCACATGTATCGCAATGCTACATAAAAAGTTTTATTAAAATATATATTTTACTTAATAATAGATAGCATTATTATGCACTTTGCCTTGTTTAGATGTTTGCGCGGCTAAGGTGTAACGGGTGTAATCGGTCATGTGAGTTACATAAGTTTTTTCCATCCAGTTGTCATTAGAAAAATAATACTTATCTGCATTATTTTCGTCCTGATCGAATGAAATCTCTTAGTTGTTCGGTAACGGTAGCAACTTGCCTAGCTCGGCGTGTCCTGGCCTCTCTAGCTCGCATGAGGGAGTTGCTACGGGCACTGGCGAGTGCGGCTCGGGCCGCGTGGTGGGCCCGCCAGGCCGTCTCCATAGCTGTCACCTCTTGTTTGATGATCCGACTCCCCCACGATGATAAAGCATTGTTTATGGCTACTCGCTGTCAAATATAAACATTTTTATTAATTAATTTTCTTGTTGCTTGTTGTGTCAGTGTTTTCGTTAAATTTCAAGATTATTAAAAGCTAAAATTATGTTTAAAAAATATATTAAAAAATTATTATGCAGAGGTACTGAGGTAAACCAACCCGCATTGGGGCAGCGTGTGTGGATTATGGCCTAACCCTCTCAGCTCTCTAGATAGAGGAGAGGAGACCCGAGCCCAGCAGCGGGACATTAATGGGTTGCTGGCACACTGAGGTAAAATAGCATAACAAGAGATTGGCGCACACACGCGCCTCTATATTATTTAAAATCTATGGCGCACCGGCATACGGCAGCGTGTTGATAGTTCGCCATTGCTATTAGATAAATACCTGTATCCTGAGCAATTTTACAAAGATTGAATGTGTTTCCGTGTAGTGAGGGATTAAGAATACATAATGTCACTACCCCATGTCAACCCGTGGGTGTCGTAAAAGGCGAATAAGGGAGTAGCCTTACGCAGACAAGAGCACTGCGAGAAAAAGAAAAATTCGAAACAATTTAAACCCTATACAAACCCGTCTGGGTCGAAATGATGATGCTGAAACGTGTATTTTAGGAGCTAAAAAGAAGGCTTTGTGGCTCCAAATATTTATATCCTACCTGAGAAGCATCTTTCAATATAGCTTTTCTCCTCTTGCCCGCATCGTCAGCTTTCCTCTCGGCATCTGTCAGCTGCACTTGTTTCCGTAACAGCTCCGCTTGGTCATGACGAATGCGTCGGTCTGCGGCCAACAACGCACGGGCATGTCCTTCTAACGCCTTGTCTTCTATGTTATGTGCCTGCAACATTTTAATGGGTGGCAATATTTTCTTTGACAAAATTGCTGCTTATAGGAACTTCTTTCTACCTAACTACTCTAACCTAACCTACAGCCATTTTGTAAAAGAACGTATTGTTCTTTTCTTACACTAGCCCAGTGTTTATGCTCTCCCAGTTAGATCTGGAGACCACGTAATAATTACTCACTAGCGTAGCGTGAGTAGTTCAGTAGTTAGGTAGGTGATATAGTAGTAATTAAGTCGTAGTATTGTTATGGACTTATGGTTGACTAGTCGACCACATATTTACTTTACCACTTTTAACAAATTAAAATTCAATAAGACTCATGATTAATGTTCACGTCACGGCATTAATGACAACTGTCACTGTACTGATGTCACTTGCAAGCAAAAATAGACATGATTGTTTTGTGATATTCAAACGACATTTACTCTAAGGGTAAAGCAATTTTATTGTTGACTATACCTAGCATTCAACAGGATAAAGATATATTCCCAGTTGAGGCTCTAGAACACTTTTTGGCTTTGTTACAAAAAAGGGGAGTTTTTTTTTCTATTACCTATTTTAAAGTAAAATAAGTATTAAGTACCAACCTAAGTTTAAGACATCAACATTTTGGGAGGGCACATGTTTTTCAAAAATCGTTTATGTTCAACGACAATCAAATATATTTCTTTGCGAAAGTGGCGAAACTTGAAGTAAAAAGTGTACCTTGACGTCATAAACCCACGCGAGCATATCGGCCGTTTTTTGCTCCTTATCATTGATACTGTCTATGAGCTGCCGTCTCCTCTGCTTGTCCTCGAACGACATCCGAGACTGTCTAAAATCTTGCCACATTTGGTCTTCACGACGCTTTCTTGTGATGTATCTCTTGTATTCCTTGTTGATTTTGGCTTCCGCCTGAAACAGCAAAGGCACAATGTAAGCAAGGGTCTTATGATCGTCTGCCAAGTCGGGCAATAAAAAAACAGGTCAAGTGCGAGTCAGACCCGCGCGTTGGGGGTTCTGTACTATCAGGTATTATGGCAAAGTATTATCAAATGCGCTTGGACTTTTTTGGTAATTACTTTCAGTGTGCCCTGGTGCCATGCACTATAAGGTACACAGAGCATGCGTTGGAAAATATATTAAGTGATGTCTTACGATTTCTCGTTCTTCTTTTTCCTTTTGCCACATTCGCCTGAACTGATCAGCAAGCTCTTCCCTTTCAGCATCCTCTTCCTTCTTCTTGACTAATGCTCCTAATAATCGCCACTCCCTGTCAGGAATGATGTCTACAAGGTCCTTCCCACTACCGTCATAATCCAGAATTCTGAGCACTTGTGATACTGATGAAACGGGTGTGTGTCCTGAGACCAACAAAATATAGGTATCTTGTATTTATGTGCTTTTCCTAACTCGTTTAGGTATTACTTATCTATTCAATGTCAGCTATTTACGAAAGCAAAAACTAGTTTGGAGAAAATTGCGCACACGCACAGCATAGTTAAAAACGGTATTAAGCGTTCCGTAAACATCTCTATGCTTTTTACTGAGTTTCTTAGAATTCCTATAAAATTACTTCTTATATATCCTATATAATTCTTAGAAAACCAATTAAAATTGTAACAACTATGGCGATTGAAAAGAGTGGCCTGAGTTTCTTGCCAAGTTCTTCTCAGAGCTCAACCTTGTCAGTGAACTGGCCGTAGGCAAATTTACTGACACTTTTTCTGGCTTTGTATGACGTTCATAAGTATCATGTATGTGATCCAAATGAAATAAAAAGATTTGACTTTGACTTTGTTGTGTTAACGGAAACGGAACTTCTTGAGTAAGTAGCTAGGTACTAAGTTATAGTGTTAGAGCATTAAATATTTAATATCAGGAAGTTGCTAAGCTAACAGTTCTTGTAGACCAAATTAATAATCACGGTGTCGAGTTAAAATTAAATAGCCGCCATTTTATTTCGTCAACAGCGCCTTTTCAAATTTGATTTGCAATAATTTACATTGCTTCATTGTATGGTAACTAATTGTAGGCGCTTAATAATAAAAATACCTCAATATTATACTGGTTGATGCTTATCATGATCATCATCATCTCAGCTCTCTAGTTAGAGGAGAGGAGACCCGAGCCCAGCAGTGGGACTTAATGAGTTGCTGATGATTATACATCGAAATTTCGTTCAGGTAAAAAAATTTAGTTCTTATATAAATGCTAAACAAGTAATGGAAAAATTGAAAGCCACAACGGGACTTGAACCCGCGACCCTGGTATTCCGTGTTCAGTGCTCTTCCAATTGAAAAAATGTTAAACCAAAGCAAAGAAAATTGCTTAATATTTAATGTAAGTAAATGGCAAGTAGGTAATTAAACAATACAGGAACTTAAGCATAAATTTAGCATGAAATTTATAACTACTGTTATGCATTAGTATATAGCAAGCAGCTTCTTATAAATGTACATAAGTTTTCATTTTTGAAGTAAACTGATCTCAGTAGTCCGATGGATTTTGGCATTTGTCCCAAGAGGTGTCCATTCGGATTCTCTCGTTGATCGAAAGCACCAAATATCGATACCTACCTACTTTTTTATAAAGTTTTACTTTTTTATTAAGTTTAAAAAAAAAAAATTATAAAGACCTATTGAGCAAGCAAGGTTCAGGGCCCGATTTAGAGGGTGGCAAACCCAGGCATATATGCTCAAAGCGGCAAAAATGACGAGCTTTAAAATCTGCTCATGACTTTCATTCTTTATAAAGGGTGGGAAATATTAAAGCTAGTCTTATGGTATTTTAACAAAGACGTAGGTGTACTCACCAATTGGCGACGCCGATGAAGCATATTTTTTCCTTGGCGATGGACACGCGGAGAGCCGCGGCGACTCTGTTATTATTTTATAACAAAACACCATTATATTCACTTCCTTGTATTACAATTGTGGGAATAGTTTTATTGGTAACTGTTATACAAATAATGCTATTCATAATAATTAAAACAACATTGTAAATTATAACTTTATGTCATTTTGTTGAAATGTGATCTGGTAACTTTTTAAGGTGTCTGTTTTCGTCGTAAACAGATTTATGTGGCTGTGTGTTTTATGTTTCTACCCTATTTCTGAGTCTTATGGACATTTTTATTTGGAAATCATTACTTTTAAGTAAAATCCTAGATTTTTAGTGTAGATTAAAAATAGTATTTTATTAAGCTTCGAATGAAGCCCATATCTCGATTATGTTATGAGAAGAACTAATCAATAAGATAAAATCATGCTTTGTAAGATAAAAAGACACAAACAATAAAAAAAATCAGGCTATTTTATTGTTAATTTTTAACATGTTCAAGCTAAGTACTTAGTGAACCAAACGAAGCGGGGCTACTCAATCAATTACCAAAATAACTTATACCAAAACACAACATTAATTGTAATTACATATAAAAAAAAATATTATAAAATAAATAAACAAATTAATGGGTTAAATCAATTCACTCGCACTTATGTTTGGTTTAATTAATCAATTTTTATAACGAGAGTTAACTGCTAAAATAATCTCTCACAATACAAACAGAACGCCAGATAGAACACAAAATTAACACATATAGTTCACATTCACACACAACACAAATAATATAATAAAAATAATAATTTATTTAGCCCCTATCACATTGTAACAATCTTAAAGATTGACTAAATCAACTTTCGTTCAATCGTTGCTACGTTTGTATCGATTTAACTTGTAGTTATTGTCGAGGTTAGGTTATATACTTATAGACAAAGTATGTAGTTATATCTATCAACATAATTTCAATCCATGAACGCTGGGCACGGGTGACGGGTCTCCTCCAAATATTGTGAAGGGAATTTAGCCTACTATACCACGCTAGTCAGACGGGTTGGTACAGTGTTTGTTTCAAATTTTCCTTTTCTCACAGTGCTTTAGACGCCTTTTATGACATCCACTTACTTTTTTATTAACAACAGTCTCTACAAGTTCATCGAAGTAGAAACATGCAATTCTTTTTGTATTGCTATGTGATTTTTTCTCTGACTATCGTTTCTTTGTGTCTCGTGTACCTATTTATGTTCTAACATGCAGTATATTTCATTTTATAATATGTTATAATTTTTTTTTATTATAACATATTTAATTTTTTTATTATTTAAATAGACTAAACTGTAAGAAAAAAATATAAAAAAAAATACGACTGTCATGTAACAAAAAGAACTAAAAGACAAAAACAATATGTTTTTATTTACCTGCATTCCTAAAGTAAAATTTTCATCGCAGTCGGCGTCTACTTCCGCTTAATGGAATTTTAACTTATATATTATGTCCCCCGACTGCATATATACATACCTACATGAAGCATAACACTCTTTATTTTGGGTTTTAAAATGCTAACACCAGATTTCACCAAAATTCAACGGTTCAGTGGCTGATCACCTCTTGTTCCCAGTCACCCTGCGCCGACATTATTATCACAGTAATTTATCTAACCTCACTAATTAAATTCCTGAACTACGTGATGTAAGTATTACAAACCTATTTGCCTTGGTGCTAATGATGTACTTTTTGACCTCAATAAACTATTATTACAAAAATAATTATACATACAACATACGTACTTACTCGTAAGATTTTTCTTAGAGAAATTAAGGTTCTTAATTACGGCAATAATTACTAACCAAGGGATGGTAATAATTGGACGAAATTTGCCTTGTACCATTGCGTAAATATTAACACAATGTAATGAAATATACAAACACAATACGTTCGTGTTTTGTAACTGAGTTTTAGGAATTTCTTTAGGTCACCTTGAAGACGAGAAGGTAAGGTAGAATCCACACTTACTGCCGAACTTAGAGACGTCAATTAGTAGAAATCTTTCATTAACACATTTTGTTAATCGTCTATAGACATATCGACTTAAGCGTCTCTGAGTACGGCTGTTAGCGAAATAGGCAAAGAAGCGAAATTGGTGTGGCCAATGTCCAGCAATAGACGTCATTGGGCTGATATGATGAAGTGAACAGTTGATTCAAACTACCTAAGGTTTTCCACGTGTTTTTCTTTTTATTTTGAAGGATTAAAATTAGATAGCTGTCTGACCTAAGTTGAGCACAAGAGTTCTTCAGGCCGAAATGAAATCAAAATAATCTTCTATCAGTCCATTTATAGTAGTCTATTTATAGTAAAAATGTCCCAACGGCACTGTTAGTAAATTGTCAGTATATGCTCTAGTGACGAATTAAGAATACATATTGTCACTACCCTATCTCATAGATGTCTTAAGAGGCGACAAAGGGACCTTATGCAGACAAGACAAGAGCACTGTGAGACATAGGAGAGAGGCCAGCGTGCTATAGTAGCAGTGCTGCAGTGAGACGTTTGTAATGTTTGATGATGTTCTTCTATGTGAACAACACCTAACAAACAACAAATTAAAAACCATTTTTCGCGCGTGTAACTGGAAGTGGATTACAATTTTAGCCGCAATTTATTTAGTTAAGTGGTTTAGCGACTTCCTCGCGATTTCCTTGATCGTGTGGCACGTCCTCGAACAAAATGCTCACGTCACATTCTTTTAGGTACATGAGTGCTCACACACTTGGTTAATGTAAACACATTAACTAAGACATTAGCTCTATTGTCGGGAGTTTGTGGCTCATTTACGATATTACGTTGAGCATTCTACTCGTATGTTCCTGTCGACATGCGTCTTAATTGGCATTCGTTGTGTATTACAAAATTATGCTGGTTTATGTTTTTTAATTTGACTCACTTTTGTAGTGGGTATTCAGTACGTTAGGGCTGTTAATTATTTCTGGTGTGCAATTAGTAGACTAATATTATGACAATAGGCTAGCCTATCCTTACATTATTCGGACCTAAGGCTGGTATTTCTCTTATTAAATACGTTTGTCCAATGTACATTTGATCAAAGAAATTGGACGACTTCAATGATGATTCAGGAATAGTTTTCCCTGAAAAAAATTTGATCAAATATTGGAAGCATGGATTGGAGCAAATTTGGACAAAGATATTTGTTAATTGTTTGTGATACACGTCTGCCTGCCTCTTGGTGATGGTATGTTTATATGTGATTTATGATTAGGTAGGTTGTTGAGATAAATAAAAATATAATAAATATTATGTCATTAACTTAGGAACTGCAGAAGGACCTACGCACGATGCAGCAAATCAATGACGAGTGGAGACCGTGACTCAGTAAGCGTAGAAAAGGACACCTTTCAGCTAGATGGTCCGACGACCTTAAAAAGGTCGCTGAGTCTGACTGGATGCGGAAGGCGGAGGACAGAGTGTTATGGCGTGTGTTAGGAGAGACCTATGTCCAGCTGTTGACTGCCGGTCTCGAATGACTTTTATTATTGGTGCAGTCTTTTATTAGACTTACCTCTACCTGTTGAATCTCTTGGTCGGTAGACCGGAATAAGTATATTCCAGATGCCTTTGGTGTGAAAATCCAATTATGTACTTCACTGATAAATTTACAGTCTTGTCCACGAATATATCTCTAACCGAAATATCGCGAAATCAAAGGTCTTTTGTTGTGTAATGATAAAAATAATCAATATTTCAAATAGTGTTCGTCCTAATACTATACCTAAATACTTAAGTATGACTCCACTTTTTGTTGCCCATACATGACGACACAATGTAACGATAAGATAACATAAACGTACCTACCTACTATTTATTTTGATTGTTATAAACGCCTCAATGAACTTGTAAACTCGAAAATGAATATGAATAATATTTACTTAGAATAAAACATAAATATGCTATGAAAATTAGTTAAATAAAAATAAGTTTTGTATTTGCGCATATTCTGCACAGGTTATCAAATAAATTTATTAGCAGAACACACAAAACACGAGAGAATATTATCAGTTGTTATCAACATAGAAAGATATCGATGATAACCGGCAGTCGAAAACACACCGCGGGCCGGTGTCGACGTCCACGTCATGGACAAAGATAAGAAACCTATTGTTAGAAGGCCTGATGTCTTGAGGAAACTTAATGCTGATAATTTGTACATGATAGAACGAGGTCTACTCGGCGATTTACCAAAAAAGCTTAGACCACCACCGCTAGTACCTTCAAGAGCTCAGTGCACCGATCTGGACATTCCACGACCATCAGGAATTTTATCAGCATGTTTACCAGTAATCCCCGACTCCCCGGTCTCGGAGAGAGTATCATCGTCCGACGAAGAAAGTGCCTCGCCACTTAAAAAGAGCTTTAGCTTCCGAGATAGACTGTCAAGGATCAGTTTCTTAGGAAAAAGTAAGGACAAGCCGAAATGGAAGACCATAGTGGAGGACGAGAGGAACGAAGATGCGAAATTGAATGTTGAAGCTAAGAAAGCTCACCGCACAGACAGTAAAGCTGAACATGATTATAGAAGCAACAAACGTTTTTGGTTTTTTAGAAACAAAGACATTGAAAAACGGGCCAAGCAGCATTCTCCAATCTACAAAAGAAGTAAAAGTTTTGAATTTCTTCCTAGAAGTATAGAAGAGGAAGATGAGCAGTTATCACCCAGAATAAAGAGAAACAGTAATTCTTTTATTGGCA
Source organism: Laspeyria flexula (assembly GCA_905147015.1). NCBI lineage: Eukaryota > Metazoa > Arthropoda > Insecta > Lepidoptera > Erebidae > Laspeyria > Laspeyria flexula. The sequence goes on along the minus strand of LR989969.1, from coordinate 6,388,377 downwards.
GTGTCGAATCAATGGGTGAGGCTTGGACTTCCAACGACAGTCTCGAATACATAGCTAACGTTTACCGCGACAACAATGAAGGAGTTTGTTTGAAAAGTTTCAGAGAAATACCTTGTGATCTTTCATACAAATCATCACAAAATTCAACTCGGTCGACGTGGACATCTTCTACATGGACAGGTTCTAGTGGCAATCCTGAAAATCTGCTGAAGACAGAGTCGGTGCAAAATGTGTTCGAAGAGTTTAATAAGGCAGTGGAATTGTTTAGTGAGACTTACTTGAGTGATTGCGAGCCTTACACCAAGTCTAAGCAGTTGACGTTAAACGTAAAGCAAAAGCGAAAGAGTTCGTCATTCTCGAATTTGCCATCACCAAAAATTGTGCAAGTGAATAAAGTTAGTGAGGTGAGTGAGGATTTTAAGAAAGAGTTGTCTAAAGTTTTGAGTGTAAAACGGGCTATGAGGATAGGCAGACGTGGTTCTGTCACGGACTGGTTTGTGTTGGAGGAGAGAGCTGACGAGCCGAACCGGTACAAGAGGGGGCAGAAGAAGACTGTCAACAGAGTCAGACGAATAAGTTCCACCAAATATGTGAGTCAATATTTTTGTATTTTCACGTTGAAAATGACTAAGTACTTACTTTATAAATATATGCACGATTTGTGCGGAATAATTAGGCTGACATTATCTGCTTTTCATATACTCGTATGTACGATAATATTTATGTTTTTATGTACCTACATATTGATAAGTATTTCATGAATCGATGATTTAGAAACATGCGAATGTAAAGGGGCCAAAAACAAGCTTTTATTTTTTAAATTTACGTTAAGGGATCCATAATTATGATCTAAACCCTCCCGATATTATTGATTTTTAATTCTAAATTGATGACATACTTACAAAATTAATGTGAAATGTTGAGCTTTCGAAAATAGTTATTTGACGATCTTAGTTTCGTTGATATGTTGGATGACGTATTATTATGTGCTGAAAACATTTATTTTTAAACGACTTCAAAAAAGGAGGAGGTTATATGTTCGACTGTATGTATTTTTTTTTTTTTTTATGTATGTTCAACGATTACTCGGAGATGCCTGAACCGATTTAAAAAATTCTTTTTTTGTTTGAAAGGGTATACTTCCGAATTGGTCCCCTATTCATCACGTCAAGTTCTGATGATGGAATCTCAGGGAAATCGAAGGCAACCCTCAAATTTTATAGGCACATGTTACGTTTTTCATATATTTTTTAAAGTTATTCAAGTATTTACGTCTGATAGTCAACATCTCATGTTGATGAGCTGGTGATGGAAGGTATAACTCCTTAACTGTTAGGAGTTGGAGGATAATTCTTTCGACATTATAGGTTCTTATAAACCAATAGTTGTATTCTTGTAGGTTATTTAGGTGAGCTGATACTGGAAGGTATAACTCCTTAACTATTAGGAGTTGGAGGATAATTCTTTCAATATTATAGGTACTTATAAACCTATAGTTGTATTCTTGTAGGTTATTCAGGTGAACTGTCAGTGGAAGGTATAACTCCTTGAGTCTTAGGAGTTGGAGGATAATTCTTTCGACATTATAGGTACTTATAAACCTATAGTTGTATTCTTGTAGGTTATTCAGGTGAGCTGTCACTGGAAGGTATAACTCCTTAACTTTTAGGAGTTGGAGGATAATTCTTTCCACATTATAAGTACTTATAAACCTATAGTTGTATTCTTGTATGTTATTTAGGTGAGCTGTCACTGGAAGGGAAACTTCTTAATGTTTAGGAGTTAGAAGATGATTTTTTTAAATATCACATCCATGTATAAACCTTAAGTTGTGTTATTTCAAGTGTCTGAGATGAGAGCTCTTGATGGAAGATAAAGTTGTATAATTCAAAGGAATTCTTAGATGATATTTGAAGTTTTCGATAATATATAGTATCTAACCTGCATTGTATACCTATACTTGTTACCTGTCGCATTTAATAGGAAAAAAGAAAGACATAAAAAGCTGAGAGTTTTGAGATTCCTCTATTCTACAATCAGGTTGTGTTGTTAAAATATTTAAATAGACGTTCCCTTCTATCGAAGATTCTTTATTTCGGTTTTCCGTCTTAGTTTGCCAGCCAGTATTATTAAATCTGCTAGATAAAAAGTACACTAAAAATGGACAAATAAACTATTTTTAACAAAAATATATTAAAACGACTTCAAATCAGTACTAAAAAGCGAAAAATAAACTGAATTAGATATTTAATTCCAAGCTAAAAAATACCTACCTACCTGTTTAAAGTATAATACTCTATTACTAATCTGTTTGAAGTCGGTGCCAGCCTAATGAGGTTGTATCACTCAGTTTGAGCCGTCCACTAGGTACACGCCAGTGCGAGGTGGTGTGAAGTAGCGAGCGGTAACAGATGTACGTACTAAGTAGTACGTAGCTTAACAAACTCTTTAGGCTTGGCACCGACTTCAAACAGATTAGTAATAGAGTATTATACTTTAAACAGGTAGGTAGGTATTTTTTAGCTTGGAATTAAATATCTAATTCAGTTTATTTTTCGCTTTTTAGTACTGATTTGAAGTCGTTTTAATATATTTTTGTTAAAAATAGTTTATGGTACTTAGCATTGTATCGGTTGATTAAATTTATTAAATATTTTACGTGAACTATTTTTATTTTTACCGCCTTGAAAAAAGGAGTAGAGTATTATTATTTGGTGTGTACCATAATAAAAATTTCTAAAGCAATATATTTAGGTAACATCGAAAAAGTAATATAATCGTGTCTTCTGTGGAATATTTTAACGCTAAATGACGATAAGTAGGCAAAAACCCCATTTCCTCGTTCTAAATACGTACACACTGCTAATCGAAGTGTGAACTGTGGCCTATTTGAGCAATTAGATTAATTCACGTCTTATCGACGGCGACGGCTCGGTGATAACGAGAGTGTGTGAGGTAGGACGATAACTAATCGGTAATACATAAACTAGTTAAACTACATTTACTGAGGCAGTATTTATTGATACGTTGATATGTTGGTTGGTCTGTGATGTAAGACCAGATTGAACCATAGATTAAGCACCATATATAATAATATTCATTTATTTCGGACAACATCCATATGCTTAGTATAACACAACTTTCTTATATTATTATCTAATGTTAGTATATAATATTACAAGGAACTTTATAGGGAGACTATTATCTAATGTTAGTGTATATTATTACAAGGAACATTTATAGGGAGACTAGATTGGCAGCAGGTTGTTGGGCACTCACCCACTTTCCCCACATAGGGCTACAATTAAAACCCTCTGCTATCACAATCAGAAGACTATTGGAGCTGTCCCTCACCCTGCGCATCAAGGATCATATATGACCACAGACTTACATTGGTCAGTTTCTGTTTTGTTTGTTCTCTCTGTCTACTACTTAAAAATTCATTTTGTTTTCTCTTCTTCTTTAGACTGTTATGTTTTTTTTTTATTTTTAGGTTATTAGTTTAATTACGAGTAATATAGTTTAGTTTACTGGTGGCGGGATTTTTTTTCATTTTAAACTGTTATTTATTGTCTTAAAAAATGTTTTTCTTTCTTTCTTTCTTTTCTACGTTGACAATTGTGTGGAAGGTTAGGTTCGCTAGAAAGGTTTCGGTATTCATATAAGAAGATTAATTTTTAACACTAGCACTATTTTTTCTTTCTTCTTTTTGGTTTTGTATTTTCATTTTCAATTGCAAATAAACAACATAAATATTCAAAGAGATTGGAAAACGTAGGAGAAAATGGTTATTAAACTGTTGTCTTTGCATATATATAGATTGTTACAATATCTATTATAAACTAGCTGACTTCCTGTTGTATTGCGTGTTTTACTGATAAGAGAGACAAGTTGGTCAATATCAGAGTTAAACCAGTTGAAGTGTTATGTAAATTTGTGGGCGTTGTCGTTGCCAAGCTCAAGGCCGATTTATATGTCGATTATTATGACCAGCTGCAAGGTCGCACTTCTGAACGATGTCATTTCAGCCATTGTAAACATTTCAAGCGGAAAATCACTAACTATGGGGTATTGAGTAGAAGTAATCTCAAAAACGAGAATTATTTTGTATCTATAGTATACCGGTTACCGCTTACTTTTTTACATCCGTCGTGGTATAAAAAAAGTAATCCATAGTCCAATTGTGGAAAAAGTAATATTTTAAGGAACATTTTACTGAAAATATCATTTCAAATTAACCAGTGCAAATCTTTCCTGGACACCATCAAAGTGAAAAAGGGACCTAGACCTGAATTCTAAATTTGATTCTGAACTATCAGAAAAGTTCAGTCCTGAAACGCCAGTTTATTTACAGGTAGTGTCGGACAACGCTAATCGTTCAGAAATTCGTCACAATTAAGGAGGGCGTTGCCGTGCTTATTAGTTCATCTTTATGAAAAAAAATTGGCAATAAAACCTACTATCTCAATACAACATTACAATATTATATTAAGATTTTTCTGCGAAATGTCGACATGAATAACTACAGATATTGAATAGATAAAATATATATCGATACGTGCAGATAGGCGAGATATCATCCATTTATCTTCTTGTATAATTCTCGATATGAAACATCGAATGATTGCACGATTTCAATATTCTATTTGGCAGTTAAACGTACATTTAAAAGAAAACAGACATAAGAACAAACTCCGTGATTTGCAACTCATAGAGTTGCATTCATTGTCAACTTATGTACGGGTATTATGGTCTTCAAGTACATAATCTGTTCCTGGAACAGCATTGCGGAGTTTAAGGCACATTCCAGATTAAAAAAAAATCATTTTCAATATTTACATAAGATATAAAACCTATTTAATTTATTTATTTCAATACATAACAATTAAAAAAAATACTTAATTTAAATCTATACCTACTAATTTTATAAAGTTAAAGAGTTTGGTTGCACTCTAGGATCTCAGGAACCAATTTGAAAAATTACTTAAGTGTTGGATAATTTATCGAGGAAGGTTATAGCTATATAACATCCCCGCTACGGCCAATAGGACCTGAGCATTGGCCAAATAAAGAACGGAAACGAAGCCCCGTGCGAATATCTACCGCATAATGCGCTTAAACCATAAAAAATACTATGCTGTCAAAGCACTGTTCATCATGCAACTTTTTCATGAACATTTTACTGCTACTTACTACATTTTATATTATGTATGTATACAGTGCTAGTTCATTCTAGCTACAAGCTACACGTACAACAATCATCATCAGCCCAATGACGTCCACTGCTGAACATACAACAATACCAAAATACAATTTAAATAACATAACAACACACTTTCACAACAGATCGAAATGTTCGTCAAATCTCTGTCATTATGGTCACCTATTTAGTCTGACATTTATTGGCCCGGCCGGAGTGGCAATTGTGTTGGGTCGTGGGATCAAACAGTGGCATTTGACTTCGTTCTAGTCCGGTTAGAGTAGGGATACTGTGCGATAGTTTTAGAAAGCAGGATATATCCCGTCCCTAGAGCAATTACATGCCACGCATGTTTAATTATCGATTTCCTGCGCCGTGAAATGGTAGCAAACATTATTGTAATGATTTGAGGAGTTTACAGGTTTTTATAATTAAACTAGCTATTGCTCTACTTTGTTTATCGTGGAATTCAGCTCTGTGAAGATAGCAACTTTTCCTCCGTACATTAGTCTTTTGGCGTTTTTCAAAGCAATATTTTTACAATTTTACTAATAACAAGACCTTCATCAAGCTTCGGCGTTTAAAAAAATAATTGAGCAAATTGTTCTAACCTTTCTTGAGTTTTGCGCTTAGCAACACATTTATTCATTCAATGAGTATTTTTGGAACTTAAATTGTATATTTACAAAACACTGAATTTCTTTTATTTCTTTCCAATTCTTTCACTTCCAAGGGTTCCAAGACAGATTAGGCATTCACTGAGACTCCCCCGTGTCATAGCTTTGTGTTGGCAAGGGTCATCGCTGTTTATCCTGGTTAACAGGAGTTGAGTTGAAGTAGGAGTTTTTTAAGTTATGTTTTTACAAAATTAAAACCATATTTATTCATAGACTAATGGCTGCATAGCAATGTGTAAAGTGATTCAACCACAGATCCTTACTTTTTACTTTCTGTTTAATATTTAGTTTGTAAACATTCATTATAATTCGTTAATCTAACGGTGTAGTGCTCTGCTGCATCACTTTACACGCTACCCAAATTGTAAATTACAAAAGATTGTAACTATCCATTTTTTTAAAAAGAGTGGCGTGAGTTTCTTGCCAGTTCTTCTCATAGCTCCACCCCGTCAGCGAACTGGTCGTAGGCAAATTTGCTGACACTACTTTTCGGATAACCTGTTACATTCTTGTGACTTTCATAAGTGTTACCTTGCTAGATGAATAAACGAGATTTCATTTCATTTCATTTCGTTGCAGTGATTGGCATGAGGGTGGGACAGTCTCGTAAGAACACAGCAACCATAAAAAACTCGATAAACCATTTTTAAAATAAGTTACCTGAATTCCCAGTAATAGAAATTTTGATTTTATTTAACTTTGTTTTAATCAAAGACCTGCATGGTTGTCATTAACTTAACCATCAGAAATAAATGAATGTACTGTTTTCGAGATATCTAATAATATGGAAACCCTACGAAAATGCCACCACGCCCTGTGCTGTGTGGAAATACTGTTCTTCGTGTTAGTAAAGGGTATTGTTTGTACCTACGTTTAAGTGCGTCTAAAATTGTAAAGTTTATCTCGTCTATTACGAAAGTTACTGCTAAACTAACTCTGCTCCAATGTATTAATTTACTTTGGCATGTAGATATTTACTAAGAATATTATAAATTCGGTATTCGGTCTGAAATTTGATAAAAAAATATTGGCTATACGGGGCAGAAAAAACGATGGATATAACGATGGTTTTAATTTAAGAGATTTTTGATATAAAGGTTTTAATTAAATTAAAAGATGGTGCCTAAATTTTATAGATTATTTCAGCGCTTTTTGAAAAATCAACAAAAACCAAAATTGTTCAAATGTACGAGTATACGTCACGTTTTGGTTTGTAATTCCCTTTAACCATGTAACTAAAGATTAAAAAAAAAAACACTTTTTAGTAATAATTATTCCTTTACAAGGTAGAGTGTCAGTCATTTTATTTGTTTCTATATCTTTAAAATTAAAAGAAAGTAAAGACGATTCCAATAAAAGAGAAATATATGTCGGCACACGCACAGCATCTTAAACATGCAACGTTTGTACTACTGTGCCGCTGTGCCCTGCGCGTGCGCTGTTCCGATGCGTTAACGCTCACAACCCATCGTACAGTGAAAGGCGACGTTGCGTTCCGCCCTGAATAACCCCTGCGTCTCTGTGACCGACAGTTTCGCTTTTACTACTGCATTCACTACTCGTGTTACGGAGACTCGACTTACAAGCACGTACACAAGGTTAAGTTTTATAGTTTTGAACTAAAGAACCCTAAATATTTGAATGAGTCGCCTTCATATGCCAACTCTCATAGGAATTACATCTGCAATTTCATGCAACACAATTAACAAAACGTAGTATTCTTTATTGCAAAATTTCTTTAAAAAATATTTCATTATTTGCTTGTGTAAGTTTCATATCTGCCAATTCGGATAGGAGCTAGCAATTTCATCATGACACTTCTTTTATATGATCATGAAATGGTTATCGTAATCTATAGATACTTTCAACATCAGGAATATCATATGCACATATTGCACGTTGTCCACGACTGGACAGATTTTAATTACATAAGAAAATACGGATAAGAATCATCCGCATCACAATTTGGCCCAACGCTTCATCTGCCAAAGTAGTTGAGTTGTCTAAAACACTTTTCATCTAGTTACTAGATGACTTCAGTCTTCAGTCTAGACCTTAAACGCATCACAGAATGATGCTATTTCAATGCTAGCATCATTTTGGTGAAATGTTTAAGGTCCAGACTTCACCATTCATCCATATATCAATACTACCAAGATGGTCTCATTTTACGTCAGCACCTTCTTTGATATCCAATTATTTCATAGCAAGTCGTGCCATACTGCGTATAAGTTGCTTTGGTACACGATTTGTAGGTTAATCGTATGTCGTTTAGTGAGCGAACATCATATGGGTTAATGTATCGTTATTTAATGAGCTCGCTTTACATTTTTCAACTATTTTTAAATAGTTTAACGAGGTAATTTATACTATAACGAATTTTAGCAAAATCTATGAGATTATTAATGTATTAGCTGTTACCTAAGGACTTCAACAATACCAACGGCACAGATAAGCGGCTGTTAACAGCTGAAACTTAAGAGAAAAAGCCACATCCACAGCCAATAGAGAAGTGGCTAATTCCCTACAAAAGCCGGAGAACACTAATCATCACGAAACGTAACACGAAGAGGATGAGTCGTACACAACCAACATCAATATTTACAATATTATATACGTTAATAATATTAAAATGTTTGGGACTTTTATTTCGGCGCTGTTGCAAGCTATTCCTTGATCATGGAGCTTAGTAAATTAAATTAAATGACAATGACAATTTTAAAAACTATATTAGGTATACCTATAAGTTTCTTATAAAAAATCAACTAATGTAGCCGTAATACCTGAACAAATTAATTTAGCTAAGACAGCGACGGTTATCATGTAACGTGTGAAAGGATTTCGAGTGAGAATAATATAATACAGTTTACAATAATAATGTGAAATATTAGCCTCGTTCCTCACTTAAACAAAGGTAATAAGACAAAAGTTTTCTAGTCTAGATACGATAGGCACAAAGTGCGACGGTACCCGCTTGTCACGGTCGTTGACATGTGAACACTAAAGACCTGTACTCCGTCTAATTATTACTTTTCTACTAAATAAACGGGTGTTAACGATACGAGATCTTGGCAAGCTTGTAGAGCAGAAAGGTTTTACTAGCTTTATTTGCTCTTCGAAATATTTACCTAAACCCAAAGTAACAATGTGTTGCTAAGCGCAACACTCGAGAACGACTGGACCAATTCGTAATTATTTTTTATTCTTTGATGCCTGAGCTTTATAAATAAAAATAAATAAGAAAAATTGCACCTAAAAATGTTTAAACACTTATATACGAAATTTGAATGATGATTTGTTTTCTTTTTATGATTTGTTACTCTTAGAAGCAACTATAAAGTTCAAAATCAAAAAGCACGAGGTAGTTGCCACTTATAATTTCTAAATACCTTCAGCACTTTTATCTACAAAGGTCTATGTACCGCATGGGGTCCCTCAGGGTACGCAACTCGTTCCCATTCACTATTATTAAACTGATTAGCATTTTTATTAGAGTTGAGCATAAAACAACACTTTCTTTGTTTCAATTTGAGCGTTATTACGACAACGCGTGTGGCGATGAAGGTGAAAGTCACAATCAATGCGAATGGGAGATGTTACATGAGTTGATGTCGAGATTACTTGCATACAATTCTACATCCTATCTGTAAATCGTATTTATACCATATATTGTGCATTATTTACGTATACCAGGCCATTTTTTATATAACTTCTATTTAATTCTTGAAAGCTTGCTGGGAACCCAAACATTTGACAAAAAACGAGTCTCAAATTTTCATTTTAAAAATAACTTTCGGTAAATGTGTTCTATACTTTGGAGATTATTACTGAGTATTATGACGCGTGTCAGGAGAGGCCTATGTCCAACAGTGGATAGGCTGAAATGATTAATGCTTTGGAGATGTGCCAATCACAATTTAAAAAGCTTATTAAATTTATTTATTTATTTTTTTATCGTTTGTTTTTATCGTGAGGAAACCCACATATCCTAGAAGAAATTCTACGAGTAGGTATGTCTGATCCACCAACCCGCACTAGGCCAACGTGAGTGGATTATGGCTAAACCCTTTCAGATCTCTAGATAGAGGAGAAGAGACCTGGGCCCAGCAGTGGGACTTAATGGGTTGCTGTTGAATTAAAATAGTATTTTTGAAAAATAATGCCAGCGCGCCAAGGTTTTTACCAATCCCTATAAGGAAATGTATAAAGATAATTAAGTAGGTACCATTCATTCTGAATAAACGATGAGTCACGGGTCCATCCATCATGATTAAATTTATAGTGAAAATTAAAATGTTTTAGTAGATGCGACATGCTAAAGGCTGATTCAAGTTCCACATGCTATTTCTCGTGTTTTGCTTTGTCATGTCATAATCGTAGAGAAAAATAATGAAGGCATGAGAATTGCCTGGCAAGACGTGTATTGTGCCCCAAAAATGGAATTTATTGCTAAGCTAAGAGACTAACTTTATTACTTACTTATTTATATTTATTTTATAAGTTGTGTAACTTTTTATAACAGAGTTATAATTTAGACGAAAATTATCTATAGATTGTAACTAACCAACTAAACATTGAAATTACAATCATAACACTTGATGTTCAAATATGGAAGACAATAAAGCTAGAAAGGCGGGAAAAGTTACGTGTTGTTCGAGTGACAGTGACAGATAAATGACAGTTAGCACGTCTGACATAACAATTATTGTGTCACGTTTTAGACATGATACGTGATAGTTTAAGAGGGTTCATACAGACGAATGGCAACTTCGCAATTTAGTATCATATTTCGTGGAATTCGATTTTTATTATTTAATTGGAGCTATTTGTTTTCAATGTTTTCAATAAACTTTTTAGAATTAGGTGAAAGGTGTGTAAAAGGTACAAAATCATTGCGTTTACACATAACATAACATAACATAGCATCACGCCTTTTCCCCGAATGGGTAGGCAGAAGTTTTTCACACCCACATTTCGCCAGCTACGAGTATATTTGGTTGGTCCCTGGAAATAGGGGGCGAGCCTATTGTCATCAACCGGGAACATTTGTTTTCCAAACTCCGGGAAAATCTTAATACTGGAATTTCATGATAGAAAAACCCAATACCATTTTCACCCGACCCGGGAATCGAACCCGGGACCTTTTGCACAGCAGTCGTATACACTTCCCGCTGCGCCACCGAGGCACACAGTTCTATTAATATGCAAATAACATATTGGCATCACACCAGCGTGAGTGGATTATGGCCTAAACCCTCTTAGCTCTCTAGTTAGAGGAGAAGAGACCCGAGCCCAGCAGTGGGACTTAATGGGTTGATGATGATGTACTTATTCTATAGTAGAACATAATTATTTTATCAACGTACTCGTACTAGAAATTCACAACTTGTCCATAAGTACCAACCTTAATTTAGACTCATGAGGTAAGTACTTGTTACGTTGCATACATTATGCGAGCTTAACGATGGCAACCTACTTTTTCGCTCAGATATGTGAGAATTTAAGAACACTATCGTTAAATACTTCAACGTGACACTTTTTGCAGCGTTTTTAGATTGACGTAACATAACACCAATTGAACTGGTAACTACTATGGCGATTAAAAAGAGTGGCCTGAGTTTCTTGCCAAGTTCTTCTCAGAGCTCAACTTTGTCCGTGAACTGGTCGTAGGCAAATTTGCTGACACCTTTTTTTTTGGCTTTGTATGACGTTCATATCATGTAGGTATGTGATCTAAATGAAATAAAAAGATTTGACTTTGACTTGACTTTGAATTGACATACGTCCTCGTATTTGGCATAATGATCTAATACATCGAGCATTCACTATTTCAACCCCCGACCAAAAAGAGGGGTGTTATAAGATTGACGTGTCTGTGTGTTTGTGTATCTTTTAACGAGCCTTCTAATTTGAAATAAGACTACTTTCATTTAATAATATAAAATTAATACAATGGGAAAAGTTTTAGGTAACCCCCGCCATAAATAAAAATTTCTTAATATAAAAAAAAATATTTTTTTAAAATTATCTGCGGAGTCTTTTTTCGATAGAGAACTGCTTCACTAATATTTATCCTTCCATAATTGTTGCTAAGAACCATCTCGATCACGTCAGCTTTCAAACAAAAAAAAAAACAAATCAAAAAAAATCGGCCCATTCGTTTAGGCGCTACGATGCCATGCCACAAACAGATGCAAACAAAAGAAACACAGACACACAGACCTGTCAAACTTATAACACCCGTCTTTTTAGTCGGGGGTTAAAAACGTGAGTTTTCATGAATAATAAACTTAATTCTGGTAGTATCACGTTGCCAGAATATTATCTACTCAGCGCCATCTCTGAGCAAAACTTATTTCATGAGCTACCCATTAAGTCCCACTGCTGGGCTCGGGTCTCCTCTCCTCTAACTAGAGAGCTGAGAGGGTTTAGGCCATAATCCACTCACGCTGGCCTAGTGCGGGTTGGTGGATCAGACATACTCATAGAATTTCTTCTAGGGTATGTGGGTTTCCTCACGCTGTTTTCCTTCACCGTTAGTAGATGGTAAGTCACTTGTCTAGTACATATAAATTCCACAAAGTGGAATCCACATTAGTACTGCCGGTCGGGATCGAACTCGTACCGCGTAATTTCCACGCCGGTTCCTACCATCGCTTATCATTCAGCCTTAAAACTTATTTGCAGCTATTATTTATATAGTATATCCCGTGGATATTCATATAGTCAAAATCAAAGCTTCCAACGATAGCATACTAATTAACAACGCTATCCTTAGCGTACAAGGTGCAACACTAGTTAATTGTTTTTCACTTTTATCTCTTTTTGTGAATTATTTTGACTGATATTTGTACTGGGACACCCTAGCGACAATTCCCGAGGGTTATTTCTCAAAAATTTTCATTAGAAATTTGTTTTGACCATTTTATTCTAAATTTTTTAAGTTTATACCGATTTTTCAATTTCCGCTTTTCCAAATTTTCTGAAAATCTCAGCTTTTATCACGAGGAGGGCGCTGCACTCTCGGCTCCATCTGAAACATAAAAAAGTTGTTAGAAACTGTGATTTTTCCCCAAAATTCATATTTTTTACTTACATTTCTGCTTATACCTTTTTCCCTGACCCCCGGAGGTGTCCGGCATATTTTTTACAGGACTGGCGCAGACGCCCCGCGTCTAACGACACCAAGAACGCCCTTCTACAGCGTTCCTGGACTTCAGGACAAAAATTTTTTGTCTGTTCACCACCCACCCACCCGGTGGTTGTCACTCACGTAGGTTGATTGGAATTGGGGAACGACAATATAAATTTTGAACTTTTTGTCATTGTATCGTCTTTGTTTTGTTTATTTACTTGTTCTACACTTTTATTTATTAATTAATTTATTAAATTATTATTATTTTTGTTTTATTAAATTATTTATTATTTTACACTTTTATTAAATTTTTAATTATTTAATCTATAAAAATTTTATTAATTATTTTAAACATTATACACTTTGTTGATTCGATTTAAAGAGTTAGATTCGTCATGTTCGGAATCCGCACCCCCCCGAGGACCTCCAGCACGTCATCTACGGCGAGACCCTCTGCGCTCGGAGGTGAATTGGCCTTGGTCAGGCGCAGTGTGGGGGAGATAGAGGCGAAATCACGCGCCTCAATCTCGCCCCCAAAAAAGAAAACTGCGCCGAAAAACAAGGCCAAAGAACCGACGGGCGCAAAGGAGTCAAAGTACCCCAGCCGAACTGCGGAGGCCAAGGCTTGTTTGATGAAGGCCAAGATGGCCATCAACAACAGCCGAAACCTCCGCACCGACATCAAAAATGACGTGCTGGAGGCCATCGAGCGCCTATATGCGCTGGTGAAAGAGTCGGTGGCCGAACATGGCGAAGAGGTAGAAAAACGTATGGATCTGCAGACAAAAGAGGAACCAAAGAAAGGGGAGAAACAAGAAAAAGAAGGGAGAGAGGCGGACTGCACCCTAGTAAGAAAATTAGAAGAACATGGGAAGATATTAGAAGAGAATAAGGAAGAGATGAAAAAGCTAAGAGAAGAATTGAAGAAGGCTCCGGTGTCCTACGCCAGTGTAGTGGCCGCGCCCCCAAAGCCCAAGCTGCGGGGGCCTGCGGCCATGCACTCTATTATTATAACATCAAACGATGCGATGGACACCGGAGACCAGGTCCTAAACAAGATTAGGCTGGCAACGGAAGCGGTGAAGGAAGGAATAAGGGTTGACAGAATAAGGAAAGTAAAAGACCAGAAAGTCATACTAGGGTGCAGTTCAGCAGAGGAACTGGATAGGGTGAAGGAAAGGCTGAAGGCGAGAGGCCAGGACCTAGGCTTCGAGAGCATTCGGAACAAGGATCCGCTGATAGTCCTCAAGGACGTAATGAGTTACAACTCAGATGAAGAGGTGCTTAGGGCGCTTAGAGCGCAGAACAAGCACCTCTTCGAGGACATCGGCGGCGACGATGACCGGATGGAGGTCCGATATCGGAAGAAAACGCGGAGTCCGCTGGTGGCCCACATAGTGGTGAAAGTTTCACCGAAGATATGGGGCCGCCTGACGGACTCTGGCTCCGTTCATGTCGACCTCCAGCGGGTCAAAGTCGGAGATCACTCTCCTTTGGTCCAGTGCTCTCGATGCCTAGGATACGGGCACACCCGCAGGTTCTGCGAAGAGACGGAGGAGGTGTGCAGTCACTGTGGGGGACCTCACCGAAGGGATAAGTGCGAGGAGAGGCCTTCGGGGGGGTCACCCACGTGCTGCAACTGCAGCCGGGCGAAACTGGACGACAAGGCTCACAATGCCTTCGACGGCGAATGTCCAGTGAGGAAGAAGTGGGACTCCTTGGCAAGGTCCGCAGTGGCCTATTGCTAAGGTGGTCCCACTTCACACAGCAATCAAATCCTTGTCGTCCAGTAAGGTGCAGGGGGCTGCCGACTGCAACAGAAAATTGAAGAGAGTATGTTCTGCACGTGCCGTCCATTATAACTCGATTTCGTCCCGCAGCGCGACACGCGAGCAGTACCACTGTCTCTTGGACCATATTATAAGAAATATAAGCCAGAGAAGTGTAGTCAGACAAGAAGCATCGCGCTGCGGTCGACTAGCAGATGGAGTCGGCCCGGGCAGAACATGCTCTCAGACAAATTCGAAACTGTCTCCGAGTTGTAGCTACATTCGCTCTCTCCTTCCTTGTGTGGTACAACATGTTTTTCAAATTCGGATCGAGTTCTGCACCGGAGTGCAGTGGTGATCCACTAAGGCAAAAATAATTTTGTACATTGGTATTACGCTGCACATCGGTGCAGAGTTCGGTCGGAATTTTTTAAGCAGATTATAAAGAAATAAAAATAGGAAAATTATAATATTAGAAACTTAATAAAGAAAACAAAAATATAGCATACCCCCCCCCCCCTTTTTAACATAAACTAACAAACAAAATAAATTGAAAAAATTGTAAACAAGGGCCCAAATCATGTTTGGGGATCCATACGTGGAGATCACTTAAGGTGAGCTCATTTAAAAAAAAAAAAAAAAAAAAAAAAAACACTAGTTAATTACGTACATTCGAACGCACAATGTAAAACACAAATTGTGAGAGAACTATATATATGAACAGAACACCACAATAGTCTCGTAAAAGTAAAAGTCGTCATAAGTCGTGAGAACTAGTCATGGACAATAACGAAACAATATCACGATACTTATAGTACTTGCCGCCGATACTACTTGATATTCATAGTAACGTAATACTGTATACAGGTATACTCGATAATTATATCGAGTGTCCAGACATATGGGACACATTAAAAACAATTACAACAAGTATTATTTAAAAAAACTAAAAAACCCAACTGTCGAAATGTAGCCTTCGACAGTCAATTTAAAGCAATGAATTCGAAGAATACACTGGTAAAAGATTTATATCTAAGGCTTAGATATAGAGATTCGAAAATGGAGAGTATCGCAGATCCGAGAATTTGTTATTGATTTCAGCTCGATACCTCTACACGTACAACAATACAACGTAGTGATCCTTTAAGGGTTTCGTTTTTTCCTTTTGAGGTACCAAACCCTAAAAAATGGAAAAAGAAATTCAAAAATACTATATTTTTAAATACTTATTTGTATTTTTGAATTTCTAATCTGGGAATGGTAATTTTATACGATATGTAAATGTAAATAAAAGCCAGTCATTATTACCAATACCGTAATCCACAATATTGGCCTAAAACGGTTTAATGAATCAGCCTGATTTATTAAGCCATAAGCCTGATTCAATCAGGCATACGTAAACTTAATTCCTTATAGGGAGCGTCGCAATTGTATTCCTTTGACATTCATATTATTTTATGAACCTTCCTACTGATACAATATTACAGACGCAATTAATTTTCCTTAGCTAGCTTTTACCAAGTTGCTGCTTCGCAGCAACTTGTATACAAGAATTATT
This sequence comes from Laspeyria flexula, assembly GCA_905147015.1. NCBI lineage: Eukaryota > Metazoa > Arthropoda > Insecta > Lepidoptera > Erebidae > Laspeyria > Laspeyria flexula. The sequence continues at coordinate 6,372,038 of LR989969.1, read as the reverse complement.
TTGAGTCATGTGCAACATTATCATAGATAACGCTGTGACTGTAGTAGCATTGTACCTATGTAGTAGTAGCATATTGGGTTTGGGATATTGTCGCCTTATATAGTCCGCGTGTGAACGAAACCATATCGCGATTCAGAATTTCAGACGGACGGCACAACGCCATCTAGAGAGCGTTGAGTGAGTTTTGCGTATTTGAGGGGTACAATTTTATTACAACTTGTTGTTAGTGCGTAGGTTCGGGCCTGCGAGCACCGGGCCCTGTTTCTTGAAACTTACAAGTTCACAAACTTCATCAGTTTTTTTTTCGGCATCGAAATAGTTTTTTTATTGCAATAATGACATAAAGTACAGAAACGCACTGGCTGATAATGCTGGCTGATACGTACTTTTATCTTACTGTCAATGTCACTGACATAATTGTAATTTAAATTTCTGATGGTCTGTCATCTAGACAGCAATTGATACTTTGCTCAATACTATGTATGAAGGCACTAAAATGGCCGCCAACTTGTGATTCTGGTATTCTACAAGAGTAACAAGTAAATAATAATTAAAAAAATTTAATAACCCGACTGTTAAAAATCAACAGAGAGCAACGCACTAAAAAGACCGTAAAATTATTGTAATATTATTATACCTGATTAAATTTAAATACATAACATATGTATATATTTGTAATCTCCATTTGATTCCCTTTATTTTGATACTCTACTTTACATACACTCTATTTTACTTACAATTTGGAACCATTCAATTATGTATAATCTCTTTTTGAATATATGTAATCTCCTTTTGATTTTCTTTATTTTATTACCCAACTCGATAGGTTTGGTTAAAAAAAAATTGAACTTCTTACAATTTGGCGTCAAAAGCCCGCCGTTAAAGTCTTTTTATTCTTCTATCTAAGGACACTTGGGTTTTCTAGACGAATCTAACGATACCCTAATTGTCAAAATCCATCCAGCCGTTTGGAAGATTCGTGGGAATAAAGAAATTTACAAACATACAAGATACGCGCGAAAAACAATACCCGTCCTGACAGTCGGGTAAAAATACAAATTCTTGAAAACTGTGTTTTTCAAAAATATTACAAGCCTTGTAAAATGACTATGACAATATGCCATATTACAAGTTCGATTGGAATGATCACTCTGAAAAACTGATTAATGAGAACTTTAGACATATTTGATTGAAATCGTTGAAAGTTTGAAACATCATTTAATATAAAACATCACAAGAGTAGTAGTACAGTCTAGTAGTGTGCATACAACATACAGCCACGGTTATGTTATTTCCCTTTTTATTTGAAATAATGGACATTAATTTATTATTTCAGCATGGAAACTGTCAACCAAAGGTATAAGATTATGATCCGTGAATTTACTTTCAGTACTAATAATATAACATTTGCGGTACATAAAACCTCTTCGTCTCTTGACACTGCTAGCAAAATGTTTCATTGAAGTATAGTAAGTTTAAATTTTATAGAAATTTATTGCAATTTGAGGTGTTTCTATGTTACATTAATTACCGGAGAAGTACAATAAAATTATGTAATTGAATGAATTAAATCTTACTTTCCCTAAAGATAAAGACGGGACCAGAACCTCACAGAACAGAAAAAATGTGTTATTATAAACGACTGAAATAAGTTCAATATGTATATTATATTATACAATACCTACATGAACCGCCCTTTGTTGAAAGTATATCTAGGTACCTACCTAGATATACTTTCATTCATCTACATCTTTTCAACCCGCTTTGCAACTTATTTAGCAGTTCTATTTAAGTTAAAGTAGTAATTATACTGGTTTTGAATGATGTAAAGCAAATTGCATAAATTTTTAATAAGCCCGATATCGTCCGTCGACATAGGCCTAGGTGGCCATAGGTGGACGTTGGATGTTGGGGCACTAAATCACTCGCTGTGGCGGAAACTAGGTGAGACTTATGTTCAGCAGTGGACGTCTTTGGGCTGATATAATGATGAAAATACTCCCCAAAAATAACTACTTGCCGTGACTTGTGTACACCCCTATATTTTAACCAGTAGGTACTTTCAGTACGTAGTGTACCTGGCAATGCACGTGCGTCCGGGATGCGAGTGCACGTGTACAATATCGTGCCCCTCACACGATAAAGGAACGATCTTATTCACGTGCGGAGCGGAAATATTCCTCTTTAATATGTGACAGCTGCGCAAAAGGTCTTGGGGTCGGTAGTTGGCCACCCACGGTGTCAATCGCACAAGGCTGAATTGGCTTGTTGTTGTCTTTTCCTTGTGCGATTGACACCGTGGTGCCAATAACTCGTGGTTTCAAGCGGCGAAGTACCCCAAAAATAGGGCTTTTCGTTTTGAAATTTTCGGTACTCTCGGTCTTGCAATCACAGTGACGTTAGCAAGTAAACCCGCCATAGGATCAACATATGTTCAGTCCAGTTGCTAATATATATATTGAATGTGTCCTTTAATGCATGTTTGGAGAAAGCAAACTAATAAATAAATTTGGAGAATTTTTTTTTTTTTTCGTATCATTTCATTATCAATCATTTATTATGAGGGATTTTTTTTTACTACATGCCATGAAAATGTACTCGTTACACCGATCCTAAATATTCAAAAATAATGCTCGAATCGTGTTTATTTACACGACAGAGATAACACACCGCAGGACGTTCTCTGACGTCGTTGTAGATAGTGCTTGTGAAGATACACACAATCTAATCTATTGTATACACTAGCTCCTGCCTGAGGTTCTCTGCCTCCCCCCCTTCCCCAGTTGTAATAAATCATGATGTTGCTATCTGTTGGTCCGAAAGAACGACCAACAAATAATATTGATACACTTTTGTAAGTAAGGATTTATTGAAAAAAGCTTTATAACTCTCTTCATGGATCCAGGAATTGAGACATACAGTTTATAGTTAGTTCTCTGGTAAAACAACATCAAAGTCCCTGCCTAATAAATTAAATAATTTATTTTTATATAATAATAAATTTAATAATTATTAAATTTATTATTTTTATAATATTTTAGCCAAGTTGTATGGCATTTTATTTAATTTATAATTATAAATTAAATAAAATGTCATATAACTTGGCTAATTAATAGCAAACAGTTATGATAGCATTGCATATTTGTCCGTGACGGATTAAGAATACATAATGTCACTACTACATCTCAACCCGTGGGTGTCGTAAAAGGTGACTCAGGGACCTTATGCAGACAAGAGCACTGCAAGAAAAGGAAAATTCTAAACAAACCCTATACCAACCAGTCTGGCCAACGTGGTATAGTAGGCTAAATTCCCTCCACATTCTTTGGAGGAGACCCGGGCCCAGCCGTGGGACGTTTATGGGTTGAAATGAAGATGATGACAGCATAATTATCTATATAGAAGTCTGCTTTTTCAGCAGCATAATTAATTCTCATGATAAATTCGTTACAAATCGCTACTTCTGCCACTGCGTCACCTCCTGACCGGTAGTACAATTTATACAGAGCCATCGTCACCGTGACTTGACTATAAATTAGACACCTCGTTTATTATCATAGCTTTTGTTTATTTACAGACCGGCTACGTTTAACCGTGTCTTTAAGATTAATGAACTTTATTTTTGTAGGTGGTTACCCTTTGTTGGGATATGATAGTTTATATCTAAAGTAATCAATATGTCTGTCGCTGCCTGGTTAAATTTGCCATTCAATTAACTGCCTAGCCGTTTCATTAAATGGCGGCGTTCAACTAACTGCCTGAGCGACATTCTGCGACTGGCCTGTTTTGTGTCTGGGTGTAATTTTATATATAATATGTATGTATTTACAAAAAAAAATATTTATGTATATCCGTTGTTCAGTACCCATAACACAAGCAAATATAATTGCTTACTTTGGGACTAGATGGCGCTGTGTGAATGTGGTAGAATATTATATTATAATATTTTCGTACGATTTTCTCCAATTGCTAGTGAATTATGAGGAAGGCTAAAGTATAATTACAATTTTATTACCTGCATACCTCACAGGCGAAACCGCGGACGGAAAGTAGTAAAGTCTATTTCGTAAAATCTGCGCCGCGCCGTAGCATTTCTAATCAATTAACTACGTTTCTATGGTTTCTATTTGAAGGTGAACGTTACTATAGGGTTTCTTTTATTAAACGTGATTAATCGTATCCTATGATTCTAACTAGCTTTCTACTTGTATTAATTACAAGCAACTCACCCTAGCTTCACACGTGTGTAATTACCTAATGAAGTAAACAAAAAGAAAGGTCGGCAAAAATGTTAAACTATAATATTTTTAACTCCATTGCTTTAGATTTTATGCTGTAATCAGTGATATTAATTTAAAAATCCAATACAAACTTTTAAATTTTCCAGAGGGTTATTTAAAAATAACTTTACACGCGTATCTTGTATGTAACTTCTCGGTGGCACAGCGGGAAGTGTATACGGCTGCTGCGCAAGAGGTCCCGGGTTCGAATCCCGGGTCGGGTGAAAATGGTATTGGGTTTTTCTATCATGAAATTCCAGTATTAAGATTTTCCCGGAGTTTGGTAAACAAATGTTCCCGGTTGATGACAATAGGCTCGCCCCCTATTTCATGGGACCAAACATAGCTGGCGAATTGTGAGTGTGAAACACCTCTGCCTATCCCTTCGGGGAAAAAGGCGTGATGCTATGTTATGTTATGTATCTTGTATTCATTTAAAAATACAAATTTTCACCATCCCATAGGATTTTTCAAAAATAACCTTTCACGTGTTTCCATAAGGGTCATTGCAAATTAGCAACTCATTCAAGCCAAAATGAACAGCGATAAGCAAGAGTGATGATTATGAACTCTAGAATAAGAATAAGAATTTTTTTTATTTGTTCAACCTGGTATAGTTTACATAGGTCTAAAGGCTTTTAATTTTAATTTGTATCTCTTTGAATCTCCAACAGAAAATCAAACTGACACATAATTATGACAGTTGCCTTTTGGGTTTTGATTAATTGATTATCCACATAAAAATGCATGTTAAAATTTTATTATTGTAGTATATTGTACCTAGGTAAAAACTTTTCTAGACAAAAGACAGTTAGCTCTTGATTCATGCGATTAATATCAATAATAAAACACAATTAGATAACTAAATATTTGTCTGACTGATTCATACAAAGTATTCCTTTTGATTGATTCGTTATCACTTTGTTTACACTTATTGACTCAGATACTAATGACGGTTTGGGAATATACCTTAATTTCTGTAATGACGTATTGGTTATACTATTTCTAAATAAAAAAATATCTTAGGACACTTTTTTATATATTTTTTACTCAGCGCCATGTGGCCCAATGTAAGCTTGTATTATGGAATTTAAATAGCAGATAAACATATAATATTTCTAGAAAACACCCAAAGTCCAAAATAATCGTTTTTTGCATATCAAACAAATATTTAGCGATGGTGGCTGAATGGATAACTGACCAGCGCCGGCCGTGCTAAACACGTGGTCCGACCAGGCAATACCGAATTGGATTTCACTTTGTGGAATTTCTATGTACTAGTCAAGAGACTTACCATCTGCTAACGATGAAGGAAAACATCATGAGGAAACCCACATATCCTAGAAGAAATTCTAAGTGTACTTATGTCTGATCCACCAACCCACATTAGACCAGCGTGTGTGGATTATGGTCTAAAGTCTAAACCCTCTTAGTCTCTAAATAGAGGAGAGGAGGCCCGAGCCCAGCAGTGATTAGCAGTGGGACATTAACTTCGGTTTTTTAAAATTCTGTTCGCCCCGAATTGCTGCAGATTAACTATAAAAACATCGAAAAGAAGATATAAATATAAGGTTTATTGTTTTAATATCAACTTAACATATTGATTCTGCCGCAGTCGGTACGAAGTTCGCCGGGTTAGCTATAGTTTTCAATAACTTACTGAGACATCTGACACATCCTAACAGAAGATGGTCTATTGTTTTTCGCCATAATTATTATTGACAAATGAATAATTAATCAAAAACAAATAAGTTTATATTTAAGATTAGGCTTCAGTTTAATTTCAACTTGTAATAAAAATTTGTTTCATCCTTCGGTTTCGCATTGTGTCGATATGATAACGAATATAATAACACCCGATATATTGTAACATACAAAGTACGGTACTTAAACATTACAATGATTATCCGTAGGTAGGTATATTAATTGCCGTATACGAGAATAAAAAAGTAATTGCTATAGGTACAAATTTTAATGTGAAATTACTTTTTAAGAACTTCTTGTACTGTGTTTTTGGATGCATTAATTAAGTTTTGTTAATCTCTATATTTTTAGTTGTTTATTTAATTACTAAATTTCCTTCATCATCATATCAGCCCAATGACGTCCACTGCTGATTATAGGCCCTATGAAATTTCTAAATTTCCTTATGATTATTTAATTATTGCTACCGGATCCTTTTACCCAAGCTAATAGTTACCAAATAGGCGATACTACACTTCTATATTCATCATTTTATGTTTATATCTGATTAAAACGAGCATGTTTCATTTCCATAAATGGCCAATCACTACACTTACCCTAACAATGAACTAAAATATACCAACTCCAATAACTGTATCAGTCAATGTGAACCACGAAGAAATACCTCATCACAATCATCGTACAGTTCCGTATTGTTTTTCTAAGAACAAAAGTAGAAAATGTTTTACTGTGGATCATCAATCTGTCATTATCCTGATAAAGTCTTGTCCACAAGTCCACGTCACAACGCGTCGTAACGTTAAACGATGTAGTGCTGTGACGTGCAAATTCACGGTACGGCAAAAAGCCTTGGAGGCAGTGTGTGGCTCCGTTTGATTCTTATTTATTAATATCAGTTACTGAGACACGACCAAGGCTCTGGGATAAACTAAAAGCACTTATTTAAGTCAATGTTAAGTCCTTATAGTCGCCGCTTGATGATTTGACATAAGTTTTATAGTACAGTCGACTATTGAATTATTGAATTAAGCTTCGTTGACTTAAGATTAAGTTTTTTTTAAAGAATTAAGAAAGAGTTAATTAAAGATCATCTTATTCGTAAGGGTTATTATACAATTAATGAGTTTTTACATGATAAAATGTCTTGGGAATAATGTTATCTTTGATTTGATTTATCTTGTTTGTGTAGAATTACACTTGTGACACGGGGGCACGTTGTGAATATTTATGTCAGTTTTCTCTTGCATTTCCTTTATTTTTTTTTGTATCATTTTTTTTAAGTTATGTTTTTTACAAAATTAAAACCATATTTATTCACAGACTGTCCCTAATGGCTGCATAGCAATGTGTAAAGTGATGCAACCACAGAGCCTTACTTTTTACTTTCTGTTTAATATTTAGTTTGTAAACATTCATTATAATTCGTTATAAAATCTAACGGTGTAGTGCTCTGCTGCATCACTTTACACGCTACCCAAATTGTAAATTACAAAAGATTGTAACTATCCATTTTTTTAAAAAGAGTGGCGTGAGTTTCTTGCAGTTCTTCTCATAGCTCCACCCCGTCAGCGAACTGGTCGTAGGCAAATTTGCTGACACAACATTTCGGATAACCTGTTACATTCTTGTGACTTTCATAAGTGTTACCTTGTAACCTAGATGAATAAACGAGATTTCATTTCATTTCATTTCATAAGTGCTTATTCCAGCCGGTGTAGATAAACACAGCGGCTGTATTTCTGCAGCTTTAGACCAAAAATTTACTTATGTCGTTTTGGCTGTCGTGTCTAGAAATATTAAAAGATTTCAAGACAAGATAACGAGGTATAGTTACGGCATCGTGGTGTGCATTTTTCCGACACGGTCTAAATTTCCACGCCACAGCACTGTACTGTGCCACGGCACCGCGCCGTTCAACGTTGACGTCGCGACGACGTGGTGAGGTGGACAGCTCTTAGGTATGAGTATAATGTCCATGACCAAGTATGACGTTTTTCAAAGAGGAAAAATGCGATTTACGCGCGTTGTCCCGTTTCGGGCAAACGGGATGGTTATGTGGGATTCAATGGCCCGAGGATGGGTAGATGGCCAGCATACCCACAAATGTCTTCTGTGCACCAACACTTCCCTTTGTGGAATAGACCGCCGGTAACCTGAGATGACATCAGCATCAAGAGAAGTATGTCTATAAATAAAAGTATGTATACTCGAGTTTTATTTGAACTGGGTTGGTAGTTCTATCTTCAACTAACCGTTGAATGTATTTCTGGACGTTTCTAGGCAACATAGCATCAGGCCTTTTTCACCGAAACTACCATTTCGGTGAAAAAAGGCGCACACCCACATTTCCTGAGGTATGCTGGTATTCTGATTGGCTTTTCTGCTTTTTCTACTATGCTAAAATTACACTCTTACATAATATCGTGTTAAGAGTTCACTACGGTTCTTTGGAGAACAAATTGACTATATCAACAAAGAGAATTTGAAACTGATGTGTATGAAGTTGCCAATGATGTCATTCTAGCATTGTACATTCATTTAAGTGGTCAGTTTTGCGTTCCTTATGATGTGTCTATGTAACGTAATACATCATAATACATTGTTTTAAACGCATGACCCCATGAACGCGTTCTGTGTCTGGTTTTTAGCACGAATTAAAACTGTTTTATATACTCTCCTTACCGGTAGATGTTAATTATGTAATCTAACATTCGCCAAAGAAGCCTATCAGCTTTAAATTCAGTTTTTAATACCTATATCTTGAAGCAATTTACCGTTAGCTATGACATCTAAACATGGCGGCGGCGTGACCGGGTTACTCGATAAACACAAAAAGCTTTGATAAATTCTATATTTACATGTGACAAATGCTTATTCTTTGTGTAGGTAGTTTTAAGTTAATGCCGACTGAATGAGATATACAGTAGAGCGTTAATTTAAGTGAAACAAAAATGTTTGCAGACTGATTTATGATCCGAACTTGTGAGTTATAGTATTTCTTTACTACCAATTAGTAACAGGTCTTCGACCTAAATAGCTGCGGTCTTTTACAGGGTGGAAATACTTCAGCGGTGTATCAACAAGAGTACGCTAAAAATATCGTTATCATAAATGTGGTAAGAGTGATCGACTGTTTATGACCATAGTACACGATCTACTTTTAGCATTGGCAATCGGCGATTTAGTCGCTATTTAGAAGCTAAACGCGGCCACAGATTCGCAGTTTTATTAATCCGATGGAATGCTAAGTCGCTAAACGTGATGCAGTTGCAAAATTACCAATCGCCGATTTTATGGCCCTTACTTGCTATGCTTCTTCTTTTTCTTCTTAACGAATGAGTTTGAGGCAGAACCTAGTGTTCTTCTTAATATTTTTATCATGTGTGACGCACTAGATAAATCACCAGTGCTATCATTAGACATAACTTATGATCTCTTAGTAAATAGTTCAGAAAGACTGTCACTAGTAACAGAAGAAGATGGCCAAATTATAAGAGAAGGTGATATCTAAAGGAGATCACGAATACGACAGGAGGAGGAGGTCAGCAGCCGATCCTATGAAAATTCTTCATTTCATAGGATCGAAATGAAGAATTTTCATCCTATGAAATGAAGAACATACATTATAATACCTAGCTGTTTATTTTGCCTAAAATAAACAGTTCTTTCGACTGAAAATTTGTTCATATTATGTGGTTTTAAGATTAATAAAGTATAGCTGAAATATCACAGTTAGAACCATTTTTAAAGATAAATATTTCCGAAATAAAACGCGCGTGCATTGTCCGCTTATCAAAAAAATCAATCAACAGTTACCTAGAAGTAGCGACAGCAATTTAATCAAAAATGGAAGCTGCTATTGATATACAAGACCAGTATGATTCACTATTATTGTAATTTTGTGTCAGTTAACGGTATCTAATCAACTATAAGCGATGTTACGGTCAAGTTCACAAAACACAATTGAAATAAGGATGGACCAGTGACTCATCGTTTATTCAGAATGAATGGTACATATTTGTCTTCACACATTTCCTCATAGGGATTGGGAAAAAAAAATGGCGCGCTGCCATTATTTTTCAAAAGTGCTATTTTAATTCATCAGCAACCCATTAAGTCCTACTGCTGGGCTCGGGTCTCCTCTCCTCTATCTAAAGAGATGAGAGGGTTTAGGCCATAATCCACTCACGCTGGCCTAGTGCGGGTTCGTGGATCAGAAATACTCATAGAATTTGTTCTATGTTATGTGGGTTTCCTCACGATGTTTTCCTTCACCGTTAGCGAATGGTAAGTCACTTGTCTAGTACATATAAATGCCACAAAGTGTAATCCACATTGGTACTGCCGCGCCGGTCGGGTTCGAACTCGGACCGCGTGATTTGCACGCCGGTCCCTTGTTCATTCAGCCACCATCGCTTTTTTAATCATCATCATCATCATCATATCAGCCTATCGACGTCCACTGCTGAACATAGGCCTCACCTAATTTACGCCACTGCGAACGGTCCTGTGCCACCCGCAACCAACTTAATAATTGCAATTAACTTCTACTAATGCACTTACTTATTTTGTCTGTTGAGAATGCCTCTGGCATTAATCCGCCTTTATACAGAAGTTAAGCAAATAAAAATAATTAAACTGCCGCGCGTACCTACATGTGTACTAACAGAGGTACAGATAATATTTTTTTATTCAGAATTTATAACGTACAGACCAGTTATATTATTATTATTATTTTTTACCACATTCACACAGCGCCATCTAGTCCCAAATTAAGTAATTATATTTGCTTGTGTTATGGGTACTAAACAACTGATATACTACTTAAATACATTCTTATTTGTAAATAGATAAATTACACCCAGACACAGAACAAACCTGTATGCTCATCACACAAAGATTTGTCCTGGGTGGGGATTGAACCCACGACCTCCGGCGTAGCAGTCAGGGTCACTAACCACTAGACCAACAGGCCGGTCAATATTATTAACCACTTATAGATATTATGTGGCATAATATAAATCATCATCATTATTTCAACATATAAACATCTGCACGGGTCTCCTCCAAAGATTGTGGAGGGAATTTAGCCTACAATACCACGCTGGCCAGACGGGTAACAAGTAATAAATCTTTTACTAAATCACAATGGAACAAAACATCAACTCATCACGACACTCAATATTTCCGTTTTACCTTTTATTTATTAAGTGGCCCCATGAGCTTCTAAATTACCGCAAGCAAAAAAAAAATTATCTGTCGTTTCATTCTCAACTCTATTATCATTAAAATAAGATATTATTTTGGAATAGTAACGATTCAATGGAGAGAACCAACAAAGCAACGGATGTGTCCAATCTGGTGTCAGGTTACCATGAGGGTCTTGTGTTAACTTTTAAAACCATTCAATGTTAAAAATTGTGTTGTCTATAAGACACTAAAAAAGAAAATTAAATGTTTAAGTCATCCTTGACAAGTCAAGAGCTGATGACCTAGCTGCAGCTGCATCATTAATAAAAGATGTCTACGAACCATCACAATTATGTCAGCTTTCATGCAGAAAAAAGGCGCATGAAAATCGGTCCATTCGTTTAAAAGATACGATGCCACACACAGACACATAGACACGTCAAACTTATAACACCCCTCTTTTTAGTTCGTGGTTTAAAAAGAAGGAACCTAGATATAATATAGGTCTTGAGCTTATTTCAGATTCCAACTGGACCAATGATAAATAGTAAAGGAGTTATTTATCGTCGTTTTCGCGGCAGATTATCTAACACAGTGCAGCGTAACACGACGCCGACATTAACGTGTGCTTAGTCATTAAGTGTTTATAATTGTATGTATGTTTAGAATAAGGTATTTATAACTATGGAATGTAAAAAAAAAAACCGAAATAAATGAATTATTATTATTATTCGCCTCAGCAGACCACAAACAGATGGCTTTATGAAATTGAATAATACCACAAAGAAATGATTCTTATATTCTATCAATGCCAATGTGGTGTCTACCACATGAATGATAGGCAGTGCCTGATTTGGCTTATAAAACAAACACTTTGTTGTTTGTAGGTATTATATATAAGTGTAGGTGGACAATCCGTGGATTTCCTACTTTAAACGGAAAGATTAGTTGTGGTGCTTTTTATTCACTAAATAGTGTTATATAATGATATCTTAGGAAGAGTCTAGTATCTAAGATACAGACTCGGCTTAGTTTAGTTGCTAGTGTCATAAATACATAATGTATATTATTGACTGGCCTATTGGTCTAGTGGTTAGTGACCCTGACTGCTAAGCTGGAGGTCGTGGGTTCGATCCCCACCCAGGACAAATCTTTGTGTGATGAGCATAAAGGTTTGTTCTGTGTCTGGGTGTAATTTATCTATAATATGTATTTACAAAAAAAAAATGTATTTAAGTAGTATATCAGTTGTTTAGTACCCATAACACAAGCAAGTATAATTGCTTACTTTGGGACTAGATGGCGCTGTGTGAATGTAGTAGAATATTATATATTATTATTATATTATGGTCACATAATATAAAAACTATGTATTAAATATGTAAGTACTTTTATGTCAATAAAGAACATTATTACTATACTGTTTGCAATGTTTGCTATTTTGTGTATATTTCTTGCTTCCCTTTTATGAGACATAGCGTGAATTCTTAACGCATTCAGCTACGTTTGAATTTACAGATATGGAACGTACATAATATTTGTCTATAGAATTTTTCGACATGTCGAGAAACGGAAAAAACCCGAGGAAGCTGTAGTTACACACGTCCCAAAAGTGGCATCACTAATACTTGATGGTGTCACAGGGTATAACATTTAATAATTCACCGTGGTACCATTGGGGATGTCATGGGTATTAAGATGATTCCCCGTAGTACCACTGGGGGTGTCATAGGGAATAGATGATTCCCCATGACACCACTGGTATCATTTGGTGGTGTCACGGGGAAAGAAGGAGAATTTGACAGTTCCATCTTTGTGCGGCCATGCTACGAGTACAATAGATGGGTTAATACAAATGATTATAGAAGAATATGTTTTGTCTGATACGGAACGCGTCTGAAACGTTTCGTGTCTGTAAATAACACAATAATTGCAGTCCACTGCTGGACTTAGGCCTCTCCTAACACGCGCCATAACAGTCGGTCCTCCGTCTTACGCATCCAGTCAGATCCATTTACCTTTTTCAGGTCGTCAATCTACCTAGCAAACAATAACACAATAACTGTTTCTAAATAACATAATAGTTTGCGTAGGAATATTTTTGAATTTGGACTAATAATTCCTGAGATTATCGCGGCCAAACACACAAACTCTTCATCTGTATAGATAAAAATAAACGTTAATACACATTAAAGATGAGAACAAATTAAAAAGCTACACATACTTAACTTACAAAACACATTGTTTGTGAAACGATTCGATTTACTCTAAATCGAATAACAACTTTAGATTAACGATCGATATTTTTCGTAATCATAACACAATATGGCATGTGGTGCAATGTGTGCAATAAATAACACTATTATAATGTATTTACGAAACCACTATTATTTATTTTGTTCGGTATATAATACTTATTAGTCTATCTATGCTAATAATATAAAGCGGAAAGGTTTATTTGCTTGGTTGAACTTGCGGGTCCGGTTGTCAATACCTACAATACATACATACATACATACATATAGATCACGCCTCTTTCCCAACAGAGGGGTAGGCAGAGACCATTTCCTTCCACTTGCTACGATTCTGACATACATCTTTGGCTTCTTCAACATTCATCAGTCTTTTCATGCATTCTCGCCGGTTGAGGGTACTCCTGATCTGTCCCTTCTTTAGAACGTCACCTATTTGGTCATGGTACGTTCTTCTAGGTCTACCCCTTCCAACGTTTCCTTTCACATTCGCCTCATATATTTGTTTTGTCACTCTTCCTTCATTCATTCTCTCTACATGTCCAAACCAGCTTAACATTCCTTTCTCTATTCGTGTCACAACATCTATTTTTAAGCCACAACGTTCCCTTATTACACTATTTCTTATTCTATCACTCAAATTTACCCCAATCATACTTCTCAAAGCTCTCATTTCCACAGCATTTATTCTACTTTCATGCTTCTTCTGCCATACCCAGCTTTCACTTCCATACATCAGTGTTGGTACCAACACCCCCTTTTGAACCGCCAGGCGAGCCTTCTGCGAGATCTTCTGGCTGTTCATAAAGGCGTGCAGCGCTCCATTCACCATATTACCAGCATTCGCTCTCCTTTCAATATCACTATCACACTTCCCATCTCTTGTAAACAAAGTCCCCAAATATACAAATTCCTTCACTTGCTCTAATATCTCACTTCCTATACGCACACAAACTTCTGTCATAATTTCTTCTCTTTCAAACACCATAACTTTCGTCTTATTTACATTGACTTTCATTCCTTTCCTTTCCAACGCAACATTCATAATATTTGTCATTGTCTGCAACTCATTAGGTGACGATGCAAGTAAAACTTGATCATCTGCATAGAGGAGACATTTGACTAGTAACTCATTCATTCTTAGTCCACAGTCAGTTTCTTTTAAATCTGTCAAACCTACAATAACAATGCAAAAAACCTTTGCAGTAAATAATCCACATCTCATATTCTCTACTTCGCATTATGACTAAATCGCATAATGACATAGTAGCAAAATGCTAGTCTCGATTAGGAAAGAATAAGTTATTTTTCAAATTGTGTCAAACAAGTGTGCCATCCATTGAGCTGTGATTTTACAATGAGTTAATCCAGTTGTTAACAATAAAACATCCTAAAGACCAGTATTTTTGTTACAAACGTACCGTGAAATAGAATATCATCTTTTTATGTCAACGATTTTTTGGACCGAAGTGCGAGTGAACAGTCCAGACTTCCAGAGCATCGGATAAAAATTTATTTAATTTTCCACTCGTTGTTGCTACGCCTGCGACTGTCTAGCTAATGAAGCTTTTCTTTAGTGTGATTTTAGTTGTGCAAAATTATAAAATGATTAGAATATATTATTTGTATATGTTTCGCATTATATCAAGACTTGTGGGTCGCTGCTCTAAATATAATTGCTTAGTTAGTTGTAGTAGCGGCCCCACTCTTCCTCTCGAACTGTTGTGAAAACTTTCTCACTAGCACACCAGTAAGAACAGAATACTATCTAGACAATTATTATTATGTCTGTGGTCTGTTGTAGGATCAATATTAAAATATTTACTATCCCAGTCAGATTGTTAATTCTCGCTATGCCTTGTAGACATATCTTACAATTTTTTAAATAACATTTTCTTACGCCACGAGAAATACAGGCTTCTCCAATTAATATTGATGGGCAAAATCGAAAGAAGGCGTTGCGCTAAAGGAAAAAGTTGGAAAAAGTTGCGAAATCAACGAGAATGGACAAGAATTCCCAGTGTAGAAAAACTGTAGAAGAGGCTTCCAAAGAAGATATTTGCTGCAATCTTCCATGAACTTTGACAATGCCTTGGACAAAGCCTATTGTACGATAGCAACATTTGAGGAGTAATTCGATGACCCACATTAGCATTATGGTAGCTAACGACTTGCAGTTTCTATAATTATGATATAATAGATTCATAGTTGCAAGTTGCAACACTCATATCACGTCTTAATTAGTGTGTGGCATCGCATCGTCGCAGGCGCAGTGAAAGCGAGCGGAAACAGCAGACAACAAATATGGCGTCCGGAATAAACAATGGCGTATTAGTATCTTGCGTTATTATTATGAAATATTAATTTGTAAGCAATTGACGGGTCGTTATGGAGTCGTTGGTTGCAGGCCTGAGGCCTATGTCCAGTAGTGGAGGTTATTAGGCTGATATGATGCCGAATTTAATTTTGACGACGCCGACACGTCGGCAAGTTGTTACATTACAATGTTTTGTTTATAAGCTGTTGTATTATTATAAGTTAAATTTAAATTAAATACACAACAAGCGATTCGTGTTGATGAGTAAATAATTATCAGCGAAACAAATTCTCAATTTTCTTCAAGTAGCTCACGCAATGTGATTGTAGGCCAATACTAACGACATTATACTTATCATTGACTATTCTACAATCTGTATATTCTGGTGGTCCTTTTTACAAAAAAAAAACTATTAAGTACATCTATAGATTTGAGGTTTCACCCAGTAATTCAGGTTCATTATTGATGTGATCATAAATTCTTTCCCTACGCCGGTACCACTGATAATTGCTTGCACTTCTTGCGTTTACAAGGAAATCTGCTTCATACAATTACGTAATGCTCCATTCCATGCCATGAAAGCATTCTCGACCTCGAATAGACCACTTTTCTGTTACTAGGACGTTTGTAAATAACAGAAACGTTAATTAATAAGTAGCTTGTGCCACAATTACAAGATGCACAACAATTATTTAGAGATAACAATCAGAAACGGTGATAATTCAAAGCAACGCGAACGGTAGCCGAAGTTAGGCTAAGAAAAAAGCGGATACGATTGACGTAGTAGGGCCTCATATTTTAGTCGATTATAAGTTCTCAGATTATATTTGTGTGATTTATTTAATATGTAATACACACACTCACACCACACACACTCACACACACACACACACACACACACACACACACAAACACACACCACACACACACCAATGTTTATGTTTCTATTTTTCTATAACTCTGTAATCTATCTGTATTGTTAAGGGAAGTAGCGAGTCATTCCCAATACGAGTATCTTTGATTACTCACCGGGAAGTCTCATTAAATTGTTTGTAAAAGATTACTGAAATAAATAAAACTTATTATTAAACTTATTAAGTTCCCTTGCGTTATTATACTGTTGGACTAGTACGTATTGTCAAAAATATTATGTAGTTCAGTTACCTATTCTTATTACAGATGCTTTGTAATAATAAGAGCATGACTTGTAAGTAGCAATACTGTGCAAGCATAGATGATAATACAGCAAGCAGAAAGGACAAATTCCCTACTTATCGACACGACGATTCGTTGCCTTTTTACTTAAGTATGACCCAATAATATATACCCAGGACCGTTCGCAGTGGCGTAAATTAGGTGAGGCCTATGTTCAGATGTGGACGTCGTTGGGCTGATATGATGATGATGATGACCCAATATATAAATAGTTTCGTAATTCCGATGTTTTGTTTCTATTTTTGACGGCTCATTCATTTAAATCTGACCTCTCCCTTTAAAACCGCTGTTATTATGGCCACAATTATGAAACAATACTTATTGCCGGCATCACGTACAGTCAGTAGTTAGTGTTGTCATCATAGTACGTAACAGTTTGAACTAGGCAACCGACCGACAATACGTCGAGGTAAAAACCGTAAATTTCGACTAAAAAAATTATGATTGCTATACTTTTTGTTCAAAATATTTTTTCCACCTCTAAAAGAATGATAGCTGGCCGAAAGAGTAAAAAATAAATATTCCTTTTTTAACTTCGAAATTTAATAAAACTTAATAAATAGTTTTGTGTCTGGACCTTTTTAGTCACTTTTTAGTCTGCTGAATATCAAATAAATAGTAATACCCGAGTCAACTTCTTCAATGGATCTTATTTTTAAATACATCTTCATAGTCTTCATACTCGGCTGCGATCGATGCACGGAATTGAATTTTTTATTACATCTGCGATCACTGTAAAATTATTATCATTGGAAACGTATATAAACAGTTTTTATAGTGATGAAGAAGTCGTGGTTATATCATTAATAACTCTTAGCGTTCCATGGATGTCTGTATGTAATTTAAAACACCTGATTGTATCATAAACAATTGTTTCGGAATACATAGCGATATTTAAAAATAATATAATTATTATGATATAATATAATCTGTATCGACTTGAAGTATTGTTCATAATAG
Organism: Laspeyria flexula; assembly: GCA_905147015.1. Lineage (NCBI taxonomy): Eukaryota > Metazoa > Arthropoda > Insecta > Lepidoptera > Erebidae > Laspeyria > Laspeyria flexula. The sequence continues at coordinate 6,354,120 of LR989969.1, read as the reverse complement.
TTTATTTTAAATTTTCCTAGCTGCAGTAGGTATCATCAGTAGACATAAACAATAATGGTCTATACTTGGAACGGATTTTTATATTTAATATATTATGGTTTTCTAAGTTTCTCTCCCGTGGGTTAAATATCCAAAATACTATTTTATAATTTGACTTCCAGGTTTTATATCCGCCAAACTATAGAACAACCTAGGCTAATATATTATTACATAATATCTTCATCAGGCACTCACTCACACATAGGGTTGCTATCCGTTCGGGTATACCCGGATTTGTTCTAGTTAAGAGGACATCCGGGGAGCCGGGCAAGGCTTCATTTGTAGTCCGGGTTTAAAAATGTAGAGTATTGGACCGGGTTTAAAAATAAATAAAAAGCTGATTTATGACATTTTCTGTTTTTTGTTACATGGACTATGAAGAAAGAAATTTAGAAGAACCTGTTGACAGGGTTCTGGGCTCTAAAAGCCGGGGTTTTCTCGCGTGTTGTACTGATTGCCAAATTTTAGCGATGGCAACCTCACTCACACACACAGTTAGCTTTAGAAGTGATGAGGTTGAAATGCATCAGTTTTCATTTTCATTTAAAACGTATTTAATCTTTCCCCGCAGTTGAATCCTATTAAATGCTATCCGATCGGTTTAAGTCAACAGTGATTAGCCATTTTAATTCTGACATGGTTTTGATTTTGTGGCTTCATCATTGTCATTGCGACAGATTAATATAACGTAGTATCCCGACATGGAATTTTTAGCACCATCCATTTAAAAAATATAATTTAATACTTACTAATATTATAAAACTAATGAGCTAACTTATATTGATATTTATTTCAATTGATATAAAGATAAAATAGTTTATGAATAGGCCTTTTAATTTAATTAAATAAGCTCCAAAAAGCATGGTACCAAACATGCGTAATATCTAATCTTTGGCTACGGTACCGTTTCTTGCGAATATAAATTCTACGACTCATCCGCTGAGCTATTTCATACGAGTTACGTAAACAACGAGTAGCACGTCATTATTGTACGACAACTAAATATACTTTTAATTATAGCTCTATTTTTAACTGCTAGTTAATTGTAGCTGCCATTTTGTGAAACTCAGATAATATTCTTTTACTCATGTAACACACAAATCTCTGCTTGTTACTTACTTAATCTCGAAGAGTTTGCTTGTTTGTTGAATGCGCAAATCTTATGAACTACTAATTTGAATTGAAAAATTCTTTTAATTTTGGTTATAGCCCCTTTATCCAGGAAGGCCATAGGCATATAACATTACGCTACGACCAAAAGGAACTCAGTAGTGGCCTAAAATTTCTAGGTTCTTTTCCCGGGTCAGGAAAAAATCTAACAGCATTTGCGTTTTTCTGTTTCGAAACTTTCAGCACACAGCCGGAGTTTGGAGAGACACAAAGTACTTCATATATAGTGTTTTTCAATACGGACTTGTTGTTGATAGCGACCATATAGTTGAAGCTACATCTGTGAAATTGTCTGTCATTTAATAAGTCTGTTTTGCCAATTTACCATGGACGGATATAGCTTTCAACAACGCTGCCCTGTTGCTCGAACAGAACATCAATTTTGTATTATTTGCAAGCGTTGTTAAAAACTATATCTGTCCATGGTAAAATTTGGCAAAACAGACTGAATATATGACAGCCAATTTCACAGATATACTTAGCTTCATCTATATAATATAATATTCTACTACATTCACACAGCGCCATCTAGTCCCAAAGTAAGCAATTATATTTGCTTGTGTTATGGGTACTAAACAACTGATATACTACTTAAATACATGTTTTTTTTTGTAAATACATACATATTATAGATAAATTACACCCAGACATAGAACAAACCTTTATGCTCATCACACAAAGATATGTCCTGGGTGGGGATCGAACCCACGACCTCCGGCTTAGCAGTCAGGGTCACTAACCACTAGACCAACAGACCAGTCAGATATATATAAACTATTATTATCAACAATAAGTTCTTATTGAAAGAATTTATAGCTAGTCTGTTTTATAAATCAATAATAATCTCAGCATGAACGAACTATGGGTATCGATAGTATCGGTAGTATTAAGTATCGATTTGTGAAAGGTTGATAACAATTTCTTTACTAAGGAACTCCACTTGCCTACGTTACATAACGTTGATATCACATATCAGAAGTAGATTAAAAGTATTACGCAACACGTTGTAAAATGCGTAATTATTTAATCAATACGTAATGAAGCACGTTCGATCTGAAGATTAGGGTCTTACTAAAAATATTTTGAGCGTTGTGGGTTTCGATTTGATCCTTGGAGTCCATGAAACAATTTTCGTTTATTGTTGCATGTTCCTTTTGAGAAAGTTGTTTTTAAAATACGCAAAAGAAGTTTTTCTAAGCACAATATTTAGCTCGACATTGTGAATAGACGTCGACCTGAAACAGGTCGCTGGGTTGGATTGGATTCGGACGGCGGAGGACCGAGCATAATTTGTCCAGCAATGGACGTGGTTTGGCTGATGTGATGATGACGTTTTAAGGGCCATAACACACACGGTGCTTCTGACATTGACGATCGGATTTTGCGAATTCAGTGAGGCTGCAATGCGTTTTGTCGACTCTCTGCGTTCCATTACAGTATTAAAATCGGGCGTTTTAGAGACTCTGTTCTCCATTTAAGCTTCTAAAAACCGACTAAATTGTCGATTGCTTATGCTAAAAAGTAGCGTGTCTGAAGGAAGAAGAGAAATAATTCTACCGATAAAACTAATATTACCATTCCGTATCTATCACTCTGGCCTAAATTAACAGCAAAATACAGAGCTATAACTATGGGGGGTCCCAGGGAAGCAAAGTGTTTGGTATTTGTTTTTTTTTGGACGGTATGGTAACTTGTGAGTAAGATTCCTTTCAGGCGATCCACAATTGGAATGCTAGTTAGCTGAACAGGTACTTAATTTAATCATATCTTTCAGCCAGATTACAATCTATACAATTCCAGTTGTAGGTGCTGGATCGTTGAGGTGATATAACATGAACCAGGCATATAAAAATATTCGGACTTATATAAATATTTCGAATTATTTATTTACTTGGATATTAACCAGTTTATTAATTAAAAAGATATAATTTATACATAATAATTGAATTGCGTTTTTTTTGCAACAGTTAGAAAACAGGAAAACATTCTAGACGATTATTAAACAATGCTTCTAAACTTTACAATTTATCCTCATCATAATGATATGTTTAGTATAAAATATAAAATACCTTCTTTGTTACTAAAATAACTTATTTATAGAACTGGAAATAACAATGGATGTAGAGCAATTATCAGAACTCATAAAAGGTTGCTTTTGAAATAATGGTTGCAAATTGAATATAAATAAATTAAAATATTTTTTTTTTTAAATATTAAATGCGACGCTCGTTTGAACCAAAAAGTCAATTATTCCAGATACTTACAATCTGTTTTTCACAAGTCTTTTTACTTAGATTGGGCTTTTTGACTTTTAAATAAACTATATTTTTTACTTTTTTATTTCTGCTAAATGCTTAAAACAGCAAAAATGCTTTAAATCTACATTCAGGAACTTAATTTTTGATACAAATAGTAAGTTGTTCGGGGTCTGAAAGTATTTTGCGTCCATTTAGTCCTACACAATATAATTGCTTCATAGTAAGTTAAAGAAGATCCTTCTTTGGACTCCAAATATAATCCAACATCCTTGATGCAAAGGTACCTAGTATCTTTAAGTACTACTTGTTCAAACCAATCAACAAAGACATGCGACATAGACTAAGCAGCCTTTATTAACTGTTATTATTTAGACAGACCTTGACCGATACTTGTTCAATCATTGAAAGACAATGAGTCAACAATGCTTTAATCTTGATATTATTAGTGTTTACCTAAAATTTGTAATAAGGTCGTTGACGATTAACTTTCTACGTCTGTTTATTCTATGGCGGATGGAGAGCGCAGTCGTGGTTTGTACCTCAGTTGCGACTATGCTATGGCGCCGTGCGGACGCCCATCCATTCTCTTCGTTTACGCTCGTTGGTTTACGTGAATAAGCTTGTTTCCTATCTCATTGTTACCAACTACTATTGTTGTGTTTGTGACGGTAAATGTTCTGTTTTTAGTATGTTTTGTGTTGTGTGAAAATGGCTAACTTGACGCTAAGGTACCTGGATGAGTTGTCCTATGTTTTAAATAACAGACGGCATCTGGCGAATCAGGCGAAAGCATCTTCTGTTGGCGATCTTCTCAATGCTGAGGAGGAGAGATTCACACCGGTATGATACACTGATCACATTACTTTATGTTTATATACGTGGGTAATAAATAGGTACTACAAATTTCAGGCCTAAGAAATGAAAACTGAAATGTTGACATGTGTTTGATAGATGTTTGGCAAATCTTTCTTGACGTCCAAAAAGTTTAGCTACTATTTATAAACTTTGGTATTTTAGTCAAATGAGGTAAAATCTCTTGAGAATAAATTAAAAAAAAATATTGATTAGATTGACCTTGAAATTGCACGTACAGTAGCACCAGAAACATGGCTTTTGATGGTGATGCTCGTAAATGCGCAGTAAAAGAGGATTATGTTTGCGGACGTTAAGAACGAGAAAATAGTAAAAGATTTTGCAATTACTTTTTGTCCGAACGTTCCTAACTTGTAGATTTTCTCACTTGACTGTAAATTTTAATTACTTGTAAGTATTGTAATGTTATTCAATGTTCAGTTACTGTTATTATGTAAAATCTGAACTTAATCAAATATTAATGTTCAGTGTTGAATCGATAATGCCACGATTATGATTACGTAGTTAAAAAACGATAACATAGTGCACAATCAATCACGTTTTCTGACATTTGAAATTCTTTTATAATAAATTAATATGGTGCATTTATTTATCAAATAGATTAACTTCTTTAAATGTCAATAACAACAAGTTTGTTTTACTTAATTAGATCCAGAAATCGTAATTCAAGTTTGGTTTTTGTTACATTCAAATTGTGAAAGGATTAAACTAAACTAAGAGGTCATGATATTGCGTTTAGCCTTTTAGATGCAACTAATAATATCGAGTAGGTCATCACATGGTAATGAAAATTTTGATTTGAATTGGCATTTATCTTTAACATTGGCATTTAATATTTTTAACCTCTAACTAGCACCTAAAACTGAAAAATCCTAACAAAAAACCAATCATTTCTTAGTATGACCTTTTGATTGGAAATTTTAATAAATAAATAAATATTCTACCACATTCACACAGCACCATCTAGTCCCAAAAGTAAGCAATTATATTTGCTTGTGTTATGGGTACTAAATAACTAATATACTACTTAAATACATATTTTTTTGTAACATATTATTATTATAAATAAATTACACCCAGACACAGAACAAAGCTTCATGCTCATCATACAAAGATTTGTCCTGGGTGGGGATCGAACCCACGACCTCCAGCTTAGCAGTCAGGGTCACTAACCACTAGACCAACAGGCCAGTCAAATACCTTATACATAACAATACGTTACTAATAGATAAGATCTTCTCTGTAGTCTATAACAAAATGTATGCGATTTTGTATTATTAGGAGTTAATATAATTGCCATCCAAACATTTTCGTAGATTGGTACAAAATCTACAAACATTCTGCTGCAAAGTGAAGGCTTTTAACCTGTCACATAATAATATAGATCAGCGGTTTTATTAACTTACATTGTTAAAGCTTGCGCAATACTATTTATTAATAGTTCTTGAAGAAGATTGGTTTAGTTGTTCTCGTTTGTTAACCACTCGATTTACCTCTTTTTTGGATATATCTTAGGTAATTTGTATCTTTGTAGATGTTATTCGTAAATTAGGAGGCACGGTGAATTTAATTTGGCTAATTCCCTTTTGTTTTTTTAAGTGCTCATAGTGGTATTGTAAAATTTCACGTGGATTTATCTGCAAATTTGCCGAAAACTTCGTCATCTTCGTCATCGTCGTATTTAATGCCGAATTTATTATAATAATAATATATCAGCACATTCACACAGCACCATCTAGTCCCAAATTAACCAATTATTTGCTTGTATTATGGGTACTAAACAACTGATATAGTACTTCAATATTTTTTATTTTTGTAAATACTGTATGTATTATACATAAATTACACCCAGACACAGTCCTGGGTGGGGCTCGAACCCACGACCTCCAGCTTAGCAAACAGTGTCACTAACCACTAGACCAACAGGCCAGTCAATTATAATATCATGTTTGATTTATTTGACAATAAAACATTATTCTACCAATGGGACCACTTGTCCACAGTCTATTACTTTCACGTCCTCTCGAATATTGACATTAATAACTTCATATTGCCAGATAATATTCAACACTTGCAGTTACTTGATATAGAAAGAATGACTGAATATGTTATTACGGTTGGCAGCGAAAAGAAGTATTATCAGTAATTCTTACTCATATAAATATAAAGCAATGGTTTTATGTTACTTTGAAATGTGGATATGAACACATTCCCAAATACAGCGCTTAGTAGATATTTTCTTTCAGTATTTTCTTTCCTAGACTTTCCTTAGAATTGTTTGTTCCTACACTCTTTACTTATCTGAATGTGATAATAAAATTCCTGTGTTTTACAATAATAGACCCTATTCCAACCAATTGCATTAATTTTTGTGTTTTTTTTTACTCTTTATTATATTATGTTTAGTTTCCTAATGTATGTTGTTTATGAAACAAAACAATTCAATTGACGAGGTAATTAATAATATATTAATTTATATCTATTGCAGTTTTAAGCTTTAATAATAAGTACATATCGTATGTTTGTTGGAAAAAGGCAATAAGTGTAAATGAGTCTATATACCGATTTCTATCTTGTGTAACTTATAATTAATTGTGAAATTGAATTGAGAATCTTAATAAAGTTTTTCTCTGATGGTGCGTTAATGAACGCGAATCAACGCTTCAAACCATTCATGAGAATCGTCTCAGTCGAGCAATAAACGTAATAAATGTAACGTTTATTCATTTAAAATAAGTAGGTATATAAGGTAATTTATGGACTACATTTAATTAATATTTACTAATTCAGTATGTAACCAATTGGTACACAATTATATCTTACTGACATATTAATATGTTCTAAATAACGGTATCATCAAACAGCTTTTGAAATGGATCATTACTAAATATTTGTTAAGTCTATTTTATTAACCGTAAATTTGTGAGGTCAAATATTTGCATTATAGGAATAGTGATGTCTCTTCATAATTATGAATTAATAAATAACTGCAGTGCCATTAAATTAAGTAAAGTGTAGAAATCTATATAACGTTAACAAAACAACTGTATGCTTTATGAGTGTTGAATAAAATCGAACTTTGAGGCTATGATCATACTGGTTAAATTACAACAATGATATAGTAAGTAAATCTTGTCGTGTCTAGAGAATAGAACCATGGCTTTTATTGCTATTGGTTCGTTTTCGCTTTTTTCGTTTTTAATGGAGAGATTTCAAAAATAAAATGCAGTTTGAATCGACTGGCTTGACACAATGCTATTTAGATTTTCTATACTGATAGTATTGATTTGTTTGGGTAGGTATTTGTACGCACTTAAAGTAAAAATATACACAAGTTTACTCTTTTGTCTAACGAGTAATGGTAGTTTGCAATCCATAATCGTAAAGATTTAAATTGTATTGTTTAAATGAGCTGTTTTTAATTTACTTTGAGAAAGCGTTTCATACAGTTCACCATGAATTTCCATTAAAATATTATAATAAATTCAGTGTTATAATTTATTTCAGAGAGTTGAAATAACGTAAAAGCTCCTATTACCGCCAGTTTTAGCTGTCTTAGGATTCACTTTAAAAAAATAGATATAAGCTGTTATGTTAGGAAAGATGTTATAATTTATAATTAATCTCAACGAAGTATTCTTTGCAATTCAGTACTTAAATTCAATATTCAATAACACAATAATTACTAAATAATTATTTAATCCAAAAGAGTAGTTGATTCTATTACCGACCCATAGAATGCGGCAAGATTCTATTAACGATTTTTCTACTTCTTTTACCGACCGGTACGAAGTTGTCATTTCTTCTATACTATTAAATAAAAAAAAAATAGTTTTTAAGGCATTTATTATATAACAACAATAGTTATGAGATCAACATTATCACAATATGAACTGAAATGAATTATTTTTTGTTATTTTAGTGATATATATATAATTAAAATATAATATATATATATAATAATATATATTTATTATTTCTCTTGGCACGCAGAGTTATCCTCGGTATGCCATAGGTTTTTGAAGCTTCGTATATGCTGGTCCCTTCATTTATAGCTAGAAGCGCAGTTTCTAGTTGAGCAGAGGCGTACTGCTTGCGCTTCTACGGCTCCATGATTCTATAAAAGAACACAATCTTTAAAGAGATATAGATAGAGATATAAGTTACACGGCCCGCATTCCGTCCCGCCATTTTTATTTGATTTGAAAACAAATGAAATATAGCCAATGCCATGAAGCATGACTGAAACTGGATAGCAAATATTATTTTACATTAATAATCCGTCCTCGTCCGTCGTCGTAGTCCTGTGACAAAATCTCTCAAAACGTCACGTATGCAAGAAATAAGCCAAATTGTTCAAAAATATACATTTTATTTTTGTGTACCTACTATATCACCAAAAATATCGTCACAGTTGTGAGTCGGTAATAGAATCAAGTATGAAGGTCTATTAGCGACCCATTATAATAATAGGGATATTGTCTAACGTTGAATCGAGTTTTACACAAAATCTTTAAGAAATAGCTTTGTCGTTAATAGATCTAACGATGTAAAATAATTTTAAGAACTGAACAAGAAAACAATAAAATCAAATGAGGTAGTTTATAATTGATATTATTTTAAAATACTAAATGTTCTCAAAATTTTTAACAACGCCATGGGTCGTTATTAGAATCAAGTTTTGAAATTTGGATTGTATTACCGCCTTAAATTAAAACATGATTTTATAACACAAAAACCAATAAAAAGTATTATATTAAGAGTTAGTTTAGAAAAAGAATATATACGTTACAGTTGTAATGTGATAACAAGAAGACAAATCCATTTTTAGTGTGTTATTTTCCTTAAGTAATATTTAGGTGTACTTACGTGGCTGGAGACGCGACACTATGAAATGTGCGTCCGCTTCGGGCGCGTCCCATTAACATTCAAATTATTTCTTTCACAGGCTATTTAAACACACAAACTTTACTCTTTTTGGTGGCCAACAAAAATACGTAACTAATTTTTAAGGTATGACATTTCTGAAACTCTATTTTATGTCCAATATGAGTGATTTAAAAATTGGATCGTTAATAGAGTCACATTTTAGGGGGTCGTTAATAGGAGCTTTTACGTTAATTCTATTGTGAATTTCCGAAATTTGATTGCTTTATTATTTTATTTGGCAAAATCTCGAGTTTAAATTTGTTACTTTCAGATAAGTGTTTCACAGGGTAGTATTCTTGGTCTTTATGCCTTAAAACTTAAAATTAAAAATAATATTTGATTTCAACATGTTAAGTCGTTGTAAATAAATATTGTTATCTATTTTAATGCAGCCAGTGCAGTGTAGCAATATTTGCTTGTCGACTGAACCATGCCCATGCTCTATTTATGTTTGATACTCGGACAAACAAAGAAATCTAAATGACGTTATAAAACAAATGGTTTTAATTAGGTATAACATAAATAATAAATAAGTTATAACGCATCAAGTGTAATCCCTATACTTATTTAATTCAACATTTTATTAATATGTAATAGTAACTTATTTTTGTTAATGGGTAATTGATTCATCATCATCATCATTACAACATAAACGTCCCAATGCTGGGCACGAGTCTCCTCCTATCGTGATGGTTCATAGACATGTTTTATTATAGTACATTATGATACAAGTGCGGTAAGTTGATAATTACAGCCGAGGCGATATTGCTAGCCCGAGCTGCAGGCGAGGGCTACAAGAAAGCAGAGGCTGTAATTATCAAACCGCACGTGTGTCATACGACGTTTTATAACATATTTGCGAGGAAATAAATAAAATTCCGAATTTCTTAGAAAAAACAAATACAGCGAAAAGAAATAGCGCGCGGAATTATTTTTACTTGTCACAATTTATCGATGCGCGCGCATCAGCGCTTTTTTTTTAAGGCAAAAACACAAAAACAGCCAGTATTACTAATAAAGTAAATTAATATTTTTGTGTTTTAGTACAGATAAATGGTTGTAATTTATGGTCTAAATTAATTAAATTAAAGAATTAAATGTTTATTTTATATAATTATATCATAATTATTTTATCTACCAAAGTTAATTAATTTTATTCATAAAATGTTGACCACTTTTTTGACATAAAAACTCTTTGCTAAGATTTAAAAAAATACCGTTCGTTACGTACGGAGCCCCTTGATTATTAGTATGTGAGCATGAGAAGCCGTGCAATTTACTTTACATTACCGCACTAGTGCGTAATGAGATACATTACAACACTGAAATTGGTGAAATAAGAGACCCTTTACGAGCAAATATGTTATAAAAATTTATACAGCCGTTTCAAGGTCAGTTTTTGTCGTGGTTTCAATTTGTTTTCATTCTATAACCTGATTGTTTCTAAATCCTATAAATATATAATTTATGGCATTTTGTGCACTCACTAAAAATCTAGATTGCTTTACTAATCAAACCTAACTGCTACAAGGATGAAATCTGTCATTTAGCTCAGAAGTTTCGTTCTGTACCATAATCATCAATTTTATTGTTATATAAGTATGGCAAAAAACTTGCAGTACCTAGTAACTTTTTCAAAAATACGCTAATTTTTATTGCATTTAAATGTGCTTAAAATTTAGATTTTTGGTAAAGCTTTCGACAGTTTCTACTAGTTAATAGAGATTCAAATGGGCGTGATCAATTTTAATCGTCGACTTTCAATTTAAAACGATAAAGATCCCGACCTTCTTTTGTTTTATATAACGTCTGACGTCACATATTATCTTGCAAATAGATGCAGCTGTCTCATTTGCTATCCGAAAGTAAGTTCTATTACCATGGCATTAGGTGTTCTATGTGGAATAAGTAGTTGATACGAAATAGAGCAGTTTGTCTTTATAGTTGGGGATAGTTTTTGTGTTCGGTTTCTTAAAATAGATACAAAAATGTCGAGTAACGCTTAGATTTGGAAATAACATTGGTTGGAAATAAATTTGGGACTAGAGTTCTTTATAAACGTATCTATTAAGTATCATGAACATAGACTTGTATTTTCTGGCAAGTATTTGCCATCCTCGTTAGGTCTCTAGTAATAGACTCTATGACCGATAAAAACAAATCTAGACTTGTTTAAATGTTTAAAAATCTTTCATTCTAGTTAAATTCAAATCTAAAGCTCATGATAAATATTGTTGCTTACTTATTTATAAATACACTTTGGTTAACCACATTGGTTTACCGCATCGTCCGTTCGTTTTCATTTGATACGTAATATTATTATAATGTGTGAGCGTGAATAATGACAATAGGATATTTATTGTTTTTTAGGATTTCGTACCTCAAAAGGAATAAATATTAAAGAATTAAAATAACCCGACTGCAAAAATCAACAGATAATTAACGTACTAAATAGATCGAGTTAAAAAAAGAACTAAAAACAAATAAAATGTCTATTATACTTTTTTTTAATACCTATCTAAGGACACATGAATTTTTGAGACGAATCTAGTGATAACTTAATTGTCGAAACCCATCCAGCCGTTTGGAAGAAATGTGGGAATAAAGAAATTTACAAACATACGGGCTAAAAACATTATCCTTCCTGGCAACCCTTAAAAGATTTACGTTACGTATTTTCTACCTGAAACTTCCATCAATAGTGTTGGCAATATTTTGTTTAAATGTATTGTGTAATCAATACATATTGTAAGTATTATGGTATGTAGGTAGGTATATACTAAGTAGATACGACACGCACTTTGCATGTTATTCTGTCTACAAAACGTAATTAATGAACGAATTGCATACATGTGAGATACGAAGAAACATGGTCAGTAGATTGCGTCAAATAAAATGATTTCTGAATGTCATACTCGCTAGCAATAATAGAGGCATCACTGCCCAATTAGTATTTTTAAAATTGAAGCCAGGAAATACTGCTTTCTCAATGGAACTATGAGCATATAAGAAAGAGAGAGAGAGTTAGGGCATATCAAACTGAGCCAGCCACCTGCTTGTTGCAGTAAGTCAACCCTGGAGAAGATCTCAGCCATAATATCAAAGTGTTGTTTTCCTGCTGATGTGTAGTGGTGTTCAGAGCTCGTTGGAGAGGCAAGTAGTTCTTTAACGTTTTGATGCCCCTGGCGTTGCAGGCGTCCATAAGCTAAGGTGTAAAAACTGAAGTTTGACTTTTAACATGATGTAGATTTCAGAAAATATTGTGTTATCTTAATCAAACTATCCATATCCATACCGTACGAGTATAAAAGGCTTTGTCCTGACTGACTGCCTGACAGACAACGCACAGCCTAAACCGCTGGTCGTAGCGACTTGAAATTTGGAGGGTGTGTTTGTCCTAATGTGTAGAGGTGTATTTAGAAAGGGTTTTTTAAAATTCAACCCCTAAGGGGGTGAAAAGGGATAAAAACAATCGTATGAAACATCTTTGTTTTTTAACTTATAGATTAGAAGAATTTGTTTTGGGGTACTACTATCAAAATAAAAAAATACCCTCATCAATATTTTTGACAAGGGTAGCTTTGGAAGTGTGAAATTGGGGATGAAACGTTGTATGAAAAGATCTTTGTTTTGAAATTAACGTTTTGCAAATTAGTATTGGGAATGTTGTTTTTAATATGTTCGATTGGGATGGGTTCAGGGGGTGAAATATTAAATACACAGTTGTTTGTTTTTGAAGTTATATGTTTGGTCCCATGAAATAGGGGGATGAAATAGTTGTTACATAAATGTTATCTTTAATGACGTAAAATGAAATTCAACTCCTGTAGTGGGATGTTGTGGAATTAATGAATTGCACTTAAAACAAAGACCTATGTAATATCGAAATGTACGCGGACGAAGTCGCGAGCAAAAGCTAGTGTGTATATAAAATAAGAGTGATTAAGACAGCAATATACTGAGACTGAGAGAGTAGTGCTATTGGTTATTTTCTACCTCTCTTAAGGTTAACTATACCTACTTGCTGAAATATTTAAAAAATCTATGTTATCTTAACTATGGTAAAGTTGACTAGCCTCTATCTCTCTTTGATGCGCAGAATACGAAAAGGATGCAAGAATTTCGTTGGTTATGAGGTCATTTTAATCCCTATAACACTCTTATCTGTTTGTAGAATACTTACTGTTATTTGCATATTTTGTATCATGTAGTTATCTACCATCTTTAACTAAAATTTGAAATTACGTTAACGACATTCATCTTCATCCAACGCGGTAATGTGGCTAGTGTAATAAATTAAATTTAAAAAAAAATTAAATTTTTATGGTTTTTTAAGCTCAAGCTTTTCGAATCAAGAAATTCCGTAACGAAAGTAAACCTAACACCCTCGTCTAACGTCGTTTCAGATCGGCAGACTTTTTTGTTTAATGGTGATAGGTTGTTCTTAAACATATTTTTTTTAAAACCGTTGCACCCGTTTTAAGCTTTTCACCTCTTGTTATTTCTACAAGCTGCAATTCTTTATAAAACATTTAAAAATTGTATGTAGCAAAATAGGTCATTACGTCATACACAAGAAGGAATTGACGTGAACATTGAAAGTCGGCAACGTATCGTCGAGGTAAACCAGATCCTTGATAACACGGAACTAGACTTAAGACTGAAAAACGAATTAAGTAAGTACCGAATGTGAACAAATACCAAATATATGTTAATACAATTTGTAATTTCTTTTATTTTTTGTGTACAATAACGTACCCTAATATTTGGAAATAAAGTTTATTATGAAATTAAAGACAGCAGTTTTTACTCTTTATAGCGGAGTATATAATAATGCCCAGTTTCTGAACATCATATAAAAGTTATTTTTAGGATAATATATAACATAAACAAATGAAAATGTTAGTTGTTGAATAAACTAGTTCTGTTGTTTTACTTTTATATTTAGTCAGGTTATACTTTAATCGATGAATAAGTATTATTTAATGGTTCAGAAACTAAAAATATATAAGTTATTAATATACATACCTACATACAATAATATATCTTATATTTTTGTGAATTTAATTCAAAATAATGGCTGCTTTTATAAACTATGAACACCTTGTATGTAAAAAATTAAAAACAATCTAAACAAACATACGCTCTGTCAATCCAATGCGACAGCATCCGCATAGAGATTTACGTATCACCCTTCATTGTCATACAAAAATGAACCTTGTTTCAATAGCGTTATGGTTCATGTGCATGTTTAGCTGTTAGCTGATAGCAGGAAACAGGGGGGAGAGACAGGATGGAGACAATTGAGAGGTGCCCTTGCTGGAGGATCATCCTGTGGATGTACGGTTCGGTTCATTGGTTATTCTGACCGTGACTGACTTTGGTTTTATTCGGATATATATATAGTTGTATAGATTTATGCCGTATTATTCGTGTAGTGACGGGTTAAGAAGACGTAATTTCACTACCCCATCTCAACCCGTGGGCGTCGTAGAAGTTGACTAAGCGAGTAACCTTATGCAGACAAGAGCACTGCAAGAAAAGAAAAATTGGAAACAAACCCTATACCAACCCGTTTGGCCAGCGTGGTATAGTAGGCTAAATTCCCACTTTGGAGGAGACCCGTGCCCAGCAGTGGGACGTTTATGGGTTGTTATGATGATAGATTTATTCCAGGTGTCATAGTCATAGCCTGTCCTGATAAAAAAGTATGCGTAGTAAGCTCACGAATGACAAATCAGTCAATTGGTATTAGGAAGAGTGTCGACAATAATTGTTTTGACTATGTGAGGTTCATGATGATTATCAACCAGATGAACTCGGCTGGGCTTGCCTTTATTCGATAACTAAACTTTTTAACAGTGAAAGCATTAGGAACTTGTGACTCTTGGTTACCAACGTCTATAAAGGTCGCAAACAAGCAGTTAGCAACTTCCATCATCAGCACCGATGTCCTATTGCATGGATCTCTTTTCTTCTGTCTAATGAGCTGAGAGTCCCAATGCGGGTACCACCTACATAAAATTTCCTATATTGATGGGCCCCTCTATGGCTTGCATAGCGAATATCGATTGCGAATGTCTGTGGAAGTAATTTGACCGAGAATTCTCATTGTGAATTGTCAAAGCAATTTTTTTTTAGTATTCTTCGGGTAAAACCCAGCTTTAAAAATCAAATAACTGTACAACGTTCAGAATTTAACATGAAATTTGGTGTAATTTACCCACCCATTGTCATATTGAGGCCACTGCACTGGCTATAGGAGGACTGACAGCATGACGCGACACATTGTTACTGCTAACAACTTAACTTATAATTGAAAGTGGCGCTACTGTCTATGTGGAAAACTGACCAAAGTTCTGCGTTGACCATAGTTCCTAGTTTGTCCGCTGTACAGATAAGTTTGTTGTAGTTGGTCACGTACTCGCAGTGATTGACACTCCAATTAACTGAAGCTGACATCGCTAATAGAATGTGTTGAATAATTGTTACGTTTTACTTTGTAATAATGGCTTTATATTCACGAGGATGGATGCTGTTACTGGCTAGGTGAGAATAGTAACTATTGTCCATTTTAAAGGTGCAAAGTTCGTATGTTGACCCCGGCAATAGACGTAAACTTCTGGTCCATAGAAAGATGTGTGTCCTAGTTCGAAGGACCAACGACTGATAGGCGAAAAAGGTTCTCAAGTGGCAGTCACGTACAGTACTGGTTAGTGTAGGATGGCCCCTTTTGTGAGATGAACGGATAACCTGGAAAAGATGGCGGGAAAATGTTGATTATAGACGGTATAAATTGCACACTAATAGCCGTGCCACACGCTTGTATGTGTGGCACCCACACGGTTGTAAACTTGCCTTCCAACAAAGGTTGGTTGCCATCCGCGTAGTTTAAATGAGATTTGGTTTACAACAGCCGACTAGATGGTTGGAATCCATCAAGGACACCTCTGTTGGAAGGCAAGTTTATAACCGTGTGGCACGTGTTTAAGCAGAAAGTTAGGTGAGACGTATGTGGCAAAATATTGTGAAGGAAATTTACTTCCTTATACCACGCTGGCCAGACAGGTTGGTATAGGGTTTGTTTCAAATTTTCCATTTCTCGCAGTGCTCTTGTCTGCATAAAGTTATTCCCTTAGTCGCCTTTTACGACACCCACGGGTAGAAATAGGGTAGTGACATTATGTATTCTTGATCCGTCTCTATACGGATACATATATAGGTAGTTTTATATATACAGGTTGAAAGGAAATAATAAATTTAACGTCTTAATATTTTTTTTCAATTCAAGCTGCGATCATCGAATAGGTATCCGTAAATTTAAATCAAAGTGAAGGTGAGAAATAAATAAGCATGACATATAAAATGGACTTTTCCATACATGATGGCTTCGATTGGATTGAATTAAATGAACGTAAATATAGAAGAATGCGTATCAAATATATGGTATAATGTAGGTAGGTACGTCTTTTATCGTTCATTCATACTTACCTGTTTATGAATTTTTCTCTGCATTGTTATAAGAATCAAAAAGAGTGAATGTAAACACCATCAACACTGAAATTGGCCACAGATTGTTTATTATTTTTTCGTTCAAAGAAGACACTATTTTACGTAAAATCTAAAATTTCTACTTTTAGGACAATGGGCCGTAACCGCTTAAATGTTATTTAATGTTCTATTGAACGGCCATTGTTGTTAAAGTACATATAAATATTAAAAATAAAGTGGAAAGACTTGCTAATATGCGTAAACAGTTATATTATGTAAGAGTTAAAAAGAAAATAAGACTCAGTTTACACCGCCGCTAAATGAAATGGAAGCGAACAGGAATTAAATTTGATCTATTCCATTCTAATACCAAAAACTAATACCAATGGTATTTGTTTACCAAATCTTAAATGTTTTAATGAAGTGCCAATTCTATTCCCAACGAATACCAAAACATAAATTTTGGTACAGTCACAAACAATTTACAATGATTTCTAATGTTTTAATATTAAGTATGATCTTAATAAAATCCTAAAAGTTGACTGTTTAATATTTTATAATAATTTCTCTATTACACCCTCACCTGTTTAGATAGAGGAGGGGAGAGCCACAGTGAGACATTAATGGGATACTGATGATGAATTTTTACATTAATTAATCTTAGATTTTCTTTCATTCTTTTTTCTTTCATTAATGAACAGGTGAATTCTCGAGTATGCGCGAGAATTCCCCAGATGACACGTGACCTCTATAAATATTTGCTGGTATTTTTAATTCAAAATTACATTATACTTATAGATTGTCAGTTATTGAAATTCACTAAATTAATTTAGTTTGTATCTTACGCAATTGAGATAGAGTTAATTATGCTATATACCTAAAATTTCATTTCGAAAATTCGCTTTTATTCTGCGGTGTAAATAGCATAAGAAGTAAAAACTGAACATAACAAAGGTAATGAACACCTGTAGGTATCGTGTCCGGTATTGGAAAGTGCACATAAAATGTATTCTGCAGATATTCAATTATTCATGTCTCGGTGGCATTGTCGCAGAGTGAAATGTGGAAGGCACGGATTCTTTCACGTTAATTACGGATACTGACAATTATTTCATTTAGAACTAACATATATACATTCATACATACATTCCTGGCGTACCAGATTCTCTTTTCTTAATAATTCGGCGCAGATTTTGCTCTATACAACGTTTTATAACAACGCATATTTATCAAATATAAATTTACACACAGGAAATACCTCCGTTCTCACTTCACACAAAATTCATTGTTTGTGTGCGTTAAGTTATAAAAACATACAACTTCTTACAAGGCCATTGAATTTCTCATATTATACTTGATATAAAATTATTTGAGCCTAAAATAAAAAATGTTGAAACTTTTTCCTTGATTTTTTTTGCTTCGTTATTGCGTCGAGTAAAATGGCATTCTATAAATTTAATGTGAATCATTAATGCAGTGTACTTGTGCCTACTGTATTTGCAGAAGCTGCGAAATGTGGGTCTCGATTCGGGAATAAAAGGCACGAAGTTATATTATGCTTGGTACAAGCTAGGGTGATTGTTGTGTAAATGGTCATCGACATTGGCAACGCTATGGACACAACTAAATCTCTGTCTACCATAAATAAATTTTTGGAAAAGACACAAAATGAACTGCAATGCAATTTTCATCTTGCCATATGTAATAAGGGTGGATGATATAAATGCCGTGGCAGACAAAACATGGGCAAGAAAGGCGAGCAATAGATCTAACTCGAGGCAACTGGAAAAGGCCTTTGCCAGCAGGTAAACAGACAAGGCTTTAGCAGCACCAGGTAATGGTTTACGCATACCACCCCGTGTGGGGACACAAGACGGTTATGTGGGACTCGCCGGCCCAAAGAAACCCAAGGATATCCAAAGAGTCCCAACGGATCGGAATACCCACTAGAACCCCCCTGTGCAAAGTCGCTGCGCCTTGTCGGGTGGGCCCTCTAACTACACCAACTATAACCTACTGCTACTCACTAGGTCTGAAAGAAAGGCTATCATCATCATATTTATGCAATAAGATCTACAATTACGTGACAATATCCAGCTAACTTTTTCTACTATTTCGTAACACAATCTTAGATTATTCAGCATTGCAAGAGTCTACAGTCATGCTACTTGCATATTTAATACAAGATCTTTTTCATACGACTTGCAGATAAAAATAATTCAATCATAACGGATTTAACAAGCACCAGTGATCAATAAATCTATGTTGCGTAAAGAATATTAAAACATTTCTTTACTAAAGATCTCTATAGTTTTATTACATAACTGGATGTGAGAAATAACGGCTGTAACATGCTCCGGCGCAATAAAAAATTATGTCTGCGTGCAAAAAGCTGTGATCAACTATTTCCTTATTTATGAACTGACGTTCGCTTGCAATTAAAACATGAAATTGATTCCTTATTGGAAATGTTTACGAGGTTCTCTTTTTATTTGAGATTATTTTTCTCATTGTTAATACCTAGATTTCTTAGTCATTAATAGGTGTTAATAACAAAGATGTACGTGTATTGACGGATTAAGAATGTCACTACCCCATTTCAAGCCGTGGGTGTAGTAAAAGGCGATTAAAAGAGCGCTGTCAGAAAAGGAAAATTCGTAACAAAACCCTATACCACCCTTTCTGGGGAGCTTGTTGTTGAAATGATGATTAGAAGCTTTTAAGCATTCTTTTCTTTGTGCTTATATGGTTTATTGGAAATTCTACAGCTATTTCTTATTACGTGCAAAATCACAATAAATATACATGTTATACTTTAGCGTAACATTAGCTTGCAAAAACTATGATTTCAAAGCGATGGGAACTATGAAATTCTACATAGCACACATAAGTAATTAACTTACTTACTACATATAACTAATAAACTTGTTTTTATCATTACAATTTGCTGGATTTTGTACATATTTATTATCATGACAATGATTATAGCATATCATTTAGTCATTATTTTTAATGATTTTTCCACAGTGCGGTTGCAATAGAATTACGCAAAACGCAGTGAATTGCGGATTTGTTGGCAAAGATGCGTTCATGCTGATGTGAGATTGATGCCGATATAAGGATTAAGCATATTATTGGGTTATTTTAAAATTACAGTGCATTACTTTTAGTTTACTGACAAAGACCCTGTTTTCATGGTTTCTTCAATCATATTACTTAAATACAGACAGTACCTACATAAGTAATTACTGTATCTTTTTGTCTTAATTTATAATTAAGGATAAAAAAATTCAAAATATACTGAGTTCAAATTAATATTTAGTCAATATTTAAAAATTAATAACGTCACGATCTGAAGTTATTTTTAAAGTAAATATCATTTTAAATATGATCTGTTTTCGTACGCGTCAGTTTGACTGAATCGTCCCGACCTTCAGTTATTTTCAAATGTTTTGCAATATGCTTTTATACATCAAATCGAGCGCAATGCGTCATTATGAAATAAAAAGCACGATGTCCAGATTGATAGTGTGATTTTTAATGTGTATATTAAAGTTGTAGATAGCCAATTAGGCCTAACATGAAAAAACAAAACAATATTACCTATACGAAGTTGCCTCAGCTAACAGATTGGCATCGTTTCCTCTACGCTTCTTTAAAAGATTGGATATTACGCAATATGGACAAGAAATATAACGGTTCTTTTTAACTGCCACTCTCCGAATCTGTTATACAGGACACAAGTTAGTTGGAGTTAGTATAAATACAGTAGGTTATGAATAAAATCAATGTATTACGGTATGCGAAGAGAAACTTTAAATGTAATAAAACAGTTTTAATAGACGCAAAAATGTGTCTGGTAATATTATCGGCAGTATGTTTGACTATTATAAGTGACCTCAGTTCAGATGAGCTGGCTTTACGATTATGTTTTGTATTATTACGCTTTTTATTGAATCTTTATTAATATTTGTATAGAGAATAGTTTCCGTGGTCCTTAAAGTTAATGTAAGCGCACAATTTGAATTCAAATAGATTATGGTCGACTATTTTGCTGTAATTTATCCGCTGTTAAAGTTAGTAATATTTATTTACGCTTGCTCGCTTTAAGAAGATACAGACAAGGACCATGGGGGGATGATTGCCGTGATTCAAATAAGATGCACTCACAGCATAAAAGAGTCATAATTAGGGGATTTTAAACCTTATTTTCATAAGTAAAAGATGAAAATTGCCGGACATGTACAGCTCAACATATATCTGTTTCACATTGGCAGTACGATACTACTGCTGCTGGTGTTATCGATGTCATCTTCAGCAAGATCGTTTTGGGTAACTTTTAATTTGTAGCTTTTATGTATAATAATAATATTCTACCACATTTACACAGCGCCATCTAGTCCCAAATTAAGCAATTATATTTGCTTGTGTTATGGGTACTAAACAACTGATATACTAATTAAATACATTTTTTTTGTAAATACATACATAAATAGATAAATGACACCCAGACACAGAACAAACCTTTATGCTCATCACACAAAGATTTGTCCTGGGTGGGGATCGAAACCACGACCTCCGGTTTAGCAGTCAGGATCACTAACCACTAGACCAACAGGCCCGTCAATGTATGTAGTAGTAGTAATAAATATCATATTTATTATTGATGACATAAAAGACATAACACTCACATAGGTATATCTATTTTTCTAAACTTACTACTATACCTTTGGATATGGTAAATACTCGTAAATGGATTAAGCGTGATAATTCACATCAACCAAATAAATCTATTGTCCGTGTCATGACGGATTAAGAATACGTAACATCACTACCCCATTTCAACCCGTGGGTGGCTTAAAAACAACCTTATTCAGACAAAAGCACTGCGAGAAAAGGAAAATTCGAAACAAAACCTTATACCAACCTGTCTGGCCAGCGTAGTATAGTCTGTATAGTAGGCTAAATTCCCTTTACATTGTTTGGAGCAGACCCGCCCTATACATACATACATACATACATAGCATCACGCCTTTTTCCCCGAAGGGGTAGGCAGAGGTGTTTTACACGCCTATACGCTTAACAAAAAGTAACTAAGTACGTAATTCTCCCAATTCCAGTATCCGAAAATGATGATTACGAAGCTAATCTTTTGAATAATTCGTTGTACACTAACTCGATGTAATGAACACTTTTATGGCTTCACCAGACTTTTCGGTTGCGTAAAAACACGCTGTGTCGTACTGTATCTTGGCATTTGCCATTTACGAGCGTAATAACTGACGCAAATGGGAAATTGGATGATAGCATCAGCAATCAGATCATATCCTGTGTTATTGGGAGATACAAATTTTAAAATATCGTCTTTTGAACACGATGGGCTGGTATTGCCAATTTAGTTATATTATAATGCAGTTTGTAGAATATTTTTTTTTTTTTTTTTTTAAAGACAACGCCCGCACTAGGGAACAAGCTCTGTGTCGCGGGGAGCTTTACAAACATGAAACTAACGGACACAAAGTACACCCAGACTAGAAACAAATATCTATGAATCACACAAATATTTGTCTCGTGTGGGAATCGAACCCACGTCACCCAGCACGGCGATGTAGTGGCGAGGCGACCACCTTAACCACTGCGCCACGGTGACAGTCATCTTAGTCATCTTACTCTAGTACTCTTTATATTTTGTATTGAAAGGAGAAAGAAAGAAAATAAAATTTATTTGTTGCAACCACTAAAATACATCGAGTATAAAAAACGTACGAAATAAAAAACTTATTAGTTATCCATATATTGCTTGATGTCACACTAGGTATTGCCTAGCGCTTCGCTACTTAGCTCCTAGGACGTAGCTATAGCCTTCCTAGATAACTGGGCTATCCAACACTAAAATATTTTTTCAATTCGGTCCAGTAGTTCCTGAGTTTAGCGCATTCAACCAAACCAAACACTTTGTATATTGGTGACTTCCTTATTTCCATCTATTTCGCTTCCCATCATGTTTACATCTAGCCAAATGCTTTCTGCTGTTACATAAGCGCATTTCAATAACTCACACACACACTTACACGCACAATTTCAACATTGCAATAGGTACACTATCAATAGAGTCGGGCGTTTGAATTGGTTGATTGCAGACAATCGTGAAATTGCAATATGGGTTTTATATAATAAGTAAATCACTATCCGTTAATGCAATTGCTTCTATAGAACCTCAATGTGACTAAATTTAATATAGGTACCTTTTTTGTCTCAGTTACTTTGTAAGACTGGGATGGTGTTTAAGACACATTGGGAATATGGAGTACCTTAAAATAGATCCCAGCTGTTTGTGTGATGATACCAATGTCTATGGGCTGCAATTATACCACTTACTATCAAGCAAACCGCATCTACCATCTTACTCCTTCAATTATGTATACAAATATGCAAATTAAATGATTAAAAAACTACCTTTTTACTAAGACGATTGAATCACATAAATTCTTAGAACAGATAGTTAGAGCTACAGTCTCATTACAAAGTTATACGTCACATGAGAACAGAAAACAATGCATTGCGATTAAACGGTAAGATGGTAAGATAATTCCCTCGTTAGACTACCAACCCCCTGCTATTGTTAAGAACAGTTAAAAACGGGAATTTTAAATTAGATGTTGCATTGGAAAAGAGCGATTGGAAGCAGGTGACGAGGTTAAGGTGGAGGTGGGCAGGACACTTGGCAAAAATGGATGACGGATGGTGGACCAAGACAGCCACAGAATGGTGGCCTAGAGAAGATATCAGGCCAGTGGGCAGACCACCAGCCCGATGGTCAGACGATATAGTCAAGATCATAGGATGTCATTGGACGTGGCTGGCACAGGACCGTAATAAGTGGCGCTGTAGAGAACAGGCCTATATCCAGCAGTGGGTGGATGTGGGCTGATGATGATGATTGGAAAAGAGTATATTTAGCCTTCAGGTAAGTAAAGAAAACTTTTGCATCCTAAGCCTCGTTTAGTCTGTACACGCGAGGCGTAGCGTGCAGGCAAATTAAATATGACAGCTTTCGTGTAGTTCTAAATTATGGTTTATTGTATTCCCAAACGTCACAACGCAGATCATAAAGGCTCAATTTCGATTCGCTGGTTTGTAAAAAAAGAGGCTTTTTATCTTGAAATCGACAGTTTTAGTCCGAAATCTGGAAATGTACTCGGATATGGCAAAAGGCTCCCATTACATGGCACCAAACAAATCTATCGAAATGTAGGTGTAAGACAGCTCTGTTTTCTCTTTCGATTTCGAAAAAGGTGTCATATCAACAATTAAAATCGATATGTACGTGCGATCATCGATAGAACAGTATTGTTCCAGAGAAAGAGGTTTTGTGATTGTTACCTCCTTAGTCATAAATACGTTCAGGGCTGTCGGCCACAGAAATTAGCAAGTATAGTTGGACATCGATACATACTATATACTCGTATACTCGTAAGTAGCAGACGGTCATTGTCCATTGTTCGCACTTGATTGGCCAACGATTTATACAATCTGATCGAGTAGCGAAATTACATTTTATAGTAGGTACTGCACTTTTTATCGAACAATACATTCGCATTACTCTTTGGGGAATACGGAAAATGAAGAGGTAAATATAGGCTAGAATTTAAATGTTAACAGTACTTATGTGCCTACAACCGCATATGTCCACAGAAGGCAGGTTATTACATACAAGCTCTGACATAAACCGGTTTTCCGACGAAAATATAAACAGAAAACAATAAATAAACAATAACTTTATACCACAGACTCTATAAATAGTACAATGTAAACTATTTTGTGACGCGTCAGGTAATTTTCGTCAAACAAAGGCAGACGGCAAATGTCTGTGTCTGTTTAAAAAAAAAAACTACAACTTGTTTACTTTCGCGCCATAAACGACTTCCATTACATTTGTGCAGCTGTTAATAACATTAGCTCCCTCTCTTTCTAACGTCTTTGTTTATAAGCGTGCAACAGAGACAGGCATACGGTCGTTTTTTTTGTTTATTAATTTCTTCTGCATTTCTTTATTAGAGTTTAATTAGCAATTTCACTTGTACGATTAAAATATAAATATTATGTCGGTAGTCAAAGCTTCTTCCTGTAGACAATGATGTTTAGAAATTACTTACTCATCATTAAAATATAACACTAGGTACTATGTGTGGCCTGTGTTATGTGGCTGTCTTTCTTAGGATGAACGAACTATGCTTGGCAGCTCAATTTCAAATTAGGTACTAATATACTACATATTATTTATTTTTTTTATATACTTTAGCGCTGTTTTTATTAATGCCTTCCTCTACAGATAGCTTCATGAAAACTTCAACTTCCTTCATTAATATTAAAACGGACGCGGAAGTAATTAGAAATCTTCTAAATGATACGATAGATACACATGATACTAGTCCTTACCTACATATACTAATTAGTATTAGTTTTGAAGAACTATTATATAAACATTAAGTGTGAGAATTTCGTAAAAATATCTTAAGGATATGTTTATCTAAACTTTCTTTTAACGAGTTTAATAGTTGTAGGCTGAATTATTGCTTGATAATAGCAATTTATTATGGCTATTGTAATTTTATAACACTTCTAATAAAGTTCTAAGATTCCTTCCCATTTGATTGACTAAGTAGTTAACTAAAGTTGATTTTCCTAAGAACTTTGAAGGCAATAAAATGCGTTGAATAATAATAATTTAGGATATTATTTAATGGTTAAATACACGACTGGTAATTAGTTTAAATAAGTAAACTAAATTATTAAAATAAAAAACCTTGTAAAAATATAGCGCCCAGAACAATCACAGCGCAGCGGATTGATTCTTGGGGTGTTATATTCAGCGTAACTTGTAAAGTTTTTGTTAGGCATGTAGATTTTTAATATTCCTTTTAGTAATTAAATGAAATCTAATATAACCGCTCGGGTTATGTTAGATTTTAAGGCCTATGGCTAAAAGGTAGAGGCAAGTACTCTTACCCCCCACCGGCTCAATGCAATCCTTGTCTAAACATAACGATTTTTATTTATGTTTAAAATTATTGTTTATCGTTATTTTATTTCTATTCCCTGTCGAAAATGATAAAGTTTTCTTCGATAATTTAATCTATACAAGAGAAATTACCTTCATTTCTCTAGGGCAAATAAGTTTACATTAGTTCTCGCATGTGAGGGAGAAGTTACATTCAAAGACAAAAGTTTTATTGATAAATCTCCCTGAGGTAAATCTGTGAATTGACTTGTGTTTTTATAGATTTTATGTTTATTTTGAACTGCTGTGCGGTAGCCCGCTGCTTTGCCCGCGTGGAATTCGGGTACCATGACCATTTATGTTTTTCAATGCATTTTTATGAAGGCATTTTGGTGTGAAAGCATCTGTAGACTTTATGTCTTAATAAACAAAGAGTAGAAATACGAGTAGCTGTGAGTATATAATAGATGTCAAAAATAATTGTCAAAATTTAGGGAAACGGCCCGTTACTGTTAGTCAATATTGGTCACGGCAAATTATACAATGATGACACTGCGTTTTGATAGGTTACCTATACGTATAGGTAGGCACTTTCATCATTTCAACCCATAAACATCCACTGCTGGGCACGGATCTCCTTCAAAGAATATCGAGGCAATTTAGCCTATACTATACCACGCTGGCCAGACGGGTTGGTATAGGGTTTGTTTCGAATTTTCCTTTTCTTGCAGTGCTCTTGTCTGCATATGCTTACTCCCTTAGCCGCCTTTTACGACACCCACGGGTTGTGATAGGGTAGTGACGTTATGTATTCTTAATCCGTCACTACACGAATGAGTAGAGTAGTAGAGAATGAGGTAGGCACTTTATTTCAATTGTTTTTATTACTGAAAAGTTAAAAAAATGTGTTAATAGCGATGGTGGCTGAATGGATATGTTACCGGCATTCAATCATGCGGTCTGAGTTCGATTCCGACAAATACGATAATGTGAAAATCCTCCAAGCCTCAGGTGTGTGGATTATGGCATAGAATCTCTTAGCTTTCTATATAGGGGAGAGAAGACTTTAGCTCAGCAGTGGAACATTAATGAGTTCTTAATATACACAAAATGTCATTCACTTGTAGGTATAGTCTGACACGAATAACTGTACAGTAGAATTAAATACAGTCCTATTGTTATTATGTCATATTGTAAGTAACTATTTTATAGCATTTGAAAGTGCAGTAGGTGTACCTACTGCATTACTGTAGTAACACCCTTTTTGTGACGTCATTACTGCACATAAAGTGGTGTCAGAATATGTTACAGAAGTCAAACAATAATGTTATGAACACACTACCTTCTTGACTGAATAATTGTGGTCATTTTGACCTAAAAGGAGTATATTTATATTTTCAGTAAACAGAGTCGTATTTGAGTATACCTTTTGGGAGCTTAATACAATTTCGCCGCTCTTCCCGACGCGATGAACGAAACTTTGTTATTGTAACTAAATTATTTTATTTAGTTGCCGGTTACCTAACCGGCAACTAAAAAAAAATTTTGTTCAAAGGTAGCTTTTCTCTTAAGGTAAAATACAGGTTGTACAAGAGGCTTTAAGATTTATATGAGCTTGAGAACTGTAATACAATATCTTCTATAGTTTGCACCGCATTTAGCCGACACACGTGAGTGTATCTCAGGTTTGGAGGCCGTCCATTCACTCGATCTTTCCGAACTGCGGTCTATATTGCACCACTGTGAAATATATACAATAGAAGCGTTTATTTTTACCCACGACGGAACGGAGACGGTATATGCGTTTGGGGTGAGAGGCTGTGTGTTTGTGTGTTTGTGTGTTCCAACATAATGCCTTATAGCACGGAAACGGTTTGACCGATTTAGATGCGGTTTTCTGTAAAGTGTGTGCGGCTCTTGGGGACAGGTTATTAGATAGGTGTTATATTAATAGCTCGCCAGGGGGCGCTACAATACACTGATTTCATTGAATCCTTTGTGCCCTCCTATCTTTAAAACGATTAGACTGATTTCGATACGGTTTTCTGTAATGTATTTGTGATTTATCGAGGATTGTTTTTGGATTCAAGATTTTGTATTTTTTCGCCAGGGGGCGCTGCTATAGACTAGGCAAACCTATGTTGATTTCGTTGAAACCTTTGTGCCCTCCTATCTTTAAAACGATTAAAGCGATTTCGATACGGTTTTCTGTAATGTATTTGTGATTTATCGAGGATGACTTTTGGATACACGATATTGTATTTTTTCGCCAGGGGGCGCTGCAATAGACTAAGCAAACTTATATTTACAGTTATCTGTAAAATAATTAGACCTGTTACTGCATAGGGACACGTAGCATTGTAGTACTGAGATATTGATTACACTCATGAGGTTAAGCAACTTCGGATAAGGTCAGTTCATAGATGGGTGACCGTTTATGCAATTTTAGGGTTCTGTACCTCAAAAGAAAAAAACGGAACCCTTATAGGATCAATCCGTTGTATGTCTGTCTGTCTGTCCGTCTGTCTAGAATATTTTTCTCAAGAACGTATAGAGATATAAAGCTGAAATTAATATCATTTACTTGGATCTGCAAACCCTAAGCGTAAAATAAAAATCAAAATTCTAAGTTAACGCAATCAAAAGATACAGCTGTTTATGCTCCATTTTTGACGATTTATCTTGACGATCATAATCTATAGGGAACTTACCGTTGACCTAGAATCATGAAATTTGGCCAGAAGCAATAACAAGTTGCACAAGTAAAGGAAAAAATCCGAAAACCGATCTTGTGTTGTTATATCACTGAATATTAGTACTGAGGTATACAATAATAAGCCTAAAAAAAATTAGTAAGAGTGAGAGTTTATTCCAGACTGACGTTATATAAACACCTACCTACCTTATTTATTCTAACTTATAGGTATCCCGTGCTCGGGGTGTAACCAAATTTTCATCATTTTTGCGATAGCACGCACCGTTTTCGAGATACAAGCTATTATAGGTGGAAATCTGCGCTAACGCCGAAGGCAATCCGGCTACGGCAATCAATGTGCGATAGCTAAACTTAACACCCCCCGATTCAAAGCAATCCGAATCGGACTGGTTAGGAGGTTAGGGTTTTTTTTTTTCACACCACCCAGAAGTAAGAGCCCCGCGAAGCGGGGCTCCGGCGACTATTGTGCGACGGATGAGCACACAAGTCAACAAAAAAATAAAATACATATAATATAGTCGAAGCTCCATACAAATTCCATTCATTCTAGAGCTTACATGGTAAGATAAGGCGCTTCTTAAGAAGTTTAAAATAAGAAAATTCAAATGATAATTTCAAATTATAAGACTTACTGCAACAGTAAATTAAAAAAAAATGTGTTTCTTCTATAACTTAGTATAAAACTTTTATTTATCTGTCAAGGTTCTTAAAATTTTATACGAGTTACTTACAGTTAGTAAGATAGCGCTCTTTGAAAATATTTAAAATAAAAAACAAAATTGAAAATTTTGAAAAAACCCACGACGATAACATCTATACATAAACTATTTTTAACAAAAAAATATTAAAACGACTTCAAATCAGTACTAAAAAGCGAAAAATAAACTGAATTAGATATTTAATTCCAAGCTAAAAAATACCTACCTACCTGTTTAAAGTATAATACCCTATTATTAATCTGTTTGAAGTCGGTGCCAAGCCTAAAGAGTTTGTTAAGCTACGTACCTACTGCTTAGTACGTACATCTGTTACCGCTCGCTACTTCACACCACCTCGCACTTGCGTGTGATCGTACCTAGTGGACGGCTCAAACTGAGTGATACAACCTCATTAGGCTGGCACCGACTTCAAACAGATTAATAATAGGGTATTATACTTTAAACAGGTAGGTAGGTATTTTTTAGCTTGGAATTAAATATCTAATTCAGTTTATTTTTCGCTTTTTAGTACTGATTTGAAGTCGTTTTAATATTTTTTTGTTAAAAATAGTTTATTTTTCCATTTTTAGTGTACTTTTTATCTAGCAGATTTAATAATACTGGCTGGCAAACTAAGACGGAAAACCGAAATAAAGAATCTTCGATAGAAGGGAACGTCTATTTAAATATTCTAACAACACAACCTGATTGTAGAATAGAGGAATCTCAAAACTCTGAGCTTTTATGTCTTTCTTTTTTCCTATAAAATGCAACAGGTAACAAGTATAGGTATACAATGCAGGTTAGATACTATATCGAAAACTTAAAATATCATCTAAGAAATCCTTTGAATTATACAACTTTATCTTCCATCAAAAGCTCTCACCTCAGACACTTGAAATAACACAACATGGATGTGATATTTAAAGAAATCATCTTCTTACTCCTAAACATTAAGAAGTTTCCCTTCCAGTGACAGCTCACCTAAATAACCTACAAGAATACAACTAAAGGTTTATAAGTACCTATAATGTTGAAAGAATTATCCTCCAACTCCTAAAAGTTAAGGAGTTATACCTTCCAGTGACAGCTCACATGAATAACCTACAAGAATACAACTATAGGTTTATAAGTACCTATAATGTCGAAAGAATTATCCTCCAACTCCTAAGAGTCAAGGAGTTATACCTTCCACTGACAGCTCACCTGAATAACCTACAAGAATACAACTATAGGTTTATAAGTACCTATAATATTGAAAGAATTATCCTCCAACTCCTAATAGTTAAGGAGTTATACCTTCCAGTATCAGCTCACCTAAATAACCTACAAGAATACAACTATTGGTTTATAAGAACCTATAATGTCGAAAGAATTATCCTCCAACTCCTAACAGTTAAGGAGTTATACCTTCCATCACCAGCTCATCAACATGAGATGTTGACTATCAGACGTAAATACTTGAATAACTTTAAAAAATATATGAAACACGTAACATGTGCCTATAAAATTTGAGGGTTGCCTTCGATTTCCCTGAGATTCCATCATCAGAACTTGACGTGATGAATAGGGGACCAATTCGGAAGTATACCCTTTCAAACAAAAAAATAATTTTTTAAATCGGTTCAGGCATCTCCGAGTAATCGATGAACATACATAAAAAAAAAAAAAAATACATACAGTCGAACATATAACCTCCTCCTTTTTTGAAGTCGTTTAAAAATAAGAAACGTAACATATAAAAAGGTTTAAATAACTTTATTTTAAATCCCCGACGAAAAGAAAATAAGTAGCGTAAAAACAATCCCAAGAAAATTCGTCGGGGGCTGCCAATATCATTACTGTTTCTAGTATTAAATATATATTATAAACTAAATATTGTTAATAATTAGTAAGGTATCAAATACATAAAACTGCAATACTTTCGTTCATTTCAAGTCAGGGTATGGCAGCCCTCGACGGATTTTCTTGGGATTGTTTTTACGCTACTTATTTTCTTTTCGTCGGGGATTTAAAATAAAGTTATTTAAACCTTTTTATATGTTACGTTTCTTATTTTGTATAGATGTTATCGTCGTGGGTTTTTTCAAAATTTTCAATTTTGTTTTTTATTATATTATACCAATTATGTTTTTGTGTGCAAAGAGTGCACTGCTTAAATCTTTGTACGATAATGGTATTGGGTTTTTCTATCATGAAATTCTGAGATTGGAAAATGAATTAACTAAAAAAATAAACCCCCTATTTTATGGGACCAAACATAGCTAGCGAAATGTGGGTGTGATATACCTCTGCCTAACCTTTCGGGGAAAAAGGCATGAAGCTATGTTTTGTTCTTACACGATGATGTAGAATTGGATATTCCCGGACTAGTTCTAAGGTAGAAACGAAAATAGTTTTAAATAAATGTTAAATGAGAATTACATGTACTCGTAATAAGAAATATTATAACATCAGTACTTATTGTGCTGTAAAGAATACAATTTTTAATATACGAATTTTCCTTAACCGAAGCCTGTACAGTTATTCAACTCGAGAGTTTTTATTCATGTAGCGAATATCGTAATATACACACTTGAAATATTGGGTTGCGTTTTCGTCGCTTCTCCCCGTCTTCTGGTTTCTTTTTTTTTAAATAGCTTACTTGTGTTTAATTTTTAAGGTATGATGTAAATATTTTATTGAATAAATTACATTTTAAATTTTTCTAAAATCTGTACTCATCTAGTTGGTTTAATGACTTCATTTCATTTTTATATAATAATTGTCAGCAGCCGTTCTATTGAATTGAATGTATTTTTTTTCTCCCATCAACCATTGCTTTCAAAACAGTGGCTAAGTATATAAATATTATCTTGTGAGATGGCGACACAATGAGAAAGATAACATAATGATTGTAAAAATATATGATAAAGGTTTGTCGCATAATCTCGTTGGCTTCGCGATATAGTGGTATTCGAGTTCAAGATATAAATTAACTTACTCTATCGTAATATTTATAATGCAGCATGCTTTAAACAGAAAATAATCTGTACAAACAAGTCTTGACTGTCACCGTGGCACAGTGGTTAAGGTGGTCGCCTCGCCACTACATCGCCGTGCTGGGTGACGTGGGTTCGATTCCCACACGAGACAAATATTTGTGTGATTCATAGATATTTGTTTCTAGTCTGGGTGTACTTTGTGTCCGTTAGTTTAATGTTTGTAAAGCTCCCCGCGACACAGGGCTTGTTCCCTAGTGCGGGCGTTGTCTTATACCTAAAACAATAAAAAGTCTGATTTAACTGAATTTGAGTTCATAAAATCATGAAATTTGGCAAAATGCAATAATAAGAGGGTTCACACAGAGGAATGGCAACGTGGCAATTTATTGTCGTATTTCGTGGTTTTTGATTTTTATTATTTATTCCAAGCTACTTTTTTATAGCTACGATTAAATTAAAAAAAATCGAAAACCACGAAATATGTAATATGGTCGATATTAGTCTATTGGTAAGCTATCGATGTGTGTAATTTAGCAGAATCGACGTCTTGTTCGGTGACGGGGTGGAGCTATGAGAAGAACTGGCAAGAAACTCACGCCACTCTTTTAAATAAATAGATACAATCTTCTGTAAATTACATGATGACTAACGTTACATAAATATTGTGCAACCGTCTCTTATTTGAGCAGAAGATAGGAGATTAATTGGTTAAACTTAATCATATCGTCCTCTGCATTCCATAAAGTCTTCTATATGGTTCTATACTTTATCAAGTACATTTCTTTCATTACATAAAACAGGTGATATCTAATGAAATTGAAAATTTGATGTAAAAAAATGTAAATGTCAATGACATAAATTTCAATGTGTTTAAGATGTGTGTTTAGTTTAAGAGCTTATGCCATCAAATGGTTAATCATAAACATAAATTATTTGTAAAACATAGGTTAAACAAAAAATGCAGACTTTATAAATAGGTTTTGTTTTGTAGAAATATGGATAGTCTGTTAGAAAACAAAAAATAAAAATAATAATAGAATATATAAAAGTTTACATTAAGGGTCCGTGCACACCGAATGGTTCGGAGAGCATCGGCTGGCGCTCTTCTTTTCACACAGACCAGCGGACGACAGCCGCCGCCGCCGCCGGCTGCAAGAGCACTCTTTTCGAGCGAATGTATTCGGAGCCGGACGGATGCGCTCAGAGTCAAGCAGGTGCTCTATAAGGGCGGTATACCTCAAGCTCCGCGCAGTCAAAATCAAAGAGCACGCAAGCGGAGTTGGTCGGCTGCGCGAACACGAAGGCAGCCGGTTGGCTCCTCTTATTATTTCACACTAAGCGCATTAGGTTTGCTCTCAAGCATTGTCAATAATAAATGAAGTGACACGTAAAAAAAACCTTATTACAATGATTCAAAACTAAACAGAGTTTTTTAACTGTGATAAAAATTTGCTCTCCTCTGCGAGCTGGTCTGTGTGAACGGACCCTAAGGACTCATCAATCGTATATAACATTTTTGTAGTTTCCTTGAACTTTTGAATATATTTGATCAGGTATTTAGGCAACGACATGATATGTTTACGGGGAGTTGTCGAACCAATTGTCTACATGGTCCATGTGTGAAAGACCTCCCGCAAGCTCTACCACCGAGTTATAATTACGTAATAATGATGTAATTATTATTTAACGAGATCACACACAATTCGGGTCGGACAGAGAACATGCGTAAGCGCATACTATGGAGATAATTACGCGCGTAACGTACATTGCGTTTACATAAGTTAATAATATTACACTTAATTTCATAATAGCTATAAAAATTATGTGCTATTTTCATTTATGTCCTGTCAAACATGCGATTATGGCAACTTTAGTATGGATATAATAAGGTTGATAATCGTGTGTAGGTAAATGTTTTGTGATTTTCGCTTTTGAATTCTACACATTTCTTTGGTGGTTAGTTACATCAGTGCTTTGTGGTTACAAATTCACAGATTTTTTGTGTCGAGATGAGTGAGATGAGACGTTAGTTGTACGAAATATTAAGCCATATTTAAGACTGCTGTTTGTAAAAAAAATGGTCGAAGCTTTTCAAAGATGTATGTGTTCGACTGGCCTCGTTGGTCTAGTGGTTAGTGACCCTGACTGCTAAGCCGGAGGTCGTGGGCTTGATTCCCACCCAGGACAAATCTTTATGTGATGAGCATGATTGTTTACTCTGTCTTGGTGTAATTTATCTATATTATATATGTATTTATGTAGTTTTTAGTTTGTAGTTAGTTGTTTAGTACCCATA
This sequence comes from Laspeyria flexula, assembly GCA_905147015.1. Classification (NCBI taxonomy): domain Eukaryota; kingdom Metazoa; phylum Arthropoda; class Insecta; order Lepidoptera; family Erebidae; genus Laspeyria; species Laspeyria flexula. Next base: position 6,319,665 of record LR989969.1, on the reverse strand, counting down.
ACACAAGCAAATATAATTGCTTAATTTGGGACTAGATGGCGCTGTGTGAATGTGGTAAAATATTATTATGTTTCTTCAAGGCTGGTATTACTAACGCGCTCGGTGCAGAAAATGCCTTGAATTCTGTAATAATTAAAAAGATACATGGAACAGAATAACATGGTAATTAAGTGAGGCCCATTTCCAGCACTGGACGTTATTAGACTTATTAGGGCAATATGATGATGATGATGCTAACAGAATGATAGTTATCTAATATAAACAGTGTTCTGCCAAAATTAACAATATAATAATAATATTTTTATCACATTCACGCAGCGCCATCTAGTCTCAAATTAAGCAATTAAATTTGCTTGTGTTATGGGTACTAAACAACTGATATACTAATGAAATACATTTTTTTTGTAAATACATAATAAAAATAAATTACACCCAGACACAGAACAAACAATCATGCTCATCACATAAAGAATTGTCCTGGGTGGGAATCGAACCCACGACTTCCGGCTTACCTGTCAGGGTCACTAACGACTGGACTAACAGGCCAGTCATTGGGCATCAAAATCGGGCAATTATTCTATTGAAAATACGTCACAGTGTATGGATGGTTCTTAATATGCATGAACTCAAAGGATCCCGCTACGGTATAACATGTATAGAACAGCTATGGACTAACTGTTCAAAACGAGTAACGAAGCAAAATGCAGCCTTATTACATTGTACATATATTGAAACCTTGGTGCTAATCGAAGTCGAACAGACGACCCGCTAGTTTCGTAATGTATGCATATCTTGATAATGTACTGTTATTATGAACTAACGATTCTGAGTTATGAACCTGAGAGTTTTCTTGTCTATAAATCTCACTTTTTTATTTTTTTTATTTATTGAATATACATACAGTTTTATAGTTACCTTAATATTTACAGTATAACATAAACCATTGTAGGTTTTACCGCATACTGGTATTCGTCGTCGGAATACTTTACACTTTAGATAATAAAATTTAACATTATGTGTAATAAGCAATAACATACAAATTTGATTCCCTCGAAATGAAATGTAAGGTAGAAATCAAAAAGTTATTCTATGTACGACAATCTCTAATCCTGCCGTACGCCGAGATTAGAGAGGTAAGATAAGGGAGACACACGGGTACATTTTCTGCAGAAAATAATTAAATGACATTATTATTTTTTTATTTTTTATTATATACTTCGTCATAGTATCTAGTAGCAAAATATAACATTATAAGAACTAAGCCATTCTTGGAAGGTTTATCCTACTTCTATGTTTACCTATACTAATAGAGAGGAAAGATTTGCATTTTTGTGTGTAACAAATACAATATTATAAACTAATTAAAAACTACTCGACCAATTTCAAAAATTATTTTGCCGTTAGAAGGTTACAATAACATTGAGTAACATATGCTTTATAACATCACGCTGCGGCCTATAGAAGCTGAGCAGTGACCAAATAAAGAACGGCGGGAGCGAAGCCCTCTAATATACTTCTAGTATATTAGAAATGCGAAAGTTTGGATGAATGGATATTTTGTTATCACACCAAAACGACTGACTTGTTTTCTTTTGGTTGATTTTATCGTTTCCGCGCATTTGTATAACCATGTATATACGCTATTTTAAAATTTTTCGTTCAAGTTTTAAAATTTTTAATTTTTTATTTAGCGTTTATTGACCAATAAAAAACGAATATTTACATTACTTCACATATAACATAACCACCCATACCATCTAGGGTTTAACTGTAACTGTATTAGATATTGTTTTATGTTATCGTCAATTGACTTGACTGGCCTGTTGGTCTAGTGGTTAGTGACCCTGACTGCTAAGCCGGAGCCAACCCACGACGGGTTCGATCCAACATTCGGACAAATCTTTGTGTGATGAGCATAAAGGTTTGTTCTGTGTCTGGGTGTAATTTATCTATAATTTTTTTTTTTTTTTTTTTTTTTTGTATAAAGACAACGCCCGCACTAGGGAAGAAGCCCTGTGTCGCGGGGAGCTTTACAAACATGAAACTAACGGACACAAAGTACACCCAGACTAGAAACAAATATCTATGAATCACACAAATATTTGTCTCGTGTGGGAATCGAACCCACGTCACCCAGCACGGCGATGTAGTGGCGAGGCGACCACCTTAACCACTGCGCCACGGTGACAGTCAATATGTATGTATGTATTAACAAAAAAAAAATGTATTTAAGTAGTATATCAGTTGTTTAGTACCCATAACACAAGCAAATTTAATTGCTTACTTTGGGACTAGATGGCGCTGTGTGAATGTAGTAGAATATTATTATAAAAAAAAATAAAAACATATTATTATAAAAAAAAAAAATTAATGAAATTGCTGTGCTTGTAATTTCAATTACTATATTTGTGATATAATCTTTAGAACAAAATATTAACTACTTCTTCACAATGGTGAGCCGTCTGTCTCGTAAATCGCAACAAAGAGTTACAATACAGTACCTAACCTATACGAGGCAGTGCAACGATGAGTAACGAGTCGATAATCAGCTAAATGAGTGTGATGACCTTACCAGTTACGGTAGCTTCCTACTGACAGTGACTGGCCTGAGTCTATGCTACAACAAATAGGGTTGCCAGTTTATTTACTGAAGAGTCTTCAAAAATATCATTGGTTCATCATCATATCAGCCCAATGACGTCCACTGCAGAACTGATGGCCGATGGGTCAAAAAAGTTCTCGAGTGGCGGCCACGTATTGGAAAGCGCAGCGTAGGGCGGCCCCCCACCAGATGAACCGACGACCTGGTATCATTGGTTACCTAAACCTAAATAGTAATGAGCAACTTTTTAAAAATCAAGCCAATTTTTTTTTATTAAAGTAATTCATAATTCATAAATCATTTATTGTTAAAAGGTGTTAATTACAGTAAAGGTTTTAGGTCGCCATATTCTGCTATGGAGCATGCAATACATTTTGTCTTAAAATCTACATATTAATTAAATTAAATTAGTCTCTTTAAATAATTAAACAATTCAACATTATATACCCTTGCATTCACATACTCTTTGGTTAGGTACAATACTGAGTGGATTGGTGGCTCAGTGACAGTAGCCAAATAAAGAACGGCGGGAGCGAAGCACAAAATGTAAAATAATTTAATTTATTCGTTAGCATTCAATTCAGATCGATAAATATTTTTCTTTCGTACTTTTTGTGTCATTGCACTTATGTATACCATTATAAACAATTTATATTTAAGAATTTTTATAGATATCTATTTTCAATTCATAGGACTTAATCAATTTAAACAAAATTATAGCGACCATATTTAAATTTAACCATGGTCGCTATCATTAATTTTCAAACATTTGACTACGAACTCGGTGAACTGACTAAGTCGATTGTCGAAATTCCGAGGAGGCCCCAGACAGTAACCCTACGAAATCCGGGTGAAAAAACATCACGTTTTTTATTTACAATAGCCTTCTGATTACGTTTTTGTTTTAAATGTGTACGTAAGCATGTCTGGTGTATCTTTGTTCGTTTTTAGGGTTCCGTAGTCAACTAGGAACCCTTATAGTTTCGCCATGTCTGTCTGTCTGTCTGTCCGTCCTCGCTTAATCTCTGTGACCGTTAGCACTAGAAAGCTGAAATTTGGGACCAATATGTGTATCAATCACGCCGACAAAGTGCTAAAATAAAAATTGGAAAAAAAGTGGGAAGTGTTTTTTTTTTTAATTTTAACCCTAATGTGTGATATATTGTTGGAAAGGTATTTAAAAATGAATAGGGGTTTACTAAAATCATTTTTTGATAATGTCAATAATTTCGGAAATAATCGCTCCAAAAGTAAAAAACAAAGCGTCCCCCCCCCTCTAACTTTTGAACCATAAGTTTAGAAAATACGAAAAAAATCTGAAAAGTAGAACTTTATAAGGACTTTCTAGGAAAATTATTTTGAACTTGGATGGAAACAACAGATGGAAACTGCAGTTAACCAATATAATTTGGTCCCTGAATCGTATGAGCGCCTATACAATCCAGAGGTCAAGTTTCATTTGCCCGTATTTTTTTTGCTTTGAACACTTATTGTGACGGACGGGAAACTACGGAACCCTACACTGAGCGTGGCCCGACACGCTCTTGGCCGGTTTTTATTTAACAGTTAAATATACGAGAAATCAACAGTCAACTGAAGTCTGTAGATAATGTGACGTAAAATGTGAAAGGTAAGTATTAGTTTCGGAAAAAGTTATACTATCTCGTGGTTTTTTAACGTGTTTTTATTGTTTTTCTGAAGAAATTGATGTAATAATGTCTCCCTATTTTTATCTACTTACGTGATTTCAGATTGAAAGTTATTTTTTTTTATAAAAAAAGAATATTAATCAATGAAAGCGATCGAATGATTTCGTTCTCTGCGGTATTTTTATTAACTTTTTAAACGTGTTTGTGTGTTTGCGTGAAACTATTGTAGCTAATTTCATTTATGAGAATTCGCACACCTTGGTATTCAAAATCAGCTGCGTTCTAAGAAAGTTATACCTTTAGATGGTCGTGTTATGATTATAACTGTATAGAGATCAAACTCTACGAGAATTTTTTAAATTCTCTATCCTGATTTTCAGCAAGATTTGATATATTGATTGACCGTTATAGATATCACTATCAAAATTAATAAAATTGAAATATTGTAACTGAGATTTTCAAATATTTAGGAACGATATAATAATCGGTATATCCGATATATATATAATGGTTGCAGGCGGCACAGGACCGTTCGCAGTGGCGTAGGGGAAGGTTGCGATGATTGGACCACCTAACTTTAAGGTATAATATCGAACTAAATAAATGTGATAGAATAAAAATAATAACTAATATATAATCCTTTCTAGATATAAAAACTATAAAAAATATATTTTAAATTTAAAGTTGAACGGTTTTAGCAATATATAGATAAAACTATTTTTAGATCCGTCGCTTTCTTTGGACCACGGTTGCATTGAATGGACCGCCTTGTTGCCATCATTGGACTTAGAAACTTTTACACTAAAGGTCCAATCATGGCAACTTAAATAAAACACATCATTTTAATAAAACTTTTTTAATAGGAAAAATCACTTAAATATAATTATAACCGTCAACTTTTAATTTTAAAACTTAAAACATAAACAGGTTCATTGCTTACCTAGTATTAGATATTGATAGAATCACAGACAATTACAATAAAGATTATACAATACAAACAATTTGGGTTATAATTTGAGATCTTAACGCGTCATAATTATTATAATAATTGAGGTAATAATAGTAGGTACTACTAAGTTATACATACTAATTAAGCAAAACAGTTATAAAAATATATATTATTTTTGTTCATCCCAGGCGTAATACGAGTATGTTTGCTGACGCCATTCTGTAAAGAAAATAAACAAAAGTTCAATATTATTAAAGTTTCTTTGATTGGACCAGTCCATTAATAGCTCCACTACGGTGGTCCAATGATAGCAACTAGATACTCAATCAAAAATACTTTTTCTATTAAAAAAGGGAACGTAATTGAAAAAAGTCTCTACAACCCACTAAAATACAGATAAATATCCTATTAATATAAAATATTATCAGTAAATTAACAAAAGTATAACAGTACTTACATCGATGTTTTCGTTACGTAATTTTTATATCACCGACCACTCAGACACATTCGAACACGTCACACCGCGATGCGTGGCGCAGCGACTCTGAGGTTTGAAGGACACTCGCCCGGCTCGGTGCTGTTGCCTACCTACCTACTGGTCACGTTATAACGTGTATAGTTTTTGAAATACTTAGGTGGTCCAAAGAAAGTGCCGGTCCAATGATCGCAACCTTCCCCTAAATTAGGTGAGGCCTATGTTCAGCAGTGGACGTCGTTGGGCTGATATGATGATATCCAGATATTGAAATTACGAGTAGTGTCTCTGCTTATAGGTACATACGTTCACAATGTGAACTGGACAATCGTATTGTCCAGTTGTTCACATTGTGAACACATAACTTACGTACCTAGTTTTCATGCGATAGAATATAACCATCTGTCGTACTCAGAGACGTTACTTAACTTAATAAGTCGATACGGCTAAAGACGATTATTCAATGAAAAAAATTTGTTAATGACAGATTACTGCTGATTGACGTCTCTGAGTGCGGCAGTAAGTGGAACTAATTTAATTATACAACCTTAAGTTTTATCAATTAAAAGACAATAGACTTTATACTTACTGTGTTGCGCGTTGTCAAATTTAACATTTAAAATGCTTAAACCTTGGAAGCCGAAGGTTTTGAAGATATTGATGTGAAAATCTATCAGTCGTAATCAAATATGCGTTCTATTTATACTACAAACAATCGTCTCAATTCGACACCACTACGGCTAAACTATACATTCTAGAAAGTACACCCGGGCTAGACAAATATCTAACAATCACACTAATATTTGTCTCGTGTGGGAATCGAACCCACACCACTTGGCGATGCTAGTGACGAGGCCGCTAGACTACGATGACACTCAAATTTTATAATAACTATGTATGTTAGGGGTGGAGGTGCAGGTGGTGGAGGAGAGGTCATTTTAAAGGTTGACCTTAAAAATGCATTCAACTCTGTAAATAGACACCTTGTTGACACAAGCAAAATTGGAAACACCAAAAATTTTTTTCTTTCTCTTTTAGAATCCGCAGTTGGTTGTCAACAGGGTGACCCTCTTGGACCGGTAATTTTCAGTTTAGCCATTCATCGCTTGGTATCTAGATGATGGGACTCTCGGAGGTGACATAGACACTGTACTTCAAGATTTGGCATTTTTAAAATCAAAATTTAATGCTATTGGTTTAGATTTAAATCCCACAAAGTGTGAAATTTTTTTAAATGACAACATAAAAAATAGCCTTTCGGTTGTTTCTAAATTTAACTTTTTGGCACCCAATATTAAAATTATGGAAAAAAAAAGTCTATGCCTCCTCGGGTCCTCAGTTCAGTAGAAGAAGGTTATGAATCCTTTATAGAGGAAAAAATACAAAATTTTAGTGAAGTTTCGGATCGCCCTATTCAAAATTAATGTACATTCGGCTTTCACCATTATTAGATATTGCCTTTTTGTCCCAAAATTTACCCATGCACTTCGTTCATCACAGTTTTGGAAGCATTTATCTTTATTAAGCAAATTAGACGAAATTATAAAAAATACCATAAGCAAAGTTTTAAATTTGTCTCTGAACGACCGAACATGGCTCCAAGGATCATTACCGATCCGTTTTGGTGGCCTCGGCGTTCGCAAAATTTCAAGTGTACGTTTGCCGGCTTTCTTATCCTCGGTCCACAGCACTGAAGATTTAACCAGGAAAATCTTAGAACCCACACTGGTTAAATCGGAAGTGTTGTGTAAGACTGAGGCTTTGAATGCCTGGAAAATGGCTTGCCCAAATACTTTGTTACCCACTAACCCATTTTCTCAGAAGCAGTGGGACGCGCCGCTCTGCAACATTTAAAAAAATAATATAATTTCCACTGCTTCCAGTGCTGCTGAGCGCGCTCGCCTGCTTTTGGGTTTGTGGCTGCATGCACTTCCGTCGCCCAACATAGGCACTATGTTGGGCGACACCACATTTCGCCTTGCTGCTGCTTTACGTTTGGGTGCTCCATGTATTTCTCCGCATCACTGTCACTGCGGTGAAGCCGTCGACAGCCTCGGACACCATGGCTTGTCCTGCAGCAGGAGTGCCGGCCGTTTTTCCCGGCATGCTCAGCATAATGACATTATCCGTCGTGCTCTTGTCAGCGCCGGCGTTCCATCCTTATTAGAACCTCATGGTTTGGCACGTGACGATGGAAAGAGACCTGATGGTATGACGTTACTGCCTTGGAAGATGGGCAGGCCTTTGGTGTGGGACGCTACCTGCGTCGATACCCTTGCGCCATCGCACCTTCCGAGTACAGCGGGTTGTTCTTAGTGCTGCTGCTGCAGCTGCAGAGTCCCTTAAACGGCGCAAATACAGTAATTTAGCTGATAATTACTTATTTGAGCCGTTTGGGGTCGAAACATTAGGCTCATTGGGTCCGAGTGCTCTCCGCGTTTATAATGAACTAGCGACGCGGTTAATTGACACTTCACGTGACCAGAGGGCTGGTTTTTATCTCGCACAAAGAATCAGCATTGCCATCCAGCGTGGCAATGCTGCTAGCCTTCTGGGCACTTTTCCTTGTGACAGTGATGCCGATGAATACTTTGACGCCTAGCCCACATTACCATTTGTATTATTATTTATTTATAGTACTTATTGTAAATAGAAGTTGTAGATATGTAAGTAAATAGTTAGGTAATAATGTTATAATTATAAATAATTTACTATTATTATATAATTTATAACAATAAATGCTTTTCTTATATATACAGATTCAATTACATATTAAAGTGTCATCTTTTCTTTAGTAAAATTACAAATATAAACAAATAATAAGTAATTAATAAAAGAATTAAAATAACCTGACTGCAAAAAATCAACAGATAAGCAACGCACTAAAAAAACCGAATGGTTGTAATTATTACTAAATACTAAAAATGTAATTAATTTAAATACATAACATTTGTTTCGCTTTATTTTGATACCCTACTCGAGAAGTTTGGTTAAATAAAAAATAATTAACTACTTACAATTTGGCGCCAAAAGTCCGCCGTTTTGTTTTTTTTTTAATACTTGGGTTTCTAAGAAGAATCTAACGATAACTTAATTGTCGAAATCCATCCAGCCGTTTGGAAGAAAATTGGGAATAAAGAAATTAACAAAATATACAAGATACGCGCGAAAAACAATACCCTTCGTGTCAGTTAAAAATAGGTAGGTAGACTAGGTACTCGTACCTAAACATATTCTTTGAATTTAACTCCTTCATACGTAGAGCCAACTAAAAGCTAAATCGAAGGTTGTTTTCCAACATGTTTATGTACTTCGTATTACCTTCATAATATTCGATTCAGTGCATTTTTAGATTAGTTGTGATTATAAAATTACTTCCTTTGTACAGTGTGCGAGATTATTGTAATGTGATGTAATTTAGAATTAGCCGAGAGTAACGAGTTGAAAACGAAACTTCCTTACTTTGTACTCGTATGATAAATGTATGCTTATCACGCCATGTCTATCGACAGAGTAGAGATTATGTTGGATATGTTATTCTCAGTTATTATGGTGTTATATATGGTAGATGTATACTAGTAAAAAAAAATTATTAAGTCATCCCCGTCCTTGAAACAGTAACACCAATTTTTATAAAAAATGTCTAAGAACCATCACGATTATTCACGATTGTGTCAGCTTTCTAACGAAAAAACGGCCACAGAAATCGGCCCATTACACACAGACACGTCAAACTTATAACATGCCTTTTTTGGCGTCAGTGGTTAAAAATACATTTGAAAACTTTTTAATTGAAGTCGTTTAAATATCTGAAGTTTAAAACTTTATTTCGAATTATGTTTTTAATGGTTACATTTCCAAAAATTATCTCCCTTGAAAAAACTCTCTTTATTATAAAAGGGAGTCCGTTGCCTTCCAATTTCAATGAAGAGTTGAAGAATAACATCTGACATTTATTCCTTTATTTTATTCCTTACATCAAAGAAAAGAAAAACAGTTTCGTTCAATAACCCTCAGTGTTATCTAAATCTAGAACATTATAGTGCCTGCAGAGGGATTTCCTCTGACCCTAGCTAAATGTCAAGGTCGAAGCAACCTTGGCGCACACTGCAGCATCCACCCCCTCCCTTACGTCAAGGGAGGAAGGCTAGGACCCTCATGCCTCCCCCGGATGGTTGGGTTGCCAAAAATAGAACAGTGGGTGTTTGCGGTTGTTTATTATGCGATTATTAGGGTGAATTGATCGTTGAAGTTATGAATTAGAGTTTAGAGAATTTTTAAGGTACCCTTCCGATCTAGGCAGCACGCAGCAATGCTGTGCAGCACCACCGGTCACCATGCATTCACTATAGGTTTATATGAGATGTCATTCGGAGCTTGGCATCTTTGCCGCGGCAGCACTGCTGGGCAGCAGTCAGAGCCGCCGCATCAGACCAGTAGTCAGCCATCCATCGACTCAACAAACTTTAACATACATAATTTATGTAAGATTGTATCGATTTCGACAGTAAAAGTTTGATCTATACCAATCATTTTATGTTCTACTGAATGTCTTTATAATACGGCGAATTGAAACGTCCATTCGTGTTGAATTACACATTTTATGTGCACGGAACTAAATTATGTGTATTGGAAGTTAAGTAAGGAAACAGGTGGTTTAAAGGTCGCTGAAGTTGGCAACGGTTTGATGTTGGAGTGTGAGGCAACACTTTGTTGTTTTGTGCGAATATTTTTGCAAACAAATAATTATAAAATTGAGGGTTTAAAATACACGCTTGTGTGTATATGCATCATTATGAAGATTGTCACCGTTTTGAATGCTCTTATACATGATCTTACGTGAAGACCGCTAATACCAGTTGAGTACTTTTTCTTTCTCCTCAATAAGTTTTGGAGACAATCACTGCTTCCCATGCGAACCTGAGACACGGAGTGTTAGTTTTACAGAATTTCAGTTGCTTTACGAAATCTGCTGACGAAGTCAAATGTCTTTTTGTTAGTCGTATCTATATATAATGAATTACGATTTGTGATTGTTGTGTCTTATAAAAATAACAGATTTATTACACAACCTTATAAGTACCTCCAAGTCTGTGTTGATTTTCAGGAGGGAATTTGAGCGACAAAGTTATGCAACGACCATCGATATATTTTAGTAGAATTTATTTCTGTCACTGGCAACCCCAGTGTCTCCCCGTCGGAAGCGTAGGGGATGATAAATAGCCCTCCTCCCTAGCCCTTTTAGCCTATATTTTCGGATCTTAATATAGGAGGCATTAATACGAAACTTTGTAGACATAATAAAGTGAGTTTGTGATGCTTACGACGGGTTTATTGACTAGAACTCTAGATGGCAATAAAATCAACTATATAAAATACTTTATTTCCTAGTCTTTGTAAAAATTGTAGTAGCCAACAAGCGTGCTTCTGTTTTGTGTGCTTGCTTGCGCGTAAGCACTATAAGACTCTAGCTTTGAGTGTTAAAGTTAAAACTCTTTCTTCCAAACTCCCTGCATGAGGACTAGTACAACTAGCGAATCTATCTATTTGTCAGTATTTTTTTAAAGACTACGGCCGTCCTACTTAAACACACAATTAACAGACACAAATTACATACAAAGCCGTGATAAATATATCTATGTATTACAAAAATAGGTATTTGACTCATATGGTAATAGAACCACACCTGGAACGGCGATTTTAGTGACGAGGTGATCACCTTAAGGGGGTTCACACAGAGGAATGACAACGTCGCATTTTAGTGTCATATTTCGTGGTTTTCGATTTTTATTATTTAATTGGAGCTATTTGTTTTAAATGTTTTCAATACACTTTTTAGAATTAGGTGAAAGGTGTGTAAAAGGTACGAAATCATTGCGTTAACAGTTCTATTTATATGCAAATAACACATTGGAACTTGCAAGGCGTTTTTTTCATAGTAAAATAACTGTAAGCATTACTGATACTTACTTTATAATACAAGTTCACGTAATCCTAAACAACGTATTGAAAACATTTCAAAACAAGTATATATAATTAAAAAAATGTAATAACCCGACTGCAAAAAATCAACAGAGAGCAACGCATTAAAAATACCGTAAAATTATTGTAATATTATTATACCTAATTAAATTTAAATACATAACATATGTATATATTTGTTATCTCCATTTGATTCCCTTCATTTTAATACTATACTCGATAGGTTTCGTTAAAAAAAAAATTGAACTTGTTACAATTTGGCGTCAAAAGCCCGCCGTTTAAGTCTTTTTATTCATAAACTTGAGTTTTCTAGACGAATCTAACGATACCCTAATTGTCAAAATCCATTCAGCCATTTGGAAGATTCGTGGGAATAAAGAAATTTACAAACATACAAGATACGCGCGAAAAACAATACCCGTCCTGACAGTCGGGTAAAAAGAGCTCCGATTATATTATAAAAATTTAAAACCACTAAGTTATGAAACTTAATTGCGACGATGCCATTCCTCTATATGAACCCTTTTAACCGCTTCGCCACGGACAGTCCACCACTTTTACTACGAATGTAGAAAGACTAAGTGGAAAACAGAACAGTCAAGCATAACCTAAGTTCTCAATTTCACCTAGGTACATAACGTAGAAACCGCTGCCACTTCGAAGACATCCAACGCAAATAGCTAACTGCCCTGACCTAATTATATAATGGTTGAGCGAACAATTATAGCTAACGTACTACTGTATTGTAATAGTCTATGTAAATATTTAGCTTTCTAACAGGAGGTGATTCGACCAGCATATGTCGGCCTGAGCACAACACTCCCTCGGATGAAACCGAAAGAAGAATGCCAAAAATGTCTCGTTGTTGTCTCACGTCCCATGTTTGTTGTTTGTCTATTGTCACCATTAGTTGGATCGAGTACTGTATCGAGGTGCAGCGGTGGATCTGATTAGGCAAAAATAAATTTTGTGCATTGGATATTCGCCCTGCACTTCGGTGCAGTAGTCGATCAAAATTAGAAAAAAGTAAATTTTGAAATTTAAACTAAGGAAATAATAAGTTAGAAGAAGTAAATTAAGAAAAATAGTCTATTAATATCTAGTAAAATAACCCTTCCCAAAATAAATAAACACAAAATAGAAATAAAGTAAATAGGCAAAAAAGATCACGGATTATGTCTGTGGATCCTCTGGCGGAGCACACAAAAAGATGCCTGAAGTCATGACAGGTTATACTTAATAATTGTGTTTTTTTATACAATTCTTGGAATAACCTAGCTAGCCACTAGCCAATATAAGTTTATTGTGAACTAAAACGGCTGTTGTATCCACAGAACAATATTTATGGTTTAACTGGTTGAATTACTTAGTCACTATTATCATATTGTTGATTATCTCGATTTTAGGTGGATAATTGTTGGTAAAATTAGCACCTAATTGCCCCCACATGGTGTCTTACGGCAGAAAACAGCGCCGCGGTAGACCTAACTATAAAGACGAGATTATCATCATCATATCAGCCCAATGACGTCCACTGTGCTGCCTCAATGGCTTTGGTCTGAAGAAGTCACTGGAAAACCATACCAGCAGTGCGATAACACAGGCTAATTATAACTGGGACTCTAAGTATGTTTGTTATTTAGGTATTATGTATATATGAGAATGCCGAAGTCGTTTAATAATTCGACTTTAGATTCGTCAGGATTTAGACCTAAATTAGATATTCCATATATAAGAAGTTCCTACAAATAGAAAATACGGTTTTTTGCTAATAGTTTAGCATAATAATATATATTTAGCTACTCGGTCAGGCAAGATAATGCTTTTTTACGTTTTTCTATCGAGAAATGTTCCGTGTTACCACTGTTGGTCTAGAGGTTAGTGACCCTGACTGCTAAGCCGCAGGTCGTGGATTCGATTCCCACCCGCGAAAAATATTTATGTGATGAGCATAATTGTTTGTTTTGTGTCTGGGTATCTGTTGTTTAGTACCCATAACACAAGCAAATATAATTGCTTAATTTGGGTCTAGATGGCGCTGTGTGAATGTGGTAATATATTATTATTATTTTGCGATGGTGGCTGAATGGATAAGAGACCGGCGTGTTAAACACGCGGTCTGAGTTCGATTCCGACTAGCAGTACCAATGTGGATTTCACTTTGTGGAATTTATATGTACTAGTCCTGTGACTTACCATCTGCTAACGGTGAAGGAAAACATCGTGAGGTAACCCACATACTCTAAAAGAAATTCTATAGATATGTCCGATCCACCAACCCGCCTAGGCCAGCGTGTGTGGATTATGGCCTAAACCCTCTCAGCTCTCTAGTAAGAGGAGAGGAGACCCAAGCCCAGCAGTGGGACATTAATGGGTTGCTGATGATGATGATGATGATTATTATTTTTACAATAATATATTATGGCTAGTATTAAACTAATATTAGGCCAACAATGGCCGGCTTGTAATCTGATTAGTTGTTTATTCACTTGTTTGTTAACAAGGCCGCGAGACCGTTATTATTGCTTTCGCATCGATGTAATTGTACTCAAAGGTCAGACTAACAGCACTAGAAAAAGGCGACTGTAGAATTATAAATAATAACAATTCTTAAATAAGTAAACAATTATAATAAACCGACTGCAAAAAATCAACAGATAAGCAACGCACTAAAAAGACCGAAAAATGGTTGTAATTATTATTCCTGGTTAAATTCAAATACAGAACGTATGTAATATATTTGTGATCTCCATTTGATTCTCTTTATTTTGATATCCTACTCGATACGATTGGTTAAAAAAAAATGTTAACTACTTACATTTTGGCGCCAAAAGTCCGCTGTTTTGTTTTTTTTTAATTTATACCTATCTGAGGACACTTGGGTTTATGACAAGAATCTTACGATACCTTAATTGTCGGAATCCATCCAGCCGTTTGCAAGAAACGTGGGAATAAAGAAATTTACATACAAGATACGCGCGAAAAACAATACCCGTCTTGACAGTCGGGTAAAAATTCTAATTTTGATGGTATTCTGAAGTCTGCCTTAGGAGCTAAGTGGGAGTGTATATGTTTTCAGCCTAAGGTTCTGGTTTGGTTTCCAGGTAGTAGTTTTGTCATGAAATTCCCTGTATAAATCCCTATCCCTATCTCTGCCTTCTGGGCCACTTGCCAGCAGTACCTATAGATCGATGTTGTTGGATTAATAGCACGAAGAGTTTTTTATGCATCTATACAAATAAATAAAATTGAAGTGTCTGTTTGCAATGTTCAAATAACCACTTTTTACTACATGCATAAATGAATTTATATACGATACATAAGTACACCAAAATAACATTTTTAAAATTTTTGTCCGTCTATTTATGCCGTCTAATCTCTGGAACGGCTGGACGGATTTTGACGGGACTTTCACTGGCAGATACCTGATGTAATAAGGAGTAACATATTACATCAGGTTATAAATAAGTAATGTTGCTTTGGTTAAATTCCACGCGGACGAAGTCGCGGGCCTAGCTAGTTTTCTATAAAGTAGAGGTGCTGTCCGTTATCATCATATCAGCTGTATCTTCAGTGTTGGACATAGGCCTCTCCAAAAGAGTTTCAATAAGATCAGTTGCATGCGCTTACAGCCAGTGTGATCCTGCTGTTAAGGCCTAATGCGAGTTTTTGCTAGAAGCCAAACGAGTTCCATCGTGACAACGTTAACTACATTTGTATGAAGTAAGAATGACGCCATCTAGTGACAATAGTTAGATAATATTATTATATACTTGTAAATTAGTTATATAAAAAAAATCATAACTTTGTCATTTACTTCTAATTCTATCACACAGTTAGTTTAGTCATTGAATTAATTTATTGCCTGAATTGTGAAGCGTATTAGACTATTCATCAGCGGAATCACTAGATACACTGATAAGGGAAAGAAAGAAGAAACATTCATTTGATACTTAATATTTCTTCAAGAGACATTAATTTGATTAATATGACTGGCCTGTTGGTCTAATGGTTAGTGACCCTGACTGCTTAGCCGGAGGTCGTGGGTTCGATCCCCATCCAGGACAAATCTTTGTGTGATAAGCATAAAGGTTTGTTCTGTGTCTGGGTGTAATTTATCTATAATATGTATGTATTTCATCAGTTGTTTAGTACCCATAACACAAGCAAATATAATTGCTTAATTTGGAACTAGATGGCGCTGTGTAAATGTGATAGATATTATTATATTATTATTATACAGACAGTCACACATACAAGAGGAAAAAAAGCAGTTATAGTTAAACAAAAAACGTAGGACGTAACAGAAATGAAGGAAAAAGTTTAATATATTAATTTCCTTTTGTTTATTATGTTGTTACGGGTATGATCTTTAATCAAATAACATTCTATCCGACAAATGCAGTTCCCAGTGCACTTGTTCTATGTCTGCCATGTACCAAACCTGTTTGTCAGACGCTTCCACCGTTATTGTGGCTGTCCCGTTACATCCATGTAACAAAATACACGTACTGACTAAACTCAACTTTTAATTGACACCAAACTATTGGACGACTTTCTCTTCGATTTTAGACGCTTCTGGTCGTTTTTGGTATTGATTTTATTTGCTTAAATGACTTTATCCAGTGTAAGTCTTATGCATTTGTTTTGTCTAATCAAATTTACGTTAAAATAGTATCTTTTTTTTTCGTGTCTTCCATTCACAACTTCAAAGAATGTGTGCACATTTTTTGAAATTAATAAGAAAGCTATGATTCAAATTACCAAATTCTAATTCTAAATTCTTTACTTTGTGGACACAGGTGATTACATAATATGTTGTTACAAAGCAGTTTTGTACATACCATGTTCCGCCGATAGGCATACAAAAATCAAAATTAAATATTATAAGATTATGATGCATTGTTACAATAAAATTTGTTATTCAAATTTCATGCAGTTGGAGATTTATAAATTTAATATCAATATAACATACCTATTTAGTTTTTCAAATTAATGCTGGAAGAGCAAAGCATCGATTTTTTTTCTCAATTATTAATTTAGTCATTAGGTACCTACGCGTACAAAATTTTGCGTTAGATACTCAAAAGGTTTTTTAAATTTAAAATTAAGGATTAGAAGTTTAGTATTTTTTAATTTCTTTGAATAATAATCGTTGAAATTAAAGACAGTTTCAGCTTACAAATCGAAAATAACTGCAGTAAAACAAATTGGCTGATAAAATGCATCTGTACAATAGACAGCTTCGACATTATATTTGGTACAAACAAGACGTTCTCTTCACATTGAATGCTTTACGAGAGCTGACACTTGAGAAATGTAAAGGTCAGTCAGTCAGTGGAACATGGGCGGATGTCTCGTCTCGAGTGCTTCGTGAAAAATGTGGACTGTCTACAACTCACTCTGTAGGGAAGCCATTCTGGACCTCCTTCATTACATAATATCATATAATTCATTTTTTATTTTTATAAAAATAGGCTTTATGAAAAGCCATGTCTGTAAGATTCTAGTCTCATATCTACTCTTTTTCTATAAATCTTTATGAAAATACCAACTTATAAGTCACGATATTATATTCTTTCATCTCTTACGAAAAAACTGTTTATATTTGTATCGGAATTTACGACATACTTACTATTATTTTTATGTTTTTCTGACAACGGTAGATAATGCTGATGCGTAAATATGGCTGATATTTTGTGGATATAGTTTATAGGTTATTGTTAAAAGTAAAAAAAGATGTTGTGATTTTTGTGATTGGCTAGGAGTATGCCAAAAGTCGTGCGCCGTGCCAAGTGCCTTACACAATTGTTGACGCTAGACAGAATCGTGGCCTGGATATCATTTAACGGGTATGATCGTTATTCGGTGGTAACATTCGTCAATGTAGGTACAATGGTAGTGTGCTTTTTAAAACCAGCGCACACTATTAAAAGATGATATTTATTTTAATTAAATTAAATTATTTCAATTATTAATCTAGGTGGTTGAATGTCCAAGTTCCATCCCGACCGACAGTACCAATGTTGATTTCACTTTGTGAAATTTATGTATACTAGTATAGTCACTTACCATCTGCTAACGGTGAAGGAAAACATCGGTTTTTTTTTACTATTTGATGTATCAGTTCTTTTGACTATGAGCAGATGTGGTATGTGTCGGTTTTACGTGTGAAGATACTTCTCATCAGAAATATCTTCTAAATGATACATTGATTCAGTCGGTGGTGCTGAAATCAAGTGTTCTGTGTCGATTTAATCTTTTTAAGCAGTCTGGCAAGGTCAGTAGTACAGCTAGCTGGTTGGAATGGTTGTCCAGTCTGGACTTATATTTTCTTGGGCATGACTTTATTTCATCCTTTATTGTTGGTATGGCAAGGAAAACATCGTGAGGAAACCCACATACTTACCCTAGAAGAAATTCGATGTGTATGTTTGATCCACCAACCCGCAATAGGCCAGCGTCTGTGGAGTATGACCTAAAAATCCTCTCAGCTCTCTAGATAGAGGAGAGGAGACCTGAGCCCAGCAGTGGGAAATTAATGGTTTGCTGATGATGATGATGACGATTTGTTTTAATATAGTGATGTTTTCGGATCGGAGCAATTGACGTCTGCCAGTCTTTGCCTACTGCTATCAAAGATTGGCAGACTGGCTTGACGATGTGTATGTAGTTACCATATCTCAGGATTTGTCCTGAGATTTCAGGAATTTTCGACTTTTCTCAGGATTGCGGCCGGATTTTGCAAATCTCGTGATATCTCAGGATTTTCAATAAAACACAGGTTACATTTTAAAGATCTCTTTAATTAAAAGTTAAACCAACTAAAATAATCTTTTTTTGGGTAACAATTGAATAGTTGAAATCTATACTTATTTATCTGAATGAAACAAACTAAAAATAATATTCTTTTGGTAACAATTGCAGTTAAAATCAATACTTATTTATCTAAGTAGTGTATAAAACGATAATAATACGTTTTTGAGAGAAAATTCTTAAACTGTATAAAATCTCAGGACTTTTCCATTGAAATCGGGCCTTTTCTCCGGTCTTTTGATTTTTACATCTGGTAACACTATGTGTATGTATCTTTGTATATCAAAGTACTGAATTCAAATCTATACTTTAATGTATCTATAATTTAGTTGAACATACGAGTACATTAAAGTTTTGTATCTATACTTTAGTTGAACGCGCTAATCTTACTAACTACTGGTTCCAATAAAAAAATCTTTTAGTGTTGGATAGCTCATTTATGGAGGAAGGCTATAGGCTATATAACATCACGCTGTGAACAATAGGAGTTGAACAGTGGCCAAATAAAGATCCACGATAGAAAAGATTCCGGCAACAGCTAGTAACCAATCATAAATAAGTTAATCTCGAGCAATGTCGACCATTTTATCAATCTGCATTGAATTGCACCGCAAAGCAATGCGGTGCAATTCAATGCAATGTTATCATTGTGCCAGTTCCCAGCATCTGTCTGTCTGTGTGCTTGCGTGCAGCGAGCCCACGCGGATAAACTTCAACATCATTAACTGTTGTTTTATTTTAAGACTAATGGTTTATGATCACTGTTGTTTATTATTTATACGAAGATAATTGTGAGATTAGATTTCAATAATGGCGACACATAGAGTAAAGAAGTTAGTATCATAAACCACAGCCTTTCTATTTGTGTGACTAGTATTGACATTTTTAAAACAGTTGTAAAAATTAAAATACGAAAATTGTTATTATAGTATAAGACAGAAAAGGACTCAAACTCAAACTCATTTATTGCGATAATGGGTTACAATGGTGTTCGGTTTTTAAATTATCCTCCATTTTCTGCCACAAAGCATGCAATGTCATTGGTTTAAAGATCTCTCAATAGATCGATTTATTATAAATTATTAATTTTAGAATGTCATAATTAAATTAACAAATAATGTCATAATAAAAAAAAGGACAGACTATAAATCTAATTGAATCCTTGAAAATCGTGGTCAGAATTATATTTGTCGTAGTGTTGTCAATGGTACCTAATTGTTACTGTCAGCTCGTGTTTGTTTGCTAATTTAAAAATAGGTTTAAAAATTTTTCAGGCTCAGCTTAGTAACGTGCAAAACAATGGTTCTTTGTTTCAGTGACAGACTTGTAATAGCGTAAAAATATCGTTCGTATTCCGAGAAAGAGAGATACTAACGCAAAAATAGATATTCAAATGTCAATCTTACAAAAATATATTATATTATTTTATATTATTATTATATTGCCTATGCCTAGACGTAGTACCTACGTATTCACATTTCGAAACGGAACACAGAATTCAGACCAATAAAATAAATCATACCGCGTCTGACATTTTCGACCAAATCTACAACTTCCACAGATATTTTCAGAGTTGTGCGACGCAAATTTTGAAATGTCAAAACTATTTTAACTTCATTACATATTCGAGTCGAATTTGATTCATATTTCCTTGTTATACAAAGCTCATTTTAGTTTGCACAGTTATTTTAACTTGTTCAAAATATATAGGTACAAACTGATAGTAGCTTTGTTGTTTTAGAATAGAGTCTATTTCTGATTGTTGTAGGCGAATATTGGGATAAGTGAAATTGTCAGTTGATTTTGAGCCGTGTTTTTAGGGATTAGAATTGGTTGTTGGTTAGTTTAGTTTGAATGTAGTTGTTAGGGTAGAAATAAAACTACGGTATTTGGGACAGACGGCTTGGCGCCTCACCAAATAGATGGTCACTTGTAGATAAACGAATTAGAAATAAAATCGATGGAATGTTAAAAGAAATAATTTGTTTTTAAACGTCCATTGTTATTTTTTGGACACGGAAACCATGCTCCTAATCCAGCTCCTGATGATACAAGCGTCCATTAGCTTTTTAACAAATTGGTGGAAAAATCTTCAATTTGGTTAAAAATGTACATACATGCAGTATCTAATAGACATCTCTGACTATTTTTTGATGAAAAAACTTGACTTTCAATTTTGAGTATTGTGTGAGCTACAATTTCCAATCTTCGCTAATATTATAAAGAGGAATGTAACGAATAAACTTAAAAAATACTGGACCGATTTCAAAAATTCTTTTACCGTTAGAAAGCTACATTATCACTAAGTAACATAGGCTATATAGCACCACGCTACGGCTGATAGGACCTGAACAATTACCAAATAAAGCCGCGCGCGATTTCTAGTAACTTAAAAATATAGACACCCAAATCACCATACGAATTTTATAAATACATTGTAGGTAAGAACTTAGTAATAAATTGATAAAAAATTCAAAGTCATCTAATGATCCAATAGCTTTAACCTTCGCCGCACGAAAACATGCCACGAGAAATATAAGTGGAATACAAGCTTCAAAAACATTGACGTGAAATCAATATCCAAGGAATTATTAATTAATCGCTTGCCTATACATAGTAGAAGCACAAGTTTATGTTATCAGTATCTTGGGTGACCTTGTGACATCCTTGCGGTGCAGCCAATTGGAAAGTGGCTTCAAGGATAACGGGTTTCGTTTGGAAGGTCATTCTCCTCTTATATGAAAGTTAAAGATGTGATTTATGATACAAATTTAGAGATAGATTTACTGCTCAAATCGAGCAAATGCTTACTGGGAATATTCACACTTTTTAATAGTCTATACATTTTTTTAAGTGTTCTTCCGCTTGTCCTTCTTGGCAGCCCCACTAGTGGGCCAAAGTAGAATGGGTTTGAATGGTCTAAATTCTCTAAAGCGAGCAAGAGATATAATTAATTTGGTCAATATGGATAAAAAAAATATAACAATAGCAAACCTATTAATGTCCCACTGCTGGGTAAGGGTCCCTTCTCCTCTATCTAATTAAGTGTGGACACCTAAACCTTTTTTTTGTTTGTCAAAAATTTATAGAATTGTCTTGCATTGATTTTATATAGGTACTTACTTGCTAAACCATGTAAGATTTTTATGCGAGCACGAGTTCGCATATAAACCTTGCATACAAGTATTATATTTAATTATTTTTTCCGAGCTCCTAAAGAACAGTTATG
Organism: Laspeyria flexula; assembly: GCA_905147015.1. Classification (NCBI taxonomy): domain Eukaryota; kingdom Metazoa; phylum Arthropoda; class Insecta; order Lepidoptera; family Erebidae; genus Laspeyria; species Laspeyria flexula. The sequence continues at coordinate 6,297,963 of LR989969.1, read as the reverse complement.
CGTTTAGGTGATTTTTTAATTCATCATCATCATCATAATCACACCAAGGGTGGCCGTTGGTTGCAGGCATTAGGTGGTAACCGCCGCCTATGGAAAGAACATGACATGTAGGTATTTATACAGAATGGTAACGAAAAAAAGCATCTTGTAAAGAACTAGACCATAGACGATAACAACTTGACATTTATGTATGGGACGTACTTTGTACCTATATAGTCTAAAATGGATAATAAACAAAATACGTCTACGTTTTACCAAAATGGTAAAACAAATAGATATTTTATTGTTTTTATTCTCCTTAAGTGACATGTTAGACGAGTTTAACTTCCTAAATAGTTTAATGTACGTATTTGTTTCAATCAATACCCATTACTTACTCACAAATTGGATCGCGATCTTCCTACGAAATTTTAAAATACCGACAAACGGAATTTAAAAATATCTCAGTGTGCTACACAGCTCAACAATAAACATGTTTTTACACTTACTGATAATAATTCGCTACCCACAGCCCACAGCCCAACCATCGAAATGGTCAACAGTAAAAACCTACGCAAAAAACGATCTATTTTCAATTAAGGATCGTGGGTCTCAGCTATAAAAAGCAAATTGTATTTTTTTAACTGTTAAATCTATTTGTCTATGTTAATGTCCAAAAAGGTTAGTTATCATCAGATAAACGTGATCAGTAATAGTCCTACAGCTAGAGCAATTCAATTAATTAATAAATTTCTACAATCTGATCCTAATGCTGACATATTTTATGATAAATTAAGTGTATTAAGTAATTCTATAATTTTATTTCTCACTATGACATCTCAAAAGTATTAGTTTAATTGTTATATATTTTTTAATGAATGAACTTTAATGTACCTAATCTTTTATAGTATAATTTAATTAATTATAATTGAATTAATAATGTTTAATGTCTTAATATAATTATGTTTCTTTTGTATAGCTTCACCTAACATTTAAGCGATTTGGTGCATAACTGTAAGCTTATATTGTTGAATAAATAAATAAATAAGTAACTACCTTCGTAGCTACGTGCTATCATCATCATCACACCCACAGTGTAATATTAAAATAATGCGTTGGTGTAATTAAAAATCTAATAAAACTATGTACTCGTAATTTTGTTTCTGGAAAAACCAATTAAATTCTGAATAGAGAAAATGGCCCGGAAGTTGTTCTTTTGAATTTCGAAGAAGACAGACTAGCTAGCTAGAGACACTAGTGCGATGCTTTTCTTAAAGGATGTCTGGAATGTGACCAGTAGGTAGATTTGCAACAAAAGTAAGCACCAACCAATATTTTTCTTTGTTAATTTGGTTTATTTCTTACGAACAGCACCCTGCAAGTATTGGTAGGTGCTCTTCGGGGAATATGTATTCGCACAGATGCTATTCGACTGGGTGCTGTTCATCTGCACAATTTGAGTGCACCACTCCCGTACAACTAGAATTATGCAGACGACCAATCTAATTACTGGAATGTATCATTGTTAATTCTAGTGTCTGTTTAATTCCAGTTGCATTTTGCATTCCAACGCTTGAATGAATTTAAAATAGAGTGTATCGTGCAAAAAACCAAAGCCTTTTTCGGTTGTATTTATCAGCGAATTCTCCCTGAGTGAGTGATTCATTGATTAATATACCAACATTGAACCTTGCGAACACCGATCTTTAACACTTGTAAATTCCAGAGAAAGCCTGATGTGTGGAGGAAATAATGAATTTCCACTTACTTTCATAGCAAAGCGGGAGACAAAAGCGATGCCTATTAAAACAAAATTACATGAAAAAATAACTATTCCACGATATCTACAAAGGGTACAGACTACAGGCCTATTGAAACAAAGTCGCAAAACTTTCAAAGTAATTTCAAGTTAGTTTCTATTTCTGCACACACAATAAAGTATGCATCAGTTATCAAATAAATCACTGCTCATAGATCAATTAGGAACGAGTCTTGCGCAACAATAATTTCATAAATCATGGAGAGCGCGCAGCGTAACGACTGGTTCGCTAGTTGACTGGTTGGCAGTGATCGACCATTGTGGGCTTTGACCTACCAAGGTCGATGATTTATTTGTTAGAAAGGACCGTTTTAGGTCAGAGAAAGTACCCACTATACTTGTATATCTAATGAAACATGAATGGGAGCTTATTGTGAATACGAGAGACAAATTCATATCAGTAAATCAAAGATGCCGCGCCGTCTATTTCAAGACAAAATGCCATTTAAAGTTATTGTGAAAATTATGATGTTACTATCTTTACCTATAGCTATTTTCAGAGATTGACACAACACGTGCTGCATAGGTATACAATAAAACAATTGTGAAAGTACAGAAACCGGTCCACGTTACGTATTATATTTTATGGAATTGTAAATTTAATACGTTATTTATTTGCTTGACGTTTCATGACTGTCAATCCGTGTCAATGTAATACCTAAGTAGAAAGCGCGCGGATCCTAGGTCTATGAGTAGAATCTTCAAATAGCGAAGGCTTAAAAAAATAGATATTAAATATGTACAGAAATCTCATTATCATTCCGATCAGACTACAAACAAATAGCACTTAACACTGTTAAAAACTTATTAATATTTTACGCACTCAATAAACGCGCATTCGCTTGATATCTAGCACAAAACAAATCTAGACCGGACTGGTATTTCCTGAGATTAGTGCGTTTAAACAAACATAATTAGGTATATCTCTTTTTACACCGTGGTACCAATAAACAGTATAAAATGCACATAAAAACGTATCGTTTGCTTGTTTTCAGTAACATTCTAAACATATTTTTTTAAAAACAAATAATAATTAAAAAATTATAATACCCGACTGCGAAAAATCTACAAATAAGCAACGTACTAAAAATACGGAAAAATGGTTGTAATTATTATTCCTGATTAAATTTAAATTCATAACATATATGTATATATTTGTGATCTCCATTTGATTCTCTTTATTTTGGATACCCTACTCGATACATTTGGTTAAAAAAAAATGTTAACTACTTACAATTTGGCGCCAAAATCCGCCGTTAAGTTTTTTTTTATTAATACCTATCTTAGGACACTTGGGTTTTTGAGAAGAATCTAACAATATCTTAATTGTCGAAATCCATCCAGCCATTTGGAAGTAACGTGGTCATAAAGAAATTTAAAAACATACAAGATACGCCCGAAAAACAATACCCGTCTTGGCAGTCGGGTAAAAATAGCCCCAATTTCAAAGGTACTGCAACTTTTATAGAGACAGAGAGCTAAATTATATTTATAGGAGCTAGATGGAACTTTTTGGTGATATTCAAAATCGATTCGATAACTTTTTTTTTCCATACATTTACGCTCCAAGCTACTGTTTAGTCATACTGTTACGAATTAAAATTTTAATGTAGCTTAGGTACCTAGGTAGCTATTGTATTGTAATCTTTGTTGAATACCTATTCTATTATATCGCTATCCAAAACGGAGTCAATCAAATATTTACATAATGTCACAACACATTATGTAAATATTTGATTGACTCCGTTTTCTCCGTGTTCTCCGTCTTGAATAAAATAGACCTCCCTCGAGACCTCCTGTGTACCTATTACCCTAGGTTTTGTATATAATTAGTAGGTTTCCATAACAAATAATACTATGGTTTGACAAATCACTTGGGGAATTTGAGTCCATCGCTATACAGGGCTAGTTGAGCAAGTTCACGGTAGATATTATCATCATCATCATATCAGCCCAATAACATCCACAGCTGGACCTATCACTTAATTTCCGCCACAGCGAGCTATAATTTTATTAGCGTCTTTAAAAAAAGAAAAGACAACGAACATTAATTTTGTTTTCAGTATTTTTTTTTAAGTTCGTACCTACCATATTTATATTCTATTTCTTATCATCATCATCAGCCTGTACTAGTCCACTGCTGGACATAGGCCTCTCCAATTGCACGCCACTGGAGAGGCCTATGTCCAGAGTGGCCTATTTCTTATAATTTAGTTTAATGTAATATTTATTTTAGTATAGATAGGAACTTGAATTTAATAAGGTCTTAGTTAAAATTTCTTAGCAAAATACTGTCACTGCCATCTAGCGGGATATGTGCACAACTCAAGAGCTGTCGGCTACAGCACTGTATTGGCGTTCGGACCGACTACCTACATACGTAGTTCAACTCGTAACCGCTAGATGTCGATAAGACAGAGTCTCTTGCTTATTTTCGATAGAAACATCTATTCTGCAGGTTAGTCATAATTATGACTAAATAAATAAATTCAATTATATTATAATTGAAATTATTTATTTATTGAATAATTGATTGTCCTCAATTTGATGATTATTTTGGAATTGTTTTTGTAGTCATCATAATATTCATTGTAGGTAGCAGTGGCAATAAATAGGTAGGTAAAAGGTAAAACAGTTGTAGTTGTAAGCAAATGAAGTCATATCAAAATGATAATACTACCTAATGAAGGTAGGTTTATTAAATTTTGATTATAAATAATCGCTTTAAATTAATATTTAGGTTAATAAAATATTACCCATTATATTCCATTTTGATTTTGCCTTAAAGATTATAGAAGGAAATATAAATCATCAGAAGTATTTTGGCCACCCAAATAGAAGGCTATCGCCACATCCTTGAGCGGGCCATGCCGATCGATTCTCGTGTTATATGGGGGATAAAAACCATAAATTATATTAACACGTGCCCAGGAGCGGACGTGAGCTATTAATAAACATATTTTGAGAACATAAATAGATCTCCATGATAGATTCATTGCTTTCATTTATTAGTATTTTGATAGAATGAAAGAAAACTCACCAATATTTATTAATGTTTTAAAAGAAATAGCCGTTAAATATTAGTTTCCTGAAGAACTAAGAAAGTTGCCCGCTATGGTAGTCTTAAAAAAATGACGATCACATACGACAGTGTCACTTATCCTGCAAGGCTTCCTAGCTTGGTATAATTAGAGTCTCGGTCTCGAATATGTAAAGCTTACCATATTATGCAGGCTTGCAAAAGTTTTCTGAGTAGTCACAACATGCTGCCCGAAAAGCCCTTATGATTAAAAACATACAATGTTTTGTTTAACACAAAATAATAAAATAGCTGGAATTACCTAAGTCTATTTCCATTTCCTAATCCATCTCTATACCAAATTTAACTAAGATTCGTTCGGCGGTTTAATTGTGATAGTGATAAACAAACAAACAGAGTTATTTTCGCATTATATATAAATAATAAAACTTTATGACACAGACACGTACAAAGGCGGACTTCTTAATGCCAGAGGAATTCTTTACCAGTCAACCTATAGGGTGATGCAAATATAGGTCGAAGTAGGTGCATAAAATGAAAGAGATTAAATGACAGATATGCAAAAATTGAAAAACATTTATAATATTAAAATATTAAAGCCTGAGTTCCCTTGGCAGTTTTTAACCTTTTGCTTGTCTGCGGACTGCAACTGACTCTTCATTAAAATAAAGGTTACCTACTGCGTTTTGTTTAAATCATACCCGTGCTCAAGTCATGTTATTGTATGCTAATTATAAAATTAACATTTATTCCAACCGGCATTAGTTACACAAGCAAAAATCTGGTCGGTGATTTGTTAATTGCTAAGCAGTAGATTCGTAAACTATCTACGTGATACCTTTATCATCAGCAACCCATTAAGTCCCACGGCTGGGCTCGGGTCTCCTCTCCTCTAACTAGAGATGAACTGAGTGGATTATGGCCTAAACCCTTTCAGCTCTCTAGTTAGAGGAGAGGAGACCCGATACCTTTATAATCCTTCAAAAATATTTAATATATTAGACATAATGTCCTCGCCGAAGGGTTGACATAATTCATAATATAATAGAAAATAAGTAAGCAATATCCTCGTTATGTTATGACATTCATCTCTCTCTCTGTGATCGGTCCCTCATGGCTGAGGAACGTGATCATCATTTGATGGAGATGGTTTGCCCATATTTGGACGATCTGCCTCCACTCACTGGCGCGGGCGTCTATCCATTGCGTTTCGGACAGCCGAGCAAGAGTTGGTTGTTGGCAGACCTACAACTTGATCGCTCCATCTGGTTGTGAAATGTCATTCATAGCCAGCGTTAACCAGAGCCTGATCCATCTATTTTGCCGATTTAGGCAATAAATATATTTGTCTAAATATAGCTCTCTTTATTTGAATATTTTTGAGAATAGTTCGCCTCAATAAATTGAGTAGGCTGAGCTACGAAAAGTAATGAAGTACATACATACAATTCTGTCGATCATTTTTATTAACGATTTATTTCTTTTTTGCAGGTAAGTTGAGCAGTACAGCATACCCGCTTGTCCTTCTTAACCGGTAAAGTATGAAACGGCACATTGTCTCCTCATTACAATGTTGTATTTCGCGTTTCTTATTGATTCTTTTGTAAAGAACGTAGGTGACCTCTCTACAAAGTCATATGACAAGTTTTTGTGAAGATTATAATTATTTTTCTTGTCGATGCGAATTACAAGTAGGATAACCTACTTTATTATTTTTATTGACAATTTGTTATATTGTTGAGGTTTCATATTAATGAATACTAATATTATAGAGCTGAAAAGTATCTTTGTTTGTTTGGTTGAATGAGCTAATCTCACGAACTACAGAATTGAATATTAGTATTCGATAGCCCGATTATTGAGGAAGGCTACATAACATCACGCTACAACCAATAGGGGCTGAGCAGTGGCTAAACAAAGAAAGACGGGAGCGAAGCCCCATGCAACAGGAGCTAGTTTATTATAATTGCGTTATCATTTCATAGTACCTAAGACAAAGCAACGACCGTTCAGAATTCAACGAACATGAATGACACAAGGCGTAGGTACCTAAGTTAGGCTATTTTAAATTTGGAAAAAATGCTTGAGATCTGTGAAAAAAATATTAGGATTCAGTGATAATAGATTGCAAGATTAGTTGTCCACGCGAACGAAGTTATGGGCACAGAGCTAGAGAGGTATAACGTGAATTAAACTCTAGAAAACATCAACTAAGTAGGTATATAAAATAAGGTTAAATCTTAATTTTTCAATACAAAAATAATTTTAAAATATCTTCTGTAAAATCTGATTTCTGTCGCTTACGATAAAATGGCAGGAAGGTCTCGATATGTATAACAAATTGAAATTAAATACTTTAGAAATTTACTGATTAATTAATGCTATAAAATAGGTGTTAACTGTAATTGTTAAGCGATAAATTTAACTGCTTAATTCAACGAATAATGCATATTCGCACCCCTATACGTCATTAATAAAAATGTTGATTGTGTTTTTAGATGCGGGTGTTATTTGGATCTATATTAAAAAAACTTTCGACGATAAATAAGTTTTTTATACATCGAGGTATTGATAACCATTTTATTGAGCGTGTCACGTGTAAAAGTAATCATATTCCGAGAGTTGATTGAGTTTAATCGTTATAATTATTTATTTATGCAAAGAATCCATCTGAACTAGAAAACGAAACGTACGAAATAAAATGTTGGCGTATTGTAGGGGGTATTCCTCAGAGCGCACCAATTTTGAACCGTACAATTCAGGTGCCTAATATCCGTCTTAATCCACAAAACGATGCGTTTCGAGAAATACTTTTGGTGCGATTCATTTTGGTGCGATTTAACTTGATGCGTTTTAGTTTTTTAGTGGCTCATCTCGAAAATACTTTTTGGGTTAGTCTATTATGTTTGTTATATTAATTTATAATCAGAAATGTTGGTTTTCTGCACATCATTTAAGTTTTCCTTACTATTAAATTTATAAATGCGAAATAAAATCTGTTTACCTATACGCTTTTACGCCTCAAACACTACACTGATCTTCATGAAATTTCACAAAAAGATAGTATAAGACCTAGAGAAGGTAATATTTACCTTTAAACTACGCGAAAAAAACCATAGGTGGAAGCTAGTGCGTTTTAAAAACTAAAAAGCCTATTAATTTCTCGCTTGTCATAGTCTATTACCATTTGAATAGTGTCCGTTGTTTTTCTAACTGGAAATCTTAAGAGCTATCAATATGTATGTATATCTAGGAAGCAACTAATTACATATTATCTGTACGGTACAGTATCATTAGAAACATAGTATGCTGATTAGCATAATGATAAGCAGTGCTTTTTGTTACGAAGGAATAAGTAGACTATGGTATAGTTTTTCATTGTTAATAACTGTAGTAATTAAGTAGCTTGTAATTTTTTTTTTTTCAATTAAAGAAAACTTATAGTTAATACAATTATTTTTAAAAAATTACTTAATGGTGGCTAATTACAAGTTTTACCGTTAGAATTTTTACAAAAAACTTGATTTGGTAAACCATGAAGTTCTCAAATTTATTTAAAAACAAAGAAATATGAAACTACATATTTTAACATAGATATAAATTACAGTTTTCCTGTTGCTTCTATTTCATTTCATACAAGCAACGTTATGTAAAAATAATATTTCATTACAATGTAACAAAGTACAAAAAGCAATTCAGGACCATTAAATCGGTAAGAGCACTCAGCGTTTATGATATTTGTCTAAGTTTACGCTCCCTCGAACAGTCAATACCAATAAAACATTTACGAGCTATGAAATTGATACATTAATGTGCGCTATAAAAACCATCGCGTTGTGTGCTCTACGATTAGACACTTACTTAATGGAAGATGGTTCCTATATACTTCTGGTTTAAGATATTTATTTCTCAAAAAGAATACAAGGCATTCACTTACATGAGAAAATAACGTATTTCTAGCAAACATATCACTAATATAATTAATAAGTAAGAATACAAAATGCTTAAACTGTTTTTACACTTTCAAAAGAAGAATAAACAAAAAAAGGTGGTCAATTTATAGTATACTTGAGGTTTGAAAGCCAAAATGTAAATGTAAAATGCCTACATGTAATTTGAGCTGGTTATATACGCATGCATGAGGGTAAACATAACGATCAAAACACTTTTTTTTATTGCTTGTAGTGGCAGACTAGGTGGCTAGGTGGCCCACGTGATGGTAAGTGGTTACCGCCGCTCATGGACGTTGATAATGTTAGGAGCACTGCCTGGAGAGGATAGCTCTCTATCATAGCGCTCAGGAAACACCGCTGCACGAAGTTCACTCCAGAGCCGGCACGTACGTGGATGCATGCTCTTTCTTAACTCTGGCAATGACAAACTTTCAAGTCCCACATTGTCCGGATCGGACATATCGGCTTACAATCGAGCATTCGCGGTTTTTACGAATGTAAAACAAAACCACAAACGGAGAGCCTGTAATACCATATACCCATTAATGTCCCATTGTTGGGCGAAGGCCTTCTTCTCTGTCAAGAGAGCAGAGATAAGCCCCTTAGCTCTCTAATTTTTAGCTTAAACACACTACGAAACACGGTCATACAAATATATTTTTTCATTGCTCCTTCCAAAAGGTGATTGTTCGCGGAGGTCAAACCGCTGACCGCTACCCGCATATTTCAATCGCAGATAACGTAATCACGCATCGTTATTATATGGCCGCTATAATATTCTTAGATAATTATGTTACTTCAATATAAACTAAGTATTTATTGCTGGCTGCAAATAATAACATAATTATTTAAAGATACTACAAACAAATAAAAAAAAAGATATTAGCAGGATGTTTTAAAATTCGAATTTCTCCAAATATTAAATTATCATTAATGGGTCTACGTCACGTATTTTATTATAAGGAATAGGAAATGCATTATTTATTTACAAATGAATAAGGTATTTACTATTCCTTAATAATATTATTTTAATATGCAATTCTTTATTTATAAAAATAAAGTTATAATTATGAAATTTCATATCATTATTGATTACAATGGAGTAGGTTCCTATCACGGTTTGAAATTGGCATATCATTAATGAAAACAGATGTCGAACACACACACAACATCTGTTTTCATTGCTGGTATGTCAAACATCCAGGCCAATTGTTAAATATTTAATTAACACAATGAAAAACAATACACAGCAACAAATTGTAAATAGTACACAGCTCAGTAAACATCTTTCGAGGAATTGAAAGAGTTGGTAATTACAAAATCACATGTCGGCGCAAAAGCTATTCAAATAAAAGCAATATCAGCTGATAAATATAACAATATCTATTATACGGTCACGAATTCTCCGACAGCTGTCAGACTTAGTCACCCAGAGGCACCAATTTAGACAATTTAAACATCTACAATTACTAATTGCACTCAATATAGTTCAATTAAAGTTAGTTTTTGAGCTACACGTTAGAACACAAAAATATACAGACTACACACATTTTTGTGGGGCTGTGTCAATGTGGGTCTTTACTCGAAATAAATGAATTTATTATTATTATTATAATGTAACTTTGACCGATTTAATTTAAGTTAATCGACCATATTGCCATTTGAAAAAGTCCATATTTAACCAAAATTAAATTGGGGCACGGGCGTTAACTTTCAAAAAGACGGGAGCGCGGAGGTACGTGGGTTCAAAAATGTACAAGGGAGCTAAGTCGCAGTCAAAGCTGACCTCTTTCTTTGAGCGCCATGGGTTTCACCGGTGTCCCCCAAACAATAGATTTTCTATTGTGTCTGGAATCTCGGCGTTCAACGTGTTAATATTATCACTTCGTCAGTCAGTTCTTCTCTTAGTTCCACTCTGTCAGCGAAGCAAAAAGCAAACTTGCTGACAATATTTTTTCAGATAACCTGAAACAGGTTCTCTTAACTTCAGACTTTCATTCTTTCATCATTTTAATTATGTGAATGAAAATAAAATGTCGTAAGTACAATCAGCAAAGTTCGCGCTCGACCAGTTTCCAAACATTTGCTGTTTTAGTGGACTGCTGAATTTTCTTTTAAAAACCTGTGCTGTATTATTCGGACTATTGAACGCTTGTCTTTCGACTCGTATATTATATATGTTAAATGGACTTGAACTTTCATTATCATGAACAAAAACGTAGAAAAATGTTTCGAAACTGGTCGAGGAGGAAGTTGGCTGACTGTAAATAAGATTCGAAATAAGAGCTAGTAGTAAAAATATTTACAAATACAACACAAACTATAAGACGTCAATGGTATTCGTTTGTCAATATTATGAATGGAAGTATTGGACGTGCGTAAGAAGTATTTGTTAAATAGTTTTCAGTTTCACATATTTTCTGATAACTGGAGCGCGCCTAGTGATTGCTACATTAGGTAGGTATGTTCATTTAACTGCGTTCGTTAGAGCATTGTTTTTCGCATACATCATTGAAATATGCTCATGATAGAAATTATATGCCAGACTGCCTGCGTGCCTGACTCCTTTAAATTTTGTACGACTACCAAAAGGCCTTGTCCATCTTGATATTTGATTGGTCGATTTCGATTCGATATAGATTTGGACTGAAAGATTATCTATGTAGTTTGCGGGAGGGATCCTGGGTTCGATTTTTATTGGATTTTAGATAGTAAAATCCGGGATTTCCAAAATTGTACTCAGTAAATAATAAAAAAATATATTTATGTTATATAGCCAAATGGTAGTTTTTTTCAAAGGTCTACTTGTATGTTCAACAGAGGATTTAACCATTTAAAAAGAAATCAAATGATAATGAAAAAAAGTGCCTATAGATCCATACTAGAATCATTTTCAAACTTTATAAGATAGGAACTCTATCGTATGGGTAGAGCTTACTCTCTCCTAATAAACATTAATAAAAATATCGTTTATCGTCTAGGAATTTTACATTTACTTTGAACTGCACCAAGTGAAGCGCTCCAAGAGTATTCCTAAAACCGCACCATTTGTTTTATAGACATGGATATTATGCACCTGATTAGTGCGTTTCGAGGTCTGTATATATGGAACTGTTTTACGTTAGGGTCGAGTTTATCTGCACTTTAAAACGACGGATTACCATGTATTATTTTTACTTTATTATATCTAATGATTTTCTACTTCCATTGCCGGTCTGTACAATTTATACGAATATAATGTATTTATTTGTATAGTTTTTAAAATGCTAATGCTTTGTAATGTTTATTCGTGACTTTACTAAACGTTTAAATTACAAGATATGATGTTTTAAATACGTATAATTATCTGTACGTTATGTAAAGTAATACATATTGTTATGTAATTAGTTTGTCACGAAACTATTACTTATCGCATTATAATGGTATTGTACTTTATGGCTATTTCATGTGGCACTAAGTACCGACGAGTATTACTTATTTAATTTATTTTCAATAGAAAATTATACACATATTTTATGCGCGAATGTAGCAGAATGAAGCAGAGGCGTATCACAAACATACCTATATCATGAGATATGCTGCGAGACTTGCCATTACAATTCCGGACTCATACTAAGATTTTATGATAGTTACACCCAATACCCAATCATCCGCGTAGTGACGGATTACAAATACGTAATGTCACTACCTCATTTCTAACCGTGGGTGTCGTAAAAGGCGACTAAGGCAGTAACCTTGGATTAATGTAATTCTAGGTATCTAGATTATGCTTTTGAATAAGTACAATAAACTTAGATATTTACTCGTTGATGTCAGTAAGCAACTAATGGCTGTTTTTACCCGACTGACAGGACGGGTATTGTTTTTCGCGCGTATCTTGTATGTAAATTTCTTTATTCCCACGTTTCTACCAAATGGCTAGATGGATTTCGACATTAAGGTATCGTTAGATTCTTCTCATAAACCCAAGTGTCCTTAGATGGGTATAAATAAAAAAAAAACAAAACGGCGGACTGTTGGTGCCAAATTGTAAGTAGTTAACATTTTTTTTAACCAAATGTTGTGAGTAGGATATCAAAATAAAAAGAATAAAATGGAGATAACAAATATATTACATGTTTTAAGTATTTAAATTTAATCAGGAATAATAATTACAATTATTTATCGGTCTTTTTAGTGCGTTGCTTATCTGTTGATTTTTTGCAGTCGGTTTATTATAATTTTTTAATTATTTACTTGTTATTTATCTATCTATGGATTTGGCTACTAAAGTTAGAATATATACCTAAGCTCCATATGAAATATGCCAAAATTCTCACTTTAGTAGCCAAATCCATAGATAGAGATATATAATACAATACGCATACAATGTATAAGTATTTTTCCAGCATAAACTCCAAAACGAAAACACAAAGTTTGATTAAACATTGCAAGGTCGACGAAAATAGGTTTAATTCAAACTGCTTTGTTTCATCTCTGTATGCACCTGTATTATGGCTGTACTTAACTGTTCATAACAAAGTTATGTGCATATGAGTAAGGAAACGTAAACACAAGAAAGCTGGTCTATTTATAATTAAAAACAAACCGCTCTGTGTATATACAGTTTAACGTGCATGTGCGAACTCCTGAAACACTGCTCATTCACACTCTGTAACTCGTTATATGAATAAAAACTTTATGTAGAACAGTTAAGGTACAATTTCGTGTTGTAAGATCTAAAGATTGATATTCCACATGAATGGGCTTTGTAATCTGCAGTTAACTTTGTTCATTCAACGTTGGTGTTACCATGCTGAAGATTATTTACGGACAGTATAATTTAACTTTTTTTTTCTTTTTGATAAAAGAGATCAAATCGGATTTTTGTAATATGAAACTCCTTGAATAAAATGTTATAATTAGATTGGTTTTTATAGCTGACCAGCTTTCGTCCACGACTTCGCCCGCGTGTATGTCCGCATAAAGTAGCCTTTGTCCATTTGACATGTCTGTCTGCAAATTTTACATTTCTATGTGACATTTGATGAAAATCAGATGAGATGAGTTTCCAAGATTACCCCCACACATAAACAGACTCATAAATATAACCTCTTTAGTGTATTAACTTACTAATTTGGTCAGTCTCATACTGTAGGTTAGAAAAAGGAATTCTGTTGCATATTGAAACAAAATATTACGCACAATTTACTTCAAAATGTTTAACAGCAAAACGTTGATTAAATTTATAATATAATCGACTATGATATACCTACCCCCTACGTTACTACATTCACTAATGAAACATATATGGAGGTATCTAGATTTTTATTCATCCATTTTGGGAGGAGTGTTCGAGGTTTGTCTTTTAAAGATTTGACTAAGTACATGTATGAAATAATCCTAATACAATAGAATCTCTCTATAAGAGCTGCGCTCTCGTCGGTGGAGTAAGCTCTAATGCTCTTTGGTTTCTGCTAATACTTATTTTACCTCCTGGTACGACACCAACTACCCATACCTTCAATTCTTCTTGTACTACTCCTTCCTCTCGTACCATACATTTTTCCTTCTATTGCGCTGTTTATGTAAACGAATTTTGTATCAGGTTTTCTCTTTGGCCCGCAGTAGTTTCAAAAATCTTTCTTTTTTCTTCCAATTGTTTATTTTTATTCCGTACATCAAAAAGAAAGAAAAACCGAACCCTTATAGGATTACTACGTTATTCATCTGTTTGTTATTTTCCCAGTACTCTCGCGCGTCACGTCGCCTTCGTCTGCCCATAATCTATCGTCAGCTTGCGATAGGCTAATTCATCTAAATAGAGGAAGTACCAATGACAATCAGTGTGTCAAATCATTGAATAAATAAATCTAACATTTGTACCATGACTCATGCTGGTGTGTAACTATTGTTAAATATTCTACATAACAAGGTATTAATACTTGTGGCATCTTACAGAAGACTTGAGTCTAGTATGTGACTACCTTTTTATAAGGTTACACATCAATTCGATTATTATAATTTGAGAATGATTTGTATAAAAAAGTGATATCAATAGACAATTAGGTATAGTTACACTTAGCTTATGTCATCCCATTGATAGACATAGAGTTGCTGGTCAGAGAGAGAGACAGAAACATTTTGTTTAAATATTTGTATTGCCTAAAAGTCAATCATTATTTACGTACCTATTGTACGTATTCATTCCTTGAATTGTATCTGTTCATCAAAGACATGGAAAGCTTTTTTAAGCGTAGGTTCATTTAATTAAGCAAATTTTATTTAGTCTAGACTTCTAGAGCTCAAATAGCCGATTTCGTTGATATTTTTCTTAATTTTAATATTTTCGTAGCAAATCAACAATTTCGACTACAGATATGTTTATAGTAAGGATTAATTACTTATATCTATACGCCTTTAAAGAATGTATGCATGTAGCTATATATAAATAATTAAGATACATACCTCATTGGAGAATGGATAGAACACAGCAGCTGCATATTTGTCTATTTGCCCGCGGTATTTTCTCGGCTGCCTTGCATTCCTGCCATTTCGAGCCCACAGATATTAAATTTCCGACAACGCTGAGTCGCTGACTAGTTGAGTAATTACAAATCGTTTTTACAATCGATTTTCGCATGTCTTGTAGCAATCGTTTTTATCAATTGATTATGTAATAGATTTATAATTGAGAGGGTAATGAGAGCATGTAACTGAAAAGTTTAATGTAAGAGAGTTGCGTTAAATAAAAAAAATATCGTGCATAGTCACGCTGTGGGTAAAAAAATTGGCGCAAAACAGAATTTAAATATTTAATTCAGAATAAATATTACATTTGGGGCAAACAAGGAATAAAATGTTCGCCCTACATTTTATTCCTTGTTTTCCCCAAGGCACGGAATTTTTAACATAGGACGAAACTTCACGATTCGAATGCAGAAAAAAATCATTTAGAAATTAAAGTTTTAAGTATCAATTGCAAATTAAGTAAGTAGGTATGTCATTTTATAATTTTGATGTTTGAATACAATTATTTGAACTCTTTATGAAGGCAGTGGTCATCATTGTGTTAGTAATTTGTATAAAAAAAATGTATGAATTTAGTTAGTTTACTTTATTATATGACTTGATTGGAATTTTTATTAATAACGATTCAAGGCCAGTTGTCTCAAACATAAAGTTTTAATAATAAATGTAAATGTCTCACTATTTACCCTGAATTGTAGTCATAGTATCGTTCGACTCTACGTTCAGGAGTACAACCACATTAAAAGTAGATTTTGAGGAAAACTACAAACATTTATATTGTTTGATCTTGTTCTATTGCGAAACAATGTGTTTTACTTTATGTACATATAGATTAAATAGGTATAAAATAAATTAAGCGGGTGTAAAATAATGTTTAAACATGCCATATCACAACTTTTTATTACGCAGTTTTTATTTTGTGTGAAAAATAGTTTAGTAGAATTTATTGTCATCCTTTTTTGTTTCATTATCATCAGCAACCCATTAAGTCCCACTGCTGGGCTCGGGTTTTTGTTTACTATTGGCAAAATTGGAACGCGATGTAGTAACAAATACATTTTTTAAATATATACAAGGTGTTTAAATTGTAAAGGTTTCTTATTTTTTGCCTTAAATTATATTCTTCAAAAAAAATGTGTATGTACCTAATGTTGTATTGTTTGCAGGAAAATATTAGATATATTAATATCATGAATACTGTTAATGTTAAGCAAACAAACTAGTACCTAATGAGCGGAAGCATACATATGTTACTATTGTCAATATGTCGTGTAAGATATAACAATAAAGATGTACATCTTCCTGGCGCCTGATCTTCCTTATCTAATGCACATTGCATTTAGTTTTAGTACGGTTGCGCCACATGCTGGGGCCGCCACAGAAATAACGTAGAATATCGGTCACACAGACTCAGGCGCAGAATGAACGCATCGAATTAATTGCCGGACGGCGCACCACTATCGGTGTGGACGTGCCGCGAGCGGACGCTTCCGTTATACCATTTAAAAAAATAAAATTAAAAAGCGCGCGAACACATCGAACTTTCAACTTGTTTAAAATATTTTTCTTTTTTTTTAACCAAGTGCCAGTTTTAAACAAATAGTTTCTTATACTCGTAATTTAAATAAATACTTTGAGTTAAGTTATAACCGAGAAATGTCAATATCATGAGCGAAAATAGTCAGCTATCTTAAAGGTCAAATATGCGTTCGTTGAATATAATTAGGAAAATATTGATAACCGATCGCGGTCGAGTGCAAATATTGTCGATATCGTCAGAGCACTTTATAATAACATTGCTGAGGAGACGTCAAAGCTTAGTTTCGCGGAATCCCGCATGTTGATTCATACACCGGTTATCGTAAACTGTGAGCAAAATGTGTGAACTAGCAAGTTGGATTCCGAACGCAGTCGCGGTCACACTGCGCGCTGAGACAGCGCAGCCAGTTATCGAGTGGCTTACGACCATTCGACAAGCAATCGAAGAGTACGACCCACTTATCACAATCTCACCTGAAGACAAACCCGAACCTCCAGACAGTAAATTTGACGAAATACTATCGGAACTCGGCAAGGAGATCTACAAACTTGACGAATACCAACGGAACTTAATGCCATCGGAAAAAGAAGTGTCTCTTAGTATTCTTAACATCTTCGATGAGTGTTTAGAACGTTTGGAAGGAGAAAAATCTAATAATAACAGTTTGAGTGAATGTGAATCTACCAAATCGAATTTGTCATTAGTTACAAGTACCCCGGCTGATTGTAAAGTGATCAAGGTAAACAGAATATTGAACAAGGGTGGCGAGACTCCGGTCTCACTACGGACTCGTTTAAAATCGACTTGCACCAATTCGGTGTCTGATATGGAATCGAATAATCGTGAAAGTGACTGTGAGAGTGACTCGACAAGCACATGTTGGAGTTACAAGGATGGTAGTACCGATGAGAACGAAATGCACCCTTACGCGGCCGTGTGGGCCCATTCAACTGGCTTTCATAATTCGGATGAAATATTACGACGTGTTTTATCGCAGCACTACGCTACAATTTCACGTCTATCGTTCGACACGGCCAACGACTTAACACCTGCTTCGTATTCAGTATACTCGTTGCACGAGGTGGGAGAATGTAAGGACAGGTGTGTTGACAGAGGCTCAGTAGCTATGACGCCGGACAAGCCGACGGACGACGGCTACGAGCCGGTGAGAGACGCGATCACTGACGAAAATATATACGAAGAGATCGAATATGGATATAGTTTTACCGACGAGGGTTGTTCCTGCGGGGGTAGTGTTGAAGTGGAAAGTTGTTCTATAAGTGCTAGTTCGGAAGGTGTCGATAGAGAGAGCCCTTTGTACGCGAATCTGAGGGACCACGATGCGTATGCTGTAACACCTGATGTGATCTACTGGAAGAACTTGCTCCTGGACCCGATGTACAACGATGACGAGGAAGACGAAGTAAGTACTTGGAATGCATGTTTCTTTTCAATTTCAACTTAGAAAGGGTATCTTTGAGTACATACATTGTTCTTGAGCTGTTTATAAATTGCATTGAATGCACAATCACTCGGCGAACGTTTTATATAAAAAATATTTTAATGTTTGAAATGATGACATTACGTGTCATTGTAGACATGTCCGGAAAATGTCAGCTGTAAAGTGTAAACAAATCGGAAAGCCACAAAAAAATATCAATCGTTTTGCTGATTTAGGTGTAACTTGACATAATGTGACTGATTTGTTTACGCCAGCGTGTTTTTAAGTATCAATTAAAACAAATCAGTCAGTCAGGTATTCTGGCTTGGCATTACAAGTTTGTCTAAAAAATAAATATGAACCTAATACGTATGCATTAAGTGCGATATAATAATAGTAAACAAAACGTGGCTCATAATATACATAATCTTTGAGACAATGCATACCATTTTGTGCAGAAGGTAAATATCGTTGCTTTAGCGTTCTACTATCAACAACTATAGCAAAATATGCCAGACAATAATGCTAAAGAAAAAAACAGAACAATAATACAGAAATTACAAAAAACAATTACCCATAGTACTGGTCATGTTCGTCTTTTTTTTATAATAAATGATATGTACTTAGCTAATATAGAGCACTGAAAGTGATTCTTTAAAATAAATGTACAATGTTAACCATGTTTTCGGTACATCCCATTCTATAAATTTAGACGGTGTCGTGACGCCATTGCTTACTAAAAACATAGAATTTATGTAAAAATCAGCAAAGATGCAGATACACTTCCGTGTGCACTCTTTATATGGACGAAACTTATTCAAACAATGAGTCATGTCTTCCAATTAACTAATTAAAAGTATTTACTATTTTACTTAATGAGTAATGACAATATTTAATTACTCATCACCCGCCATAATAAGTGTAATGATTTTTAATCACAATATATGTGCATAATGTTTTTTTTGTCTTTGATGCACATTCACAACTTCTTCAAAAAAAGGAAAGTTCGATTTTTTAAATTTAAAAAATAAATCGTCAATGTTGATTTTTAAAAGTTCGAAATACTCGGTGTACCATAGACAAACAATAACGTAATCAAAAAGTATGCTTAGTAAAATATGTTATTATGAAAGTGAGCCCCGGGTTCCGTGTAGTCTGTGGTTTTGTTGGTATTTCGATAAGCTATCTCTTATTTGCGTGAACGACGACGTAACTTCGGAACGCAATAGGGTTAAATACTTTAAGGAATTTAAAGTGGAATATTATGAGCGGTGCAGTCTCTTCGGTCCAGGTCCAGGATATACCTAGTTCATAATAACAGAAGTATATATTAACATAACACTATATCAATGATGCTAGATCATGATAAATTTGTACCAATTTTAGCGTCTTTTCTGGCTGTACCTACACTAGCACTTTATTTTATTAAAGCAAATTAGACTAATTGTATTGTACAATACAATAAGTCTAACTTGCTTTAATACCGTCTAGGTATGTTTACCTAGACGATATTCCTATTAATATTAAAGGGAACAAATTAGACAGTTGTTGGCGTATGTGATACTAAAACATAAGTCGTAGAATATTCATCGAATTCATGAAATACAATCTGTAAAAACATGGATAGAATGAAATTTAATGACGACTTGTCAAAATATTTATATTATTTTTAATATTGTCTGTGGTTATGAATATATTAATAAATCTACACAAGTTTTAAATAAGGACAAATAACTAGGATATTTTCCTAGTTATTTGTCCTTATTTAAAACTTGATGTTTTAATATTTGTAATGTCTAAACTATTTTATTGGCTTTTTTTTTCTCTATTTGTTTGTTATCACTATGTCAGTATAATCTAGACTGATCGTATAAAAAGTCCATTTAAAACGTCCTATTAATCTTAATTTGAAATTTCCGACAAAATTAAATATCTTATTTTAAACTTACACTACACTTATTTAGAATTTCCGCCAACTCCTACAGCCGTCATATCGCAGTTTTGCAATTATATTCGAGTAAAAATGACTCAACCCTGATCCCGAGTATTAACCACGATAACTAGTTAGTTATAAATCATACAAAAATGTAAAGTAGCCATCAAGCTAATCGCATTACGTCGAATGCATGATTTGCTCCATTAATTGTCTGTTGATTAAGTACAAAACATTAAGCAATTTGTACTTATTACCATAGCTTTTTGTTATAGACTAGTGTATCTACTTTTTTATAGTTGAAAGTGTTGGGGTTCCATACTAATAGAAACCCACACCCAAAGATAGTCAAGCTTTTTTTAAAGGGGAATTTACCCGTCCCGCTCGAGGAAATAGAACGTCAAAAGCAAGAATTTCTAATTGCATCTTGTTCACAGTTCAAAGCCAACCAATACCTTGCCTTTATCTTTTGTACGCCAAAGTAAATCACATTATATCATGGCCAGCAATTACATAAGACCTATTGTTAAAATACTAAGAGCATGTTTTTAATATTCGCCTTTTGACGTCAGCGTTTAAATATGCAAACCAATGATATTGTATGTTAACAATATCATTGATGCAAACTCAAAATCAATTGTAAATGTCACAGTTCTTTTCTTTTAACCTTTTAAAATTGTATGGAACCTTGTTAATGTAGTTAGATGTCATTTGTTTTTAACTTTTAAATTACGAGTTGTCAGTTCTATCACCAATTATATTTTGTCCGAGAATTTCTCTTCCATGTCATTTATAATGATTCTTGCCATTATTAATTATTTGTATTGTAAATAATACTCGTGACATAGAGCAACAGATGTTTTACGTTTTAATTAATCAAAATGGGTGCGCAAGCGCAAACTCTTTGTGGTCATGATGTCATAGTTCGCTGTTTGTCGCGTCATCCGACTATCATATTGACTCTTAACTTGCTATTGTTCTTAGCTAGCTTTGTTTCACATTTTTGTCTCAATTATTCATTGAAGGAAATCGAAACTCATATTAATAAATATCCTATCCGTGTAGTGACGGATTAAGAATACATTATGTCACTAGCCCATTTCTACCAGTGGGTGTCGTAAAAGGTGACTAAGGGACGACCTTAAGTAGACAAGAGGACTACAAGAAAAGGAAAATTCGAAACAAACTCTATACTAACCCGTCTGGCCAGCGTGGTATAGTAGTACCTAGGCTAAATTCCTTTCAACATATTTGAAGAAGACCCGTGCCAAGCAGTGGTACGTATGAGTATGGGTTGAAATGATTTTGTTTGTTTTGTTTTAAAATATCTTTATTGTCAAATTAAATTTTTACATATTTGTACAGCTACCAGTGTAAATTATTGTATTGTATGTATTAATCCTAGTAATACAAGAACATGTAGATATCTCAGTTTACAAGCATAAATACTTATTAAAACCTTTTTTCATATAATAATATTTAGTACAGAGAAATGAGAATCTGACGCTGTATTTACAATGTTAATCAGCTTTAGTATCAGCATTCCATTTATATGAAATGATTAAAATAAATTATATTGTGCAACTGGGTCAAATTTGACATAGGTCATCATCATCATCACTAAAATCAGCCTCTAAGTACTAGGCCACTGCTGGACATGGCCTCTTCAATCACACGCCTCTGAGCACGGTTTGCAGCTTCAGCCAGCCGGATGGATTTTTAAATTGTGTTCTGTAGGAATATTAACCCGTTTAGGGAATTCCCCATGATGATAAGGCTTTAATATTTTTACTGACAGACAGCAATACGGAGAATTTTATTTAAGTTTACCGAATTGGTTCTGTATTTAAAAGGATAGGTTTTTTTGTAAGATAAAGTTCAAGAATCGAAGACTGTGATGTTTATTAAATGTGGTCTAGATACATAATAAAAATATTTGTTTAGCAGGTGTTCACTTAATGCTGTCTACTTATCTAAATAAACATAGGTATAAATAATAATAAATAGGTAGGTACATATTTACAAATCACAAATAAAATATAAACAATTACATAAATAAACAAAAATTTAGCAAAATCAAGACGAAATAATTTGACATAATTATAAATAGGAAAGATTTGTATTTTTGTATGTAACAAATAAACTTAAAAACTACTGGACCGATTTTAAAAAATATTTTGCCGTTAGAAAGCTACATTATCACTGAGTAACATAGGCTATATAACACCACGCTACGGCCAATAGGAGCTGAGCTGTGGCCAAATAAAGAACGATGGGAGCGAGGCCCCGCGTCACTTGTAGTGTTAAATAATTTCTGAACAATTCTTAATGAGGATAAATATTTTTTAACCTTAGTAGACTACTACCCTCTCTCAGGCTAATCTATTAGTTAATAATAAGATTATAAAGCTAAAGTATATGTTTGGTTGAGCGCGCTAATCTCAGGAACTACTGAACAGAATTAAAAAAATCTTTTAATGCCGGATAGCCCATTCATCCAGGAAGTTGTTCACTTATTACTGTAAAGTGGAAGCATTTTGAGATCTTTTTTTTTTCTTTCCTATTAAGCAAGTGTCTTCGATTGTCATGCTCACTAAACTGTCATTGCTTGTGGTGTCGTATTGGCCGGGTCATTCTCTTCCCTCAAATATGGTTGAAGAGAATGATGGCTGGTCTGTGCGTCATACCCGTGAACGGGCGCTACTTGGGGTGACTGGTAAGTCGTCGTATGCTGTGCTTTACCGCTACTAAATTATTCAATTCCTTTTTTTTGTATGGTTTTTTGGTTCTGTACTTTCTGTTATATTTCAAACTGTAACCAATTAAAATTGTAACAACTATGGCCATTGAAAAGAGTGGCCTGAGTTTCTTGCAAAGTTCTTCTCAGAGCTCAACCTTGTCAGTGAACTGGCTGTAGGCAAATTTACTGACACCTTTTCTGGCTTTGTATGACGTTCATAAGTATCATTTATGTGATCCAAATGAAATAAAAAGATTTGACTTGACTTTGACTTTGAAGGCTATAACATCACGCTACAACCAATAGGAGCTGAATAGTGACCAAATAAAGATAGGAAATGATAAAGGTGTTTATTATAAGTCATATCTGACCCATTCAATAGACTATTCTAATGTTTATACTTTCATAGCCCTGTTTAGTTAATTAACCAAAACAGAATATAGGTCACACGCACACTATAGCGTATCTATCTGTTTCTCTTTCTGTTCGCTACATAACTATTATCGTACACAAATCGCAGTTGCACGTGAGTTTAATTAGTGACTATAGTACTTCATATCAGTATAGAGTTTGTTTACCTTTAGTGATTGCGTACAAACATTAATTATGCGTTCTTTTTATGTTTATGTATGGAGCAACACTTTGCGTTCGTTTTTCTATTGATTGTGTAAATTATTTTTGTACTTGAGTTTGTAATAAGCTTAGGTTATATTTTTGGAATGCTTTTATTTTTTATTAGAAGTCGCGCGGGGTTTCACTCTCGTCGTTTTTTATTTGGCTACTGCTCAGCTCCTATTGACCGTAGCGTGATTTTATATAGCCTAGAATATTCCTCGATAAATGGGCTATCCAACACTAAAATATTTTTTCAAATACAACCAGTAGTTCTTGAGATCCTAGCGTTCAAGCAAACAAACAGCTTTATAATATTAGTATAGAATAGTTCATTTTATCTATACTAATAATATTACTAACATTTTTATTATTATTTTTATTAATAATATTACTGACATTTAATTATGTTGTTATGTAGGTATGTAAATATGTACTAGTCAAGTGACTTACCATCTGCTAACGGTGAAGAAAAACATCGTGAGGAAACCCACATACCCTAGAAGAAATTCTTTGAGTATGTCTGATCCACCAATCCGCACTAGGCCAGCGTGAGTGGATTATGGCCTAAACCCTTTCAGCTCTCTAGTTAGAGGAGAGGAGACCCGATTCCAACAGTAGGACTTAATGGGTTGCTAATGATGAAAATGAACTATAGGCATATTTAAAAATATGAGCTTTGTTTAAATTAGATACTTACCTATATAAATATAAACATACATAATACTTGGTCATTCTCTATTGATTTATTCTGAGAAAATGTACCTAATTATATTTTACCCGGAAAAAGCTAATGTCTCCCATTACTTAGTGTTCAAAGAATTGATTATTAAAAAAAACAATCATTAGAAAATTAAGTAGTTCCTTAATTATACTGAACTAATGTATACAGTTTCTTGTAACTTGTCTTCCTCATTAAATTGGTAAGGAGACTTAAGCAGGTAGTTTCAGCTTTAGTTAATTTACAAACTGTAGTGTTTAAGGAATTAATGTAGGTTTCTGAACTACCTGTTTTAAGCTTACAAGTAATAGGTACTCTACCTATGTAACGGTTGATCATCATCATCATCATCATCATCAGCAACCTATTAATGTCTCACTAAGGTTTCTCACTAAATTTACACTATTATTATAAGACAACCCTAATGTATTTTACCTTTTTGAGAGAAATAAACTATATTATATTATATAATGTCCCACTGCTGGGCTCGGGTCTCCTCTCCTCTATCTAGCTGAGAGGGTTTAGGCCATAATCCACACACGCTGGCCTAGTGCGGTTTGGTGGATCAGACATAGTCATAGAATTTCTTCTAGGGTATGTGGGTTTCCTCACGATGTTTTCCTTCACCGTTAGCAGATGGTGATTCACTTGACTATTACAAATAAATTCCACAAAGTGGAATCCACATTGGTACTGCCGCGGCAGTACCAATGTGGATTTCGTCATGCCGGTCGGGATCGAACTCGGACCGCATTCATCTACCATCGCTTCCACGATAAGTAACAGTTGATAAAGATGAATAATTATTCATATATTCATGTGATACTTAGCAGGCGTAAATATTATTGCCATGCATCATCATTTCAGCGTATTCCTAGTCTACTGCTGGACATAGGCCTCTCTCAATACGCGCCATAACACTTAGTCCTCCGCCTTCCGCATCCAGTCAGACCCAGCGACATTTTTTAGGTCGTTTATCCATCTAGCTGGAGGGCGTCCTGCACTACGCTTGCGGAGTCGCAGTCTCCACTACAGGACACGCTTGCTCCACTGGGCATCGGTACTTCAGCTGCTGCTGATATGACCAGCCCACTGCCACTTCAACTTAATTATTCTACGAGCTAAATGACATATATCTATTACCATTACATGACTTTTATGTGACATTTTTATTATCACTGTTCCTTTTTGATGACCTGCTTGGCATCTTGACATTCGACTTCGAGTTCATATCGATATCGCTGCCAAATAACTGATTTTTAGTAATTAGTAATTCAGAAGTAAAATATCCAAATAATAACAGGCTTCAAATTTCATTTAACAAAACGGCCTACAACTCGGTTTAACAACGCCCATAAGCCAGGATTGTAGGCTTCCGACTTTTTAACGCGATCATATTATGACCCATCTGTGGGCTAGTCAAGCTGTCTTGCTTAATCTAACCGTAACAAAGAACCCAGGGACATTAAAACTAGTATAAAAAAAAAACTAAATTTAAATTTCGTAACAGATAATTGAATTATCATAAGCCTTGTTATCCACCAGAGCGGTTACATATCGCAATGCACGCAAGCCACATTACCTAAGGTAACGGCCGAATTTTAATGGCTCAATGATATCGAAAGATTTGGACATGTACCTAACGCAATATCCTAACTTAGGTAACCTATACTGCACTAGAAAATGTCTGCGTTTTGATTGTTGCAACCTTCAATAAAAATCATTCGTTATCTATAGTGCACTGGTTATATTAGTGTCCTTTCTTTTAAAGTCGAGATCAAACTGATAATAAAAAGAAATGTCATATATTTGCCCTTTGATGGTGTGGTGGGGTATGTAGGATGAATTATTTCGTAATTCATAAAACATAGTTTCATTTCCTCATACAAGGGATAAGCAGAGGTGTTTCAGACCCACATATCGCCAGCTATGTATGGTCCCATGATGTAGAGGACCAGTCTATTGCACAATTCCAAACTCTGGGGTAACACTGAGAAGAGAAAACAAAACACAAATGACAGTGTACATCAAGCTACTCTAAATTGGTGGTCAGTCAGATGTATTTTAATCTGCAACGGTGTGTAAATTCTATGGCACGAGAATGTTATGACTTATGACAGAAAAAAATAATAGGACAGATTCGTATCCAGCCAGATCATAGTTCACAGTATTCGCACTACAATATTGAGGCAGTCAAAATGATGCAATTCGTTTGTATACAAAATTTACAATGCATTTTGTTACGTACCCATAATTGTATAAATTTTAAAACTAATATTATTTTTGTAACAATTCTATACGAAGCCACGTTCCACAAATTCTTAAATCGATTTAGACTATTGAAAAAAACAATGATAAAATTAATAAAATAAAAAACAAATGCATCAATGTAGCTTTCAACGGCTCTAATTTAGTCGTCACTCTTCCTGGTCCTGGTTCCATACAACGTACCTACTGTTATGTAGCAGCCATTCTAGGACCTTTCTTCCCCAACAATTAGGTACACTGTCAGTGTTAAACAGGACTAATATAAGATTTGGCTTTCTCGCAACGTTCAAAATTAGCCAGTAACATATTTTCTTAAAACTCTTTTCGCCTGTTAGTAGGCAGGTATATGCTACTACTGATAATATTCAGTCAGTAGTATGTTCAGTTCGGTAAATCAAAAAGAAATCACAACTAAAATATTTTCTTTCAATAAGACAAAGTTAAATGACAAACTAATAAAATTTCTTGTAATCTTTGAATGACGAATATTAAATTTTGACATACACTTCTTCTTCAATTGACATTTATATAAATAATCTAATACCTATATAATATAATTATTGAGAATTGAAATATTGTTTAGACACGTTTTAACTGTAGGTACTCTTAAACTATAATATTTGTATGTTCTAGACAAAGTATAGTGTGTAAAAATATATTGAAGACCACAATTTTATTGTATGACATATTATGTTGAACAAATAAACTATTCTTATTCTTACAATAAACAATTTTCAGCTTTGTTTTCGTTGAAATAGTTATGATATACGTCGTATTTTTTCCGTATGTGGCATTAAAACTCATCATGTTACTCATTACAGGCTTCTGACCAATGATTTGAGGATATTTACAATGTTGATTAGATAGAAAATGTTCATTCGAGTGAAAACAGCGCAAGAAACCAAGAAAAAATAATTTAAAAAATCGAGTACGGTGTTTGCGAGTCATTGGACGATAAATAGGCTCTGTTGTAATTCCTTGTACATATAAATTAGCATAAATTATCTGTTGCATATGTATGCATTGCAAATTGACTTTACTTATAAAAAATGGATGGTTTTTGTTGATAAATACGACACCACAGTTTCTACAGGTGTTTTTGATTTAATACCTTGTTGTGTTTTCTTAGGGTATTATTTAGTTAGCAGTCGTTCATTTTATATTTAGAATTGTGTGAAACATTTGTCTCTTTCATATAGACAGATATATTAAGACAAAACATTCTGGTATCTTTTTTGTGGCCTTAATTTGACCTGAATTCTTTATCAAATCGTAAAATATTCCTTGTTAATTTAATCTTGTCTTATAATTTTATATATGGATGCTGTTCTCAATTAATATAGGTACTATTCAACTTTAGATAAGTTCATGACGCAGATTGTATTAAGTTTAGTTTTAAAATATGTGGTAGGTAAGTTTAAAAAATATTAATAGGTACAATTGAATCTAAGTGAGCGAGAGTCCAAGAGACCGCAATCCTTTTGGCTTATAGAGGATTTTATCAAAACCATATTTTTGGCTTATAGAAGTACAGGAGTGGCTTTTCTCATTAATACAGGCGATTCATATAATTAGTGACTCCCACCTCTACCAAAACAAAAAACAGATAAAGAATATTATAATGAATATCTGTATAGTTAAAATACACAATGTCACTACCCCATTTCAACCCGTGGGTGTCGTGCTGGTGACTAAGGGAGTAACCCTATGCAACAAGAGCATTGCCAGAATAGGAAAATTGGAAACAAACCCATAAAATAGAGGGCGAGCCTATTGTCATCAACCGAGAACATTTGTTTACCAAACTCCGGGAAAATCTAAATACTGGAATTTCCAGATAGAAAAACCCAATATCATTTTTATCCGACCCGGGAATCGAACCCGGGACCTCTTGCACAGCAGTCGTATACTTTCCGCTGCGCCACCGAGGCATACAATGATTATAATGGATGCCAACGCAGCAGGCAGTATGGAAAGCTTTAAATAGTTCCACACATCAAACTCTTTATGCAGGCCTTCAGTCGTACGTCACCTTCCAAGTTGCAGTATAATAAATCTGTCAAGTATTAATTGGCCACCATATACCGCATCGTTCTAGCTCATTGGTCATGTGTGTCCAAGGACAGGAAGTTTTGGAACGTACAAAGACTACTAATGTCTACTATATTGTGGGTTTGTTGCGAAATATTAATATATGATGACAATCAAGGGTGTAGCATGAAGTCAATAAGGCTGGATGGACACCGCCCAGATTCTAGTGAAATTGAGACATTGTGGTCAATCTCATCGTAATCCAAAATTAATTTTGGTTTTTAACCGACTTCAAAAGGAGGAGGTTTCTCAATTCGACTGTGTTTGTTTGTACCTTTGTTACGCAATAATGAATGGTATTGATGATATTTTATAGGTAGGTCATATTTCAGAGGTGGTCCTGTGTAAATTTTATCTCTCTTTGGCGGAAATTAGGTGAGGCCTGTGGCCAGCAGTGGACGTCATTTGGGTTGATAATTATGATGATTCACGTTTTGTGTCTTTTTGTCCAAAAGGTTAGCCTTTTGTAAGGGCCCTGATTCAAAACTGTCGGAAAGTTTTCGGCCGGAAATGTCAGTTTATTTCAAGTTAAAAATACTTAATGTAAAAAAATAAACGGTTGTAGAAAAAAAATCTAATATTAATCAGTTTTTCATTTCTTTGAACAATTTTCTACCAATAAATAAATTAAAACGTAAATAAACTTCGTTCTATGATTCGAAAAAGTTTACGTTGCGGGCGCATTTCGGACAGCTCGGAATAAGGGGGCTGTCCAGTTAGTATTAAAAGACGATAGTGCTACCGTGGTATCCTTATATCCAGAACAGTTACGATACGAGACAGGTCACAACTAGAGTTACAATAAACAGCACTCGGCACATCGACACCACTTATCATGCATATAGGTCGCGTGGCATCTGGCAGGGACGGTTGTTATATTGCTATCATATTAGAATAACAGACTTTCGGTATTGTGTTTGAATAACTACATTGGCGTTTCTTTGTTGGCGTTTGGCGTGAATTTCGTCAATAAAAGGACTGATTTTGTTATTTGCTTAAATTTTTAAAATTTAAATAAATAGTCTTTA
Source organism: Laspeyria flexula (assembly GCA_905147015.1). Lineage (NCBI taxonomy): Eukaryota > Metazoa > Arthropoda > Insecta > Lepidoptera > Erebidae > Laspeyria > Laspeyria flexula. Next base: position 6,268,288 of record LR989969.1, on the reverse strand, counting down.
GGTGTTTCTTGAAAACTAAATACGTTACGGAAATAACAAAGTAGAACTGCTACCAGAAAATAATAATACCATTTGTCAATAATATTAGAAATAAAAACCATCTAAAAAAATAAAGTGGAAAAAAGGAAAAATTGCAAATTAAAATTATAACATTTGTTAATCTTCTTCATAATGATAAATAAATTTTAATTTTATACAGTAAAGTTATTTTTAGATTAATATTAGACGAATCAGATTCAATTATAACTTTATTTCATCTTCTAACACAAGCAAACCCAATAAACTTCGACGAATCAATTTACAACCAGTTTTTCAATGAGGTTATATGTTCAAAGTGGGTTTTACTAAATATGTATAATATTTGAAACCTTGTTGCAAATTAGACATCACCTAATTTAACTACTAATTTGTAATGAGGGTGCTTTTAAATACTTAGTTAATTACTTTTATTACATATTTTCGTCATGCCATGTCGTCATGTAATATCATTTCTGTGGCCTGGTGCTAAAAGGGCCAAAGTACGTTTTTGTATGAAACGAGATCGTAATGCCAGTTTATTGTAAAAGTATGATATTTTTTTGTGCTAAAAGGGCGTTAGTGTATTAACAATCTTTCAAAAGTTACTATGTAAAAAAGGCCAATGTAGTGTGCGCTTTCATACAGTTAAGTAAACAAAAATAAATGTTAAAAGGGCTGCAGTATACTTAAGCCGATAAGAAATTATTATTTTTCACTTTCCTGTTATTAGAGTAAGAACTAAAACGATCAAAGTTAACATTAGCCCTTTTTGTGATATAATTTTAGTTTGCTGCTCTAAATAAACTAAAGCAAAATAGACCATTGTATACATTGGTCCATTTTGCACTAAGTCAGTAATATTTTTACTGTGATATCCAAATGTTAAAAAGACCAAAGCTAACTTTGGTCATATTTGCAACCAAGTGATGAATAAAAAATTAAAATGTCATCTCTGTTAAATAGGCATCAGATTACATTGGTCTTTCTTACGTGAAACGAAACGGCGTTTTGGCTGTTTATTCTGTGGTTCAGCGTGTCAAACGGCAGTCACAGCCAATGTTTATTTGTCAAACTAGCCGCGTTAATTTGACGTTTAGTGTTTAAAAATCTTTTCTTTTGTTGTTTATTTGATAGTAAATACTTCTTACCATGAATCAACCGAAAAGATTGTTTAAAGATAACCGAAGTGCGAAAATGTTGCAATTACTTACTCGTGTTGAAGCTACTGACGAAGAAGAATCTGTTGATAACGGTAAGATTTGAGTTTTGTGTCCTGCCTTACTTTTTTACGTAAAAATATGTTGAATTACAAGTTATATTGTAAATTGTAGCTCAATCTGTGCAAGAACATCATGCCGAAGATGAATCGTTCACGCCATTACACACAGCATCATCAGCAAAATATCAGCAGAGTTATGGTGATAGTCTTGAAATACATCGGCCACAAGTGGATCCAGTAGCAAGTTCAAGTATCGAAGGTTTGTAAAATACTTATCAGTCTTCATGATTAGAAAATAGCTATTATAAATTCACCTTATCTGACTTAGGGATCAGGTGTTTATTTTTGTTATAGGTTTTAGTTTAAAGTTGCTTAAATGAGTGTACCTAATTAATGTGTATTTTAAATTGTAGGTTGTCGGTCTGAGCAAGGATGTAATATGGAAGAGCAATCAATAATGCCACATTCTAGTGAGCTGAATGATGGTAAGTTTCTATAAATTGTATTTTTTTTATTATAGGGATTGGTCAAGTTTCATTTTTGTATTTTTTTATGCTAATGATTGTAGGTATGCCTAATTTATTCTGGACACCGATCACACTTCCCCTGTTCAGCCATCTACGGAACAGGAAGGATGTTCGAATGATGTACAATGTAATAATTGATTTTTATAACTTCTTTTTAATTTACAGGTGTTCTACAAGAATTACAGAACCGAAGCATATTACTAAGTGACTTAGAGTTATCTTGTGACAGTTCGGATGAATATATACCTGATTCTTATGAGTCTAGCAGTTCTTCATCAGATAATGAAGAACCCCCAGCTGCCAGTACTGAAAGTTTGTCTTCACATTTGAATAATGTCTCAAATATTGTCTCTGCTGTTGCTGTTCCTGAGAGTCCAAATCAATTGAGTAGAAAAAGAAAAAGGAATCCTAAATTATGGACAAGAAATGTTAGAAAGGAGAATAGGACTCATGGCAGAAGCTATACATCATGCAAAGGCACCCTGAAACCGGCTAAACAACTTGGGCCATCCTGCAATTGCAAGAAAAAATGTGCTGATAAGTTTCCTGAATACCTGAGACAAAAGATATTTGACGAGTTGTATGATTTAACTGCAGAAAGTCAATCACAGTATATAGCAAGCTTGATTGAAGAATTTCCAAAAAAGTCGACTAAGGTTGTCAATGGGTTGAGTAGACGCCAATGGACCCGAAAATACTTTTTCACTAATCAAAGTGAAACTAGAACTGAAGTATGTCAAACTATGTTCCTTAATACATTATCATTGAAAAAAGTAAGAGTAATTGTTGAGAAAAAAAGGAACTCAGAGGTAGGAATACTTTCTGAAGATCAGCGAGGAAGGCACCAAAAACAGAAAAGAATTAGCGAGGCCAGTAAGATGGAAGTAAAAGAGCATATTAAAATGTTTCCAGCTTATGAAAGCCACTATTCTAGGTCTCATACCCAAAAAAAATATTTAAATGGTGATCTTTCCATTGCATTGATGTATCGCTTGTATGTCACACATTGTAATGAAAATGGACAAACCCCCGTTAAAGAGAGCTACTACAGGAAAGTTTTTGTGGAAGAGTTTAATTTGTCATTTAAAAAACCGAAAAATGACACTTGTGGAAAATGTGACAAATTTAAATTGCAGTTGGAAGTGGAGCCTAACTTAGAAAAGAAACAAGAAATTGAGGCAGAAAGATATGAACATGAAAAGCTGTATGAGTCTTCATATGCTGAGAAAAGAAGAGACAATGAAAAAGCTAAAGTAAATGACAAAGTTATAACACTGTCTTTTGACTTACAGAAGTGTCTTCCAACACCTTATTTAACAGCAGGGTTCAGTTTTTACAAGCGACAATTATGGACCCTGAACTTGACAATTTATAGAGTATCACAATCATCAGCTGATGCATATTGTTTATTGTGGGATGAAACAATTGCTGGTAGAGGAGGACAAGAAATCGCTTCTTGTTTATATCACCATCTGAACACCCTACATAATAACCTAGACGAAATTAACATGTATAGTGACAGCTGCCCAGGACAGAATCGAAATATTTATGTTGCCATTATGATCATGTATTTTATAGAAAATTCTATCAACTCGCCAAGCATTATAAACCTTAAATTTTTAGAACCAGGCCACACACATATGGAAGCAGACACTATACATGCTTCTATAGAAAAAGCTAAAAAAAAAACTGCAATGAAAATAGAATTACCAAAAGACTGGGCAAACCTAATCAGAACAGTCCATAGGAACCCAAAAATAAATGTTGTAGAAATGCAACAGTCACAGTTCTACAACTTCCAAAAACTGCTCACTACACAATACATACACCGAAAGATAAATTCAGTGAAAGAAAAGGTCAATTGGAATAAAATAAAATGGATACAGTGTAGAAAAGTAGATCCAGGGGTATTATACTACAAATACTCATTTGATAGTGAAGAAGTTTTCAAACTGCTAAGTTTAAAAAGAAACCGAAATATGACACGTTCACAATCAGAAGATACTGCACCAGTAGCACCTCTCATGCCCCTAAATCAGAGACCTATTAAACTCCCTGCACCAAAAGTCAGAGACCTACAATCATTTCTGGAGTACCTCCAACCATCTAGCCGTCCATTTTATGAGTCTTTGGAGACTGGCCCCGAAATGGAGGATATTGTGTCATGTTCTGATGAAGAAAATTAAAAATATTGTTGTAATCTCTACATAATAAAATTTCTTAGAAAAACAACATTGGCCTTTTTAATCATAGACATTATTTTATTGGAAACTAACATAATAATTATCATCAGTGCTAAAGGGGCTTAAGTTGTTAATATTTTCCAAAATAACATTTTTTTCTTAAATTAGAATTTAATTCATAAATCTACTTAAAAACATAAATCAAATAAAAGTAAAATATTTTTGCTATACTACAATATAACACCTAAGTAATAACTATTAATGCTGATTCATTGTTATAATGCTCATTACTGAAAATAATCATTATTGATATTGGCCCTATTAGCACCAGGCCACAGATTTGTTACTTAAATCGCGGTTAATAATGTAGGTGATAGAGGATGAATGGTTGTTGTTTTTGCCTAGTTATCATAAACCACAACACAACGTCATACAATCAGCCATGACACAGAGTTTGTAAGACAACTGTCTTTCAAAATAACAATAAATAAAATGATTGTGTTTAATCATGAATCAAAATTCTTCAAAGTTTTGCTTTGTTATTAATTAAAAATCATCTTTGTCCTTGGCATACAATTAACTTGGTTAAATATATACCTACATGACACTCATCTGTGTCAATATCAAGTTAAAACAATAGATCTAAATTCTTGATTGAATGGCCGTATGTTGTGATAGGGTATAAGTATCATTACTAACTAGGTACCTATAATGTGCCTACCAATATTAAAAATAAGTATGGTATTTAAAAGGCCTTGAAATGAATATGCTTAATAATTCAATTAAATTTATAAACAAATAAAAGAAATAGATGCACTCATATCAAATGTTTAAATACCTAAATCTGGTAAAATCCACAAAAAAAAACCGGTTAAGAGGATTTCGGACCATGTTCAATGTAGGGTTCCGCAGCAAAAGAGCGTTTTTGCTAAGGAACCTTATAAATAGTAATAACATAATTTTGCGCAGACATACCGCCATAATGAATCTCTGTCAAATGCGTGCATCTTTATTTGACATTTGCATTGCACATGCGCGCCGCTGCGATCCGTCCAACTGATTACCGATTTCAAGAATATCGTTTTTATTTACTTTCGTTGCGCAAAAGATGAGCACCCTTCCGAGAATACCTACGTTTGTTTTTATTTATTTGTTTAGAATTAGATTGTGAAACGTTGAGTGGAATTCGGGCAAACTTTGAGGAACGTAGAATTACTTTTGTTAGTTTACATATCAGTTGACACAGCTAAGTATTTTATTCAGTAAATTGCTACCGAATTTAGAGCGTATTTACATCTAAAGTGGCAACGTCGCATATTTTTAAAATATGGCTTCGATTAAATAATAGGTATAAATTAAATCCATGAAATATGACACTGAATTCCGACGTCTTTGGAATTTTGGATGTAAATCAAGGAACTTATATCTCTAACTAGCTGGAATGCTCAAAAGCGTTCCAAAAAAATCGAAAAAGGGATATTGTCTCTCTCTACTGCAAATCATTGTCCCGCTTTTTATTATAATTACTGTCATTTGCGAGAAAGGGAGAGATTCCCTCCATATCTCGCTCTCATAGGAATTTTTTCCTGTCATTATTGTAACGAACAAATTTCAACCTTATTTCGTAATTCAGAGTAGCTTTTAATTTTTCTTACCTATATCGTCCCGTAGGCATTCCAGTTAGTTAGGAGATATAAGTTCCAAATACACTCGTTAACAAAATACAGCTTGGCCGGCAACATACACACATTTTGTTTAAAAATATTGTATTTATTATCACAACAAAATTCTTTTAGTGTTTTGTAAACATTGATCAGATGACAAAATAAATTTTCATTATGTAGCCGATAAACACTTATTTAGCCGATTCATCAGTCATTAGTTAATACACACATCAATCATCTGCAGTAAAATAATTCTATATTTTTATTATTAATTTTATTGTAAAATTATGTTGTATTTTACATACATTTACGCCTTGACTCTTTTAAAATACCAAAAAAAAACAAGTATTTTTAATGTTTATCTTTTCTTTCAAATGAATTGTGATTTGTATACCTAGTGGCCTATTGTAACATTCTAGGAGTCAATAACAGTGGGCAGACATTGTATTCTCACTTGGACTCCCAATGGATGTATACCATTGATATACAAAAAGTCCAACTCTCCCCTAATCATCATCACTTCAACCCATAAACGTCGCACTGTTGATTCGAGTCTCCTCCAAAGAATGTGGAGGCAATTTACCCTACTACTACTTTAGAATTCTCCTATTCTCGCAGTGCTCTTGTCTGTATAAGTTACTCCCTTAGTTACCTTTTACGACACCCACGGGTAGAGATGGGGTAGTGACATTAGGTATTCTTCTTAATCTTCTTAATCCGTCACTATACGGATAGACTCTCCCCTAATTCCATCAAAAACTAGTTTTCGTTTCAAGAATATTTCTAATGTAATTTTATGACAAAGAATCAAACTGTTGATCATACTTATTCATACCTTCATACTATCATATCAGAATCAGAATCAATTGTTTTACAATGTGTGCGTGTCAAGCATGCCGACAATCACGTACGCAGTCACGCAGACTGACGGACGCCGTGCAAGGAGCTAAGAACTAATATATCCTATATGGACAAGGTGTGAAGTGTCTTGCATTTCTATGTTATATTGACGAGGTATTATTGCTAGCGGTTGACGGAAGAGCACACTGCGGAGCCGAAGAAAAATCCTTTGAAATTGTTAAAAGCTCAAAAAGTTTCGATAGTTACATTTTTAAGATAGTTATATAGGAAACGATTTTTTTTTTTGAATTTTATAAATCGCCTGACTCGGGCGGTCATAGGTAAATATATAGAGTCGGGCACGTCATGTTTGGTGCATTATTAAATCTTACGTAATGTACATAACGTCCAATAATTATAGCATTGAGGTGATTTATAATTTTATACAATTATAAATCACCGTTTCCAGAGGAATATAAGACCAAAATATGACCCTCACCCTCGTTACACTACCTCGATAGCGGAGCGAGAATTTGTAAGACTTCTGCGAGTGCAGTCTCAAGTCGGAGAATTGTAATGGATTTTTCTATCTTTTCTTCCAGTTATTGGCTATAGGTTTGCTCCCTATTAAATAGGACCAAACATACCAACGAAAAGCGAGTGTGCGGATCTGTGTCTCGAGACGCTATATCCTATGTTATGTTTCTCTTTTTGCATTCGTTTACACAAAAACAGCTCACCGCTTTCGGTAACACTTTGCTTTACCATCCATAGGTGCACGGCTAGACTTTACAATAGCATTTGAATACTAAGTGTTAGTCTTAAGTACTATGTAAATACTATTCCTTTGTGTATTATAATACAGTGTTAATAATGTTGCTTCCTTAAACGTCGGTTTTACCCTTCGGGGTGCAGTAATGAGGTGTTAGCTTCGTGTGTTTGGTATGTACCGTATTATACGCAGTACCGTTTTAAAGAATTAATAGTTAGCGTTATGTGTTTTTGTTAGCAAAGGACTGTGACGGACGGTTCTACGGCGCTTGCACAACAGATAGAGAGATACGTCTTAGGCGCTTGCACAACAGATAGAGTGGTATAAGTTAAATTTTACAATTCGCTACACTTATGCAGCTGATACGCGACCTTGAACTTTGATCTAACCATTCAGGAGATTTAGTATTTAAGCAAAATTAACTCTGCGTTTGTTACTCTTTCATGTCTTAACATGCATGCATACTTTGCACACCTATAGATAGTGTAGAACCAGGAAAAGGATATAGAGTACCATATTAAGAGAATACTGATAAAGTAACATAGCATCACGCCTTTTCCCCGAATGGGTAGGCAGAAGTGTTTCACACCCACATTTCGCCAGCTATATTTGGTTGGTCCCATGAAATAGGGGGCGAGCCTATTCATTCTATATCAACCTGGAACATTGGTTTACCAATCCGGAAAAATCTTAATACTGGAATTTCATGATAGGAAAACCCAATACCATTTTCACCCGACCCGGGTACTTACTATTACTTTATATTGATAAAGCAATAGTAACAATAGTATTTTTTGCCGGCATAGCAAATGGTCAAAGCCATGAACGTAAGCTAGTCTATTAAGATAATTAAGATCTGATAATTTAATCCTTGCAATATTAATTCTTCCATCTCTATATAAAAACACGCGTTAATTCGATTGTTTTACAGCTAACTTTGTACTGAGCAGTTTAAATCTCAATGATTATTCACTTTCATACCATATAACCGCATTAAAACAATAATTTTCTCACAATTTACATCACAATAGCGTGATAGCATATAAATGTATGAAGCATTTACTTTGTTACGTTTGATATAAGACAATGAGTGAAGAATTAGTTTGAGAAAAAAGTTTCTATTTTATTTCTGGCCAGTGTTAGTGCCATTCTACTATGTATGTCGACCTTCCTTTTTTTTTTCTTTTTTTAGTTTCTAGATGGCTGTAATTGATAGCTTTAGATTAAATGAAAATAATATAAGTAACTTTCGGTTCCTGAACCATGAAATAAAAGTTATTGATGGGATAGAATATAATTTAAACAAATTAAAAATGACAGTTATATGAATAAACTAGTTCTGTTGTTTTACTTTTATAATCAATCGGGTTATACTTTAATCTATGAATAACTTTTATGTGATGGTTCAGAAACCGGGCATGAGTGGCTCAGCAGAGTCTGCGCAAGAGCTTGAAGTTTGATTCGCGGATTGGACTACAATGGTAGGTATTGGATTGTATTGTCAGGAAATTCTCAATATGCCCTTGGAATCTGTGCTGAACTGTGTGAAAACCTCTTTGTGCAAAATCATTTTAGACATAGGAATTTCATTTTCGTTTCATTTAGCTGAAATCATTGCAAATATCATGACAGTAAAATACTAGAATGTTTTAATTTTAACTTTTCCGACGCCCTACTCCCTACCTTATATAATACATACGTATCTATTCGACCTATACTCTATTAAATTACTCAAATACCAGATACGTATTCAACCGTTTTACACAATAACACGTATGTAAACAAATCTTTCCCGTTCTCTAATAGTGTATGTTTATTTAATTATACCCTTCATACAAAACATATTATTATTTCTCGGTTCAGTAGAGCATAAACAATGGTTTGTATCAAAATTCCCATCACCGGTCTAGAGTTTGGAATGCCTGGTTAACCAACAGACCTATATTATATCATTTGAAGGTATTTAATTATTAATTGGACTATGTAATACTTTATTCTGTTCTTTATCTAATGTAAAAATTATTTTGATAGAATACCCACGCTAGGTAGGTAATTAATATTATTTGTACGTCTCTGGCGAAAATATTTGTCGAATTTAACCGAATTAGACAGTCAGTAAAAGGGTTAATAAAATAAGATAGCCCGCTATTACATGAAACTTAAAATGGCTGGCGAAATCTGTGATTGATTTACTTATTTCAACGTTGAAAAGTGGTACTAAGCTTATGTTTTGCCTGTTCTCACAAATTCATGCATTTACTGAGACAACTCTAAAATTACAAAGTTGGAACAGTACAAAGAGACCTTTCACACACTGTGTCACCAGTTCATCTACCTATTGGGTGCATCTTTAAACGTCGCACGTCACCGAGCCGTCTAGAAACGCCCTTACTTCCTGTATTGTCACGGCAAGCGGGCAAACAAACAACTACATCCCTTACTATGGATAGTCGAATAACGAGAATGCAAAACAGATTAAATAAAAGGTATGACAAAATAGTCGTAGGCAGATAAGTGTCTGATAAACTATTTGACATATTTTTCATTATCAAGTACATCAATGATCGTCAGTTAAGCTGTTCATTAATTAAATAGTGATGTTATGGTGTTACAGACTTTAATGTTACTTTGCGATTCTAACGTGCGTTTATAGGTACCTATACTAATTTTAATTTTGCTTACAATATAAAATTCAATATGTAACAGAGAGTTTCGTACATATTGAATCGTAACTTTGTGGTGATGGAGACGTAATTGGTTTGAGTTTCAAAACTATTTTATTGACAGAGAACGCTAACAGGAAACATATATTTTTGGCAAAAATTATTAAAATATTAATAATGATTTATTGAGAACAATTAATTTGGAACCAGTTTGGTTTAATAATCCATCGAGATTTGTTTTTATTTTCGAAACGGGTTTGTCTGACGTATTCGATCAAGATCGAGTTAGTAACGAGTTTGACAAGTGGTAGTATCTAAGGTCAGTAATATGGGTTATTGCTCTTTTGGTATAGTAATGTAAACAAGTACATAAGTACTTAGGGCTCGTGAATCATTTCACAGTATGAGTGTGCGATTGTTTACTGTGTGAGTTGCTAACGAGGACTGATAACAGTTACACATTGTAGGTAATGTTACGAAAGTGAGTTACTTATTATTTGCTGATGAAAGAAGAATTGAATTTGTACTTCAAATCAATAAACTTGGCGCGTTTTAAGAGGTTTTATGCCGTAGAATGCCACAAGTAAGTCAAAGTCAAAGTCAAATCTTTTTATTTCATTTGGATCACATACATGATACTTATGAACGTCATACAAAGCCAGAAAAGGTGTCAGTAAATTTGCCTACAGGCAGTTCACTGACAAGGTTGAGTTCTGAGAAGAACTTGGCAAGAAACTCAGGCCACTCTTTTCAATCGCCATAGTTGTTACAATTTTAATTGGTGATGGCTAATAACGTAAAGACTTTTTTTTTTAATACTAGAAGTCGCGCGGGGCTTCGCTATCCAACACTAAAAGAATTTTTCAAATCGGACCAGTAGTTCTTGATATCCTAGCGTTCAACCAAACAAACAAATAGACTAGCTGTTGCCCGGAGATTCGCTTTAACTACTGTTCAGCTCCATTCTTTGATAAATTGGCAATCTAACACTGAAATAATTTTTCAATTCGGTTCAGTAGTTCCTGAGATTAGCTCGTTCAACCAAACAAACAAACTCTTCAGCTTTTTAATAGTGGTAACACACAAGTCCTAGGCTAAGTCAAATTTCACGCCATCATAGCAGTCTCTGCGATAAGTAGGATAGCCATGTGAACTATTACAAAAACTACGAACCATATTTTAACAAATTCGCGGCTTCCTAGTTGTTAGCTGTCTTTCACACCATGTGAGATAATAAACAAATCTCCCATAGTTAAACATGAACCCAATGTTGTTACACAACTATTGTCTAACAAAACGTGGTTATGTTTTAATAATTTTAGCTTTTTGTAGGTCAAAATATTGTTTTTAAAAGTGCTATTAGAAATATTTTAATTTACCTATCATTTATCCTATGTGGTGATATCATGTGATTAAATTAAAAAATATATTATAACTAGTCGGTTTTACGGCACTAAAGTAACTTAATACCAACTCCTCCAGTTGTCATAACTGAAATAATTTTATTGCCTGGGGTTAGGTTCAAATATATTTTAAGAACACACCCTTGTACTCATTTATAGGAGAAAAAAACGCTTATAGTATTGTATTATTTTAGAAAAAAAATAACAGATTATTTATTATGCTTTTATACCGGAGTCTGCTCCAAAAGTTTCTGGACTAAAATTGAGCACTGTGACGATTTTTAGCCCACAACTGTAATGGAAATTGCTAATTGTACGCCACGTACCTGACAAGGGAGTGTACGGTGTACACCTACCGGTTTTAATAGAGACATGGCGCCATATGATGACTTAACATAATGATATCACTGTTTAGATATAAAATATATAATATCCGCATTATCGCAGTAACATCTAAGTGATTCATTCTGGTTCTTGGTTATTGAAGATGTCGGTTTATGTCCAAGATTGGCATATAAAAATAACACCAAACATTACGCATGCAGCCTGTTTGTTTGTATAGTATTGCCAGTGTTTTTATCCGGTGATTATCTGCTTGTAACAACTCATATGGGGGCAGTAATAAAGTAAAAATAGGTTTACTTTGGCTCGGTCCCTATTAGATATGTAGAAGCAAACATAGCTGGGGATTTAAATGTGGGTGTACGGTTCCTCTGCCTACCCCAACGGGGACTAGATAGATTTCACTTTGTAGAAATTATATGTAATAGTCAAGTGAATTAGCATCTGCTGACGGCGAAGAAAAACATTGTGAGGAAACCCACATACCATAGAAGTAATTCTAAGTGTGTGTGTGGGTGCTACAATAGCTTAGTAACTGGTCGACGTAGCAAAGATGCCTGATGTCATCTAACCCAAATATAATAACAATAACTACATTCATCAGGGAAATAGAGTAGAGTAGAGAGAAGAATCACATTCCAAATGCGATTTTGTACGTACACTCCAAAAATCTATCTATAATATAAAAATGGATCGCCGAAAAGTATGTGATGGATTCACGTGAGAACGGCTCGACCGATTTGGCTAATTCTTTTTTTGTTTTAATTGTTATTGTTGAGGCAAGGCATGTATGTAAGAAATTATAAAAAAAATTCAGTGTAAAATTTAAAATTTTGGGTTTTAAAATTTCCATATAAACATTTGAAAATTGAATATTAACTATAACGAATAATAAAATATGGCGGTACGAAGTTCACCGGGGCAGCTTGTATATAAATAAACCTCCTATTCTCCTCTCACATAACCTATATTGTTTAGTATTGTAAAATTGTCTGACTTTGGTATTTTATGGGAATACCCAATACACGATATGGTATTATTTATAGAATTGTATATAAGGATAATAATTTATTAGGACAACATAATAAATAAAGGTAGAGTTAGACAGTAATACATTTGTTTCATAATTGAAGTAACCTCTAATTAACCATTTGTTTAACATAATAAAAACTCCTTGGTAGCTAATAGATTCCTTGAGAAAGGTAGATGTCATCGATGAACTGTCATAAAATATTACAATACTTCCTGTAACTTGAACCAATAAACATCCCACTGCTGGGCATAGATCTCCTCCGAAAAATGAGGAGGGAATTTCGAATTTTCGGGTTTTGTTTTTCTCGCAGTGCTCTTGTCTGCTGGTTTCCTCCCTTAGTCGCCTTTTACGACACTCACGGGTTGAGATGTGACATTATGTATTCTTAATCCGTCACTACACGGATGATATAATATAATAATATTTTATTATATATAACATTATAATATTTTAACACATTCACACAGTGCCATCTAGTCCCGATTAAAGCAATATTATATTTTTCAAGTTATATATTATATGTTTTGTAACAAAGAATAGGAAAGCCTCTTATCTCCTAAAATTTAATCGTTATATTTCTGAAAAATTTATTATACATTTTTCTAATACAATTACAAGAGCTAAGTAATTAATCTTGCAGTTTAAAATGTTTATCTATCTACAGAAATAAAGATTATTTTCAAGATGTAACATATTATAAGGTGTTTTACATGAGAAAAACAAATCTCTGTCTTTAATGTACTTGTGCGTTACTAGGTCAAATTGAAGACCATAGCAGATGCACATTGACCAGATCCAGTATTTCTCGTACTCTGTTTTACCGTGTTATAAAAGAACAAGTATAATTGCATCAGTGTTGCGGGAAAATAGCTCTTCAGCTTGCAACTATAAATGCAATTCTCCCATAACTTGTACGCTCTTCGCCAATAGCAGTGGCACTTAAAGACAAGTTTTTATCCTCCCACATCCATAATAAATCGTTCGAACATCGTGCATAACGAAAATGGTATCGTACAGCGAATCCAATTAAGTATTATGGTTAATTGACACTCATTGACATTAGTTGTCTCGCTCTGATGCTTTATGGACGTATGTGTGGGAAAGAGAGGGAGAATTCATTGAGGAGCCCATTCGCGTTGACTTTTAAGGTCAATAAGGTGGTTCAACTCATGATATCGTGCTATTAAGGGATATTAAAAGATAGGAAAGAGTGAAATGATTGACGGCACGTGAGGTCTAGTTGTAGTCGTTTAAATCTTATCAGCACAGATACTGTAAAGGACTAATATAATATATACAAAAGTGATAGTGGCCGAATGGCTAAAGTGACCGGCATGAAAATCCTGCAGTTAGAGTTGGATTCCGACCGAGAGTACCAAGTGATTTACCATCTGCTGACTGTGAAGGAAAACATTGTGATGAAACCTACGCACTCTAGAAGAAATTCTAAGTGTATGGGTGCTACAACAGATCATACATGTAACCAGTCGACGTAGTAAAAGAAGCCGCTCATGACATCTAAACCAAAAAATAATTATAACAAAGAAAAAAAAATATTGTTTCGAGATTTAGAAATACTTAATAGGATAAAGTTATGTATGCAAATATGAAGACTGGATGTTGCTGGGAAGCTTTTTAGGTGCATTTTTAAGCCCCACCCCGTTTCGGTATCATCATCATATCTGCCGTAGGGTGTTCACTGTTGGGCATTTTGGGGAAGCAAGGGAAAGTCAGGTTCCTGACGCCATCTGATTTCGAATATTTTTATTCATTAAACCTAAAATTCTTATATTAAGTAAATAATCTTTACAAAATAAAACGAAAGCAATAAATGCCTTCTTAATTGTATGCCCGCATCATGACATTCATTCATTATTGTACGCAAGAGGGAAAGAGACAACAAATGAACAGAGAGCTTAGTACTATTTACGTTTTGATAGCAAATATTGTAATGAGTGAGTCTTTGTTTTACGATAAGAGCTACAAAGTAAGAGATGGGTGGATCCTAAAAAATCTTTATGCATTCATACAGTATAGGTATATTTGTCAAGAACTTAGTTATAAAAAAATTGTTATCATTTCGCTAGGTATGTAATACCTACTCCATGTAAGAGCTCTTTGCGAAAACAAATAATTGTCTTTGTTGATAACGACAAAATGTAAACGCAAATTAATTTCACGAACAAAGACTTAGAGATATTGGTAAAATACGTTTCATTATAACCTGACTCGGTAAATCATTCATAGCTGAGTACAGGTTACTCCTTCAATAAGTAGGATACAGTCCCAGTCACATATCTACCACTGCAACTCCACGCACAGATGAACACAAGTAACAAGTTGTGACACTAAGAAGTCCCTAGGTAATGCATAACCTACTGTTTTGGAATCCGCAACTTAATTAATCAGAAAAATTAACTTAATTAAATGAAGGAGTTAGACAAAATCAAAACTTAGTATCTATATACATTTATTCAATAAAATATTTACACATAACTTAAGGAAATGGAAAAACAGGAAATTCCTATAAATAGAATATCTGATAGAGATCAGATTCCTGAGGAAACCTACCCAAAAGGATAGTAGTAGTATAGATAGTACCTAGTAGTTAGGATCTAACCTATATGATATTAACTAACTGTTAACAGAGTATAAGTTTGAACATACAATATCAACTGATAATATTATTAATTTATACCTCTGATAATAATTAATGTTTTCCTTTGCAAACATTTCACATTTGACATTGTTAATATAACGATACGGTTTACTAATCTATTGGAGTCAGGGTCCGCAGTCGCGAACGGAAACAATTAATGTCAGTACTCGAGTTGTCGTTATTCATATTATAACAGTGATAGCCTAGAGGTGACCTTTTGACTTCAAACAGTCTTAGGTGAAATATAGAGCATAGAATTCTGACATTTTCAATTACCGAATTGCAGGCCGATTGGGGAAATAAATCCAATCCAACAGAGGACTGTTTCCATAACAATAACATAAAATAAGAAAACATCCCCCTAAAGAAGTAGGCTGGTTGAGGCGCATCACAGCAACGTTTAGTCAGGTTAATTTGATCCTATTTAATAGGAGGCGAGTCTTTTACCATTCAATAACATAATTTCAGCCTATTGCAGTCTACAATGCAACAGCGTGGTACAGTAGGCTAAATCTCTTCACATTCTTTGAAGGAGACCCATAACTAGCAGTAGGACGTTTGTAGCTTGTAATTATGTTGATTATGAGGGGACAATAAACTCACTGAGAATTTCAATATAGAAAAACCCCTGCTGCACCTGCACCGGCATCGTAGTGCACTATTTCTTATGATGTCAGTACAGCAATTTTAATTCAAAAGTAGACCGAAAAAATAGGAAGACAGAGCGACGCTTAGAATTTACTGGTAGACCGCTCGTGGATTTGCATTGTTATTTTTTCTTAGTTCGAGTTGTATAACATAAAATGAAACGTAACATCGAAGCTGAACGCAGTTAGCTCAGGCGCATAATCAATTTCATAGTGTAAAGATTGTTAATAGAAGGTGCACACAATACGTGAATGTAGCTGAATTAATCTCTTAATGTCCATTCTAGTCACGCGTTGTTATCGTTCTAAACGTGACTTGTTACTACTAGTAATATTACTATTATATTAGAAGATTTTACATCATGTGGCCGTCCACTGCTGGTATCTTCCTTCCAAGAACGTCCACAACTATAGATGCTTAGGGAACTGTTTCCAATGTCTGCACGATAGTTATGGCAGCTACGTACGACATCGGCATCGTCGGTCCCGTGTTGCAAAGGGAACTTATTCGCAAACAATCATCATTATATTTTTTTCATAATTATTACAACCCATAAATTAATGTCCCACTGCTGGGCACGGGTGTCTTCCAAACGTTTTCGAGGGAATTTAGCCTACTATACCACGCTGGCTAGACGGGTTGGTATTGGGTTCTGTTTCGAATTTTTCTTTTCTCGCAATGGTCTGCTTCTCGCAGTAATCTCAATTATCGTTGTCAAATTTTGAAAGAGACATTGCCAAATTTAAACTGTCAAAGATTTGATAATGTTATTTAAACCGATCAATCGACTATTGAGATTGAGAGTACGTATTGTAACTCTATTGAAATCCTACTAACGATTCTCTATTTGAAATCCTACTAACGATGTAAGGTTATATATATATTATTTTTAATATATTACTGACGTGTAACGTAGGTACACGTACATACTTATATTGGCCGTATAACATTGAAGCGCAAATTTAAGCTAAAACTGAACTATTTTTATTGTAAATATCTGCGTGGTATTAGTATAACAGCACACTAAATTTAAATTAAAATACTAAATTATATCTCATTATAGTTAAATTAACGTTTTTGCGACTGTTCCGTTGCTGTATGTTTTGCGCTTAACACCACTAAACAAAAAAATGATTGCTTTCATCCGGTCATTAATGAAATCGCAAGATTTTTTCATTTGAACCTGACGTCTCGACACTCCCGACTGTGTATAATGAACGTAGGTGACACCCACTGTCAATGACTCACATGAATGCTCATGAATGAGATGATGTGATGTTCAAACCGGTTAATAGTCTCCTTGACCTCAAGGCTTAACGAAGTAGGTGTGTGTTTACTATTAGAGTCTTAGAAACATGAAATTTGGTGCTGTCAAAGTACCGGCGTTAAAGTCAATATGGAATCAAAGAAACCAGGCTAGGTACGGATAATTTTCTGACGGGCTCCATAAGAAGAAATGAATGAATTTAATATGGTATTACTACTTTTATTATTATAAAGCTGTTTGTTTGTTTGGTTGAATGCTAGGATCTCAGGGACTACTGATCCGATTTAAAAAAATCTTTTAGTATTGAATAGCCCATTTATCGAGAAGGGTTATAAGGTAAATAACATCACGCTACGGCCAATAGCAGCTGAGTAGTGGCCAAATAAAAACGAGGGAAGTGAAAACCAGCGCGACATCTACAATATAATAGGTATTACTTTGGCAAAGTAGAGAACTCATGAGATCATGTTAGAGTTTTATTTAACGCTAGATAGTAACTTCCTAATAGAAGCAATATACGTGTTTGATAGTTATGGATATGAGTTAGTCCTATACGGATAAAACATTTGAATGAAAAATTTATTTTACAATGAATGATCTATGGGGTTTTTCAACGATTTTCATTTACATGAATATGTTTAATTCGACTTTTATTTGTACGCCATAATGTTAAATTCTTGTACTTGCATTTCAATTGTATTTTAAGTAGGGTTGCCATCCGTCCGGGTTTCCTTGGATTTGTCCTAGTTTAGAGGGCATCCGGGGAGCGTCCGGACTGGGCTTTATTTGTATCCGGGTTAAAAATTTAAAGTTATGGGTCGCCCGCGACATACGCGAAAACCGACGCGACGAACCAACTCACTAAAGTTACTCGCCCCACCCCTCCCGTCCAGAAAAAATATCTGTTGACCTGTCCGGGTTCTGGCCTTTAAAATCAGAGGTTTTCTCGCGTCTTTGATCTTGCCTGGTTGCAAAATTTTAGAGATGGCAACCCTAATTTCAAGTTACTTTCTTCCTTTTCTGAAACCAATACTTATATGTATTTGAAAACATTCCTTGTTGTTGCTATTTTAACAGTTTAGGTACTGTACTGGCGACTGGCCTGTTGGTCTAGTGGTTAGTGACCCTGACTGCTAAACCGGAGGTCGTGGGTTCGATCCCCACCCAGGACAAATCTTTGTGTGATGAACATAAAGGTTTGTTCTGTGTCTGGGTGTAATTTATCTATAATATGTATGTATTTACAGAAAAGAAATGTATTTAAGTAGTATATCAGTTGTTTAGTACCCATAACACAAGCAAATATAATTGCTTACTGTGGGACTAGATGGCGCTGTGTGAATGTGGTAGAATATTATTATTATTATTATATTACTGTACTTTATAAAACATTACAAGTAAAATCTCTGGTAAGAAACCTATCACTTGCGTCATTATTACATTATGTATTGTATGTAATTCTGTGAATCATAATAGTCCACAGTAGGTCAAAACCACAGAGGTATCCGGCTTCCGAGTTAAACAACAGTAACAACTTTCAATAGATCACCGATTTAGTCATACAGTTTGCCTTCAATAATATCCGGTTTAGTAGTACGGTATATTTATTATCAATAAATATAAGGTACAACCCACCGTTTAAGTCCAGTCAAATTTGAGTTATGCAATGATAATAATACCTATTTATTATTAGAGATGGTCTACAATAGGGTCATCAAGGTATCCTTGATCATCCTATTGTAGACCATCTTTTAAATATCTTTTAAATATAGTCAACGGTAGCCGCTTACGCATCATGCGAAATGTAAGATTGTTTGGCATCATCGTGGCATATAGAAAATAAAACAGTTTTTATTTTTCTGTTCACTGAACCGTTTCAATGGATACCCAAGACGAGGAGCCCAAAAAAAGGTCGGCCACCATGTTAGCATCCGCCATATTGAATATTAAATTCACCATACTGCACTAAAGCCGGTCTTACTATCTTAACAATGAAAATCAAAAAACGAAAAGCAATATTTCAAATGCAAATATACACCTATTCGAAGATAAACTTACTATTAATTATTTACGTCAAAGCATCACCTGTTTAATATCTGATGGACAAGCAAGTGGTTACCACACCCAAATATCATTCCCAGACTGCCAACTGCTACTGGAAATTTAATAACAGAAAATACTGAATTTTTTCTCGAGCTGTGCTCAAATTTAGAATGTTTGTTGCAGTATTCGTAATTTCGTACATACTGTTGCGGTACGCAGTCTCAAGTGACACAACAGTAAGTTACCTGAGCGGCACGGCATTGTTTTGAGAGTTTTCAATTCGTAATGTTTTGAGATGTATTCAGATATCGTCGTTGTTATAGAAAAAATTATGGGAAAACTGTCCGTTTAAAGAATCAGAATCAGATTGATTTGCCTAATAGGTTTTCTACACGGTTATAAACTTGCGTCCCAACAGAGTGACCTTTGTGGGAGCTTGGTTGCCATCCGCGTAGTTTGTATGAAATTTGGTTTACAACAGCCGGCTACACGGTTGGAATCCACCAAGGGCACCTCTGTGGGAGGCAGGTTTCCAACCATGTAGCACAGCTTTAAAACATGGAAGAATTGAGTGTACATTAGACGATTATAATTAGGTAGGTACGCTCACAAGTTTTATCATATATGCAATATTTTTAACGATAAATTTATTGTTCGAATTTATAACTGTGGTTCTAAGTAATATGAATTAACTCTCGTTCTCTCGTAGTACAAATAAACAAAGGCATATTTGTATTAATACTATTTTGCATTTTTGCACTAAGTACGTGTCTTAATCTATACTAATATTATAAAGCTGAGGAGTTTGTTTGTTTAGTTGAACGCTAGAATCTCAGAAAGTACTAGTTCGATTTGAATAATTATTTTAGTGCTGTATAGCGCATTTATCGGGGAAGGTTATAGCCTATATAACATTACGCTACGCCCAATAGAAGTTGAGCAGTGGCCAAATAAAGAACGACGGGAACGAAGCCCTGAGCGGCTTTTATTTAGGGTAAACCCGGGATAGATGCCCTAGTTAAGGAAATAGTCTTATAACTTTAATACCAAACGTATTCGCAGAGAATATCCCTATGATATAGTTAGTTTAATCATTCATAAAGCTTTAGAATGTATATTTATTTACGTAACTATCACTGGGTTAGCAGGAATTAAGTTCTTGCGAGACATGTTTTTTGGGATAGATGCCTACCGGCTTGGATAGATGCCTCACTATTAAATCATTTGGAAGGATAGATGCCTATGACGGGGGATAGATGCCCTTTATAATAAAACAACAAGAATAAGTTATCACAATGTAACATTTATTTTTCTTCTGATAAAGATAACACAAATTCTAAAAGAAAACTAGTTGACCCTTAATTATATAGATTACAGATGCATCTCTTTAACAAAAATATTTTTAATCACTAAGTCAACTTTTATAGATATAGCCCTAACAAAATAGTAACATCTTTATTTTATTTCATTGATTCCCAGTTCTTTTTTCTCCATTTCTTCAAATGCTTTCTGCAGCTGCTCCGTAGTCCATGATATCACTCGAGCTTGACACCCTTCTTCCTTTTGTATTTTCTTGGCATCACCTACAATAATCAAAGTAGTTTTGGTTAAACACTTTATAATCACACATACACACACACGTACACACAAACACACACACACCCTCGTCCTGATGTCCTGCGGATGTCATATCAATTGACATCCTTATATAGTATTTAGATACATACATATTATAAATACATTACAGTCAAACACAGAACTCCAAATAAAATCATTGTCATCACACAAAGTTTGTCCTGGATGGGAATCGAACCCTCAACCTCTGGCTTAGCATCCAGGGTCTCTAACCAACAGGGCAATCACAATGTAATATAAATACACTTCGTCAATACTTTAACACGGGTTTTACAGTATAGAGGGATAGATGCCCCTAAGGGCGTCTATCCTTCTAAATTTTGGGGCGACTATCCTTTACGCTAGGTATAGACGCCTTTTTTAATTTTAATTACAGTAAATGTAAGAAATCAATGATTAACTCCTAAATGTGTTCTCAATGAACCAATGTATTAACACAATTAAAATAAAATATAATACATTACTACTTCACAAAATAGGGAGCAGTCAATACTTACGTTTTTTAGTGTTTCGCGTTCGTCGCGTCCGTTGCGGATATATTGGGGCACACACGCGATACACGTCCACTCTGCTCAATAGTTTACGCATCCCTGAGGTGAGGGGTGCACATGGCGCATGTTTAAACTATGCACTTGCTGGGAAGTGTGTTAGAAGTTGATTTTTTAAAATCGAGGCGTCTATCCCAGCGCGGCATCTATCCCGGGTTTACCCTAAATAATAGATTTGTAAAACAAATATCTTTACCGACAAAAAGGGAAAACAACCAATAGCCATAATGCATCTTGATAACCATATTATTATTCTTTGTTATTACACTACAATAAATATAATCTAGAAGATAAAATAATGACTGCGAAGTCCAAAGTTCCAAAACACATAGTCATTGATCACGTAACGATAAAGCGACCTCTAACTCTAACGATACTACAATGATCTCTTACAAACTTGTAATAATTATATTATAATTTAAAATCAACGATAATATGGCAGGTTATGCAAGCCGACATTTCCTGATGCCTTTATAAGAGTAATCTAAGTAATTAGATCTTAATGTCAGAGAAATTATTACGTATTCACTATTCAGACTGAATCTTTTTGTAATTGTATTGTAATCTACTGCAACATTAATATGTTGGCTTCATCATTATGTCAGCTAACCTCACTATTGAAATCTCTATTCAATAAATGAAAGATGTACATACCAAACCCTGAGCACTACTAGATTATACTAATGTTATAATAATAATAATAATTTTTATTTCAGGAATCCCATATATTTGTTTTGTTAGTAACAATGTTCTTAGCCTAGAGTTAGTAATGGTACAATAATTATTTACAAATTAATCAGGTCTTGCGTGTAGACCTATCCAGTGTGTTAACAGTGGCGAGTCCCATCTTGAGGCGCACGCGGTCAGGATGGCGCTGGGGCCACCGCGCACCCGCGCCAACATTGACGCACAGGCGCTTGTGCATGATCGCGTGGAAGCCGTCAACGCGCTTCTCCGCGAACATACCACTCGCGCTACAGTACCGCGGCAGTCCCATCAACATATAAATTATAAATGCGAATGTTTCAGATTATGGACTCCATGTCCATGCCATCTTTCAAAAGTACAGAATGGAATTTGATGATACTTGGCATACATTTAGACCTTGTCTTAGACATAGTCACAAAACAGTACATGCACACTGTGAAGCCATTTGAGCTAGAAAGATCGTGCTGTGGGAAACAGTGGTCAGTCTTTATATCTCGGCGTGGAGATTGAATTTGAATACAATTACTTAGTTATAGTGGGCGACTAACGCAGACGGAGACGCCAGCGCCAACAAAACTAAGAACACAAAAGAAAGTTGTTCTCTCTGAGGTCGTAAAGCAAACCTAAGTAGCCCTATTTTTGTACCTATTTTTGCTAAGTTCTGTCAGCCACACAGACTTAATGGGGCAGTAAATTAATTGTTTCAGGTATAATTTTTGTTTTGTTTCTATCTAAAAATAAATTCAATGTGTCTCGAGATTCTAGGCTTGTGCAAAAAAATATCTAGGTACGAATATTAGTTAAATACGCCATTTAATATGTATGTGGCATACACAAATACACACACTGCCCTTGTCTGTATTATGATAAAATTGGGAACAAGCTACTAAATAACCACATGTTATAATAATTATCGGCATCTGGACTCTATTAAGCCTGAATAAAATGATTTTATAATTGTATTATTTTTAATCTTTTACAAAGGTGCGTCTCCACTGAAATTGTTGGCAATTGTAGTGTTGACAACTGTTTGCAACTCTACAGATAATCACTGACTTTTAGTGTTAATGAAAAAAATTAACCTTGACAACACAAAACAAAAATGTAGTTTTCACTGTAAATTGTATAATTGCTCGTATTGGCACACGGTATTAATAGACCGGGATCCCGCGTTCATTTTTTTTTTGATTACTATCAAGCTAATTTTTCGTGAGTAGCTTCATTCCGATGAGACGCCCAACATTTTCGTATTCCAAAAGTTTAATTGTGGTAGCTAACAGACGTAGCAAGGGTATACCGGACCGGGAAGGAAATACCGGGATAACGTACCACGCAATTTGTAGGACAATATGACTGTTCAATTACAAAAATATTAAGTACCTAAGTAAAAAAAAATGGTCCTACAAAATCAATGGTTTGATCGAAGTAGGGGACCCTTCCAACTTGTATCGATAACGCAGTCATCATAAATGATTACTAACCAGCTGATTTTTTTATTTTTACTTACTTTATTAATATTTGACTGTCACCGTGGCGCAGTGGTTAAGGTGGTCGCCTCGCCACTACATCGCCGTGCTGGGTGACGTGGGTTCGATTCCCACACGAGACAAATATTTGTGTGATTCATAGATATTTGTTTCTACTCTGGGTGTACTTTGTGTCCGTTAGTTTCATGTTTGTAAAGCTCCCCGCGACACAGGGCTTGTTCCCTAGTGCGGCCGTTGTTTTAAAAAAAAAAAAAAAAAAAATATATTTATGTAATTGAACAGTCATATGAACGGGGGATCCCGGCTTATAATAATACTTCTCTTCTATCGAATTAATTTAAATTATATTAGGCTTACTACTACATTCTACATTATAAAGACAGTACTAAAGTAGGTCACTACCTGGTCGCCAGTACAGGTGGCTGTAATAAACTATAAATAGAAGGTTTTGCAACTAAGCGTAGGTCATAAACATACTTACTTGTTGAATACCAAAGCTGGATCAGGAACAGAACAATTAGAAGTCTTAAATAGGTACCTGATCAATACCATTTATTTAGATCAAAACTTTAATTTATTCATGAGAACCATTAAATTTATCTCTACTCTTATGTAAATTGTTTGGAGTGTAAGCTGAATTTTAATGTTTCGAAAATCCCTCTATTAATTTCTTCATCGTATTCAATCAAATACGTACCTCAAGGTACCTACGTATGTACCTAAAACTACCAACACAATATTTAATTCAAAGTACTTAGAACTCTTTATAAAACTGTGAAAGTCTTTCTATTATTAGGTACAAACAAGGCGAAAGTTTCTGCGAGGAGAATGTCCCTAGGTAACCCTTTTACGAAAATCTTTTTTATGGATGAATGGATTTTGATCATACTTTATGTATCTGTATGAGCTCAAATGCCAGCAACGCTTATTCACGAGTAAATCTGAATGAGCTGAATGTGCCCTGCCTACAGGATGTGTAACAAGGAACACTGTCTGAAACATGATCGTGAAAGGAAATCATTGTATTTCACCATCAATTACTGAACAAGATTTATGAAATGGGGCTGATTTGCGAATTTATAATCATTAGATATAATTATATCCTGGGACCTATAGAGAGAATTTAATGTATAAAAACAAAGATTTGTTTCGAATCTAGGTGTAATCTATGTGCATTAATGGAATGTTTGTTAAATTCTGTGAGACAGGGCCTGCCCTGCGACAAGGAACGCTAGTTAGGAGATATACCTAAGTTCCTTGAGCGATAGTCGGTCTTTTACTAAATTAAAAATTAAAATCCTATTAAATTATAAATGTGACAGATGGGATGGAGGTTTGTCGATATTACGTGGACATAGCTGCGGCTACCCGCTAGTTGTCATTTTCTCAATAAGTTATTTAAATTATTATAACTAATAATAAATTTATATTCGTGAATAAAAACACTAACTTATTCTTCTCTTTGTCCGATAGTGGATCACTCCAGAAGAATGTGCAGTGTACAGCAGAGACCAGAGGCCACCGCTGGTCATCCCTCGCATTACCACGCAATACAGAAACTCACGGCCTCGTCAGCAGCCTGTTGGACACGGCTACCATGAGGTAAGACTTTCTTAAACGTTTCTGTACGTTTCTATAATATTTTAAATTAGGTATAACCAATTGATATTTTATCTTATTGGCGTTTAGAAATCTGGCCTGAGTTTCTTACCAGCTCTTGTTCAGGCTCCACTTTGTCAGCGTCTCAGAAACTGGTGTTAGGAAAATTAGCTGACAGCCTTTTCGAGCAGGTTTTCTTCCTATGACGTTCATAAGTTCTAAACGTAAAGAAAAAAAAATTGATTTCAATATTTCTTTTAAATGTCGAATTACATAATTCTAATGTCTCTAAAGAACCTTTCCTATCATACAGGACATTTTAATCAACCTATACCAGTCGTATCCTTTTAGCATTAAAAACTTCAATAGGTGATTAGCTCCAAAACTCTTCCGAATATAATCCTAGTGGCCCAGGATGCGCGTTGGCTTCCCGGACCACTTTTGTTACCGTCAGTGGTCCACGGACCTTAGGTTATGAACCACTTTTAGATACTGTAACAACGTTATTTATTTAATTTAAATATTAATAATTATAGAAAAATATTATATACGCTATAATATTGTTTATCAACATTAACACGCAATTTAAGTACTTACTATCCTTATACAAAGAATTAAGCTTCAAGAGACAAAATCATGAAATTACATATTAATTCCCAGTATCAAAACCAGAGGGCGTTTAATTCACAGAAAATCAACTAGAGGGCGTTGTACTAACTTTTGTTATTCAAACAGGATAATAATGACAAAATCATTAAAACGTATGTTTTCCTTATAAAATAAAGTAGGCAGGCTAAAATCCAGCGTGTGAGTCAGACAAGCGGACGGTAGAACCATAGCTATGTGTTAATTTGTCCGATTACTGGTAGTCGTGTCATTAATTTATGCGCTTGGGCACACAATGTGTTGTTCACCCGTTCAATATGGCGACCGCTCGACTAGACAGATGGGAAACAGTAGGACAAGATTGTGCAGACAGTCTGGCGGCTAATATTAAGTTTTTTATTCTACCGTATAATATTATTGTACAGCTGTTTATAGACAGAGTACTATAATAAATAATGAAATCTTATGAATTCCCGTATTATGAAAACAATAGAATGCTGATGACTTCTCTTAAGACGATTATAATGGCTTGCCGCCGGTGGGCACCATACTTATTTCTCTCTTAAACTTTTTTATTACTCTATCTTAAACCTACCTATCATATTATAATTTGAAAAATGTCCTGCTAGATTATGGAAAGTTCTATTGGCGCTATAATTTTTTTTTTGTTTATATATTATGTATATTGGAATATTGCAGAATTATTGTATAATTGATTATATTTTTCTGCTATCGTGAGTATATAGATGGGTGTGTGTAGATGCCAGATGATAGTTGTAATCACGCTAAAACTAAACGAAAACGAAATAAATCTTCTAAGGCTGCAATGATCAACACTTTTGACTTGGTTTCAAATCAATGGTGTGAAATGAGGCTCTCGACGGTTTACATCTTTAAAGGTGAATGAAATCTAAATTAATTTACATTATTCTGAATTGTTTATGTCTTGTTTACTTCAGTATTATTTGCTATTTAGATTAGTAATCAATAATTTATAACTAACAGTTTCTAGACGATTCATTCACTGCTTGAGTTTCTATTTTAAATATAGAACAACTAAGTAACTGTATGTTCAGTAGATAATTGCTGTCTTTGCCTTGATGAATTCCAAATCCTTTTTAACGAAAATGGTTTACAAAAGGCACTGATCGATCATCCTTAGGCTGCAAACTTTTTCATTTTAATATTTGCAGCGGCTTGGCTGTGTCTTGTAGTGTCAATATCAATGGACAGCTGTTATCATTCACCATCAGATAGACTAGATCAGTGATAGCAAACTTTGTGTCATATTTTATTATGAAAATAATTATGTGGCCACGATGTGCCCTCAAAGAATCTTTATATAGTGAATTAAAGGACAAAAGTAAATTATTGTATTTGCGTAAGTGAATTAAGTTTTGTACTGCTGACAAAAATATTTGACAATAAGACAGTCATTGAAAATCATGCTACTGCATATATAGATGCCTGTAAACGCAAGAATATGTTGCATTGCATTGACGGGCCTGTTGGTCTAGTGGCTAGTGAACCTGACTTCTAAGCCGGAGGTCGTGGGTTCGATCCCCACCCAGGACAAATCTTTGTGTGATGAGCATGTAGGTTTGTCCTGTGTCTGGGTGTAATTTATCTATAATATGTATGTATTTACAAAAAAAAATGTATATAAGTAGTATATCAGTTGTTTAGTACCCATAACACAAGCAAATAATTATAATTGCTTACTATGGGACTAGATGGCGCTGTGTGAATGTGGTAGAATATTATTATTATTATTATATTATATTATATTTACAAAATTCCTCTACCAGTACAGCTATTAAAGAGCTATTGTCTTTCTGCCAAACATCTGTATTATGCACTTATCTAATATGGCGTCGCATTCTTGGTCCAATAGCGTGCATCCGGCGCGCCCTTCATATCAATGTATCGATTCAATGACGACAATCCATTCGCTAAATACAAGTTAACTAAGTTTTCTATGAAAACAAACTGCAGCGTGGATTTAATTGTGATGTTGTGAGTTATAAATGGAAACGACTGCCTCATTTCAATGTTGAAAGATTTTCTTTGAAGATTTTGTGTTCAAGGAATTTGATTGCCCTTTAAGGATACAAATAAATTAATCGTATAAGCCTTGAAGTTCGACGAGTTTATTTTCTACTTTTCTACGACAGTCGGATAATTTTACCGCATATCTGAGAGAATTGCAACAAATAAAACAAAGGTTTCCCGTTTTTTTTTTACTGCATTTATAACTGCAACGCACCTTACGGTAGAATTGAATAAACTTTGCACACATCAGATGTGCAGACACAACAGTTGGTTAAATGTGATGTGAAGAGAAAAATCCATTACTGTCTTCGCCTTTCCCGGAAAATTTTCCGCAGTAGAGTACAAATTCAATACCAACAATTAATGAACTTATGATCAATCAATATCAT
The DNA here is from genome assembly GCA_905147015.1 of Laspeyria flexula. Taxonomy (NCBI): domain Eukaryota; kingdom Metazoa; phylum Arthropoda; class Insecta; order Lepidoptera; family Erebidae; genus Laspeyria; species Laspeyria flexula. The sequence continues at coordinate 6,239,983 of LR989969.1, read as the reverse complement.
TCATTTATTGATAACAGAATTGCTACGAATGTTGATTAGATAAAATTACATTCATATTTCCTTTAATTGTGATAGATTGCGCAATTTATTCATTTATAAGTTACTGCATGTGTGGCTGCATTTGTGGCCTTCAGGCATCTTAAAGTTTATTAGAGACACCTTCATTAAAACAGTTCGTGTGGTGAATCTTAATAGTTCGAGTACCCACAAGGACAAGGAGGGCAAGTTTTTAAAGAAAAACTTTAATTTCCAAAACTTGATAAAATTGATACTCATCATAAAAATAAATAATTAGCCTTTAAAATTTGCTTTGAACTTTGTCTTAGTTAAACAGATTTAGGTAAACACAAAGTAGGAAATGCACGTAACATTGCATCCTTGCTAGAATAAAGGCGTAATATAACACATCACACCGTTGCATTTTGAACTGTATGACTTTATATTACAGTTCAAACAATGCATTAACAAGGTAAGTCCAGGCACAAGGAAACTTAAACTCTACGCCTTAAAACATAAAACAGAAATTCCCCGAGACGAATATAATCTTATACCTTTTTCTATTGAAGTTGCGGAAATTTTCTGCATCCACACGTGTGGGATGCAACCAGCCAGTGTCATGTTCCATTGGTATTACTAGAGCTGTCCGAGGGCATACCAAAGACTACAATTATTATAATCAGCATGCAATATAAACGATAAATACACTTCCTAACATACAAACCGTCGACCGACGACTGTTATCAGCCTAGTGATGGGATAGTTTTTGTTCCGTTCACCGGAACTTGTAATATATTTAAATATTTTTTTAAATAATTTATATTGGGAAAATCATCAGATACTTTGATTTGGTTTTTAAAGTACCATCAAATGACAATAACATATACAGATAGATTTTTATTTTCTCTTCCACAAAGGTGCCTTATGTCTATGGATATATAATACCTACATAAGATTTTGTTTGATAGAATCGAAATATCTTTATTTCTGCAGAAATTTCATCAAGAATCTTTACAAGTAGGTACTCTTTTGGCCGTTTCTTTTTAAAACTATTCACGAAACTTTTAACGAGCATCTCTTCCTTCTTGAGAAGTTTTGGCGGTGACATTGCACTCGTCGATTTTGGTGTGTTGGTAGTGTTATTTCGCTGTAAGTAATTAGTTACAACCCTTCAGCTCTTCTGCTAAATTACTACTCTCAACATTAGTTTTTAAGGGCATAATAGTCTTCACAGTTCGTAGGTACTTAATGGCTTCAATCTATTTTCGTATCGTTTCATATCGCGCCGATATCAGATCAATATCATGTAACCTACCTACTACTTTATATATTACGTTTTAAGTGATGTAAATACTTAGATTATATATATCCGTGTAGTGACAGATTAAGAATACTTAATGTCACTACCCCATCTCAACCCGTGGGTGTCAAAAAAGGCGACTAAGGGAATCATAAGCAGTTGAGCACTGCTACAAAAGGAAAATTCCAAACACACCCTATACCATCGTGGTACCATCATCTCGCCAGCGTGGTATAGTAGGCTAAACTCCCTCCACATTCTCTGAAGGAGAACCGTGCTCAGAGACGTTTATGGGTAGAAATGATGAAATACTTAGATTGTTGGATAATATAACAGCAGTCGCTTTGAGCTCTTATTTATGTTTCAGGATTACCGGATTACGTTTTTGAATTGTTCTTTTTTCATTTAAGAGACGTAGAGTAGGTAGTGATTTAGGTAAATTCTATGTGAACTTGTTTAATAATATGTCTGTTAAAAGTACCATAACAAAAGATTTGAGATAGTCCTGAGATCTCAGGTCTTCCCTGGGACTGCCTTGGCAAGGGTCATCGCTGTTACTCCTGGCTTCCAGGAGTTGCAGTGGTGGACATGAGGGTGGGATTGTATGTAGTACATACATACAAGCTCGACAAAGTAAAATCGACATTGGTGCTGTCGGTTGGAATCGAACTTGTACCTCATATTTTGCATACTGTTGAACTTTTACCTATGTTTATGACTAAACATTATATTATTTACTATTACGATGTTTTATAACACATACTTACGTAGAATTGTGACAAATTTCGCGGCGTTTTTAATAATCATTGCAATATTCGCTACCGTTTCCTTATATGTATAAAGTATATGACTGTTGCAAACAGGCTATTTAATATATTTATTAGACTATTAGTGATGTAATACTGAAAAGGAACTGTCAAAATTGTCAAATATTTTTGAATTAAGAACTCCTGAACCAGTAAATAAATTAAAAATTTGAATTTGAAGTGATTGAAAATTAGAACCTTATTTTTTACCCACTATATTACCCTATGGGCTGAGGTTGACCCAGGTGTTGGATATTTTTAGGTCGCATTCAACTTTAATTACCACATTATAACCCCATGGTGTGACCCGAACCTTGAAGTCACAAAATACCTAAATTCCAAACATTACCTACATACATACAAATTACTCTCTATATTATACTTCTATTATGTACGGAGTAGTTCGTATAAAAATATATAATTAATAAACTTTACGAACCCATTAAGGCGTCAATAAAATACTCATCAAGGCGTAAAAACGTCGATAAAATCCACCGACATTTGCGCCTCACTATACAATATCACTACAAATGACACAACCTCAGTCACTGTGTCACCCGTTATAAACACAACACGAATATTACATTTTTCCCTTTAATTATTACCTTATTTAACCCATTTGTACATTACCTATATAACATTTATATTAAATATGTAGACACTAGTGAATTGTGAACGAAAACTGTTAATAAGTTTGTGAAAAGTTTGAGTGATGTTTAAATTGAAGCGGGGCAAGACATGGGTGCGAGAGACGAGTATAAAGGTTGTATATCATATTTGTAGTGGTCATAATTAGTAATAACCTCTAAACTGACGTGGTGTGTCGTGAAAAGAGGTCATACTTGATGAGTGTAATTAAACAAACCTATTGTTAATTTAATATGAAAGTAACTCTGTCTACTGTTACGTTTCTATGGGTAAAATTGTGTATTACGTTTGACTGGTAAAATACTGAGCTGATATTGATGAATTTTGCCTAGAGATAGGTAAGAACTTGGAACAGGACAGATAGAAGCTAAACTGTTAACGTTAAACGAATCGCTTTAAAACAGCTGGACCGATTTGGATAATTTTTGCTAGTGCTCCGAAATTCAATAAATAATAGTTTTGTGACTGCGTTGTGGTTGGACTACAATATGGAATTAAACATAATAAAAATATCCAGACAAGAAAAGTCAAAAATGGATAGATGCGAAACAGTGATATACCTACAATAGGTTTCCTGTGGTATCATTATAGATAAGACAGTACGTGTATTCTATATTCTTCTTTAATACCTTTTTAATAGAGCTAAATATGGCATTGATGGTCAGTTAAGTTTTGAGTGCTTAGATTCCAATAATGCGTTGTCAAAAAGTCCGTATATTCATAAAATATGTGGCGATTGTGTCTAATTAGTTTGATATGCGTTGAACGCACGATAAAATGCTTACTGAGTGTACACCGGACGTTATAATGGATTATTTTTCCTTATTTGTCTATAAATTACGAGTATGACTGCTGACTTTTATTAATTAAAAATTAATGTCGTTGTAAATTCGATTATCATTAACTTAGATGACGTTCTAAATTTGAAATAAAAAAAAAATATGGCTGTCGAGAAATGACAGCATTTTTTTTATTTAAAATGATTTGGAAATAGAATGGTTAACGATTGACGTTGCTTATGTTGTTTATAATACTGTTATGAGGGAACACGGCATGCATTTGCATTATTCATAATGTTTTCTCCCGTACTAATAATATTATAATAATAATATTTTCACACATTCGCACAGCGCCGTGCCTATAAAGCAATTTTATTTCTTGAAAAATCAAGTCATCTGTAGAGACGTCCCACAGTGTTTTGTGAAGCCCGATTTTCGAACATCCCATTTTTATTAAAAAACCTTACAGAAATGATAATTTAAATGCAAGATTTCGTATCCCCATTTAGCTACCAAGTCTAGTTTCTGAGTTATAATTTTTTGAAAATCGACCAAATATTTATTTTGATTTACAGAAAAAAAATAATTATATTTAAAATAAGCGTCATAGAAATAACGATGTTAGGTACATTGATGGCGCATCTTATGCCGAGTATTTTAGTGCATAAATGAACCTCGTAACTTTGCTTGATCCAGATATATACGTGTTTTCCGATTTTTAGTTTATCTTAAATGGGATGTCCGAAAATCGGGCTTCACAAAACACTGTGCGTCCCTTTCATTTCTTTTTTTTAAACAACTATATAAAGAAGATATGACCCTCCAAATATTACTAATAATACCCCATTTTCACTGCCGTAATTAGAGGACTACCACCTAAAAAATAATAGAAACAAATGGAATGGAAATGAAAAAAAAAATCCTTTTTACGACACCTTTTACCCCTTAGTCGCCTTTTACGACACCCACGGATTGAGACGAGGTAGTGACATTATGTATTCTTAATCCGTCATTACACAGAATCGCTATGTACTGTAGTTATAAACGCAGCGCTTTTGAAAACGCCCGTATATTAAACTACGCACGCGTTTCGATCGAAAGGAAGTATTCATACGAATATGTTATCAAATGCGAGCGTGTAAACGGAGTTTAAAAGAGCCTCTAAACTCTTGTTTACAAAACTGTGTAAAATGTTTCGGAAATACGATTATTTGTTTAAAAAATATCCACATTCTTGTATCTGAAACATTGTTTGCAAACATTTGTTTGTAATCAATATATTGTTTTCCACCGAATGCTTGGTTACATAGCTCAGTCGAAATAACAAACACATTCATTCATCACAATTGCCCTGCTCAGACTGGCCTGTTGGTCTAGTGGTTAGTGACCCTGACTGCTAAGCCTTTAGCTTGACTTTAACTTGGTTTGATCCCCACCCAGGACAAATCTTTGTGTGATGATCATAAAGGTTTGTTCTGTGTCTGAGTGTAATTTATTTATAATATGAATGTATTTACAAAAAAGAAAGAAAAAAAAGTATTTGTAGTATATCAGTTGTTTGGTACCCATAACACAAGCAAATATAATTGCTTACTTTGAGACTAGATGGCGTTGTGTGAATGTGATAGAATATTATTATTATTATAATTGAAAGAGGCAACTTACAGCATTTTACATAAACCATTTAAAAATTAACCTTAATAATGAGGTTTTATGAACGACATTTTAACACCACCGTTTTGTGGACCATATATTCACCTCCAGTTGCCCATGCTCTCCAGCGATTATTAGTAAGTTGTGTTACAAGAACACTTCAAACGGGAGTGATGAAAATCAATATATTGTGTTCGTAGTAGGTCTAAAAACCAGCCAAGTGTGACTCGGACTCGAGAACCGAGGGTTCCGTACGATTATGCAATTCTTTTTTGTGACGAAAGGAGTAAATATTCACGTAAAGGTCCACCATCTTTATATAACGTCAGTCCAAAATAAACTCTCACTCTTACTCTAATTTATTAAGATATCATTTTATACTCCTTCCAATAAAGTGCTAATATTCAGTGATAAAACTACCCGAGTACGGTTTTCGGATATTTTTCATTTACTTGTGCAACTTGATATTGCTTCTTGCCAAATTTCATGATTCTAGGTCAACGAGAAGTAGGTACACTATAGGGTTTGACTTTTTGATTGTCAATATAATTATGTGACAAGAATGGAGCATAAACGGCTGTATCTTTTGATTGCGTTTACTTATATTATAACTGATTTTTTTATTACACTTAGAGATTGCAGACCCGAGTGTCTGATATTAAGTTCAGCCGATATACCTCTACGCGTTCTTGAGAAAAATATTCTTGACAGACGGACAGACAGACAGACGGACAACGATCCTATAAGGGTTCCGTTTTTAGGGTTCCGTAGTTCTGACTAGGAACCCTTATAGTTTCGTTATGTCCGTCTGTCTGTCTGTCTGTCTGTCTGTCCGAGGTTTTGCTAAGAGACCGTTAGTACTAGAAATCTGTAATTTTGTAGGAGTGTGTATATCAATTACGTTGACAAAGTGGTAAAATAAAATTTTGGTAAATATTTTTTTTTAGGGTAGCTCCCATACATGTGAAGTGGCGATGAATATTTTTTTTGTTGTCTACACCATTGTGTGGGGTATCGTTGAATAGATCTTCTAAAATGACTTGGGGGTTACTAACATTATTTTTCGATTTAATGGTCCATTTACGAAATATTAAACTTAAAAGAGCAAATTTTTGTTCCAGTAGGGCGTCCCCCCCCCTCTAAAAGCAAAACTGCTGGCTTGAAAAATCTGGAAAAATTCATGATGATAGTGCATTTTATGAACTTTAAATGAAAACTATAGCGGTTAACTTAACTTTATTAGTTTAGCAGTAATAGTCGTTGAACTTGGGTGTTGGATAATTTTGTACCAAATACAAAATCCTTAGCATTAATCCTTTATAGTGACTAAGATAAAGTAGTTGCTTGTTTATAACGGATAAAGACTTGCATTTAAAAACAAAATATCAAGTAAATAATACATCCATACATATTATAAAAGGCTTTGTCCTGCCTGACTGACAGACAATGCACAGCCTAAACCGCTGGTCGTAGCGACTTGAAATTTGGAGGGTGTATTTGTCCTAATGTCTAGAGGTGTACTAAGAAAGGGTTTTTTAAAATTCAACCCCTAAGGGGGTGAAAAGGGATAAAAACGATTGTATGAAACTTCTTTGTTTTTTAACTGAAAGATTTGAAACATTTGTTATGGGGTACTACTATCAAAATAAAAAATACCCTCATCAATATTTTTGACAAGGGTGGCTTTGGAAGGGTGAAATTAGGGATGAAACGTTGTATGAAAAGATCTTTGTTTTGAAGTTAACGTTTTGCAAATTAGTATTGGGATAGGAACTTAAAATGTTGTTTTTAATGTTTTTGATAAGGGGTGAAATATTAAATAGACAGTTCTTTGTTTTTCAAGTTATATGTTTGGTAATACGCAATTAGAACTTCAGTTAAGATGTTAGTTAATGGGTTGTTTTTGGTGTTTAAAAACTTACCCTAAGGGATGAAATAGGTGTGAAAATTATTAGAAATTGATATGGATGTCGTTTTCAAGGTTTTCAGGGACGCTGATTACGAAAATGTTATCTATATTGACGTAAAATGAAATTCAACTCCTGTAGTGGGGTGTTGTAGAATTCATGAATTGCACTTAAAACAAAGATCTATGTAATATCGAAATCTACGCGGACGAAGTCGCGGGCAAAAGCTAGTGATATATAAATTTGCTTACTAAGCAATTGAAAAACTTACTTATCTAAAATTTTAAAAAATAACATCCTGTACTTTTATGGCATAGATCTATAGGTTCAACCATAAGTATTGAATTATCTAACAAATGTGTTAAAATAAATAAGAATAAAACCAAAATTCCACTCTGTAATGAAATGAAATGAAATGAAATCTCGTTTATTCATCTAGGTTACAAGGTAACACTTATGAAAGTCACAAGAATGTAACAGGTTATCCGAAATGTTGTGTCAGCAAAGTGTATGTGGTCGTTATCCTACCAACAGCGCCACCTATCTCTCTCGAAATGATCCAATCTTTCAAGCTGAAACAATTTAACAGACTCATGAAATTTCATTAAAATCGGTTGGATTATTTTCAAATACTAGTGTATATAATATGATGAACATCGTAGCTCTTTTGCTGCGGAACCCTACATTGAGCATGATCCGACATGCTCTTAACCGGTTTTTTTAATTTTGAGGTACGGTACCCTAAAATACACCAAAATACTGTCAAAATTGTTGACAATAGTGTTAATGCCCCATTAAATTGTAAATTCTTACTGACTCTAGTAATGCCATAAAAAAAATACACCTACATCAAGATAGCCAACATCAAGGTCTTCTTCAGTCTCAATCTCAACATTCACGTTGATTGTTTGATAATGACAGCGACGACATTTAAATTTTCAAATATTTGACAGCGATAACGAAATCGTCTAAGTAGAGAAAACATTATGCTGCATTTATATTTATTTTATCTAACTACCTCGTATTTTTAGCAAGAAGATGACTGTGTCAACTAGAGGTTCTTGAGATACTGGCCGATTTGTTGAGCAGATTCGAAATATCGAATGTCGAGAATAAATTCTAAATTGAACCTTATTGGGGATGCAATAAGCTAAATAACAATTTCCATCGTTTCAGGAGGACATACCAGAGCAGGGATCGTTGAAAGTCCGTGGTTATGAAGCTCTAAACAACTGGAGTCCCACATCGGAGAGATGTCGCGTGGACTTCGATATAGGCTACAGCAAGGTCAGCTCTGATAGCCCACCCTTTGTGAGGCTTAACAAACGTCTTGGTAAGTTAAAACACTGTCACATTGGATCATTGGCTTATTGTTGAATTGTGGTGGCATACCATTAGCAACTTCATAACTTTAAATCTTTTCTTCTTTTATTCTGTAGTCAAATTTAATGGCTAACAATGATAATTTTCATGAATAGTAGCTATTGATGAAGAGTTGAATGCTATTTAATACCAGCATGTACCTAAATATTTGCTACCAACATCACTAAAAATATCTATATATACTAAGGTAGACGTTGGACGATTACAAATACTTCTTGAAGTTCTTCCGACAGCCAGCAGACAAGATGTCAAATTGTTCAAAAAAGATCCAAAAATAAATGACGATACCGACTGCAATACCGGTTTAAAAAAACCTGCCCCTCTAGTCAAGTAGCAAGTCGCTGATTCTATGCGAAATATTTAAATGTCACTTCAGTACATTTGAACACATCCCTGACAAAGCTAATGACATGTCACGTGATCAATGTACTAATGACATGTTGTTCCAATAGATACATCGAATCGATTGCCACTTGTCTAGGAGGGCTGATTTCATATCGCTACAAATTTTGAACTTTAGCTATTAATTTATTTTTGTGTCATTGTAAAGGTAACAGAAGAGCTAGCGGTCCACCTGACGGTAAGTGGTTACCATAGCCCTTGGTCTACCTTAATCCCACTAGCAGCACCGCTTTTTGCCCTTATGCTCCAATGAGCACCAATAACTTTGTGCAATACATAATGTTATATACATAGGTGAACCCAATACTATAAATTCTCAAATTACATTTATCCTCAAATATAATTATAAATAATACCTACAGTCTTTGCCTAACAACCTTAAAGTATTTATCAAACAAAGAATTTTCCTCGTGATGTCCAAAATACCTTCTATATTTATGTTAGTTTCACAGTATTTATAATCAAATTAAAATTTCAGGAGGTTCGACCGAAAATTTGCTCGTGAATGCTCGAAGACCGAACCATCTTCAGCTTCCTGCGTCCTCGTCTGGTGACAGTCTTGACGTAGAAATACGGGAACGAGAGCCAGGATATGCCAGAAACAGAAAGTCAAGGTCAATGGTTGCGCCCAAACATCGCATGAAATCACCTGTTCCAGCACCACGGTACACTTTGCAGCAACCGAGTGAGGTAGGAATCTGAAATTTTAAACAAGTTTATCAGAAGTTCATTGCATGCGTTCAAGGTAGACTTGCACAAACTCGTACCAATACTTTAAAAAAATGCGTCAACTCCACAGTCTTATAATATCCAAGTTTGCATAAAATAGGTTTTAGTAAAATAAATCCAAAAAACATATAAAATCCGGGATCTATTTACATAGTAGCAATCATTTCGTGATCAGTAATAAGCGATGGTGGCTGAATGGATAAGGAACCGGCGTGCAAATCACGCAGGCCGAGTTCGATCCCGACCGGCAGTATCAATGTGGATTCCACTTTGTGGAATTTATATGTACTAGTCAAGTGACTTACCATCTGCTAACGGTGAAGGAAAACATCGTGAGGAAATACACATACCCTAGAAGAAATTCTATGAGTATGTCTAATCCACCAACCCGCACTAGGCCAGCGTGAGTGGATTATAGCCCTCTCAGCTCTCTAGTTAGAGGAGAGGAGACCCGAGCCCTGCAGTGGGACATAATGGGTTGCTGATGATGATCGTGATCAGTAACCCAATAATGTTGCACTGCTGGCTCGGGTTTTCTCCCCTCTATCTATAGAGCTGAGAGTGGTTAAGCCATAATCCACACAAGCTGGCCTGATGCGGACACAATTAAATAATGATATTATAATGAGGTGGCATGACGATTGAAGTTCCTAGATGGTATTCTAGTGTTTACTTTTAAACCTCGTTGACAAATAGGCATACTGCTAACAGCTACAAACGGCCTTTATCGGACAACAAGAATAGTTAATTGATATTTAAAATTGTGTTGTTGTCTCACTGCTGGACTACAAAAGGGCTTTTTTTATTTAGAGTACCCTTTTTCTTGCCAAGGTGTTTTGTTATTTGTTCGTTTACTCACTTCATACGACGTCCTAACTAGTTAAATTCAAAGGTGAGCTGAAACATTGTTTTATTACTACACTTTGGTAGAAATTGTTTGTTATCACCGTCATTATCATCAAGCCTGTAGATGTCCACTGTTCCGTCTCAAATGTTTACACGGAGATTGGTCCTGGGTGGTCGACATTTACTGTTTGAAAATGTAAACTCATTTAAAATTAATATGATCATAGTTTCATCAGGTCATTTGGGAGGGTCCCGTCAAACGCACCAAGTTTCTGGAGGGCGCTAAGAAGACAAAGAAGAACTGGGTGGACTGCTACATGGTGCTGACACCAACAGCTCTTGTCTTCTACAAGGATCAGAGGACTTACTATGCTCCTGTAAGTAATATGGGTTAAAATCTTTTTATCTCCATTACAATTTTTGCTTTAAGTAGAACTATAAAAGTCATTATTGTCATAATTGCTAAGACATATTTTAGATTTATTGATTTTTTGACTTCTGCACTACAATTTAAATGGATAAGTTATCTTGCTTCAAATGACGTAATTACTATTGAGCCAATACTTTATTCACCAGATTTTGAGTATAACACAATAAGGCTTATAATGTTTGTTACTACGATTTAACAATTACAGAAAATATCAAAACCGTCTGGTACTCCTCCCTCACCTTCCACGCCACTGCCAGAGCTAGTTCTACCACTGCACGATGGAAACGTTCATGAATGTCCACCAAAGTACACCAAAAGGTAAAAAAATTACTTATTACTTTGCAGTTTTAAGCAATATCTTTTTCACAAAGCATTTGACATTGAACGCATAATTATGATAAAAAATTCCTAGGACAAAATTTAAACCAACAATTTTTATATAAAACTTGACATTGCAGTTTTACACTGTACAACTGCTCATAATCAGGCAACTTGCATCATTTTACACCTTCATTACTTTCCTTGTCCGTTAACAATTGTACTTTTACCAAGTTTCTTATTCAGAGAGTCATAGAGCCAAACAATTCAGCAAATATCAAAACTTGTGTCAATAAACCTCTAAATCCTACATCGGTCGCTGGTGTTCTTCAAACTTATTATCTGATAATGACACTAAAAACTATCTATTTACATAATTACAAGTTCTATTTACAAGGCTATAAATAAATCATAATATAAATGGTAATGTGGGCTAGACGTCATAGTATTCGTCGGCATCACTGTCACACTGGAAAGTGCCTCTTTGTGCGAAATAAAAACCAGCCCTCTGGTCCCGTAAAGTGTCGATTTACCGCGTCGCTCGTTCATTAATAAATTCCAATTGGCCAGGTATCAGCGTTCGATCCTTCTGCTCGTGGCCTGCGATCAGTACCTGATACAAGAGGAAACAGAACAGGGCGCAAAGAGACTCTACGAAGAAATCAAAAGGGTCGTCTATAGCCTGGTGAGTGTAATGCTATCAACTTTTCCTTGTGTAATCGTTATTCTAACTGCCGTACTCAGAGACGTAACTTAATTTTAAAGTATATTTAGTAAAAACGTGTAATACTTAAGACTATACGCCTAAAGACGATTATTCAATGAAAAAAATGTATTAATGAAAGATTACTATGCTAATTGATGCGACATTTAGTGCGTAAATAGAATATTTATGTAGTATAAATGTTGCTATTAATTTGTTAGAGAGATATGATAGTAGTATTGACATGACTGAGGAACAAAAAACAAAGAAATTTAATGCTAAAAACTGATAGATATTATTATTGATAAAGTTCGGATATTTACCACGTCTTTTACTTTCATTATTGAGCGATATTTCGACACTGTTGCAAGCTTCATGATCACGGAATAACTTTAAAAACTATATTGCTAAAAACGGATCTCTAAAAAAAGAAAACGTTGTATCTTGTTGCGATTGTAGTTTTTATAGAGAGTCAATGGTCAGTATGAACCATCATCATCTTTATCTAAAGAAAAATCACAACTAGAGTCTTAAACATCGCATTTTCTAATTTTCTAACTTAAAATAATTCAATTCTTTATTTGGCCAAAATTTTAATAAATATATGGTTAAAAAGAGTAAGACTGTGTTTAACCTCATGCATACTATATATTATATCATTGTTACAGTTCCCAAGGTCGCTGAAGGGTGACTCTCCTCCTCCAGCATACCAGAGCAGTAACACGGACTTAGAAAGCCTAGGTCGGACCCCACCGGCCGCAAGACACGCCAACAGGAACAAACAAAAAGGTACCATTACCTACATTTTAGACTAATATAGGTATATTATCATATTTAAAAGATTGTTGCTCGAAAAGACTACACACAATCTTTAGCGGAACTGACTGGTCTGCTGATCTCCTCATCATTGAAGCCGTGTCAACGTATTTACCACCGCATTTGGAAATAATATGATTGGTACGTTACTTCAATTTCAATTTCCCATCTTACGTATATACGCAGAGGAAAAAAAAATTAAAAGAGTTTGGGATCTTATCTGACCGCAGACCGAAAAGTCAGAAAATTATTAGAATTAAAGATATTTTGCAATGTTTTTGCAAAAGATTCTAACATTATTTTTGCCATTATGATTAACATTATTTTATTTACCTTGCACCAAAACTATCAGTTTAATAGCCACCCGTTCTTAATCCTAATCCACATCTAACTGTTTTGACGTGTTTTTAATGTAAATTTATAAATATAAACTTAACGATGAATGCGACAAGCGAGAATCGACTTTGGTACCAAAAGGCTACTATCGTTTTTACGCTAAATGAACACTAGTAGTGCAGAAGTAGGATAGTTGACAATACAATATGGGATTCTAACAGTCCTTTTACATCTGAAGGAAGATGCGTCGTCTGGCGTATCTATTTCGTTCTCATTCATCGGAAAGTGAAAGGTCCTATGTCCTTAAGGTCCTATTTGACTGTTCTGACGTAAAGCAAATACGCGGTGCATCTCAATGGTATAAAAATATTTATTCTAGCAGCTAACTTGATATAGATAACGCCATCTATCGGCAAATGTTTGATTTAGGTACTATTAATGTAAAAGGCGACAAAAGGAACCTTATGCAGACAAGAGCACTGCGAAAAAAGGAAAATTCGAAATCGTCTGGCCAGCGTGGTATAGTAGGCTAAATTCCCTCCACAATCTTTGATTAAATGATGATGATGACAACGATATACTAATGGGACTAGAAGTTAACTTTTTGCTTAGATATGTTACGAGTAAAATAAATTATTGAGACAAAAAGACACCTTTATCACACATAGTGGCATGAATATGCAATATTTAACCGAAGTATTTCGAATTAATTATACTGTTTTCCCAGTTACGATTCGTCATAGCACGCTTCCCGATAAATTGTGAGTTAGTTTCCTCATTCAGTAGTCAACTACTAACGTATAAAGTCGTGTTTCAGAAATTTCCTACGATTAACAAACAGAAGTGATAACTTTAGTATTATGTGAAGCGGGATAGTTCGTGAACTAAATATATACAAGGATTCTGAATTTTTAGTGTATTAGTGTATTATGACTATCTTATGCGGTTGTATTTCTGACAGTTACCGGCGCATGAGTTTGTGTAAGTTATTTTTATACCCGTCTATCTCCCTCCTTCTTAATTTATGAGAATATTAATAAAAAAATCTTTGTAAGAAGTTAAATAAATAAATATACATAGATATAGATCACGCCTCTTTCCCAACAGAGGGGTAGGCAGAGATTATTTCGTTCCACTTGCTACGGTTCTGACATTTTTTTTAAATCTTTTTTTATGAAAATATCTTTATTCTTATCTGGAGAATAAACTCCACCGACTATTCACTCCGAAATGTTTACATATTTTAATGACATAAAATCGACTTATTTGGTAAAAAATCTTGATAGGTCTTTTTACTTTTTTATTTATTTATATTAGCTGTTTTAAAAATAATATAAGCTCAAAAATAAAAAAATGTGTTATTATGGTTAATTATGTGTAAAATGGTTATCATAGCATCTTTTTATAATTTTAAATTAATGACAATTAAAAAGACTTACCAATATTGTTTACTAACTATGACATAATAAGGATAAATGGACTATAATATATTATAATAATGTGTTCGTTTAAATTCGAATCTCACACGAGAATAAAAATAATAATCGATCAATAGGATTTATTTCGCTATATCATACTGTTCTGGGTCGATTGTTTGGAAGGAAAGTAGTTATTAATTATTAGTACATTTTTAAACACTGTTCAATCAATGTTTAAAATGAATGAGAAAATTATAGGTATGCTAACAAATATTATATCGGGTTTAGCAGTTAGGAGTGAATCTTGAAATTCAGCGTGGGGATTCCGTTGATTCCTCTGGCACATACGTTTTTGATGTTTATTTATTCAATTTTCTATTCAACACATGCATTTTCATTTTTTTTAAAGTTTTGTTTTAGAAATAAGTAGTTATTAAGTATTATATTTACTTAATTCTTTGACTTTAATTATTTGACTGGCCTGTTGGTCTAGTGGTTAGTGACCCTGACTGCTAAGTAAGAGTGTTCGTTATATTTTATAGCGGAATAATTAACCTAATAAAAATATATATTCATATTACCTATTATTTATTAAATACAAAAACTAATATAGCTATTTACGTCATCCTATTATTTTTGTGAACAAACACTGAACGAACGCCGTGTTAAGGTCACTCGAGGTCAAATTTCGAACTCATCCTGATCCCACCGACCAACCGATGAATAAAAGACAAACGATATTTAATATTTCAAGTCACAATCCAAATTATGCTCTATTTTTAATGCAATAAGGTTAAAATTCCAATTGTACCTAAAAATATTAGTTTCCAGTTGTTCGTTATTTTTGTTTTATGCGAAATTAAGCTTTAATCTGACTGCATACGAACTACATTGCTTAATCCAATTAAATAACATATTCATTTCAATTGAATACTAATATTTTTTCGGCAACGTTTTATTGAAACAAATCGTAATGATTTATTTTTTCTATTACATGCCAAGTTATGCTCTAAAATGAAGACCATAAGGTTAAAATTCCAATTGTACCTAAAAATATTAGTTTCAAGTTGTTCGTTATTTTTTTTTATGCGAAATTAAGCTTTAACCTGACTGCATACGAACTACATTCCTTAATCCAATTAAATAACATATTCATTTCAATTGAATACTAATATTTTTTCGGCAACGTTTTATTGAATTAATTATTTTTATTACATGCCAAGTTATGCTCTAAAATAAAGACCATAAGGTTAAAATTCCAACTGTACCTAAAAATATTAGTTTCGAAAATTGTTGGACGTTATTTGCATTTTAGGTATGCGAAATTATGCTTTATCGTAAGGTAACTGGATACTAGATTGATTAATCGAATCAAACAAACGTTTGGGTTTGGGTGTTTCAAAGAGGGTCTCGACACTTCGAAAAATTTCGTCACTTTTTATATGGAGTTGAGACTTAGAATAATTTTGATCGAGTTTGTATGGAAACTGAAATTGTAAAATTTTCGATTAATTTTACGCTCAGATGCACCGTTTCTGAGATATGACGAAATTACTTTTTAGTTCATCCCGACTTGGATAGGTTAGGTCAGAAGGCTAAGGCGGGAGCTTCGCTCCCACCTTGCGCCACTCGGCGACCTACGTTTGAACGATTATTTTTCAAAATTTTAGGTAGGTAAGTAATATTTTATTCGGTTATATTTTAATGAAATTTGAAATCAGTACGAACGCATTATTTGAATAGTGCGGTTGCAATTTTTATGCCAGACGTGAGCGAGTTTCTTGTTTGCGTTTTCTTAGCTTTCAGTTAGCTTTTATTTTGCGTTGTTACAATAAGTTTAGTCAGTATAGGTCTATAATTAATTAGGTAATAGGTTTAATAGGTTAAAACTGTAAATAAATGTGTATAAGTATTATATATATTAGAAGTAAATTTCATTGAGTTTATTTTAATTATAGATCCGTTTTACCTAATCGCTTTTAAATGATCTCTAATATTCGCTAATAATCACTTACAAATCTCACAACAAACTCACGGTAGGTATACATCATTTACGAATCATTAGAATAAATTATTGTTATTAAAATAAATCCATAACACAACAGTATGCGTTACGTTAAAACGAATAGCACCGCATCGTTGAAAAGCGTTGGCCTCAAACTAATATAAATATATTATAGCTGTAAAAATAACAGGTTTAAAAAAAATAGCATATAGCTAGAACGCGTTTTTAATATATAGCCGTTACGAACACTCCTACTGCTAAGCCGGAGGTCGTGGGTTCGATCCCCACCCAGGACAAATCTTTGTCTGATGAGCATAAAGGTTTGTTCTGTGTCTGGGTATAATTTATCTATAATATGTATGTATTTACAAAAAAAAGTATTTAAGTATTATATCAGTTGTTTAGTACCCATAACACAAGCAAATATAATAGCTTACTTTGGGACTAGATGGCGCTGCGTGAATGTGGTAGAATATTATTATTCTTATTTCTTCCATGAATTAATATTAGTGTATTAAAATTAATCAACTGAATATACCAAATATCAAGATTCACTCTTAGGCAATAACTATATTCTTTCTATATGTTAATAGGTACGTTTTAGAAATGAACAAAGCTATTAACAAATTACCTAAGCAACACACTGTATTTGCCAGTTCATTTTTATGTTTTGTGTAATCCTTCTTTACAATAAAATATATTCTTTGACAAACAATATCGCATATAATTTAAGGTTAATAAACCTTATAGCGATTTACTTAAATCAAAGGTATATAGAGATCTAATTTTAATCATATCAGAGGGGTAAAATAGCTAAGTAAGTATAATTATGTAACTATAATTTATTGGTCAACAACTTGTGTATAATAATCCTTCGTACTGCAATAATATATGCAAGTTTTATTACTTTGCAATAACAACAGTAATACTGTTATTTATGCAACTATTAATCGGACAGATAATAATTATTAATACACAGCAAATATTTGGAAACTGGTCGAATATGAATTTGGCTGATTATATACATGTGTGCATCTTTATGTATCAGTAGAGATCCTAGACTTGACATCACGAGTTATTTGCACCCCGGTGTCAATCGCACAAGGACGTTTTTTGAATTGGCTGTTTGGGACCATTTTCATATTAATTTTGTAATAACGTACCAAGTGGTGTAAAACGACGAATTTCTTTTTTGTATTCTTCGTTTCACACCATGGTGATTTGGACCAGTTTAATAATAAAATGTCCTAATCAACAATGCCAAAAAGAGTCCTGCGCTGTTTCAAACCTTGTTGTAAATCGATGAAGACAAACAAGACATTCGTCGATTGACACCGTGGTGCCAATAACTCGTGGTGTCAAACGGCGAAGTACCCCAAAAATTTCTTTTTTATCCGTTTCTTGACAGTAATCACCGGCAAATCGTTCGTGGGTACATAGCAACTGGTTACCTAATCTAGGATGTTTTAGGTATATAAATACCTTTAGTAGTTAATCATCAGGATACATGACGTAAAATAGGGTTTATTTTCAATGTTTACACAAAATAATTAAATATTATGATGTCATTTACCTATCTGTGGTTTACATATATAAAATATAAGTATTTATTATCCTAATGAAGCAAAAACTATGAAAACATTTGTTTTTTCACTATTTTAAACTTTGCTCAACTCGATATAACCACTATGTCTAATCTACAGTCTACACTAATATTAAAAACAGGAAAGATTTGTATTTTTGTATGTAACTCACCTGTCTTCCCCTTCGGGGCAAAAGGCTTGATGCTTTATGTTAATATAGTAATAGCGATCTTCTTATCGTGTGGGGCTTGAGGCAAACCCTGGTGTTGGAATGTATCAAGTCACCCGGAAGGCTTCCTAAGTGATAACCGGGACCAACGGCTTTACTTGCCTTCCGAAGCACGGAGACGCTCGATAATGAAATTGCCACAAACGGTCACCCATCATGGACTGACCTTGCCGAGTGTTGCTTAACCTCGATGCTCGTAACAAACATCTCTACAATGCTACAACAATGCTACGAGCGCCTCATAGCGATTAATATCCATAAGAATTGTGAGGCAAGCAATATGTTAAAAAACTTTACCAAGCTTGTCACGCAATGACTCCGATGAAGTGTTTTGTTAAATTAATATTTTTATTCATGAGAATTTCAGTAAATATATTATCCAATTAAAGAAGTGCTCAAATTATTAATAACGAGTGTTCAAAGATTATACTAGGCAATTTGTTGAATTCATTGTGGCAATATTTTGACAGAAATGTATTTGTATTTCAAATAAATTACTGTCTTATTTGACGCCGCGCCGCGTGGAATTTAGATAGCATAAACTTCGTAATAGATTATATTTTCTTTAAAATCCAACTTCACCATCAATTAACTGCCGTACTCAGAGACGTTACTTAACTTTTAAAGTTTATTTAGTAAAAACTTGTAACACTTAAGTCGATACGCCTAAAGACGATTATTCAATGAAAAAAATTGTGTTAATGACAGATTACTGCTAATTGACGTCTCTGAGTACGGCCGTAAATATAATACATACTCTTATTCATACTTTATTCTTCGTAGTTAATACAAAATACAAAATTTAATTAAATATAATCATGTTTTCCAGGAATCTCTAGTTTTTTGTCTGACGAACTTATTTGACCAGAGTTGTTTGCATGATTTGCGGCTATTATTAGCGTGGTATTGAGAACTCAACAGATACATTGGTATTCCCACTCAATAAACTTTTATCTACCATTCGTAGAATAAGGTTTGTTGATCAACGCCCACTTGTTACCGTGTATATGGATATTTTTGGTTGAAGTTCTCGTTTATTCAATATACGTTGCTACTGCTATTGTTCTATCGTCCCATTTTGGTATAATTCCCTTGTCCCGCAAAATCGGTATCGAGTTGTTCTGTTACAAAAGTCTCAGTATCCGTCGCTGAGTTTCAAAACAGGCCTGGTAATAAGCTTGCCCCATTTTACATGGCACCAAACATGGCTGGCGAAATAAGGTGTGCGTACGGCAGGGAAAAGAGTTAACGCTATTTTATGTTATGTTATTCTATTAATAGGATGATAAGTTTTTCTTTTTTCCTCCTCAATCAGGTGAGCCGCTTGCTTGTCTGCCACTTCAGTCTATAAAAAAATGGCTAAAAGATAAATTTCACTTCACTAAAGTTTCTTCGAATTTAATGCAATTAGTTACGAAACTTCTTTAGATGCCATATCAGTCAAATGGGTCAAAATTACAATCATAATTTTATTGCGATATAACACATTCATAAAAAACATTGTAAAATTTTGAATTAAATTGATAGCCCTATCTAATGTTAAGGCAGCAACAAGCTATTTTAATTTGATCTATTAGATTTTTTTTTTTTTGATTTTTTTTCTCTGCATTATCCAAATAAATCACTAGCCCCATCAAATCCTTATAAGTGCTTAATTAGTACCAGTCCCTTACGTTAAAATTATCATGTTAAGTACTTATATCAATAACATTTGCAAATGCTCGCACACTAACCCGTTATCTGATAATACCCCACGATGATAAAGACCAATCATTAGTCAATCGTTCATTGTTCAACTATGTGGAAACATTGACAGTTATATAAAACTACGTGGTGATATTACCTGTGTCTCTCATAACATTTCTAATGAGACTGAAGTGCTTCAAATCGAGTCTAAAATGTGGAATAAAAAGATGATTTTAAATATATAGTTTTCTCGCAAAATGATCGTTATGTCCATGGGAATGGAAACTCAAATTATAGACGCGGTGTCCAGCCATTGGATAACGGGAGATCCAGTTATGAAATCAAAGAAAAGTCCGACAGAGAAATCGCATAAACTCAGGAATATCTTCGGCTCACTACACGACTTGCGACATAAACGTAATGTTTTATTGTTTTGATTTAATAAATGGATATCATCAAGTTCTTATGATACTATATGCTTTACTACATACTACTCATAACACGTTAAATTAAGACCAATAGTAATATTATTTTTTTAAATTAACCTAGCAATAATAATTCACTATTTACCCGATCGTCTTATCAATCTTTGAAGGTTTAAATATTAGCTTTATAACCACCATTGTTATTTAGACGATAAACTCGTGTGACATCACCTAATAGTCTATTGTTGACACTCTGCCCGATTTAGATGACTCTAAGTTTAAAGTTGAACAATAGCTTCAGTATTAAATTAGTACTGGGTGTGGTTAGAACTAACAAATGTTAAGATGACAGGCTGCAACATGTTCAATAACAGTGCGTTCAAATATTTTTTATAAGAGAAAAAGACAGTTTATGTTGATGACATTTTTGTCGCTTGCGGCAACATGGGCTAACTTATATTTTTAATAAGTGTTTAGTGAATATTTTATTTGCGAATACGTTTGAACCATAAACCATGCTATTGAACTTTTAAATATTGCGTTTACACTAACTGATCTCAACATTCTACAAACTCATTACTAACAAAAATAGAAGCGCACAAGAGCGGGCAACATAAGCGTCAACACATTCTAATCGTCAGCGAATTAACGAAGTGCAGATACGATCTTATCCTATCTACACGCTCGATAACTTATCACCTATCTGCGTCTGTATGACGAAGTTTACCGTCAATTCCTACAATATATACTATTTACTTATAGATAAATAATGCATATACAATATACATATAAATCATAGCGAAATCTCTGAAATTTCGTTAATAATAATAGTGAATTTAAGTTTATTCGTTTTTTCGCCGGTCGATTTAGTAGAGCATGGTGTGAAATCAGGATTCGAGTAATGAAGGTAAATAATAAATCTAAATGTTTTCAAGTCAAAATTGTGTACGTCTAAATTGCCTGTTTCTCTAACTCGATCGTCTGTGTTGTTTCAAAAGTTGAATTCATTTTTATAACCTTCATCTGCATTGTGCTCGATATACTAAATCAAATTATTACCTACAGTCTTCGGTACTTAGTATCAATATTTTTTGATACTGACTTGTTTAGCTGCAACTATAATGCCGTGTTGTATTAGCCGTTTCAGTTTAGTTGATGTTTCAACTACTGAATGTAATGAAACATCTAATATTTCACTTATATATTTGTTATTATCAATATTATCAGGTATATACAGAAATAATTACCGTGTATAATAATTAGGTAGGTAAATAAACATCACTTCTTCAACGTTTTGTGTTTCATAATACCATGTATTCATATTCAAAATACATCTCACCTACCTGGTAATGGCTTTGAACAACTACTTTGCTATGGTATGGGGAGCTATCAAAATCTACTGTCCACTATGCATTGGTGAAAAAAGATACGACGAAGAATCTAAAATATTCTCGAACTTACTCTGTCAAAAGTCTTTTTAATATCGTCTGTCTCTAATTTCACAATGAATTCTCTGAGACTGATTGCGTTGTGTTGCTTAGTTTATTTAAGCAGCACATTGCAGAAATCTGTCTTAAGGCTGTACTTTTTATCGTCAAACATGGCAATATGTATATCAAACAAAACTAAATAATATAATCATAGCATTTAATTAACATATTGCCAAGTTTGATAACTAATACAGCTGTGCGGTATACGTAGTAGTAAAGTGCTAAAAAGTAAAATAAGGCAGCTGCTTTAAAGTAGCTCAAATGAGTTTCAATAGAAATGCGTTGCACTGCTTTTCGTATTTAGAAAAATGCTTTTCTATGAATACTAACTCAAAAATTATTCGTATTACTAATAAACATTATGGTAAAGGGTATACCGCGCAAAGCAGCCTACTGTCGCCTGCTTACCCATTTTTCCATATCTTCTTATCATGCCTAACTAACTGTCATATTCTATGTATTGTGTTGTTAATTCCAGCAGGAGGCAGCAGCAATGAAGATCTGAGCGACTCGCCAGACGCTATACAGAAATCCCACGTAAGGAGTAGGTTACGGAAGTTCTTCGCGAAGAGACCTGCAATGGAGCAACTGATCAAGAAAGGAATATACAAAGGTTCGGAATTTCATCTTTGACGGTGTGTGTAGCACAAATAGTGGAATAGAATGTAGATGTAGCATTAGCAAACTCAGTTGAACTGGTGAGGATTGGTTATGAATTAACTGCAAGTTTTTAAATTAGTTAAGTTTTTGGTATTAACGATAGTGGGAATGTGTTAATTTGGATGGAAACTGACAATGTTTTTTGAAGCAAATTGTAACATGGATACTTTGGAAACTGTGGATAAGATAAACTGAATTATTTTAATTTGTTAATTTGGTTTTATTTGAATTAGTGTTGTAGATGCTATTTCTGCTTTGTTTAATTTAAATATTAACTCTGGGTTTTTTAGTGCTTTTCCATTATAACAAAAAGGTAAGTGCTTTTTTGGAGTGTTGCATAACATGTATATATTTTTGTAAATTTGGTTTTTTGCATTTATGTATTATAATATTAGGTATGCAAATTTAATTGGTGTTTTATTTTTATTCCTTAATGTCCGTATAAAAATTAAGATATTATAAAGTTGTACAAATATCGTTTTGTGGAAAACTGCTATTGCCGTATGTTACTGCTTTAGTTTATAAGAAATATTTCTATTATTACAATGTTAATCAGTGTAAATATTTAATTATGAATATTGTTGTTTATTACTTTTATGTATGTAAACGTAGTTGGTGTAACTTACGTAGACATTACTGTTTTGTTTCACATATTCTGTCTATTTGTTTAATCCAAATCCTATTGTAGTATTTTCATTCCTTCAGTCTAATGGACGTTTCTTCATTGGCCCGATCCGACACTGATCTGGGAATGTCGTTGCAGCAAGTCTCCAACTTGTGTCGGGCTGGCATCGTTACTTATATATCCCTAAACGTGTCTCGAGTGTTCCGAGGCCTCTGTGGAATTAGAATTTAAGTGTCAGTCAAATGAAAAATGTAGTTGTCGGTGCAGTGTCGTTGAGTACTATCGGTGTCGGGCCGGGCCGGTCAATGAACAAGCGCCCAATAAGTTGTTACTTATATCTTTCACATCAAACACAACAAACAAAAAAAATTATTACTTAAAAAACAATAATTTAACTTATTATTTCAAATCATATCTTGCAGAAGAAAGTTTTTATTTTGGAAATTATTTATTTTGGTGATGAAACATCGTCGTTTAAAATTATACATAGGTATATTCAAAATGATTGTAAAATGCTCCTTATTTCTAAATGATAAAATAGATATATTCGATTGACACGGGTCTTACCTGCTTTGTAGAAGTTAACTACTAACATTAGTTTGATATATATTCAATGCAATAATGCATTGAATAAAACTAGGTATCGAGGAAACAGACTTCTTCGAAAAGAGGTTTCTACTTTATAATGTAAAATGTATCTCGAATCTAAATCGAATGACTTACTCATATCATATCATACATAATTAATTACTCTTTCATCAAATAAAAATACTAAAATTCTAGTTGTAAGCAAAAAGTCAAAACGTCGGTAAACACTGGTGGCAATAAATAACGCAATAAAAATGTCTGTTTCTACGTCTCAGTATTAAAAAAGAACTTATGTAAATAACTCTGAATGTTGACCGGCCTTCTGAAACTCGTATGGTATTTGTGTTTCGCACTGGTGGCTTTGTAGTTTAAATTTTTTTTAATTATTAATAATTAAATTTCAGACGAACCAGTATTTGGAAGAAACCTGGAAGAAGTATGCCCTGCCTCTGGCCCCTGTCGTGTCCCGGAGTTCGTCGTGGCGTGCATTCAAGAAATAGAGAAAAACGAAAACATGTGCACTGATGGATTGTATCGGGCCAGTGGGAACCTTAGCCAAGTACAGAAGATTAGGTTAGAGGTACGGTATCCACTATCTGAATCTAAAAAACATCATGAGGTTTATTTGGGATTAAGTCCAAATAAAAAAAATTGAAATATTTGTATTATGTAATAAATCAAGACATCTTCATGACCCATAATTTTATCTTCCAGGTGGATCAGAATAAAATGACAGTAATACAAAACAACACAGATATTCACGTGCTGACAGGCTCGCTGAAGCTGTTCTTCCGTGAGTTGAAGGAGCCACTGATACCCTGCAGTATGTTCGACAGAGTCCTCGCGGCTTGCTGTAAGTATCAACTATTGTAATCATTATACATGTACTACGTCCACTATTAGATATCGGCCTCCCTAAGAGATTTATAATAGAATCAATTGTATGCGGCATGCATGCGTGATCTTGCGTTTCGAATCAGATGTCTGTATCTAATGTAATACCTATTATGAAAGTATGCATAATCTATAAATGAAATAAACACTCATTTATTCATCTAGGTTACAAAGTAATTCTTAAAAAAGCATGAGTTAAGAATGTAACAGGCACATTAAAAAAAATGTACGATCAGTCTATGATTAGTTCGCTGACAGGTTGAGAGGTGAGACAAAGAGACTGAGAATAACTGACCATGAGAATTACTCACAAGAGACACAGACCACTCTTTAATCCCTAGTTCTCCGATAGTTAAAATATTTGTGTAATAAAAAATCGAATAGAATAAACTCTTACATAGCTTACTATAACTGGTTCACCTTAGATTGGGTCAGACTCAATATTCTAGATTGGACTCTTAATAGTCCAAATACGGATGACGAAATAATGTTGAGTAATGCCTAAAATGTAAAAAAAAAGATAAATTTATTTAATTATGAACAAACTCGTCATGTTGTGTTGGCGACCATATTCCCCTTTTCTCAATTCAAAATATTAAGACAAGTGATTACTAAATAAAAAAGTTTTACTTACATTATATTTTGTTTTTTTTATTGTATATATAGCTAATCAATGTTTTCTTGTGATTACAGCAATAAAACCCAGAGAAGCGAGAATTAAAGAATTCCAAAGTATAGTACAAGCTTTACCGCAGTGCAACAGAGATACGCTCAAGTACCTATTGGAGCATTTACTCAGGTTAGAAATGTTGATATATTACACAAATATAATCAAACAACTGTTTTGTGATCTTTAATCAAATTGTTAGTATTTGTTTTTCTTAGTCTATCCTCAATATTACACATGTGATAACTACCTTGTTGGCCATGCAAAAACATTGATGATGGACTAAATTTAGAATCGTATAAATGCATGTTTCTGAAATTTTATACGGTAATTTATTATTATTATTTATTGCAGAGTAACAGAGAAAAGTGAACACAACAGAATGCACACAGCAAACTTGGCCATCGTGTTTGGCCCTACAATTCTGTGGGCTCCAGCTGAACAAGCTCATAACATTGCAGTAGACTGCATACAACAGAACAACGTCGTTGATATACTTCTCACAGATTTCAATGAAATATTTCCAGATAATGGAAGTAAAGGGAAGAAAAAAGCGTGACTTTAAATAATGTAGTAAAGGGTAGTGTTTGAAGCCCCAATATTGGTTATTGTTTTAAAGATAGAGATGCCAACATTTTCAATTCTAAAGATAATTTGTGTCCAATCAGTGAGTGAGTCAGTGTTAAGTCATACGAGGTGGAATATTACGATTGTTTTGATATTCACATGGATGTGGTCACAGGATATCATCGAATAAAAATAGAAGTTACAACAGGCAAAATATTTACATCTAAGTAACAGATTCCAATAACCAATGATTTCAAAGGGTACGTTTTGTTATTAAATGCGCTAGTTTATTATGTGTACGAAAAGTGTGCTATACTACATATTGTAGAGAATGTTCTATTTTGTATATATAGACGATGTATTGGTGTGAGCAAAAATTGAAGCGTAGAGATTTTTGGTATGATCTCTGTTGCTTGCGAAAGTTATTTAATGTGTACCTACGAATAGTCTGACTGCCAGTGAATTTATAGTTATTAAATAGTACATAGATGACGTCTTATTAATTATGTCTTAGAAAGCATGTTTCGCGAATATCACTGCATTCACGTGAAATATTTTAAATTTGATATTTCAAATGAGTACAGATGTCTGTATCGATATTTAATATTTAAATTAAATTTATGTAGTCCAACTTGCTGGCAGTCACACTATCTAATAATATTGACATTTAATTATATTAAAGTTATCAAATTTTATCACTGAATGAGAGTTGTGATTGTGAAGCAATATAATATACGGAAAGACTGTCCGAGGCTAGATATAAATAATTAAATAATATATTCAAATAATTATATAGAAAAATACTAAAAATTATAAAAATAGATTTTATTTGTATATAATTTTGTGATTGCATTGCACGAAATGAAGAAATGTAAAAATCTTAATATCATATTGTACTGGAACTCGGTCTATGTATTCAGTTGATAAGAGAGGTCGACTAAACTGAACATAAAGATATGAGGGCCGTCAACAAAACTTCTAAACCGTGAAGTAGTATTTTTGAAACATTTCAGTGTGATGTATAAGTTAGATTAAAATTTTATCAACAGCATTATTTTTGGGGCCAATTATGTATATATGAGTCCTAGGTTGATAGAAGCAAGTGATGAGGCAGTACGTATTTTTACAATCGAATCGCCTTTATACTCTTGTACACGTCAAGAAAATCGCTGTATTTTCGAAATAATTCTTGTCGTTTCTACACACTAAACATGACAAGAATCTTATCGGATATAGCTCACAATTTTTACGTGAACGTTAATACAGGGCGCGTCGTATTTAGCCCAGAAAACTTTTCTTGGTCAGCGATGTGTCGCTAAAAATTTTGTTCACGCAATTTTCAGGTTACGTGTACAAGAGCACTTAGGCTGTTTCACCGCTGACAGATAAGTGCCTGATAACCTATCCAAAACCTAGGTGATTTTCTTTTTCATAATAAATTTGTCACCAGTCTCGAACACTGTTTATTAGACACTTATCTGGTGCCGGGGTGAAACAGGGCCTAAATCAAAAATAATTCGATTATTTAACGTCAAAACATGCTACGAGTATAACAACAGTGTATTTGCGATTTCATTTATGAATGCATAGAAACAATCGAAAGTCAATAAAAGATAAATTTGAAATTATACCGTCCCGTCTTAAGCCTCTTCACTTATTTCATCATCTCCATACATTATAGTGGCTTAAAGCCAGCTTATGTTTTGTGCCTTAAGCAATGTAAATATTCATCATAGATGATTTTCTTTTTAATGTGATAATCATTACGTTGTTGTATCCTAGTTTTATTTTGTTGTATTAACTATTTAAGTATAAACAATCTGCTTTCAAAACGTGACAGTCTAGTCCTTACAGTTTAAAGTGGACTTCGGTTAAAGCTTTGCTTTCGTCTTTAATACTTCATGGATTATACGAATGTTTGTATATATTATAGTAAAAACTGTTGTCTGTGCATTGGTAGATAAATTTTATTATTTGTAACTGTTTCTCCTAAAACTAGCCAATATGTTTTATTATTAGAATACAGCTGTACGACTTGAATTGAAGAAGAGATTTCATATAAATTTAAAATTGGCTTTCAATAATCAGCAGACAAAAGCATCAATAAATACTCAAGGTAAATACACCAATTTATGAATGTAAATTTTCTAATAAGCTAGTAACCAAAGGTTTTGTATTTGGCTGATAGAATAATAATATTATATTGTTGTGTAGTTATTATATGTATATGTTTACGCCAATAATGCTTGGACATAGTTAATGAAGTTACGTCAAATAAAATCAGATTATTTTATCTCTTATCTTTTATTTTTTAATATTATTTACCCTTAACGTATCTACACTAAACTTAATATTCATACCCTTACAACTGAACCTCCCATTTCTTAATTTTGTTATAATAAAAATATTTAAATATTCTCAATTAATCAAATAAATATGTTCAATAGTTATTATTGGGTTGTTCCGTATTCATCCTATGACGGACCATCTTATTTCTTTACTCATGCCAGACTAGTATTCCTAACTCGACCTTAATTTACATTTTCTCAATTCAACCCAAATGCATTCCTTACTCGTCCCGAAGCAAAAAATACACACAAATCACATACAAACAAATCTAACATTTTGTTAGGTAGTTAGCTAAGAATACTGCTTATTCACCAAATCAGTACCAATTCTTTTTTTTGTTAGCTAAGTATACCCATAATTAAGACATTTATAACTAAAAATATGACCAATTTTTTTTTTCAATTTAACGGGTTTATTTTTCATTTTCCTACATATTCAATCATTTAAATTCCTCATTAGAACTTCTCTTTATACTTACCAATTTTAATATTTTATGACACATTTCCTCTCTTCTGATGAGCTTTGTCCACATACATACGAGCTGCCAAGGGTTATATAAGCTCTAACTACAAATTAAAGTACAAAAAACAAATTTACTTGGTACCTACTTCGCTACTTGTAGCAACATTCGTCATATCGTTTCAAACGATCAGATTGCCTATTACAACGTCAGCGAAGAAGTGATTGACGTTTTAGTAACGTGACTGAACAAAGGCAGAAGAAATTTTGATCATAAATCAAACTGAAATAGTCTATCAACTGATATTGTAGGTAATTACAAACTTTTTGTACTTACAATGTTACTGTTATGATTTACTTCGTCTTTTTCGTTTATGTTTTTCCTGGGAGGCGTAGACTCTATATTCTTATGGGCATTTTTTTTTAAACCTCGAATTGATTTCTGATTTTTGTAAGTGCCTAATTCTTAGTAATAAGCTACAAAGCTATAGCTTATTCGTAATAAGCTACAAAGTATACCTGGACACGCTTGTGACAAAGGGAGGTAGGGGGAAAAACAAACTGTCTCCTACCTATACAATATTACAAAAGTATAGGACATACTTTTACGTACGTGAATCATTTGGACCGCAATACAGCATTTAAGAATTCCACCTATGATAGATTGTTGAGATCAAATCTGAATTCTTTTTCTAGTGTCAATAGTGCGGTGAACCGTATGATCAAGTGTGTATAAATAAGGTCGGTCTTTTAACTTGTAAGTAGTGACTAATTCATCAACTCGTCCTACATGCCTGCGGCGATCATTTAGGACGATTTAGTAGAATCGAGGGAGGTTGAAAGCTAGTTATATAACATCACGCTATGTCAATGGGAGCTGAGCAGTGGCCAAATAAAGAACGACGGTAGGGAAGCCCCGCGCGATTTTTAGTAGTTTATTTATAATGGGACGTTGGCATGTAATATTATACATGTAAAATTGATAAGTACTATTTATAATAATAATAATAATATTCTACCACATTCACACAGCGCCATCTAGTCCCAAAGTAAGCAATTATATTTGCTTGTGTTATGGGTACTAAACAACTGATATACTACTTAAATACATTTCTTTTTTTATTTTTGTAAATACATACATATTATAGATAAATTACACCCAGACAGAAAAAACCTTTATGTTCATCACACAAAGATTTGTTCTGGGTGGGGATCGAACCCACGCCCTGCAGCTTAGCAGTCAGGGTCACTAACCAGTAGACCAACAGGTCAGTCAACTTCTTGTAGTCGTATAAAATTTTGCTTCATACTTCAATTATCATCAATATGCTGTTGTAAATTAGATACTACTAGCTGTGCCCGCGACTTCGACGCGTGTAGTTTAACAACTACATTACTTGTTTCAAAGTAGCCTAAGTTACTCCTTATTACATCAGCTATCTGCCAGTGAAAGTCCCGTCAAAAAACGTGCAGCCATTCCAGAGGTAAGCCGGAACAAACAGACAGACAGACAGACAGACAAAAATTGTAAAAAAAAATATTTTGGTATATGTACCGTATATACATTCATATGCATGTAGTAAAAAGCGGTTATTTTAATATAACAAACAGACACTTCTAATTTATTTATTTGTATGTATAGAGTATAGATGACGAATTCACGTAACTTTATAATCGTGCCTATTACAAAGTTACAAGAACATAATATATACTATACCTACCTTCTACGAAGTGGATATAAAGTTGATTACACAGTGGATACTCTGTTAAATTGTTCATACTTACTTAATTGTTTTCACTCAGGGATAGTGCTGCTCCTCAGGGATATTAAAAAACAATAACTATAATACCAGTACTGTAATTACATAATGAAAAATTGTTATTGATGACAACAGAATCATATTGGCCAACAATGTTTTTTTTCATAATTTTTACGCAGTCTTATTTAATTACTGTAATCGGACAGATTATAATTACGTTTTTTTTCTACAGAAATTTGCGTTACGGAATGTAATTCTATTTTACAAAATAATATCAACTTATTTTACATTTAAAAATTTAAATCCATTTTACAAATTAAAATTGAACATTATTAGTTAATTCTACCTAACTTATATACAAATTTAACAAATAATTCTTACAAAATTATCATTCTTTAATTTAAAATTTAACCATATTATTTTTTTTGCTTTCGGGCAAATATAATTTAATTTTGTTTGACATTTAAATTTGTAAAATGATTTAAACGTACATTTATAATCATTCCAATTACAAACAATTAATGTATGCACAAAATTGTTAATTAAATTATATTTTTGCCGAAAATGGAATATTAACATTACACAGTTGTTATGAACATGGACAACGCAAATAATATTATTAGAAATTATAACAATTACAATTAAATACTAAGAATAAACAATAATCAATACTATACAAAAAATATCAGAACAATACCAATAGAGTCTATACAACTAAACAAAACTTTTGCAAAAAAAAGCTGAAATAAGTTGCAGTACTTAGGTAAGTCCCAACTACCCAAAGGATGAAATTGATAGATTTTTTATAAAGGGGACTTATATTATAAAAAAAGTTGTAGTACAGTCCCCTTCTTATCACAATACCGGACTGTACCATTAACAGGATGCCGATTCTGCTAAATTACACACTTCGATAGCATACCAATGGACCAATATCGACCAATCACAGGCCGGCAATATGACTAAGTAAGCCAATCACAGCTGTCGACTGAGACCATCGGCTTACGATTGTGTGATTGTGTCAATGTGTGCCCCAGGAGTATACGCACGAATGAACATCGTACACTAAACATTGTCTGTTCCGCCAAAGTTTGCAACGCTATCAATTCCATATTGAGTCTAAGAGCCAAATTCACAGTCATGAAAGTCATGACTGTGAATTTTGCAAAACAAAAACTTTGTGTGTCTGTGTCTTGCCTACTAAGTAAGCAAAAGATTAAGAAACTTCATATTGGTTGAAAGTTGATCTTTCCCTCAAAGTAAATTCAAAGTGCGGCCTATGAATCGGGCGTAAGATTCGCCCATTGTTGGACCTTCACTCATATTCGCCAAGCATGGAATGGAACACAAAAATAAACTCATTCGCTCGTGCGTACACAGCGTACGAGTAAAACCTGCACGCGAACATAATATACAAGCTTAAACGATACTATATTAAAATTAAACTAACCGTCTAATGTAAAAAAGCTATTTATAGTAATAAAATTACAAAGCTCATGTTTCATGTATTTTATACGTTTCTAGATGGAACTGAGGCGTAAATAACATTTTATATATTCATAGGTTTGGAAAATAAAATCGGAGTTCTCCTGTCTGCGTAATTTAAATATTTTTTTTGTATAAAATGCCTACATTTTGTATTGAAACAAATTTAGATTTGACGAGTTTAACGAGTGAAAATAATTGCTTGAACAGAAACTTGATTTGGTTGCAGTTTTTCATAAAAGCTGATTAAAATACGTTACTCTAATTGCTTTAAAACTATTTTGTTTATTTTATGTTGAATGTTTACTAAATAACACAAAAAAGGTTAAGCAGAACTCAGGACAAATTCACACACTTATTTATTTTGAATTAGATAACATTTTATTTTGAATAAAAATAATTTGAATTTGAATTTGAAGAGGAAGCGCTACGAAGTTAGGATGACTACTTGGTCAGTCGTAGCGCCCATATTCTCTTCTAGAGGGCTTTAAATCATTAATGTAGGTACAAAACCTATTTTCTTTGGATATATAGTTTAAGTGCAAACATTTATAAACAAAGTAACATTTTTCATTACAATTAAACCCAAAATGTTATGATTTCATCAAAACGCCTCGTACCATCAGTAAACGTATACAATTTTAATAAATTTCCTACATTTCACAACAACATGTTGTACAAAATTTTGTTCGGATGTACAAATATATAAAAAAGTGCATAAAATGTTCCAAAAATGTGTATTCAACAATCCATTGTTCCGCCACTAACTACTACAATATTATATTTCACTAACAATCATTGCGAACAAAACATGATTTCTAAATTATATATTATAATATGTAAGGATTCTACGTAAGCTCTCTATTCGTTTAGAAGCATCATATTTATATTTTAAGGAAATATTTGAACGGAACTTTTTTTTATCGCAATAAATAGCGAATTAAAAAAAAAGTGAATTATTTTAAATTGAAATTTTTAATTAATTATTCTGCTATACCTATTTTTTTTTTTTTGCTGTTGTTTGTCATACTAAAAGTATCATGTTACCTAGTTATCAGTAACAAGGTGTAAACAACAGTTTTATAAAAAAAAAACGATAACTGAGCTTCATTGTCGAATGCACGCAATTTTCCCCGCATGAATCATGGTGGCCAACCCAACTTCTTTTAAGTATATGTACACATAGAGTCAGTTTCACTAATGACATTTTAATACTTGTAATATGATATGATTACCTGAAAAAGGTAATAATATAAGACAATTTCATAAGTTTGGCAATTGACTTAGTTGCACACAACCCATTTTTAATATTCGCTCATTTTCTTTTCAAATGTTTGAAATTTAAAAAAAAAATGAAAAATTTGTGTTTCGATCGACTCTTTCGGGTTATCGTATCTTTTTTTCTGAACCACATAATATTTCCTTAAAATATATTTTACATAAGTATATGTTTTATAACTTTTCGAGAGTGGAATAACATTGTTTTCATTGTTTAAAAGGAAATAAAAGTAATAGCATGTCTTTATATTTATTGAGATTTGATGATATCGTTAAACATTATGTGTTTTTAATAGCTGTCTGTCTTGCAATTTGAGTGCCTAAGTTTATTTTTAAACGGCAATATATTTAATGTTACGTGCAATGTAGTTAATATTTAAGTTATAGTCAATCGTTATCGGCTACAAAACTTCTTCATTAAGCTTTTGTCGATTTACTGAACCGAATACTTATTAATCAAATTGTTCAACGTTTGAAAATTATTATTCAAATAAAAAAGTAAATATACTTATTATTAGCGCCTATTGAGGGGTGATTCTATAGTTCATTGCTAAGAAAATAATTCCCAAAAATTTGACCAACACAAAGCAAGTTCATTAAAAAGTTTCTTTTAGTTTCTTATCGGCCAGTTTTACGACGTCGTAAACTACATTCAAAGTTCGAACAATAGAAGGGAGGACTTTATGTATTTTTATGAAAATGGATTTTTATATAATTTATAAGCTTGAAAAAGTCAAGGTGATTTGATGGTGAGTGCCCTTGAACGGGTATCACGCGATATGATAATACCATGTCAACTTGTCAACTATTTATTATCATATAATATGGACCCTTGCTATTTTACCTTCAGAGTTTTACTGATATATGGTATTGAGCTCTGACTAACTCCCCTTCACTAGATACGATATATTATAGAAATATGTTAAACGATTCGTCTCGGTGTTATCTTACAGATCATTTGTCAAGATAGTAATGTTGGTTCATGAATAAAATCTAAAGAATAATGTTTTCTTTAGTAGCTCTGTAAGCACACCTCACGTTTCAAATAGATAGGGACGTTGTGTAATTAATCAATAGTGATCGCCTTGAAAGTTAATCAACGCATAAAAACATTAACACCTGAATTACCTATATACAATTACTTAATGAAACCAATGTTACTCCAGGCAAACGCGTTTTGAACACGCAATAACAACCATCACATACGTATACTAATGCTTCTCCAAGCGGGGTCAACAAAAAAGTCAGTCACAACTAATTAGGAACATTTTAATACAAACACAATTTTCCTTATTTATAACATTTTTCTCTCCTTACAAAGCACAATCAGTCTGTGGCACCATTTTTTTTTACTAAAAATACACTTAGACGATCTACGGGAACTATATCTCGTCGGAGTCCGACCTTATAGAATCATAGTTGGACGTTTTGCTTCTCAGCATCCTCAAGAATGAACCTACCGCGAAGATCGTCCTCCTGTGCCTGTGAAAGATACCCTGGTACAATGCCTCCCTCAATGCTTTCCTGTCATCCGATATGGAAGGCTGAGTGCTTAAAGTTATGTCAGAATGTGCCCCAACTACAGCCTTCTGATGCCTCAGTCCACCATGTTTCTTTTCTAATGATTTCTGATTAGGCAAACTCATAGTAGATTCTATCGATGAATTTTTTGTTTTTCTCAAATTAAGCATTTTTTTTCCGGAAGATTGCGTCTCTGACGTCGACCTTGTTGGAGCTAATTTGGATCTATGCAAGGGATTGTTTGACCCTTCGGGATGGACCATAATTTCTACCGATTTTTGGCTAACCGCACTCGACCTAGTTAATGTTCTCTGGGGGTGTGACGTGGTTGGTTCCGGTTTAGGCATCCGCTCTTCCGCCGTAATGGATTGTTCCGCTTCTAAAGCGATCATTTTGGTTGATTACTTCTTTGTATGATTTTAATCAGAATAAAAAGTAATCACATCATCGGCGGGCGCGCCTCATCAATGCTGTCAGTGGAGGGTACGGTCAGATGAATGACGACCTCGTTATTGTTCGGCAGGTCGCTCCTCGCGAGCCCGTCACAACAATTGCTGAATGTTATCGTCGGAACTTTAGCATCACTATCGATTTTAACAGCATCCAAGTTTTGTGCTAAACAATCCACGGCGTTATCGCTCTGAGGGTGGCGGTCATCGGAGTTTGCGCTCATAATCGGTGCAAGCCATTCCTCCTCGTTTACGGAGGCGGTCTTATCTATGTCGGGCGATGGGCCGTGCTCACAGTTCGGAGATAATCCTTCCCCAGTTAGATTTAAGCCGATTAAATCGGTCAAATTTACATTAAAGTTTTTATTTCTTCGGTTTGCCTGCTGGTCAACAGATTTAATTTCGTCAGTGATAATGCGATCTGTGATAGTATCTACTTCTTTCTTTAGCACTTCGTCGTCTTCATAATATTCAGATAAATTTCGAAGGTTAGCATACCAGTTATTATCCAAGATACTAGGCTGGGTTTTATTTTCGTCGCGGTTTGATTGTCGATATTGTTCGATGAGCGGTTCGAGCGACTCTTCGTGCTGACGAAACAAATAGTGATAAGCTTGACTTACGGCGTAGAGGGAGTAAGCAGAGCGAGGCCTTGGTAACACAGATGCTGTACGTTTCTGCGCAGCGACACAGGCATGCCACACGTGTTGGCGCCCTCGCTCACACAGTATTGCATTAGAATTAAGAATCCTTTCAAAGTCAGACACTTGCTCGGCTTCACTGATCTGCACCAATAGTTTGTTCTGCGTCTCTTTCCCACAGCTGACGGAGTCACACAGCCTCTTGTTGTCGCTGACCTGTTTAGGAGGATTACAACTTTTAGTCTTGTTAACATCGACTCGATGATTGTTTTTGTTCGATGGAGGTTTGGATGATGATCGTCTACGTTTTGGTTCATCTGCGTATTTCATAGGTATGGATAAATTTTGTACAGATA
Organism: Laspeyria flexula; assembly: GCA_905147015.1. Taxonomy (NCBI): domain Eukaryota; kingdom Metazoa; phylum Arthropoda; class Insecta; order Lepidoptera; family Erebidae; genus Laspeyria; species Laspeyria flexula. The sequence continues at coordinate 6,203,795 of LR989969.1, read as the reverse complement.
CCGCAAACGGAACTTTTTCTACTACTTTTCTGTTTTGTTGTTTAACTACTATATCGGGGCCACAATTTTGGCGACGTTTAATATCGGCCGCAGATGGTGGCCGACTTCGAAATAACTGTTTGTCTGAAAAGCGTGAACGGTTTGGACCAGCACTATGAACGTCGCGAACATACTTTGAGCGGGGTCTTTCCGCTAGACACACGCTTTTAGCTCGCAAGGGAATATCGCGAGCTTCCTTAGGGACACCTGCCAGTTTTACGAGCGCGGGAAACTATCGCGGATCGATGGAATCGTATCGGCGTAGTTCGAGACGAGCGGCGGCCGCGTGCTAACACGAGTGACTGCTTGCAAACCATGCACCTTCTTCGGAACTCCAGCAAAAAGTAATTTATCGCGTTGGCGTGCCCGACCGATCGATCCAATTGTTCCGAATCACCGTCGAAATAAAGATGCGCATAAAATTTGGCGAATGTACGATACACGATTACCTTTGAACGTAGTTTTTATAATACTTTCGTGTTTCTTTTTCATAGAGACGTACGTGCTTGGAATTTATTACGACTGTTTATGTTCTGGCCGAGTTGACGTGATGTCTCGGCTGCGAATTCGAATAGCTTCTGGTTCGCGTGCTGTGTATTTGCATGCGTGCAAGCTGGTACGTCGCGTGTCATGCATGCAAAATTTATGTGCGGCGTCGATGCATATTACTTGATTGTATGACTATGATTTGTCTTATTGATTTGCATTATTCAGCACTATAGGCGGTAAAGGGGTCATAGAACCTATTTCGTATTCGTGTCGTAATAGTTCTCTATTTTTGGGGTAGTAGGAAATATCTGTCTGTATACTATGGGCAGTGACGAGCCATTTTTAGTTTGTAGAATCGACTAATGCAAAATTAATGAACGAGGCTTTTAGTAAAACAGTGACATCGTCTATAAAAGCGATGAATTTGTATCACTTTAGCTAATTGCAATAACTTTTATAATCTAGTTAGGTGCTTGTTGTTTTGGTTAGTAATTATATGGTAGAGTAATGGAAATTTACTTACTTAAAGGTAGACTGACATGAACATAAAATACAAAAACATATACATTTAAAATTAGATTGTGCTCGTAACTCTTCAGTTCTTAAAAGAAAAAAATAAGGAACACAAACAATACTCTAATTGAACCGCTTTGATATTACAAACCACGCCTCAATTTTGCTCTCAAATTTATATTATGAAATTAAATGTATGCATTATATGTCCAGCAGTGGACTGCAATAGGCTGAGATGATGATGATGATACATTAAAAGTCCTGTCTGTCTTTCTGTTTGTTTGTGATAAACTCCAAAACTACTGAACCGATTTCGATGGGACTTTTACTGGCAGCTAATGTCAAAAGGAATAATATAAGCTACTTTGATTTCGGAAAAAATATCTGGTTTCAGTAAACAAATTTAAAAAAAAAGCTATGAAATGGCACGGGAACAAAGTCGCGAGCACACCAAGTAATAAATAAAATTCTTTATCGAAGTAAAATGTAATATAACTGTTTCATTTATTCAGTATAACACGTTTATTTATTCATGTGTAAGCCACACTGAGGGTAGTAAGGCTAACAACTATGATTTATTCAAAACTATCGATTTTATAAACACACACAATCTTGTTACATGTTCGTTAAGTGTAAGGTTTAGGGGGGTCGAGATCCCCCTTAGCATATGAAGAAACATGCCATTCTATGCCACAAGGGACACTCCGACTCGTACTTATTACGATTCGGGGTCTATCAATCACACAAATATTTGTCTCGTGTGGGAATCGAACCCACGACATCCGGCACGACGATGTTACCAGGCGGACTACTACGACAATGTTATTTCGCTAATCCAGTGTATTAGTGAGAATTTATATACTTAACTCTGTAAACTGTACGAGGTACAAAAAAGCAGATCAATAACACTTAGTATTATATTAGTGATGATGGCGAAGTGGTGGTGGCTGAATGGATAAGTGACCGGCTTGCTAAACACACGGTCCAAGTTCGATTCCGACCAGCAGTATCAATGTGGATTCCACTTTGTGGAATTTATATGTACTAGTCAAGTGACTTACCATCTGCTAACGGTGAAGGAAAACATCGTGAGGAAACCCACATACACTAGAAGAAATTCTATGAGTATGTCTGATCCACCAACCCGCACTAGGCCAGCGTGAGTGGATTATGGCCTTAACCCTCACAGCTCTCTAGATTGAGGAGACCCGAGCCCAGCAGTGGGACATTAATGGGTTGCTTATGATGATGATTATATTAGTAACTTCATCATCAGCAACCCATTAAGTCCCACTGCTGGGCTCGGGTCTCCTCTCCTCTAACTAGAGAGCTGGAGCTTTTATATGCAACATTGTTGCATTGGATTAAGAATACCTATTGTCACTACCCCATCTCAACCTGTGGGTGTCGTAAAAGGCGACTAAGAAATCATACGCACACAAGAGCACTGCGAGAAAAGGAAAATTCGAAACAAATCCTATACCAACCCGTCCGGCCAGCGTGGTATAGTAGCCTAAATTCCCTCCATATTCTTTGGAGGAGACCCGTGCCCAGTAGTGGGCATTTATGGGTTGTAGTGATGACTTATATAAAATAAAATGAGTAGATGGTATGTGTTAATGAAAATATAATAATTAAGTTATTTTATTATGGAATCATATGCCCGAAAACTCTCAAAACAAACATAGTATTTCGACGACAAAGATAGAAACAATTTCACAAAGGAGTCTTTCTTTAGCCACATAAACTTTTTACAGAAGTACATTGTGAATCATACTACGCAGTGAATATAAAAATAACGTATTTATCGACTGTTTTTATATCCAGTAACTAACTATATACAGCGGTTGCTGCGCCCGCTTAAAAATTAATTTTAGGTTTTTATATTTTATTGCAAAGAATGACAGTTATATATTCATGCGCACTTTTTAACGTGCATGTGATGCTCCTTACATAATAAAACCCAGCACCATCTAACATATAAAAAAATAGTCTCTTGTTACTGTTTAGACATAATATCATTACTACCTTACTACTGTGAGTCGCAGCGTAATGATTTACTTATGCCTTCAAAACTTGCTTTGTAAAGAGGCTATCTAACATTATAATCGTACCGAATATTTCTTATTGTAAGCGCAAACATACATACAAACTCGTCTTCATATTAATACAAATATTTTTCACTCGTTTGTACAGAGCCGATTCATATGACCTTTGTGCACCAATTGAGATATGAGTTTATATTTATTGGCTTTTATTTCCAAGGATTTTTTGTAGCCGGAAGAAATTATCTGTAACTATGATAGGTACCCTTATGAATTACCTTGAGATATAAGGGACCTTGAGATACAGTCAGTAAAACTACTTCGTTAAATGTGGACGACTACAGATATATATCTGGGTAGGTACCTATGTGGTTAGTATTATATCTGGGAGGCTAGACAAGTGACAATCAATTCTAACGTCATGTTAGTTTAGTACATTGACCACATGACATATCGAAAACTTATGTCAGAGATGTATTGAAGTGAGATTTAAATATTTCGAAGAGAATTAGCGCATTGCCATTTGTTTAGGGGAGCTGTTCGACGAAAGCAAATTTTATGGTTTGATAGAATTATACAACGGGTTAGACAAGTGGCAATCTATCTATTCTAACGATATGTCAGATTAGTAAATTGTCGATATGTCAGAGATGTCATTGTGTTCAAATGTATTGAAGTGACATTTAATAATTCCACAATAAAATCAGCGCTTTTCCATTCAGGTTTCGTTCTTGTATCTAAATATCTTTTAATTTATTTTAGTTTAGCTTAAGGTATTTTGGTTCTGTACCATTCTATGATATTTCAAATTGTAACCAATAGTCTGTGTTACTCAGCGTTAATAGAGTTTAAATTCCATTATTGAAAGAATTTTTGAAACCGGTTTAGTAACTTTTGAGTTATTTTTTACATTACAAATATGTTTTATCTTTCTATTATATTAGATCTATTTACTAAACACAATTAAATTCTCTGTTCAAAATACTGATTACGTCACAAAAAAATATTCAAAGAAAAAACAAAACAATATCAACTTCAAATAATCCCTAACAAAATACAGTATTGTTAACTATTGTAACAACATAGTTACAAGTTACTATCACAAGTAGCGACAGATCGCTTGCGTTATCAAAATCAACGTTAACCTATTTCTCTTAATTAACTTCTATGTTAATAGATAAGCAACTCGACTTGTCTTATTAGTTATTTCCCATCTCTTTGTAATAGGTAGATAAGGATAGAAGATGTTTTGTATGACAAAGACTGACATCAATTTTGAAATAATTAAAAAGCTTTTATTTAGTTTAGGTGTGTGACAGACACCTATATTTCTAGACACGGCAGCCAAAAAGACTTAAGTAATTTTTTAGTCTAAAGTTGCAATAATACAGCCGCCGTGTCTACGATATACCTACGATTATTTACGATTATACTGGAGGCTTAATTTAAATTTAATATTCGACTTTACCATAAAACTTATGTCAAAGCTGTAGGTCCATTAAGCGGTGACAATAAGGACTTAAAATTGATTCTAAGTGCCTTCCGTATCTAGATTTGTAACTTCTCGGTTCTCGATTAGGCTGACATTTCGCATAGCTAGGTATGTAAAATAGTAACCATCTGTTGATGCAGTTGGAATGTGGTCTACGGTAGGTACTCTGTAATAAGGCGACACGGTTTTATGGGACCTGGCATAGCTGGTGAAATGAGAGTGTAATGCACCACCTATGCCTTCGGGGATGAAATCCATGACACTATTTGTGCGTATGTGTATGACGATTTCCACTCACATAATATGCTAAACTATCGAAATGATTAAATTTATCAACTTAATATACCTGTGTAGTCTATAATACCAATATACCAATATACGACTGGCCTGTTAGTCTAGTGGTTAGTGACCCTGACTGCTAAGCCGGAGGTGGTGGGTTCGATCCCGATTCGACCTAAATCCATCCTAAGGTTGTCTGGAAGAGATCGCTACAAGTGATAAGACCGCCCATTGTACTAACTTATTATCTTTTTTTCTACTATGTATTTTTATAACATTTTTATGGTGTGTATAAAGAATATATTATTATTATTCACTTTGGTATAATAATAATAATATTCTACCACATTTACACAGCGCCATCTAGTCCCAAATTAAGCAATTATATTTGCTTGTGTTATGGGTACTAAACAACTGATATACTACTTAAATACATTTTTTTTGTAAATACATAATATGTACATATTATAAATAAATTACACCCAGACACAGAACAAACGTTTATGCTCATCACACAAATGTTTGTCCTGGGTGGGGATCGAACCCACGACCTCCGGTTTAGCAGCCAGGGTCACTAACCACTAGACCAACAGGCCAGTCATCAGTCATCATCATATAATATATACATATAATATATACCATTAAAGAATCAGAGTTCCATAATTATCACGACATAAGTCCTATTTATTGACATAGTGTGTTTTTGTAATATGACCTGTGAAGGTTGCCAGTTAAAAGCTGTAATTATTGATCGATATACTAATTAATAGCGACAAATGAGGTAACGTGTAATACTAGAAGTTTATTAACACGCAAACACGTTCACTCTTGTACTCATGTTACATTACGAAGGTATTTACTTCGATAAGTTATATATTTTTACATGAAAGCTAGGACTACTTATAACAAGGTCGGAGCTTGTATTATGACCTTTAAGAATCTTTAGAAGCGGGAAATGTATCTATAGATTTTTTGTACACGATATACAGTTGCGGTTATTGAGGTATCGGCTTCGGTTCCCCGTAAAAAAATATTTGTATGATCTGTGTGCAAATGTTTGTTTCGGAGTTTGGGATTTTCTATGTATAATATGTGTGTATTTAAAAATATATGTATGTTTATCATAGCCCATGTCAAGATTTTAGAATTCAACATAACTGTGATCTTTTATATTGGTAAATTTAATCCGGACTTAAAAAACACGTGTAGACTCAATTCAACAAGGAAGCCACAAGTATACATTAGAAGGTTCTACGTACTGTTGCCAAGTTTAAGGTTTTTTGATGGATGGTAAAGGTATGTATCCCTGTGATGTATCAAACCTATTTTGTATCTTACAAAATAGTATAGTAGTAAGAGTAGGTACTTACTTATTTATTCTTAACAGAAAGTGTTGTAATGTTTTAATTTAATGTATTTAATTTATTGGGAGCTACGTCTGCAAAAAAACTGCTGCTGTACAGTTTGGCAGAAGTGTTGAATTGTTACTTTATGATTTTTAAACCCTTAATAAACAACATTTTTCTTTTTTAAAAGCTAAAAGCATTTTATCTTGTAAGAAACATGACCTTTTTAATTAACTGTGAATGGGTTTTAGTAAAAACCATGGTCTTCTCAATTATTCCCAGTGGTATTGGTAGTTATTACGCAATTCAACAGATAAATTTATTTCAAGAATCTGTTTAAGTAACCATTACAAATGTCTCTAAATGCGACAATTCGTTTTAAGTAGTTATTCTATACGACATTTTAAAACATCTATTTTATCGTTAGTTCTGTCATATGAATGTCTAAAACAACCTACCTAGGTAGGTACATAGTTTTCATGTACGTACTATTTATGGAAGTTTAGACCATTTGACTTGGGTAAACAGAATGCCAGCCCAGGCAACATTCGTTTATTTCAAATACACTGCCGCAGCGAAATTAAAGAATAATTTTTGCTCATCTACCCGAGAGAATTTGATGAGATAAAACTGGATTGAATATTTTATAAGTGACCATTGAGCTTCCCTTGTTTAGTTCATTAATTAAGAATTCAAATACATTTTTTAGACCTTTATTAAAAGAATTTTACTTTAATTTACTTTATTTTAATTTAAGTAGGCTGTACCTCTGGTACGTTTAGACGTAGAGCTACGCCGGACCTCGTAGCTCGTAGAGGCGTAGATCTGCTATGAGACTCTTGGCATTTTAAGTTTTAAATATCCAAATTACCTCTTAACATATTATAATCACGCCTTTTCCTTCGAAGGGATATACAGAGGTGCTTTTCACACCTACGTCTTGCCAGCTATGTCTAGACATATAATAGGGGGTAAAATAGAGCCACTTTGATTTTACCGATCTCGGAAGGGTGGGCATGGAATAATAACTCGTCACTACAGAATACTACAGATTTATTAGCTTAATGTTATGTCGGTAAGTTCCGAACGGACAATCTCCATGTCGGCCGACCTTTAAAGCCCCATGTCGGGGATACCCGGTAGGAGAGGGCATGTGCCCCGCCCCTACTAGGTATAGAAAAAATATAATTCCTGTTAATTCCCTATCCCGTGGGAATTTTGAAAAATTCCTATCTTAGTGCGCGTCTATGTTACAAAAGGAATCTGTGTACTAAATTTCTAGACCCAGCAGTTTGTGCTGTGTGTTGATATATCAGTAAGTCAGTTTCCCCTTTAATACGTATAAAAAACATACCCTCGTTTTTGGCAGTCGGTTAAAAATAGATTTGTTTTGTCACCCTTGCTTCATGCATTCTCTCCAATGTCCAAAATAATCACGTCTTTATAACTCAGGTGTAATAAACATTATTATGATACTGTAATTACTTCTTACTGCCTACAGTAATAATATACACTAGGTAAATCGCAACTTAATACCTTTCTTTATCGAGTCAATAATCAGAGTTTGTCCATCCAACTAAAAAGTCTGACGCGGCGTTGTTATTATACGTATCAGGAACAGAAATAAATCTTGACGTCTTCATATTTTTAACCCATCGATGCTTACGCATTAAGATTGATAATAAAATATTTTCGGGCCGCATATTCGGGCCGTATATTTTTGTATGAAGCGTTTTATGGCATATTACATATATGTATTTCAATGTCAGTTATATGAAGGTTATCTTTATCTTTATAAACAATAATTAATTGTTTGTCTGTATGTCAGTTACCTGCTTCTTCAAATATGTGGACAAATAGAGATCGTGTGGTCTTAAATTGTCATTATGATAACATGTGTGAGTGAGTATTATGAATATGAAACTGGTTTGCTCTAGTTCTAGTTTTGGAGCAGACATTTCTTAGTAGTCAACTCAATATTAATTTTGCTAGGCAATCGAACTAAAAAAATATTGAATGTGTCTCTACATGAAACGTGACGTTTTAAATAAAATAATATATTTTTTCTATAGACTTGGACAGCCCGTCGGTCGTTACGATAGATACAAACTGTATAGAAGAATATTTTTTTGTCTGTTACGGCACGCGTCTATAATCGAGCAGAGGTAATGTGTACTTCTGTTTAAGAGGCTTCGATCCCTGGATCTAGAAAAAACAACGGGACTCCGAATACCAGTGACATGTCAGTCAAACAAGAGATTTGTCAGAGCAAGAGCCAATAATGTCACTCTCACAGATTATAAAGGTAATACATACCTTTATAATAACATTCTACCACATTCACACAGCGCCATCTAGTCCCAAATTAAGCTTAATATTAAATTGCTTAATATTTGCTTGTGTTATGGGTACTAAACAACAGATATACTACTTGAATATATTTTTTCTTTTGTAAATACATACATATTATAGATAAATTACACCCAGACACAGAACAAACCTTGATGCTCATCACACAAAGATTTATCCTGGGTGGAGATCGAACCCACGACCTCCGGCTTAGCAGTCAGGGTCACTAACCACTAGGCTAACAGGCCAGTCAATATATATATTATAATCTGTGGGATTTGCAATTGTGTTTTATGTACAAAATCGTTTCGTAAAGTGCAACAGAATGTAAAGTTTATTTATAGTGTTCATGATGTGAAGCATAAAAATAATCGCTTGACTATACATTATAATTATATTCTGTTTCTTCATGCTTCAATTATTACGCCATAACAATGAGATTATCGATCTAAGTCTATATCGATTGAGAGACAATGTAAATAAACAAATTTCAGTAAATTAGTGTCAGTCAATCATTTTGTAAGAGAATTCTCCAGAAAAACTATAACCTACACGAATATATAAAGCTTATGGATTAAGAATACCTACATAGTGTCACAAGCCCATTTTTACCCGTGAGTTTCGTGAAAGGCGACTAAGGGTGTAACCTTAGTAGTAGACAAGAGTACCGACGCGTCTGGCCAACGTAGTATAGTAGGCTAAATTCCCTCCACATTCTTTGGAGGAGACCCGTGCCCAGCAGTGGGAAGTTTATGGCTTAAAATGATGCTGATGATCATCATTTCATACAATTTCATTTCGTTTCAAATCATTTCAATTACTTGTACAAAACAAACCGGCTGCAAGTAAATATCTGCTTTCTACCACATTCACATGTTTTCCGTAACTACCTTTTTATATTCACGCTATAGTAATCGGCCTTAGACAGAGAATTAACACTGAGTCTGACGTTCTTTTTAAATAAAAAAATATCTCTTTAAACTCAAATATATTTTCGTTATGCGTATTAATTACTGATGAAGCAATATAGTAGGTATCTTATGCGTAACAAATATAATACCTTTATAATATAAATAACATTAATATTATAATTATTACCATTATGCTAATTATTATTGGTCTATCTTAATTAATTAAATCCATTCAATCAGCCGTTAATGATGAATTAAGCAGTAGTTTACACATCAAATCAACAACGAACTTTATTTATAAATTCTTTTAATTATTTTTTCCTTAAAATACTAAGTGAATTAAATGGAGCATTTATATTTTCTTGAATTCTGAAACATCTGGTATGAAGTATGATAGAACCTATCGTCCCATTAGAAGAATAATGTTTTATCTTCACATAAAACAAAAATGAAATTATTAAAAAATTCGGCATTAAAAACCGTAAACTATCGATTGATAAATTTTTATTTTATTCTTTAGTCAGTATTTTACAAAATACAAATTTGATCAATTGATAGTTTACGGTTTTTAATGCCAAATTTATAATAATTTCATTTTTGTTTTATCTGAAGATAAGACATTATTCTTCTAATGGGACGCTATCTTCATTATACCAATTACAAAACAGTTGAACGAATATTTCACTAACAAAACACAACAAACACATGACCAACATCCATTTAACTACGTACTTCTAGTAAACTGAAGTACAGCAATAAGTACTTGTAGGTGCTTAATCAATAACCATAAGAACATAAGAAATTGCGAGGCTTCCTAAAGGTCACGTTTTCTTACATAATTATTATTATTTGGACATGAAAAGGACGTTTATTTATACCCCTTATTCATTTTCAACGTTATCGATCATCTATTCATACATATACTTAAATATTATCATCGCCACTGTTTGGTATAAGTGTAAGCAGATCGGTACCTATTCAATCATTCAATTATATAGGTTTAATAGATTATATTCCGTGTAGTGACGGATTAAGAATACATAAAAACCTCATCTCAACCCGTGGGTCTCGTAAAAGGCGACTAAGGGACTAAGACTAAACCTTTTAAGCAGACAAAGGCACTGCGAGAAAAGTAAAATTCGAAACAAACCCTATACCAACCCGACTGGCCAGCCTGGTATAGTAGGCTAAATTCCCTCCACATTCTTTGAAGGAGACCCATGCCCAGCAGTGGGACGTTTGTAGGTTGAGATGATGAATAGGTTATAACATTTTTAAGCTCACGACTCAACAGGTAATTCATAAAAAATAACAAATTGCCTACTACCAATTAGCTGACAGGTAGCTGTGAGAGGAAATAGAGTAAGACACTAAACTAGCATAACATAACACCAAATAAGTGTACAAGTACAAGGATGTTATGGATGCATATTTTTTACATCCGCCGATGCAGATGTGGAGACAGATATTTGAAGGCTCACATCCAGAACTAGCTTTCACTCGAGACTCCGCTCCGTGTTCGCAAGGGTCATCGGGATCGTCATCAGGATTAACAATCCTGGCTTACAGGAGCTGTAGTGGTGCGCATGAAGGTGGGATTGTCCCGTTTAATCTACACAATACAATATTAACACAATATTACAATATTAATCTACAAATACAATACAAAAGTAATGAACAAAAAGTCAAATAAATATAATCAATAAAAAACTTCAAAGGAGCTTTTATTAAACAAACCAGAGAATTAAAAACAAGTACAAAAGAATCTTAAAAGAAAAACCTTCTTTATAATAAACTCAAGAAGGAAAAGCAAATAAAACTAGGACAGGCTTCGTATTTTATACTAAACGACTCCAGAATGTTCAATTTATTTATTAAATATTTTCCAAGGCGAGCTTCCTACATAGAGCTTCCTTTGAAATAAAAAGGCAAAAGCAAACATAAGAAAAACGTTTTCAAATAAATAAATTGAATTTTAAAGTTCTGTCTGAGTGCAAACCTGTTTATAGGTAACTGCGGGCTTCTTTGTGTACATTTATATATCTACCCAGCATAGTAAATAAATAAAAATGGACCCTATTTCTAATGTAACAATAGCGTTTCTTTGTGTATCGTTTAGTCGCTTAAGGCGTTTAAAATGTTTCCCTCAGTTTCACCAGTATCTACGTTCAGTACTTCTAAAGATTGATATCTGATGTTTGGTTTGTTACGTAAGAGCTCTTGTGTTCAATTCCAAGATAAAAATCAATATTGAAAAATTTAACCCATTTAGACCCGCCGTCCTCATTTGGGGACATGTCTTTAACTATCGACATTTTTTAATATTAGTAGACCAGCATTTATTCAGATACGAATTTGTAATGTTAAAGAGTTTTACTTCGTAATAAAAATTATAATTTTGTGAATTATTGGATAAAATGGATGAATTTAGTGATTTTATTTACTGCATCACGCAAATATGTACTTCATCTAAGGTAAGTCATGATTTTTATTATTTACACCACGATTTATTATATATTTTTTGTAAATTTTACATCCATAAAGTAACTACTAGTAAATAATGCTATTTTGTCAGATGTTTTACAGGATTTGGCTATAAATAAAGGCATTTTAGTATGGTGTCCCCAAATGGGTCCAATGGGCTCATTACTAGTAATACATAGAATAAATATAATTATTTTTTCTTTATATTTACAGGTTTAGTTGCAGCGTAAAAATGATAAAACAATTTTTCTGTGTTCCTAATGACCATCGAGGACTCGAGGAAGCCATTGAAAGTATTTTGAATGAAGAAGATAATCCTGATGTTAGTTATGATCTTGGTGGCCGTTCCTCCACATCCGACTGTTCTTATCGGTGAAGAAGAAGGCGATAAACACTATATTCAGAAGAATAACCTTCCTCGTGATACCGTAGTTTGAGTTGAAGTTTTTGGGTCCCGAAAATACCAGGAATGGGACAGCAGGATGACAAACCGTTACAGAAACATAGGCGAGTTGAAAACCAGACACTATGACTCTCTTTACCTATATGGAAAGGTAAAAATATGTATGCAGGAGCTGAGGGTAGAAAGGTTGACGTTGACATTCCTTATAGCTTCCAAAATTACAACAAAGGTATGGACGGAGTTGGTCAAGCTGACCAATCAAACAGATACAGAATAGCTCTACGAGGCATAAAATGTTGTTGGGAACTGTTTCCTTACATGCTAGATTTAGCTGTAGCAAATGCTTGGCGCCTTCATGCTCTTACCGCTGATAACAGACAAGACCTTCCCTAATTTCGCCGATGTATTGCAAGGTCATATTTGAGGAGTGTTGTCACTGAGAGAACCGATGGAAGGCCTCGTAAACCATCCTCGGTGGTGCCAGATATTAACCTAGATGGTGTTGGATACTTTCCCCAGATACTACAAAGCCAGCTACGATGCACCGAATGCCACATGAAAGCACGTTGGCAAAGTAGAAAATGTATTATTAACATTTTGCATCGAAAATAATTGTTTTGAAATATACCACAAATATGCCCATTGGACCCATTTGAGGACGGTGTTTTTTTTCTCATAAGGAAAAATATTTTTAATTCTTTTTTCTAATATAATGTCTAATTACCCACCACTACACATGATAATAAAGATTTTTTCAAAAAAACATCATCAGTTTGTATTTGGGTCCAAATGGGTTAAGTAACTCTTGGCAAGAGCTTGAAACGGCTGCACCAATTTTGATACAACATGTCTAAGAATCATCACGATCATGTCATATCAGCTTTCAAACAAAAAGATACCGTACCCTTGGTTTACCTAGCCGGCCTCTTGGTTTAGGAGCTACAATGCCACAGACAGACACACGCCAGTTATAACACCCCTCTTTTTGCGTCGAGGCCGCGAGGCTTAAAAACAATACATATAAATCTATAATTAAATAAATATACCTAAAATCTTCAGTAGAATGGAAATAGCAATGCCAACTAGACGGGTCAGTTTTAAAGAAATCTCACACTATACGACTCAATCACAATTACCCTATAAGCTTTTATTCAAACTCAAATCGCAACTCTAGATGCGTAAAGGCTCAATATACCATAGATTCGACAGAATCAATACGATCGTTTTGCCCAAAGGTAACATGAACCGAAGTCAATTAAATTCAGTAGGGTGGTGCGCTATGCTCACGTTTACATGCCAGAAACAGGCTCTATTCTATATCCAAGTAAGTATACTATGTCAGCTACAAGGTATGGAGCTACGAGCGTGTCGAATAAATTGATTGCAAATGAATTTGCTGATTGGACTATGCTTGAAAAAACTTTACTGTCAATAAAGGCGTTGTATATTGTTAGAAGTCACCTAAAGTTGGGCCGAATTGAATGTCGTTCTAACAATAACATTTGACTATATGTCTGTTTTTGTAAAAGTAATTAACTTTTCTGATTGAACTATACTTAAAAAGCTTTTTTACTGCCAATCAACTAGTAGGTACTTATATGTAGAACGTGCTATTAAGCACGTTTATTTTGTTAAAAGACTTGTAAATGTGTTTAATTAATTACTCGATGCAAGAAAAATACTGCGTAAAATGATTACTTGTAGTAGTTTTGATAAGATGTGATTTAAAAACAAACTTTAAAAAAAATTAAATGTAGACGACCTATATCAGAGGTCAGATAAAGTCTTAGTGTTATCTCATAAAAAAAAATAAAGCAGTATAAAACAAAAAAATCATATGGATAATCAGTTTTGGTTTATAAAACATGCAAATGGAGCTTACGAAACAAAAACGTGAAACTCTAAAAGCAAATATTAATCGATTTGCGAAAAGGAAATAGAAATACAAAGGCAGGCAGAAAATCAATTTGCTCTTTCATTTAATTTTTTGACTTCAGTACACTTCATCTGCCTGTTTTGTAATTTAAGTAGTCAGCTACAAAGAACAAAGAAATAAATCACATTCTTCACCTTATCAATTCCCGCTATCGAATCATTAACAAGAATAATAAAACAGATTTTCTTTAGGTCTGACGTCATTAGCTATTTATTATTAAATAATTCAAGGGGAGTTCCAAAACTAGCTCAGGTCAACAATGGCCGATTAATTATTCCATGATACTATTTTTGGTTGCAACTTTAATAATATTATTGTGTTCGCAGGTTACCGTAATACATTTCCTCTTTATTTATACAATTTCTTTTGTTTATAGTTTTATCTAACTGATATGGCATTTTTTTTGTATGCATATGACAACGTGTCGGCTATACTCTACAAGAACAGACGTACCCTGCGCGCCAACGACACTATAGCCGACAAAACATAGGTCTATAAAAATTCAAAATAAAGATCATCAAATCATTATTTTTATGAATATTCTAGCTTACCGTATAGGGCACGGGGATGCCTTTATGACGTGATGTTCAAAAGGTTAATTTGACTGGTACCTACACAATGCCCCAAGCCGTTAAATCCGCCTTTTACCTATGCTTGATGTGTACGGAATATTTAACAAATAAATAAAATATACTTTGCTTAAACTACTTTTTTCACCACGCCTGTAACACCAGGATCATCACGAGCGCGTTGCCGACCTTTAAGAAACCTATTCACTCCTTTTTTTAAGTACCCCATAGTATCCCTAAAACTTCTTTAGGGAGTTCATTCAACAACCATTACTGACAAAAATAAACAAGCCTGGTTAGTGACAACAAACGTTCAAATATTTAATTTAGCATATTCTTTATTTATCTTTTAGTATCTTATCAGAGATAAAGGGGTTTTCACTTTCATACTTTGTTTTATTAAGATGTCTTTACTTTGTTACAGATTGAGATGTCACCTTACATTTCAATGGACTTGAGTTGACTAGAAACTGTAGGTCGAAATACTTACTTTTAATTACAGTGCTTCTGTGGTTGGTCCATGATTATATTTTGTAAAAACGGTTTTGAGTTTTTCTTAATTTCATTCCGGCGCTTGGAATGTGTCTAATAAACATGGGATAACATAGCCGAGGAAATTTTAATGTGAGTATGATGATCTGTGGGTATGATCAGCTGAAGTGGCAATGGGCTGGTATCCTAGAGTGGAAACCGCGACTCGGCAAACGTAGAGTACGAATAGGACGCTCTCTAGCTAGATGGACCGACGACTGGGTCTGACTGGGTGCGGAAGGCAGAGGACCGAGTGTTATGGCGCGTGTATAGGCCTATGTCCAGCTGTTGATTGCAATAGGCTAAGATGATGATGACGATCTGGTAAGGGTAGCCGTTAGATGCAGGCGGCACAAAACGCTCGTTGCGGCGGAAATTAGGTGAGGTCTATGACCAGCAGTGGACGTCATTGGGCTGATATGATAATGAAGGTTAATACGCAATTAGACTCGAAACTTCGCCACTTGTTTTCTCATATTTTTCCTCATAAAGAGACGAAGCTTGCGGGAAACTAACTAATTACTAAACTAATTTAAAACAATTAAAAACAGTTTTCCAATTGATATCACTAAATACCTAATGCTCTACGTTTCTAGTCATGCATGGCCTATTGACATAGTTGAAATGTAAATTTAATGTGAAAAACAATCTTTCAAACTAAGTAGAGGTAGTTTTAACAAAAGTGCATAACTATTAACTACGCAGTAAGGTCTGAAAGACCAGACGACGAACCAGCTGACTCAGATTTCTTAATGTCAATTTAAAGAACTAAATTAACCAAAGAGATTTCATATCATCGACTGCCGCCGATGTAAAGGAGGTTTTTTTATTTCCAACTTGTTTCTCATGTTTACACATAACTTGATAATATATGTATTAAAAAAAATCAATTGCATTTTTATTGACATTGTATCAAGTATCGGCAGTACTATCATCAGGTTATTATTTTTTAGGGTTCCGTACCTAAAGGAAAAAATGGAACCTATGTAGGATCACTCCACTCTGCTCAGAAATCTGAAAGTTCCTAGATTCTACAAGACTATAAATAACAAGGCTACAATAGATTAAACCTGGTCTGGTCGAAGTAACAAAGAGATCGCTGACGGCATCTAGCCCATTAATAGCTAGATACTGATCTTACCTTATTTTTTATCTATATAATCTGAAACACTTTTTTCGCTACCTCTACATTCATCTCTCCATGTTGTTTGTTTGGTTGAACGCGTTTATCTCAGGAACTATTAAAACGACTTGAAAAATTCTTTTAGTGTTGGATAGCTCATTTATCGAGGAAGTCTATAGGCTATATACCATCACGCTACGACGAATAGAAGCTGAGTAGTGACCAAACAAAGAGCCCCGGGAAACTGCTGCTGCTAGTATGAATAACTACAATATTCGTTAAATATTACATAGTCGGTAGGTTACCTTTCATATATTAGGTAACCATATTTTATCTGCCATTTCTTTGTTGATTGATTGTCGTCTGCACGAATGTCTGAGAAGTTAGCATGATTATTTACAGACGTAGGTACTATCGAAAAAGTTCACGCATGACCACTTTAAGACTGCATTTTGTATGCAGTGACCGAGTACCTGCTGCTGGTAGTCCAAGTTGGGTAACTTGGTTTCATCCACCAATAGTATTACAGTAAAACACCATTAAAGACTTTTCTGTCTAAAACTTTAAGTCATAAAACAATTAAAAATAAAACAGGCGAGCGAGGTACTACGCTTACGGCTTGCAAACGAAATGTGTTCAAAACTGATCATGCTTAAACTTTGCCGATGGTACATACGTCGTCCCAACGAATAATAAAAATATACTTATATTTCTGTTTTTCCAAACATGTTGTCAAACCTTAGGTAGATGTTTGTAATACTTCAATAAATAAACTTAAATTAACACATAACAAAATTCATTATCATCATCTCAACCCACAAATGTCCCACTACTGGGCACGGGTCTCCTCCAAAGAATGTGGAGGGAATTTAGCCTACTATACCACGCTGGCCACTTGGCCAGACGGGTTGGTATAGGGTTTGTTTCGAATTTTCCTTTTCTTGCAATACTCTTGTCTGCATGCTTACTCCCTTAGTCGCCTTTTACGACACCCACGGGTTGAGATGGGGTAAGTAGTGACATTGTGTATTCTTAATCCGTCACTACACGGAAATTAGTATAGTGTTATAAAAAAATTAGGAATTAGGTAGGTTTAATAAAGAAATCAAAAATGTTTTTATAGAACCGTTTAAAAACGTGATAATTATAAAGTACCTACTAAATAATATTTTTGTTTATAATTTGTCATAAGTAATAACATTGCTGTTATCATATTTGTTATTTAAATTAATATGTAATCGTGCATCGTAACCTCAAGATCAGAGTACCTACTTAGTTATCAAATAAACTGCGTTGTTTGAAAAAAAACAAATCTTTATTTCCAAACGCTTTTACGCCGCAAAAGTAAACAACAATTTTCCTTTGTTGTCACTCCACTTTATTGACTGCAATTTATTTACCCGACCCTTATAACCGACAACAATCGAATTAATGAGCTGTACCGATTCATAAACCGCAAATGATTGATATACACCTATGAGTCGGGTAAAAACCTCGCCAAAAACCGTAAACCACTGTACCAGGCACTACCCCAATCAATACCGTAAATTCTTCCGTAAACAACACTACCGAAAACATCCAAAACCTCCTTCGAACCATTAACCCTATCAATTGAAAACAGAAAAATCGCACAAAAACATCTCGGATGTACACAATTTCATTCCGTCGAGTGATCGATAATGACCTACTTTACTTACCCGAGTTATATAGCGATGGTCGACACTCCCAGAAGGCACTGTGTTTCTTCCTAGATTATAAAATCACTGACACATGTTTATTTTATTTAAATTTTACACTAGAGCGTGGATCGATAAGTGTAACATTCTGTTTAGTCCACCCGTCTGTGATGCGAGCGTGTCCATTCAATACTGGGAGAGACATGCGTAGAGGAGGGACGGGCGACGCCACACCGAGCGCGGGAAAAGTGACGTTTCTTTTTTTTCAGATGAGGACCAGATACGTTCATAATTCAGGCAGATAAATGTTCTGTAAACAATGTAAATAAATACTTTTATGTCTTAATGTAAATATTTATTGGTTTTAGAGTAGCTTAACACTGGCAGGAAGATGTATTTAGGTACCTATTGCAAAATCTAAAATGTAATATTTTTTTAATATTAATTAATTAGTTAATGGCAGTGCGATGACCTAGGCGCACTTTACAAAGATAGACCATTTTAATAGAAAGCTTAATTTTGTATTATTAGTAGTGTTTTTAAAATAAGTAAAATATGTCTTTCTAATCTTACAACATGCAATAATTATAATAATCATAGAAAATCCATTACATAGTCCATACAAAAGATTTTTGTATGGACTATGTAACTATGACTATGCTACATGACATATGACTTTGTAACAGATTGTTGCTGATGCCTCAATCTCAAATACATTAGTATCTACGCCTGGGTGTAATTTATCTATAATATGTATGCATTTAGAAAAAAAAATGTATTTAAGTAGTAAGTATATCAGTTGTTTAGCACCCATAACACAAGCAAATATAATTGCTAAATTTGGGACTAGATGGTGCTGTGTGAATGTGGTAGAATATTATTATTATTAAAAATTAACCCTTAATTTAGAACACCTAGTTCTTAATAATGGTCCAGCTGCCAATTGACTCCATGACTGTGGACTTTTCCAAGATTTAAATTCCAAAAAGTGAAATTTCATTTAAGAAACCTTATTATTGATCAAAAAATAAATAAAAAGGCTATCTTTTTACTTAAAATAAAATAATGCATACCTATAAAGAAATTGTGAACAGACGAATAACGAAACGCTTTTTCAAATGAAAATAAATAACCAATACAATCAATTTAGCTAGATTAATTTATCAACATTATTTGTATTTAGAATGTCCTCAATACTTCACTATTAATCGTGATTAACCCCATAAACGACACGTCAAACAGACATCACTGTAATGAAAGAACTAAATCAATAAATAAATATTAGTTTATTGATATGTGTAAGTGAAATTAACACGACAGGTCACGCTAGCATGTATTGTATGTGAAAAGTGTTAAATAAGTATAAGTTATTTATGAAATCACTACAAAACGAAAATTTTTGTACAACATTTGTACAACTTTTGAGTGATTAGAAAATCTTTCGTGATTAGAAATTCCCATATGAGGTGTTTCAATATGAAGTTTAGCATCATGCCTTTTTTCCCGAAGGAGTAGGCAGACCTGTATCACATCTACATTTCACATGCTATATTTATCATCATCATCATATAAGCCCAATGACGTCCACTGTTAGACATGGCCTCACCTAACCTCCGCCACAGCAAGCGAATTTGTGCCGTCTGCATCCAACGACCACACGCAACCTTTACCAAGGGGGTGATTCTGACTCGTCGGATTGCTCCCGTATCGTAAACTTTTTCGAATCTTAGAACGACGTATTTTACAGCAGTTATTTAGTTAAAAAATAGTTGACTGTATAGTAATTAAAAATTTGATTATTATACGAATATTTTCTAAGACCATCTAATTTTTTAACATCACGTTTTTTATCTTTAATTATACTGACATTTTTCGACAGCTCAGAGTCAGAGGGTTGGTTGTCGCCCCATCTTGTTATTTCCCATGTAATAGGGGGCGAGGATACTGCCATTAACCAGTCTCATAGATTATGACGAAACAGAAGCGCTAATGAAATCCCCATACCAATAAATGGTTCATTATTATTTTTATACTACACGCACGCATACACACCACATCATAAGTAGGTAATTTTGATACTGTTACAAATTTCTTTCTTAATTTTGTAAAATTATCGGACGAATAATGTGTCTCAATAACACAGGAATTTCCTAGTATCGGGACCAATATTTCATAAAATTGTGCACAATAATTAAAATACTATGTGAAGCTACAGGAATGTAATATGCAATGTATCACATTTATTTTTGTTTTTCAAATAAACATTCATTCATTCATTCATTTCCTAAGGCTGGCTTGCTGGCTTATACTAAGAATTTTAAGGCAAAAAACCTAATATCATTTTTGCTCGACTTGTATATCGAACCCGAAACCTTCTTGTACGTCGTACACTGGCCTGTTAGCCTAGTGGTTAGTGACCCGGATTGCTAAGCAGGAGGTTGTGTGTTCGATTTCCACTTAGGACAAATCTTTGTGTAATGAGCATGATTGTTTGTTCTGTGTCTGGGTGTAAATTATCTATAATATGTGTGTATTTACAAAAAAATCGTATGTATGTAAAGTAAATCGTGACACAGAGCTTGAAAACAAACCCAACCGATTATTAGGGATACAGGGAAAAATACCGATAAAATGACATTATAACTAAGCCGTTTGGTATTAAATTTAATGTGAAACATATTCAGGAAATGAGAATTCTTGGCACCGTAGGTCAGGACGTCTGGCGTCTCTGTACCGGCTGCCTAGTGAAAATAAACACTGTTAGGCTGTTTACAATATCTACGTATTCTACGAGCTAATAAAATAACGGTATGGTTCTAGCGATCATTCTTCCAACGTAGGTACGTGCGGACTCTGGGGTGAACTTTCTGCAGCGGCGTTTCCTGAACGATATGACATGTCCTTCTTCAAACGGTTAAAAAGGGCTATCGTCTCTAGACAGGCAGTGGCTTAGCTGTGCCCCTAACATTGCCAACGTCCATGAAGGACGATAACGGCTTATCGCCGTCTGCCACTACGGGCAATCAAAAAAATTTTTAAGAGGAAAGAGTCTTTCATGCTGTCAGTGACATAACTATATTATCTCAGGCCTGTGGCAATTTCATAAAATTAGGCCTTCCCAAAAAATGCCTGACGTTGTATCTAGTTTCTTTTTATAGAACCAAATACTGGATGTCAGAAGAAATCGCTGTAAGCGATAAGACCGCCCATCGTACGTACTTATTTGTTAATAAGTATTACAATATTAAAGCCGTGCCACATGGTTATAAACTTGCCTTCCACATAGGTGCCCTTGGTGGATTCCAACCGTGTAGCCGGCTGTTGTAAACCAAATTTCATACAAACTACGCGGATGGCAACCAAGCTCCCACCAAGGTCACTGTTGGAATGCAAGTTTATAACCGTATAGAACACCTATTATGTTACTGTATAAAATGTCCTTCGTATAACTTGGTGTGTACAATAAAGATTATTACCACGCCCGCGACGGTAGAAAACAGACGTACGGCTACCTGATTCTGAGGTATGCGGTTACCGTAGCCTATGGAATCCTGCAGCACTACAGGCTTTCTGGATACCTCTACTCACTAGGGAAAACAATACAATATTATTATGGCTGCGATCTCCTGTATGACGGAGGTACTTCCCTGGGTGAGCGGATCTCTCGTCCTAGCTTTTCTTCTAGTGGGAATTTAAGTTTTTTTATTCTTTTTAATGACATCTAGTACTTGAGTAACTCGTATACTCTGTAGTACCGAAAAATAAGACATAACAGGAAACACAAAAGATAGTATTTCAAACAAAGATGACATTTTTACGTATTGTATGCTTAGATGTTTTGACGTATAGCATTCTGGTACATAGCTCGACATGAAACAAATAACCGAAGAGGATACTCTAGTAAATATACCAATAATATCCTTTCAATAGATATTTTATTACATAATATCTATCTTTGTCTTGCAAACGGCCTAATCCGCCATGGGAAATGTATATAGGGTTATTATACTGAGCGAAGTCTGACCCGGCCGGTCGACAACCTTTCTAAACGGGTCACTGGAGGGTTGCTTTCTTTATTAAACATTCAGACTATTATCTTGTATGATGTAACCAGTGCTACATTATATATTGAGTGCGGTAACGAAGCGTTGGTGGTCGAATTTAAACTTTTTGGGACGTGTGACTAGTCTTGTGTTTTTTGATTTACTTACTGCCGTCCTCAGAAACGTTACTTAACTAATGTTTATTTAGTAAAAACGTGTAATAATTAAGTCGATACACCTAAAGACGATTATTCAATGAAAAATTTTTTTTTTATTTTTTTTAAAGACAACGCCCGCACTAGGGAACGAGCCCTGTGTCGCGGGGAGCTTTACAAACATGAAACTAACGGACACAAAGTACACCCAGACTAGAAACAGATATCTATGAATCACACAAATATTTGTCTCGTGTGGGAATCGAACCCACGTCACCCAGCACGGCGATGTAGTGGCGAGGCGACCACCTTAACCACTGCGCCACGGTGACAGTCATATTAATGACAGATTACTGCTAATTTACGTCTCTAAGTGCGGCGTGAGTTAGTCGAAGAGTGAAGAAGCTTGGTGTAGATATGAAATAGGTATATATATTAGTACTGGTAGTGGTTAAATCTTTTGTTTATCGATGAAAGTAGGTTATATATACTTATACATACATAGTGCCACGTCTTTTAACCCCAAAAACGCAAACAGAGATTGAATAATAGAATACATTATTTCAAATTAACACTTATTCGATTACATGGTACTTAAATAGCAATATACAAATATGAGATTATACAATTAAAACAATGATGAACCAGTGACTCCCTAAACTAGGTAATAAATACCTGTATCTTCTCGATTCCTCGAGTACTCGATTCCTCCCAGAATATGAGATGGATCACAAAGAAAACTCGCCAGCTATGTTTGGCTCCATACCAACATATAAGAACCAGGCTATATTTCTGATCTGGGAACCAAACAAAGCTAATGAAATATGGTTAATATGGGTGTTTCTCAACCTACCCCTTCGGGATAAAGTGCGTGTGCCTATGTTTTGTATTTCTTTACAATGTGAAACAAGAACAATACACTTTCGTATTTAATTGTTAAAAAAGTCGGCCTTCAAAACTTTGAGAAGAACGCCTATATCTACATAGTATGTAGATAGATAAAGTCCTGTTGACGGCTGCACCAACTGTAATAAAACATATCTAAGAATCATCACGAACATGTAAGCATTCAAACAAAAACAACCGCATCATAATTGGTCCATTGGTGTAAGAGCCACGATACCATAGACAGACACACAGTCACACCCCTCTTTTTACGTCGGGAGTTTTACTAGATCGAAACGATTAGGTACTTACTTGTTATTTCTTGCGGGATGTTGTGTGCTATTTATTCCGAGATGATCTCATACAATAGCATTCTTCGCTAATAATGTACTTGGTTTAATTCAACAAAATAGCTCAATTTGTCTTCGGTTATGCCTGATAGTCACTGTTCCACTTCTTGTCGCAAATAGTTGTATTACATAGTATGTTCAACTGTAGAAGTATACAAAAAATTATGTGATTTGGATCACAAGACAAGGCCCGCACTACTCTACAACTCCGATTGTCACCAAAGCGCCACGCTTTGCCAGTACTTGCCACTAACTTCGCTGTGCCGAGTAACGTGGGTTTGATTCTCACACGAGGTATTCATCATCATCATTTCAATCTATAAACGTTCCACTGCAGGGCACCGGTCTCGTCCAAAGAATGTGGAGGGAATTTAGCCTACTATACCAAACCAAACAGGTTACTGATCTAGACCACTGATCCTGTGGAACAAAATCTGCGTCGCTGGGACCTTTACAAATATAAAATTGTCGCCCAGAAATAACATCAAGCAGAGTGACAGTCCAATATGATTTCAAGTTGAGGTTGCCTGTCTTACCTCCCTGGAAGATCCCATGCCTTGCCTCACAATACCATATCAAATTCTTTCAGTTAAGCAACCCATAAAGCGGTTCTCTTTAATGTATTAATCCTAATTAAACCAGGTTACAACCCATGGCAATTCCTCAATCAGTTAATAAACTTCACGCAACGATCTCGTTAAGATCATGAACAAAACAAATCATTATTATAATTGTTTATCATTGCTATGACGCAAACGTTTGTAGAGCTACTTAATCCAGACTATAATAAACTAGATATTTAACTAGAGTCCCGCCAACATCGTAGCACGATAGCAGAGACGATTCCTAAATATACATAAAGACAGCATATAAACCTTTCTGAAGAAATTTAAACTGCTATCGATGTCGGGATTTCTCCGGGGATGTCCATATTAACATTCAAGCGCATTCATGCCAACTCTGATCACTACTCACAATACTGACTTAATAATTATAAAAACAATAATAAAACATCCTCAATAACGAGATTTAAACAACCTAAAACAAAGGCACATTTCCTCAGTGTGAAAAGCTCCGCTAAAATATTTGTTCAGTTGATTGGACGTACTACGCGACAAACGCACTGTGTACTGAACAAATAGACAAACTAAACTAGATAATTACTGTTTGCTTTGGTCCTGTAAATAGCACGCACTATTATTAGTACTACAGAATAGGAAAGCTTTCATACTGCGTCGTACGTCATGGAGAGCCTCTCAGCTCTCTAGTTAGACGAGAGGAGACCCGAGCCCAGACCCCCTAAAGTACGTAGAGCTAAGAATAAGTAAAAAGTTAAGTAAGTACTTTTATTTTTATCCTGACACATGTACCTAGAGGTACATTTATCATCATCATCATCATCATCATATCAGCCCAACGACGTCCACTGCTGAACATAGGCCTCACCTAATTTACGCCACTGCGAACGGTCCTGTGTGTACATTTATATATTAGAATATTTTTCCAAGCAAAAGCTCGATTTAAAAATCGTTTATATGTTATTATAATGTGTTAAAAGTAAAACTCAGGGAGAATAAGCATTAACCAACATTCCTTACAAGTTTACAACACATCAAGCGGCTGTTGATGTTTTATAATAAGTAAATATTGTTCCAGTCAATACCTAGCATTATTAAGCAACAACTCTTCATAAAAAACTCGCTGCGATAGATAGATTCTATCAATTGCACAAGTGTTTTGAAGTTTTTATAGAAATTTGACCCCAATGATTATTGATTGACCTCATCAGATTTTATTACAGTTTTATTGTCAGAAACGGAACGTACTCGTGTTTTTAATAAGTAGGTACATATCTCAAATAATGTTGTTCAATTATATTATCACACGGATGGTGTTATTGCTTCATTGTTTCTGTAGTAGGATATAAATTGAACTAACCATTGTCAAAGCTATTTCAAACTTGCTGGAGATCTATTCTCCCGCTATGATGATGAATGAAAAGATCGTTGATGACTTATGAAAATGTCTCTATATACTGAAACTAACTAATGTAGTCTATAATCTTTATATAGGTATATAATTCTTCTGTCCGTGTGTTGACAGTGAACTCCTCCTAAACGGCTAAACCGATTTGAATGAATTTTTGGGTACGTGTTCAAGTGGATTCGAGGATGGTTTGGATTCACAAATAAAAAAAATAAAAAAATACAATCGATTGGTACCGATATCATGCAGGACAACGTCTGTCGGGTCCGCTAGTACTTATATTATAAAGGGGTGACGTTGTAGGGGTAATCTCAGGATCTACTGAATCGATTTTCAAAACTATTTTAGTGTTGAATAGCCCATTTATCGAGGATAGTTATAAGTTATATAACATCACGCTACGGCCAATAGGAGCTTAGCAGTGGCCAAATAAAGAACGACGCGAGCGAAACCCCGCGGGACTTCAAGTTAGATAGGTATATAGGTAAAGTATAATATTGAAAATAGAAAAAATCTGCAACAAACACACAGTAGGTAGAAAACTAGCTGTCCAAATAATGACGTCTAGCTGATAATGGTTTGTTGCGATTTCATCGTCCTTATAAAGTGTCGCTTTTCAAATACCTAGATCTTAATAGACAGATTGATTGGAAAACGTGAATTTTCCCTAAAACAATTACCTACAATCGTACCGTAAACCCGTATCGAATCGAGCGAACATCGTTTTCTCAAATATTGTGTAAAAATTCCATGTTTAGTCATGGGTCGTGGTCCACCAGCTTAGTTAACCTGGGTGGACCACGGGCACTAATTCTTGCCGGTGGTCCATCTAAATATTGAGTAATATGCAACTAATCAAAAATTTCTATAGACCATGGTCCACCTAAAAGTAATTCCTACTCCTAATACAATAATTTTGATCCATATCTTAAAACATACATTGATCAAAGTCTCATAAATTACGTCAATGACTTCAAAGAATTAATTTTGCATAAGGGAATATGTTTTACAATCGATGTACGGGATGTTGGTCAAGACAGAGTTCAGGAGGTGGAAATAATTAGAGATCTGGGAGTAGTGTTCGATAGAAAAGTCACCTTTGTACCTCACATAGATAGCATTATTAAAAAGGCCTCAAGAATGCTAGGGTTCATACTTCGTAACAGCAAAGGATTTAAAAAAAGCAGCACTAAAATAATGCTTTACAATAGTCTGGTGCGGAGCGTGTTGGAATACTGTAGCGTTGTCTGGAGACCCCATTATGCTACTCACATGTTAAGGTTAGAGCGTGTGCAGAAACGATTTGTGTGGCACCTGGCATTTTGTGAAGGAAAATCTAAGAGTCTACCATCTTACTTATCACGGCTGCAGCATTTCAAGGTTAGACAGCTATCTATCCGTAGAGAAGTCACAGATGCCATCTTCTTATATAAAATAATTAGAAACAAAATAGACTGCCCCAATTTGCTGAATCTTCTAAGATTTCGTGTTCCTACTAGATATCCTAGGAATGCTATAACACCACTATGTCCGCCGCTGCGCAGGTCCGTACTTGGTGCAAACTCACCTATTCCAAGGTTGTGTAAGATCCTCAATAGCAATAGTGACCTAATTGATGTGCACTATGACGGCATTGGTGGCTTTATTAGGGTCTTCACACAAGATAAAAATTAATCTGGAGGAGAGGCTTGTGCGGTCATGGTGCATGCGATGGATGGATGATCATCCAATCACAAAACCTGGGCGCTATAGTATTGTCAAATTGTTTTATCCGTTTAGTCATTTTGTTTCCAGAATTCTACTTCTTTTTGTATTTTTCTTTTATGTTATACGTTTTTGTTTAAGTTTCCAAAATAATTTTTCCAATTCTTACTTGTAATTTTTTAAAACCAATATTATAATTTTTTAAGAACAATTTTTAATGTATCATGTGTTCAATTTATTTTATTATTTGGATCGTTATTGTAAATGCGGTGTTAGCCAGTAAGTGGTTGTTACACATGTGAATGTATCAACTTTCGTAAATAAGTTTTAAAATGTACTGTGTAAACAATCGTTGGTTAACCTAATAAATAAATAAATAAATAAATAAATAAATGTTCATGAACCTATGTAATTACTTGCTTCCTGTTTATCTACCTATGGCCTATAGATCTCAGCTAAGTAACCGTTTAATAGGTAGATGTTAGGTCAGAAGATACACGTTTCGCATGGGTATCCCGATCACTTACTACCGAAATGACGATAGACAAGTGGGTCGAGACATAACTTAAAATAATTATTATCCGGAATCAGTGAAGTGAGAAAGACGGTCGAGATTGTACTGACCTAATATCTATACAAACACATATTAGGAACGAGATATTGGTTTGATTAATGTTTAATGAAGGGGATATTGGGTTTTGAAATACATTTTGTGGAAACAAATTGGTTATTTCCTATTTCCACGCTAATCTGTGATAGCAGATTGTAGGTAAAGGTTATCGATTAGGTTATTTACTTGGAGTAGATATCCACTACACGGATTATTGGATTTTTCTATAAATCAATTTTTGAACGTTAAATATTTTTAACTACAAATAAACTAACATTTCGCGCTGAAATCTTGCTGAAATTTGTACCATTTTACCGAATCCAAGGTAAGCATGCCATACTTACTAAGGTATGATATAACGTAGTATCTAATGCCTGAGAACTACAACTACCTAGGTAAGTACTTAATGGCATTTAAGCAAAATTAAAACATAAAATGAAGCATAACTTAAAATGAACTTACTTATCAGAACTAGGTAGGTACTACTTACTAGGTACTTACTGCAAACTAAAAACAAGAAAGAATCTACTGTGTCAGTAGTTCCTGAAAACATACTTCTTTACATTCTAGTCTGGTGGGTATAGGGTTACCAGATGTAAAAAAATTAACATCTGGCTAAAAAAGGCTTGATTTCCATGGAAAAGTCCTGAGATTTTATACAGTTTGAGAATTTTCTCTCAAAAACGTATTATTATCGTTTTATACACTGCAGCTCTAGCTCACGCGTTGCAACTTGCACGCAACTTACTTAGATAAATAAGTATTGATTTTAACTGCAATTGTTACCAAAAGAATATTATTTTTAGTTTGTTTCACTTAGATAAATAAGTATAGATTTTAACTGTTCAATTGTTACCCAAAAAACGATTATTTTAGTTGGTTTAACTTTTGATTAGAGATTTTTAAAATGTAACCTGTGTTTTATTGAAAATCTTGAGATATCACGAGATTTGCAAAATCCGGCCGCAATCCTGAGAAAAGTCGAAAAATCCTGAAATCTCAGGACAAACCCTGAGATATGGTAACCCTAGGTGGGTACCTATTTCCAAAACCGAACCGCAACAATCGTACTCGCTCGCAGCAATAATCTCGTAGATAAATAAACAAATTAAAATATAGGTACGTCCCAGTCTATTTCTGCGACAAAAACAGTTTATTTAACAGAGCCCATTACTCTATCAGATCGACGCATATTGTGACCACGTGGGACGATTATCCAATGAATATGATTGCACGTTGCATCAAGGTTATGGTCCATTCCCTCTTTTTGCGCTCATTCACTGGAAATATGTTTAAGTAGGTATTGTACGTACGTTGTATATCTTATTATCTTCTATAGGCACAATTTTGACTTGTGGAGGTTTGCCATCGAAGGTGGAAGTTATATCAGCTACACTAATAACTAGCTGTGCCCGCGACTTCATCCGCGTGGAATTTAACAAAACCAACATTACTTTTCTCAAAGTAGCCTAAGTTACTCCTTATTACATCAGCTATCTGCCAATGAAAGTCCCGTCAAAATCCATTCAGCCATTCCAGAGATAAACCGGAACAAACAGACAGACAGATAAACAGACAAAAATTGTAAAAAATGTTATTTTATTGTACGTAAATGTACCTATATGTAAAGTATATACATTCATATGCATGTAGTAAAAAGCGGTTATTTTAATATTACAAACAGACACTCCAAATTTATTTATTTGTATGTCTGTATAGATGTAAAGTTGAAGAGTTTGTTTGTTTCTGACGAGGGCTATGTAATATAACGCTACGGTCAATAGGAGCTGAGCAGTGGCCAAATGAAGTAGAAGCCCCGCGCGACTCCTAGTAAAAGATATAGGTAGTTAAATTTTGACCTATATACTAATGGACTTTTTTTAATTAACATACCTGAATATCCTAATGCTGGCCAAGGGTATTCTCTCCTCTCGATAGAGGATCATCTAGACTGGATAAAAAACCCACTCAGTTCTTTATCTATAGTGTGTTCGCATTAAGGAAATAGTAACTCACCAATGCGACAGCAAAGTAAGGGCGTATTAGGTTAATCATCATCATCATCATATCAGCCCAATGACGTCCACTGCTGAACATAGGCCTCACCTAATTTCCGCCACAGCGAGCGATTTTGTGCCGCCCGCATCCAACGGCCACCCGCAACCTTTACTAGGTCGTCGGTCCATCTGGCGGGGGGCAGCCGCACGCTGCGCTTTCCAATACGTGGCCGCCACTCGAGAACTTTTTTGCCCCATCGGCCAATTTTATTAGGTTAAGGTATGATTAAATTTATATTCGAAGGGCTAAGTTCAAAAGGTCAATGTGACCACGGCTTTCTAATTTACTAAGATCTAATTGGTTAAGGGGCGTGGCTAAACTGAGTGACAAAAATGAGTTTCTAGTCAGTTACTATTTTCTTAACGCGAACGGGGTTGCCACAATAATAATAATAATAAGCTTTATTGTACACACCAAAAATGTTACAAATCTAAAATACACAACGTAATCAATAAAAAGAAAATTATAAGAATAAATTTTATTTGGCAAGATTGTATCATCTTATCAATATAAATTACAGACTAGGTTTAAAAATAAATAATTCGTTATTCTAAACGTAACTTTAACAAAAGTAATTCTACATGCTGTAGTTTGAAACATTGACCCTCAAAACATAAGTAGGCTGACAAATAAAAAATATGCATTTGAAACTTTCGGTTCGTAGACTATACTACCTCGCTAAGAAGAAAAGTCGCAGTTGCATTACATTAGCTACGGGAAAGACGCATGTAAAGTTACTATATTAGATACAATTTCCCGTGCACTTGATAATCAGATAAACCGTTCTTCTTTGGTAGGGTAGTATAGCTGAGTAACATGGAAAAGGATCAACTGAAAAATAATAATAATTACATGTATTATAAGTCTTATCTCTCAAAAGTTCTAGATTATGAATGTATGTATTAACTGCCTCGGTGGCGCAGCGGAAAATGTATGCGACTGCTGTACAAAAGGTCCCGGGTTCGATTCCCAAGTCGGGTGAAAATGGTATTGGGCTTTTCTATCATGAAATTCCAGTATTGAGATTTTCCCGGAGTTTGGTAAACAAAATATGTTCCCGGTTGATGACAATAGGCTCGCCCCCTATTTCAGGGGATCAAAAACATAGCTGGCGAAATGTGAGTGTGAAAAGACCTCTGCCTACCCATTCGGGGAAAAAGGCGTGATGCTATTACTTTATGCTAATTAACATTACAATACCTAAAATAAAGTAGTATTAGATATTAAGTACTTTGGAATTTATTATGCTTTGGACACAGTCAAACATTATAATATAAGAAAGTATAGGCAAAACCTAAAAATTAGTCATTGAGATTAAAATTATAAAAATATATAGCTAAGTATAGAACATTAATATTAAAATAACATTATTCAAATCACCAGAGATTTAAAGGTACACCACTTGAAGAATTTATATATCCGCAAAAGGAACTTAATTAACAAAACAGTTTAGCTATGTCTTATATCTTAATATTATTATATTCTCTTTATTTTAAAACCAGAAACTCAATAAGGTACAATTTGTGGTGTTTTTTTGGCAGATTATGTGAGAATATCTATAGATACTAATGTTATAAATCTGAAGAGTTTGTTTGTTCAGTTGATTGCTAGAATCTCAGGAACTGCTGGTCCGATTTGAAAAATATTTTTTAGTGTTGGATAGCCCTTTTATCGAAAAGGCTATAAGGCTATGTAACATTATTTTTTATTTAATATTTTAGTATAGATTAGAGCATTTCCAAGAGCAGTCGAGCATCCAATCAAATTTGAAAATCTATGTACTAAAATTTGTACTAATTATACAATAGCTCAATTAGAAAAAAAATATTTTATATTTAAAGTACCTAATAATTTTATGCTGATAAAAGTAAGACTCCTTCACAACAAAACATTGAGTAGCTTAATTTTTTGTTTCAAGTAAATGCTCCATTCTATAATTATCTTTAGAAGAAAATTTTACAGTATAGATCTATTTCATAATAGACTTAAACCCCCTTATTACAAAATACGGACTAAGCATTAAACCAGGTTTAAATTGACAACTTTGACACTAAAACAATTGCTTATGTCAATCTAAACCTGGTTTAATACTTAGTCCATATTTTGTAATAAGAGGGTAAGTCTTTTAGGTAAAACATCACACATTTATTCACATAAATTAGACTTAAAATAAATGCAATCAAAGTTTAAAAACTACATATTCTGTTGCAAAAACTTTCTCTCATTTATACAGTTTTCTAATTCATCGTGATACTTTTCTAATTTGACGTCAAACCCTGGACTTTGTATGTCATAATCAAAACTATTACCTGTGATCACTTTCTCTTGGTTCAAAGTTGAATCAAACCTGACTTTCTTGCTCGGAGTATTTGTTCTATTTTGTGACGTATCTCCATTGTCCATTCTTTCTTTTAAAGGTGTTATATTCATATTTAGATGTGTATTTCGAAGGGTTTTAACTGTTTCATATTCATGCTCATCGTCAATCTCTTCAATTTCAATTTCATCAGAATTGTCCAAGTTTAAAGCAGGGTTCTCTATACCAGATTCTTTAGGTGCAGTCTTCTGTTTAGGCGGCTTTCGAGGAACTTCATAAGGATTTATACTAATGTTATTTTCCGATTTCTCTCCTTTAAATGTCCTTTTTAATGTGTTAAATACTTTTCTCGATAATTTGTTACCAACTTTCAGGAATGAATGCTTGTTTTTGGTGTTTTTGCTATTGTTTGAATCATTTGAAGAGTCTTGCTGCGAGTTTTTGTTGAGATTCATAATGTCAACGGCACTGAATTGAGAAACATCATGGCCTAAAATTCGGCTCTGTTTGTTAAAATCGTTTAGTTCATCAATATTTTCATATACAGGACTCTCAGGACGGTAATGATCTATGTTTTCATACTCATGTTGACCGTCTATTGATTCATTGACTGTGGATATTGTGCTATTTGTGTCTCCAAATAGTCTGCGAGGCTCCAGTACATTTTCAGAAGGAATTGGTATCACTGCTGGTCTATTTAATGCTTCTTCATGGTATTCCATCTCAGGTTTTGCTGCGTCTAAATTTAAAAATGGATTTTGGCAATTCGTTGGCACTACATTGGCTAAGTTTGGATCGAGAAAAGGATTAGTATTCTTATTACAAATTCTTTTCTTTTTAGTTATTATCGTTATTGTTTTGATCTCCATAATATTACTTTCATTCAAATCATCATCGTAAAATAACGATTGGTTTGACAGATTCGGTGAGTCTAACGCAAGCCTGTCGATAAAACTCAGATTCAAATTACTTGAATTGTTCATATTGTTTATGAATACTTGATTTGTAACATTTGTTTGCACATTTGTGATTGGAGATAGAACAATTTTGTCATTTATAGCACTCAATGATTTTTGTTCTAATACAGATATGCCTGAGTCCATATCATCATTAGCCATAGATACTTCAGATATATCATTATATGGTATAACTGCTTTTTTTAAATTTGTCTCTTGTGTATTTGGTGAATGTCTACTTTGTGATATGTCAAATGTTATATTACTTGAGGTATTGAAAGGCAGTGGCTGTATATTAGCCAAATTAGCATAAACTGGGTCAGCTGGTTCCTTAATATCATCAGTAGTCTTATATCGGACATTTTTCTTGACATTTTCAAGTTCTCGGACTAAAAGAGCATTGACAGGAGGAGCTCTAATACCGAGATCTAAAGCAGAGTTTTCAAATGCAGCTATGTCGCTGCAGCTTCTTGTACGTTTTCTTTTTTTTATAGGTACAATTTCCATGGCAGTGTTGCACATAGGGTCTTCATTCACAAGAAGATCTAATGCTGGGTTCAGATATACATTTGGGCAAGTAGCATTCTTTCGTTTATTTTTCAGCGGTTTAATCTCAAATTGATTGTTGTCAATTGATTCCATTGCTGCCTGAAAATTTAAGAAAGTAGACTTTAGTACACTTTTTATTATTTTTTAAACAATATTATTAATAATAGCCAACATTTTCTACTGATGAATTTTACTATGCATTCCAAGACAATGAGTTACACATTCTCCGGTTGCCAAATATTAAAACTCAATGTTTGAACGGCTTCACAGCTGTTAATTCTGGGTTATAGGGCACCGGTTGGTGTGAGAGTGGGATTGTTCTATAAAAATGGCCATCATTCTTTAGCTGCTTTTGACAAAATAGTTTTAGTTTTAATAAGACTATTAGATTTGTTGATCAAACAAAGCAGCTCGTTTGAAGAAGTATTTCACGCTACAGAAGAACTACAGCAATAATGCTACCTAACTTGGCAGTGTTAGAACTTATGAGGGAAAGAGTTTCTCTGCACAAGGTTTTTTGTCTTATAGACTACTACTGGATAAGGTAGGCTACTGGTAAGGGCTTGGCTTAATTACCTTTATGAGACTTGGTTATGATTTGCTATCAAGCAGTCTGCCGGATCTTTAGCCGCTTTTATCTTTAGCCTTTAGCGAATTAAATAAATGTAATAAATTGCAATTAACTTATATTTCAATCGTTAAATACAGGATATGAGCTTGTAATATTAAATCTGATAAAGTCTAGGAGCAAGTTTTCATTAAGAATTTTAGAGTAAAACAATATTAATAGAAGTTAAATACTGTGAAGGGTCATACCTTGATCTCTCGAAAATTCTGCGTCTTACGTTAATGCAATTTATATATTACGCTAAAAACACTATAACACAGGGTTCATTATTCTTTTTTTATCACCAAACAACACATTTCATTCATAACTTTTCGTTTCAAACTTGTAAACAAAAAATCGGCAGGTGTTCAGCAACCGTTAATACTTGACAGTTAGTTTTCTTTTTAATTTATTTAACGGCCATGGGTACAAGTCCTTTAAGCTGACATTTAGTTAGACAAATTTAGTTGCCATTACCTTAAAAATGTTTCTACCATTTTCTACCGCGGACATGTCTTCGCTCCTAGCATATAGATGGCGTTACATTATCAGAGCATGTTCTAAGTTTATTTTTATGTACCTAATTGCTTATATTTGCACAGGGCAAGGTTCTTTTGATGCCTTTAGACGGTTTTGGTTTTTATGGTGCGTTTGAAATTGGCTTTTTGCAAAACGCAAATCATACGGTCCCAGTTCAATTCCGAGCGGAATGGCAATACCCTTTATATATTCCACTCATTATAATTTAAGGTACCTGATTATGTGACTTATCTGCTAACGTTGAAAGAAAATATCGTGAGGAGATCCAACCTTTATAGAAAATTCAATAGACATGTCTGATCCATCAACCCGCACTAGCTCAGAATATTATGTAGATTTTGGCCTAAACTCTCTCAGCTCTCTAGAAGAGTGAAGACCCTTACTTAACAGTGGGATTTTATATTGGGTTACTATTGCTACAAATCTTATTGATTAAAACAACTAATGTTTCATAAAAATATATTTCTAATCTAAATCACAATTTCCGACTCTTTGAATCAATAAAACATGTTTTTCATAACACAACCATATCACAAAACGTTTAAGAGGAATTAAGTGGGTTCTGTAAATCTATAACTACTGTGCATAAGTACCTACTAGTACCTACCGTCACCATATAAATTTTAAAACTAAAATTTGTAACACAAATCGTTTGCTATAAGTACATACAATTAATAGCGTAGCTCATCTTAAACGGGCTATATTTCGTAATTCATCAGCCCCCTGATTCTGACTCGTCGGATTGCTCCCGGATCGTAAACTTTTACGAATCTTAGTACGACGTTTTTTTACGGCTTAAGTTATTTAATATTAGATAATAGTCCACCGTATAGAAAATTAAAATCTGATTAATTTAAGATTATTTCCTACAAGCATTTATTTCTTTAAAATTATGTTATTTAACTTTAAGTACTCTGACATTTCGGGTCGAAAATTTTTCGACAGCTCAGAATCAGGAGCCGGGTGTCATTGT
Source organism: Laspeyria flexula (assembly GCA_905147015.1). Lineage (NCBI taxonomy): Eukaryota > Metazoa > Arthropoda > Insecta > Lepidoptera > Erebidae > Laspeyria > Laspeyria flexula. Next base: position 6,167,877 of record LR989969.1, on the reverse strand, counting down.
CCAGCAAAGCCCTAAAAAAAAAAAAAAAAAAAAAAAAAAAAAAAAAAAAAAAAAAAAAAAACTATTAACACTCACACAGGATTAAATTACCAGACAGCTTTTGTAGTAATTATAATTATAAATAATAGGCAGGAGTTTGTCATAGTGGAACTTGACTACACTTTTTAGTTAACGTTATTACTGAAAGGGTAAACCAGACCAAACGCCTGCATATTTATCAATTTAAAACAACAAATATCTTACTATGTCATTTAGTGAATGCAACAATTGTATGGAACCTACTAAATTTTTTATTGCATGACTGTGTGGATCATGATTTTGACTTTAAAGTTGTATATAAACATGCAGTAAATGTATTTGATACCGAGTCTGATTATTAGCATAAATAATTATTATGTCAAATAGTCGACGCGATGTTAATATAGCTTTAAACAGATTTCTTAGTTGTACTCTGTACTTATTTAACAAGATATTGAAGCTACGAGTTCGCAAAATGAAGATGGAATAAAGATCTTTTAAGAGATTCATTATTATTTGAATTATACTTTTTTTTTTATCATCTTAAAAGACAACGCCCGCACTAGGGAAGAAGCCCTGTGTCGCGGGGGACTTTACAAACATACTACTAACGGATACAAAGTACACCCAGACTCGAAACAAACATCTATGAATCACACAAACATTTGTCTCGTGTAGGAATCGAACCCACGTCACCCAGCACAGCGATGTAGTGGCGAGGCGACCACCTTAACCACTGCGCCACGGTGACAGACAGACAGTACTAATGAATCGAAATGAATACTGTTAACTAATGTAGCGTTACAAGCTTGTTTTTTATATCAATAGACTGATTCGCAGCCTTTGTCTATTAATTATAAATTCTATCTATACTTTCATTGTCTGATACAATTTTAAATTTGTTTTTAACAAATTAAAAACTAGTTAACCCTAATGGTTGGTCCACAGTGGCCACTGATGAATGATGTGAACTGTTGGTGATTTACAACAACGAGAAATAAAATAGTTAAAACTGAGAGATGGAAAGATAGTTACTGTTAGCACTTAAATTCCTAGATACAATAAAATTGGAATATATTTTTGAAATACATAGACTTATTAATAGAACATAATATAATTCAGACACACAAATAATTCCTGGAATAAATTTACGAACTAAACTTGGACATTTTACAAATCAGGTCCCAAAAATTGTCATAACAATTCTGCCAAACCCTAAGGGATTATATAAGCCAATTTTCTATTAAATAGATTCTACTTTTTACATACTTTTCTTACATATATTACTAAAACTTTTATTTTATAAAGAATATTGCCTATCCACGGCCTTTCATTTAACAGATTATTATATAAACATAGGTATATATTTTAAAAGATAACATAATTTGGTTTGTCATTGTGTTTAAAATTAATTATGCTTAAATGACTTGTGTAATGTCAAGTAGAGAATTATGCTTCATCTATTATTTAATTAAAGGAATTTTCGAATTAGGTGTGAGCGACACCACGATTAGTTTCTTCTATAAAATAGCTTTATGTTATGAAGTTATACAGGGTGTATACGACGATACGACATTAAATGACAAGGCAGCCAGTGTTAACCCTTATAAACATATTCTAATATAAATTATTTAAAAAAAAGAAAAAAAAAAAAAAAAAAAAAAAAAAAAAAAAAGCTACACATTATTTAAAGTCGAAAAATTTAGGAATATAAAACTACACATTATTTTTCTATCATGACGTTTTCGACATGACGACGACAACAGTGCGGAACAGAGTAAGAGATAAGATAATATGAAAGAGTAAGAGATATTTAAATGAATTGAATGACGTAATGACAACATACGATCAACGTAAATACCTACAGGTTGTTTAAAACTGTGAACAACTGTGACATAAAGAAAGTACATTTGCGTCTAAACTATTGCAAATTTCTGTTTAATTTTTTTGGTATAGCCTTCTAACATCACATGCTACACGTGGTTTCATTTAATGTCGTATCGTCGTATACACCCTGTATAATTGCAAGTTTTAAGTACCGGGTCTTCGTATATTAGAGATTCACAATTATTAGAAAATAGTTTCATATTAAATTAAGTTATAACTTCTATAACATTCTCTATATTTTTTGGTCACCCAATTTATACAGTCACTATTAAGTTCTTGGGTGCGCACAGTTTTAATATAAGTAAACGATTAGCATAATACGAGTATATTATAATGTTCAAATTTACGTAACACGTCAAAACATGTAGCTTTTTATAATTCAGCAACAACGTTAAAAAACAGGTACGTCTTTTTTTGCTCTTAAATAAGTATTTTTATTACTTTTCTATTCCTTCAGTCAAAGCTAGCTTAGACCATGACAAAATTAGACTCATTGTACAAAGATTATGTATTGCACTCCTAGAGATATATCACTATATTTTCACAAGCCTTAAGAGACTCAATTTCTTTTTTAAAGCAAAAAACTGAAACAGCTTTTTGTTTACAATTTCATTAATAATTTTGTATTTTTCTATTTCGTCTAATCTCTACTTTTACTTGTAATTTATAATTGACTCTTTTTCCATCTTTGCTGTGATCATAAGTTCATACTTTGTATATCAAATCTTCTAACTTAAAATTATGTATCCGCAAAAATAAACAAGTATTGTTAACATATTAAAAAAAAGCTATTGAAAATAGTAGAATTTTTAATATATTAAGGAAAAATAAAAAGAACAACTAAAACATTGTATGTATACGCTAAAATAGCGAACGCCTACATAAAAGTATAAGCCATAACATTTTATGACCTTAGAATGTCAAGTATCTACAATATCAACTAAATCTATATTAAATAGGCGAATCACACGGGATCTAGAATCTAGGGCTACACCATATTAAGCAAATATCCTAAAACCGTGTCCGGCATCGTAACAATAAAAAAAACTTAAGATGATACACCTAAAGGTTGCCTAATCTTTAAAATCTGTTTTTCTTACAACCCGTTAGGTACCTACTTGAAATTAGTCTTTAGTTCTATCTAAAAGACTCTGTTCAAAAGTCCGGGTCGTACTCTCTGATTGTAACATTTGCAACTCTATAAACATAAATCCTCGAAATTCATTGTTATTACAATTATTAATTATTCTGTGGTTATTACCATTCTAGACGGCAGCAAAGAACAAAACGGCAATTAACGAAATTACTAGTTTTTACACGACAATTTATTTTCATAAAAAGAATTTTATAAGATAGAATAGAATTCTAAATTCAAATTTGCAAAAAAGTAAACTTCGCAAAATTGCAGATGTCTTTTTGTTATTTGTTGCCGTCGTGTATCACACTCGGTTCATGATGAAACTTAAACTAAACGGTGTGATCCGCCACAATTACATAAACACAATGATGTTATAAGAGAAAAATGGTAGATACCTAAGTTACACACAATACTTTTTATATATTAGATAGATATTTATTTATAAGATTTAGATAGATATTTATAAGATTCTATAATTTATACTAATAATAAAAACTGAAGAGTTTATTTATTAATTTTTTTGAACGCTACGATCTCAGAAACTACTGGTCTGATATGAAAAAATATTTTAGTGTTGGATAGTAGGTACATATAACGAGGAAGGCTATATGTACGTAGTTAATATTGTAAAGCTGAAGAGTTTGTTTGTTTGATTGAACGGATCATAGGAACTATTGGTCTGAATTTAGTGTTGTTAAAAAATATTTTTATTGGATAGCCATTTATATATATTTATCAAGGAAGTCTATAGAATATATAACCACAGTAATATAACATCAGGCTACTGCCAATAGGAGCTGAGCAATTGCCAAATAAAGAACGAAAGCGAAGCCCCGCTTGACTTCTAGTAATATAAAAAGAAATAAAATATAGGATAAGAGCTTCTTACACAACAAGATCTTCAGAAGATCACTTAAAGCGGCCCTGAATACCACGTAGTGTAATAAACCCTTTTATCTACACTCAAATCGAAAAATTCGAATTACGAATTCAAAGACCGTTCTATACAGACGCACTTTATAAACAAGCGCATATACATAAAATTAAAAATAAAACTCATTATAGTACTGCCAACTGTATCATAAAACTCATTATAGTACCGCTATCTTTTTTTTATATTAATTCATTAAACTATTCTATGGTTTTAGGCTGAATATGAAAAAAAGGCGCACGCATGCTCAGTTCGAACTGTGATAAAAATGGCGCACGCATGCGTAGTTTGAACTTAATTTCCCGCGCTTCCCATACATTTTTTTGCCGATCGTGTTTTTGTATTCGGGATTCTTCTATACCAAATAAATTACTTCCTTGTACCTACTTTGTATAATTTCAATTTTTCCTATGAGTGAAGATAAAGTAGTGTATATTACTGCATATAACTTAGGTATTAAAACACTCGAGTCAACCTATTATCGACAGAACAGACTCTCTCGTGTTTTAATACCCTTTCTTATATGACAGTTACATAAACTACTAAAATATGGCGCATTTTTCGATTTTTCGGACTCATAAAGGTCTTTTACAGATTATTTTTGTACTGTATTCCGTAAATTGGAGTCTGAAATAGAATCGATTTTCTTTCTTTTGCTTCAAACCTTTCGTTAATATTAAGTAGTAGTCAATTGCATTTAATATTAATCCATCTACAATTTTTCTATTATAAAATCAGTGTGAAATAGCGAGACAATAGCTATATTTCAATAAGCATACTACCCATCAATAACATATAACAATTAATTAAAATATAGGTACTTATCTTGAGCTAAAGAAGAATATAACTAATCTATGTCTAAGTTCTTGAAAGCTCTTTCCATGGCTTTCTCCCTTTTCTTGTCAGGTAGAGCTGCAATCCTCTGTTCCTCCTCTGCCTGGAAGTATGGTTCTAGGAGTTGCAGTTGTTGCAACCATTTACGACGGAGGGTTTGTGTGTCTGGGAGGGTACCCCCATAGTCAGGTGGTAAACACGACCGTGGTACAACTGTCTCGTAAAAGTTTTCCATATCTTCATTCTTGCTGTGGAATTTGAGCTGAAAACATAAAATGATAAATCATTGGGTATATTTATATATCATCATAACATCATAACATCTTTAGGATGCTGATGCGGCTGCCTCCCTACTGCAGTGCATCATTAATGTTTGCGGAAGCACGCACAGACGGATATTCGGCGATAATACGCAAAAAAGTAGCGTCATTAATACGACGTGTAAGAGACAGCAGCAACGGCATCCTAGAGATGATTGCGTCACGCCTTGACTGTCCGATCCAGTTGAAATGGATAAAAATTATAACGGGACAGGTTTGACATTTAATATTATTTATTTTTAATTAATTGATTTTCTTGACATAATTATGAATTATTTTGTGACATTTTTATTGATTTTGTGACATGAATTTTTCATCTGAATTTCTATTGGTATTTTTTATAATTTTTGTCTGTTATTATTTTTATTGTATTTATGTTTAATTTATTGACTTTTTTGTATTTATGCTGACTGTTTCTTATTACTTTATTACCTACACTATGGACATGTCTCTGAAAATAAACTTATTATTATTATTATATTATATATATTCTTTATTGTACACCACTTAAACATTACATACAGATTTAGAGAAGGGTACAAAATGTAGGCACAATGGGCGGTCTTATCGCTAATAGCGATCTCTTCCAGTATATTTCAAAAACGAGGCACTTTTGAATACGTAAATTTGAAACTGCCTCAATGGATTTAAGTATATTATTGATAGGGATATAATAAATATTTGAGACTTTTTTACACAGCGCCATCGAGCCCAAACTACTTAAGTCAATATAAGCTTGTGTACTTTTTCTAAAAATAAAACAGTGTCGAAATTATTGACATAACATTCCATATTCAAAAATTGCCCAATACCAAAAACAACTTTGCATAGAACATTAACCTCAACAAGGGCCATAGTAACCTTCTTAAAAATCAACAAGTTCTCTCATAAATTTAACTTGCATTCGAACATTATCGTATGGCAATTATGGCGCAACTGAACACCCTTGACACAGACCCACAGAACTAAAAAGTAACATCCACAAGACCAACTTTACTACCAACTGGTTTTCTGCCATCGAATATGGCAAGGTCAACAATGTCGAAAGTACCTATATGAAAAACTAGCTTCCGCCCGTGGTTTCGTCTGTGTTGTTTGTCGGTAAATAGCTCATGTGCTTCTCCTGATTATAGTCTCTTTTTGTGCCTGTCTTTAGTTAAGTATAATATATATATATTTTTTTTTATAAAATACCGCTAATTTATTTATAATACCGCTAGAGAAAGAGGGCAGGCGACGTTTTCTCCGTATAATGCATTAAAATGACACTTCCTCGTTCGATATCTTTTATATTTTAAGTACATAAAATGTATTGTTTAAAACGTGACATTTGAAATTGTGACTAGTTTTGTTGTATTAATTAGGTAATTAACAACTTGAGGCGTTGATTATGGAAATGCAATGAATTCAGTAATTCAGTTTTATCGACGCATCACTGACGCAGATACAAATAACATTAATTTACAGAACCAATACAATTTACTTATATTTATTTACTAGAAGTCGGGCGGGGCTTCGCTCCCGTCATTCTTTATTTCTCCACTGCTCAGCTCCTATTGGCCATAGCCTATGTTACTCAGTGTTAATGTAGCTTTTAAACGACAAAAGAATTTTTGAAATCGATCCAGTAGATTTTAAGTTTATATGTAACACATACCTACAAAAATAAAATATTAGTAGACAAACGGGTACCCAGCTCATCAAGTGATAGATACTAATCACCACTCATATATTTATAATAAAAACGCTCTATTTAAAGTTTAGTTGAAGGCAAACCTATTGCAAACAGACGATTGGATCACTCAGGTTTACGTTGAATTTCTGCAGTTACTTATGTAACAAGAGAAACTTACTTATTTACATAAAAATAACAACTAAATGACTACCTCCTATTTAAGAACTAAACTGTACGAAACAGTGCCAAGGTCTGACGGGTCTAACAAACTATTGAAATGAGTTAGTGCAAAGCAAACACTAACATAGAAGCAGATAAACAGTATAAAAAGATACACGAATACTTCTATTGGAAAGCCAAATATTTGCGTAATTCTATAGCACTAGCCGTTGCTTCCGTCGTTCTTTGTTGGGCCTCTGCTCAGCTCCTATTGGCCGTAGCATGATGTTATATAGACTATAGCCTTCTTTAATAAATGGGCTATCCAACACTAAAGGAATTTTTCAAATCGGACCAGTAGTTCCTAAGATACGCTCGTTCAACCAAACACACAAACTCTTCATCTTTATATAATGAGTACCCATACATATATTGTCATCACTACATACATCTTTTTTGGTACAAAATAAACATAACAAACAGCATCACGCCTTTATCTCCAAAGGGGGTAGGCAGAGGCACATCGCACCCACATTTCGCCAGCTATGTTTGATCCTTAACTTGGCACATTTCCTAACTCCAGATTGATATCGATAATTTCGAGACACAAGAATTCAATAGGTAGGTACTATTTATGCCCAAGCCCGGGGATTAAACCCGGAGTCTCCAGCGCACCTGTGGTACACACTGCTGTTGGGCCACCGAGGCAGATAAACAAGGACATCAAGAAAGGAGCCCTAAAATAACATTTTATTTAGGTAAACATTTTGCAATAATTTTTTAAATAACTTATTTAGCTTCAGGACAACCGAAAACTTTGTTTCCCAAAGTAGACCTTGATAGTACAAGACGACCATTTTTTTAGAGGCGTAATGCCTTTCGCTTATCGTTCGAAGAAACGAGACAGTTATGTGCGGTTGATAGAGCTGATAGAGTAGATGACAGTAAGCTAACCAAAAAATTGTGGGATGCATCGAGCCGGAACATGATACAACATCAGCGGCCAGTTGAAGACGACCTGCGTCAATCTAAAATACTAACTACTAGTAAATATAATTAAAAAAATTTAATAACCCGACTGCAAAAAATCAACAAAGAGCAACGCACTAAAAAGACCGTAAAATTATTGTAATATTATTATACCTGATTAAATTTAAATACAAAACATATGTATATGTTTGTAATCTCCATTTGATTCCCTTTATTTTGATACTCTACTCGATAGGTTTGGTTAAAAAAAAATATAACTACTTACAATTTGGAACCATTCAATTATGTACCTATAATCTCTTTTTAAATATATGTAATCTCCTTTTGGTTCTCTTTATTTTGATTCCAATTTGGTGTCAAAAACCCGCCGTTTAAGTCTTTTTATTCTTAAAACCTATCTAAGGACACTTGGGTTTTCTAGACGAATCTAACGATACCCTAATTGTCAAAATCCATCCAGCCGTTTGGAAGATTCATGGGAATAAAGAAATTTACAAACATACAAGATACGCGCGAAAAACGATACCCGTCCCCGTCCTGACAGTCGGGTAAAAAGTAGTACAATACACAACTCACCATTTCAAAGAACTTCTTATCCATGAAAGGTCTCAGGACTAACATTAATTTGTCCAACACTGGTTCTGTGTTCAACACATGGATCGCCCTCATGCGCACTGGCATCGCTTCTTGTATGTATTGGAATAATTTACGAACAGTCCTGAAACATTACAAAATTTATTTTATATATAAACATTTTCCTATGAATGTACTATGAATGAACCATTGATGTTACTACTGTGTGTAGTCAGGGTAAAAAAATGATTTTATAATGTTTGGTTTAACAAGAACACACGATGAATGATATGGGGATTCTTGTAGTTTAAATTTTGTTTTTGTTATCTTCTCTATAAGTACCTAGCCACTGGGACGCTGTATATAATCGTAAGATGAAATGATAATTCGAATTTTCGAGAAATTCCTAGGGATTTCGAAACGATGACAATTACCTGGACAATGTTGAAAACATGTCTCAATCTTACTGAAAAAAGATAGGGTTTTTGTTTTGCCCGGTTTCTGAACTATCAAATATAAATTATATAACTTATGTATGAATAAACTAGTTTCAATTGTTTTACTTTTATATTCAGTCAGGTTATATCTATTTTAATCGATGAATAACTTTTATTTGATGGTTCAGAAACCGGGCAGAACATTATCACGATTGCCTAAATATTATTCTCGGTGTTTTCGTCCAAATATCTTTAAGACATGATAACAACAATGAAACCCTTGACAACAATTACCTACAACAATAGCTCGGCTTACTTCTAAACAGGTTCTATACATGCTCCTAATCACCACACGTGAGCAAATTAAACCAATCAGAATTTTATACAAATGTGCGTTTTTATAACAATATCATAGTTTTTTTTTAATATTATTTCCAAGCGGATGAGGTTCATTTAACGGAGGTATTGAAACGGATGATCTATCAATAATTATGATAATTATATTTTAAGCTTTATCGTGCGATTTATTTACGTATAACAATTTTAATTTGCAGTCGACCGTGAAACTACATATATTATTAAACGGTACTATGCTGCCTTTGACATTTAATGTCGACTCACCACAGACGCATCCGTCTTTTTGCGCAACATCAATATCATGAGTGGTATTTTTTATTTAAAAAAAAAAAAACTGTAATAAGTTTTCGTATGTAATTTTCTTAAATTTGTGAAAATACATAAAATAATGAGTATAATAAATAATCTGCCAATTAAAACAATAGGTACCTACATACGTCCTACGTCAAATTAAAACTTATGGTTTTTTTAAGATATTTTCAACTTTCGTACGTACCTATGGATTGCTTTAAAATTCGCGTAAATTATTACTATAACAACACACATAATAATATATTTCTAGCTTTTTTAAAAAGCCAGAACAACAATTCTTTCAAATCTTTGTTGAAAACAATCTTAATTTTGAAATAAAAAAAGCAAAATAATGACACTTATACACGTCTATTACCTTTGTCTTTCCTTTTGAAAGCTATGAAAATATAAATTATTGTATGATATTTCTAGAACAAGAACACAGCTAATAAAGACATAATATTTACACTTAATTAAACAGTTATACAAGCTTTAATAGCAGGTAACAAACATTGTATAACGTAATTGCAATAATATCTACGACGAGGAACAGAAACATATCATCTATCGATTAAATACGTGCGCATAAAATACTAGAAGCCATGCGGGGCTTCATTCTTGTCGTTCTTTACTTATACACTGCTCAGCTACTTTTGGCTGTAGCGTAATGTTATATAGCCTATAACCTTCCTCGATAAATGGGCTATCCAACATTGACCTAGCCACTGGGAAGCTGTATATTTGGTTAGTGATCCTGACTGCTAAGCCGAACGTCGTGGGCTCGATTCCTACCCAGGACAAATCTTTATGTGATGAGCATGATTGTTTGTTCTGTGTCTGGGTGTAATTTATCTATAATATGTATGTATTTACAAAAACAAATATTTAAGTAGTTTAACAGTTGTTTAGTACTTGAAAGATATTTGTTGATTGTATTTTTAAGAAAATTACCTGCGCAAAACCTTAGATTCTTTCATTTTTAGACCAATCTCCACTCGTCTTAAAAGTGCTCAATATAATTGCTTAATTGTGTTGTGTGTGTTGTAGAAAATTATTATTATATTATTTATTTTGAACTCTATTTCTCTTTTTTTCTGTTACACGCCGTAGATATTTAGATATAAGAGCTTCATATATATAAAAATATATATCGATTAAATAGTTACTTTAAATAATATAATAGAAGAAATCAACTAATTGTTTAAAGAAAATTTGATTAAGATTACTTACGATAGAGTAATTCGGGTCAAATGTCCGAATTTAACTCCACGCATGTCGAAAAGGAACATGTAACCAGGTTGTGGGCCTCGCTTCGTTAAGCATAAATCTGTAAAGAAGAAATAAAGGAACTTGCATTATAATTTATTAAAAACATAGTCAACAATATTTTTTTTTATTTCCTGTAATGGCAGACAAGCAAGCGGCCCACCTGATGGTAAGTGGTTACTGCCGCTCATGGACGTTGGCATTAATTTTTTATTTTTTTAAACTAGTATTAGGTTTAATAAATTATGCGCTTTGTTCCTACATAGCTAAACATTGGTGTGTGGGAACTTAGCGCAAATAGCTAATATTAAAAGCTGAATGTATATCCCAATAGTGATGGTGAAATCATTTGGAAGTGCTTATTTATTATTGTTCGGTCTGAAACAGGTTATACACAGTGACACAATTATTTATGCTTATGCCAAATGTTTTATAAAAACGCATTTAGTCTACAAAAAACGCTGTGAAATTATGTTTGTACACTTTTTCTTTCTGATAATAAAGAACTTACAAAATCAATCAATGTTAGGGGCACAGCCAAGCCGCTGCCTACCTTTGAAGAATAGCTCTCTTTAAACCTCGTTTGAAGAAGGACATGTCATAGCGCTCAGGAAACACCGCTGTAGGAAGTTCACCCCAGAGCCTGCACGTATGTGGGAGGAATGATCGCTGGAACCTTACCGTTTTTGACGGTATGGGCTCCAGGTAGTGCGGGTGAAGCCTACAGCGGCGTCGAGTGGTGCGATGATAGAAAGGCGTCGATGGCACCAAATCTAGAAGTTCATCGGAGCACTCCCCATGGAATAATCGATAGAGCACGCAGAGTGACCCAAAGTCTCTCCGTTGCTCTAACGATTCCAAGTTGTCCGTCAGATTGGGATCACCGACAATTAGAACAGCCCGCCTTTGGAGGGAGTCAAGTGGGTCGAGCTGGTATTTGGGTGCTCCTGCCCAGAGGTGAGAGCAGTACTCCAGATGCGGCCGAACCTGTGTCTTGTATAGCACAAGCCGCTGTTTTGGTTTGAAGAACTGCTTCGCCCTATTGACGCCCAGCGGCGTCGAGTGGTGCGATGATAGAATGGCGACGATGGCACCAAATCTAGAAGTTCAACGGAGCACTCCCCATAGAATAATTGATTCATAATAATAATAATTGTCCGTGTAGTGACGGATTAGGAATACATAATGTCACTACCCCATTTCAACCCGTGGATGTCGAACCTTATGCAGACAAGAGCACTGCGAAGAAAGGAAAATTTAAAAAAACCCTATACCACCAACCCGACTGCAACCAGTGCAGTTTGGTGCAGGTGAGGCTTACGTCTAGCAATGGACGTCATTGGGCTGATATGATGATGATGATGATCATCAGAACAACAAAGATTTTCTTTCCAATTTCAAATAGATACTTCTTCTTTGTAGAACACTGAAGGGTTTTCCGCAATTCCCGTGTTTGCAGTTGGTCACATTAGCACTTATTCTATTAACAGTTAGTCCCAATTAGCTGGAAGTCTGGGAATGTAAATGACTCGCCCTCTGCTGCTGGGACCAAACATAGCTGGCGAAATATGGGTGTGGTACCTTGCTAAGAAAAAAGGCGCAATTCCATTACAGAAGCAACGGGAAAAACGTATGTAAAGTAGCCACTTTTAGATACAATTTCCCACGCCTTTGACCTGAAATTATGCCGTTTTTTTTGGTAGGGCAGTAAACACCTCTGCCTAACACGTCGGGGTAAGGCGTGACGCTGTTGTTATAACGCCAATTTAAATCTAAATTATTGCAAACTAGTACCTAGATGAGTGAGTACGATATCGCATACTTTTACACGATCACATAATTTTTTCTCGCTATTAGCCTTCAAAGAAATTCTTCATGTAAATGGCGCATAAGGATAAGGAACAATTTACCGCAACGTGCTAGCAAAAATAGTTCATTCCTGCGCCGATAGATGGCTGTCAGATTACATTGTAATAACTTCATTTTCTAGCATAACGATAAGAAAATATTCACTATACAAGCTCGTAAACTATCGTCTATTATCGCCAACATACGTGTGTGTACCTATAAAGCGAAATACACACTGATATGGTGACGCAGTTATGATTGAATATAATCAATACACTGCGCTATTTTCATAGCGATCACGGTAATGACTAGACAGTGCTTGAACACCTGATCTATGTATAATAATATGCACTTGGGTTTACATTGAAAACATTTAATGTTGATTTTATTATAGGTATAATGATGGTTAATTATACTGTGGAATGTTATGTATTTCAAGATTTATTATATTATCTAGCTATTGCCTCAGTGGCGCAGCGGGAAGTGTGTAGTGTGTAAGTGTGTGTAGTGTAAGTGTACGACTGCTGTGCAAGAGGTCCCGGGTTCGATTCCCGGGTCGGGTGAAAATGGTATTGGACTTTTCTAACATGAAATTCCAGTATTGAGATTTTCCCGGAGTTTGGTAAACAAATGTGCCCGGTAGATGACAATAGGCTCGCCCCCTATTTCATGGGACCAAACATAGCTGGCAAAATGTGGGTGTGAAACACCTCTGCCTACCCCTTCGGGGAAAAAGGCGTGAGCTATGTATGTATGTATGTATCTAGCTTTTGCATGCAGCTTCGTTGTGTCTATAAGTGGCTTGTTCACGTCTTAGATTATGTTAGATTAAGAATACATAATGTCACAACTCCATCTCAAGCCGTGGGTGTCATAAAAAGCTACTAAAGAAGTAACCTTATGCAGACAAGAGCACCCTCGATTTCTCCAGTTTTCCATCACCATCAATGACAATGGGATTGGGACCAATGGGAAAATCTTTTCAAACAATCAAAGAATTTTCCAAATCTGTCCAGCCAGTGGCGTAATTAAGCCATCTGGGGCCCGTGGCAAATTCTTTTGATGAGGATCAGTAACAATCGTCACCGTAGTGTATGTATGTACTTAGTAGGTGCAGTACACTGTCTCACGCATACATGCTGGTTGGGTAATGACATGACAGATGATAGAGATATAAATCATAGATAAATATAAGCATGGTATAGTGAGTGTGCATTCCCGGAGCTTGGTATGTGGTAATCTTGGTGAGCCAGTGATAATATAGTACCAGGATATACTCGAACACTACAGTCACGTTGTACTTAGTTTAATTTTAATGATGTTGTAAAATCCTTAATAATTAACTTGAATTTATATTATGGTCTCTAGTTGTCTCACTTTAATAGATTTTAAAAAGTAAAAGAAATACTTTTAGATCATTTTTATATAACTCAGTTTACATTGTTAAAAATTTACTTGTGAGCTCAGGGCTTTTTAGGCCGGGGCCCTCTTGGGTCGAGGGCCCTCTTGGGTCGGGGGCTCGTGGCATTTTGCCAGCCCTGCCAACCTATAGTTACGCCACTGGATCCAGCCGAATAAAGAGTAAAATGTATCTATATTATTATTGTATAAAAAAATGCAAATTAGAACCTCTTACATTTTTGAAATCAAAAGGTCAATATGTCTAGATTGCCTTGATAAACTTGTACAAATACGAATGTCATTTATTTTAAAACTAAAAGAACCCATAACACCTTTGATATTTACAAGCTCAATCAATATAATACATAAGTATAAATACATATTTCTGCAATTAAAAACATAATTGTATAATTCTTTACTAGAATATCAATGTGTATATTCTAGTGAATAATACATTTTATGGACATATATCCACTAACAGTAAGTTATTGTTAAATTATTAACTTAGTTCTACGTAGTAGTTGAGAACCTTGGGCCTTGTTCAGACAAATTGCGCGAAGGGAACATTTCGCAACATAACAAAGGTAAGAAAAGTTAACTACATAAAATTTGTTCAAAATAACATACTGTCTTATAACTAGTTATTGCGAAACTTTATATTCTTCAGCTTTATAATACGGCTGTGGTTTATTTGCTTACCAAATTTGGTTAAATCGATGCCCAAAAAATACATTTATAATGTTAATTAAAATTAATAAATTTAAAAAAAAATTATAATCATCTAAAAAAATAACCACGAAGACCGGCTGGTTCGCTTCGCTTCGCTTTCGCCCAGCCTTCAGCCTTCTAAACTTTTTTTTTTTTTTTTTGGGGAAATGCCTGACGCATACCCCTCGGTCTTGGGGAAAGAACCGAGGGGTTATGTGGGGCTCGCACCCACTAAAACCCCAAGGTGTTCCTCTCGTCGCGCTCTGCTGTGGTCACGGGAGCGCAGGAACATTCGTCCGCGACGCCAGCCTTCTAACCTAACTTATCCATGCCGGATCCGCGCAAAAGGAACAGAGGACATATCCTCCCGCGCATAACTATAACCCAATTCGCATTTATTTGCACAATATAATTTATCGCCCAGTAGGTATTCGCAGCTTTAAAATATCTACCGTGCACTTTTAATTAGTCTTACAAACTTTGTTTAGCTCATAGTACCTAACTAGTAATCAAGTGTAGAATGCATAATTTGGTGCACATTTACTAAATTTGGATTCCGTTTAGTTATATCCTACTTACTGATTTTTATACTTATTTATTTACCTACATTTTTTTTTTTGCTAGATGCATTCTACACTTGATTACTAGTTAGGTACTATGAGCTAAACAAAGTTTGTAAGACTAATTAAAAGTGCACGGTAGATATTTTAAAGCTGCGAATACCTACTGGGCGATAAATTATATTGTGAATAATGAATATTCAAATTCTAGTGGTTATCGATACACATCTCTCATCTCCATTTCGGAGGAATCCTAGCCATGAAGTATCAGTACCTGTCTGTAATCTATGCATTTAAAATTTTAAATAACGGGGTATTCGACAAAGTCGTTTAAATGACAGCATATTCTGAGGACGGTGAATTAAATATGTATATCTAAGTCAACAATGAACATTCAATAAAGTAAATGAAATATAAACAAAATGTAGGCATATCGTGTAAGGATTTTATTAATTTTCGAATTAAATTAAAATTAAAAATTGTGTAGGTAGTAGGTACCTACGTCAGATTGGTTCCAAACTTCCAACCGTGTTGTAATGAATTAAAAAAAACGGATTTGTGAGATAAAATATAAAGATAAAATAAAAAGATAAAACGGCTTTTTAAACGAAAAAGTTTATGATGAAGTCAAAAATTAAGTGAATAATTTAATATTGATAAAAAACACATGCTATGTATAAAAAGATTTTGTTTTATATTTAAAATTAAAAAACGTGTCGACAAACATTAATTGTACCCGAATATTCAGTTGTTTTTTATAGGTTAATTAATCTTTTTTATAGCATCGATTTTGTATTCTTCTTTATACAAAAATCTCATATTCACGGGTTTTAGATACCTACTTAATTAAAAAATAATATCACGTTTATATAAAAATCGGCCTACCTAAAATATACCTGTATGCCAAGGACAATATTAGTAAAAGATATACCTACATAATTTTTTAATAACTTCTACTGTCACTAACTTTTAGGCATAGGTAGTTTAGCAGACATTTTATGTGTGAAATAGTATTAAAATATTATATTGATTAATTTCAATTCTACGGATTAATGTTTTTAAAATTAGTAGTATGACTAATGAGTAATGACTGTTAGCTACGATTCAGACCAACCGGCTCGCATCGGCCCGCGCCGGGCGGCATTTAACAATGCGTTAAAGAACATTGAAATGTATCAACAGTAATTACAGTTCATATTTGCATGCAACTTACGGTCGGAGCCGGTCGGCCGTCGCGACGCGTCGCGGGATGCCGACGGAGGTAACTATGCGTAAGTTGCATGCAAATATGAACTGTAATTACTGTTGATACATTTCAATGTTCTTTATAAATTTTTCGTAACGTTATAAAATTTTATAGTGTAAACGGATCAGGGATATTCCCAAATTATTAAAAAAAAAGTCTAAGTTAAATATTATCCAAGTAAATAGTCTAAGTTTGCTTACCGCACATATACTTATACCAATGTGCAAATATTTTTTTTACATCTTAGTATATACAGAGTGTATACGACGATACGACATTAAATGATAAGGCAGCCAGTGTTAACCCTTATAAACATATTCTAATAATAATAATCATTAAAAAAAAAGAAAAAAAACTACACATTATTTAAAGTCGAAAAATATAAAACTACACATTATTTTTCTATCATGACGTTTTCGACATGACGACGACAAAAGTGCGGAACAGAGTAAGGAGATAATAATATGAAAGAGTCAGAGATATTTAAATTAATAGAATGACGTAATGACAACATATATCAACGTCAACAATACCTACAGGTTGTTTAAAACTGTGAAAAACTGAGAAATAAAAAAGTATATTTGCGTCTAAACTATTGTACAAATTTCTATTTTTTTTTTTTGGTAAAGCCTTCTAACATCAGAACATCACATGCTACACGTGGTGTCATTCAATGTCATATCGTCGCATACACCCTGTGCCCTGTATTATTATAAAGTACAGTTTGTGAGTTTGTGGCGTATTACCCCCTACAGGTAATATCGGGATATACTGAACCGATATTCAAAATTCTTTTAGTGTTGGATAGCCCATTTATCGAGGAAGGTTATAGAATATATAACATCACGATATGGCCAATAGGAGCTGAGCAGTGGCCAAATAAAGAACGACGGTAGCGATCTCCCGCGCGACTTCTAGTATTACATAAATTCATTGAGACCGTATTGTCAACCGGTTTGAGACACGTTTTCTACAACACTAGTTATGAATTTTTAATCCAGATTGAGGAAAATTCTACACATAATAATAATAGTTTTACCATTTGACTACGGAACCCTAAATGTGTTGCTAAGCGCAAAACTCCAGAACAGCAGGACCTATTTTAATTTTTGTTTTATTTTTAATCATTTATGATATCCATTTGCACCTACAACTCTCTTCTCTGCATCGCCCAAAGTTCGACTGGTAGAGAATGCCTCTGGCATTAAGTCCGCCTATATACAGTTTTTTGTGCATAAAGTTGAAATAAATAAATATTCGACTGAAGTTTTTAAAGTGGAGACAATATGAAAAGTTGCACCGAATAAGGTAAAATCTACCAGGGAATGATAAGATAGATAATGGGAACCTAATTTCACGCAGCGCAATACTGAAAGAGCTACAATATATCCAGACCGGTTTCAAGAAGTATACAAAAGACTTCTGATCGTTTCAAAATTATATTGTCCAAAGGGAAGCGTCTTGTCGGCGTGCCTCACCGTTTCTGTATGTTGTCTTGTAAAGGTTACACTCGTTCGTAGGCTACGTCCTGACCGAATGCACCTCTTTTTACCAACATTTGGATCTCTTTTGATTTCTTTTTCTTATTTACTTTTAATAATTTAAAATTCAAAATTTAAATTAATATAAAATTCCTAAATTCGAACCGAGCCTTCGTCGGAGCGTCCACCGAAGGCTTGGGGCTCATTATACATATAATTTCTAGTGCGGCAGCGGTGCACGTTATTCTCTGGCCCACTATACACAACCTCTCACCCCAAACGCATATTATACCGTCTCCGTTCCGTCGTGGGTAATAATAATTTAATTAAATATTATAACAAGTATAACTTATACAAGTTCAATTAATATAACTAAAAGTGAGTTCTCACATTCCCTTTAGCCGCACCGTCAAGGTGTTGGGGGTGATCATCGACGACAAGCTACACTTCACACAACATGTAGACTACATCACAAACAAAGCACGCGCTATACATAACAAACTCACTCGGTTTGTACGTCCCACCTGGGGGGTACACTCAGAGAATATGCACACACTTTATAGGGGGGTAATAGAGCCCATTGTGTGCTACGCCTCCAGCGTATGGCACGGAGCTCTAAAATACGCAACCAATAAAAAAAAGCTACTGTCGCTCCAAAGAGGATTTGCGCTCAAAATAATCAGGGGCTTCCGAACAATTAATACCACTGATGCTATAGCAATATCCACACTGGCCCCTCTCGATTTGAAGTTGACCGAGTGCGCGAATAACGAGAAGACTCGTGTAACAGGCACCACCGATTACCTCCATGAAGAAATAACACTTGACACACCAACTCACCCATCTCAACTACTACACCCTGCACTCAGAAAACCACACCCCTTCGACATAATTAACACCCAAGATGAACTTGACGACATTCTTACTAATCACCAACGCGCACATCATATCTACACTGATGGCAGCAAACACAACAATCTTGTGGGAGCTGCCTTCATTGTATACACACCCAACAACACTATCATCACCAAAACTTTCAAACTCCACTCCACATGTTCCGTTTTCCAAGCCGAGCTGGTAGCCATTGACCAGGCTTGCCAATGGTTGCAAATGCAGTCGGTTGAGGAGGCTGTTATATTGTCTGACTCAAGATCATCCTTGGAAGACATCAACAACACTCTCAGCACACATCAACTTACCACCAACATTCACAAAACACTACACACCATGCACACAAACGTCAAGTTCATCTGGATCAAGGCACACACTGGCATACACGGCAATGAGGCGGTCGATATAGCCGCTAAGTCTGCCGCCACTATGACTACACCACCCACATTCGACCACTTTCCACTCAGCTATGCTAAATATGCTGCAAAAACTGACACCTATACACAGACAATAAACAGATACAGTAATAACCCCAAGGGCAGCACCATACGCATATGGTGCCCTACACTAATACAATTACACTCTCTTATACACAAAACTGGACACACTTTTGCACTAACACAAGTACTTACAGATCACGCATATCATAAATACTACCTACACCGTTTCCACATAACAGATAACAACACATGTCCTTGCGACGACACTTCCATACAAACATTCTCTCATCTCATTACACATTGCCCACGTTACACGCACACACGTCTCAATCATGAACAACAATGTTACCATGCACAAATCAGCCCATACAATTTACAGCAAATCATAAATAATGACAACACTACAAACACATTTATGACACACATTACACACATAATCAATACACTCAAACAATTCAACAACACATAACATCCCCAAATACATGACACATACACACTTATAATTACTATTATATACTATTATAGACCCTTAAAAGACTTAAAACACTGAACCCTAGACTATAATTATGTATAAACTCCATATGAAACTGTATCAAATAGCAGTTAATGTTAATATTACTTATCGTAATAAACTACCTCTCGGGGCGGAATTAACCCCGAGGGGACAGCAAAAAAAAAAAAAAAAAAAAAAAAAAGTGAGTTCTCTGTGTTAGACGGCGAGAGTCTTTTTTGTTTATTTTGTGTCACGACACTTCTATTATACGTTATTTTCTATACATTTTTGAAAGGGCGCCGTGTCCGCGACGTATCCTGAACTTTAGTCATAATCATAACGCGAGGCCTCATCTTACGTCTTTTCTGTTTGCCCGTATAACGTATAGTGTATTTTTCCACGAAAAATATCTGACTAAAACTTCCTTTTGCGTCTTATAATTTAACAAAAAAATATTGTGGTAATAAAATAGGAAAATAATTATGACAATAAATTAGAATAGGGAACTAAAACTGGTTCGGCTCACGCAGTTAAGAACTAGATACTAAAAAATAAATTTGGATTATATAATATAGGTAGTATAATCAACAAAATCTTGCGAAATTATGTATAACATACATAATTTATAACGTAAGCCTATAAGACTAAATGTTTAGCTACGTTGGCATGGATGTGAAGATGAAGATGTATGAAAGAAAGAAAATTTATTTTGTGCTCATATTACAAAAGTACAAGAAGCAATTATAAAGTGGACAAAGATCTTCTAATCTTATCTTAACGTGTCGGCTTGAGGTAGACCCTGGTGTTGCAATTTAACAAGTCGCCCATACGGCTTCCAACTTGACTTAACGACTAACACATTAAGTGGTAACCCGGACTATCCGGGACCTACGGCTTTACGTGCCTTCCGAAGCACGGAGACGCTCGAGAATGAAATTCCCACCATGGACTGATCTTGTTGAAGGTTGCTTAACCTTGATGATCGTAGAGAACATCCCAGTACCGCAATGCTACGATATTTAGGTAGGTATATATTTTTAGTTACGCTCGATAGCACAGAAGTACACAGCGCCATCTAACCCAAAGTTAGTTAAGTTAAGTGTTATGGTATTTAGACATACATATTATACACAAAAAAAAACACCCAAACTGCGAAACCAACATATGCAGATGATTATTATTATTTTTGGGTTAGATGCCATGCGAGGCTTCGTTGCTAAGTCGCGTCAACCAATTAATGATCTATTGTAGCGCCCTCACATAACCTTAGAATTTCTTGTAGGTTATTTGGGTATCCTCAAGATGTCATCAACAGATACATTGTAAAAAAAAACACAATTACTCAATTAAACAATTACATGTTTAATGTACTCACATTCTGACAAAAAAAAAATTATAAAACAAAAAATTCACTCGAATATAGGTACAGCTTACAAAAAAGAATTAACACAAAACAAATATAAACTTAAGTTAATTACCCCGCGTACGAACTTCTTTATTATTGAGATTCTTTTGTTTTTGATTAATAAATGAAGTGACATGTAAAAATAAACCTTATAACAATGATTCAAATCTCTGTTTTAAACGTAATAAAAATTTGCTCTCCTCCGAGGCGGTCTGTGAACGGACCGTAATAACTAAATTACTTCTAATTCCGACGACTTACATAAATAGAAATATAGCCGATAGAAAAAGAAAATAAAAATCTTAAAAAATATGCGTAGGTAACAGGACCTAAAAGGCACTACATAACCCCGATATGAAAGTGTAAACGTATTTCATACCAATGTAGGACAAAATTAACATTCGAAAATACTATGACTCATAATTAACTAGTTATTTTTAAACGCACAACGAAGGACATGTTGCTAAACGGTGAAAATATTATAATATTATTTTGTAACAACTATCATATAACACTAAGGGCCTGTTCCAACACTTTCAAATAAGTGTCTAATAAACTGCCTGAGACATTTTTGACAGATTTTATATGAAAAATAGGGTAAACCCGGGATAGATGTCCTAGTTAAGGAAATAGTCTTATAACTTTAATACTAAACGTATTCGCAGAGAATATCCCTATGATATAGTTAGTTTAATCATTCATAAAGCTTTAGAATGTATATTTATTTACGTAACTATCACTGGGTTAGCAGGAATTAAGTTCTTGCGAGACATGTTTTTTGGGATAGATGCCTACCGGCTTGGATAGATGCCTCACTATTAAATAATTTGGAAGGATAGATGCCTATGACGGGGGATAGATGCCCTTTATAATAAAACAACAAGAATAAGTTATCACAATGTAACATTTATTTTTCTTCTGATAAAGATAACACAAATTCTAAAAGAAAACAAGTTGACCCTTAATTATATAGATTACAGATGCATCTCTTTAACAAAAATATTTTTAATCACTAAGTTAACTTTTATAGAAATAGCCCTAACAAGATAGTTACATCTTTATTTTATTTCATTGATTCCCAGTTCTTTTTTCTCCATTTCTTCAAATGCTTTCTGCAGCTGCTCCGTAGTCCATGATATCACTCGAGCTTGTACACCCTTCTTCCTTTTGTATTTTCTTGGCATCACCTACAATAATCAAAGTAGTTTTGGTTAAACACTTTATAATCACACATACACACACCCTCGTCCTGATGTCCTGCGGATGTCATATCAATTGACATCCTTATATAGTATTTAGATACATACATATTATAAATACATTACAGTCAAAGACAGAACTCTAAATAAAATTATTGTCATCACACAAAGTTTGTCCTGGATGGGAATCGAACCCTCAACCTCTGGCTTAGCATCCAGGGTCTCTAACCAACAGGGCAATCACAATGTAATATAAATATACTTACTCAATACTTTAACACGGGTTTTACAGTATAGAGGGATAGATGCCCCTAAGGGCGTCTATCCTTCTAAATTTTGGGGCGACTATCCTTTACGCTAGGTATAGATGCCTTTTTGAATTTTAATTAAAGTAAATGTAAGAAATCAATGTTTAACTCCTAAATGTGTTTTCAATGAACCAATGTATTAACACAATTAAAATAAAATATATTACATTACTACTTCACAAAATAGGGAGTCAATACTTACGTTTTTTAGTGTTTCGCGCTCGTCGCGTCCGTTGCGGATATATTGGGGCACACACGCGATACACGTCCACTCTGCACAATAGTTTTCGCATCCCTGAGGTGAGGGGTGCACATGGCGCATTTTTAAACTATGCACTTGCTGTGAAGTGTGTTAGAAGTTGATTTTTTAAAATCGAGGCGTCTATCCCAGCGCGGCATCTATCCCGGTTTTACCCTACGTCAAAAATCTGTCAAGTAAGTTTCATTTAGGCTAGCTAGCACTTATTTGCCATTGGTGAAACAGGCGCTAAGTTTAAATATAAAGAATTAACTAGCTTCCACCGTGGCTTCGGCCGTATGGTAAGTCGGTAAAAAGTAGCCTATATCCTAAGAACAAGATGATCCTTCGTACTTACCAACAGTCATAAATAGCAACTTGCAGCCATGTTCAAGGTTGTATTTCGAAGGTTCTGTATCATGCAGCCGATGGTAGATGATATCGTAGCCCTCGCAAGACTTGCCTGGTAACACCGAGAATTCCCTGGAACCAAAAAATATATACGTCAGAACTTGTATCTTAAATTATAAATTGATAAATAATTGCAACCAAATATATAGAGTTTTTTTTTAATTATGTGTACTCATAGGTATACTTATGTAATAATAATGTGTATGTAGGCTCGACTCTATAAGTTCCTTATTTATATAATATATGTAATAATATCCAAGAGACAGCCTAGTTATTGCAGACAAGTCTTTAATTCCGACGAAGACTGGGTAATGGGTATGTCATTCCTATATATAAAAAAATTATGACTAAATATGCAAACAGCTGAGCAAAGAAAAAAGAAGTAAGAAAAAAAATAAATTTTATTTTATTTATTTGCCTTGGCACGATCGATTGGTCTAACAGCCGGAATCAACTGCCATCTGCCGTGTCAACCATTCTTAATTTGGGCTAGTCTAGTATTTGTTCCTGAACAGAAATCACGCCTCACAAACCAATTAGATGGAAACCGTTTAAGCGCACATGTTCAAAAGTCCTTGACATAGGTACGTATTATCGTATCGGTACATACAATATAAATCAATCTCTTCCTTAAACGCTATCAAATATTTATTCATTTAATGGAAATCACTAATCAAGGAGGAGACATTCTTAAATATGTGCCTCAACCAAAGATAAAAGAAAAGTAGGCCTCAACCGTTCATCGTATGATTTTTAAGTCAACGGATTTTCGGGACTTAAGTAACTAAAGGCACATAAACAAGCTGTAGGTACATGGATTCTAAGAATATCTATTCTAATAAGTTACTGTTATTGTAGTCCTTAATAGCAATATATGAATGCAAGGTCGTCTCTCTGAAAGAAAGAGTAGGCCATAATCCACACATGCCTAATTACTTAAGACTTTTTTCTAGTGTATGTGGGTTTCCTCACGATATTTTCCTTCATCATTGGCGAAGATAACTTAGATGACTAGTACATTTATATTATACATAGCGAAAGCTACATAATTTTTGCAGGACGGTCACATTCCACGGCTATTCATAACGCTTCATCGTCTTTTACCATTCTTTAGTGCTTAACTGCGTAAAAAAATATTTTTTCTAAGGCTGGACATACAAGAGACTGCTCAAGCAGTCACCAAGTGATCAGCATCCTATCAACTGCTAAACCGCACGATGAAATTTCACCGGGTTGCCAACCGGCTGAAGCAATCGCGACTGCGACCGGTTGTGTATGAATCTACGTAGAAGACTGCAGTTTGAAACGCAGTCGCAGCTTGAAGTAGTCGATACTGACTGTTTCAAGCCGTCCATGTACACCCGGCTGTATCTGTCCTGGCAGACTTATCTGCCAGGACAGATAAAAACATTCACTTGGTTCTGGCTGCAAAATTCTCCGTAATACGTCCCTGAACTCCCAACAGACCTTGGAATCAGACGTGAGGAGCATATTGAAGAGGAAATATAATGGATAACGCAAATCATGCTCCTGAGATATGAGGCTTGATACTCTATCTACTCATCTTCGATAACGACCCGTTCCTACATGCAAAGTTTGTTTAACACAAAGCTACTGCAAGCTAACACGTTAGTGAGAACTTTAGGGCGATCTCGTTCGGAAATGCAAAACGCGAACGTGACACAATCTGTTGTGGGTTTCTAAATATATGTATACCTAGCAGACAGCAAATCGTAATAGTTTAATATTGAATGTTATTATATAAGTGGCGATTGCTCGATGAGAATATTCGCATCGTGAATGTATACTTTATAAGCAAGAGGTCCATGAAGTCATGGCGCTCGGCTAGTTGTACGAAAATGTCAAATTCGAATTGTAACGTAATGATTTGCGAGAATATAGTTTAAATTATCACTACAAATATGACGAGGCAATAAATTAACAACACAACTACGAATAAAAGTCATCAGAATAAATTATAATGTCCAATCCACAAACAAGCCCATTTCTTCTACAGTCTTTGACTTATTCAGAATTAATTAATGCAGAGGTTATCACCGAGTTGAATGTATAACAAATTTACTCAATATAAACCGAACTAAAACTCGGGTTAACTAAGTCTCTTGCTACAACAGTGCTGGCATTTAGAAGTTTTGCAATTATTTCGCAAATAATTGCAGCAAATTTGATAATGTTAAAAGCTTTGTACCATTAATATGCATACGTGGGGAATAGAAGTTATTAAGACTGGCTCGATTGAAGATGAATGTCTTGGGTATTTCCCGGTCGGTAACACCTATCGATGTCATCAACACTGTTGACGATCGAGAATTAAAGTTGCGTTCGTTTACAGTGTTAACGAACCCCTTGACCATGACTGACCTGTGGTAGCGCCCCTGTAATTTATTTATAGTTATATGCTTAAGTCCTGTAGAAATTTGGATCTTCCAGATTTTCTGAGCAGAGAGATTCTGTATCTCATCACGTTGCACTTGGTACTGTCCTAAATGGATACTTCTTTTGTGCGTGATTGGCCCACATGAGCAGAAGACATGCGTTACATTTTCCTGACAAAATCTGCAGAATTTGGACCGGCTCAGTCTAAGTGTAAACATTTTGTTATTTAGCTTGCAGTGGTCCTTGTGGATTCTTAATAATCTAGTAAAAGAGTAAAGAAGTAGAAAATAAGTAAATTTAGCCTTTATAATATTTGTAATATCTAAAAATAAAGTTGGAAAAAGACATTTGATACCACTTGAATCTTAACTGGTCATAGCGTAACTTGACGTAACGCTTTCAAGCTAAAATGAAGCCAAGTTTTAGAGATTATATTATAGATACTGAATGAAACTAAACCATAAAAAAACTCGTGCAATAAATAGACTGTCTCAGTGGCGCCGCAAAAGTGTATACAACTGATACGTCACGCGTCAGAGGTTCTAGGGTCGATTTAGGCTGGGAAAAAACGGTAGCTACTTATTAGGAATTGAGTCTGAAAACAAGCCCGGGTTATGACAATAGGCTGGACCCCTTTTACATGGGACCTAACATAGCTGGCGAAATGTGGTTATTATACACCTCTGCCTACCCCTTTAGGGAAAAAGGTGTGACGCTATATTTTGTTACATTACTGAACAAATCTTCCGGCGAAGCGAATCATTTTCAGCAGTTTGCAGTTTCATTTGATTTAGCAATACTAAGCCAAATAAGATAAACAATACAAAATGCTGAGAATACAAAATCGATCATTAATTTTATAATACACTATTGTATTCTCCTCCCATTGTTGGACATTATTGATTGTGCTTTTCTTTGTAAACAGAACAATCACGTTGTTAAAGAAGTTGCGTCGACAATTTGCGCGGAACAGCTGACAGTCGCAAAGATATCGCGTCATCGGTTATAAAAAAACAAAATTAAAAATTTTGAAAAAACCCACGACGATAACATCTATACAAAATAAGAAACGTAACATATAAAAAGATTTAAATAACTATATTTTAAATCCCCGACGAAAAGATAATAAGTAGCGTAAAAACAATCCCAAGAAAATCCGTCGGGGGCTGCCATACCCAGACTTGAAATGAACGAAAGTATTGCAGTTTTATGTATTTGATACCTACCTAATTATTAACAATATTATTAATATTTATTTAATACTAGAAACAGTAATGATATTGGCAGCCCCCGACGAATTTTCTTGGGATTGTTTTTACGCTACTTATTATCTTTTCGTCGGGGATTTAAAATTTACACCCATATTCTAAGTCGTTCCTCGAAAATTCCTCGACTCCACTCAACCTCATTCAAGGAAATTGGTATTCACAGTTGCAAAAAATCTCCTCCACTTGGAGTCACTCGACATTTTTCCTTACTCGAGGTGAGGAAACAACTGTCAAAGTTAAGGTACGTCGCGAGGTACCTTAAGGAACACTCAAGGAAGATTAACGCCATTCTTTACGTTGTTTAATCTACTCTTTCGCTCACGCTGGTAAACAGTACTGATTAACTTATTTGAATAATTTTTCCAATAGTGCTTTCAATGGATTTCCAACGGTTCTCAATTATCTGTATGATAATCCGTACTATTACCCTGAACGCCGTTATTTACGGGACGCTGAAAATCCCATAGAATTGTATAATACCAGGATTAGGTACCGGCGGCTATCGTTGATGCTGAATTTAACTTGTACTTAACAATTCATTCTTGGACACATAAATAATAAAATAAGAAATATGTCTGGGAGAATATTTGTCTCCCAGACATATTTCTTGAAACAAATAAGTGTACTATAAAAAAACGAATACGACAACATCATCACAAATATAATAAACAACATGGAGTCATTGACCGATGCGACGCGACACAGATAAAAAAACAGCAATCTGACAACTTTTGGGTGACCATAGACAAAAAAAAACAAAGTGAATGCTGAAATCTATGATTCGATGACGTATTCAATGACGTTTTTCCTCGACTCAACCTCACTCGAGGATCCTCAAGATTACCTCACGACAAGACCGAGTTACAACTAAGAATACCGATTTCGAGGATTTCTTGAGGTGTCCTTAAGGTAACCTCGGTTGAGTCGAGGTAAAGGAAGTTTCGAGGAAACGACTTAGAATATGGGTGATAGTTATTTAAATCTTTTTATATGTTACGTTTCTTATTTTGTATAGATGTTATCGTCGTGGGTTTTTTCAAAATTTTTAATTTTGTTTTTATTTTAAATATTTTCAAAGAGCGCCCTATCTTACTAACTGTAAGTAAGTCTTATAACTTGAAATTATCATTTTAATTTTCTTATTTTAACCTTTTTAAGGAGCGCCTTATTCTACCATGTAAGCTCTAGAATGAATGGAATTTGCACGGAGCTTCGACTATATTATATATATTTTAATTTTTTGTTGACTTGTGTGCTCATCCGTCGCACAAAAGTCGCCGGAGCCCCGCTTGGCGGGGCTCCTACTTCTGGGTGGTTTGAAAAAAAAAAAACCCTGACCTAACCAGTCCGATGCGGATTGCTCTGAATCGGGGGTGTTAAGTTTAGCTATCGCACATTGATTGCCGTAGCCGGACTGCCTTCGGCGTTAGCGCAGATTTCCACCTATAATAGTTTGTATCTCGAAAACGGTGAGTGCTATCGCAAAAATGATGAAAATTTGGTTACACCCCGAGCACGGGATACCTGTAAGTTAGAATAAATAAGGTGGGTAGGTGTTTATATAACGTCAGTCTGGAATAAACTCTCACTCTTACTAATTTTTTTTAGGCTTATCATTGTATACCTCAGTACTAATATTCAGTGATATAACAACACGAGATCGGTTTTCGGATTTATTCCTTTACTTGTGCAACTTGTTATTGCTTCTGGCCAAATATCATGATTCTAGGTCAACGGTAAGTTCCCTATAGATTATGATCGTCAAGATAAATGGAGCATAAACAGCTGTATCTTTTGATTGCGTTAACTTAGAATTTTGATTTTTATTTTACGCCGAGGTTTTGCAGACCCAAGTATATGATATTAATTTCAGCTTTATATCTCTATGCGTTCTTGATAAAAATATTCTAGACAGACGGACAGACAGACAGACAGACATACAACGGAGTGATCCTATAAGGGTTCCGTTTTTTTCTTTTGAGGTACAGAACCCTAAAATTGCATAAACGGTCACCCATCTATGAACTGACCTTATCTGAAGTTGCTTAACCTCATGAGTGTAATCAATATCTCAGTACTACAATGCTACGTGTCCCTATACAGTAACAGGTCTAATTATTTTACAGATAACTGTAAATATAAGTTTGCTTAGTCTATTGCAGCGCCCCCTGGCGAAAAAATACAATATCGTATATCCAAAAGTCATCCTCGATAAATCACAAATACATAATAGAAAACCGTATCGAAATCGCTTTAATCGTTTTAAAGATAGGAGGGCACAAAGGTTTCAACGAAATCAACATAGGTTTGCCTAGTCTATAGCAGCGCCCCCTGGCGAAAAATTACAAAATCTTGAATCCAAAAACAATCCTCGATAAATCATAAATACATTACAGAAAACCGTATCGAAATCAGTCTAATCGTTTTAAAGATAGGAGGGCACAAAGGATTCAATGAAATCAGTGTATTGTAGCGCCCCCTGGCGAGCTATTAACATAACACCTATCTAATAACCTGTCCCCAAGAGCCGCACACACTTTACAGAAAACCGCATCTAAATCGGTCAAACCGTTTCCGTGATATAAGGCATTATGTTGGAACACACAAACACACAAACACACAAACACACAAACACACAGCCTCTCACCCCAAACGCATATACCGTCTCCGTTCCGTCGTGGGTAAAAAGGCGTTGACTATGTAATGCTACAGAAGTAAATTGTCACCCTTTTGTTAACCTTTTCTTTTAGGCGCAGCACAGACGACGGCGCGGCGTGCGGCCCTTACAATTTTATCACGAACGATAGAACATAGGGAATTTACTGCGCTCAACGCATACGGCGCGATGCGGGCGGGGCGCGGCGGTTAAAAAGCGCAGGCAAAGGCGGTCTTTATTGCTTCGGCCACGTCGTCGTTTGCGCAGCGCCTTATCATACATATAAGCTTTGCTCGCGACCTTATTTCCGTGTACCTACTACAGCCTACTCATCCCGCATTAAATTCCAATAATAAAAGTAGCCTAGGTTACTTCCTGTACCTACCATTAACCATTAAACAGTGAAAGTTCCGACAAAATCTGTCCAGCTGTTTCGGAATTTATCTCAAACAAACAGTGTTTTTTTGTTATAAGTTTCTGTTCTTAGCGTACACAGAGAGAAGCGACTTTATACTATGGATGCTTCTCCAGTTGCTTCTCAATTAAAACAAGAATTAATTAAAAAAAACCAAAAAACACGACTGCCTAGAAGTAGCCTTCGACAGTCAATTTAAAGCAATGAATTCGAAGAAACGCTGGTAAAGGGTCTATGTGCTTAGATATAGAGATGCGGTGATGAATACGAATATAACAACACCTTGCACTTTAAAATCGGTCAAACTATTTAGGTTACAAGAGACAAGTGGAGTCGCGGGCAATAATTAGTGCATATATACAATTGAATTAGGCTATAAATTAGCTCTCATTTGAGACCTATACTGAGATAGCACTAAAAAAACGTCTGTTTTGACACGTCCGCCGTATTGGTTTTTTGTTGACGTCACATAGCTTATGACACTCGGGAGAAAAATACAAATCTAATGACACCTCACACTTTAAAATCAGCCAATCCGTTTAGGCTACAGAAAGGTCACAATATACACATACACGCGAAAAAGGGTGATAAACATTTTCGTTATAAGTTAAATAAAGTAGCCGTTAATGCTAAATTAAATTCAACATTTACGTAAACATAACTCATGTATCTATTTATGGAATTTTGACACAGATATGTCACCATTTTGCAAGGTTTTAACAACATTTATTAATATTTGGCACCGTTTTACGTAGGTACTAAAAATATCGTATTCGGCACAAAAAGTGGGCGAAGTAAAAGGTTGAACTGAACAGAAAAAAACAAAAACCAATATTACAAGACATGTGTTTAATTATGTACATAATATTCAATGAATTGAAAATAACTCGCACGACCCCGAACAAGGTACACAGGGTGTCTGGCCCATTAAATTTAGGTCACGAATCTTGTTACATAGACGTGCTAACTGACACCAATCGAGTTACAATAGTGATTATCTATGGCCGTTTTCAATAATCTATCTATGGATTTGACTACTAAAGTTAGGTTGTTGACATAAGCTCCATAACAAATATATTATATATTAGGTAATGAAAACGGCCGCTTGTCAGTGATGTGTTGTATTCACCTATAATTCTAAGATAATTCTAAGATCTCTTATCTTCACGCATCCCTATATTTGGAATACAGTTCGCTTTCTTGCTTTATTGATAAGAATTATCGTTTCTTACAGAATCTACTATTTCAATCTTCAATTGATACATTGCAACATTTAGCATTACTTATCTATAAGTACTTATATTTTTATCATAATTCGATAAAAAAAGAAACAGTTTGTTTCCAGAGACCAGCTTCTTCAAACTTCTGATGAGCAAAACTAGAAAGTTTTACTGATCAGAGAGAAATTAGAAAAATTGCACTAAAAATTGTTTTATGTAAAAACATGTAGTTTTTAAATTGTTCACATAATCTGTTCGTTAGCGTAGCTACAAAGGAAGGAAGAATTTGTGGGGTTAAGGGAACCAAAAAACAGGCAGGCAAAACTATGAACAGCACGCACCTAGTTGTCAATAAAATTATAATCTGAGTGTTGTTATACATGTCCTGCAAATAAGATTCAAACTTTCTTGGCATGTCTTACATAACTTGGCGAAACTATAAACATATAGCCATAACATGGTTACAGAATGACCCCAATTAAAATTCCGAAACTTTTGAAAAAGGTAGATCAGATATTTATAAATGCAGAACCCCAAACCGTAATGGTTACTTTTAATGCTCCAGCCACACTAAGGTTAAGAAATAATATCATAATATTTTAAAACGTAAAAATGCGGCCTATATTATCGCAGAGTGGCTAGTGTGGCAACACTAATATTTAGCATCTAGTTATTGCCTGTTCTCTAATGCGATTAATATTTCTGTTGCATAATTTATAATATCGTGAAAAGTTATGTTTATTTTTATACTTACTTATGTTTTATTTTGAGTATTAGATAATACGTACCTATTTGTTACTTCTTGTTAAATAACTTGTATTTTCTCAGATAAAAACGAATATTATACTTTTTATGAGGTTAATAAGTCTTAAGCCATAAATCATGGCTACATTTACGATTACCTACTCCAGTTTAAAACTCAGTAAGTATATTGAACAAACTGCGTTTATTGATACAAACATTGAACGTATCATAAAGATGCCGTGTCAGATAAAAAATATGGTTCTATAGAAAAATATTATTATGTTTGTCCCGGCACGCGTCTGTCACGTTCAATGTTTGTAGATTATTTTTATTTATTACACAGGTTTATACCGAAATAAATGCCAGATCATTTAGTGCGGCCGTAGCATTACGATTCTTCAATGTCCTAAAACTATGCATAGGTAGAGCTACAAACGTCGAGATAAACTCTGTCCACTAGTCACAACATTGTTGCAAGACCGTGCATGACGTACTGTGACCGAATTGTAGCATTGTATGTCATTACTAGGGCTACCTACTTTGGGATTCTCAGATTTTATAATTATGGATCCTGGTTATGGCATCATAACCGGCATTTTCCGGATACGAAAGTACCGGGAATACGCGATCCTAGGGGCTAAAACAAGAATCGATTTTCAAAATATTAAGAATTGGGATTTATAATAATAATAATCATTTATTTCAGGTTGTACACCCATATAAAACACACACAACAAGAAAAACTAGGTACATTAAAATTTCGAATTCAATAACAATAATACATTAATTAAGAAAATTTACAATAAAAATATATTATATAATAATAGAATCAAATGTCAATTTAAATAATTACTAAATACCTACATACCTTACATTAAAACAATCTCTTTTTTTTTTATTTAGGTTCCTTTGTTTATTTTACAAACCTGTGAATATTGCATATTAATCACAAGTCACTTCTCATCATATTCGCATATCATATCATAAGAACGCCGCGGAGTACCGCTGAATTTCGTTATGTCATCCACGTAGTTTTTTATTCATTTCGAAACGTCATCATGTCCGATTCACGCTACGATTAATATAAGCTGTTATATAGCCTTTCTCGATAAATTGGCTATCCAACAGATATATTTTTTTATACGAACCTGTATTTCCTGAGATTACCTCGTTCAACCAACCATACAAACAAACTTTTCAGCTTCATAATATTAAATACAGGTATAGATTTAGAATAAGGAATAAAGACTGGCCTGTTGCTCTAGTGGTTAGTGACCCTGACTGCTGAGCCGGAGTTCGTGGGTTCGATCCCCACCCAGCACAAATCTTTGTGTGATGAGCATAAAGGTTTGTTCTGTGTCTGGGTGTAATTTATCTATATGTATGTATTTACAAAAAAAAAATTATTTAAGTAGTATATCAGTTGTTTAGTACCCATAACACAAGCAAATATAATTGCTTAATTTGGGACTAGATGGCGCTGTGTGAATGTGGTAGAATATTATTATTATTAATTATCAAGTAGGTAAATACCTATCTTATAAATCGTTGACTTAATTTGCTACTTCCTTTTTATTTATTTATTTATTAACTTAAAATACACAAACAATGTATTAAGGCGGACTTAATGCCAGAGGCATTCTCTACCAGTCAACCTAAGGTGGTACAGAGATGTTAAAAAGTAGGTGCATATGGTCAAGAAAAAGGCGATGTAACTTGAATATACTTTTTTTACCTTTTCGCTGTTAGCAATGGAAGGCAGTGGTTAATTAATGTTTCCCTTAACCTTACATCGTCAAACCAATTTGATAACTCGTTTTAGCCTACCCCCGAAATTCAATTACCAAAAGGGAAAGGTATCCACTTCACATTCCCAAATGGCAACCCTGTTTAAAATGTCAAGAGACAAAACTTCACCGCATTGACACTACAGTAACATTGGCCACAAATATACCTCAATGTTTGATCTTTAAGAAAATCTATGGAAGGGTTTGACGAATTACAGACATTTTTAAGGATTTTTTTGAAATCGAGAACATTCAAGTGATATCCGTGATTTTGAAAACTTGCTAAAGTAACAGCTTATTCTGCCTAATTTAAATTTTTGGTGTTTAAAATAGATCAGCAGTTTATGTTTCCGAAAAATAAAACCCATTATACGAGTTATGTTAATTCGGTTTCATTAAAGTACTACCTAATCAAATTAACCTTGATAGCTAACATAGATAATATATCAAAACAATACAATATGGAAACTGAATGATATTTTATAGTCAGAATTTGGACTGAATTAACTAAGCCGTATTTGCTTCGTTCTCATACAATTTTGAACAAAGTTCGGCCTGTGGATTACAAAACATTTTGTTGTAATGTGTTTGTTTATTGCTCGAAGTTACTTATTTACGGTACCAAATCCGGATCCAACATTAATAATAATAATTATTTATTTATTTCCAACATAACATAATGTTTCACACATGTTTCACAGTACAAATACAACTTATACACTAATACAAGTATAGAGGTGTGTATGCAGGCGCCCATAGGCTACGGTAACCGCTTACCATCAGGCGGACCGTACGTCTGTTTGCCACCATCGTGGTATAAAAAAAAAAAAGAGACATTATGAAAACATTGTGATTAAACAAGTACCTATAGGAACTTAGAGGTGGAACATTGAGGGATAAAGGCATTATAATTGTATTTATAATGCATAACTAGTATTACAGCAGCCGCACAATTGCTGTAACTTCTTCTGCTTGTGTGATATTATACTTTTACTATAAAGCCTTGAAGATGAGTAACTGTATGTCATTACTTGATTGCCCAATAATTTTGAAATAACAGTGTTTTAGAGTACATTTGCAGATAGGGTTGCCATTGCCACCCGTACTATATTATATAGTATTGTGCTATATTTCAGTCCATTGTACTATATGTTATAGAAAAATAATATAGTACGAATAATACTATATTTGCATCGGTAATTTAGTTATCGCACTTTTATAATTGACTGTGACTGGAACGCAGCATTGGCAATTTCAGAACGAAATGCATTCACGTCGTTCGTTTCTCACACGTCACGGTTAGTAAACTAAAGTAAAAACAAGTGAAAAATGGCGACAAATACACATGGATAAATAAATAATTACTAAAAATAAATGGGTAGGTACTCTTTTTTTTTCTTGAATTTCCCAAGTGTACTATATTTCATGTTATGATTTGAAAAAATACGATTTTACCTTCTCTGTGGGTGGACATAAAAGTTCGTGGGAAAATTATAATAAATTACATTAATTATTTCAGAGCTAAGTATTCACAATGTGATTTGATTTCAATGCCACGACAACATGTAGCACTGGCTGTCTCACCGATTGTAAAACTGGCAATTCGAGAGAGGCAATGCGAGAAAAAGGAAAATTCGAAACAAACCCTATACCAACCCGTCTGGACAGCGTGGTATAGTAGGCTAAATTCCCTCCACATTCTTTGGAGGAGACCCGTGCCCAGCAGTGGGATGTTTATCGATTGACATGACGATGACATATAACAATTGAATCTAAGTCCTATCTTATTGCAAATTATAAATATCAAGCACATTAGTTGTGTCAAATATTTGTTGCTAAATACAGAACGTAAAAATCTAGTCTTGTAAAATTTCTCTTAAGAGAAATAAAGTCTTTATGGGTCGTCTCCTACAAAAGGATATATGTAACATTTTATGAAAGTCAAACATAGTGTTGATTAAATTAACACTACGTTCGCCAATCTCAAAGGAAGTGAAAGGTTTTTATTGATTCATAGGTTCCTTGTCGGAAGCGTCAACCGTTTACGTTTCTCTATCTCCATCCGTAATTTGTACTAGGTACATAAATAATGTGTATATATGACGAAATTTGCAAGTTCGTTCAACGATTTGATGTATCTTTTGTAATGTCGGTCAAGTGAGAGTCCTGTCTTGTTAGTTTATTTTTGCAATAACATCGCTAGCTGATTTATTAACTTCTGAAAATTAACACTATCGGTAACGTTTATGAGTTGTGCAATAGTACATAAGGATATTGAATATATATATTGTTGTGTTTTTCTAATATTTTTATTTGTAGTGATAGCTGTAAGTTTGTAATAAATAAATGTTTTCAAACTATCGCAGTCAACATTACATCATTAGAGCTGAGAATTAGGCCGATGATACTGAAAGATTTGAAAACTCTCATAACCATTGAGAGCTATTATTCAACAGAGGCTTCAAACTTGTAACACCATTGTTCCGGCGTCGAAGGTTCGGGAAAAAATATATTTTATTAATATAAGCGTCACTATTGATTTTCGAGAACGTTCGATGAATAACGACGGTCTACCCTGCACCAAACGAGGGATGAATTGAAATTAAGGTCACTAGAAACCGTCACATATAATTTTAACTTTATGCCGACGTGTGACTTTCACTGAAGATAGTAAGGCTTCGCAACCCACTGGGGTATCTGAATTTGATCGAAATGTACCTCTACATAGGCAGTTGTCATTACAACTGAATAATATTTAGAAAAATTACCGTGTATTTAGTTAAAATAGCAAGACTCTCAAAACATATAAGTACAGTATAATAATATATGTATATCTTTGCTATAAAACAAACATAATATAATTTTAAAACAATAACAATAATGAATCACCGTCGACGTTTTCGGGTGGTCCGATCAAGCCTTAAAACCATTTAAACATTTTAAATAGCCCTTCATTCTCAAAACATAACTTAAAGAGCCAGCTCGATATCAAGAATATTTAATTTATATTTCTGGGGACGAACTTTCATCATCATCATCATCATCATTTCAACCCATAAACGTCCCACTGCTGGGCACGGGTCTCCTCCAGAAAATGTGGAGGGAGTTTAGCCTACTATACCACGCTGGCTAGACGGGTTGGTATAGGGTTTCTTTCGAATTTTCCTTTTCTAGCAGTGCGAACTTTATCCAAGAATTTTCTTACCGAAATTGAGACGCAGGTGAAATCTGGCAAATAATAAATTGGCTTTATTTCGCGTATTACATTCTCGACAAAACAGGTTGCATAGTAACGGAATGGAGGATAATTAAACTTGAAAATGTTGGACAAAGAAGCTAATATAACAATAAACGTACTAGACATATGGAAACTTGTCTAATATCAACTGAGTGGCAGTCAACCCCAGATTATATCAATGACAATGGAGTCTTGCTTCTTCAATCTTTACTCTATTATGAAGTATTGGGATTTGGGATTGAGTTTGCGATTTAATCTATACAAATAAATAAAATTGGTGTGTCTGTTTGTAATAATAAAATAACCGCTTTTTACTACATGCATTTGAATGTGTACACGGTACTTAAACCAAAATATTTTAATTTTTTCAAAATTTTTTAATCTTTGGAACGGCTGGATCGATTTCGAGGGGGCTTTCACTGGCGGATAGCTAATGTCACAAGGAGTAACTTAGGCTAATTTGATTTTGAAAAAAAACCAGGGTTCCGTAAAAAAAAATTAAATCTCCATGAATGCGGGATAAGTTGTCCACGTGAAGGAAGTCGCGGGCACAGCTA
Organism: Laspeyria flexula; assembly: GCA_905147015.1. Lineage (NCBI taxonomy): Eukaryota > Metazoa > Arthropoda > Insecta > Lepidoptera > Erebidae > Laspeyria > Laspeyria flexula. The sequence continues at coordinate 6,130,090 of LR989969.1, read as the reverse complement.
GTATTTAATAAAGACAGAGTAGGAGGTTTTTGTTGTCTACAAGTTGACATCTATTGATAAGACTATTCAACGTCCCTGCTATGATGAAGTCCGAAAGTTTTGAATTAATAATAATATTCTACCACATTCACACAGTGCCATTTAGACCCAAACTAAGCAATTATATTTGCCTGTGTTATGGGTACTAAACATACATAATATAGATAAATTACACCCAGACACAGAACAATTTAACCTTTATGCTCATCACACAAAGATTTGTCCTGGGTGGGGGTCGAACCCACGACCTCTGGCTTAGCAGTTATTGCCACTAACCACTAGACCAACAGGCCAGTCATATCATATTGAATTATGAAATACGGTAACCACCATTATTAGATGATATCTATGTGTATTTGCCAAGAATATGTTGTAGTTTAAAGGTGTAATTATAACTAAAACATATTTTAGGTTAATCATCATCATTTCAGCCTATTGCAGTCCACTGCTGGACGTAGGCCTCTCCTAACACGCGCCATCGCGCCATGGATGGAACCAATCAATTGAGGGTCAAATACTGAATCCATTCCTAATAATGTGGCGTTTAGAAACATTTAAATACAGAGAAATAAAACGTTATTAATACAACATCAAATAAAACACTTTATTAAGCAATTCGTTAGAAGGGACCTCTTAATGGTACGTAAATAATTATTTTCGTTTACAAGGAACTTTAAGGGATAAAGGCGTCAAGTGAAAATAGTCCATTCAACAATTTCCTTCGTGTACCAATAGCAATAAGGGTGACAATTGCAAAATAGATTTGTTCATCTTAACGCTTTTTATGTGAGAGTATAATACCCCAGGGCTTGTTCCCCGTTCAGCCCCCTGAATATGTTCGTCGGAATATTTTCGTTCCTAATTGTCAGTTTAATTGAAGCTAAAAAACTAAATATTAAAGAAATGGGTGGTTGTAGAAAAATATCTTATATTAATCAGTTTATAATTTTCTATACTGTTAACTATTTAAGCCGTAAAAATACGTTGTTCTAATATTCGAAAAAGTACGATCCGGGAGCATTACGACAAGTCAGAATCAGGGCCCAGGTAGAGAAAACTTAAGGTTTTCGCTTTGGCAATATTCCAGGGTAACTAGATATAACGAGGGTTCCCTAAATGAAACATACCCGAATGTACTATGGAAGGTTGTGTCACGGCTGCGGTTCAAGTTATTTGTTCGATAAATGTGCCTTAATTTACACGGGATATGAATTGTTATTAGTAGGTATAACATCCTCTGATGTCATGATTATGATGTATTATACTGCCGTACATAGAGACATTACTTAACTTTAAAATTTACTTAGTAAAAACGTGTAATACTTAAGTCTATACACCTAAAGACGATTATTCAATGATAAATTGTGTTAATGACAGATTACTGCTAATTGACGTCTCTGAGTGCGGCCGACATTGTTGATACATATAGGTGCTGTCATATTCCGTGCCGCTATTAAATTCACTACGCGGTTTTACTTTTGGAGAAAATAGTACCTTTATTTTTTTATAGAAAATTATGGTTTGTGTTTTTTTTTTGTGAGGTTCACACGAGAATTTATGATTTTTGGTCAATACATTTATTTTATTTAGATGCATCTAACATCTCTGACCATGGGCAGTTAAGTGTCAGATAGCTTATCCATAACCTAAAGCTGAAGAGTTTGTTTGTTTGGTAGAACGCGCTAATCTCAGGCACAAATTACAATATTTTTTCAAATGGTTAGCTTATTTATCGAGGAAGGCTATTATAGGCTTTTATTTACAACATCAGGCTACAGCCAATAGTTCAGCATTGGCCAAACCAAGAACGACGGGAACGAAGATCTGGGCAACAGTTAGTTTTTCATATAAAATCTATTACTCTGGCGCCGCCAACACCGCCGGCTGTGTGTGTGTTGTGTGTAGTGTTTCGCAATCACTGTAATCCCGATAGCATAGAAACCTACACGCCACCGGCTCTTAAATCTCAGTGCCAGTAGTAAAACGGCTTAAAACTAAACTATTCGAAGGTAATTTAATTTACCACCAAGACCAATCTTCTAGATTTGTTCCACAATTCACACCAAACACATCTCTACAATTTGTCAGCAACACAAACATGCATTTATAGATAGATACTTTTATCAATCTTTCATATGAAGCCAAATATTTCATAAAGCAATAAATTTGTTAGAAACAAGACGTATAACTGAATGCCTAGTAAATTCCAGTACAGTGAGGCATCCCTAAGGACATGTCTGGCATACATTATAACGGGACCTACAATATTTTAGGTCTTAGGTACACAATATACTTTCCCCAAGGTATAGGGGTAACTTGTATTTGGGAATAATAGAATTACAAGACCTTTACAAAAAAAAGTAGAACAATTTTTGAGCACGAAAATAGCTTTTCCACACATTTCTACATCGAAAGTACATACCTACGCCACAGAAGGTCTGTCGTCAACTGAACAATATTTTTGAACTTTGCCACTAGGAAGTTTAAATAGCTACGCAATAAAATTAAGTTACTTATTCTGTTTTCAAACACAAAGATACACTACAAACCTGTGTGAATTATGTGCATATCAAAAAGGCGCTGAACAATAACTGAATACTGAATATTTAAAATTCAACTATAAGTAGGTTGGGTATCTTGTCGGAACTATGTTTACTGCGTTATTGATTGAAAGGAACTACTACTAAAAGACAAATAGCCCAAGTAACTGGCGTCCATGGATATTGGGAAACTAAACCAAAAGATTGGCTACTTAAGAATCAAATTACTGTGCCTATAATCAATGTCCACTTTACTGTCATCACATTAGGCCACCATCCCCTCAATGGATTGTGGAGCCCATGACAACCATGTCAATGAACACGGCTCCTGCAATGATATTCCATTATAAGGAATCAGTGTTCGTGAAAGCAAAAAAAAAAAGGCGGCATATTTTCTCGTAATTTTATTACATTGGGATGGAGCTTCATGTAAAATTTAGATACAAATCATGTTACGTATTAGCCGGCAAAAAAGTTCCTCGAGTTTCTTGCCAATTTGTTGAGAGAGTGGCGGGACTGGGGGTAATCAGATTCTTCTGGTAACTAATAACTAATCTTCAATACGAAAAGCGTCATGCTTTGCTTGCTTTTCAGAATGACAAATGAAACCTGAATGCAAAAGCTCTTCTTGGACTTTTCTTAGAATGCCGAATGCCAAAACTCGGTGCTTGCAAGGTTTTGTTAGTACTGAGTACTGACTTACAGTAACCACTGTTTTATGTGATAGGCATTGATTTATAAACGCTTGATTGCTATTCCTAGCAGCCAAATTTTAAGCGATTTCCATATTCGTAATCGATTTATTTAAATATGTTTTTAGAAAAATATGTCAAAATTATTCGTTTTTTTTTTAATTATTCGGATATTCAAACCGGCTATTAATGACTTACGTATCATAAATAAACAGTAGGTACTATCATCAGCCGGCGGCTTCGCCTGCGTGGTATGTGTTAAATATATGCGGAATGACAATCAAACACGCTACCTAAAAATTGCACACTCATTTACTATCTGATATTTTTCCAAAGAGGCGAAACGCGACCATCCTCTTTTCTTGATATACTAACAACCCACAGATAATACATACATAACATCACTTTTTTTATATCGGTTATTAGGGTAGGTTTACTTTTATACATAACAGACTTCCACCAACCTCCAAACTCACAAACATTACCTCTATATTAGTACAGATACTATGTTTAAATTTGGCTAATTTATAGCTTACAACTAATACAGGAGGTCTGACAAGTTTCAGAAACTATTAAAAGGTCAGAAGTTCAGCGTTAATCCGCAACCTTGAGCTAGACACATTATGTAAGGAACAGTAATTTATGTGCATATTTACAAACGAATCTGAATTACGTATTACGAACGTGGCTGACTCCTGAACTCAGCAGAAACGTACGAATGTGGTGCAAAAACATTTTACTGAGTTTTATTTTAGACTCGCTTTCGCGCGGGGCTTCGCTCCCTTCGTTCTTTATTTGCCTTCCTCGATATCGATTTTCAGAATTTTTCAAATCGGGCCAGCAGTTCCTGAGATTCTAGCGTTCAAACAAACAAACAAACTCTACAGCTTTATAATAATAGTATAGATAAGTATGACTTTTTTATGCTTTTGAGGTGTGTGTGTAACAAGGCTACCTCTATAGGTAGCCTTGTTCCACACACAATATGGCCTTTCTGAGTGAACACTTTACTTACGGATGAAATTTTCAAGAAATATATATATATTTTATGTATAATATATTTTATGTATAGATGTTTTAAAATTACATATACGGGCGCACAAAACCGCTCACTGTGGCGGAAATTAGGTGAGGCTAGTGATGGGCGAGGGCAAAAAGGCGAAAAGGCATAAATGGCATAAACTGGGCAAATAGGGCAAAAACGAATTTACGTCCGAATAAGCGCCCAATTGCTGGGCGTAAACGTTTTAATATGTGTTTAAAGTAGAAATACTCGAAAAAGTTATTTATTAATAAATAAAACATATGTATTTTTGTTTTACTGATACGTTAGTGTTGTTTTAGAGTTTTTGTGATTTAATTGTTCAAAATAAAATGAAATTGGTAAAAATACAGATAAATTTGATACAATTTCGTATTGATGTACATAGATTCAATATGGGTATCGTTTTCGGGGGTGGTAATTACGAATATCACGTCTATTTTGGGATCCAGGATATCGCCTGCAAATTTTTTAAATAATATACGGGTACATCGTTTTCGAGGCAGGGAGATGTGATATCTCCGAAACTGTTCACAGCTGCGTTGGAAGATGTCTTCAAGCTTCTGGACTGGGATGGATTTGACATCAACATCAATGGCGAGTATATCACCCACCTTCGGTTTGCCGACGATATTGTGGTTATGCATGGCAGAATCACTGGAGGACCTAAGCACAATGCTCGGTAGCCTCGATAGAGCTTCCCAACGGGTGGGCCTAAAATGAACATGGATAACACGAAAGTTATGTCTAATGCCATGTAGCACCCACCCCTATTACCGTGGGGAGCTCTAATCTCGAAGTTGTTGACGAATATATATACCTAGGACAAACGGTCCGGTTAGGTAGGTCCAACTTCGTGAAAGAGGTTAACCGCTGAATTCAACTCGGCTGGGTAGCGTTCGGGAAGCTACGCACTGTTTTCTCGTCCACAATACCCCAATGTTTGAAGACAAAAGTCTTCAACAAATATGTGTTGCCAGTGATGACTTATGGTACTGAGACATGGCCGCTAACTATGGGGCTCATTAGAAAGCTCACTGTCGCTCAGCGAATCATGGAAAGAGCTATGCTCGGAGTTTCCCTGCGTGATCGAATCAGAAATGAGGAGATCCGCAGGAGAAGTAAAGTTGCCGACATAGCTTACCGAATTGCATCGCTGAAGTGGCAGTGGGCAGCCCACATAGCCCGCAGAACTGATGGCCCATTAGGCAAAAAAGTTCTCGAGTGGCGGCCATGTATTGGAAAGTGCAGCGTGGGACGGCCCTCCGCCAGATAGACCCACGACCTAGTAAAAGTTGCGGGTGGCCGTTGGATGCGGGCGGCATAAAACGCTCACTGTGGCGGAAGTTAGGTGAGGCCTATGTTTAACAGTGGTCGTCATTGGGCTGATATGATGATGACATCGTTTTCGGGGTTTTTCGACAGCAGTAATTACGAATATGAAGAGTATTTCGGGATCCGAGATGGCGTCCATGAATTTTTTTAGTAATAATAATCAATGGGTATCATTTTTCAGTAAATTTATCAAACGAATAAGTCATAAGTAGTTTTAAAATCAAAGTTGCAACAAGGCCAAATCTTGAATTTTGTTGTTTTAGGACTGTGTATATAATATATTTAGGATTCCACTATTATCATCAGTATCGTCTTGAATTTTGAGCCGATCTGCTTCAAAATCGGCATTTGACAACCCCTTTGACAACTAATTGACATAGTTCTGAAGTTAAAATTGCAAAACTACCCGCTATCTTGAAGTTTGCCGATTTTAATCCAATCGGCTCCAAAATCGAAATTAGACAATCCCTTTGACTATTTGACTTAGTATTGTGGTTAAAGTTGCAAAAATGCGCGCCATCTTAAACAATGTGGTTTTTGGAATGATTGACTCCAAAATCGATATCTGACGATCTCTTTGACCACTTAGCATAGTTTTGTTGTCAATTATGACATTAGAACTATGTTAAATGTATGTATAAAAGTCGAAGGGATAGTCCATAAATGCTAGTGTTCTACTATTAGGTCTGTGAGTCCATAGATTATACACTATACGGAGGGGGATAGTCTAATATCGATTTTGGAGATAATCGGCTCAAAAACTTCAAAATTACGGGCATTTAGAAATAAGGTAAATAATAGTACCTGCTTGTAGTAGCGATCTAAGTCACGTATTGATTAGGTACATAAATAAATATCCGTAGATTGTCTTAATTGAAAAATATTTTTTATGAATAATGTTATCTAGTAATAAAAGTTAAAATTAATAAATGAAAAACATTTAGTCAATTTGATATTACATGACCGGTAATTTATCCTTTTTGACAATAGTGACCATGATCAGTCATTTTACATCTCTATCCTAGTCAGTTTTCATACAAATCGTGTTGCAAGTTATTTAAATGAAGTTTATAGAGTATTTCTATAAGAAATTTGCATAAAGTTGAAAGATACATTTATTATTTTAATTACGAATTGTCATGAATAAATAAAAGTAGTGTTTTTAAAGTAATCAGGTACTTATTCTTATGTTATTTTGTTACAAAAAATATACAAATGTAGTATTTTATAAAGAAAAGTAAATGCCCTGTCATTGGGCGTTTATTGGTCGGAAATGGGCGGATATCGGGCGCTTATTTTTTCCGCCCTTTCTGCCCGGGCGTAAACCCATCACTGGGTGAGGCCTATGTTCAACAGTAGACGTCATTGGGCTGATATGATCATGATACGACGCGAATTAATTTTAAAGAGAAAATATTTTATGACAGAAATGATTTAGCAATCACACTACGCGGAACAAGATCAATCAAATTCTACTACGCAACTCTACAATGCGTATTCTGACACGCAACCGATTTAGTTGTTTAAAGCCGTGCTACATTGTTAGAAACCTGCCTTCGACAGAGGTGCCCTTGGTGGATTCCAACCATGTAGCCGGCTGTTGTAAACCAAATTTCATACAAACTACGCAGATGGCAACCAAGCTCCCACTAAGGTCACTCTGTTGGGACGCAAGTTTGTAACCGTATAGAACACCTATTACTCAGCCTACAAGTAAGACAATATTACATTAAATATAATTACTATCGTATGGGCTTGACGCAGACTCTGATGTTGGCATTTATCAAGTCGCACAGAAGGCTTCCAACTTGAGTTAACTACTATCACATCTATCTATAATATAAAAATGAATCGCTAAATGTGTTGGCAAGCGCATAACTCAACAACGCCTGGACCAATTTGGCCAATTCGTTTTTTTTAATGTTCGTTGAAGTTCAAGGATGGTTTTTGCGTTTTTTTTATTTATTTTTTTATTTATTATATTTTTAGTTTATATGTAGGTAGGGTAGGTAGGTTGGTAGGTTAGGTAGGTAGAGTAGATAGGTAGGGTAGGTAGGTATACTTTCATAAAATCATAAATTAAGTAGGTGGTACGAAGTTCGCCGGGACAGCTAGTTAAGTGATAAAAGGACCAATAGCTTTAAGTGCCATTCTGATTTTTTCTTCAACGATAACGGTCACCTCACTCAAACGGTCACCCATCTATGGATTAACCTTGCATAACGTTGCTTAACCTTTGTAAACGTAACGAATCTCAGTACCACAATGGTATTGATATTCTTATGATGCTATATTGCCCATTAGTCCCCGTGACGTCATAACAAACAGGCGGCCATCAAAATAATTGCTTTCTCTATAAAGCCTGATTTTATTGCATATTGTTAGTTGTAAGTGCTCAAGTTTGTATGACGCAATTCGTAAAGAAAGTTTTGGGCATCATATTCGTATTCTTATTATTGGGCATCATAAGTACCTACCTAGTTTCATATCCTGTACCTTCATGGCGTAAATTTTGCTAGGCAATTAACATGCCCCCTCGCTAGTAAGTATGATGGTATATCAGTAAAAAGTAAAGTAGATGACCTTCTCCAAGTACTAGACTATCTTTATTAGACCATTTGAAATTTCATTACGATCTGTTCCGCAGTTAAGACGTGAACAAATACATTTTCGCATAATTCGCATACAACAAGTAATATCAATATTAATATTACTCGTTTTCTCTTGGTGGATAATATTAATTGCGCAAAAATTTCATGAAATTCTACACTACCAGCAGGGATTGTTGATACACGGAAAACATATCTAAGTATACTGATAAGGCTGTAGAGTTCGTTTGGTTGAACGCTAGGATCTCAGGAACTACTGGTCCAATTTGTAATAATATTAATATTTTAATATTGGATAGCTCATTTATCAAGGAAGGATATAGATTATATAACATCACGCTACTGCCAATAGGAGCTGAGCAGTGGTCAAATAAAGAACGACGGGAGTGAAGCCCTGCGCGACTTCTAAGTTCTAATTACTAATAAGTAGATAAGTCAAACGAGACATCAGTTACCTAGTACCTACATACTAGATAGTAGTTATTATTTTTTTTTAAATTGAATTATCGTCAAATTTTACAGCTGTTAGCACCTTATTTGATTTAGTGTTTAAAATTAATTGTGTTGTAAAATTATCACAAAGGCACAGTGAAAGAAAAAAATATATTAATCACTTTATTATTGTTATTTTTTATAAAGATAAATAAAACACTAGGTACCTAGTACCTAGGTACCTTGCTAAACAACAATGCATCTGCATTAAAGAAGTGACAAAAACACACAATAAGGCAAACAACTTAAACAAATAACAATTTTACATTGTACTTTATAGCAGCTAGTCCTTTTTGTAAGATTAACATAGTAGGTACTAACAGGCAGAAGATGTAGAATATTTTAGATTGAGATTATTGTAGAATAATTAAGTAATAAAAATATTAAAATTATTATAAAAGGATGTTTAGAGAAAATATCCCTAAAAATAGTGACATTTTAATTTTTAATTTACACATTCTTTGCATAATTGGTATGTACAATGAAAATGGGAATATCTGGCAGTAATATTTTAAATTTTTAAGCAGATAATAATATTTGATGTCAATAAAAAAAAAGTATTTCTTAAAGATGTTACCAGATATAATATTTAAAAAAAAAAACTACACTAGAGTTGGCCAAGTATATATTTATAGTATCAATATTATTATATTAATGTCCCATTGCTGGGCAAGGCTCTCCTCTCCTTAAATAGATATCTGAAAAGGGTTTGGGCCGATATCCTGTTTTAATCAGATAATATTTTCTTTGATCTTAAATTATATGCCACACAATATGTGAGTAAAATTATTAAATACTTAAATAAAATTATATTATTTGATAGATATTATTTTTCCTGATGATAATGCCCTACCTATATATTATTTATTATATATTATTTATCAGCTAATAACCCAACCACATAGTCCTGTTAAACAGGTCTCTTATTAGCTAATAATCAAAAACTAGCTTTTTATATAATTAAAAGACAATACTCACAGAACCTCCGTAGCAACTTTCAATTCTTCACTTTTCAAAACTCGATAGTCAAAGAGTTCTGGAGCATTTTTACGGCAGTTGTAGTATTTTTCTATACACGCTTTAGTCTTCTCCATATCCCCGTAACATGCATTATAAAATAGCACTAATTGTTTATCGGTCAAATCCTTCGGCACATATTTTGATTTATCCAATTTCTGTGTCCATTCACGTAATCGATTGATGTCATCTTGGGAAAATCTATCCATTGCCGCCGTCGTCTGGGTATAATCGAATTCCAAGTCCACGGTCATTTTTGCTAAATATTTTTTTCGTATTCGTATTTGAATTTATTACAATATTCAACACAGCCTATCGCAAACGCTATTTTTTGACAACTAACAAAATAAAACAGTATAATTGATAGGTCAATACCAATGTTGCCACTACAAAACTTTAATTTCACTAGAAAAATATATGGTAGGATTGGTAGCAAAATTCTTTTTGTAACTTACAAACTTTAATTTAGTAAACCATCGAGAGTATATTAATAATATTAATTTCATGCATATCTTTGCATTAGTAACAAACATCTACTAAACGACTTACTTATTTTACGGCTATTTTAATTTAACTAAATCTAAGGAAAAATAATGGAATCAGACTCGTAAGTTTTTATTTTGAAAATAAGTAATTAAATAAAACCATCACTGTATGCCTGTTTTTAATAGATTTTATGTTTTACAGAGAAACAAATCTTGTAATAATAACGAAAAGAGACCGTTTCAAATTCTTCAGTAAATTGTATTGGCGAACTTTAGTTTTAATTTTGACTCCAATAATATTATTACCTATAATTTTTATTAAGAACAATGATGTAAGTATTGTATGTTAGATAAAACTGGAAGTAACTAGTGATTTGGAGTTTTAATTACACTTAACTCACTATTTTCAGGCATACAAAAGCTTCTACGTATTTTTAATGGTTATAGTATATTGGATAACAGATGTATTACATCCGGCAGTAATAGCTTTAATGCCTATCGGTATTACTTCAGTCATGGGTGGTCTAAACAGCAGTTTCATATGTGAAGTGAGTATAATTATTTACATTCACATATAAAACATACAGGTAGCGCCATCTATTGAGCTTTTTCAAAACGGGTTGATAAAATGGTGGCTGAATGGATAAAGGGACCGGGCGGCGTGCAAATCACGCGGTCCGACTTCAATCCTGACCGGCAATAGAAATGTGGATTTTACTTTGTGGAATTTATATGTACTAGTCAAGTGACTTACAATCTGCTAACGATGAAGGAAAACATCGTGAGGAAACCCACATACCTACCCTAGAAGAAATTCTATGAGTATGTCTGATCCACCAACCCGCACTAGGCCAGCTGAGTGGATTATGGCCTAAACCCTCTCAGCTCTCTAGTTAGAGGAGAGGAGACCCAAGCCCAGCAGTGGGACTTAATGAGTTGCTGATAATGAAAAATGTTAAATATCAAGCCTTCGGCTTCTTCCAGTTCCAGACTGATTTGTGACGTTGATCCTGCACCTTGTGTTCAGCCTCCTGACTCGTCAGATTGTTCTCGGATCGTAAACTTTTTCGAATCTTAGTATAACATAAGCCGTAAAAATACGTCGTACTAAGATTCGAAAAAATTGACGATCTGGGAGCAATCCGACGAGTCAGAATCAGGGAGTTCGTTTTGTATTAAGTAAGTAGTTAATGTTTTTTTGTATACGTTACAGATGTATATAAGAAACGACCTCGTAGACTGTATGGGTGTGATGATGCTCATTATTGCGATAGAGCATAGCAATGTACACAGAAGAATTGCTATAAAAGTACTGCTTGTGTTTGGATGTTCTCATTATAGGTAAGGACTTATTATAAAAAAAATGTATTTAAGTAGTATACTTATCAGTTGTTTAGTACCTACCCATAACACAAGCAAATATAATTGCTTAATTTGGGACTAGATGGCGCTGTGTGAATGTGGTAGAATATTATTATTGTGTCTTTTTTCCACGGCTATACTTCTCTCTATGGTGAGAAGTATACCCGGTCCTTTTGGAAGTCTCACGCGGGGAGTCGGGGACACAGGTCCAACACGCAGAGGCCCTTGAAGAATTTTAATTAAGTACTAAGTATTATTAATAATATAATACTACATATCTTATATCCTCTATATCCTCCCCTAATTACAGGTTAAGCTTTCTGTTATTCTTCACGACTATGTTCCTGGCAATGTGGATATCAAATGTGCTAGCCTGTGGTCTCATGATGCCGCTTGTCAAAGCTATTCTTACTGAACTGGAAAAGGTATGTTTTAAAAATAAATAATTAAGTAGGTTTTCCTAATTCAGGAAATTATAATTAAAAACCAACTTTCGCGGTAGGAATGTACATTTTTTAAAAAGAATGTGTGATACATATATCGGGCGTATACCCTGCCCACTTCAACTAGCTAATCTGGTGGACAATATCGGCAACTTTGGTCTTTCTACGAATATCCTCATTCGAACGCCTCACGCAGAGAGACACTGAGCATTGCCCTATCCATAGCTCATTGTTATATTCTTTCTTTCTTATTTTAATTATGGGTCACATAATTAAAATAAGAAAGAAAATAACGATTTGGTGTTTTTTATGGTAAAAAAATAGATATGGTCATACTAAAATTAGAAGAAGCCACCGGCCACCAGAAGACGTATGTAAATTTATATATACACATAAGATATTCATTGTCAAAAAGAAAAGCTGAGAATCATATATTGTTTCAGATGGGTATATTAGAAATATATCAAACAATTGGAAAAGACCGGCAGAAATCTAATCGTCACGAACAAAGGTAAGTACGTTCTCACTATCCCTTCGGGTAAAAACTATGACACTATGTTTTGTCAGATATTTTTTTAATTTTGATTCGATAATCAATTTGATTTGAGAATTTATGTATGAAGAGTTTATACGAGCCTCAATTTATTGTTTGATGTTTAATTTATATTCCTATCGGGATATTTAATAACATCCACTAAGAGATCAAATAAGTACCTAGGTACACAGTTAAAAAAAAACTTCTTTTAGTGTTGCATAGCCCATTTATCGAGGAAGTTTATAGGCTATATAACATCACGCTACAGCCAATAGGAGCGGAGCAGCGGCAAAAGAAAAGCGACGGGAGCGAAGCCCCCCGCGTGACTTCTAGTTATTTATAACGAGAGTATATATATTTAGTGTATAAGTATATTATATATATATTTCATTATGCCAACAAAAGGTGTCGCTCCTGTATACCTGGACACCTACACAGAATTTAAAGCCTCCTATTCCTACTTATACATCTGCTTGTTACAGCGTGCCAAGGCCAACGGATTTCACTGTGTTTTATTTCTTGGGAATCGCGTATTCGTCTTCAATAGGTGAATATTCTGGCATATCATCAGTCTGTATAATAGAAGAGTAGTTGCTTGGGGCTGAAGATAGAACATGTGTATGCTTTCATATGCCCCATAGGGAGTGTACGTAGGTATGCCCAACATTATAGTAATGACTGTCACCGTGGCGCAGTGGTTAAGGTGGTCGCCTCGCCACTACATCGCCGTGCTGGGTGACGTGGGTTCGATTCCCACACGAGACAAATATTTGTGTGATTCATAGATATTTGTTTCTAGTCTGGGCGTACTTTGTGTCCGTTAGATTCATGTTTGTAAAGCTCCCCGCGACACAGGGCTTGTTCCCTAGTGCGGGCGTTGTCTTTAATAAAATAAAAATAAAAACGATTTAACTTGATGTTTAGGACGTATGATTAAGAACCAAATACACCTACTTACGGGACAATCCCACCCTCATGCCCACCACTGCATCTCCTGTGAGCCAGGATTAACAGCGATGACACTTGCGAACACGAGTCCCAGGGAATGCCCAACCTACAGTCTTGAAACCCGCAACGAAATTCGGTATTACCAGTTATGTCCAAGATATTTGAACGCATCTTATATAACCGCTTAAGTAACTATCTAACACAAAAAGATTACTTAATAAAGGAACAGTACGGCTTTCGCCCAAAGTCTAGCACCCTATCAGCGTCAGTAGATCTAATAACAAAAATGAAAACTAACATAGACGAGGGAAGCCTTGCTTTAGGCATTTTCATTGATTTAAAAAAAGCCTTTGACACTGTGAGTCACCAAAAACTGTTAGATAAGCTAAATAATATAGGTATTACAGGCGTAGCTCACAAAATGTTTCAATCATATTTAGAAAATAGGAAGCAAGTAGTTAAAATAGTTACCTTCGTTAGTTCAACGAAAAATATTGCATACGGATGCCCACAAGGCTCTATAATAAGCCCTTTATTTTTCCTAATATACATAAATAACATAAATAAAATAGGGTTAAAAGGACAATTAACATTATACGCAGATGACACCTGCCTTTTCTACTTCGGTAAATCTTTACAAAACATTATAATTGACGCACAAAAAGATTTAGACATAATCAACGAATGGCTAAAATATAACTTACTCACAATAAACACAACCAAATCCTCATATATGATCTTCGCAGCCAAAAATAAACAAATACCGGACTACATACCACTTCACATAAACAAGGACATTTTAAAACGATCGGATCACGAAAAATATCTTGGCCTATGGGTTGACGATAAACTAACATGGAAACAACACATAAATTACATCACAACTAAACTAAGATCGACATTAGGAGCTTTACATAAAACTGCTAAATGCATCCCACATAACGTTCGGACTGTTATCTATAACTCCCTAATTAAATCTCATTTAGAATATTTAATTCCAATATGGGGATCAGCTGCCATAACTAACCTAAATCCACTACAAAGAGTTCAAAATATGATCATTAAAACATTATTTAATTACCCATATCACACACCAAGTAAACAAATATACGAAAAAACAACATTCCTCAATATCCGACAACTATATATATACAACACATGCATTCTTATAAAAAACATCAGAACTAACACAATACAAACAAACACACAGATACCGAAAAAAACAATGTCACACAATTTACGAAACAATAATAAACTTAAACTACCAAAAATGCGAACTAACTATGAAAAAAAAACGATATTGTTTGAGGGAGTGCAGCTGTACAACAATCTACCGAACGAAATTAAAGAATGTGATAGTCTAAAATTGTTTAAAAATAAACTTAAAAAATATGTAAAAGATCTGTAAATTCATACATCATCAAGCACTGGTCTTACTTATAAAACTTCATTTATTTTAATTTTAAGTATAACCTGTATCTCATTTTAAGTGAACTATTTTATGTTCTTATGAGAAAATAAATTCTTTAAACCTAATTAATCAGAAGTAAATGGAGGAGTTGGAAAGAAACTATCCACTTTCCTCCATAGCAAAGCGGGAGACAAAAGTAATCTGTATAGGATCTAATCCTATTAAGCACCCCGGTCAAAAATAAATAATTACGGGACCTATTGAGTCTGATTCTAGTAATAAATATGGCAACGCATCAACTGTTAACAAATCGTAAAATTTAATAAAAGTTTAAGTTGTTTTGTGGTTTAACCCTACACTAATTGGCCAAGATCGCCTGATAAAGTAGGTAGTTTTTATTTGTTATTAACGCTGTGTTTGTATTGTTAACTACTATTGTAGGAGATATGGCAACAATGATGGGAAGTCACACGAATCAGATATTCAAGATTTATTGTGAAACGTGAGTTCTAATATTTCGTCCCATTAGAAGAATAATGTTTTATCTTCACATAAAACAAAAATGAAATTATTAAAAAAATCGGCAATAAAAACCGTAAACTATCGATTGATAAATTTTTATTTTATTCTTTAGTCAGTATTTTATAAAATACAAATTTGATCAATTGATAGTTTACGGTTTTTAATACCAAATTTATAATAATTTCATTTTTGTTTTATCTGAAGATAAGACATTATTCTTCTAATGGGACGATTTAATTGCAACTTTTATATAAATACTTATATACCTAATTCGTTAAGTCAGGACAGAAAAAGTCAAATATTTCTCCTGCATAAGAAGTAAACGACCTATGGAGGTTTTGTAGTGTAGGGGGTCGTCCATTAATCACGTGAGGCTCGAATGGGAAGCATACATAAACTACTTAACAAGACTAGCCTGCCAGAATAAAATTATGATAGCAAATTCAATTCTGACATTAGCTTTGTTAGAAAAAGAAAGTTAAAGTGATTTATTAATGTACAATATATGTATATTATCCGTGTAGTGACGGATAAAGAAATCATAATGTCACTAACCCATCTCAACCTGTGGGTGTCGTAAAAGGCGCATAAGGGAGTAACCTTATGCAGACAAGAGCATTGCGCGAAAACTAAAATTCAAACAAACCCTATACCAACCCGTCTGGCTAGCGTGGTATAGTAGGCTAAATTCCCTTCACATTCTTTAGAGGAGATCCGTGTTCAGCAGTGTGGCGTTTGTGGGTTGAAATGACATAATTATATATATTGAAAAATTTTGTATATGTTCAGCTACTTTTTTTGCTGACCGTACCTACCTTATTTTCACTTTAAGTTTTCCAAAAAATGGAATCTTAACTAAAGAACTTTTTGTAGGATATTCCCTGTGGGACCAAAGATTGAGTTCCCGCACTTTATGTTGTTGAACTTGCCAGGAGTGTTGGTCATGGAGACCTTGCTCTACACGTGGATGAACTTTTACTTTCTAGGAATGTTTAGGTTAGTGCTCTTTAACCCACGGATTGTTTAGCTAGTAAGATTTTTTACGAGTAACCACACCGCCGCCAAATTCCTTCGGATATGACAACCAAGAAGCTTGGAGAATCGAAAGGTTGCGTTTTATATATGGACAGACAAACTGTAGTTCCAAATTCCTATTGGTATCATTCTTATTTAATATAATTTGTTGATTACACATTAAATATTAGGCAATTTCCTTTTCTTTGGTTTAACATTTTATATAATGCTTTAACTAGTAATGGAAAAATTAATTATTGTTTGAATTTCTCCATTTCTCGTTTAGCATTTACATTCTCACAATTTACGCTTAGTAATGGAAAAATTAATTAGGATTTGAATTTTTCCTTTATTTTTTTTTTTCTCAGAACAACCAACAGGGGGCAGTGCCTTTTCTACTACTTTCATTCACAGTAGTTCTCGCTTTTATGCCTCTCGCACTATTTATTCCTCATACTGTATCTTTCTTTCTTACATCATCTTTTGTCCTTCTGTGGGTGGGGCTAACCTAACTCTATCTATCCTATTCTATCTATTTCTTTATTTAATATAGGGTTTCTTAAAATAAGGGTACCGCCAGGACAGGATATTATTTTAATATTTACAATTTTCTTACTAATTACTTTATTTATACATTTCAAAGAAATTATATCTACCTACTTAATAGATATGCTTATGTGCTAATTTCCATTACTTGTTTACCATTTACATTCTCACAATATACGCATGGCCACTTTTATATACTTGGCCAGGCCAGGCCAGGCCCTGTGGACAACTTACGGTTTGGGCGCGCTAATCTCAGGAACTGCCGCTTTTTAGGGCAGATTTATTAAAAAGCTGAAGAGTTTGTTTGGTTGGTTGAATGTGCTAATCTCAGGAACTACGGGTTCGATTTCAAAAATTATTTTGGCGTTGGATAGCCCATTTATCGAGGCAGGTTATGGGCTATATAACATCACGCTATGGCGATTAAGAGCTGAGCAGTAGCCAAACAAAGAAGGACGAGAACGAAGCCTCGAGCAACAGCTTTAGGTATAAAATCTTTTAACCTTTTCCCAGGAACCAAAGTGCAATAGCAATAGAAATAGGCATGACGGAAGAAGAAGCCCAGTACATAGACACGCTTTTAGCAACGCAGTATCAACAACTAGGAAAAATTAAATTTCATGAATCTGTTAGTATAATTAGAATTAAAAAATAATATTGAACGAAGGAAACTTCTTTATAATTAATCAATGTTTTAATCTTTACCTATGCACTCGTACTTGCTACCTTTATTAACCAGGCTTAACTATTAGCAGCACTTGTATAAAATTTCGTCAATATAATGGTTGCGGGTGGTCATTGGTTGCAGACGACACAAAGATGCTAGCTGTGGCCGAAATTAGGTGAGATATATGTCCAGTGGACGTTATTGAGTTGATATCATGATGATGACGATAAAATGTCCCAAAGGCTTCTAATGAAACTATTTATTTGAATAGAGAATTATACTATATTTTTATTTGTGACAGGCTGTTGCATGTATAGTGTTCCTGACAGCACTATTGCAAGCAACTGTCAGTACTGCTCGCATTGACCACCAAGGAACCCCGCATTTTCATGAGTAAGTTCACATCTGGTAAACCTAAATCAGAAATTGTAGTTGGTCATCTAAAGATATTAAACAGATCTCCCAAAAAAGCAATTATTATTACTCTAGAGAAATATTATAGGAATAGTGACCTCCTTCTGGATTGGGCCTGTGTTGAAAAAGTTTTCGATTATCATGAAAATTCACAAAGAAATCAAGATCCTATTTTTACCGACATACCACGCTGTGGAAACTGAAGGTATAAGATAGTAGTTATATTTAAAAAAAATATATTGCAGCCATATTCGAGTATCGTCGCCATGTTTAATGAGCGTCGTGCTACTGTTCATAATGCCGATCAAGATGGAGTTTGCCAAGTTTTTCAAACGTCGCCTCGGTAAATATAATTGAAACATTTTACTAATACCTCCTAGCCCCTTTAGTGCTCGTTCTCATAGACCGCCATTTCTTGCCAAGCTCTTCAAAGAGCTTAACATTATCAGTGAACTGGCCTTAGCCAAATTTGCTGACACCTTTTTTAGCTTTACTATGACGTGTGATCTACTTATATGAATGAAAGGATGAAAGGATTTGACTATTTGACCGAGAGATTTGGAGACCAAATAATATTATGTTATTATTATTCAAAATACAACTTTATTACATTTGAATCTCCTCCAAAAATGTGGAGGGAATTTAGCCTACTATACCACGCTGACCAGACAGGTTGCTATAGGATTTTGTTTCAAATTTTTCTCTTCTCTCTTATCTGCTTACTCCTTTTTTGTTACTCCCTTAGTCGCCTTTTACGACACCCACGGGTTGAGATGGGGTAGTGACTACGTATTCCGTCACTACACGGTTAATAGCTTGTTGTTTACTTGACGCAATGTTTTTTCTTCACCCTATTCAAGTTATCAAAATCACAGTCAATATAAATATCTAACATTTTAATATCCATCCTCGAAGATGGAAATTACTGTTAACTTTACATTGGCAGTGCGATAGCAGCTATAGCTATAGATATTATTAATTTTAGACCGCAACGACCCTTTGCCGAACCAACAAACCAAATCATGTTTGAGTTGGGATGTAGTGAAGAGCGAAATTAACTGGAGCGTGCCATTCATAGTGGGTAAGTAAGTAGATCTTTCATTAGTTATATTACATAACATATGTGTATATTCAGATATCTAGGCGGTTAAAGGTTAAACAGTGGGTTCTTAAGCAATCTATTGGTAAGGATTTCTCGATGCTCCATAAATACTAGACGTTTCTTGTATACCTACTCGATGCTCCTTTATTTTAAACGCTTCTTATATACTGGTTTTTTTGTGTTGGATAGCCTATTTGTCGAGGAAGGCTAAGTATATGGTAAATACACTACGGTCATTACTGCCCTACCAAAAAAGAACGGCATAGTGCATGTCATGCGCAAGGGAAATTGTAACTTAAAACAGCTACTTTACTTTACTTACGTAATGCAACTGCGCCTTATTTTCTTAGCAAAGCAGATTAGGAGTTGAGCAGTGTCCAAATAAAGAACGACGGGAATGAAGCCTCGGCAGCGACTAGTACCTACTTACTCGATAAAAATAAACAAATCTTCACGTCCTCAATTTCAGCGGGCAGCAATTCTCTATTCGAATCTCTACGCAACTCAGAAATGACAGCAGAATTCGAGAAGTTTCTGTTGAACTTCGCTAACTGGCCACCATCAGCGTTCGTTTTCGTCATCGTGCTGTTTTGCAACGTCCTGACGCAGTTCGCTTCCAACTCCTGCGTGGTCTATGGACTGCTGCCTAGCGTGGCGAAGACGGTAACATTATTTATTTATTACTACATTATTACTGCCTCGGTAACTAACTACATACGATTGTGGCCCAATACGAGAGTCTCGAGCAGAAATGGTGTATAATTTTCCTGTCTTGAAATTTGGAAATGTACGTAGTAATGTACTTGGAAATGCCCAGAGTTTGGAAATGTACTCCGATAATATCAATAGGCTCGCCCCCCATGACTAACATACCTAGCTGGCGAAATGTGTGTGTGATGCACCTCTGCTTTAGTTTAAATTGGTTATTTTGATATCGTTATCAATTTATCAAATGGCTGTAAAATGCGACCTTCATTAAAATTTTTGTTGAAAGTGATGACGCACACACGGTTCATTTAACATCGGCCATTGGCGATTATTTCACTGCATTCATGCTGCATCCCGTTTTGGCGTCGCGACGTTGACGTTCTATTGCAGCATTAAATCGCGCGTTTTAGAGATTTTAAAAAGCCATGCTAAAAGTAGCGTACGTTTAAAATGTGGGGCTCGCTGGCCTGAAGATGGTAGATGACCAGCATACTCACTAAAATACGTCTGTGCAGCACTTTGTTTTGTAGGATAGATGCTGGCGTACAGTGGCGGTCCAAGGGAAAATTTTAGGTGGTGCAATATCAAAATGGCGCCTTCCCAAACACAAAACTTGGGTATTTCCCAAAGCATTGTTTACCCGTGTTATTAATATTAGCTAGCTCAGAGCTAGCCTAGGGCTGCAACAGTCTGCAACAAGGGTGTGAGCTGCCCTTTAAAATTTGGCGTGGCTCTTCAATGCATATGGATATAATTATTATATCATTTGGTTAATTTCGGCGCCCGGTGCGGTCGTACCACTCGCACCGCCCTAAGGCCGCCACTGTTGGCGTAGCAGCAGCTGGCGTATGAGTATGTGAACCTTCACGAACTGCTTCACAATAATCTTTTATTATCCTTCATATCACCCAGAGCGTCATTTGCAACGTCAATCCTCACTACCTAATGATGGCAGCAACGCTTGGGAGCTCGCTGCCTTTCCATCTGGTTACTGGCTCTGCTGTTAATGCTATGGTCTGTTCTTACGTGCATATACCACCTTGGAAAATGGTAAGATATTAAGACGCGGGAGTAGGCCCTACGTCTAGTTAACATATTTTCACAAAGCCAAATCCGGGCCCTTTTTCTTAAGCGTCGGAAAATTCCTGCCTTGGAATGTTTCGGAATGACAAGACAAAGGTCAGGTGATCGATTCTGCTAATTTACACATGTCGATAGTAGACCGATGGACCAATCACAGGCCGGCAATATGGTGCGATTGACTTAGTAAGCCAATCACAGCTGTCGAATGAGACCATCGGCTTACAATTGTGTTAGCAGACTTGACCCCCAGGTCCATAAAAATACAAGATAAAGATTTTAAATCATTACTTTTATGTAATTACTAAATCATAAAAATGAATTTTATGGCCTGCCGCTCAGGGCGCAATTTGCCGTGGCAGTCAAAAGGTTAGTGGTTCCATAATATTAATTTGAACTGGATTTTACAGGTTTCAGCCGGCGTGGGTCCTTCTATAATGGCTATTGTAGTTATCTGGTTCACCGTAGCTGTCTGGTCCACTGCAATTTGGACTGACATCAACCTCGACCCCGATTGGGCAGACATCAATATTTTTAATATAACGTCTATTTATTAAGTTCTCTGGTTAAAATAAGTATAAGTATTAGTTCTTGTTAAATAAAAATATAATGTTAGCATCTCTGTTTCTATTACAGTGGCACCCCCTAGCGTTAATACGTTTGAAAGATAAAGTTACCAGAATCGAATTAGTGTCGTTCTGGTGGTGTCGAGTGGAAAGATCGAATTTTTACGTCCATATTATATTTCCTTGTGTTATGGGTACTAAACAACTGATAAACTATTAAATATATATTTTTTGTAAATACATAGATACATATAAATATATATAGATTCTGATAAATTACACCCTGACACAGAACCAACAATCATTATGCACATCACACAGGACCTGGGTGGGAATCGAACTCACGACCTCTGGCTTAGCAGTCAAGGTCATCCACTACGCCTACATATTCCTTCCGTGTAGTGACGGATTAAGAAAATTTTATGTCTCTACCCCATTGGGCGTCGTAAAAGGCGACTAAGGGAGTAACCTTATGCAGACAAGAGCCCTGCGAGAAAAGGAAAATTCGAAACGAACCCTATACAGCCAGCGTGGTTATAGTAAGGTTAAAAATATGTGTAATATTGGTCGATCTAATTTCGGCCACAGCGAGCGATTTTGTGCCGCCCGCATCCAACGGCCACCCGCAACCTTTACTAGGTCATCGGTCCATCTGTGTCACGGAAATTAAGCGAGGCCTATGTTCAACAGTGGACGTCATTGGGCTGATATGATGATGATTGGTCGATCTGCAGAATTCCAGCTGGATTGCTATGGGCGTGGAATAGTGTACCAGACATTAGAATCAATTAATTGAACAAATTGCAAGGTAAGTATAAAAAAACAAGTATACAAATTTCAACATTATTTATTTAACAACAAGATCCATTCTTCCACTATTTACATAATGAGCATATTACGTACATCAAATATTTAGTTTTTGGTTTTACATTATTACATACATTCAGAGGAAAATAAGCATAAGGTACGATACGTTTTGAATAATCATAAGGTTCAGATTGCCTATCATAAATCGGCTTATTTCTGTAGAAATATGAGGACACAAAAGTAATTTGTACCAAGAGAATATCATTTACAATATTTACTAACTATTCATATATTTATAGCCAGCATAAAATTAGGTATTATTTATTCTATTAATATAATAAAATGCATGATACACATTTATTTACGAAAAAATATCTAATTTATCAAATATACTCGTATCTATTGTAATAATAAACTATTTTACAAAATTATCCAATTGAATTTGCAACAAAAATAAAAACTTCTAAATAATAATTTGAATATTTATGTTGCAACACCAAATAATATATTTAAAAACTACTATACAATGTATAATGTAAAACCATTTTTGTGACAAAAAAAATGAACAACACAACCTCAGCGCTTATTGGTAAAATGACGTAATTACCACCTCGGATTTAGACACGGCATCAATTAAGGCATATTTTAGGTTGGACCTATTCACAGCTCTATACATTTCTATGTACGCAATCATTCACATAATACCTATACAGTAATAATAATATTAACGACTAATTTGCACTTTAATATGTTTATAAAATGCATCACATTCAAACATTTTGTTCTTATTGCAAGGCACACCTTCTAAGCCAGTCAGAGTTACTATTTTTGGTAATCACACTGGAATATTTAAAAATAAAAATCCAAAAATAAATATATAGACTCTCATAGTTCAAAACAATTACCCAACATTTTGGGAAAAAAATTGTTGGTAGTTTTTTCTTCTATAGAATGGCAACACTTTCATAAATCACTATATGCTTAGATCACACGAAATATATGTTACACAGCATTATATCTAGGAACATCCCATTAAGGGATTTAGATATTACATAAATATTTGAAATACACCTTCACATAAATATTTTGTATATAAAATATATTATTGTGCTTTTAGATTTGAAGTGGTAAGATCATGTCATCAAGACCCATAATGGCATCAAAATATGACAAATATATTATAACCCACGCCCAATGCCGTCATTGCATTGCATGGCAAAGAATTTGGGACCTTATTTCAATGAATTTAGCATTGACATTATTTTACTATAACATGAACTATCTATTTTGACATCCCACAGTATGACCATTTTGTATCTATGTTTTAAACCCACTCCAATAATTCAAATAAAAAAGCACAATATGATACAATTCCGCACCCGCTTTTTTCCGTTATAGTTTGACAACAAAAATATAAAACACACCTTCCAAAAAAGTATGTAAACTTTTTGGATGACGCGACGTACGCGTTTTGCAGTTATCTTTAGTGCTATAGCGAACAAATCTATCAATGGAAATGTTCTTTTAGTATATTTACAATAGAACACATTTTTAATTGCCAGCTTGGGACGTTAAAATGTTGATTGCCGAAGATATTTTTACTACAAATGAATTTAGGACTTATAACGGAAGCAATAAAAATACATTTTGTGTAATCGGTTTATCAGCTATTGACATAAATTGCTTTGAGAATAGTGAAGGAATTTAAGATTATTTTCAAGATAGCGTCATCAATTTATGTATTATATTTTCCTAGTCAAACTATAAATAAATTAACTTATTAATTTTACGTAGATACTAAAATTAAGCACATTATTATTGTCCAGTACGGCTGGATTGTTTATAGGCACTAATTTATTGGCTTCGTTTGCATTTTTCAGGTAAAATAGCAATTGGATATAGGCAAAAATATGTTTGTTTCTTTAAAAAGAACCTTATCTATATGGCTTTAAGACTTTCTCCGGTCTTGCCGATGTGCGAGAGGTTATACATCGGTTAAACTCGCTGCTTGTTGTTGCTGGTCGACTTACTAACAAAACAGTCGTGTGACGTAATATATCGTGTAAAAAATAAAACTGACAAGGAAGCTAGATTCGTCAGTTTATAAAACCATGGTTTTGTAATACACAGGCTAACTTTACTACAATAAGGCTGCGTTTCCACCAGAGATGTACGATGTTTATATATATCGCTTCATTTACTTGCCATTTACATGACGTCAGGTCAGGTAACGTAAATAAAGCGATTCTATTGGTTCATAATAAACATAGCATCCTCGCACATCTCTGGTTGAAACGCAGCCTAAAGATCCCCCATCGACCAGGGCCTTAAATGCTTCAACTCTATAAATGCTCAGCCTAGCTCAGTATATGTCTTTGTGAAACTATATTTTCGGCTATATTCAACAGTATTTGATATATATTTTAATTATAATATTATTATGTATATAGTTTGGCAATGTGTTAAGCCGGTGGGTCGACTAATTACTCCACATAGATACATAAATGCTGATTATATTATTATTATTACAAAATGCTATGTAGTACAAAATACATACATATTTAATTCGAGGTAGCACTCCATCCTGTATAAAATATGTTCCCTATACGAATGGGACCAATTATATAAAATCCACATTCAATTTTATATAAAAATTACAAATTTGTAAACACGATGAATGATATTAATATAAACAACATGCAGATCAAAATATATTAGTATAATTTGCATTCAATATATTGGCAACACCGATTATAAAATCTACCATAAACATTGAGATTGCACCAAAGAGGATGTATAGATAAATATACTTTTAATAAATCTGGTGATTTTAAAAAACTTTCGAAAGATGCTACTACTTTGTTCTATACAAACATTAAAATATAACTAATGCAACATCTATACTATATAGCACAGGACAGTAGAATAATGCTAATCCCACAAGCCTGCATCTTGCATGTTCATTCGACTTGCATATTCATAAGTTTGGCACTGACCTCGTCGAAACGCGTTTAAAACTAACAAACTATAAACACGGAGCGAGATTAAAAAAAAAATAACGTTCAAATTTCGAACGCATAGAAAAACGCATTATGAACGTGCTTAGCCCGTATATACAAAACGTTTCCCAACACCCAGCTCAGTTTTTACAGATTGCCACTAACACAGCCAAATTACTCCCAAATTTTTGACTACCCACAAATTTTCTATAAATAATTAAGCAAAATGGCCTAACAATCCTTTGTTCCTTCCTCCTCGTTGATTTACTTTCTATTTACCTTTGTGGGAGGTAATTACAGGTAAATATGCCTAGGGTATCGTTAGTAATACTTGGGGCAGTACACGCGATATTAGTGAGATTAGATAGGGCGCTGTAGGTAGCGTTACATGCCAATGTAACGTTGGAATTGGTCCAATCAGCGTTGCGGGATTCAGGGATTGTCGAAGTTAAGGGAGGGAAGATTACCGATCCCCAAGTAGGGTAGGCACCCCATACTACTAGTGTGGTGATTATCTTCGGGCCTATGCCGCCGACAGCCTGGAATAAATGAAATTTACATTAATCTTTTTAACAACGAAAACGTATCTTATTATTATGGTCACAAGAACTTTTTATATCACTGCTGTAATGCTGTAACACCACTTTTGATCTCTTAAGACTATTATAACTAGTGATCGGATATTCCAGTGCATATTTAACTAAACTACGCTGAAGTAAGTAACATAGAGTGGATAATACCACCTCTAAAGCTTCTAAATGGGCCTTTAGTAAAAGTGGGCCTTTACTGTCTCTTACCATCTTAGATGTAGGTATATGTGCGACGCCAGCGACGATGGCATTGGGTGGAGTGCCGACCGGCATGTGGAAGGCCATGGAGCACGTCAGAGCCGCCGGAATCATCAGGTACCGAGGGTCTATATTCAGCACGCGAGCCTGGAATAAAAAAAAATTGTTGTCAAGATATTGTGAAAAATGGTACACCTTTAAAAAATATATAATTATAGTTTAACCCTTTGAACGCCAGAGACGTCTATACACGTGGCGCTCAAGGCACAGCGATACCGATTTGACGTGGCGGTCAAAAAATTAACAGTAGGCTAAAGTGGCAGTGGGCAGGCCACATAGCTCGCAGAACTGATGGCCGATGGGGGAAATAGGTTCTTGAGTGGCGGCCACGTATTGGAAAGCATAGTGGACGACTCGTTGGATGCAGGCGGCACAAAGTCGTTCGCTGTGGCGGAAGAAGGCAGAAGAAGAGGAAAGGCCTATGTCCAGCAGTGGAATTCATTGGCCTGATATGATGATGAAGATAAAATATTGCGGTCGAATTTCGATTAACAGGCGAATAGTTTGTTTGTTTGGTTACAAGCTAGGATCTCAAACTACTGGTCCGATTTGAAAAATTGTTTTTGTTTTGGATAGCCCATTTATCTAGTAAACTTATAGGCTATCTACTTATAGCTCATCACGCTACGGCCAATTGGAGCTGAGTAGTGGCCAACTAAAGAAAAATGGAAGCGAAGACGCGCCAGATTTTTTTTTTTTTTATTGCCTGTAGTGGCAGACGAGCAAGCGGCCCACCTGATGGTAAGTGGTTACCGCCGCTCATGGTGTTTCCTGAGCGCTATGACATGTCCTTCTTCAAACGAGGTTTAAAGAGAGCTATCCTCTCAAGATAGAATTCTATAATAATATAAAATACATACCATATTAGCGAGTACAGGCAGAATGAGGTTTGCTATAGCCACATTAGAAGTAAACTCCGTGATGAACTGAGTCACCAGTACTACTACGAGGAGTACTACGGTGTGAGGCAGACCATCCAGACCTTCCAGTGATTTGCCTATCATTGATGACAGGCCTGTGACCCGGCTACCTTCGGCTAGGGCGAAACCACCACCTGGCAACAACAGATTTTATATTAATGCAAAACAAGTAATGGAAAAATTCTAACCCACAACGGGACATGAACCCGTGACTCTGGCATTCCTTGACCAGTGATTTTCTATATGAACTGTTGAAAATGTACAGTTCCAAAATTAAAAATAATGTTAAAAAAATCTTACATTAATCAGATTTAATTTTCAATACGGTAAACTATTTTACCAAACATAGCTACCGGAAAGTGTTGTCATGGCTCCCACTTTAAACGCATTCAAGAATAGATTGGATAAAGAAAACATCTCCAAGCTATTTGATACACACGCATCAGCTAACTAGCTGCTAGTGTGCTGTACCAATAATAATAAAAATAATAATAATAGCTGTCGAAATGTGGGCGTGAAACACCTCTGCCTATCCTTTCGGGGAAAAAGGCGTGATACTATGTTATGTAAACTATTTTGTAACAATATATTTAAATAGTATCCACCATTTAAGTTACACATAATTTATACATTTGGTACACATAATTATTGTTACTAATTTTTAATAATAGTGTTATGTTTTAAACATGTTTTTTGTTTTTGCTATGAACATCATTTTATATCTTTATTCTTTGATGTGTTTTTACAAATGTTGTGTGCAAACAAATAAAGATCTTTTCTTTCTTTCAAATAATATAATGTCTCTAATCTCATGGCATAAAGATATGTACTTACCGAGTAAAAAGAGTAGTCCCCAAGGAATCTTTTCCTTCAGAATACTCCAGGTCACAATACTTGGCGACGGCTTGGAGGCCATTAATTCTTCATCTGAAAAAAATAACAATTAACTAATTACAGCCTCTTAAGGCTAAATTCCCTCCACAATGTTTGGAGGAGACCCTTGCCCAGCAGTGGGACGTTTATAGGTTGTCATGATGATGTTAATGAATGCCAATATTGCATCATTAATGTAGATCTATCTACATATAAAGGAATATTTAAAAAATACCGAATTGGTCCAGCCATTCGCTATTTTTGCACACTATTGGTTTTAAATTTTTTTAAATATAGATTTTTATAGTGAAATATTGTAGCTATAAATTAATTGTTGGCCTGAGTCATCCTACTAGACAAAGACCTATTATTTTTGCAGCACTCTTCTTTGACTATGAGGAACCTCTTGAAATCCACCCGCATCGGCCAATTTAAATGCATTGTTATTTTTTAGCACGAAAGTGCATTATCATTTGCAAATATGCTGACCTTACAGTTATATTAATACGTACACAACGAAGGTGTAACTCACGTTTTTAATATTCGAAATACGTCCTTATATACTTTTAGCAATAGGTTAGATATTCATTTGCCACTTAAGGTGACTTCGATCGTTACAATGGTAACAAGATACTTACATGAGGCATCTCTAGAGAGGAACTTCCAGAAATCACAGGACATAGGCAGAATGAACATCAGTACTACGATGAAAATGGATGTCACACCGTCTTTGACTTTCCTGTAAAGGTAATACAAAAATAATTAGCAATTAACAGCCATATCGAGATATTTGACTGCATGTTTGGCCGAGTGGTAGTATGAAAAGTATTCACCTAATTCAAAAAAGTGTTGCAAACACATTTTTAAAATACCGATTAAATAATAAATTGTATAATTGTAAATTGAAAACCATGAAATTGGACATTAAAATGCAACATTCCCACTTTGGATGTGAATACGCTCCTAAGTCAGAATTCAAAATATTTATTTGTTAAAAAAAATACAAAATATCATAAAATATCCATCACATTTACCATCTTCGATTCATGGCATATAAATTTTAAACAAATATTACAGGAATATAAACAAATAAATTACTAATACTTATTGGTCAATAATCGTGATAAATAATATATTGAGACCATAATTATGATACATAAAAACAACCAACTGAAATACCAACTAAAATTGATATTAAATATAATTTTAGATTCAAATTAGAATTTATAGTTTAAATATTCACTAACAGAAAAACATCTGTCTACAAGCCACTTATAATTGTGTTTTTATATATCAGTTATCAGATGGCTTATGTTCAGCAGAAGTTTCGAGTTAAGTCCTTCGATGGCTCAATACATTCCCACCCTGGCTCTGCCTCAAGCCCCCAATATAACAATAATAATATGAACTGTAGTTTAAAAAATATTGTACTCAGTACTCACATTGTGGTAAGGAGATCAGCCCAGCCCGGCATGAACCCAGGACGACGGAAGATGTACATGAACACAGCCAATATGAACAGAAGACCAGCACTCTAGAAAATAATTCATTTAAGATATTATTTATTTATTTACAAGCAATTGCAAAACATTACAGTATAACACAAAGGCATTAAAACTATAAAAAAATATTTAATAATGTCACTGGTTGCGGTTACAAGTATCAATTGCACTTAATAGTGTGTGTTATAATGCAGCTGATGCGCGGCCTTGGTCAGTGATCTTGCGCGTCAGGCGATTCATTATAAAGTAACTTTAGTGTTATTGTTTGTTAATAAAACTGCTATTGAGATTCGATTACGATTCAATTGATCCATTAGTATATTAGCAGACTTAGGGCCTACGCCCACTAGACAAGTGGCAATAGATTCGATCTGCCTATCGACATGTCAAATTAGTACATTGATCACGTGACATGTCGATAGCTAATGTCAAGGATGTGTTCAAATGTATTAAAGTGACATGTCATTTAGAATAGATAGAAGCGATTGCCACTTGTCTAGGGGGGCTGCTCATACTAATTCGACGCGGGCGGAACCACGGGAACAGCTAGGTAATTGTATTATAATTTTTCATTCGACTTACCATTTCATGGAAGCTGGCTTTTCCAAGTTTCTTGTACTGTTCCCTGATGACTTTCATTGTATTGCCTGAGCCTGTGGATGCCTTGTTCACTTTCTTGGCTGCCTCACTGTTTGGTCTGTCAACATATAAATGAAAACATACTTCAATTGCCGGTCTTGAATTTGACGATGTCTTAGGCCGCGTTCACTATGTATGCGATTTTGTACCTTACGTAATCTAGCGTCTGTCACCGTGGCGCAGCGGTTAAAGTGGTCGCCTCGCCACTAACATCGCCGCAGCGAGTGGTGTGGGTTCGATCCCCACATAAGACAAATATTTGTGTGTTAATTGGAAGATAGGGATTATTCGTACGATTCCGAACGAATCGAATTTGCCCGAAAACGTATCATAATGTGAGCGCGGCTTGATAATTTCTTCATACACACATAAAAACATAAGTTTATTGCTGCTAAACCAAGGCACTTATATTTTATATTATATGGCTATGGCTTGCTTATATAATGTCTACATCAATGGTTGTTTTAGTTACCTGAACATGCCCATGAATGTGACCTGTAGCGCGATCCACACTAAGAACTGCATGATGAGCATGGGCGGCGTGCTGTACGCCATGAAGTAGAAGAAGTTCACAGAGCTCGAGTATTCCGGGAATTCACTGGAATAAACAAATTACTTATTACTGAAATAACTTTGTGGACTTTATATGTACTAGTCAAGTGACTTACCATCTGCTAACGGTGAAGGAAAACGTCGTGAGGAAACCCACATACCCTAGAAGAAATTCTATGAGTATGTCTTATCCACCAACCCGCACTAGGCCAGAGAGAGTTTAGAGGAGAGGAGAAGCGAGCCCAGCAGTGGGACTTAATGGGTTGCTAATTATGATGATGAAATTACTTAGTTATAACATAAGATATCTCTAGATTTTCAAACTATTAGATATTATTTAAAAAAATATATAATCGTATGCTTTACATAGCACTAAACTATAATAACTCTCCCACTGTACATGGTAAAGGTTGGTCTTAATATTCTATTTAGACTTGAATAGAAAATAAAAACGTAGTAACTTTTACATTAGATTTAATAAGACTATGCACACTTTACACTTTTATTAGCCAAGACAGTACAGCTAATAAAAAGACGACCGTTCACAGCGAACGTTCCCGCCAGAATGCGTTAACGACCAAATGAATATTCTCCGCCCTTATTTTAAAATAAATGTTGCCAGTCTAAAATATTAATACTACTAAATTATTAAACTTATATTTATTTTTTAATTCTAAATTTATGAACCCTAACAAAACTATAATACAATTGGTAGTCTTTATGTATCCTAAAGTATATAGAGTAGGCTATTAATTATACTATATTGCATACTGTAACGCAGTGTGGTGAGACAAATTTTATACCTAGCAACACCATTGTTTATTTACATATATTCGCAATAAAATATTTTGAAGTCTGAAGTTGAAGTAGAAGTAAAATGCCGGTTCCAACATCAAGATTTTCTAAGCCATAGAGATGTTGGTGCAATTTTGTATAACGGACCCCATAAAATCGATATGCGTAAATGGAATTTTCATTCTACAAATAAAAAACAAAATTGAAAATTTTAAGTACCTAACCCCTGACAAGAGTTGATGACCTGTAACGGCTGCACCAATTTTGATAAACTTGTCTAAGAACCATGTAAACTTCTATACAAAAAAAAACCGCATCAATTTCGCTACGACACGATGCCACAGCAAAAACACAGAAACACACACATTCACACATGTCAAACTTTTAAAAAACCTTTCTATTTGTATATATACCTACCAGTATGCGGTAAAACCTACAATGGTTTATGTTATACTGTTAATATTAAGTTAGCTATAAAACTGTATGTATATTCAATAAATAAAAATAAAAATTCTGCGCCGGCGCCCGGTTTAAAAAAGGAGCTACGAATGTACTCATGACTTACGAATCAAATATTCCTTTGAAAGCAGAGTTGGTGGCGGTGCCGACGAGTGTTCCACATCCACCCAGGGTCGAGGCGTAAGCGATGCTTAGGTAGTAACAGATTGTGATGTCACTCGGCATTGGCGCTCTGGAAATAAAACTATAATTTAAAATTGTGTGTTATTGAAGCATTTTTGTGAATAAATCTAAAATAGTGATATTTATTTGTATAAATTATCATGTTACCGTTTGTAATCACTTCTATTTTTCGACTGGCCTGTTAGTCTGGTTAGTGACCCTGACTGCTAAGCCGGAGGTCGTGGGTTCGATCCCCACCCAGGACAAATCTTTGTGTGATGAGCGTAAAGGTTTGTTCTGTGTCTGGGTGTAATTTATCTATAATATGTATGTATTTACGAAAAAAAAGGTATATAAGTATTATATCAGTTGTTTAGTTGGGTACTAAACAACAAGCTATAACACAAGCAAATATAATTGCTTAATTTGGAACTAGATGGCGCTGTGTGAATGTGGCAAAATATGTAAATATATATCCAATAATATGATATTATACTAGAAGGCGCGCTGGGCGTTCTTTATTTGGCCACTGCTCAGCTACTATTGGCCGTAGCGTAATGTTATATAGCCTATAACTTTCCTCGATTAATGGGCTATCCAACACTAAAAGAATATTTCAAATCGGTGCAGTAGTTTTTGAGTTAATCGCGAACAGACAGACAGACAGATGCGGTGGAGGACTTTGTTTTATAATATGTAGTGATAGTGATAAAATAAAGATAATAATATAATAAAGAACCTTCTTCGACGTCACGTCACGTTAAGGATATTTATTCGAAACAAATCCTATACGAACTCGTCTGGACAGCGTGGTATAGTATGCTAAATTCCCTGATTCTTTGGAGGAGACCCGTGCCCGGCAGTGGGACGTTAATGGGTAGAAAATGAATGAATGAAAAGGTATAAAAGAGACAGAGATATACTCACTCTTCATCAACAGATTTAGCGACAGCCTTTGAGTCTTTACCATTTTCTGCTGGAACATTCTTCTTCTTGTTTTTGTAGACTTCACCAAGTCCTTGCTGTGAGAATACAACATTTTTGTTCATATCAGCAAATACAACTACAATATAAAAGGACTCAATATACACGAATGATGCGCAGGCGATACTTGATTCGCCGATGCTATGCAAAATGTATAAAAAACCGTGTCTGTAACTTGTAAAGGCCACTAGTGGCTGTGTGCGGGGTCTCTAAATGGCAATGGAGTTCCTTCTATTAAAAAGGTGGTGGGACGTAGCTGGCCCCCAATACAAGTGGCAAATCGCTGATTTTATTTGAAATATTTACATGTAACTTCAATACATTTGAACACATCTCTGACATTAACTCTAAATGTACTATGTACTAATCTGACATAGCCTTAGAGTAAAGCGGTCAAATAGACTACCACTAGCCTTCCTGCCTACCGCTTATGGAAATAGTCGTGATGCTATATATTTATAAACAAAGATAATGACAGTTTAAGAACCAGAATAGGTTTCTTAAGGGTCGGCAACGCGCTCGTGATGTCCCTGGTGTTGCAGGCGCCCATAGGCTACGGTAACCGCTTACCATCAGGCGGACCGTACGTCTGTTTTCCACCGATGTGGTATAAAAAAAAAATAACCAAAGAGTTTGTTAAAAAAGTTAGGTGTATATTATTTACCTGTTCAAAGACCTCCAATATAGCTTCGACGATGGGTACCATCATTGTGGTAGCGGCGGCATTCGACACCCACATTGATATGAACATGGTGACGAAAGTTAAACCGAAATTCAGTCTGAAAAACATAAGCTTTGTTAAATAAACTAACGGCTTTAGGTTTTTATCATAGTCGTTTTCAATCTATCTATAGATTTGGGTACTAAATTTAGAATTTTGACATATTTTACCGACATATTGGAGCTATAGCATACATAGATATACAATAATTGAAAACGGCGTCAATACTCTCTAGAGCAGGGTTTCCCAACCTTTACTTCGACGAGCCTCCCCAAACCCAAAATATATTTTTCATTCCCTACCAAAGTTTCAACTAAATTCAGAAACACGTTTTTTTTTATCAAATCAATTTTTTATTTGAATTTCAATTACGTACAATACCTATAGATACGATACTATATTACGTTATCGGAGATGTAAACGTACCTATTACGCCCCGCCCCCAGACATTTTTCAACGCCCCCCAAGGGGGGCGTGCCCCCCTGTTTGTGAACTCCTGCTCTTGAGGAATCTCGCGCGTCCATATCTATATTCAAATACGGCGCGAAGTCACAAGTGGCAAGTGTGGCAACAGTTCCTGTTACCGAAATTGTGTTTTACATGAGTTTTTTCTTTTTGGTAATATTATTTTTACTATGGCATTGAGATGTGGTTGCTTTAAACGTAGCGCGACAATTTAAGTATACTTACTACGTTTTATACAAATTCTACAAGTATCCTACCTTCTATGTGAACACCCAACAACTTGCACAGTCCACAACGCAACTCTCTTGGGTAACTTCGAGTGCTGTACTCCAGCAGCTATCATCAAACCACCCATAAACATCATATTTGTTTCCTTCATGTATGCCGCACAAGTCTTGTCCGAGTCCAAGATGCCCATCGTTGGGAATAAGACTATGGGCAACATTGAAGTGACGGGTAGAGGCAGCAGTTCTAATACCCAGTATACTGCCATTATTAACACGACGTACATGCATCGGTAGGCCTGGAAGATATAAAAGACATTTTTTTTCATTCTGATTTTAAAATAAAACTAAGTTTTTTTTTCTGTTGCCTGACTTTGTACCAAATAATACGATAGTCTAACTGCCGTACTCAGAGACGTTACTTAACTTTAAAGTTTATTTAGTAAAAACGTGTAATGCTTATGTCTATACACATAAAGACGATTATTCAATGAAAAAATTGTGTTAATGACAGATGACTGCTAATTTATGTCTCTGAGTGCGGCAGTAAATTGATATAAGACCTCTGCTTTCTGGCCTATCCTCAAGTTATTTGTGTGAATAACTTCTACCTTTTTTCTAATTTGTAAAAGAATGCATAAAAGAGTGAGATAGAGCCAGAGCCAGAGCTCCCAGACCTAACTTATGTTCTGAGAAACAAAATGTAGACGATAGAGTAATGTTAGTATTATGCACTATGAACGCAGGTACGCATACTCGCTAGCTTGTACCGACGACCAATTTTTAGGTACCCGGTAATAAAAGTACGTAAAATTGATACTTCTTAAAAAAATATAAAAACAAAATTTAAGGCTATTTAAGGCCTGCCTACCCCTTCGGGGATAGAAAGACGTGACGCTATATTTCATACTTCTTTAAATTATTTATAACTATAATAGACTAGAAGTCGCGCGTGGTTTCACTTCCATCATTCTTGATTTGGCCACTGCTCAGCTCCTATTGGCCATAGCGTGATTGTATATAGACTATAATCATCCTCTATCTATTCAACACTAAAATATTTTGTCAAATTGGATCAGTAGTTCCTGAGATACTAGCATTCAAACAAACAAACTCTTCAGCTTTAAAATATTAATATAGATTAGTTATATAGGGTACTTACGGGACCATCATTCATAATAGGTATTGGGAGTAGCAGTATAGGTGTCAGCACAGTAATGAGTGCTTTCCAGTATATGGACAAAAATATGCTTAGTCTTTGCCATACTGTTGCACTTGATCCACCTTTCGGGAAGTAATATGTTGTACTTCTGTAAACACAGTAAATATAATTAGCTCTATAATTATAATAATAATAATAATCTATCACATTCACACAGCGCCATCTAGTCTTTTTAATACAAGTTCACATAATCCTAAACAATGTATTGAAAACATTTCAAAAAAATAGTTCCGATTGTTTTATAAAAATCGAAAACCACTTAA
This sequence comes from Laspeyria flexula, assembly GCA_905147015.1. Taxonomy (NCBI): domain Eukaryota; kingdom Metazoa; phylum Arthropoda; class Insecta; order Lepidoptera; family Erebidae; genus Laspeyria; species Laspeyria flexula. The sequence goes on along the minus strand of LR989969.1, from coordinate 6,094,086 downwards.
TATGATACTTAATTGCGACGTTGCCATTCCTCTGTATAAACCCTCTTAATTGTATGTTTGTAAAGTCATCTGATACAGGACTTGTTACTGGGTGTGGGTGTTGTCTTTTAAAAACAAAAAAAAAAACACTATATGCACTTTGGGCTAAGATGTTTGATTTAACTATCTGAAACATAAGTGATAGTTTTATATGTAATAAATGTAAAAAATTTGTCAACTAAATGTCAGATAGGCTATCCAGCACTTATCAACCAGTGGTCTAACAATTAATTATTAACTGTACCATAATTAGTATAATTCTATTTACAAATTAATATGTTTACTTTTAGATAAGAAGTATCTCTGAACTAAATGTTTTATATTAATATATTAATAATACAAACAATGTCAGTAATGGTCCCAAAATTATAATAAACACTTTAATTTTTAAATAATTACTTAACAAACAAGCTTACTTTCCATACTAAATTTTTTGTCTATATCTATTCATTCTCACCCTGGGCCAAGTAATGTACTAACAGCGGAAAAGAGTAAGGTGGAAAATGAAAATGAAAATATGGTTCACAATAATTGCTATTTCCAACCACCCTTCCCCCTCTCCCCCCACCCCCTCTAAGCTGATAATTTCAGTACTTATTACAAATCTACCAGTCTCTCATATTCTATAACTACATTTATATCTATATTATTATTACTTCTATATTATTTAACATCAACAATTCTACACAAACTAAAAAACTTAAAATTATTACCCATCTTTGTCTTTTTCCTTTATTATACTATCTTTCTCAGTTATAACAACATTAGCAATATAATCAGAGCTACAAAAGAAATGGAATCTTATTAGCAATGTAATTAGAAACTATTTGTAATAGTTGCACTACTAAGCCACAAAATAGTCAGATTTTAGTGGGACATTTTGACTTTATTTCCAAATTTTAATATCCCATAAATCCATAAAATATACATAGTACACAGAGACCTGTTTCTATTTCGAATCTTAATTACTCTTTGATCATGTCTATTATTTATTTATTTTATCATTTAAATTATTTATATATCTATTACAACATCATTTGTGTCCTAGTGTCTCAGTTGCTGATGCAGTCTGACAATATTTTAATTTTCTGAATGTGGCAGGCTTTACAGACTACTAATTTTATTCAATATTTTTTTAAAAAAGCTCAATTACTCTAGTAACTACCTGCTGGTCTTGTAATTGTAATTGTCTAAATAATGTTAACTATGTTCCTATGAGCCATGAACCACCAATATTTAAATAAATGCTGCATTTATTTATTTAATAATTATAAGTTAAGTAGGTGCTCAACAGGGTTTGTTAGCTTTTAAATGACAAGCACTATATTTATATATGAGAAGCTTAAAATTATGATCAATAATATATAAACTAAGTTTAAGCAAATGAAGGTTTTCTTACCGGTCTTCCACAACTCCGTTCTCTACTGCGTTAGACATCGTTGTTTATAATTTATAAATATATCCAAAAAATACTTGGTCTCCGTATTTTTTGTATGTTGTTATGTCCACATACTTGATACCATCTGAAAAAGAAGTTGAAACGTAGTTTTAAATATTATTAAAATTACCCGCTAAATAGTGTTTAATATTTCAAACAAAACGTAAAGATTTTAATTTGAATTTGAAAGCAAATTTACTCTATAGTCAAAATCAAATGACATTACTTGTTTGTAAGCAAAATCATCATTAAGACGCGATTTGTCAGTTGTTGGGTTTCCAGAAACTTTACATTACAGCAACAACTAAACGTTACTGCAGTAAGGCTGAGTATAAAATATTTAAAATATATTTTATTGATACATCGTATTGGTTACCTGTTTATTGTTAGTAATTATTAAAATTTGATTCTAACAACAGTATTTCTCTTCTAACAAAAAGATGAATTAAGGGCGTCACATACGGTGAAGATGCTATAATATTTCATCTTAAGATACCTTGATATAAAATATTATAGCATCTTAAGGTATCACACACGGTTAAGTTACTATAATATATATTTTCGAATCATTCTCTCTTGACTAGTACAGGAGTCACACGTACATTTCGTCACTCTAACTAATATACATGGTGATCCAAAATGAATACGGCACTATTAGGTATATTGGACAGCTCGTCGGATGACAATTCGGACTTTGAATTTGTGAACATCAGGATGACGGGTGTACGTCAATAAATAGTGATTCTATACACATGAAAGCAATGTTCTAGCAATGTGAGGAATGTGCGTAAAATTTGAAGCAATGTGCTTTTAAAAAACCAGAGTTATTTCAGAAAGTTAGTGAGCCGCCAGCCTGATATCAGAATGACGGGTAAATTTTTAATACAAGCAAATTGCTTACTATCTAAAGATAAAAACATTACCGTAGCAATGTTCCGGCAATGTGCTCTCGAACGTACCAAAACAGAATCAGATGCGGTGAAAGGTTAAAAAGTAATTTAGAAAATAAAATTTCTAAATTTTAACGCCTGCCGATTTCATAGAGGCAATTCGACGAATAGTGTAAAGGAACATTTAAATTACAAGGGTTTCATGTCATCATTCATTTATTTTCATTTCATTATACTTAATAACATTATACTTAATATATTAAGATAAGCGATGGTGGCTGAATGGATAAGGGACCGGCGTGCAAATCACGCGGTTCGAGTTCGATCCCGACCAGCAGTACCAATGTGGATTCCACTTTGTGGAATTTATATGTACTAGTCAACTGACTTACCATCTGCTAACGGTGAAGGAAAACATCGTGAGGAAACCCACATACACTAGAAGAAATTCTATGAGTATGTCTGATCCACCAACCCGCACTAGGCCAGCGTGTGTGGATTATGGCCTAAACCCTCTCAGCTCTCTAGTTAGAGGAGAGGAGACCCGAGCCCAGCAGTGGGACTTAATAGGGTGCTGATTTATACTTAATAAACACATCTTTTTGGTCACTTAATTCAACCACGCTCTGTTTACCAACTCTTCTCTTCATTTTAATTTATTTACACGGTGTACTTATGATAACAGTATAAAAATCGTGTAAATTATATCACAAAGTATTTTACAAGTAGGTACCCACATTTAACAAAAGAGAAAATTAAAAATCACATCCGAAGTATGTAGGTATGCATTTTTATTTTAGTTCTATAATATACCGAATACGTTTTATGATTCAACTTATTATACATACACGGTATTTAACAATAAAAGAAAATGAAGAAATTGTTATCTCATTTGCATTGCACTGCAGGAAACTCCTGTGGCATAAATGTTTCTTTACACTATTCGTCAGATTGCCTGTATGAAATCAGCAGGCGTTAAATTTTAGAAATTTTATTTTCTAAATTACTTTTAAACCTTTCACCGCATCTGATTCTGTTTTGGTACGTTCGAGAGCACATTGCCGGAACATTGCTACGGTAATGTTTTCATCTTTAGATAGTAAGCAATTTGCTCGTATTAAAAATTCACCCGTCATTCTGATATCAGGATGGCGGCTCACTAACTTTCTGAAATAGCTCTGGTTTTTTAAAAGCACATTGCTTCAAATTTTACGCACATTCCTCACATTGCTAGAACATTGCTTTCATGTGTATAGAATCACTGTTTATTGAAGTACACCCGTCATCCTGATGTTCACTTGAATTTGACTTGCAAATTTCTGCCGCACATTCTAAAAGCCAAACAATTTGGGTAGAAAACCATTTAAAGCTAAGGAAAGAGCGCGGTGAATTTAATCTTTACGAAGACCTTTCATCAAAACTGTTCCAAATTTATTTTAAAAAATCAAAAGAGATTTTTGTTAGTATTCACGATTTGATTAAAGACGACATCAAGAAAAACTTCCTTCATATTCATAGAGAGTCATTCTTCGCCATAGTGTTCTTCACTTCGTGCAACCTTTGAGTACCTATATTGCTTACTCGATGGTTCTTCAGTTTTGTCACAAAACTACATCTTAGTGCACTTCAATGCGTTCAGAACTTTGGTAGGGAATTAAAAAACTTAGATTCAGTAACTATTCATTTAATTTTTCAAAATAATAAAAAAGAAGGCACTTGCAAATAGAACGCTCACGAACGTAATTACTCTAAATAATTAATTCAATCACCAGTCAAATTCATCAGTCATGACCAGTCACAAAACACACGCCCTACACCCCAAATTCTGTGCACACCCTGTATAAGGAGCTTGCTATATATTATGGATCTTAAGATGCCATCTGAAAAAGCGCGGGAAATTCCAAACTAGGCGGGCGTCCCTTTTTTGGCTACTCGGTATTTTTATTAAATTATTGGATAGAAGGTCACTAAAACAATAATTTTATGTACATATTTTTCTTTATTTATTTGTTAATATTGTGTAAAATAGTTTCTCTTCAATAGGTAAGTTTTTTTTTATTTCTATTATAAAATATGTCGGAACCCGAAGATCCTGGGGGGACGATCCCCCAGGTTTACAACACCATAGTAATAGGGTCTGGAATGGACACGGAAGGCTCTATTATAGACACGGATAGTTCAGAGAAACACTCCATTAAAAGAAAAAGAAATAAAAAAATTTGCAAACACTGCAATAAAAAAAGGCGCCATCACAAATCAGGATCTCCTGAAAACTGTTTTTGTGAATCCTCTTCGGATTCCTCTGTACATAAAAACACAACAGATGCGATTTGTCCACCACCACCACCACCACCATTGCTCGCTACACAAACACCTCTGCCACAAAATCCACGTACTCCAGTCGGACGTACTTATTATAATAATTCTGACTCATCCCCTTTTATTGTCCATATACAAAAGGAACAGACATGTCCCAACGATAATGTCTCAGTTCATCCAGTTTCCTTTGGATATATCCTTAAAAAGGCCAAAATACAAAATATTGTTAATGGTAGTATTAAAAAAATTGGGAGAAATAGAATATCAATGTCTTTTGCCAATTTTGAGGATGCAAATAGGTTTATTGATAATGAACAATTAAAGATTCAAGGGTACAAAACTTTCATTCCTTCATTTAACACCACCCGTATAGGTGTGGTGAGAGGAGTCCCCACTGAGTGGACAGATAATGAAATATTAGAAAATATTCAAGTGCCAATAGGCACTGGAAAAATACTTAAAATCAGACGTCTCAAAAAGAAAACATTTGTGAATGGAACTGCCGAATTTGTGCCTATACAGACGGTTGTCCTAACTTTTGATGGCCAAATTTTGCCAAAAAGAATTTTTCTGTGCTATAATGCCATACCCGTAGATTTATATATATTTCCCACTATCCAGTGTTACAAATGCTGTAGATATGGTCACGTCAAAACCCAATGCAGGTCAACCCCTAAATGTTATAAATGTGGTAAGGGACACTTAGGTGAAACTTGCACTGTTGAAGAAGAAGCAGTCACTTGTTGTCTATGTTCTGGGCAACATTTTGCTAACAGTAATAAATGTCCTGAATATTCCCGACAGAAGTCTATTAAGGAAAGTATGGCAAAAAGCTGTATCTCATATGCAGAGGCTGCAAAATTGCATCCTCCAGTTGTGAAATTATATTCTGAAGTTTTGTCTTTTTCTAAATCTCAATCTCAACCCAATTCTCAAGCTCCTAAACGCTCTGATAACAATAATCAAACAACCTCATACAAAAAAACTGTTTTTATTAAACGGAATGAACCGAAATCACTTTCCAAAGGGTATGATCAAATAGCGCATAAGAATCTTATTGGTAATTATGACATGCCTACTACTTCCAAGGGATGTGGATATTCAGATTCCAATCCTCAATCAGAAATATCTCTAAAGGAACTTTTAATACAGCTCATTCAACAATTATCACAATATAATACTTCTGTACCGACCAACGCTGCTATCATCTCATCTGCAACAATAGATAACATTAAAAATAATCATGGACCAAGCTCCAACTGTGATACAGTGGAATTGTCGCAGCATCACAAATAAAAAACATGACTTAATTTATTTAATTAATCATTATAACCCATTTATTTTTGCTTTACAAGAAACATGGCTAAGGCCTGAAAATACATTTAAAATTCCTGGGTTCACCAGTATTAGAGAGGATAGGTCTGATAGTTATGCTGGTGTAGCTTTGTTAGTTAAAAATAATTTATCTTTTCATCATGTTCATATTCCTTCTCATAATCCTAATTTTTCAATAATTGCAGTTAGTGTTAAGAATATTTGCTTTGTTTCTATTTACATACCTCATCCTAGTTCTGATATTTTCGATGAGGTTGAAAATATAATTTCTATTCTCCCTACTCCACTGATGATAATGGGTGATTTTAATGCACAACATTATTCTTGGGGTAGTTCAACTTGTAGTTACTATGGATCTAGAATCCTAGATATTTTAGATATAAATAATTTATGCATATTGAACACTGGAGATCCAACTAGACGTACTAAACCACATGAAGCAATCAGTGCTCCTGACTTGTGTATTTGTTCTCCTAACTTAGCATCTTCTTTAATCTGGCATGTTCATTCTTCTACTCTAGGTAGTGATCACTTCCCCCTTATGATTAATTTCCCTCAGATTAAAATTACTCCTTCATCTACACATTCGCCTAGAATAAAACACAAACTCATTAGTGATAAATGGACTTTATTTAGAGAGAAAGTAGAGCAAGAAATTCCATCATTACCTTTAATTACACAAAATAACCAAACTGAATGTGCTAACGCTTTGGCTTTTCTTTTAAATGATATAGCTGATAGAACCTTTCCCATTAAAAAAGACTCTCCTAGTAAAATTCCTTCCCCTCCATGGTGGGACAGTGAATGCTCGTCTGCTATTAAAATAAGAAAATATGCAGAAAAACAATACAAAGATAACTCCACAGAAGAAAATTTTAATATTCTTTCTGAATTGATTACTAGTACTAGAAAATTATTTAAAAAGAAAAAATGGGAAGGGTGGCAAAACTTTTGTTCATCAATATCACCAGATGTCCCACCTTCAACAGTTTGGCGTAATATTAGGAGATATAGATCTGTTTTTAAAGAATCCAGACCACCTTTTCTTCAAAGTGATATAGTAGATAAGTTCCTTGATAAATTAGCTCCCAAGTTTGCTCCAACTGATATTATAAAACCATGTATTTCTCTTTTAAATATTGAAGATCAAATTGGATTGAATGCTCCTTTCAGTCTGATTGAACTTCAAGGTGTTCTATCTAATGTAACTGATTCAGCCCCCGGTTTAGATGGCATTCCTTATTCCTTTCTATCACATCTGAGTGATTCAACTCTTACATATTACTTATCATTAATCAACTCTATAATGATAACTGGTAATATACCATTGTCTTGGAGATGTCAAGAAATAATTCCTATATTAAAGCCTAATAAACCTTCCTGTGAAGCTTCATCGTATCGACCAATTGCATTGTCTTCAGTTTTGTTAAAAATAGCCGAACATCTTGTGAAAAACCGATTGGAATGGTTTATGGAAAGTAATAATTTATTGTCACAGAGCCAATACGGTTTTAGAAAAGGCAGAAGTACAATGGATAGTATAGCTATCTTTACTACAGATATTCGTTTATCATTCTCTAATAATGAATCTTTACTTGCTGCCTTTTTAGACTTAGCAGCTGCCTATGATAATGTAGATATAAACATTTTGAAGACTAAATTAAATTATTTACAAGTACCAGTTATGCTAACAAATTTTATTATCAATTTATTATTTGAAAGATTGATAATTATTAAAATAGAAGATGGGTCAATATCTAGATTACTATGGAGAGGATTACCACAAGGTTCTGTATTAAGTCCAATTCTTTACAATATATACACTTATGACCTGGAAACCTCTCTAAATGGTCAGGTTAACATACTGCAATATGCTGATGATTTATTATTATATACTTCTGGACGACAAATTGACCATTTAGCTTCCTCCCTTACATCATCTTTGACATTACTTAATAAATGGTTAGACAAAAATGGTCTAGATATATCAGTCCCTAAAAGTTCATTAGTTTTATTTTCAAGAACACGTTTAACTCCTCCTATCTATGTTAGTTACAACAACCTAAAAATTCCTGTAATGAATGAAGCTAAGTTTCTAGGAGTAATTTTGGATAGTAAAATGACTGGTTTATCCCACTGTTATTATATTGCTGCAAAATGTGAACGTTCCATAAATATTTTAAGATGTTTATCAGGTGTATGGTGGGGTGGACATCCCTTTTCTTTGAAGTTACTGTATAATGCTATAATAAGAAGTAATCTTGATTATGGAACTTATTTTTTAGAACCATGTAGTATGCTTGCCTTGGATAAATTAAATAAAGTTCAGTCCAAAGCACTTAGAATTGTAGCCGGTGCTATGAAATCTAGTCCTGTTAACGCATTACAAGTAGAATGCTCTGATCCCCCTTTGAAATATCGTAGACAGTATCTATGTGATAGATACCTTTTCCGTGTATTACAAAACTCTGCTCATCCATTACATTTTAAATTACAAGCTTTATCTGAATTTGTTGAGTCCTCTCCATACTGGTCTCATAAAGTTATTCCATGTCTTATCATAAGCTATCGTAAATTTATTTCGTTTGGACCTATACACAAATCTAATCATTTACCCATATTTAGTACTAATTTTCAAACATTAATCCATAGACCGGAGGTCATTTTAAATTTAAATTCTCTAATTAAATCTGATAATGAGAGCTTTGATACTGTGATTAACAGAGAATTTCCAAATTTCCATCATATATTTACAGATGCATCTAAGAATCTGAATTATGATGCGGTCGGTGTGGGGACCTTCCACAGCCAATATAATGTTGTCCAAAAAGTTAAACTCCCTCAAAAAACTTCAATACTTACTGCAGAATACATTGGTCTTTTAAAAGCATTGGAATATGTTTTTATATTTAAACTCCAAAAAACCTTAATCATTTCAGATTCAAAATGTGCATTACAGGGTCTGGAAAAATTCTCTTTTAAATCAAACAATAACCCTGTATTTTTTAAGTGTAAGCAGTTACTCCACAAGTGTTTTCTACAAGATAGTCTGGTTATTTTTATTTGGGTTCCTTCTCACACAAATATTGACGGCAATGAAAAGGCCGATAAATTAGCAAAAGAGGCTATTCATTGTGGTGATATTAATTTTAATAAACTATATACAACAGACTTAATGGATACTACCATTAATGATTTACAGAATTCATGGGAATTAGATTGGCAATCTACAAGCCAAGTAAAAGGCAAGATATACAAACAAATACAAACCAATATTCAGATGAAACCCTGGTTTTCCCATATTCGATTGGGAAAGATAGCCACTTCTATTTTAATTCGGATACGTTTGGGACATGTCTGCTCACCAGAACATTTAGCTAAACTTAATATTATCTCAAATTCCATATGCGAGTGTGGTGCTGATGTTGGAGATCTCAATCACATCTTCTTCCAATGTCAAAATTCTGATAATACAGATTTCTATAATAACCTTTCCCAACTTCATATTCCATTTCCTACCTCTATATTATGTTTATTATATCTAAAATCTTTTGACATTTATAACATAATTTCTACGTATATTTTAAAAAATAATATCAAACTATAATATTATTATATAATATAATATAATATATTCTACCACATTTATTACCTATGTTCCTTTGATCTCCTATCCTTTTATTCGTCCTATCCGAAATTATTCCTCGCATTATTATAATTTATTAGATCATAATAATTTCCTTAGCTTTATGGCTAAAGCACAAATCGTGCAGAGCCAAGAAAAGAAAAAAAAAAAAAAAAAATAAAAAAAAAAAAAGATGCCATCTTAAGATGATATTTTCCATGTTAAGATATATTTCGTATCTTAACATGATATTTCGATATCGCTCGACATCTTAAGATGCCGTAATATGAAAATATATATTAACTTAACCGTGTGTGATGGTTCATAGAAAATGTATAGTGAGCGATATTGTATCTTAACATGAAATATTATAGCATCTTCACCGTATGTGACGCCCTTTAACATTGGCAAAAAGTAAACGTCTGTTTGTATGACATTAGCCAACATCACGCTAATTAACGTCATTCACCAAAACGGTAAAACAGCTGAGGTTTTCCTTGTAAAATTAATGTTTTTCAATAAATACGTCTTTTAATTTTTATGATTATAGGGTCTGTATGATATTTTAATTTGCGTTTGTGTGAAAAATGGTGAAAGCCGACGGAAAATGTGAAACTGAAGGTGAGTCATAGAAATACATTTTACCGATTGTTTGTTAAAGTTTTGTTTATTTTCAATGTATACTGTATTTATATAATCTTATTTACGTTTAAATTTTACTTGTTATATATTCTGAGTGATATTACTCTTACATAACGATAAAATTACTAATAATACTCATCTAGCTCTAGGAAAAGAGTGAGGTTATGTTTTTATAAACAAATTTGTATTTCTCTTTTATGAAGTATCTTTGTTTATACCCAGTGCATGATTGTTTTTATTAAAAACTCTGCTGGAAAACTGCTCCTATCTAAATGTAGCTATACCTTATTGATCATATTATTCGAACACAACCATTGGCTCCTCAGTCATTGTAACTGCTAATATTTATGTTATGTACATAATCATATATAAGCCCGTGTATAGATCATAGTTAAGCCCGTGAAATGTAACAATAACTGTAATGACATAACGAGGCATGTAAAATGGTAGCTATTTTAAAATGAACTAAATTTTTCTTTTACTGATAATATTTATGTTATGTACATAACATAAATATTATCAGTAAATGATCTACAATAACAAACTTTAATCTATTAGTACTGAATGCTACTATATCCATTACTTTTTTGTTAGTACCTATTTACTTTGCTAAACATAATAATATATGTTCATTAGAAAATGGCATCTGCACATCTAACCTTCTCAAGATCTTTAGTACACTGTTATACTTGATAGCTGTAGAAAAGCATGTGTTTGCAGCAACCCGTCCGGCCAGTGTGGTATAAGGCCGCTTTTGATGCAGTTTTTAACAACCTCATGTTAGCATTTGCAAATTAGGATCACAAGATCAACAATGCCCATTTAGTATTTATAGTTTAATACAGTAAAAAAGGTTTTCCCAAAATACTCCAGTATGAGGTACCTCAGAAAAGGAGTGAATAGGTTTCTTAAAGGCAATGCGCTCGTGATGCCCAGGTAGGCTTCCATAAGCTACGGTAACTGCTTACCATCATAGACGGATTGTATGTCTGTTTGCAACCACCGTGGTATAAAAAAGGTATAAACTCACTTTTTTTTAAATACGTTGTGGGTATAACCACGAAAAGAGTGGATCCAAAAAGAGTGGATCCTCTTACCAGGACAGGTGATCATACCTGGTAAGTCGAGTTCCAGCCATGGAATACTGATATCGCAATTCAGATTTCTAGTAGATTTTGAATGGAGGGTGCTATAATGTTGCTTTCCTGGCGCCATCTGTTGATTTTCTGTGCTACTACATTATCATCTCTTTTGCTTGATGTATGGGATATTTACTTTCCACTAAAAATCGCGACATATTTATGATGACTGTGAAATTAAAGTACCTACAACCACGCCCCGCTATTCAATCTATTCTGTTACGTATGACATTGAATGTCAAGTCAATACATATTCACATAATCTGTAAGGTCAATAAATAGGTGTGTTGACGTATTCACGCACGAGGCGTTAGACTAAGTAATGTCACGTGGAAAAGTTATCACATCACGTTTAGTCTCAAGAAGAACTCAAGTCCCTGTTAAATTGCCAGAGAAGTTAAGTTTACTTCAACCTACCTACATTATCGCCTTCAATCATGCTAAGGTTGAGAAATGATTGTAGTCTAGTCTAGACTCACACAATTACTTAGTATGTCGTAGATAATAATAGTGTGTTAAACGATTATTAAAATGCTGTGTCGTCTCCATAAACGCCGTTTGATGATAAGGCCCAAAACAAATGACGGGGCGGCGCGGTATTCTTGACCGCCGCGCCACCAACCTACTGCCTACCTAGAGAGCATAGCTCTCTTTAAACCTCGTTAGAGAGAGAGAGAGAGCTTAGGAAACACCGCTGCGGAAAGTTCACCTCAGAGACGGCACGTATGTGAGAGGAATGATCGCTGGAACCTTACTGTAGGTACTATATGGTATCGGTTTTTGGTAGTGTGGGTGAAGCCTACAACAAATTGGCAATAAGCTCGCCCTTCTATTGCATGGATGTAACAGAGCTGAAGTAATGGGGATATGATGCACCAATGGAAAAAAGACGTAATGCTACGTTTATTTATTATTATATAAATTAGGAATACATTTAAACAAACAACTAGAGGTAACTTTACACACTTATCTCCTCTACACTCTAAGGTTTGCTGTAAGAGAACTCAATTCTGAGTTAAGCTCGCCTTTGTACCTCTTTGTGTATAAGTATTTTTATTGTATGTATTATTTTCTTGTGTGCAATCTTTACATACTGTTAGAAATAGCTTCCACATTTACCATTTATTATTCCAGTTTCTTTTAAATACGTGAAAAAGATGTATTTATATTTGTCGGTGAGAATTTAAAGGTCAGAAGTATTATTTTATATACATAGGTGATGTGTTGGTATAGTTTTTATTTGTGATCCCGTGAATATAAAATTAGATTCACGTGAGTGCGAAGTCCGGATTTGTACTAACGATATAAGTAACATTGGTAGGTAGTCCTTGAATTTGTAATAAGTTAACGACTTCTTATTATTAACATATATGTATAAAAAATGTGCACACTAATATGTATTCCAATTTGTGAATATATTTACAGTATTTACACTATTATGTTTGCTACTGCTTGTTAAATCACTATTATTTATGTACGAGGAACGAATTGACGTATGAAGGAATCAAATAAAAACTGTAAATAGACAATAATGTGTGTGTGTATAAGGGTATAAAGCAAAAGCGCCTCGTCCATGTAGCGTCCATATTATGGACACTGGACAGTGGGGATATGTATTGTGTGCAACAAAATCGTTAGGAACCTTCTTGACGGAATAATTGTGTGGTCATTTTGACCTAAAAGTTTTGTTTACACCTTTGGTAATTAGATTTGGTATTGAAGTTTCAGTTTTATTCTAAAACTGTGAAATTAACTAACCAGCGTAACATGCGCGTTTCCGTTGCTTTTTTCACGTAGTTACCATATGCCAAACATTTTAGTATATACCACGACCGGTCTATTTGAATCATATCCAAAAATATCTCGCGGACATTTAATATGGCGCCGCATACAACCAGGAACTGAAGTGCTTTTATTGATTGTCTTAAATTTTGATTGTGACAATATTAAGTATGTTATTGGTTCAACTAGCTTGCAATTTATCTTTCGTAATTGTTTAAATAGTATAAAATTAAAGTCCCATTGCACGTCTATCTGTATATCTGCTGACTTCTCCCTAAATGTACCTTCAATAGACAGCGATCGGCTTGAAGAACAGAGCAAGTTTGTATAGCATTCAAAATAAATCTTAGGACATTTGAATTACGGTCAATTTAATTGCATACATTTAAAAAAAAATGAATCTTTGTGGAAATCTAAACAATAATACAAATTGGCTCTGCTCTCTATGTGAACATTTTGATATGATTTTCTCCCTTCAAAAATAGTTTTTAAACATTACGTGAAAAAATATCTAATTTTGTTTACGTAATGTTTAAAATCTATTTTTACACTATTTAGTAGTTGTCACTATTTTATTAAACGACTTCAAAAAAGGAGGAGGTTATATGTTCGACTGTATGTATTTTTTTTTTTTTTTATGTATGTTCAACGATTACTCGGAGATGCCTGAACCGATTTAAAACATTCTTTTTTTGTTTGAAAGGGTATACTTCCGAATTGGTCCCCTATTCATCACGTCAAGTTCTGATGATGGAATCTCAGGGAAATCGAAGGCAACCCTCAAATTTTATAGGCACATGTTACGTTTTTCATATATTTTTTAAAGTTATTCAAGTATTTACGTCTGATAGTCAACATTTCATGTTGATGATGAGCTGGTGATGGAAGGTATAACTCCTTAACTGTTAGGAGTTGGAGGATAATTCTTTCGACATTATAGGTTCTTATAAACTAATAGTTGTATTCTTGTAGGTTATTCAGGTGAGCTGTCAGTGGAAGGTATAACTCCTTGACCCTTAGGAGTTGGAGGATAATTCTTTCGACATTATAGGTACTTCTAAACCTATAGTTGTATTCTTGTAGGTTATTCAGGTGAGCTGATACTGGAAGGTATAACTCCTTAACTATTAGGAGTTGGAGGATAATTATTTCAATATTATAGGTACTTATAAACCTATAGTTGTATTCTTGTAGGTTATTCAAGTGAGCTGTCAGTGGAAGGTATAACTCCTTGACCCTTAGGAGTTGGAGGATAATTCTTTCGACATTATAGGTACTTATAAACCTATAGTTGTATTCTTGTAGGTTATTCAGGTGAGCTGTCACTGGAAGGTATAACTCCTTAACTTTTAGGAGTTGGAGGATAATTCTTTCAACATTATAGGTACTTATAAACCTATAGTTGTATTCTTGTAGGTTATTTAGGTGAGCTGTCACTGGAAGGGAAACTTCTTAATGTTTAGGAGTAAGAAGATGATTTCTTTAAATATCACATCCATGTATAAACCTTAAGTTGTGTTATTTCAAGTGTCTGAGGTGAGAGCTCTTGATGGAAGATAAAGTTGTATAATTCAAAGGAATTCTTCGATGATATTTTAAGTTTTCGATATAGTATCTAACCTGCATTGTATACCTATACTTGTTACCTGTCGCATTTTATAGGAAAAAAGAAAGACAAAAAAAGCTGAGAGTTTTGAGATTCGTCTATTCTACAATCAGGTTGTGTTGTTAGAATATTTAAATAGACGTTCCCTTCTATCGAAGATTCTTTATTTCGGTTTTCCGTCTTAGTTTGCCAGCCAGAGTACACTAAAAATGGAAAAATAAACTATTTTTAACAAAAAAATATTAAAACGACTTCAAATCAGTACTAAAAAGTGAAAAATAAACTGAATTAGATATTTAATTCCAAGCTAAAAAATACCTACCTACCTGTTTAAAGTATAATACCCTATTACTAATCTGTTTGAAGTCGGTGCCAGCCTAATGAGGTTGTATCACTCAGTTTGAGCCGTCCACTAGGTACGATCACACGCAAGTGCGAGGTGGTGTGAAGTAGCGAGCGGTAACAGATGTACGTACTAAGTAGTACGTAGCTTAACAAACTCTTTAGGCTTGGCACCGACTTCAAACAGATTAGTAATAGGGTATTATACTTTAAACAGGTAGGTAGGTATTTTTTAGCTTGGAATTAAATATCTAATTCAGTTTATTTTTCACTTTTTAGTACTGATTTGAAGTCGTTTTAATATTTTTTTGTTAAAAATAGTTTTTTTGTTGTGAAGTGAGAGACATACGTACTTGAACATAAATAAGGTTAATGACATTGTTGAACATAATAATATTTTTAAAATTGAATAAGATGGATTTTTTCACTTCGAATTATTTGAAATGTCATTGATGATGACTTCATCATCACATCAGCCCCACGAGGTCCTTTTCTGGACATAGGCCTCACCTTAATAGGTGGTACTGTTCCCACGTTAGCCAGACGGTTGGTACAGGCCTACAGTGTTTTGTTTCGAATTTTCCTTCTTTAGCGCAGGTGTCATAGCGCGATTTTCCTTCAATCGCCTCTTACGGCATCATGGGTATGAGAGGGAATGGTGACACATGTATGTCTACACGAGTCATAACCAGTATTAGCTAGAAAAATTTATTGTAATTTATTCAAATAATTTGACGTACAGACACTTTTGTATGTATTTGTCATCTTCACAAATCTTGGTTACTTTGTCATATGCATGTCTCAAGCAAACCGTTTGTATATGGCATAATGTTCCCGACATTATACCATGCACAATGCTAACAATTGCAACTAAGTGCTTTCAATGGCAAAAGAATGCGTCTGAATATTATGTAAATGATGGTCATAAAATGTCGCTTGTGTGACCTCGGTCTAACAACTTGTTTCCACGTTTCATAGACATCGTAATTGTCACTTTAAATGATCCGTCACGAAACGAAAAAACGTGAATAAAACACATTTTACGATCGTAATAACGACTTGAGAATATCAACTGGTATAGGTAGTGATTTTCTCTTTCGCCATGTGAGTTCAGTGCGATTATTCTAAATTGTCGGAAAATTTACCTGAGTTCATTAGGGTAGCTGCTACTAGCTAGGCTCTAGCTAATGGTGGAAAATTTATGGTTTTAATAAAGAATCTTTTACTATTTTTTTTTCCACAATGTAACTTAATTGTTCATATGTTCGGAAACGTCCCAATGGTTGAGAATCAAATAATGAAGTGAACCGTAAGGATAGGTTAATATGGCAGTCGACGTGTTTCTCCATCCAGGAATACTAAAACGTTTTTTTTGCAAGCAACCTTTGCCCGAGAATCGACCTTTCTTCACATATAAATAGAAAATCTCGTGACTATCCTTGAAAAGAAACAAACGGAACACGTTCAATCTTTTTACAGCATCAATAAATTCAAAGTCCAAGGTCAACATTGCCTGAAGATTTTGATGACGCAAATCTTTCGAGATTTCAATAATAAACGGGAGGCGTGCCTTTACGTCAATCCGGCTGTTTTCCTATCAAGCCGAAAATAGGAATAGGTTATCTGTGAATCTTGAAAGTCTTCAGACATGGTTTGACGTCATTCATTCAATATATTATGGCTATACGAATCTCAAAGCATCCGCAGCATCAACAAATATGATATTAGATATTATTGTATGTATATAGAACTGTGAGCTTCAGCTCCAATTACGAAGACATTTTGTGATATTATTGCCTTACGCTGTTGATATTTGAAGACAACAGTCTATGTTTACAATGAAATCTGATATTCAGTTGTCACCCAGCTGCAGACAATACATACTACTAGTACTTACTTTTCAGTACAGTCTCAGGCAAAAAATTAACCAGCAGTTTTATACGTTTTCAAAAACTGGACCTGGACAGCAATTTTTTTTTTAATATTATAATAATATATATTATTTATTTCTCCACACAAGTGTGTTCAAGTTCGGCAAGTCACTAAAACTTGCAGAAGTCAACTTGCGCGAGCGTTTACACGTTGGAAGTCGCTTGTGCAAGTCAACTTTTGCAAATTTTATTGCTAGTGGACACTTGGAAGTGACTTGCGCAAGCGACTTCTAACTAGTTCCAACGTGTAAACGCTCGCGCAAGTTGACTTCTGCAAGTTTTAGTGACTTCTCGAACTTGCTGCAAGTCGCACGTGTATACGGTTGTTTTAACTTTGCAGCAAGCGCTGAGAGCGTGTCTGAACTATGTTTTATACAAAACCTGTATGACAGATACAACCTCGGATTGGACGAGTGTATGGTAGACAGACAAACGTTTAATATTGGGGCTAGTGTCGTTTGCTTCTGTTTTCATCAGCCATTCAGCCAGTTGGTCTGTTTAGGAATCAGTAATGTATGTATATGTTACGGCTAAAACCCGAAGTGGCTACACCTAGTTTTACCCGGTTAGAACTAGGTGTAGTCACGTACTCTTGGTTAAATCTAGTACGAGCCGATTGATTTCGGGTAAAACTAGGTCTATCCTTCATCATGCCGGCTACAACTAGGTCCAGCCATTCCCTGTTGGATAAAACTAGGTCTATCCGATATCATTCCGGCTAGAACTAGGTCCAGACAATCCCTGTTGGATAAAACTAGATGCAAACAAGATATAATATGCAACTATTGTCTGTTGTTAAAAAAAATGTTCCTGATTGTTCCTATTAGGTATATTAAAAATTGTACTCCTAATAATTTGTGTTAATTATAACAATGTGATTTATAAGATTAAAAAAACTCTCTACGGTTCTTATTATTGGGTATTTTTTTATACCTAAAAAAGCTCTGCCGATAGCATGCCGGCTACAACTATGTACAGCCAATCCCTGTTAGATAAAACTAAGGCACGCGCTGCTGCTGCAGACGCTGTGAGCCACACTCGCTAGTAGACCTGCAGTAGATCAGCAGCACCTGGCGCTCACAACCTGCAGGGGCGCGTGCCTCGCTACGCCCTCCACCCCGCGCCGCTGCTGCAGATGCTGTGAGTCATGAGTGTGACGCGGGGCGGAAGGCGTGGCGGGGACGCATCTAAGTTTTATCCAACAGGGATTGTCTGGACCTAGTTCTAGCCGGAATGATATCGGATAGACCTAGTTTTATTCAACAGGGAATGGCTGGACCTAGTTGTAGCCGGCATGATGAAGGATAGACCTAGTTTTACCCGAAATCAATCGGCTCGTACTAGATTTAACCAAGAGTAAGTGACTACACCTAGTTCCAACCGGGTAAAACTAGGTGTAGCCGCACTTCGGGTTTTAGCCGTAACATATACAAGGAACTAAATTCGGTAATTTAATTATACTTGCAAAATCAAGAACAGCTATTCTGATTAATTCTGAATAGTTGACATTTGGACTTATTGAATTTGTAATGAGACTAAACGCTAGGCAATAGTCATGAAAACTTTTGGGCAAGTCATTGTTGAACCGTCTTCTCAGTTATAGTTCTTAGCCGATAAATAATAATATTTTTTTGTATGGTAACTTCCACCTTCTATAAATATAGGCATAGACTAAGATATCTTCACTTTCCTATGATTTATGAAGAACGATAGTTTAAGTAAGAGAAATCGATTTTTACAAGACCATAATTGCAAATAATGGGGTCAATTCTACGAATTAATATTTTGTCAATCAATCACAATTGAAATGCAGACCAGCGAGTTTGTATAGCTTTACAAGCAAGACAGCAACGATCGAGCTTCGATCACGTGTTAGCTGGTGCCGACAATCGATGAATTTATTCGATTTGATCTAAGTCTGAAGAAAGACACCTATGCACACGAATAAATATTTCTGCAGATATAATTATAAAGTTTAAAGTCCAGATGTCAAATATAAAACAATGTCTGTATCTCAAATTGCACCTAAACATATATCATGTAACGCTTTCTAAGTTTATTTGAAACTGCCTTGCAATTAGATCGCAGACAGATACAGTTTATCGATCAATTGCACTTCGATTAAACGTAACTAGTTGTAAATACTGGACTCAATACGCAAATGGTTTGTTATTGTAGGAAGTCGTGAAGGTCGCGTTTTTATAGATCATGTTTTCAGTAGTCAAGTGACAATTAAAATGGGATAAGATCTGTTTGGTTGTTGTTGCTGACTGATGCGCCTGTTAATGTGCGATTGCTAGCTCGATAATACTTCCTACCTATAAGGTATATCACCAGAACTAGACCGCATGGGGTTTATCTGTGCAGATATTTTTTCTGCATGCCTGTTTCCAGGGGTGGCGGACCACTCGCACAACATCGAAAGAAGAAAAATATCTTAAAGAACATAAGGGCCTCGCAAGGGTCTCATCATTTCAACCCATAAACGTCCCACTGCTGGGCTCGGGTCTCCTCTAAAAATGCGGAGGGGATTTAGCCTACTATACCACGCTGGCCAGACGGGTTGGTATAGGGTTTGTTTCGAATTTTCCTTTTCTCTCAGTGCTCTTGTCTGCATAAGGTTACTTCCATAGTCGCCTTTTACGCCACCCACGGGTTGAGATGTGGTAGTGACATTATGTATTCTAATTCCGTCACTACACGGATAATCACAAGGGTCTACCTGCCCAAAACCTTGCAATGACTGAAACCGCTCTTGCCTGTTTCTAATGTCTTATTGGTCTTGGAACAAATGACTGCATTATATCATCTGTACATCGCATCCAAAACGCTCGAGACGTTTACAATAACGTCGCGGCCAATAACACCAAGCTCAACTTGTATTGAAATAATTATTTTGCCTAATTGACAAAAGACGTTTAGCTTAGCAGATTTTTAACGGTAAATATCTTGTTACATTATTGTTGTATAACAGTATTATAATAGATTAACTCGACTACATAACAGTTTAGGGGTACCTTCGCAAGGTCAAGAGCAAACACAAGGTTGTGGTCGACTTGATACTCTATACTTAGTCAGATTACTGTAATCCATTATTATGTGTTATAATGCAGATTAGTTCTAGTCAAGACTTGGTTTATAACATGGCTTGGTGTTTTAAGTGGATTGACTTAGCAATTAGAGAAGTAGGTACATGCAACCTTGAACTGTAAATCCTTATGTATTTCAGGTAAAATTCCACGCACTGTGGCACTGAACTGATGTCCTTATTCTTCTATTCACAGAAAAGTACGAATTAACTATTCACACATTGACGCAAAATTCAAAAAAATATTTGATCAGTTTATTTTCGATAACCATGAAATAGTGCTAATTGAAGTGGACTTTATACAATATGCCTTATTTAACTGGTCAAAGTACATAGATTCGTTGCAAAATTTAGTGTTAACTTTACTCTATACATATAACTTTCTAGAAACTTCCCTAATAATATTTGTCCTCTCACTTCTACATACGGTATCAGATAAAGGGTGAAAGCGGGACAGAACATCTTCCAGACACAAACTCCTATAGATATTGCTTTGCCCACGTGGCGTGGCGCATAGCTATTTATAATGGTCATTTGGCAGAGCTATATTTGTTTCACTTCGTAAAGTCATTTTTCTAGTGATGTGTGAATCCTCTTTTGGAATTCGAATGAATAATAGGCTACGAAGTATGATTTATTAATCACGTTTTGATGGGACGTTATCTCGTGAGACTGGTATAATTTATTTATTGGGAGTACCTATAGGTTGCAAATGAAAATATTGTGGGCTGAGTTGACGAAAGACAAATAACTTTTTTTTTAATTCGTTATCTCTACTAAACGGGCCGAGTAACAGTTGGTAGACGAGATGATGAAGGAGTCCAGTAGTTAGGTTGTACCAGTTCTAGCTCACTATCCAGAATCCGTCTGGCTCACTAGCTCACTATTCTCGAGTCGACAAAAACTAAAAAAAAAAAAAAAAAAAAAAAAAAAAAAAAAAAAAAAAAAAAAAAAAAAAAAGGTTTTGCCATGCTCTGATCACGAATCTGCGGTCCGTTTTTGTCTAGGATGTGTGGTTTCAGAGATGTGGAAATCAATTAAGAAGAGTATCTAATCGATATCTAATCCCGCACCCTCATTAACGTTTCTTTTGTTCTCCTATTTCCTATTATCTATTGTTTCTGGTAGACCCTCATTAGCATTCTTATCTATTACTCATTGTAAGCTCTTATTATCACTGCTATTGTTTAAGAACTTCCATGCTATTCTGAATCATCAATAAAACACATTCCTTCATTTCTACATTTTTATTGCTTATTAAAATATGAATGAAACATCTGATCCACTAAAATATCATTGTATACTGTGTTCTCTGTAAATATGTTCGTAAAACTACGCATTGAACACCCCTGAAACTTATATAGCAAATACATTAAGCAATATTCGCCGCAAACTGATGTCCACTCATTCTGAATTCTATCCACATTCCAGTCCCATCTTTTACAATTCCTTCTTAAAAAGTCGAGATGATATCGTGTAGGTGCACGCCCATATGAATCAAAATATTGACCAATACCATTCGTATCGACATGTAAAGCTATCCAATGTGAGCCTGGTTTATCATCCGTATCCAAATTGCATATTGTGTACATAGGTACATGAGTGTAAATGGGTAGTCTATTAGCAGCATACACATTATATTCTAGACTGGGGTGAATCTTTTTCAGATGTTGTTGTACATCTAGTGTATCCATGATATTACCAATCTATTCAATGGCTAACATAGGAATGATCAATTATAGTCACTTGTTACGACTTGTATTAAATGTCATTCGCTTGTGGAGATTTTGTATGATTTATCTGTGCAATGCACTACGCATTACGAAAGAATGCGAGATAAGTTTGTTAGTTCAAATTTACTATCGGTTGCACTGAGGAAATGCTTTAGATAAGATAGAACTATATAAGACCGAGTGGAGGCAGAGCCATCAGTCATTCTATGGTCTCGTTTGACCGCAGTGAATCGATATATCAATACTAAGTGTGTGCTACTTCAACGCAACAATAGTCATGGACGTAAGTGTTATAATATTTTATTGAAAAACTTACTTTTCTTTATGTTGTTGATTCCTTACGTGTGTGTGATTAAGTGTAATTATGTGATTGATATTAACATGATAACTGTGTTGTTGCAGAAAACATTCAGCTTCATAGACAATGAAGAAAATACCTATAAACAGTATTACTACCCGCCACTCTCCCCTAATCGCGAAGAAGAGAGTGATGACATCGTTATTAATAACACAGGCGATGGGGGAAAAAGGAAATCGCAGTCGATTGACCATTTTTTTGAAGTGGAACCTAAAATAAAGAGGAAGAAGCGGTTGTCGTCAACCGTGGCACGAGCCGCTAGAGGTGGTGTATCATACATTTCTACTAATTCTGACGACGGAGACCAAGCGACGCATCTCATAAAAATAGAAGTGTACGATGTGAAAAAGCTATGCAAGGTTCCAACTACTGATCATTGGAAACATGCTACCACGAGGATTAAATATTATGTTGGGAATAATAGGGATAGCATCTACGACAACACAAACGCCCTCGTATACAATATTACAAAGACAATAGCAGAAAGTGAAAAAGTGAAAAAATACTTTTTCAACAATGACAGTCATTAGCTGATCATTACTGAATGTGATTCTGATAACATAAATTACTTTTGTGTACTCATTAGATTCAAGGATTGCGTCTTGCGATACTGGGAGAAACACGAGAGCAGAAGGAAGAGATGAGTGTGGTATACGTGAACAGAACTTGTCATTGAATAGCAAAACTACAACACTGAGTGGAGAAGAAAAAGAGAAGAATATGCAGTATCCAAGAGCTGAATATCCATTCTTCAGTTCAAAAGCTAGACGGTTGCTCAGTTTCGAACACTGGCCTCTCCTTTTGCGACAGAAGCCTGAAGATCTCGCAGAAGCTGGTTTCTTTTATACCGGCCATGGAGACAGGACCAAATGTTTCCATTGTGGTGGTGGTTTAAAAAATTGGGAAGATGATGATGATCCTTGGCAGCAACATATTCAGTGGTTTAGTCAGTGCGCTTATGTAAAGTTTAAATTTCAACAGCGTTTTGTGTAAGATGAAAGGTGTATAAAGAAATAAAAAATAGTATATTTGATACAATTTGTTTTATTTAATTTAATAATGTTTTCCCATAGTTACATAGGTACACATTTAAACATGCATTACACATAAATCTAATACACAACACACATTATAACCTTAACTACTGTAATCTACAGTAATATTTCTGTTTTTATCTATTTCAAATTTTGCTCGAAGAAATGTTGTGATGAAAGATATAGATGATCTCTGGCAAGCAGATTTAATTGACATGCAGTCTGTTTCTCAAGAAAATAAGAAAATGAAATATATTCTTACAATTATTGACACATTTTCAAAATATGGATGGGCTTTTCCTATCAAGAATAAAAGTCAGGATTTTATATGTGACACTTTCAAAACCTTGTTTGTTAAGGGACGTATACCTAAAAATTTACAAACTGATAATGGTACAGAGTTTTACAACAATAAATTCAAAAAGCTAATGAAATTTTATAATATCAACCATTATTCGACATTTTCGATAAAAAAAGCTTCAATAGTTGAACGATTTATCAGAACATTAAAATCAAATTTATATAAAACATTTAGTTTAAAAGGCAACTACAAGTGGATAGATAATACCCTCAATGATATTATTAATAAATATAATCATACACACCACCGAGCCATTAATGAAATGCCAGCAAAAGTAAATAATAACAATAAAACAAACATATTAGAAAGATATAATAATATTAAATCAGAAAATAAGGGTACTCTTACAAGAAAGTTTAATGTTGGTGATTTTGTCCGTATTAGTAAATATAAAGGAACATTTGAAAAAGGATACACCCCTAACTGGTCAACCGAAATATTCAAAATCAGTAAAATACAAAATACAATACCTGTAACTTATTTAATACAAGATACAATCAGAGGCCAGCCTATTTTAGGAGCATTTTATGTGCAAGAACTTCAAAAGACTAAACATCCTAACGTTTATCTTTACCTTATTCATACTGAATGTTAAAAAAAAAATTAAAAAAATTTGTGTCAATACGCAGCGCAGACATAAAACTCAAAAAGAGTAATAAAAATAATCAACATGAGTAAAGCGGATGTGGTAAATGAAATTCATAAAAATGTTAGAGTCAATTTTCCTCGAAGAAGTGTTGTGATGAAAGATATAGATGATCTCTGGCAAGCAGATTTAATTGACATGCAGTCTGTTTCTCAAGAAAATAAGAAAATGAAATATATTCTTACAATTATTGACACATTTTCAAAATATGGATGGGCTTTTCCTATCAAGAATAAAAGTCAAGATTTTATATGTGACACTTTCAAAACCTTCTTTGTTAAGGGACGTATACCTAAAAATTTACAAACTGATAATGGTACAGAGTTTTACAACAATAAATTCAAAAAGCTAATGAAATTTTATAATATCAACCATTATTCGACATTTTCGATAAAAAAAGCTTCAATAGTTGAACGATTTATCAGAACATTAAAATCAAATTTATATAAAACATTTAGTTTAAAAGGCAACTACAAGTGGATAGATAATACCCTCAATGATATTATTAATAAATATAATCATACATACCACCGAACCATTAATGAAATGCCAGCAAAAGTAAATAATAACAATAAAACAAACATATTAGAAAGATATAATAATATTAAATCAGAAAATAAGGGTACTCTTACAAGAAAGTTTAATGTTGGTGATTTTGTCCGTATTAGTAAATATAAAGGAACATTTGAAAAAGGATACACCCCTAACTGGTCAACCAAAATATTCAAAATCAGTAAAATACAAAATACAATACCTGTAACTTATTTAATACAAGATACAATCAGAGGCCAGCCTATTTTAGGAGCATTTTATGTGCAAGAACTTCAAAAGACTAAACATCCTAACGTTTATCTCGTTGAAAAGATCCTAAGAAGAAAAGGAAATATGATTTTAGTAAAATGGTTAGGTTTACCTTCCAATGAAAACAGCTGGATACATAAATCAAATATATTATAAGAAACAAACTATTTGTCACTGTTTTACATATATGCATATTAGAACAATGTTTATCGAGACCCTTGTTGTCTGGAAGAAATCACTATTAGCGATACGACCGCTCATTGACACTGTTCTTGTATTTTGTAAGAAATCTATGTTACTATGGAGCACACAAAATAATATTCTATCTATCATAAAATACCTTGGTTCTAAAGTACACTATAATTATGATAATATACAACTATCTGTGCAATGCACTACGCATTACGAAAGAATGTGAGATAAGTTTGTTAGTTCAAATTTACTATCGGTTGCACTGAGGAAATGCTTTAGATAAGATAGAACTATATAAGACCGAGTGGAGGCAGAGCCATCAGTCATGTATTAGTTTTCAAGTGCACTCGTTATTGCTTTATAATTAATGATCGACTTGTGGAATATAAACCTTTGAGTAATATAGTACGAAGATTATCATGACTTCCATCGTAGATGTCCAAGGATTTAAAACAGAAGAAAATGAGTTCATAGTAAAAGAAATAGCTATCCTATATGAAAATAAATTGCAGATATTTTTGATAAAACCACCATTTCCATTTCATGAATTGACTGAACGGGAAAAGAAACAGGTGAACTGGATTGAACGTAATAGAAAGATATATTGGAGTGAAGGATTTATAACATATTCAAAGTGTCAGTGTTTGATAACAGATATATTAAAAGATAAATGTATATATGCTAAAGGTTTAGAAAAAGTGTCGTGGATGAAATGTATTTTGAAAAATAATAATATAATTAATATAGAAGACAAAGGTTGTCCAAGTTTGTTAAGTCTGTATAATGAGTATAAATATTCTAAAGATGTGTATAATTGTATTTATCATGATTCTGTTTGTGCTTTGAAAAATATTTTATGTTTAAATAAATGGTTCTTAAATTACAATAAACAATTTTATCAGTATAAGTTGTTTTATTCTTAACAAAATAAAAATATTATTTCCCCTCCCAAACACCTACTATTCTACTAAACGTTTATATGTAACTAACAACACTTATTACTCTTCATTACACTTTCATAAATATTTGCATCTAGTACCTTGGAAACAAGCTTCAAACATTGAAAATGCATCAAAACAAATACGAACCTCATTATGAAATGTATCATACCAATAAGATGCGTTTATTTTCATTTAACTTTTATTGGGTTACCGCTAATTCACATAAAATATTAATAACAGAAATGGCTGACGCTGGATTTTTTTATTGTGGAAATGGAATAAATGATGAAACTGCATGTTTTTCTTGTGGAGGAATTATTAAAGATTGGGAGATTTATAACGATCCTTGGATGCAACATGCTATTCATTATCCCAAATGTATTTTTTTGAATGCCGTAAAAGGAACGAATTACGTGTTGAATGTCTCTATGAAAACTAAAAATTTAAAAATCTGTTGACAGCTGTAGTCTAACCAGTGTTATTTGTGTTAGACAGAATCACCCCGCTTAAACAGATCCTCCCAGTATTGGGATCCTCCCAATCTTTAATAATTCCTCCACAAGAAAAACATGCAGTTTCATCATTTATTCCATTTCCACAATAAAAAAATCCAGCGTCAGCCATTTCTGTTATTAATATTTTATGTGAATTAGCGGTAACCCAATAAAAGTTAAATGAAAATAAACGCATCTTATTGGTATGATACATTTCATAATGAGGTTCGTATTTGTTTTGATGCATTTTCAATGTTTGAAGCTTGTTTCCAAGGTACTAGATGCAAATATTTATGAAAGTGTAATGAAGAGTAATAAGTGTTGTTAGTTACATATAAACGTTTAGTAGAATAGTAGGTGTTTGGGAGGGGAAATAATATTTTTATTTTGTTAAGAATAAAACAACTTATACTGATAAAATTGTTTATTGTAATTTAAGAACCATTTATTTAAACATAAAATATTTTTCAAAGCACAAACAGAATCATGATAAATACAATTATACACATCTTTAGAATATTTATACTCATTATACAGACTTAACAAACTTGGACAACCTTTGTCTTCTATATTAATTATATTATTATTTTTCAAAATACATTTCATCCACGACACTTTTTCTAAACCTTTAGCATATATACATTTATCTTTTAATATATCTGTTATCAAACACTGACACTTTGAATATGTTATAAATCCTTCACTCCAATATATCTTTCTATTACGTTCAATCCAGTTCACCTGTTTCTTTTCCCGTTCAGTCAATTCATGAAATGGAAATGGTGGTTTTATCAAAAATATCTGCAATTTATTTTCATATAGGATAGCTATTTCTTTTACTATGAACTCATTTTCTTCTGTTTTAAATCCTTGGACATCTACGATGGAAGTCATGATAATCTTCGTACTATATTACTCAAAGGTTTATATTCCACAAGTCGATCATTAATTATAAAGCAATAACGAGTGCACTTGAAAACTAATACATGACTGATGGCTCTGCCTCCACTCGGTCTTATATAGTTCTATCTTATCTAAAGCATTTCCTCAGTGCAACCGATAGTAAATTTGAACTAACAAACTTATCTCACATTCTTTCGTAATGCGTAGTGCATTGCACAGATAGTTGTATATTATCATAATTATAGTGTACTTTAGAACCAAGGTATTTTATGATAGATAGAATATTATTTTGTGTGCTCCATAGTAACATAGATTTCTTACAAAATACAAGAACAGTGTCAATGAGCGGTCGTATCGCTAATAGTGATTTCTTCCAGACAACAAGGGTCTCGATAAACATTGTTCTAATATGCATATATGTAAAACAGTGACAAATAGTTTGTTTCTTATAATATATTTGATTTATGTATCCAGCTGTTTTCATTGGAAGGTAAACCTAACCATTTTACTAAAATCATATTTCCTTTTCTTCTTAGGATCTTTTCAACGAGATAAACGTTAGGATGTTTAGTCTTTTGAAGTTCTTGCACATAAAATGCTCCTAAAATAGGCTGGCCTCTGATTGTATCTTGTATTAAATAAGTTACAGGTATTGTATTTTGTATTTTACTGATTTTGAATATTTTGGTTGACCAGTTAGGGGTGTATCCTTTTTCAAATGTTCCTTTATATTTACTAATACGGACAAAATCACCAACATTAAACTTTCTTGTAAGAGTACCCTTATTTTCTGATTTAATATTATTATATCTTTCTAATATGTTTGTTTTATTGTTATTATTTACTTTTGCTGGCATTTCATTAATGGTTCGGTGGTATGTATGATTATATTTATTAATAATATCATTGAGGGTATTATCTATCCACTTGTAGTTGCCTTTTAAACTAAATGTTTTATATAAATTTGATTTTAATGTTCTGATAAATCGTTCAACTATTGAAGCTTTTTTTATCGAAAATGTCGAATAATGGTTGATATTATAAAATTTCATTAGCTTTTTGAATTTATTGTTGTAAAACTCTGTACCATTATCAGTTTGTAAATTTTTAGGTATACGTCCCTTAACAAAGAAGGTTTTGAAAGTGTCACATATAAAATCTTGACTTTTATTCTTGATAGGAAAAGCCCATCCATATTTTGAAAATGTGTCAATAATTGTAAGAATATATTTCATTTTCTTATTTTCTTGAGAAACAGACTGCATGTCAATTAAATCTGCTTGCCAGAGATCATCTATATCTTTCATCACAACACTTCTTCGAGGAAAATTGACTCTAACATTTTTATGAATTTCATTTACCACATCCGCTTTACTCATGTTGATTATTTTTATTACTCTTTTTGAGTTTTATGTCTGCGCTGCGTATTGACACAAATTTTTTTAATTTTTTTTTTAACATTCAGTATGAATAAGGTAAAGATAAACGTTAGGATGTTTAGTCTTTTGAAGTTCTTGCACATAAAATGCTCCTAAAATAGGCTGGCCTCTGATTGTATCTTGTATTAAATAAGTTACAGGTATTGTATTTTGTATTTTACTGATTTTGAATATTTCGGTTGACCAGTTAGGGGTGTATCCTTTTTCAAATGTTCCTTTATATTTACTAATACGGACAAAATCACCAACATTAAACTTTCTTGTAAGAGTACCCTTATTTTCTGATTTAATATTATTATATCTTTCTAATATGTTTGTTTTATTGTTATTATTTACTTTTGCTGGCATTTCATTAATGGCTCGGTGGTGTGTATGATTATATTTATTAATAATATCATTGAGGGTATTATCTATCCACTTGTAGTTGCCTTTTAAACTAAATGTTTTATATAAATTTGATTTTAATGTTCTGATAAATCGTTCAACTATTGAAGCTTTTTTTATCGAAAATGTCGAATAATGGTTGATATTATAAAATTTCATTAGCTTTTTGAATTTATTGTTGTAAAACTCTGTACCATTATCAGTTTGTAAATTTTTAGGTATACGTCCCTTAACAAACAAGGTTTTGAAAGTGTCACATATAAAATCCTGACTTTTATTCTTGATAGGAAAAGCCCATCCATATTTTGAAAATGTGTCAATAATTGTAAGAATATATTTCATTTTCTTATTTTCTTGAGAAACAGACTGCATGTCAATTAAATCTGCTTGCCAGAGATCATCTATATCTTTCATCACAACATTTCTTCGAGCAAAATTTGAAATAGATAAAAACAGAAATATTACTGTAGATTACAGTAGTTAAGGTTATAATGTGTGTTGTGTATTAGATTTATGTGTAATGCATGTTTAAATGTGTACCTATGTAACTATGGGAAAACATTATTAAATTAAATAAAACAAATTGTATCAAATATACTATTTTTTATTTCTTTATACACCTTTCATCTTACACAAAACGCTGTTGAAATTTAAACTTTACATAAGCGCACTGACTAAACCACTGAATATGTTGCTGCCAAGGATCATCATCATCTTCCCAATTTTTTAAACCACCACCACAATGGAAACATTTGGTCCTGTCTCCATGGCCGGTATAAAAGAAACCAGCTTCTGCGAGATCTTCAGGCTTCTGTCGCAAAAGGAGAGGCCAGTGTTCGAAACTGAGCAACCGTCTAGCTTTTGAACTGAAGAATGGATATTCAGCTCTTGGATACTGCATATTCTTCTCTTTTTCTTCTCCACTCAGTGTTGTAGTTTTGCTATTCAATGACAAGTTCTGTTCACGTATACCACACTCATCTCTTCCTTCTGCTCTCGTGTTTCTCCCAGTATCGCAAGACGCAATCCTTGAATCTAATGAGTACACAAAAGTAATTTATGTTATCAGAATCACATTCAGTAATGATCAGCTAATGACTGTCATTGTTGAAAAAGTATTTTTTCACTTTTTCACTTTCTGCTATTGTCTTTGTAATATTGTATACGAGGGCGTTTGTGTTGTCGTAGATGCTATCCCTATTATTCCCAACATAATATTTAATCCTCGTGGTAGCATGTTTCCAATGATCAGTAGTTGGAACCTTGCATAGCTTTTTCACATCGTACACTTCTATTTTTATGAGATGCGTCGCTTGGTCTCCGTCGTCAGAATTAGTAGAAATGTATGATACACCACCTCTAGCGGCTCGTGCCACGGTTGACGACAACCGCTTCTTCCTCTTTATTTTAGGTTCCACTTCAAAAAAATGGTCAATCGACTGCGATTTCCTTTTTCCCCCATCGCCTGTGTTATTAATAACGATGTCATCACTCTCTTCTTCGCGATTAGGGGAGAGTGGCGGGTAGTAATACTGTTTATAGGTATTTTCTTCATTGTCTATGAAGCTGAATGTTTTCTGCAACAACACAGTTATCATGTTAATATCAATCACATAATTACACTTAATCACACACACGTAAGGAATCAACAACATAAAGAAAAGTAAGTTTTTCAATAAAATATTATAACACTTACGTCCATGACTATTGTTGCGTTGAAGTAGCACACACTTAGTATTGATATATCGATTCACTGCGGTCAAACGAGACCATAGAATGACTGATGGCTCTGCCTCCACTCGGTCTTATATAGTTCTATCTTATCTAAAGCATTTCCTCAGTGCAACCGATAGTAAATTTGAACTAACAAACTTATCTCGCATTCTTTCGTAATGCGTAGTGCATTGCACAGATAAATCATACAAAATCTCCACAAGCGAATGACATTTAATACAAGTCGTAACAAGTGACTATAATTGATCATTCCTATGTTAGCCATTGAATAGATTGGTAATATCATGGATACACTAGATGTACAACAACATCTGAAAAAGATTCACCCCAGTCTAGAATATAATGTGTATGCTGCTAATAGACTACCCATTTACACTCATGTACCTATGTACACAATATGCAATTTGGATACGGATGATAAACCAGGCTCACATTGGATAGCTTTACATGTCGATACGAATGGTATTGGTCAATATTTTGATTCATATGGGCGTGCACCTACACGATATCATCTCGACTTTTTAAGAAGGAATTGTAAAAGATGGGACTGGAATGTGGATAGAATTCAGAATGAGTGGACATCAGTTTGCGGCGAATATTGCTTAATGTATTTGCTATATAAGTTTCAGGGGTGTTCAATGCGTAGTTTTACGAACATATTTACAGAGAACACAGTATACAATGATATTTTAGTGGATCAGATGTTTCATTCATATTTTAATAAGCAATAAAAATGTAGAAATGAAGGAATGTGTTTTATTGATGATTCAGAATAGCATGGAAGTTCTTAAACAATAGCAGTGATAATAAGAGCTTACAATGAGTAATAGATAAGAATGGTAATGAGG
Source organism: Laspeyria flexula (assembly GCA_905147015.1). Classification (NCBI taxonomy): domain Eukaryota; kingdom Metazoa; phylum Arthropoda; class Insecta; order Lepidoptera; family Erebidae; genus Laspeyria; species Laspeyria flexula. Next base: position 6,062,042 of record LR989969.1, on the reverse strand, counting down.
GTCTACCAGAAACAATAGATAATAGGAAATAGGAGAACAAAAGAAACGTTAATGAGGGTGCGGGATTAGATATCGATTAGATACTCTTCTTAATTGATTTCCACATCTCTGAAACCACACATCCTAGACAAAAACGGACCGCAGATTCGTGATCAGAGCATGGCAAAACCTTTTTTTTTTTTTTTTTTTTTTTTTTTTTTTTTTTTTAGTTTTTGTCGACTCGAGAATAGTGAGCTAGTGAGCCAGACGGATTCTGGATAGTGAGCTAGAACTGGTACAACCTAACTACTGAGTCCATTCCAAAAAGTCGTATAGGTTTAAAATTCAAATTGTGTTTAAAAAATTAAAAAGTCGTTTGAAAATGTGCAGTGCTCTGATCACTATTCTAATGAGTTTAAACCATCTATTGTTTTCATAATAACATTATGTAAATGAAATATTATAAGAATAAAGGAATTCAATAGTACTTATGCACCTGGTTTATAAACGTTTTAAACATGGCTTTAGGAGTTTTGAAGTTCACTGCTGTTAATTTTACGAGATTCTGTTAATAGCCGATACTGGACAAAGTAACTATTTAAACTAGTGTCCTGTTGTTTTTCCGTGTTGAACATTAACACGTTAGTGTCAAAAACTATTCTACAATTGTATTGAACGTTTGTTTAGTGCCTTGTTTGCTTTTTGACTAGGACTAGAGTAATGAAATAGTAGATACTTATACATCTGTACGTACGACCACTTCTATTTTCAAACTGAAGTTTTAACACAGATTACTTTGGTGATGTAGGAACCTAATCTGAAAGAATGTCTTTAAAAACAGATAATTTCTCGTGAATGATTCTGGTTCTGCGAAAAAAAAATAGTACCTACAATGACCTACATATAGGTATGGAGTATATGGACTTGTAATTAGATAGTAACATATAATAATATAGTTTAATTATAATTATGTTACTTTTTTTCTAATTAAATTAAACTGTATCTTGGTTACAAGGTGGGAATCCTAAATTTTGATTTGATTCGGGGCCACCGTTTCATGTAACCTCATGAGGCCACGATATTTTTGTTTTGACAACACTACGTTGTGTAGTCACGTGTTTTGAAGTAAATTCTTTTGGCATAATGAAAACGTTACCCGTGGTCATTCAAATTTTATAATTATCGAACGCCAGTTTTGTTTTTCTTTTTTTTTTTCAAGCACTGATGTCTTGTCATACGAATAACAGTATTTTATCCCCATTTAACATAGTAACGATTTTATTTGTGCAAGTGCCAAATCTATAAGTGTAAAGTTAAAACAGGTTTATTGCGTATTGTTATTTAATTATGCTACTGTTACACAATTTATTGACTAATAGGAATGAAAGATAGCTAATAATTAATTGTTGATGTGATTGCAATTGTTTCAATGATCAATGAATGAATTATGCTATGTATTAAATCTTTCTAATTAGCTATAAAGCAACTGAATTGAATGTCAGTTTACACAATAACAATGTTGTTTATTGTGTAAAGAAGTTAATACATATAAAATATTGTAACAAAGATTTGAATTTTATGTGTGTTTGGGATTTTGGGCGCCTGTTTCACAACTGGCAAATAAGTGCTTTAAAGCCTATATGAAACTTACTTGACAGATTTTTGACGTATTTTTCATATCTGTCAAAAAAGTCTCAGTTTTTTAGACACTTATTTGAAGGTGCTGAATGGGTCTCATGTTTTTGAGACTCAAAAGGTACACCCTAATACGAAATACCTTTTTACAATCCCAAATTAAATTCACTGCTTATCTATGCTTTTGCGGCTAGAAAAGTAGACATAAAACAATGAGTCTGTACTATAAACCTATTCCAAGTCTCATCCAACAAAGCTGATGAATAAATAAACTAAGTAAACCCGTTTTACTGTATATATTATGTTATCTATGTACACAGTAAATAGTTCCTTCCTCCACCGATACCTATGTGGGTCGCATACAGTCGTACATAGTTAGTTAATGAGTAATTGTTACAAACACGTATTATCTATGACTATTAGTTAGAATGTATTTTATGGGAATGCCATATTATACTTATAATTACTAGAAATCGCTCCGGTCATTCTTTATTTGGCCACAGCTCAGCTTCTATTAGCTGTAGCGTGATGTTATATAGCCTATAATCTACTTCGATAAATGGGTTATCCAACACTAAAATAATTTTTAAAATCGGACTATTAGTTCCTGAGATTCTAGCGTTTAGCCAAACAAACTCTAGAGCTTTATAATATTAAAGTCGTGCCACACGGTTGTAAACTTGCCTTCCACAGAGGTGACCTTGGTGGTTTCCAATCGTCTAGCCGGCTGTTGTATACCTACCAAATTTCATAAAAACTATGCGGATGACCACCAAGCTCCCACCAAGGTTCCCACCAAGTTTAGAACCGTGTCGCACGGCTATTAGTTTAGAAAACATCTGCATGGAAATTTAATACCAGAATATCATAATTCACTAAACCACAGATTAAATAAACAAGAATAGACAATGATACGTGAGGAGAACTGGTCATCATACTGTCTTTGATATTTAAGATCTAGTTCTTGTTACTCACGTGAGTCACGTGACTGAGGAGAACGTCAGTAACAAAAACGAGATCTTAAATATCAAACACACGGAAATATTAAAAATCCAATAAAAACGAGTACCTACGTTACCAAACTCGATTTTCTTTTCAATTAATGTTGTGCGTAAATAATAGAGGGACAAAAAATATTTATGGCATCACAATGTCAATGCCAACTTGAACAATCACATTGTTTACTTATTTATTACTAGCTGTGCCCGCGACTTCGTCCGCGTGGAGTTTAAAAAAAGCAACATTACTTTTTTCTGGTAGAAAATGCCTAAAGGCATTAAGTCCGCCTGTATAAAATTAACATTACTTTTTTCAAAAGAATCCTAAGTTACTCCTTATTACATCAGCTATCTGCCAGTGAAAGTCCCATCAAAATCCGTCCAGCCATTTCAGAGATAGGAACAAACAGACAGACAGACAAAAATTTAAAAAAAAATGTTATTTTGGTATATGTACCGTATATACATTCATATGCATGTAGTAAAAAGCGGTTATTTTAATATTACAAACAGATACTCCAAATTTATTTATTTGTATAGATTTATTTTGCTTACAGGTGTATTATTTAGTATGTAGTTATATTTGTATAGAGTTCATCTCAAAAGCTGCTAACACTAAAATATTTTTTCAAACCAGACCAGTAGTTCCTGAGATCCAATCGTCCAACCAACCAAACAAACAAACTACAGCTTTATAATGTAAGTACAGATTCAGTTTTTTGGGATAGAGTCGAGTTAGATATTTTCTATAAAAGAATGCGGCAAACCCACCAATAGGTCTATACATTTATAAATACTACTGGCAAACTTTTGATACTAAATCTGTAGCTGTTTGAGAATGAGGCCCGAAATAACCCGGACTTTTTTCCAAGGAAGGTTTCCACGTGAGATAAGCCTATTGGATGAGATGATCCCGTTTCTATTTAGTATTATAATATAATAATATTCTACCACATTCACACAGCGCCATCTAGTCCCAAAGTAAGCAATTATATTTGCTTGTGTTATGGGTACTAAACAACTGATATACTACTTAAATACATTTTTTTTTTGTAAATACATACATATTATAGATAAATTACACCCAGACACAGAACAAACTTTTATGCTCATCACACAAAGTTTTGTCCTGGGTGGGGATCGAACCCACGACCTCCGGCTTAGCAGTCAGGGTCACTAACCACTAGACCAACAGGCCAGTATTAGTATCGCTGGTAGTTATTGTTAAACTTAATACACAGGGTATCCCAAAATGTAAGTAAAATCTAATGAAAGGGGAAAGACATACATAAGACGGTTCAGTGAAAACAAGAATCAACTCAGTATGTTGAAACTTTTGGCTAATGTCGCTAAAGTTTTCAATTGTTTCCAATCAATTCAATTCAATTTTTAAAAGTCTTTATTTTCAAAAATAAACAATAAAGTACATGTACAAAAATTCTAGTGTAGGTTAATTCCTAGAAGTACAAGATTATTATAATAATAAATCGTTTTACAAGTAAGCACTTACCTATATAAAACTATTATCAATCATTATTCACATAAATAAATTACTTACTTTTAATTGTTTAATATTAGATAACAATAGGTTTACAAACTTATGTATGCTTTAATATAAGCATTACATTTATTAATTTGTTGTAATTGTTTCCAATAATTTTTATTGGGATGTTATCAGATTACAAATTAGCAGTATTAGTAGTAATTAGCAGTTTTTTTAGGACAAAGATGAGTTTATTTCCTTATGGCCGATTTCAATAATCTATCTATCTATGGATTTGGCTACTAAAGTTAGAATTTTGAAAAATATGTCAAAATTCTAACTTTAGTAGCCAAATCCATAGATAGATAGATTATTGAAATCGGCCGTAAGTCAATGTATTTCTAATAAACTAATCATTCAACTTTGACTTTGTACTGAAAAAAAACTTAACTGCTCTGGCAAGTTATACCTAAAAAGTTTCATCAATATTCGCAATTATAAATATCTACAGGGTGGCAAATAAGGTATATCTCGTAGGTAGTCAAACATTTAGTTAATATAGATATATAGGCATATACATACCTACCACCTATTTGGACCTTATGGAAGCAATAAGTGATTTAATATAAATTGGGAGCATAGAACTTATAACATTGAAGAAATATGCATGATTAAAAAAACATGAATTCGTAACATATTAAGCATGAAAACTTATGAATAATGTTAAAAATGTGAATTGACGTAATGACCAAACCATTGTTATGGTTTTAAAGTGAAGTCTTCATAGCATTAACCAGTTTTGAGTCGATAACAGCGGTTAGGTATATCACGATTAATATGTTTACAATTCACTGATAGGCGTCATATCAAAATTGGTCAATTAATTATATTTCTTTTTCCTTGATAAACTTTAAACTTTGGCCCGAAAAGTGCACTATCAAATATGTATTTGCAAGGGCATTTATTCGATAGTCGATTTACCGTTTGCTGTTCGAAAAGTAGGCAAGTAGAATGTAGAATTGTAAATATACATCTTCTTAACCTGTTCATTTTCGCCTCACATTCAAACATGGTTGAGCGAGATTTCAGGGGACCGTTATCTTTTTTTCGTTAAAAGGAGAGTTCGGGAGGGTTTTCCTAAACCAAGATTTTCGCTAGTGTGAGTTTTCTTAAATAAGTTAAAAAATACAGCAGAATTATAGCGACAAAGAACTATGTATTTTGGACACTGCCAACGTTTATTAGCACGTGGCAGCATGACCTGACTTGCGTTGATATCATAAATATATGACCAAATTGAGTTGTATGTAAACGATAAAATTTTCGAGTATTTTGTATGAATTTTGTGCAGATCTTCATTTGAAAAAGAATTTACATACATAGGTACGAGTCGAGTACCTATGTAAGCAGCGGGCGCGGCATACTCAACCCGTCACGCTTCTATGGCATTCAAAAGGCAAATGAGTAATGAATTCCATGTCGACACTTTTAAAATACATATTTATTACTTATAGCTTATAGGTGTAGCACTTACGATGTGAATAGTTTTAGCTGTGAGCTTAAATTGGTAAATACCTGAAAAAAATAAACGAAAATATTAATTCAACATTGTCGTTGTACAACTACCTAATTTATATAATTCGATAAATCAGAGCAAATTGAGAAGCCCCAATGAAATTTACTGCCTTGTTAAGAAAAAAGGCGCAGTTGCATTACATAAGTTATGGGAAAATCGCATGTTAAGTAACGATCTTTAGATACAATTTCCCTTGTGCTTGTCGTGCAGTTATGCCGTTCTTTTTTGGTAGGGTAGAAAAGCATGCAAAAAATATTTTATCCTCAGGTTTAAGTTAGGTATTCCACAGAATAAATTCGCAGGATCAACTTTTATGTTACATGTTTATAATTTAATACTAGATTCCTACATAGAGAAGCCAAAGATGTAGGTATGTCAGAATCGTAGCAAGTGGAAGGAAATGGTCTCTGCCTATCCCTCTGTTGGGAAAGAGGCGTGATCTATATGTAGGTATGTATGTATTCCTACATAGTTTTGTATGTATTATACTTAAATAATTCCAAACAATCATGTCATAAATAGGTGTACTTTACCGACTATCATGTGACATTCGCGATCTACTTAATCAGTTTCATAAATAATATCAGGGACGTATGTCATTTAGGCTCATGGCCTAATACTTAAAAGCTAATAAAAATGACATTTATCTAAACTTATTTGCTTTGAGCGCGAATTTGCATCGTCTATGTAGGCTTTGAACCTTGAAACTTATCTCAGTGAAAAAAAACTGCGTAATACTTCATTGACGGGGATTCGTTTTTTATTATTCTTGTTCCCGATTTCCAGTAATAAGCTAGTTTTGTCTTTACTTAGTGTAATTAAAAGATTAGGCCGATTCTATATAAATATCCTTTATGAAACATCTTTCTTATCTAAATTATATTAAGCAAAGTCCTTTTATTTAGTTAGTTACACCATTTATAACCTTAAAACGTGTAAACCGAATTATAATTAATTATAAAAATCTTTAATAAGGTACCAACTGATATACAGGAACTTCCTTTGTCAATATTTAAGAGAAAACTTAAAATGCTGCTTTTAGACAGAATGATTTATTCTGTCGCCGAATGGTTAATTAAATAATTTAGGTATTATCTCAACATATTGACATACACAATTATAATTTAAGTTGGACATATATGTATACAAATGACATTTTAAACATTGACATAAGGATTATTATTATTTAGATTTTATTATAGGTACACGGACATGAATTATAATGGCACTATGACAAATTGTAGTAATGATAAATATTAATTAATTATTATTAGGAAGTAAATTCAAATTTAATTTTTATAGGAATAATGTTAATGTTGCATGTTAATTTATAACAAAATGTGTATAGAACTTTTATTTATATGTATATCATCTATTTTGTACCACATTTTCTGCAATAAATGATTTATGACTTATGACTTATAAGCTCTTTGATTTTCTAAATTTGTCTCCGCCCCGAGTAGTGTATTAACTACCTATAAAAACATCGACTAATGAATGAAAATAAAAAAAAAAATTTGCTTTTTTTTGTTTGACTGATTTCGAAACGGTGAAAGAAAACATCGTGAGGCAACCCTAGAAGAAATTCTAAGTGTATGTGTGCTACAATAGATGAAAGATGCCGCTCATGGACGATTAGACAAAAAAAAAAAAAAAATAACATAGGTTATATTTCACCGACACAACTACACAGAAGAAAGCTAGTTAGCTATAACTGCAACAAAACTTACAATTTAGTGTACACAAGTGATCAGCCTATCATTTTAGATCTAATCTTAACCGTTTAGTTATAAAAAAACTTTACGCAGTACAAACGACGCAATTTGTTCATAATGTGTCAAGGTCAGTCCGCTTCCTTGTGTGGTGGCGAGACCGATTCCCATAGTATTGGTTTTTTTATCGCAATGAACACGGTGACATCATTATAGATGAGCAAATTAACTTTTTTTATAGCGAGGCACAATTACACTGTTTAATTTCCCTAGCTGAGTCCTAGTCGCACTAGTTTTTATTGCTATTATGACATGTTTTGCAGGACAACGCTTAGATCATATATTGACAAAGAGCCGGATATTTTATTTATTTGCCATTATAGATTGAAAGTACCGTACCTATTAAACTTTAGGTACATTTTCTCCAAAACTACGACAAACTAATTCGTTTTTAGCAGCAAATTTAAATTGACTGTAGGTACATGTACCTGCTGTTAAAAACACCATAAAATTTTGTTATTTATCTAATTCAGTGGTACTTAACCTATAGTCCGCGAACCTAGGCTAATAAACGAGGTCCGCGAAGCGAACGCTCAGACTAGGCAGCTGGGATTATTACTCAGCAGACTTCTGGAGCCAAACACTAATTAAACTTTTTAGTAGTCCATGAAAAGACAGTATAATATATTAGATAAATGATTACTGCTAAAAGGTTAGGAACCACTGATCTAATCCATTACCAATCTCAGACCCGAAATTTAACAACGACAATATAGATTATTCCGGACTTCGTTTGTTTGTAATCAAAGAATTAAACACGTCCTTTCCTTGTACAGATTTTTTCTGCTACAGACACACCCCCTAACGTCACGCTAAAGTCGCATATCCGATTGCACAATAATGCGCTACGATTGGTCGATTCAAAGTCTGGCCATATGACGCGATGACGAGAATCTGAGGGTCATGTGACGTCATAATATAGTCAGAAAGCTGTAGGCAAATAGTAATGAGGTTCTAGTGTTGAGTAGAGAACCCATAGAACTATTTAGTAGATATAAATGAATGTATGTTTATACCAAGTGTTAACTTGTAGAATTTATTTATTTTTGCAGGAACCTTAATACATTTTTTTTTCAAACTAATTTCGATGAAATAAACAGTAATCTATGACCTTCAAGTATTAGAACTATACCTATACTATGTGAAATTTCATAAAGATTGAGTGATTAAGACGTAAAAACGTAAACAGAGTTACTTACGCATTTATAATATTAGTAACGACTAACGACACAAATATATTAGATTCACTTTTAAATTATAGAGTGGAAAATATAAATTTTAATTCGAATTTTCGGACGAACAGTACCTAGGTACCTAAATATCAAAAATAAACGTGTGTATTCGGCGAGTTCAGATTAAAACACGAAAACATAATTCACTACTAAAATGTAACTTTGATCTTTACAAAGCTGTAAGTGTCATACGTTTGGCAAGACAAATCTTATTAAAAACATACTGACACACCATGTGGTCTTAGACATGAGCGCACTATAAGACTCAAAATATTGACTATGCATATGTTGCATAACTATTACAAAGTCAGCACCGGTAGAGCCACTTTTTTATTACGTAGTCACACATAAGAGGTCAGTCAACTTAGCGGCCAACTTCTTTCGAATAGTAAAAATTATTAGAGCATACGTATGGTTGATGATGTTAGGTTAAAATATTGTTTGTGCGTTGTTTTATCCAAAGAAATGTATGTATGTGATTTTAATAGAGTTAAATAAATGGCTCTAACGGTTTGAGAGAATACTCTTGAAAAATCATTGCTGTAAAAGGTAATATATAAGGCTTGCCTAAGATGATTTATTCAATAGTACGATATACTTGGACTTATTATAGAATGTTCAACAAGCTCTACTTTGAAAAGCTTTAGAACCTAGAAGTTAGAAGTCGTTTTCCTTTTAAGATGCACCAGTATGCGTAAAAAGCCGACGACACATTCTATTCGCGACGCATCTGATGCAACACGGCTGTAAATATCATCATCGTTCACAATTTTCACAACACTCTTAGTCAAATATACATCTAAGCATCTAAAAGTTCTTATCTTTATTACTAGTGTATATAAAAATTCTGTTGTAATCGATAACGGCTGTATTCACCATCACTGACCTCATAGAAAATATTTACCATAGTGACCTCATGGTCGCCTTGTTTTTTTATCGTATCAGCCATGGACGACAATAATAGAACCTATCCTTAGCAAAAATAAAAATAATGCTCTTGCAGATGTGAAAGCAGGGCCTCTGTTAAAATAACAACTTTGAAAAGGTAATAAAATAAAAATTTTATACCTAAAGCACAGATTAGATAATAGTTACTACGTAACAGATACATCACTCCCATACAAAAGCGAAAATACCTACGTTATATTAGCCTACAAAAACGAACAAACGACGCTGCAAGAAGAAACGTATTCTACCACGCGCGCCGAGAGTCGAGATTCCCGCGTACACCGCGTGAGTCTGTCATCGAGCAAAATCATTAGGGTTGTACAAAGAACATTAATGAAAACAACATGGCTGAAGTAAAACTTAAATTTTCTTATTTATGTTTAGTTTATGTACAATGAATGCAATGAAGTGAATGCGAGGTAAGCAGTTAACTTAAAATTTCACATCGAAATCAGACTTTAGTTAAGATTAGCCGCTAGACAATGCGTGGTAACTTTTTATTTAAACCCGTCAAGTACCTTCGGAGATTAGCGTGTACAAGTATCCAAACAGACAAAACATTTGAATATCGTCGTATTGTATTCTGTTACTATTTTTACTTATATTAGTTTTGTTAAATATATTCAATGTACACACAATCAAACAGTTAATGTCTGATTCCGACTCGCGCTTGACCAGTTTGTTTTAAGAACTTTTTTTTATTTTTCTTTTGTCTATGACATCCAACAACTTCACAATAATTAACCATCGTGTTGTTAGTCAAAACTTAATATACCTACGTAGTGTACGAAAATATCGTTAGTATCACAGAGTACATTATGCGTTTTGAGCGGGAAACGTGCTGTGTGCGCTCTCAGTGTCGCGTGCGGAAGCCCTCTGGCGATTTGGCTCAGTTGTGAGCTACATAGCGGTAGGCACATAGCGCGTGACCTTGAGCGAGTGACGGAGGCCTGCCTAAAGCTTCCTCACAAACTACTCTATCGTGAAAACCGCACGAAAATCCGTTCCGTAGTTTTTGTGTTATTGCTTACGTACGTGGCGAAAGACTTATTAGAATGATTGTAAAAAAAATGAAGTTAGTCAAAAATAAACAATTAAGAACCAAAACTCCAAAACTCAGTTAAATACTAAAACCAAGTCAGTTATATCCGTACGTATAAATCCTTGTGTAGGTACTATCATAGTTTATAGCCTGAAACCTTTCCCTGTCGGATACCAAAATAGTTGATACCAAAAGAAACTTTGAACTATCCAAAAACGTGGTTTTAATTTTGATAGCTTAATTGAAATATTTCTGATTAAAAGCGCAATGTCCCTGCTTCATTGGTAGGTATAAATTCTTGATGTCATTTAAATTGATATATCTGGCAATGTTACAGTCTCTGATACTCTTTCAAGACCAATAACCATTCGTATTTATGGTGTCTAGACAAGGATTTATCGTTTCTTTGTAGCAATTGTCGTTTTAACTAAAACAATGTACCTTTTTAGTCGTAATAGCTTAAATATGTGTAAAATTTAAAAGAAAGTCTTCAAAAAGCTAAAAATGTAACAACAATTGACCACTAAAAATATGAATGTAACCTCTTTTTTTCTAGATTAAGGGAAATAATAATAAAACATTATTGCATTTGCAACTTTCTGAATTTCGTTCTTGTAAAATCGTTGCAGCCAAAAATATGCTGCTAATGTCTTGCAAAAATGCTGGCAATGCTTTAATGCTAGTTGTAACTGTCATTATAAATCAATAAGCTGCCAAACAACCGTATTTTATCGTTTTATCGCACGCGCGAAATCATGATGAAAAGATTCAAACTTATCATACTGGCCTGTTGGAAAGAAGAAATAAAATGGTGGATGAATTCCTTTCAATAATGCTTCTTGTCTTGTCCGTGTAATCACGGATTGTCCGTGTAGTGAAGGATTAAAAATACAGAATGTCACTACCGCATTTAAACCCGTGGGTGTCGTACAAGGCGACTAAGGGACTAACCATAAGCAGGCAAGAGCACTGCGAGAAAAGGAAAATTTGATACAAAACCCTATACCAACCCGTCTGACAAGCGTGGTATAGAAGACTAAATTCCCTCCAAAATGTTTGGAGGTGACCCGTGCCCAGCCGTGTGAGTTTTATGGATTGTAATGATGAATGCTTCCTCAGCTAAACTTCTGCATTTAACAAGCTACATAGCCTCTGATTTTCTTCTGTTCTTTATCATCAGTTATTATATCACATATGCATGTCCGTTCAATTTCCTTGCAAATACATTATTATTGAGCTTAGTGACACGCAAAACGAGTTCTAAATGTCCTTGCTGCATTTCGCAACCTTCCCTTCCTTGTATCCACGATTGACTATCACCTAGTTACCTGTCAGGGCCGTACCTGTTTCATATTATTTCTTAACTGTCTTAATAGTGACATTTTACTTCCTATATTGTCCTTTATTAAAAATCTAACTACCGAAGCCATAAAATCTATATGCTGATTTTAATGAGATCATTACGGAAGTTTATTGAATTTTATAATGATAGCGTACATTATATCTACCGCAGTGCCTGGACCTATTATATTAAATAGACGTATTATCATACTTGAACGCGTTAAATAGAATAATATATTCACATCTGTGCATTGATTGTGAAAAGTATTTAACTGAATCGTATTTAAAAACATGTCTGTTGAATACAAAAGTCCCAAAAATGTGTTTTAAAATATCCAAAAAGTTTTTAACGTTCGTGTCAAAGTAGTCTTATTCTACGTACGTATTATATTCTTCTGAAACACAGTTGACCTCTTTATCTGTTACTTTTATCTGATGAAGGAGCCAGAATGTTGGTATGTCAGTCATACGAGCGGGCAGCTAAATATTTACCAATAGCCACTACTTGTCTAGTGCACATACATAATTATCATTGTTTACTTTGTTAAGGACTGTTCCAATTTTTAGTAATTCTAGAACAAATAAGAAGTACTTACACGCGTACACAGATGACGGGTGAGTGGTGAGAACTGTGAGGGCAATGTATTCTCATTCTCAAACTAATATAAGTACTAGTGTTAAGCCTTGATTATAAACATGTAGATGTTTATATTCAAAGGTTTTGTTGATATTGGAACAATCAAAAATTGTGTCAATAATCGTTTGTTTAATTTAATGTTTATATTAAGCACAAGTAACAACAACAGAACAAAAACATATCCGATTAATTTATAATAGTTTAAATTAAATAGTTGAATGAAAATGATTTCTATATAACTTATAGAAATCATTTTCATTCAACTCAAAATAGCTACAGAATGACGAAAAAAAATAAACCCCCTCCGGGGCAGTCTCTCATAAAATTAACGCAAACTTAGAGGGTAGAACAGTGAGGCCCTTATAGAGAGAGACATAGTGATAAATTTTATTGTTTGACCAATATTAATACTTAAAAATTTTAGAAGATTATTTAATGGGCGCTGAATCATACGTTCGCTACGGCAACATTGCCAGCGTTCAAAAACCAAAATCTTCTACCAAAGAGGTTACTGATTTCGGACCACTATTGACAAATAAAATATTCAAAGCACGATTTTATTGTTATCTTATGCCTTCGTTTATGTTACATACGCATCCTTATCTCGTACATGCCTATATTGAACTTAGATCCCACATGATATCGAAAGCATTCACGAATGTCAGCTACCACAATCATGATCCATTCACTCAACACATTACTTAATCAATCCATTCGTACAGTTATCTACTTCATTAGTAATAATTAAATAATCTAGTTAAATAGCATGTTATTATCACGCCTTTTAGTGTAAATATTTTCCGTTCTTCCCACCTGACACTTGAACTTAAACATTGAAACATCACGTTTTACTAATGTGGACCGAGAATCAAACCTTGCGGTATGCCAACTAACCTAACAAGGCAGCTGAACGCGTGTTTCATTTCATTCATGATTATTATTTGCTTTGTTTATTCGTTTTGTTTTTCATAGTATATTTTGTACTTACATATTGAAATTCCTTCATATTGAAATAGGTTTAAGAAGGCTTATGTCACGTATCGTAATAATATTTTTATGTAACAAGCTTAGCACTAAAGCAAGTAATAATAGTCCTTTTACGACTAGTTCTCGCTAATAGTGTTCCTATTTGTTTTGGTTCATTATCCTTGAATATTATTACGGTAATACATTTTTAAGAAAAGCTCTCGGTAGGCCGTCTGAAAGGACGATATACAAAGAAAACTGCATTTTATGCGAAGAAAACATATTTAGCGTCTTCATAGCTGTAATGTTTGAATAAAGTTTATTATTCTTCTAGAACGCACGGAACGAATAGATATACAAGTGAATACGATCACACAAAGACAGTTGTTCATAATGGTAGTGAGTATTGTGCGTTCCCCTTTACTGGGAAATTTTCTAGTACATTTTTTCAAATTTGCTACTAATACCTATAGTAAAACTCCAACAAAACAATTGAATAACTATATCATCGTTTTGTAATTTGTATAGGCTTTAATTGTTTGGCGTTATTGTTCTCTAATTCTATAAAGTGCATTATCTTTGCCTGTTTGTTATTTTTTTTATATCTCATTGTATATACTATATATATCTTTCTTGTATTGTTATCTCCATTAGCTTCACGTGTTACTTAGGTGTTGTTTTAATCGTCCGGTGACTGTTAACTTTGACCTTTCGATCACGCATCTTTAATTACCGTATCACATTAAATTATATCTGTTATCAAATTTCTTAGACTTGTCATTATAAGTAGGTACGTATATATCACACGTGGTTTTGGGCTTAGGTTTTTATTAAGAAACTATTAGTAGATGGCTTCTTTTGTGAGAATCTGGACGATAGCTACATATAACTAGGACTTCTGGTGAATCTTCATCATCACTGTCTGCACTACTGGTTGGCCTTCGACTCAGCGAACTCTCCCTATTTAGAGCCAGTCAAAAAAGCTCTTCGAGCCAGTCGAAATAGTCTCGTCTTCTGTACTAGTATCTCAAATTATGTACAGTATGTTTTTGGGAGAATTTGTAAGAAAGTTTGGATCAAAATTTCGAAAGAATGCCAAGAAAACTCCACAAAGACAATGACTTACAAAACGTGCCAGTTTTAATTAGATGACGATGATGTTGACTTTGGGTCCGTGCGTGTACAGACTTTATTATATCAATGGCCATTGTCTTCAATCACAGCAATACCAAGGTCGGTACCCACTATGTATGAAACTAGAATATCTATTAATTTGAAATATATCAATGTTCAGAAAGTTCATTGATAACAATCGAATAGAACTGTATTATTTTGACAATTTGTAAATAGTGCATTAGCTGTACAATTTTTTAGAAGTTTTATTTTCAACGTTTATCTTTACCAATTATCGCAATTATTTGTAGCATAAGGTATCCTCCAGAGCAGCTATACCCAACTATAAACCTCAATATTTCTCCATATTTTACACCGAGACAAGAATATTAACATTCAATCAATTTTACACTTACAAGTTTAGATTTAGTTCCTAAATAGATACTTTAAGAACTACCTCTACTCACTACGTCTCAACTTTAGCTCAATCATATTTAACCAATTACTACGATTTTTGTTGAAAAATAAATACATTCTAAAAAGTGTATTGAAAGCATTTCACCAAAATAGCTCCGGATAAATAATAAAAATCGAAAACCACGAAATATGACACTAAATTGCGACGATGCAATTCCTCTGTATGAACCCTCTTAACATATTTCCGAAATGTCTCGCATGAATTTATCTGAATCTCAAATCGGCGGTTGTTTAGGTATAATAAATTGCATTAACCATAACAAATCTTGCTATATCGATTTATCAATAAATTTATTTGTTACAAACCGAAAAAATTACCGTAACGTTTTGTTTGAAAATATATATTTCTTAATATAACTTTTATGAATTAACTAGTTTATATCTGAATTGCCTTCCTATTTACTAATTGAATACATCTTTGATCTCTTTTCTACTTTACGTACCTACGTTATGAATTGATCTAACATTCTTTCGGCATTTCCTCATTCCTCATTACTGATACTGTTTGAACTCAATTGTTCTGACTCCGTATTGTTCTCTTCGTAGGTATTGAAACCACTAAACAAGTCGAGTGTCAAGAAACATTAACCGGCTGCTTCCAATGACATGTTATATTTCATCAAGTGCAATGATCTGCATTGTCTTTTTACAGTCAAGTGCGAGTTGCACACTTTGCACAGCAAGCCCGATCTAGTCATCCTTGACATTTGTATAATTTTCAGTCAAACTACCACCCGCATCGGCAGGATATTCATCTCCACAATTTCACCAAATTCGTCGTCCGTTGAAATTTTCCCACGGACGCTGCGGTTGTGGCATAAACTCCTAAATAGGTTGTTTATGGGTTGGCAATGTGATAGTCCTGGAAATTCAGGCGAGCCATAAGCAAAAAAAAAAGAATGCTACCTCATATTACAAAATTTATGATCAATTAGCATCTTCGATCACATACCACTGACATACAGGTTAAATTGCTGAACTCAGATACCGTAAATTAGTAATAATTATTATCTCTCGTCGGTACATCGTGACATTCAATTTAAGGGCAAGTGATACAGCAAAATGTACCTACCTATTATCTTGGACCTTATAACAAATTTAATAACTTGTGGTCAGGGTAGAGTGGCGAATAAAAACAGTTACCTATACTAAACGTAAGCGAACTGATGGATTAGAACTTATATGAACTGCTTGTGGCGCTTCGGAAAGTTTCGAGCAATTTGAAGAAGAACGTGATCTTAAGCAGGCATTTGGAGTGCGAGTGGTTATAATCCGATTCTATGGAACGCTTATGTTGAATTAGACGCTTTTTCTGCCTGAACAGACCCCAATTAACAATATTATCTACTTTCACTAACAAATATTTCATAATTTTTGTAAACTATAATGTATTTTAATACAGTAATAAGTACAGGCCACAGCGAAAATGCTTAAACGCGGTTTTACAGTGTTAAGAAATCTGTTGGCTAGTTCCTTACACTACTACGCAATTCACCGGTTGTTCTATGTGCCCAGTAAACATCTGTGAGGTATTCTACACGTCACTGATTGCAACACCACCTGAGCTCGTTCCACCGCATAATTACGGACTTAGAATGGTAATCTGTGTTAGTAACAACTCAGTGTAATTATCTAATTGCCATGTTTAAAATCACAGAGCCTTTAAAAGATTTTTACACATCAGTGTTCTAAATACTCTGTCCTCCGTATTATATTCATATTATAAAAACACGGACTAAGAATTAAACCAGGTTTAAATTGACAACTTTGACACTAAAACAATGGCTTATATCAATTTAAACCTGGTTTAATACGTAGTCCATATTTTGCAATAAGGAGGCTTGAGTTTATGCAGCATCAGAACGCGTTCGAAACTCGGTGTACCGAATGTCACGCAATTTTATGATAAGTATATTTTAGTAAAATAAGCTAAGTTGAATTTTCCTTACGATATCTATTTTTCTCAAGTGACAACAATGACTAGACTTCGACTAAAACTTGACTGACATATGTAAATGAACTTATTTAACAATGATACGTCATCAGTGTTTGGAGTGACAAGGTGCTAATCGTTCTCCTGACAGTGCACGAGTATCATTTTAACTATTCACATGAGGCGGCCGTATGCTGTTTGCTTCTAAGAGGGTTTTTTTTAGAAACAAGTCCTCAGTATCCTTGGAAACAAAAACATAGTCTTGTGTTCACAATTTTAAATATTCAATCACAATATAATCCTGTGTAGTCTATTCTACGATTTTCTTGGTCTGCTCTCTGTACTTAGTTAATAAAATAAAGTAAAAACTTCCCTTTAAATAGCTGAGAGAGGTTATCACTGACATTTCTTCAATGATCTATGTGTAATGCAATATTAATTACTTTGTCGTCATTCATCAATGCATCAGCATTAAGTGTATCTCCGACTATTAAATTCACTTTCATTCTTTGTAGTTGAGAAACTTGAGCAATATTTGTGTTCAATATGTCACTCCTATGTACTACTATGGTTAATGACCAAATGAGTGATCATTTGGTTAATAACCGTCCATAAAAATCTTACCTAATCTGTGAGCATTATAAGAGGAATTTGTTTGACATAAATGTAATCATGCATTTTAAAAACACGAGGCAAGCAAACTCTTTAGCTTTGAGAACTCTTTAATTTGTATTGGTGAACTAGTTTTAGAGGTTATGTTAAGAAATTATAGACATTCTGTAATAAAGTATCTTCGCGAAATCATACTACTTTATTTGATCAGCTGGTAAAAACGATTCGACACGGAATTCAAATACGTTACAATTAATTCACATCAGTAGACAAAAGAAAATGACTATGTAATTCTTAGGTTATTAAACCAAAAAATGTTTAGTAAGGAGACGATTTTTTAATGACATAAAGCTTTAGATAACGTTACCCTTTTGCCCGCAAGGGATTGATAAAAATGCATCGCTTCCACATTCAGTTTGATCCCATATAATATGTGGCGAGCCTGAAGCCATAAACAGGGTAAATTTTCAAACTTCGGATTCATACTGACAATTTTAATACAAAAAAAACCAAACCAATTTGGCCTGACCCGTGGATTCAATACGGGACCTTATGCGCTTAATTATAAAATGATGGTAAAATGAGGATACAATATTGTGGTTACCTCACTTGGGAAAAACCATGGACACTTATTATGATGCAAAGTTATGTTACTTGCATTGCTTATAAATTACTAACCTAACGTTCCACGACTAAATCAGGGACGTTCTAAATAGAAGACAGATCAGGAGTATTCTAAACTGACGAGAATGTTTAAAAAGATTGATGAATGTTGAAGAAGCGAAAGATGTAGGTATGTCAGAAAAGCAGGTGGAAGGATATAGTCTCTGACTACACCTACTCTTATGTTGGGAAAGATGCGTGATCTGTATGTATGCATCCATATATTATAAAAATAAAATAAAGACAATAGTCTACTAAACTATAGAGCATAGTTGATATAATTTTCTGCGGCTTTGTCTGCGTGAAGTTCCATTGAGAAAGTCTGGAGAGCAAGTCTTTGTGTGTACGTGAATCAGCGCTGTATATTTAACTATAATAAACAGTTTGCTAACTTTATGCTTCGTTTGGCAGCTCTGTTTTAACATATTTGTCAAAATAAATTATCCAACTCATTTTATGACGTTATTAATCAATATAAAGTATTTTAAATGGCAATTTGGAGTCCGGCGCCCGTAGTTCACTGGCTGCTTTTCAAAAATGACAACGGATTTTTGAATATTGAAACATACCTTCCATCAGTTATTAAAACAGCAACTAGTATTTTGCGTTATCTGACCTTATTATTCCTCCTTCTGGCACAGACGGAATATAAAGAAAACAGAAAACGAAAATGGAATTATAATTTCAAAATTATCATTTATATTATCACTTAGGTGCTTACGGAGATGACCATTGTTGAAGTTGATAGAATCATTCTAACTGCTTCATTTAATATTTAAAGCTCCTAACATATTAAACCTGTCCAATCAAAATAGCATCATGATATATTCAGTATTTTCCTAGAAAAGTCTTTCATCTGAACCTTTTCACTTTTATCGGTGACTCGTTGTACATCTGTTCACCTAATTTTAGGGAATCGGGACTTCCTAGACGAATACGACTATATGTTTTATGTAAATGCACTAAATGCATATAGGTGTGTTTGTAGAATGGGAGCAATGTATTGCATTGACCTTTTCTCTACCTTCGCTCTTCGTACATACAAATATAACATTCTCGACGTTATTACTGTACTATAGAGAAGGCATAATGAACGCTTCTCAGGCGCCAACAACTATTTTTTTAGCCAATTTCAATGGTATTTCAATATAATTCTAAGGGTATACAGATCCATCCCGCACTAGTCCAGCGTGGTTACTTTATAGTAGTGGAGCCCAGCAGTGGGACATTAATGGGCTGTTGATGATTAATATGATATGATAGATAGATAAATCGTTTAATGCCACATTCAAAAATAACACAGTAACAAAAAGCTTAAGAAACAGAATTAGACACAGTCATAGAGCAGCTAAAAACATTACAATATAAAATTGATTTACTAGCCGTTAACTGCAAATAGTTGCGCGTTGAATAATATTATTTTTATTTCACACAACTTATTCAGAAAAACGATATAAATATTTCGTTCAGTATTCAGGTCTCTTCATGACAACAGCTGAACCGACTGTTGCCACAATAAACAAAGTAAATATAAAACAACAAATACAGCCAAACCACATCTAAAATTAAACGTAGTAGATGCTTTCCGTAATGTATGAAGTTGCATAGTTCTTTGTTGGTAGGATAGCATAATAGAAAATGGTGATGAATATAATTTGTTATTCAAATCTTCATGAATATTTGGATTTGCTTTTCAAAAGAAAACTAATATAATAGAAGTAGATCCTTCTATATACAGAAACCTGATTATAGTGCTATTTATACCTGATACAATGCCACTAAAACCAATGCTATAAAAAATTAGGTAAGTATAATTTTTTCAAGGGTGCATCAGGGTCTTTCTTCGATTCATAACCATGAGCTGTTCGACCACGGTGTGAATCGGGAAGGACACTTTTTTCGGTTTATTTTTCGAGTTTCGTCTGTGTATATGTAAAAAGTAGCTTATGTTACTCAGTGATATAGTCGCAGCTATCTGAAAGTTTTTTGAATCAGCTGGCAGCTTTGCTGTGCCCCTAAAATTGCCAACGTCCATGAGCTGCGATCACCACTTACCATCAGGTGGGCCGCATACTTTCTGCCACATCAGGCAAAAAAAGATGATCAGTTTTGGAGAATACACCCTATCTAAAGTCACAAAATTTAACTTTTTTAATATTATAGAAGTATAGATTGACCTTCCAAGTCCTATCCTCGGAAGGTCTATCAAACAATATTCTTCCTAAGAGCCGGTTCTCTAACCATAGTTTTAACTAACCTAGATTCGACGAATGCACTCTACATCTAAACTTTACCTCTTTATATTATAAAGTATAGGAGGTCACTCCTAAGGATATAATCAAACAATATTCTTCCTAAGAGCTGGTTCTCTAATCATAGTTTTAACTAACCTAGTTTAAGTACATTGGTTAGTGTTGAACCATAGTTTACAGTTACGTTATGGCGTTGTAAACCTTGGAAACTATTCGTCTCGCCTACTAATACTAACATAATATCTTGCTCGGCCGTACTTTTTTATTATATATGCAGTTTTATTGTGTAAAATAGCTTATCTTGTACATATAAACATATTTTTATTTGACATTCACGTTTTTACAAAATTATCATAGTATTTTTGTTTTATGCAATTTATTTTAAATAACTAAGGGCATGTTTCACCACCTTCAAATGAGTATCTAATAAACTACCTGAGATTTTTTTGTCAGAGATTTTATATGAAAAATACGTCAAAAATCTGTCAAGAAAGTTTCATAGGGGTAGATGGTGAAACAGGCGCTTCGTATATTAAATTCAGGTCAAAAAATATGTCAGAAATCTGCCTTGAAGTTTCGGATAGGCTATCAAACACTAATCAACCAGTCGGTGATTGATAGGGTACCAGTTTCGAGTTATCGAAATCCGCCTACTTATACAATATTGTACCATGAATACATTCTTATCATTTTACCACATCCTACATAGCTATTTTGTATCCTAACTAAATTTGAAATTTACCTAGTACTAAGGTTATTTTAAATATTTCTATATTTGAAAAATTTCTATACACTTTACGATGTTATCAATAATTTTCTTTACGTTTTCCACGGTATGTCTACGTAGTACAATAAACTGTCACGTTTCTTAAACTAAATAACGTTATTTGTTCAGATGATATCATATCCAAAGGTAAAATAGGGCATCCAGTCATTGTCTGCTTATTGGGTTAGCATAAGTCAGACTACGAGTACCACTACTTTATTTCAATCACAAATACTCTTAGTATTCACTGCATAGTTTATTATCGTCAAACCTTGAATGCGGTGTATAAATCTCATTAACTTTATATACACTTTAACAAGAGTTATTAAGTGATGTAATTTGAGTTCTACAATCTGTTTTGTTAATTCAACTAAGAAATGTTGTGTTTAACTAGTTGTAAGTTGCGTCAACGTTAGTTAACCTCCTTGCTTGTTAGTTTTATGAGCTCGCTAACAGCATGTAGAATTGGTTTTAGATTAACTTTATTTCAGGTTTCGGAATATCTATTCAATTGATGGGTTGTACTTGTTATCTCTTCTCCCCGTTGATAACATAAAATATGACCAAATACATAACATTATTGGCTTGAATTGGGGATAGACTGAAGCAGCAAATTATTTAGCACAAACAGTTTTTCTTTAGGTTGAATTACCTAGAACACCTTGAGCACGTTAAAATAAGTAAATTTTTAACTTCATGATATAAATATTTAGAAATGAAGCTCATTTTATAGATTACACTGGAGTCAGTCACGAGTGCAATGTTCTGGATAATATCAGAATCCGAACTGCTCACAAAAGTATTTTCAAACAATACTGGAGCTGCTACGTCTACAAGAATACCCACTTTATAAAACACTTTACAATAATCCCTTGTGCTCTCCCCTTGTTTACTGATTCACTTTCTAGGGCAACTCGTGGCCTATATACTATTTTATAGATCAAGTTACCACTGTTTATTAAAATTTGTACAGCTTTTGGTTTTATGCCTGAGTCCAAACTGGCCTCCTCTTTTGGCTTTCCATCAGACGAAGAGGACCCACTATGATAACCTTCCTAATATACAAAACAAAATTAAAAATCGTTTCTCTATGTGTAGAAAGTTAAATAATGCATTGTTATTTGGACATTGTAACCGGCCATGAGGAAAGTATTCAATAGATTTCCGTGTTTTCAATT
This sequence comes from Laspeyria flexula, assembly GCA_905147015.1. Lineage (NCBI taxonomy): Eukaryota > Metazoa > Arthropoda > Insecta > Lepidoptera > Erebidae > Laspeyria > Laspeyria flexula. Next base: position 6,039,439 of record LR989969.1, on the reverse strand, counting down.
AACATAAAGCAATCAAGAAAAAGTTTCAAGGCCTTCTGCGAATTAATAAACCGTAATAGACTATTAGGGTTTATTGGTTTTACCTATTTTGTTTTTCCTTAGACAACATTACTAGGTTTTATTTACTCACAAATAAACTATTCGTTTTCTTTTCCTATTCTAACTGTACACATTAGTTTCCTGTAATTGGTCGTTGATATTAGACACAGGTATGTTTTGCTTGCGTTTTACGTTACAAATTCACGTTAAAGAGTTTAGTAAAACCGGTCTTAGCTACGTTGTCATAAATTATATTTTACATTGTTAATTACGCCATAAAAGCTACTATCAATAGCAATGTCAGGGTCTTATGATCTCACATGTCAAACAATTTTCCTTTTCGTAGAGTTAATATGCGTATTATTTAAACCATTCACGTTTTATTATTTTTTTTTTTTTTGCGATTTCTTGTTGAAGAAACGGTTTATTTGTGTGGATACCAATTTTAATCCCCTACTCCATCAAATCAGCCTTGTTCTAAAATGTTTATTTGCAATTATTTGATAAATCAGTCAAATAATTGCAAATAAACATTTTCACTCAATCTTGAAAAAGTTATTGCTCGAAAGGAGACTTAATTTTATTTCATAATAATTTATGTCCGCGACTTGAGAGAAAAGACGTAACATATTTTCCAATGTTTGACATTGGTGTGTACGTAAGAAAAATATAATTTGTGTAAGGTTTCTAAATCCGTGAAACTCACGTGGTGGGACTGCAGTTCATTACTATGATATATTATTGTCTTCATAATTTATCTATTCGTATATTTTCTGTTAGGTAAATTTAAAGTCTATTGAATTCTAGTTTTTACGTGTCGCCTGTTGAATATTAAACAAAATGTCACGTTTAGAATTTGAACAAAATAAATCGATGTCATTATGATTAATTGTATGCAAATTGATACTGTAAATTCTTTTGTTTTAATTTTATTTAATACATTAGCTAGAGTATTTGTCTCACATTTTGATTTTGATTTTAACGCAATTTGATTTTGATTGATCACATTCACACACACTTTACACTCGTGATCGTGGAAAATCAGTATAATAATGTAATAGGATCATTTATATTTTTTTTAGAATTAGACTATAAAAAAAATATCCAAAAAACTTACCTATGGAAATTTATAAATCCTTTGGATGTTCAAGACAAGCACCTGGAGCCAGGGCTAAATATCACTACACGAATACGGTATTTATATTAAAAAAAATATTCACAGTGCGAAAATATTCATTTAAACGCGAAAGAACGCCGAGCGGTCGTGCATCCCCCACAACACGCGGGCACACACTGAGACTGACCTGTTGGAGTGACGGACGCCGACCGCTCCCGCGCTTTTTCTCCAACAGTGTTGAGTGTCGGGCAACGCGAATGCGTCGCATTCAGCCTATTTATTTTTAATTTCTAACCAATGTGTGTGAATCTCTGATACACGTGACGATGACAGGTCAGTTATTTAATCAATATACAATATTTGTTTTCTTTTTTATTTTGATAGCATTATAGTTTGAGGTTAAGTGCTACGGCTATGTTTCACGCTAGTATATAACCTGGGCCACAAGTCTGCTAATTTACGAATTGCTCAATTGAATCGTAATTGGATCTCAATAGCAGTTTTCATTCATAATATATTTTAATAGCTCATTCACAATATATATTGGTCTTAATAGTAGCAGAATATCAAAAATGTAAGCCTAAAACCTGGAACTACATTAATAGTTGAAAGGCACCATTGTCATTTGGATGCATTATGCTTCAATGTTCCTACAGAGACATATATACGCTTAATTTGTATGAGATAATCTCACAAAACTCTCTGTGAGTTAAATAAGTCGAAGGATATTTTTCGTCATCCCGCGATTAAATTAAACCTTCAATTTATTTAACTAACTATTTTTCTGCAGGACACACGTACCTAAAGCTTTTTTATAACTAGTCCCAGAACTAGTCTTGACATTATTACTAACGGTCTTTAGAAAACCTCTAGATTCTAGGCACCACATGTTTCTAAGAGACAAATTACGGCAATCATACAGGCATGGTGTTATTGAAACGTGTCTTTCGTTGTTCTTATTCTCATCAAAATCGAACCTTATGGGTATTTATATGTCTGTATTTTATCTAAATTGGATGTTGCATATTTTGACGTCATTTTCCTTGTGTATGATCCTGTTATATAGAATATTTTCCTGTAGTTATCGAAATAGGAAGGGAAATCAATAATTTAACATACAAAAGCTAAAATATTGTATTGCTATTAATTTATATATAATAGGTAATAAAAGTTCGTACGCAATTTTCCTGCCTCCCTACTTCGGGGACGAAGTATTCTTGTGTCAACAAAAACAGAAAAAACAAAGAGCTTAAGATTCTACTACTGAATCATCATATCGCCCGTAAGACGTATGTCGCACTCAAAGATTGCCAAAATTCAGATTTATTACTGGAAATACTATCACGTATTGTAGTGTTGGAAGAAGTATTGAACAGACAGGTGAAGAGTTTTTGCGGGCGGCTATAAATAAGGATGAGTTCGCTAAGCTGAATCCGGTCCTGTAATCGGGAGACACCACATTATGATTGGTGTTTTGAGTCTAATCGTCTGTAGGATGGAAACGTTAGACGTTAGAGAACCGTAGTCATCATCATTATTATTGCCCATAAACGTCCTACTGCCTGGCACGTGTCTCCTCCAAAGAATGTGAAGGGAATTTAGCCTACTATACCGCGCTGGCCAGACGGGTTGGAATAGGATTTGTTTCGAATTTTCCTTTTCCCGCAGTGCTCTTGTGTGCTTAAAGTTACTACTCCCTTCGTCGTCTTTTACGACACCCACGGCCTGAAATGGGGTAGTGACATTATGTTATAGTGTAGTGACATTTGTATTCTTAATCCGTCATTACACCGAACCGCCGTAATGTGAGCGAGCAATATCCTAGTGTGTTCTTCATTTAATAATATTGTACTTAAATTATGTCACCATCATTAACCTAGAAGTTTACCGTTAAACGTGGTGCTTCCCTCAAATTAACTTATTCTATTCGGTCTACATCAAATGGATTAAATAACAAGTAAATTCAATTATAAATAAGTACCAATTAGTAATAAGTGCTCGCATGGAACACTGTTATTATATCATTACGCTATCATGACTCCCAGTCCCAACAGTATATTTGACCTTCTAAAATGTCGCTATTCTTAAGTAATTATTATTCTGCCGTATCATTTGGACATGTTAAGTATCTATTATTTAAGTAAACGCCTACACTAGTGAGCATGCATAATTTATGAACAGTGGTCGATCCTGACTGGTTTTGTTAGTTTTTTTTTAAATATTGGTCATAAATAACCGCTTTTTGTTGACTTATGTTATTGTAAATATACTGTGTTTAGCTATTATATATGTTATGTTATCTTTGTTAATATAGTAGTTGAGCTTACTGCTTCGTATTGCAAATAATAATGCCTTGATTCACTTTTCTATTTATTTTACTTGTATAAAATACAGTCACACACATACCTTTACGATGCCATTTCGGAAGAGAGAGAGTGCGCCAGTGTTGCCAATATAAATGTATAATAATTAACAATCTTCAATCTGATTAATCTCTAACTTTACGTAGATTATTAGAGGAATACGAAGCGCTATATTGACGGAAGAGAAGAGTACAACTCAGGTAAACGTCAGGTTAATGCGATTCTATTGGTTCATAATAAATATCGCATCCTTGCACATCTCTGCTGGAAACACAGCCTTAGACTGTATTCTTGCAAATAAATAAAATTGAAATGGTCCAAATTAATTATTTGGAGTTTTGGAACTGCTCACGATAATATCGACTTTTTAGAAGGTATAGTTGAATCAGTCAAAAGGTTTATATTATACACCAACATCCGAAGAGGTACGAGTTCTGTATCTGGATCGTACGTTTAATGTTTTATTTATATATATTCTTATATATTGCCAAGTAGATTTTTAAATTATTGATTTAATGCAACGAACTTGAAATTCAAAGCCGACAAATTTGCAAGTGAAATGAGTAATCTTGAATATTATCTAGAGTTTTTATTAACTTTAGTAATTTGTTTACATCTTTTAATTTTTTTTAGTCAATAAGTCAACACTACCACTAGTTTTCATTCGTGGTAAGATTCCCCAACTAGAATAGTAATATAGATACCTATATCCCGTATCAGTCATTAAGAATTGTTTATAATCAAAGTTAGCCTGTAAACAGTCCGAGTGGAATCCTGGTGACCTGTAATACAGGTGTTATACTACCTACCACAGCCACCGGTAATCCACAATCAGATATTGTACACTTTAGCATAAGAACAAGTGTTTAAAAACTCTGTAATTCTGGTTGTTGGTGGAAAATAAACGATTATTATTATTATTATTATTAAAACAACATAATTATAACTGACGTATGATGTTATAGTGACCCAAGTGAGTTTTATCATTTATAGTGGAAAGTTATGTACTTATATACCTAATGGAAAGAGTTGTGAAAAAGATAAAGACGGTTCTGGCATCAGAGCATCTTCCGAGAACTAAAATTATTGGAGCGATAGTGAAAATTCGACGATCGTGGATAACTTTTCAAGCTACACTTGCGTAAAAGATATTTTTCCTTCTTCCAAAAGAGTGGCCTGAGTTTCTTGCCAAGTTCTTCTCAGAGCTCAGCCTTGTCAGTGAACTGACCTAAGGCAAATTTGCTTACGCCTTTTTTTGGCATTGTATGACGTTCATAATAGTCATGTATTTGATCAATATGAAATAAAGATTATGACTCCATCTGATATTCCTTATTTAGGTATTAGGACATTCAATAGTGATATTATGACGCCGGATAACTGTAATATTAGGTACCCGTTAATGTTACCCAAAGATTCCAATCTAAAATACAGGAATTTACTCTAACGGTCTCACCTATTATATCAAACCGTGCTTTATCCTGACTGGCCTGTTGGTCTAGTGGTTACTGACCCTGACTGCTAAGCCGGAGGTCGTGGGTTCGATCCCCACCCAAGACAAATCTTTGTGTGATGAGCATAAAGGTTTGTTCTGTGTCTGGGTGTAATTTATCTATAATATTAATGTATTAACAAAAAAAAAAAATTGAGTAGTATATCAGTTGGTTTAGTACCCATAACACAAGCAAATATAATTGCTTACTTTGGGGCTAGATGGCGCTGTGTGAATGTGGTAGAATATTATCATATTATTATTATCCGTATAGCGTGGCATATATGTTATATAACTATTAGTGCGCAAGAGATCAAAATATAACATAATATTTTCATGGCTAACGAAAAAGATCCAAGGGCATACCTAGTGAACTATTTCTGTATCTATAGCATTGATGTGATGATTCGCAAATACATTGGGATTTTTATAAAGACATGCTTTTAGTCGCTTTCTAAGAACACGTGATATTAATATGTTCTACACGGACCGTAAACAAGTAAATAATTAAAAAATTATAATAACCCGACTGCAAAAAATCAACAGATAAGCAACGCACTAAAAAGACCGAAAAATAGTTGTAATTATTATTCCTGATTAAATTTAAATATATAACATATGTATATATTTGTAATCTCCATTTGATTCTCTTTATTTTGATATCCTACTCGATACGATTGGTTAAAAAAAATGTTAACTCCTTACAATTTGGCGCCAAAAGTCCGCCGTTTGTTTTTTTTTATTAATACCTATCTAAGGACACTTGGGTTTATGAGAAGAATCTAACGATACGATACCTTAATTGTCGAAATCCATCCAGCCGTTTGGAAGAAACGTGGGAATAAAGAAATTTACATAGGTAGAAGATACGCGCGAAAAACAATACCCGTCCTGACAGTCGGGTAAAAACTAACGTGCTTCCGATTTAGAATATAATTACGTAAATGTTGAAATGAAAAATCCGTTAGAAATTGTGTTAAAATCTTCGAGATATGGACTTCTAGCTGTCGCGCGGGGCTACGCTACCATCGTTCTTTATTTGGCCACTGCTAAGCTCCTATTGGCCGTAGCGTAATGTTATATAGCCTTCTTCTTTATATAGCCTTAACCTTCCTCGATAAATGGGCTATCCAACACTAAAAGAATTTTACATATCGGACTAGTAGTACCTGAAATCCTAGCGTTTAAATAAACAAACACACTCTACAGGTTATAATATTAGTATAGAATCTTCAATTAAAATTGAATTGAAGAACTGAAAGCGTAGTTTCAGTAAATTTCTTCGTGTAACAGCCATAATTAGTACGTGTTTCTCAGAAGATACGAAGGATGAATACAATTTACAATTGAAAGTAATTGTACGGTCCGTACAACCAGGGATAAAAGGTCAATAAAACTAAAAGATAAATTAATTAACTGTATTAAAACTTGAAAGATAATTTGCTTAGATAGATAAAATGATAGAATGCTAGATGAGTACACGACCGTTGTCGGTATATGGTTATTGCGAACTAATTAATACAATTAATAAAAGTGATGAATGAAGTGAACAGCTGACATGATACAATTTAAATTGATGAATGTACGAGTATCGTATGACGAGGATCGTACATACTCCCGGGCTGGAGAATGAGGATAGTGGGACAGATTTTTTTTGTTATTTCTTTTGTCCACTACTTCATTAATTAACTGACTGGACGTCACAGCCACATTTTGTTTGTGAATAAGTAAATTATAACACGATAACATGTTCATCAATAAAGATTCCATCCCCGATGTAAGGAATCGGGTGTTTGGTCAAAATAATGCGCATTAAATTATGTCTAACTCAGTATCATGATTTATGTACCTAGTATGGAAAAACTGTGATTTAAAGATCGGAACTTATGAAGTGTGACTAATCATCACGTGTTTGTTATACCTATTATTTCGTTTATTAAAACCTCCCACATTATGGAACGTCTGTTTTAATTTATAATAGTGATGGTTTTCACATTTTTACAAATATTTTTCAAGTAGCTACCTATTTATTTATCCATAGGAAAAAGAAAATAACAACCAGGTTCTGTGATAAAAACAAATATAAAAAATAATAAAATATAATATAATGCTATTATATTATAACTTATAACACGTCATAATAGCTTATGCTATTAAAAATAACATCGATGATGAATTAATTTATGAAATAATGATAATACCTACGTTTATTTGCGGAAATTGCTGAAAAACCAAAGCTATGATGGCTATGATGGTTTGTGCTCTGTTTAGGTTTACCATATTCATAATTAAATATCACTTATTATACCTATATTACACTAATAGTTTCAGAATCAGAATCTATACGATACATATATTATTAGACTAAATAATATCTCATGTTTGCCACTTTTACATTTCTATATGAAACCTATTTTTCTGCCATGGTCGTCGTTCTTTCGGAAACTTAGCTACCTAGCGAATGGTCCTTGTATTACTATTTCTAGCATAAAAAAATAGGTATTCATACAATAACCTCAACAAACTCAAAGGTTCTAAGGAACTTATGATATTTTTGTAAAATACTAAGTAAGTTGCGGGTGGCCATTGGATGCGGGCGGCACAAAATCTCTCGCTGTGGCGGAAATTAGGTGAGGCCTATTGTTCAACAGTGGACGTCATTGGGCTGATATGATAATGATGATGTACTAGATCTATTAACATATTCGAAGACAATCTCCAATAATTTATTGGAACCGGGTTATAAATTAAACAAACGTGATGAAGTGTCTGCTAAAGTTCAAGAACATAATATATTTCTATTTTAATTTTATTGCATTCCTTTGTCATGAAAGTCGTACCAAATCTGATAGTAAAAGTATCCATAAATATCTATAAAATAAATGGTATTTGGTGGGTGTTCCGTTATCTTAAAAGTTTGGGAACCTCTCATATAGACCAATAGACCAGATTTAGGTATCATACATTATCTTATGGAATAATTAGCTGATGCCCGGAACTTCACTCTGTTTGGCCACTCCTCAATTCCTAATGGCCTTAGCGTGATATACGATAAAGGGGCTATCTAACACTAAAATAAATTTTCTATTAAAATCAGTAGTACTGAGTATTAGCCCGTTTAACCAAACAAAAAACTCTTCAGCTTCATAGTCATAATTAGTAAGTATAGATTTTAGATACCAACTTCTGCATCCGTGTATATTAAGCGTGGATAAATTCTAATAAATTAAATCATTATATCTATCAAAAGGCCAAAGCGCTATTCACCCTACATTATTATCTGCTACAAATATATTACGCAGACAAGACAGTGTTAAGGTCGCATATCATAATCCGCAAAGCTTAGTGACGTAACGCGGGCGGGTCAGCCACACCCACAAATGCACGAGCCGACTGCGAATAAGCGGTAAGTGTGTTGCAACATAGCAACACAAGCACGTATCTAATCATACACAGTCACTTCCGTGATGTACGTTTGAGGAAAGTGTTGCGGTATAATGTAGTTAACCTGCGTCTGCGCATGATGTTATTTCGACATTCAGGACTCTTGTACCTACACGCTAAATTTTATCGTGTCTGTGGAAGATAAGACTAATTTTAATAGGTACAACTCTAAAATTTAGTCGCACCTAGCCACGAAAATCTGTAGTGAACAAGACAAGATTTTTTTTCTTAACCCTAAGTCTAATCTATGCACTGGACCAATGTTCGTAACATTTCAGTCTATAACACTGTTCGGCTCTCTTTTGCTCGTCAACTGCTAATTTAAATGTAATCCAGTATCAAAATTTTTATTATCTATGCTTTGCTAAGTACTTGACAGGTGACCGGTAAATGATTTTGCCATTAAACTCAGTGCTAGCAAAGATCCGCCGTTTCTTCTTCTTAAAATTAACCCAAAACTAATTGTTATATTACTTTTTTTGTTAGTGTTGTTCTTGTTTGTTAGTTGTTTATTTCAATAAACTACAAACCTAAATAAATACATCATCATTTCAACCTATAAACGTTCCACTACTGGGCACGGATCTCCTTCAAATATTCTTCAGGGAATTTAGCCTAGTATACCACGCTGGCCAGACGGGTTGGTATAGGGTTTGTTACAAATTTTCCTTTTTCGCGCAGTGCTCTTGTCTACATAAGGCATATTATATATTCCCTTAATCGCCTTTTACGACACCCACGGGTTGAGATGGGGTAGCGACATTATGTATTCTTATTCCGTCACTGTACGGATAAATAAGTACATAATTGTATATAAATCCATAGGTAATGTATTTGCGCATTATAGATACACAACTTAAGCATTAACATCAATAATGCATTAACCAAGTACATTCTATTTACAACATAAACATGTTTAATCTTTACAACCACATTATAACTATGTATAAGTAAATATTATTATGATTATTTTGCAAACTTTGAACTCCATCGGCATTAACACGTGCTACTTGTATTGAATACCTAGATTCAATTCAAGTAAATTCTATAAATTATAATTACACTACGTAGTACGTACGTTCAATATGTTCTTGAATGTCTAACTGCCGAGACGTCAATTAGCTGTAATCTGTCATAAACATAATATTTTTTAATGAATAATCGTCTTTAGGCGTATTGACTTAAGTATTACACGTTTTTACTAAATAAACTTTTAAGTTGTCTAAGTTATAATTGTTTATTACACATTAATTAAATTATTAGATATTACTTTGGTGAAATCCATACCTTAAGAGGGAACGCGATCTGCGACTGCGAGGCAATATTTGGAACATTTAGATGCTCATATTTGCTTTACTAATTAGTTTTTGAGAAAAAGGAGGGACGTGTCTGCATTTTACAAAAAAGAAAATATTGCTTTAGAGGCATTATTCAGGAAGAAAACAGGGGAATACTTTTGTATGAAAAACCTTGTGCTGTATTCCTAAACCTAAACGCGTGACGAATAATGGCGCTCCGTAATGGCATTATGACAGAAAGTTAGTTGTGGACATATGATGTTATCGTGTTGTTTGTAAGATTCTCTGACTAATTACCACGCCATCAAACATGCTTCTATTGAAGAGATCACTCGGCTGTAGCCTACGCTGAAAGTTACACTGACCAAAGATCTCGATACGTAGCCAAAAGTAATAAAGTAAAGTAAATATGGACTGCATCACATCATTCACATCTTGTGAAATAGAGAGTGAGAGCATTTTGAAGCTGTATATTTCAAACTACGCCATTACTAGAAATACACGCTTCAAAAACGCATTGAAATTGGCTACAACAGCAAAATTCTCTGTTGTTTTTGAGCGACGCACACGGTTTCAATTCTTCACATCATAATACTGGAAACGCATCTTATTGGAAAACCCTATACTTAGTAAAAACGTAGTACCAAATACATATTGTATGGGTAGTCAATTTCTAAGTGACAGTAATAGCATCCCTTATAGTGATTCAGTTATAATGTGGGCGGACAATTTACGATATTCATGTTCAACTCAATTCTGTTGTCTGTTTCTACTGCCACTTGAGTTTCTTTTCGGAGGCATCCTTTCAATAAAGGGCCTAAAGAATTCATTGTAAATTAGGTAGGTAATGTTTCTGTTTTAGAGGATGAAAATACTCTTTAATATGAGTAACCTATTTTATAAACTTAGGTGATATATCTTTACATTAAGTACGAAAAAAAAAATCGTTTCTTCAACACATCGAGTCCTTTGATCGGACCAATAATTTCTATTGCGTATTTAATTATTTTAACATACTTATTTTCCTCTACCGAATTCCTAGGTGTGGATTTGTTCATACATGTAAAGGAAAAGAAAATTGCATGCTCATATTAACGTGAATATTATTGGTTGTACTTTATTTTTCCAATCACTACGTCATTTGACATTGAGAATAACGCCCTCCCGCGACACTACTAAGTATTTATTAAACGACTTCAAAAAAGGAGGAGGTTATATGTTCGACTGTATGTATTTTTTTTTTTTTTTATGTATGTTCAACGATTACTCGGAGATGCCTGAACCGATTTAAAAAATTCTTTTTTTGTTTGAAAGGGTATACTTCCGAATTGGTCCCCTATTCATCACGTCAAGTTCTGATGATGGAATCTCAGGGAAATCGAAGGCAACCCTCAAATTTTATAGGCACATGATACGTGTTTCATATATTTTTTAAAGTTATTCAAGTATTTACGTCTGATAGTCAACATCTCATGTTGATGAGCTGGTGATGGAAGGTATAACTCCTTAACTGTTAGGAGTTGGAGGATAATTCTTTCGACATTATAGGTTCTTATAAACCAATAGTTGTATTCTTGTAGGTTATTTAGGTGAGCTGATACTGGAAGGTATAACTCCTTAACTATTAGGAGTTGGAGGATAATTCTTTCAATATTATAGGTACTTATAAACCTATAGTTGTATTCTTGTAAGTTATTTAGGTGAGCCGTCAGTGGAAGGTATAACTCCTTGACTGTTAGGAGTTGGAGGATAATTCTTTCGACATTATAGGTACTTATAAACCTATAGTTGTATTCTTGTAGGTTATTCAGGTGAGCTGTCACTAGAAGGTATAACTCCTTAACTTTTGGGAGTTGGAGGATAATTCTTTCGACATTATAGGTACTTATAAACCTTTAGTTGTATTCTTGTAGGTTATTTAGGTGAGCTGTCACTGGAAGGGAAACTTCTTAATGTTTAGGAGTAAGAAGATGATTTCTTTAAATATCACATCCATGTATAAACCTTAAGTTGTGTTATTTCAAGTGTCTGAGGTGAGAGCTCTTGATGGAAGATAAAGTTGTATAATTCAAAGGAATTCTTAGATGATATTTTAAGTTTTCGATATAGTATCTAACCTGCATTGTATACCTATACTTGTTACCTGTCGCATTTTATAGGAAAAAAGAAAGACATAAAAAGCTGAGAGTTTTGAGATTCCTCTATTCTACAATCAGGTTGTGTTGTTAGAATATTTAAATAGACGTTCCCTTCTATCGAAGATTCTTTATTTCGGTTTTCCGTCTTAGTTTGCCAGCCAGTATTATTAAATCTGCTAGATAAAAAATACACTAAAAATGGAAAAATAAACTGGCACCGACTTCAAACAGATTAGTAATAGGGTATTATATTTTAAACAGGTAGGTAGGTATTTTTTAGCTTGGAATTAAATATCTAATTCAGTTTATTTTTCGCTTTTTAGTACTGATTTGAAGTCGTTTTAATATTTTTTTGTTAAAAATAGTTTATTTAAGTACATTCATTGGTTTACGACACTTCCTGAATATTGAATGTGGTCGCATAATCGCCAGACCTCGACCATCCGATTGTTAGTTTGTTAATCAGGCCCAGGCAAACTCGAACGTACAATTAATCATTACTTTCTTAGTTTTGACATTCGCATTGAGTTGACATTCGCATTACATTCAATAAGAGTAAAAACTCATATTGAATGTAATCTGAAACACAACTTTGTTTATTAAATTAAATATATACCTAGATTATTTTCTAAATATAGCTTTTGAACTTTAGAACGGATGTTAATAAACGATTAACTGCTATAGTACGTATTTTTTTTGACGACCAAAATTGCGTAGGTCAAAAGGTTAAAAAACCGGTGTATATCTACGTCTATCAAATTCCAATCCTGCCAGCAATAACACAAAAAAAAAATTATAATAATTTCAACCAATTAAGGTCCGTGTAGTCACGGATTAAGAATACATAGTGACACTAGCCCATTTCTACCAGTGGGTGTCGGAAAAGGCGACTAAAGGAGTATAACGTTAAGCAGACAGAGCAATGCGAGAAAAGAAAAATCGAAGCAAACCCTATACCAAGCCGTCTGGCCAGCGTGGTATAGTGGGCTAAATTCCCATCACAATTTTTGGAGGAGACTTGTGCCCAGTAGTGGAACGTTTATACGTTGAAATGATGACGATGATGATGTCTCGCTGCTAAGCAAGAGGTTCCTTTTCCTCATGAGCTTAGAGAGTTTAGTCACCATTGACCATCCACAAACGCTGGCTCAATACTGGCCCATAGAATGGCTTTTTATTTTTTTCCCTTCTCCCTTATTAGATTGTAAGCCACAATAAAAATGTCTTGTCAGCTCCTTAATCTAAAGGTCAACAGTCGATTACCCAATTCCTTTATTTATTTATTGTTATCTCATATATCTTTCTCTATCCCAAAACATATTAGTATAACTAGTCAAATAGACATTAGACTCAGTGAAGTGCGATAAAATAAATACGTAATCAAATATTCTGTTGTGTAGTTAGGAGTTACACGGTTATTCGTCGTTGGTGTACGGAAATGTTTGTGGTGAAAGTGATATTGATATTTTACTGATAAAATTGATAGGAAAATATATCTGTACCTGTTGTATGTGTTGATAACTTTGGCCCGGTTAATGGCATAGGCTCGCCCCCTACAGCATGTTATGTTGGCAACTTTCGCATGTCCATAAATTCTTCTTCACAAGCTATTTGTGCTTTTGCTCAGATACGAGTATATTGTCTGCATATGGATGGTATGTGCTTGGCGTCCTGTACATAATATATACAGTTATAGTTAGCCTTTTTCATCCCATTACAGGCAAAGACCTCCCCCAAGACTTCCATACGCTTCGGTCATTACGGACCAGATTTTGGAGTATTGGTTCAACTCATTTCGCCATCTTTAGCGAGGTCTGCCGCGAATGCCGCGATGCTGGTTTTGCTATCGCAGGGTTCCACAAGGTTGCAATTTTTGCCCACAGTTCCTCAAACATACGTCAGATGTGCTCGGCCCAGTCGTATTTTTTCTTCGAGGCTTTGTAGGCAACATCGGTGATCTGTGTCCTGAAGCGCAATGACGTGTTCCGTATTCGAACTATACCTACTTAACTGCGCTCCATCGCACGTTGGCAAACTCTGAGCCTAGACCTAAAAACTGGACCTCGAAATGGACATAAAAGGATTCTAATACATGTTTTATTTGCTAAATGCCCATTTCGGTTACAGTGACTGCTACTGCGTCTTAGTCGGTTGAGCGTAGCTGGCTTCCGTTAGTGTGACTAATTTTTACAGTAAATGTGCGCTTACAACGCCTAGGTGCACATCATCAGGATCAGGATTCCTTTAATATTATTGTATATTAGCTAATCGCTCAGTTTTAATTTCATTGAGGTACGGTTTTCCGGGACACACCTGTACAGTCGATTACAGAGAATTTATGCTAAAAATAGACGTATGACGCACTGATTTCGTTTATTTTGTATACCTACTGTGTGTCCCTGAAATATGAATGACATGATAATAATAATTGCTTGTCAACGCATCACGGGACACATGTAGCCAAAGCCAAGTACAACGATTCGAAACATTTTGCGTCTGTGTGCAACGAAGCAAACAAAAATGAAATAGGTATATGTAGGTACCTACAATCTGCATGCCTATCTACTAAAAACCATTTACTTATAAAATTTTACCTAACCCCCGACAAGAGCTGATAACCTTGAAACAGCTGCACTATTGATGAAACATAATATTGTCTAAGAACTAAAGAACTATCAAATCCGCTTTCAAACAAAACACTGCATCAAACTCGGCCCATTCATTTTAGATGCCACACACACACAGACACGTAAAATTTATAACCCCTAGGTATCTTTTATACCTATCTACTTATCTATAACACCTTTGCGTCGGGGGTTAAAATTATATGGCAACAATAACAACTCAACGTGACCATAGATGCTATAGACAGATATTTGCAAATTGAACTAATCAAAACTACGAATACATACATACGTACGTGAAGTAACATGTGTTAAAATGTCACCTCATTTGGAGACAAGCAAGCAGTCGTAATTGTGATTACTATCTTAGAGTAGACGTAAATATGCAGAAAATAAACAACGTATTTTTGCGTTTCCTGAAATAAAGACGTCATTATATAAGCTAGGACTTAGAGAGATCTTGTAAACCTAAATCTTTAAATACTTAGTACAAAAATACTCGTGTTTCTTTTCCTGTCTGCCTGTTTAATCTTTGTAAATCTAGGACGTCGCAGATTTCAGTGCGGTCTAGAATGCCATTATGATTCACAGGTCATTCGTCGGAAAAAATCTTAGAATCTTTCTATGCCTTGAAACTTTTAACAGATTAAGGCTTCGCCTGCATGGCTTGTCGGTAAAAATTAGTCTGTATCCGACTTGACAGCCTGCTAGTTATGGGTACAGGGTTTATGGCACGGCACGGTATCACGGCGTGCTAAATTCACCTTTTTTAAAAAGAATAAGTACCTATATACCTACATATCGTGATGGGTATCAAACGAAAGGTCTGAGTCTACACATTGTAAAATCTACGTCGTTTTTTTTGCCCAAGTTGGTTTATAGCTTTTAAATCCTATACCGCTTGTTGTTGAATAACACTAGGTATAGCAAAACCGTAAACAAACGTCAGTAACTCAATTCCTATCTATATTTATTATAGACAATTATTTAGCTGTCAACTCTTATAACAAGCACCGCATTGAAATAAAGCGTTTATAGGTCAAACTAGATGGAATTGTAGATCGCATTGAACGCTAATACAGTGTCAACAATATTGCCTAGTGCGTAATAGAACCTATTTACAATTTATTGAGCAGGTCTCGTGTACTCATGGTCAACGATTTTATTATCACTTGCCACAGTCATTAATAGACTGGAGTAATTCATCAACTCGTCGCGTCGGCGTCGTGGCAGAAAATCAAAATAAATATTATTTGAATTCCTGCAACACATCACACTTTTTTATTTTCTATGGAACTTTATCAACGATTGGTACTGTCAGTAATTCGAGATACGAGGAAACAAGGAGGAGTTGCAGAATGGAAAATATTTTATTTTCAATTCATCTAAGAGTAGGTCTCTCAAAAGATTGTTCTCTATTTAGATATGTTTTCATTTTCTTCTGATTCTATCCGTGTGGTATCATAAAAGGCGACTGTAACCTTATGCAGACAAGAGCACTGCAAGAAAAGGAAAATTCGGAACAAACCCTATCACAACCCGTCTGGCCAGCAGGGTATAGTAGGCTAAATTCTCTCCACATTCTCTGAAGGAAACTCGTGCCCAGCTGTGGGACGTCTATGGGTTTATATGATGATGATGAGATACAATTTCATTAAGAGCAGTTCCTATAACTCAATATTAAGCTAAAGTAACCACTTGTCAGTAGATAATTGAGAAAATTTCAATGTTAAGAACATCTATTTTCACTGTGGTTTCAAACATAACATAACATAACATAGGGTAGGCAGAGGTGTTTCACACCCACATTTCGCCAGCTATGTTTTTGGTCCCATGAAATAGAGGGCAAGCCTTTGTCATCATATGTTTTCATTTTTTCATTATATTATCCTATTGTCATCAATTCATGTGGTTTCAAAGAAATAGATAAGTAGGTACCTACTTAGGTTATATTATTTAGTAGGTACCAAATATATTTACCTACCGAAAGTCCACACTTAATAGGTACAAAGTTACTTGAGTAATATAATTTACAAGTAGGTTTTTCGAATGTTTTTACTTGAATAGGGTGAGTGACATTTTGTTTACCGTTTCAGTACCTACTTACTGAAACGGTACCTAAACAAAATGTCACTCACTACTCAATGTAGGTATGTAACTATGTACTCGTCTATTTACCTATTTACAAGCGATGGTGGCTGAATGGATAAGGGACCGGCGCGGCGTGGCGTGCAAATCACGCGGTCCTAGTTCGATCCTGACCGGCAGTACCAATGTGGATTCCATTTTGTGGAATTTATATGTACTAGTCAAGTGACTTACCATCTGCTAACGGTGAAGGAAAACATCGTGAGGAAACCCACATACACTAGATTAAATTCTTTGAGTATATCTGATCCACCAACCCGCACTAGGCTAGCGTGAGTGGTTTATGGCCTAAACCCTCTCAGCTCTCTAGTTAGAGGAGAGGAGACCCGAGCCCAGCAGTGGGACATTAATGGGTTGCTGATGAGGTACTGCTCGACCAAACAATTACCTAGGCACATGACAGCTGAACATTTTTATTTTTATAATTTCCTTTTCTCGCAATGCTCGTGTCAGCGTAAGGTTGCTCCCTTAGTCGCCTTTTACGACACCCGCGGGTTGAGATGTGATAGTGGCATTATGTATTCTCAATCCGTCACTAATAAGTGTTCTACACGGTTATAAACTTTCGTCCCAACTAGGGTTACCATATGTAAATAGAGGTATGCCTATGGTACCTAAAATGCCTGATTTTTTAGAAAAATGCCTGTCTAAAGCAAAACGCTGTAGGTAATGAGTAAAAGCCAACAGCTAATAATGAAGAAGGATATTTATTACTGATATATTTTGTCAGTGGACATAACTTTTTTAAATTACGTAAAAATCTTCACGAGATACAATTTTCAAAAAATTCCTGTCTCAGACCAATGCCGGCCGCACGCCTGGCTAAACCTTAAAATGCCTGTCAAATGCGGCAAATGCCTGTCGTAATATGGTAACCCTAGTCCCAACAGAGTGACCTTGGTGGGAGCTTGGTTGCCATCTGCGTAGTTTGTATGAAATTTGGTTTACAACAGCCGGCTACACGGTTGGAATCCACCAAGGGCACCTCTGTGGAAGGCAGGTTTCCAACCATGTAGCACAGCTTTACCTCACTACAAGGAAAAACGTCAAATTCTATAAAAAAAAATATTATTTTGTCTGCCACTGCGTGTATCTGACACGCACAATCTCTGTAAATATAAAAGCAACTTTATTTGTACTCAATCTAAAGGCGTGGTCAATTAACCAACGTAAGTAGAGCTGTCTCCTGATACTAACTGTACCAGTTGAGGGGTGTGACATCCTTGTGGTAATTGATGCGTAGACAAGTGACGCTAGTAATGAGCCAGGGTCAGGTGTTAAATAAGAGAATGAACATTAATTGAGAACAATTTACATTGTTTTAATGGACGGGCAACACGCGTCATACTTACGTAGTAGGTATAGTGGATTCCATACGTTGAGAAATTGTGGTGTAATCTGGGGTGATTGTTTTGTGTAGTAAGATTATCTAGTACCTACCTAAGTGGCACGGGTCGGTTCGGTTATGTTGAAAGACTCATCAGGAGTATAACATTGTTTTTTATTTTGCTGCATAATTAACTGGAAAAACATGTTGTTGTTTATCTGATTCTGTCTTATTGCGACCAAAACAGATTAAATACAAATGTTTTATTTAATTACCATATAGTCTAAATACAATGTGATTGGAGCTTCCTTTTAAGCAAAGAATAGCCATTGCTCAGGTCTATGCTCCAGCAATTTGCCGTAGCGTAATGTTATACAGCCTATGTGCTATAACCTTCCTGGATAAATGGGCTATTCAACACTAAAATATTTTTTCTAAATGGACGAGTAGTTCCTGAGATCCTAAAACAAACTAGGTATACAGCTTTATAATATTGAATGATAGAAATGACAATTATACAATTATGCAATGGTTTGTTCTAGCGACTCGGTTTGCTTTCTAGTGAACACACACAAGTTGCATTTCAATACATAGCAATAAGTTAAATTAGTACTATGTACTATTTATTGTCACAAACAGACTTTTTGTCCATTCAGAAATATAGATACATACATATATATATATATTATTTTTTTTGTTATATCATTTTAAATGTTTTTAATTTTATTTTTATTTCGTTCATAAATTTTTCTAAAAGGATTTTTTTTTGTTTTAGTATTATTTTCGTTTCTCGTTTTCGTTTCTAATTAAACAAAAAACTTAAGCTTCTGTCTAGAGTTAATGTCAGGAAACTTATTAGTTGGCACTACCAACAAAGTTATTCTCATATTTATTATTATTAACTTTTTATTAAAACCTAATTCAAGTTTTATACAATGACCGCAGGTACCTAATCTCTTATGAATGTGTATTATAAACAAGCTGTAAAGTTTCTTTTGAAATAAATAAAATAAATAAAAATTGTTATTTGTTATCATTTAATGTTAGTGATTGTGTCGACGTTATACAAAAGGTCCATTGTTTTCCTATTGACCTCTTGATATGCGTACAAACTTTGAACTTGCTTAAACTAGGTAAGATAGGTATTAGGGGGCTTAGGTACTATGAACACATATGAATCTCGACATTCGAATATTCGGTTTTGATGTCGCTGTCAAATGTTTTAAAGTGACAGCGACCTTATCTAAATTTCCTTACATTTGACAACGACATCAAAACCGAATATTCGAATGTCGATGACATTTGAATGTCGAAATTCATAGTAAGCCCCCAGGGCGTAACAGGAATGACATCCAAAAAGATAAAATACTGAAGGCCTACGCTGACCGGGATGAGATGGCAAAGCGTTTGAATTATTCCCCAAATAACAAAAAAATTATATTTTATTTATGGTGTATTTCACATCAGCAACCCATTTAGTCCCACTGCTGGGATCGGGTCTTCTCTCCTCTAACTAGAGAGCTGAGAGGGTTTAGGCCGTAATCCACTCACGCTGGCCTAGTGCAGGTTGGGGGATCAGACATATTCATAAAATTTTTCTAGGGTATGTGGGTTTCCTCACGATGTTTTCCTTCACCGTTAGCAGATGATAAGTCACGTAGTGCCGGTCGGGATCGAACTCGGACCGCGTGATTTCCACGCTGGTCCCTTATCCATTCAGCCACCATCGCATTCTGGTGTATTTGTTGCCATGTATTGAAGATCGCGTTGCGACAACCCGCGGCTAATACCACGGCATCTAACATCTGTGGCATCTAAGAAGCTAGTGTGCGCTGGCCGCTGAGCGATGGCAAAATCTTTTATTATCGATATGCGGGCGGACGCGTAAGTTTACATCTTCCAAACTGGGGCGATACTGAGAAAAATCCAATACCATTTTTGCCCGACTCGGGATCGAATCCAAGACAGCAGTCGTTAAAATTTCCGCTGCTGCAACGAGGCAGAAAAAAATACCTAAGGATTTATGTTTATCACTTTTTTTACTTAATTTTTTGTTGTTCCAGAATCTAACCGAATGTGGGCGAGTGCTTCCTTCGTGGGGGTCCTCATCATCATCGGTCTGCCGCTGTGGTGGAAGACCACGGAAGTCTACAGGTGTCTACTTTTTATTATTTAAAACTTACTTCTGCCCGTGGCTCCGCCCGTTTTTTATGTAGGTAGTTAAAAAGTAGCCTATTTGCTATTCCAGATTATGATCTATCTGTGTACCAAATTTCATACAGATCGTTTCAGCCGTTATGGCGTGATTGAGTAACAAACATCCATCCATACGTCCATCTATCCTAACTTTCACATCTATACTAATAGGTGTTCTACACGGTTATATTAATAGGTGTTCTACACGGTTATAAACTTGCGTCCCAACAGAGTGAGCTTGGTGGGAGCTTGGTTGCCATCCGCGTAGTTTGTATGAAATTTGGTTTACAACAGCCGGCTACACGGTTGGAATCCACCAAGGGCACCTCTGTGGAAGGCAGGTTTACAACCATGTAGCAGGGCTTTAAATATTATAAAGCTGAAAAGTTTGTTTGGTTGAACGCTTGGATCTCAGGAACTATTGGTACGATTTGAAAAAATATTTTAGTATTGGATATCCTATTTATAGAGGAAGGCTATAAGCGATATAACATGCTACGGACAATAGGAGTTTAGCAGTAGCCTTAGAAAGAACGACGGGAGCAAAGCCCCGCGCGATTTTTAATTATTAGTATGATACTAGCTTCCGCCCGCTGCTTCGCCCGCGTGGTATGTATTTAATACTTATAAACCTTCCTCTTGAATCACTCTACCTATTAAAAAAAACCGCATGAAAATCCGTTGCGTAGTTTTAAAGATTTAAGCATATATAGGGATATAGGGACAGAGAAAGCGACTTTGTTTTATACTATGTAGTGATTTACAGGTGTATAACTTATTTTGTTAATTTGCGATCACCTGCACCTCCAACCACGGACACTAAAGGTCATTGAAGTATCATAGAACGATCTAATTCTATCATCACAAACTTTCGCATTTATAATATTACTTACGATTGATGATTTCAAAATCAGAGATGGAATTCATAGCTTAGAATACATTTTGTGTGGATGCGCATTTTAACTTTGCCTTAACGAGATCTAAAACCATTTATATGTTGCTAACAACATAGGGACATTTTGGACGAATTCGACGATCCCTATGTTTTCGAAGTTTTCGTACACAATTTCAATAACAAAATATATACCCTTTCACCTATAGATAGTTTACTGTAGCTCATTTCATTCACAATGACATGTAGTGACCAGTGATTCCGGTAAGTGTTGCAGTTGCGTTGTTTAGTAAATAACAGTCACTACAATGTTCGTACATCACTTTACTTGGAGTTCTCACACCACTGAGCGCCTTATCGTTCGAATTGAAAAGTCAGTTTGACTGTAGGCGATTTTAAATCGAAACCGAAAACCGCTTATGTCGGATTATTTTAATAAAAGATTTGTAGCCATTTCGCCAGATATATTTACGACCGAACACCTCGGCTCGTTTCATCTGATTTTTACGTTATGTTGTAGGTATCCATGGAACAGAAAAATCTGTTCCGTGGTTGTATCAAAGTATTATTTATTAGGAAAATAGTTAATTAAGTACCTAATCATTTACAATTAAACACTTCCACTGATAATTAAGTCTGGCGGTTAAAAGGTTAAGGAATCAATTCAACGTAATCTTTACCAGGTTATCCGTCCACTAATTCTGACGAAGTACCATATCATGCGGTTAGCACATAGTAGGTACGTGGTACGTGGTCGCCACTAAAGAATCTTTAACCCCATCGGCCCTCGCGTCGGTCCTTCGAGCTGTATACCCCTACTAACACTTCAGCTTCGCTAGCTTTCTCTTCGGTCAGCCATGTCGGTCGCTTTATTACTTGTTCCGTACAAGCAATACAGCTCCTCTCTCTAGAGAAGCCGAGTATAGCTCTCTTTATAGTCAATTGAGTGACTTTGAGGTCACGTTTCATAGCCACTAATCGTAGGTAGATATAGAAAGAAAATAATATGTTTCTTTCAGTTCAAGGTATTGCATAATATCACGTTGTCAGTGATTGAATAGGTGTCATCCAAAAATAGTTTTCGCTTAACAAATTGATAAAACAAATATTAATATTCACAATGGTTAGGGTTACGTAGCCAAAATGGAAAAACAGAACCCTTATAGTTTCACTCAAAAATCACTCGATGTATATTGATGGAATTTGGAATAATGGAGTCTTGTGTGGGGCGCTACTTAGTTTAATAGTAAATAATAAATAAATATTTTTAAGGGGGGCACACCATACATGTAACCAGAACCTGATTCTTTTTTCAGCAAGCATTATTTGCACGTTTTACGACTGAACTTATAATATAATAATAATTTGATTATGTGAATATTTTCGGAAATAATCACTCCGAAAGTAGCATAAATTGTTTTTATCCTCTATTTTGTAAAACCTAGAAATATAACAAACACAAGGAAAACGCTTAATACATACTTCAAACGAAAATTGTAACATGATTGAAAATATGAGATACATTTTTAAGTTTTTGCCGAAAGACTGTGCTTCTCAACCAAAGGATTTAAGCGACTAATTTCTCAACCAAAGGATTTATAAGGATTTAAGGGACTACATTTTTTTAAATTGTAGTGTAGGTATCTTTGTAGTTACGGAACCCTAGACTAAGCATGGTCCGACATGCTCTTAACCGGTTTTTTCTTGTATTAAATTATCACAGCTATCAGTCCAATTGACCTATAACTTCGTGATCTTTTTAATTTTTACGACTTTAGCGCGATAATGTAGCTTTATAGCTATAGATATAATGCGCATTTCAAGATTAATTAAGATGTAAAACATAAAATTCAGATGCACGTGTCATAAACACACGTGATGTTGGTTGCGGTCCGCAACAGAGTTACTTTGGTCTATCTGTGATTCATAACCTTTGGTCCGCGGACCAGTGGTGGTCCCTGAAGGTAATAATAGTGGTGCGCGAAGCGAACGTGCAGACTGGGGATTATACTCAGGCTTCTGGAGCCAATCACTAATTAAACTTTTAAGTATTAATTAAATGGTCCCTCACTGCCAAAAGGTTAAAAACCACTGGTCTGAGTTATTGGTCCCGAACCTATGAGTTGTTAAACCCTTCATGGATAAAATAGTTTTTCTGCAGGGAATAAACAAAACCAGAAATACTTATAATGAAAAAGAAAACTATTCATCTAAATAAATAGGCTGGAATTTTGTAATGCCACCTTGAGATAAAGTACTCTAAAAACTGCAGATGGATAATTTTACTCAAAGCAAACATTTCTTTATATTTAAAAAGAAACAAAACTGCATTCAAAGATTTTAGAAAAATTGCTCCATCATCCACGGTATGAAACTTTTTCAAGTGGTCGTTTCGAACCATTTCCTATTGTGCATTTGTTCGAAACGACAACTTCATTCACTCGACAACTTCACTTCTTAATTTTAGTGCGCCATTTGTTCCTATATCATAATCATCATCATCATATCAGCCCAATGACGTCCACTGTATAAGCCTCACCTAATTCCCGCCACCTAGTAAAGGTTCCTATTTACCTATCTATAGGTAATAGGTACCTTTTTCTATTCCTTTATATTTTAATATTTATCAATATCTTCATAAATAATTATTGAATTATACATTTGATTACCTTCTAATAGAATGAGTACAATGACTAATACAAAACGTCATATTAGTTCGAATAAATTATAAAAATAATTTATAGAGAATCCAAGAAAAAAAAGTAGATAAGTAACAGCTGTCAAAAAAATTATTGATATATCTGACAATATATTTAAATTTTCACACAATATAATCTTGTAAATTTTTGAATTAATTAGTTTTGATTCTATAATTAGTTTTAATTACCATAGTTGGCTGAAAAAACTTAAATCTATTTTACTTGAAATCCTTCAGTGAAATCTCCAATAACACCAACTTTAAATACGATTCTCCATTCGATGTGATTTTATACAGCCTAGCCTTCTTTAAATAGGCTATCCAACACAAAAGTATTGTTTCAATTCCGTTCAGAAGTTCCGTTAGATTAGCGCGTTCAACAAAACAAACAGACTCTTCAGCTTCATAATAATAGTCTAAGACTAGAAGTCACGCAGGGCTTCGCTCCCGTCGTTCTTTATATGGCCACCGCTCAGCTCCTATTGGCTGTAGCGTAATGATAAATAGCCTATAGCCCTCCTCGATAAACACACTAAGTATATCCAACACAAAAATAATTATCAGTAGGTACTGCCTGAGATGATAGCGTTCAAACAAACAAACAAATAAACTTTTCAGCTTTATAATTTTAATTGAAGTATAGATACTATTAACCTTTTAATCATTTTGTACGTTCTTTTTCCCAGAGTAACACTGCCATACGACAAGATCAGTTCATTCGACTCGCTGTCACATGCGGTCACTACGGAGCTTACAGTGCTCGCGAATGATGACGCTACTGCTTCAGAGATCGTTAGACTTATTGAAAAGGAATTCCGAGATTCCGGTATGTGTATATTTGTATAAGTCTCTAGCGCTCTCCACTGTCCCCTCCAGTGGGCGCTAGGCAAGAGTATATGAGTCCAAGAGTAGGAGAGATCCGGCTATATGGGGAAGGGCGTGGGGCCCTCAAAATAAAACACAGCATTCACTTTCGTTTGTATTGGCTCGACTTGTCGCAATAACTTTTACATTAATTAAAATAATATTTATAATTTAGGTATAAATAGCCAAAATAGCGTGCACCGCACTAGAAATTAAATTGTAATGAGCCCCAAGTCTTCGACGGATGCTCCGACGAAGACTCGGTTCGAATTTTGGAATTTGAATTAATTTAGGAATTGAATTTTAAATTAAAAGTAAATTAAAAAGAAATCAAAAGAGATCCAAAAGGTGGTCAAAAGAGGTGCATTCGTGCAGGACGTAGCCTGCAACGGATCTTCTTTATATTACTTTATAGATATAGTGCAAGACTTGTAACGGTTGCTTACAAGTCTTGCACTATATCTATAAAGTAATATAAAGAAGATAATAAGAAAAAACTCGCTTACTGCCCTACTCAGAATTATACGTTATTTAACTTTAAAGTTTATTTAGTAAAAATGTGTAATACTTAAGTCGTTACGCCTAAAGACAATGTGTTAATGACAGATTACTGCTAATTGTCATCTCTGATTGCGGCCGTAAGACTCATTACGCCAAGTCATAATTTATTATGATCTCTCTCTCTCTTATTTAAGAGCTTTACTCTTGTCGGTGAAGCAATCGCCATTCTTCATTCTTTGACTGGCCTGTTGGTCTAGTGGTTAGTGACCCTGACTGCTAAACCGGAGGTCGTGGGTTCGATCCTTACCCAGGACAAATCTTTGTGTGATGAGCATAAAGGTTTGTCCTGTGTCTGGGTGTAATTTATCTATAATATGTATGTATTTACAAAAAAAAAATGTATTTAAGTAGTATATCAGTTGTTTAGTACCCATAACACAAGCAAATATAATTGCTTACTTTGGGACTAGATGGCGCTGTGTAAATGTGGTAGAATATTATTATTATATTATTATGTCTCTTTTCTCACGGCTATACTT
The DNA here is from genome assembly GCA_905147015.1 of Laspeyria flexula. NCBI lineage: Eukaryota > Metazoa > Arthropoda > Insecta > Lepidoptera > Erebidae > Laspeyria > Laspeyria flexula. The sequence continues at coordinate 6,013,759 of LR989969.1, read as the reverse complement.
TTCTCTAAGGTGAGAAGTATACCCGGTCCTTTTGGAAGGCTTACGCGGGGACACAGATCCAACACGCAGAGGCCCTTAAAGAATTTTAATTTAGAATGGGATGAGACGCTTACCGTTGCAATATCACAGCTGCACTATTGTAGTACAGCTATGATTTGTCACTGGTAAGTGTAAAGCTATTGTATGATATTATGGAGTCAAAGAAAATTGGGCTATGGGTTTGGGTGTTCGGTGGAATGGTGATATATGGCATACGGGAACAACGTCGCCTGCTTGCCTCCTCCAGCGGTGAATATATGATGTTAAATGAGGATTGGGGCAGACGGTGACTCGCCACACTACACTAGATGGGCTCCTTCCACAACCGACATGGGCCGAAGTCCACGGGTCTCAGGGCAACACCATAGTGTGCGGCTAGGGGTGTCGAGCGGTGCGGCGCCGATTTCGCCATCGCGGGTCAAAGCGGAGACCCGGAGCGGGTTTCCTCGTAATTATGCCATTGAAAAATGACACTTCCACCCCCGAGCATATAGCTCTGGCGACCCCTCTTTGGTCAGCTGGTTAAGGCAAGCCAGAGTTGAGAGTCCTGTGGTCGCTCTTGGAGATTCACTCCAGTCAGCCAACAAAGACGTGCTGGAGACGAGGCCTAGACCGACTCTCAGGGGCATTCAGGACCGCAGTGTCGCCACTCACATTCAGCTCGCCACTAGCTGCCCTGCGGTTTGTGGGCTCTTCATTTAAACTTGCAGTACATTTTTTTGTTTATATGGCAAGTGTTTGAAAAGCCACACTAATCTGCCCTCCAAGTTTGCGTTAATCTTATGAGAAGATAACGACTGCCCCAGAGGGGGTATATTATTATTATTATTATTCTTCTCTATTTTCTGCTATTTTTTCCACTTCTTGATACGACACAACAGTAACACCCACTTTCTGCACTTTCTCCTTCACTTGCTGGATGAAACTTCTCCTAGATCTCTCGCTACCTCTCCTTCCTTCTATTTTTCCTTCAATTATTGTTTTAAAGAAGTCGTCGTGTCGTATCAACTGCTTCATTTTTCATTCTCCTCCAACACCACATTTCAAATGCCTCCACGGGACTTTTATTATTATTTGGTCCTGAAGCCATCAGATGCTTCATTGCTACCTCCACCAGGCTTAGTCTGTTGTAACGACCTTGTTATTTGTTTATAGTTCTCTGCTTATGGTCTGCACACACTAGGGTGGAACGAAATTTTTTTTTTTCGAATTTTGATTTGTAATAGTTGTATTATGTTGCCAATTGCCATCGACTACCTCCAATAAAAATATAAAAAATATCAGACAACGTTAAAAGCCCCCGCCGAGACATCGAAAACTAAAAAAAATATATATTTAGAGCCTATTTGTGCGGTATGCTAAATAGTACATAATTTATTAAAATAGGTTTCTTTTAGTCAGAAACATGTGCAAATATAGTTATTTAAGTATTGCAATCAAATATTGCATTATTTTAATATGCTTTAGTGCTGTCACAGAGATGCAAAGTGCAGGAAGTAGTGAGGAAAAAACAGCACGGACTCAACTACGAAACTTAAATTGTTTTAAAAGGATAATAAAGGTTTAGAGTAATTTTACAAGTGGAATATATTACGATTATATAAGAACCGGACTCTGTTCCTGTTGGGTAGGTGATTTTCGCCCCTGGTAGTGCAAAAATATAAATAGAGCTATCCACATTTTTTTAACGACTGAAAAGGTATCACCCGAATGTTTAATGGCTATAGGCTGTAATGGAACAAATACAAATATGGGGAAAATAAGACACGTGATTTGTCTTTTGAAAAATAGACGATCTCGACCATTAGAATAAATAATTTACCTCTTACACGCCAATGAGATAACTTTGAGGCGTTACCTATTTGGATGGCCCGACTGCAGGACCTAGATAACTTGCAAATAGGCAAAACATACGGTAAAAAAATGCGAAGCGCTGCCCTAGGACCACTTTGAGAAGCTAGCAAGTGAGCTATATCCATAAATATCAACAGATCTCAGTACAGACCAAAAATATTTACAAGAGATTACTACTGTTGTCATAAATGGATCTTGCCTCCCTAATTTATTAATTAGAAGCCCAGGTTAGTTATCCCATGCTCACTGGTTGACAAAAGCTAATCACACACTTCGTTAGATATATCTACGGAAAACTTCCAAGAAAATCTTGTGATTTTAGCAATGTTTGTCGTAAAATTATACGCTGCTCTCTGGTTTCCTATTAAAACATATTCATCCTGCAAAGATGATTCAAAACATTTATGGGAACTTTTAACAGAACTAGATATTTGTCTGTAGAGTTATTAGCAATAGTTGACTCTGTTTTTATTCGAAACTGTCACTTAGCTCATCCAGAAAACTTCTGGTTGGTATGAATCTGGATGATAAAAGATTCACAGAAGAAAATAAGAGAACTCCACGCAAGACACATTTTAAAGGCTCGTCAAGTGGGTATAAAATCGCATTCGCGAATGTTTTAGATACCAAAAGTGACCATAAATGCAAGTTCTTACACAGAATTGATTCACTGGCAACAAAAAATATACAAGCCCCCAATATTGATGAATATTTCCGAAGAGCAATTACTATCTAATAGGAATTGGAAGTGATGCTGTTTTGGACTTTATGAGACTACCTTGCAAAATTCAGGGAGTGGAAAGATCGCAAAAGTTGTAACAGAAGCAGTTCTTAAGTAGACGTAACAAGAATAGAAGACAGGGATTCATGAAGTCCAAATTAACATCTAGAAAGTTCATGCCAAAAATAGATTTTTCCTACAAAAAGTGACGTTTTTCATACTCTCATAACTTTCTAAAGCTGTGTTTAATTTTCAAATAAATGGTTCTATAAATTGAAATATAGCATTATTTTAATCTGAACAGTCTTATCATATTGTATTTACTTATTATTTTTTTAGAGGGTATTCTATACAAAACGTCTATAAAAATGTTTAAAATGAAATTTCAAGTGTCTGGCGGGGGCTCAAGCTGTCAAGCTAGAACTTTCAAATTAAGAGGTGTTATTTATAATTATATAAGGCAACTTTTCCCTGGTATTACAATTCGAAATGAAGAAAAATTTTTTTTTCCATACTAAAGTGTTCCGCCCTAGCACACACGTTAAGTTATACATGACGGTTTTGACCTAAAAGGCTCAACCGTCATTTATTTATTTTTTTAAAAAACTTTATTGCACAAAATACAAAGTAAATGTACAAGAGGAGGGCTTAATGCTAAAAGCATTCTCTACCAGCCAACCTTTGGGTGATGCAGAGATGAGAACAGGTAGGTGCAAATTTAGAAGAGATGTACGAATGAAAATAACAAATAGAACTTTAATAATCTTAACATTAATATTATTACATAAACAAATACATACATATATCAAGGATACAAACAAAATATTACTAATAAATATTATAAATATATATTTAAATAATATTATTACATATACCTACAATATATATATATATATATACATACTACAAGTGTTGAGAGGCTTCTGCCAACAATCTATAGTAATGCTCACATCATTAGCGTGTGTGCCGGAAAACTGTTCAGTTATATGAACAATGCAACTTGGACAACTTGATTAGATATGCCTGACGGCAACTACTAGAAACTAGGAACTTCTTTTAGAGTGATTATGTATCTCATTAGATTGCACTTGGTGCGACTTAAGGGATTTTGGTACAGTCGAGTTCATTATTATTTTGGCACCATCAAAGAATCAAAATATTGTGAGCGTTGAAAAGCTCAGTAAATACTATAGAACCTATGGATCAAATATATGTCTTCATGTGAATGGTTCAATAAAATATGCTGTACATTATGCAATAAGTTGTAGTCACCCTTTTTAACAAAAATATCTAATGATGGTGCCTATATATTAATGAACTCGACTGTACTAGTAGCCACTGAAGAGGTGAGAGCTGTGAAGTAAAAATTAAAAGTAATTAATTTTCATTCATTTTTGACACAAAATCGCTCGGCGGAAATTAGGTGAGACCTATGTTCAACAGTATACGTCGTTGGGTTGATATGATGATGATTTTTACCCGACTGCCAGGCAAGGTATTGTTTCGTTCATTCAATTGTTTGAAATCCGTTTAATTTGTGTTGATAGAATAATCTATAGGTTTCTATAATGACTAACAATAAACCCTGTCCTCATTTCCAGCACTAATAAAACTAAAAATCAACAAATCAACTCTATCACATGCCCTCCACGAGATATTAGACTCGGTTGCTGACGAGCAGGAGGCGGTTGAGGATGTGGCTTCAAAGTTTGACTTGACCAAACATAATCACTTCTACGTGGTGCAGAGGAAACCGCTGTTCCAAGATGTTTGGCTGGGTTCGGAGAGAATTATGTTCTTTAGAGATGCTAAAGGTAAAAATTTATTAAGAGCTTATATTTAAACCCCGATGGAATGAGAGTGTTATAAGTTTGAGCCTCGGTGGCGCAACGGGAAGTGTATACGATTGCTGTGCAAGAGGTCCCGGGTTCGATTCCCGGGTCGGGTGAAAATGGTATGGGCTTTTCTATCTAAATTCCAGTATTGAGATTTTCCCGGAGTTTGGTAAAACAAATGTTCCCGGTTGATGACAATAGGCGAAATGTGGATGTGATACACCTCTGCCTACCCCTTTGGGAAAAAGGCGTGATTTTTTTATAAGTTTGACTTGTATCAAGGTATCGTACCTGCTAATCGAATGGGGCGATTTTGATGCGGTTTATTTTTGTTTGAAAGCTGACAAGATCATGATTGTTCTTAAACATGTTTTATTAAAATTGGTGCAGCCGTTCCAAGGTCTCTTGTCGGGGGTGACTTAAAATTTTCAATTTTGTTTATTCAAAATAACAGTTTGTGTGTGAGTGCATACTTACATACTCGTACCAACATATTAAACCATAACAGCCAACAGTGATAACTTATCCAAAATTTAGACAAATCTTTGACATATTTTTTGTGAAACAGGGTCCAAAATTGTAATGTTTTCATCATCATCAGCAACGCATTATGTCCCACTGAAAAAAGATAAAATACTAAAGGCCTACGCTGACCAGGATGAGATGGCAAAGCGTTTGAATTATTCCCCAAATAATAAAAAAAAATATTTTGTTTATGGTGTATTTCACATCAGGAACCCATTTAGTCCCACTGCTGGGCTTGGGTCTCCTCTCATCTAACTAGTGCGGGTTGGTGGATCAGACATACTCATAGAATTTCTTCTAGGGTATGTCGGTTTCCTCACGATGTTTTCCTTCACCGTCAGCAGATGGTAAGTCACACGACTAGTACATATAATATATAATAATATAATATTCTACCACATTCACACAGCGCCATCTAGTCCCAAAGTAAGCAATTATATTTGCTTGTGTTATGGGTACTAAACAACTGATATACTACTTAAATACATTTTTTTTTGTAAATACATACATATTATAGATAAATTACACCCAGACACAGAACAAACCTGTATGCTCATCACACAAAGATTTGTCCTGGGTGGGGATCGAACCCACGACCTCCGGCTTAGCTGTCAGGGTCACTAACCACTATACCAACAGGCCAGTCTATATAAATATATAAATTCCACAAAGTGGAATCCACATTGGTACTGCCGGTCGGGATCGAACTCGGACCGCGTAATTTGCACGCCGGTCTCTTATCCATTCAGCCACCATCGCAAAACTGTAATGTATTACTGGATTTTAATAATTTTTCAGCGTCAAAAACAGCAGTTGAAGCGTTAAAACGCATTGTCTACCAGACTTCAGTGCTCGAAGGAGCTAGTTCGGAGTCAGCCGATGAGGCTCGACAGACCAGGTTCCCGCCAGGAGCCGGCTACCACGTGGTACTGTCGGTTGTACATCCAAGACCTGATGCTTTGAATGTGGAACTTAATGCTGGAGATGCTGTTGAAGGTATTTTTACTTTATTTTTATTGGTTAACTTGCTGTACCTGCCACTTTGTTAGCGTGAACAATGATTTCGTTTTTTTGGAACCATGGAACATTGTTGTTTTTTCCAAAATCAAAGTAGTCTAAGTTACTCCTTGTGGCATAAACTATCCGTCAGAAAAGTCCCGTCGATAAGTATTTATTTATTACTAAAAGTCACGCGGGGCTTGTTCCCGTCGCTTATGTTTGGCCACTGCTCAGCTCCTACTGGCTATAGCGTGATGTTATATAGCCCCCCTCAATAAATGGGCTATCCAACGCTAAAAGATTTTTTCAAATCGGACCAGTAGTTCCTGAGATTAGCGCGTTCAAACAAACTAACTCTTCAGCTTTATAATATATAGATTGGATACTTTTTACCGCCATACCAAGCGGACGGGTGTGGTAACAATTTGTTACCAATACATTAAAGTAACCCTCAATAGCCATTGTACTCTTATTAAAATTTCTACCACGTGTGTAAAGTAAAATAAAAAATTGGGATGTTGCTTATATGGCTTCAGGTTGGCTTCAGTCTCTAAACTTTTGGTATTACTAGCGCCATCTAGTAGCGTAAATTTGAATCAATGTGACATTTTTTGGAATGAGGAAGGCCATTGATTTATTTACTTATTCATTTGAATTTTAAATCGAATTTAATGAATTATTTATTGCCTCATGGTAATAAATAACTTTTATTTGAAGTTCGATGTTTTGTATATTATGATGAATTCTAACATCTTTACATACTTAATAAAAAATAATCAAAGTCGCATCCCGCTGTCTGTACCTACACTCAGATCTTCTAAATTCGCGATGGATTTTAGTGTGGTTTTCACCAATACAGAGTGATTCATAAGGAAGGTTCAGTTATATAATTTTATGACCTACGTACCATGCGAGTGAAGCTGCGGGTGGAAGTTAGTATCTTTATAAATGCGAATGAGAGTTTGCACGTTTGCAATGCTTACACGGCTGAACCACTGAACAGATTTTAATGAAGTTTTACATAGAGATAGTGTAAGAGCTGGAGCACGGCATAGGCTTCTTTTAATCTTTTACAGCCACATCAAATCGGCATCTCTGTGTCCTGAAGTCCAAGCCATAAAATTCAGTTTTTATGATTTAGTTATGATTCAGTTTTTATGTTTAAACACATAAAAGTTATGATTTAAAATCTTTATCTCGTATTTGTCTTTAACTAATAGTTTTTGAGATTAGCGTATTCAAACAAACAAACAAACTCTACAGCTGTAGTTTGTAATTATAACTTACAGACTACATCGGTTCATTTGTGGACGAGTTGAGCATACTTCACAACTTCACACTGAAGTCTCAGTGGCTCCATCTTTTGGACTTCGACTTTCAAACCAGAGAGGTGCGTATATCGAAAATAATGTTTTTATTATAGTAAGGAAACCTACGTGTTCGTTCACTTAGACCGGCTGATAGAGCAGAGCAAATTTGTATAGTAGGTATTCAAAATAGCGCGAATTTTTGACCTAATTTGATTGACTGTTTCAAACATTTTACCAAATACGAACACCATATTAGATTTAGTATAGCGTATTATTGATTAATTTTTTTATTGGATTCTATGTTACACCTAGTCGTCAAATAAAAATAAGCTTAATTTTGAGACTATTAAATCACTATTTGATTTGCCGTCTAAATACGACTAAAGCATTCAAAAGATCAATTTGAAGAAACATAATTTCAGGTTAAAGACGATACGGAATGGGGCCGCCACTTCGCAGTTCAACAAGACCGACTGCATCTACTGTTAACTAAGTTAGAAGAGCGCACAGCTACACACGTGTCTGAACTGCCGACTATCAATCTCGCGTTGTACGCCGTACCATGCGAGAGGGCGCCACTCGCTATATATGATGAATATGGTAAGAACATTTCTAACATTATATTGTGTGAAAGTGGTGCCGAAACCTGATACAAAAATTAATGTATTAGAAATTATATATTATTGCTTTTGAAAAATGTTGCTTCCTCATTATCTTTATTATGTAGTTATGTAACGACGGTAAATAGTTGCCAATGTGTTAGTCCAGACTACAATCTATCTGTATCAAGTTTCATACAGATCCTTTCAACCCTTTTGCCGTGATTGAGTAAAAAACATCCATCTTTAAATTACATAATCCATGTCACGCAAAAAAAAACTATAATATCGTCCGTTATATTTTTCAGATAAAAAGGTTTCTTCGCATGTACTAGCGTTCATGTCACCTAAATGGGGTGGCGTGGTATTAGGCAGTCCGAGCGCGATAGATTGCGCTGACGGCGCCACCTGGCGGCCGGACGTCAGAGTCATCATGGGCACCTTTATATCTCAGCTGAGGAAACTGCTGGGTATTACTGATGCCGTAAGTGTTTAGTGTTATTTTATTAATGTTATAATTAGTGTTTGGGATGTAGCAGTATTTTTATAATTACGATACATATTAGGTTTCATAAATACCTTCTATTAACTTTTGCTCGCAGCTCCGACTGCGTGGAATCGATATCTGCAGAAAATATTCGACGTAGTATACAAATTTATAAATTGCAGTATTTTTTCATTTTGCATTCTAATTATTATTAATTTAGGTACACATAGCAGACGCTCACTTAGAACCTCTCCGCTCGGTCATACCGCGACAATGGGAGATCGACAACCTACTCCGCATCAGGACCTTGGAACAGCTCACATCAGCCGAGAGAACACTGCAGTCTTTAGCGCAGTTGCTTGGTGAGTTCTGTTATTTGTTATTTAAGAGACGATGTGAAATATTTTTTTGGATTTGTAAATTGTAATGATCATCATGGGAGCATTTACCATATTATTAATTTAGGTTATTTTCATTTGCAGACATTTTTAGAACAATTTTGTCTGTAATCGGAATTCATTCATCAGCAACTCATTAAGTCCCACTGCTGGGCTCGGGTCTCTTCTCCTCTAACTAGAGAGCTGAGAGGGTTTAGGCCATAATCCACTCATGCTGGCCTAGTGCGGGTTGGTGGATCAGACATAATCATAGAATTTCTTCTAGGGTATGTGGGGGTGTGTGTGTGTGTGGGTTTCCTCACGATGTTTTCCTTCACCGTTAGCAGATGGTAAGTCACTTGACTAGTACATATAAATTCTCAAAGTGGAATCCACATTGGTACTGCCGGTCGGGATCGAACTGGGACCGCGTAATTTGCACGCCGGTCCCTTATCCATTCAGCCACCATCGCTTTTTAATGCAGTCGGAATAGTTAATAATACCTAAATTTTATAAAATGCCATTTATATTTCAGGTGAAATATCAAATATTGTGATCAACGACGAAGTGGGCGTGTCCATCAACTCTGCGGTGGACAGCATCCAACAAGCCAGCGAGCTAATGCTGCAGGGACACCTCGTGGATGCCTACGTGATGTCTCAAAGTGCTTTCTTGGCTGCAGAGACCGCGTTCATGGAACCTAGCTTATTGGCGCTACTTTACTTCCCAGACGATCAGAAGTGAGTAGAACCACACATTTATCTGAATGTATATGAAGGGGAAGTCGTAGAAGAACGTTCTGTGACTAAATCAGAAAGGTTCTAAATAAAGGGAAGGTCAGGAGTACCCTAAACAAACGAGAATGTATGAAAAGATTGATGAATGTTGAAAAAGCGAACGACTTAGGTATGTCAGTCATGTCAGAATCGTAAAAGATGGACGGAAATCTCTCTGCCTACACCTCTATTGGGAAAGAGACTTGATAATCATCATATTTAGGGGCTATAGGATCATAGGACCTGATTTCAGTATATAATATTATATCCACAACAGGAGGGTAGTGCTATACCTCCCCCCTGATTCTGAGCTGTCGGAAAATTTTCGGCCCGAAATGTCAGTGTAATTAAAGTTAAATAACATAATGTTAAAGAAATTAATGCTTGTAGGAAAAAATCTTAAATTAATCAGATTTTAATTTTCTATACGGTGCACTATTATCTAACATTAAATAACTTAAGCCGTAAAAATATTTCGTACTAAGATTCGTAAAAGTTTACGATCCGGGAGCAATCCGACGAGTCAGAATCAGGGGGCTGAACTTACTTTAACGAGTGTTTCATAAATAGGGCTAGTATTTTAGGGTTAGAGACATTTAGCCGCACGGAATCGCACTTTTATATATTATGTTTCTATCCCTTTTTGTTACTTAGAACCGTATTATTACTAGGACGAGAACGAGAGCACACGCGGCTCACAATGCGCTCGGCTCTCACTCCCTACCTCGCTCTAATAAATGACGGTTAATGATGATAAATTAATGTGAAAGGAAACGTTGGAAGGGGAAGACCTAGAAGAACGTACCATGACTAAATAGGTGACGTTCTAAAGAAGGGACAGATAAAGAGTACCCTCAACCAGCGAGAATGCATGAAAAGACTGATGAATGTTGAAGAAGCCAAAGTTGTATATCAGAATCATAGCAAATGGAAGAAAATAGTCTCTGCGTACCCCTCTGTTGGGAAAGAGGCGTGATCTATATGTAATAATAATAATAATAATAATATTCTACCACATTTACACAGCGCCATCTTGTCCCAAATTAAGCAATTATATTTGCTTGTGTTATGGGTACTAAACAACTGATATACTACTTAAATACATTTTTTTTTGTAAATACATACATATTATATATAAATTACACCCAGACACAGAAAAAACCTTTATGCTCATCACCCAAAGATTTATCCTGGGTGGGGATCGAACCCACGACCTCCGGCTTAGCAGTCAGGGTCACTAACCACTAGACCAACAGGCCAGTCAAAGTTATACCCTATATATGTATGTATGTAAATGACGGTTGTAAGTGACAGAGAGGCATAGAAACATGAAAGTGCGATTTCGTGCGGCTAGAATATGTGGCCCAACCTTTATAAGACAGACAATAATAAGCAACATCTATTCGTGTTTCAGGTACGCAATCTACATACCACTGTTTCTACCCATCATGTTTCCTGTAGTTTTGTCACTTAAGAACTTATTGTTATGGTTCCGTGGCAAGCCCATTCACAAAGAGAAAACGGACTGAGCATGTTCAGTATTAATTGTTTTTTATAAGTTTAAATAAAATAGTTTTTGTTTTAAAATGTATGGTGTTTTATTTTCAACTATAACAGATTACCGAAAACGCAGGAAGAGAGCTTACAGACAAAATTATTGATGTGTTTAAAACAGTAAGATTTTTTTGCCTTTCTCAGACTTTTTGCTCAGAATATACCTATGATATAAAATGTCGTATTCCAAACGAATCTTATTTGTTACAATAAAGTTATAAATGTAGATAAGTACAACAGATACCTACTTCTAGGAAAAGTTATGATGAAAAAAGCTCATTAGAACACGTGGGAGTAAGAAATAAAACAACATTATTGCTTCAGTTATACATATGTTTTATATTTAATACTGAGGTACTTAATCAGAGTCAAAATCCGATCAAAACGTTACAATTATATCTAGGTATACGTATGTTACCATTGTGCAGTAAATACATTGTGTGTTGTTTCAATTATAATCTAATTAATACGTTTATTTGCCGGTAACGAGGTGATTGCTTATAGGCAAGATGCTATTGGATAGGAACGTAAAATAATTTGTATGCTTTGACTAACCAGAGTTTTCAATGTGTAAGAATCCTTAATTAAAATTATAAAGTGTAGTGTTTAATCCAAAATCAAATTTCGGAAAAAGCAGTCAGGTGAGTATTGGTAGGGTGAATATTGAACGTAGGTATTACCTATTTATTTGATAGAAAATAAAACGAGCTTAGAAATGCAACCCGTTGCCGGCAATTTGTCCTTATTTACTATTGAAGTGATCTTGAATTATACAAGACAATTTATTGATATGTGGACACGCTCTCCAGACTCCAATTACTGACAACATAATTTTTTAAAATTATAAACCTATTTCATTGATAGTTTGCCGCGCTTTTTTAGTTATTTTTTTAAATATGAGGAGATGGTCGTGGATTTAGCACACAGATTAAATCCGTCTATGGGTAGGTATTTTTTTTTAATAAATTAAAATTTGAGATCGCTTGGAAAGATAAGTGATAAAAAGTATGCACTTTATCATGTAACGGGTAGTGTGAAGTGGACATTTTCATTAAACTTATTATATTTTACATACCTACCATATTTTTTCTGTTTAGGTAAATTCAGATTTTTTTTTTATTCTACAATCAATTCGTTCATATTCGTGCCATTCTTAAAATTTTAATAGGTACCTAAATAATACGGTTAAATTGTTCAACACCACAATATTGTTTATAGATTCTTATATTAAAGGTACACCGATTATCGAAATGTTATCTATATTAAATTGTAAGTGGAAGTGTGATTGTATGCAGTGCCTGCCTTGTATAATAGGTACACAGTTATGGTAAAATTTAATGTAATATTCAGATAGGTAAGTTTATTTGCGTCTAACTACTTATGACCAGAAATTTAGTTATCGGTTCAATTTCACATTAATTTATCTATTGACGAAAGACAACAAACATTGAGTTAGCTACATTAAGTTTCAATCCAATCAGTTTCGGTTATCATGGCTACATTTTCACCTTTACCTGGCAAATAATCGAATTCCCAGAGAGAATTGGCCAATACGAGGGTTTCGCCCTCTGTCAACTCCAAGTTAAGAGTGTAGCAATCATCTTCGCAAGGAGAACGTGGTCTCAACTGGACAAAAGTTTTACCCTTTAACTGTGACATTATTATCAAGCCAACGTCAAGTTCCATATACTTATATCTGTGAGTATCATAGTTTTTAGACAGTAGCAACCAGTTAAAGTGTGATGGAGGGATGTGAGGAGACAAAAAGTAGGGCCTGGGGGCGAGGATCCTGAACGATTTGACAGCGCGTATATCGCAGTTCTGGAAATGAACGAACCAACTTGGTATTTCGGTGTTTGTTATTCTTGAGACTATCTCCTCTAAGTCCATGGGTTGTCGACCTATCCTTATATTGGTGAGGATCCTACACGGAACAGAATCACGCAGACGGTCATCATCGCTGATGAGGCTGGTTAAATTGAGTTCGGCTCGAGAGGACCAATCGTAGTGAGCATCGACGACGATAACTGGTGCTCCACGGAGCAAGTGATGGTTGAAGACTTCGTTGTACGATGTGTCGGACAAACGCGCGACATTTCCTGGAAATAAAAAAACAAAATTACAATAACATCAATAAATCTGAAAAAAAAAATCTCTCAACCATGGATGATTTAGTAGGTATAGTCTACTCTCAATCAACAAAAATATTGTGTATGGTCATTAGAAATTTTACTTGACATTTTTTTTACTGTCCAAGTAAGTACCTATACTTATTTGTATTTTATTTTGAAATTTATATTTTACTTTAACTGCCGAAAAACAAAACGATCGTCGAGCTTTTTGAAAGTTGGTGGTATCAATATTTAAAAGCATTCCGAGGCGTGGTCAGTGTGGTCACTCAGCTAAGGTACACACATACACGTCTTTAGAAGAAGAAGATGAGAAGTACACGTGGTGTAAAAAAAATCATTCAGCTATAATATTATTAACTTGGAGTATTGCAATTAAAATTATATTAGGCGAATACCCGACAACATAATCTCAGGTTGCGATTAGGCAACCCAATATTCGTGTTACTTATTGACAGAGATAGTGATCAAATGATATTCATAATACTAGGAAGGGCAGTGACATTTATTGAGAAGACTTTCAGCACAGGTGCACGTGCCATTGTGGTACCTCTGCACGTGCTAGTTAAACTAATAGTAAAGTAGCACTACTTTAGAATCTTACTTCGTATGATACTTATGCACCGACTAATCCACTTTAGTTCTAATATCCCATCGGTATTTTTTCTAATCTTTAGGTATACCCTCCTATAAATATTTAATTGATACCTACACTTTCCTCCAGTTATACGTCAAAATATTATCTAAACCTAGATAAATTAATAAAAATACTCACTGACTGCCTCGCAGGCTATGCAATCTGCTGTCGATACACCATTCTCCACGTTTTGAGGTTGCGATCTCTCGATCATACATTTATTGTAGTACAAAGGGGTCCAGTCCCAGATGGGCAGAAGTTTAATCAGTACAATCCTTGCAACTGCGGAAGCGTGCCATTGGAATGTATCCGTTTGGCTAACTGTATATCCAATGGCTATCACCATTATCAAGAATAGTGACACCCTCGTCCACCTTTTGATGGTGGCTTTCCTCACTGCATTTGTTAGGGGACGACATATTATATCCATTTCTTCATCACTCATACCAGCCTCTTTACAGTATTCGTAAAAAGAACGCACTTCCGAGTTAATTAAATCAAATTTCTCACGCTGAGACATTTTTACTCCGTTTTTGAGACTCATCTTGGTGACCTAGTCCGACGGCGATCAATAATGAACTCCACGGTTTATTGATAGGAGAACAAAAATTCGCGCGCGCGCGGGAATGCCCGATTTGTTTTGAAATGTTGCAGTTCTGCATAGAAGTCAATGACACAGCAAAATTATATTTTAAGACAAATATTTTATGAAACTACGACCCTATGAAATTATATTTCTTTCGTACATAATTAATGTTTATATAATTAATTTATTATAGTATTTTTAATATAGTCGGCCGGGTCCTTAGGAAAGGAAAAATTGGAAAAGTTACTAAACCAGAGAATAGGGATGTGATTTTCTGTAAATTCTACACTTTGTTGTATTTTGTCAGAAAATAAAGGTTTGCGAGTAAATAAACCTAAAAACTAAACGAAAAATAAACTCACTATCGTATTATGTTTATTTATAATAGTATTTAACAATACAGTAGTTTCAAATATTTTTAAATCATTAAGTTGGCAAAATCGAAGAGGTCAGCATAATTTTGTTCAGCGGCAACATTATTCATTCCAATTGAAAACCTCACCTATTTTGTTTTTTATACATAAACATTGGCAACACTAAAAGTCAAATATCTATCCGCCATATTGAAAGTTCTAAAGTGGGAAGTCGGTCAAACGTTGACCCTATTAGTCTTTTCTATTTATTCTGAGACGATATTTATCAAAAGAGTAATTATTAAAATTTGTTACACTTTTAGTGAATCGATTGTTATAATTTCAATGTTGATAAGTGTGTTAACTCAAATTTGCAATTCGCCTAATGAATACGTCACAGCGCCATGTTGTATTCCTGCGCTGATTGCAGGCACGAGAAATCTGCCAACCCGTTTATTTTCCGGGATTAGTTCCCGAGAATAAATCGAACTGCGATTTTGTACTCAAATATATTTTAATTTATATTTGTTGGCAAACGTCAAGCAACTTTTGTGGAATAGATGCATCCCTGTCGTCGCATTTTTAGTGCTAATTCTTAATATCTACTGCAATTGTGCATCCGCGAAAGTTGTGTGGACTGTGTTGTAAAAGAAAGAAGTGATAATTAGCCAAAATTCCGGTCCCTACGCGCAGACGAGAAGGTGCCTACCCGCCGGGGCAGTCGGGCGAAGGAGATATGAACAATAAACGCAAAAATCGCCAAGGGCCGCCGAGGTAACTACATTTACCATCATCTTTGAACATCGAGCTGACATGTCTTTGTTGTTGAGGCTAAGTGTTAGCTTGGCTGCGAACATTTCGTTGTCACGTTGACAGATTTTAGGAGGTTGTTAAACGTGGATGCTCTGACAGTGTAAACAAAAATGAGATTGTGCGGTGTTGTGTGGTGCGAGATCGGCGCGTGCGGTGCGGCGCGTCGCGGCGCTCTAGTCTAGATGTTTGGCCTACTTTTGCTCCGTACTCGATACGATTAATATAGCCGTCTGATCAGCTGTTGGCGATCCCAGTACGCTAGTCGCAAACTGTACTAATTGCGATCTGCAATTTACTATCTAAGCTGAATGTAGCAAACTGTCAGTCACACAAAATTTTGCTTTAACTGTCGTCGGCTCCTATGTTGCTAGTGTTAGAGTGGCCCCTCTAAGTTTCTATATAGGAAGTAAGGTAAATGCTTTTATTTTCAATCACTTTCACTAGATTGTACAATGGTGGATATAATTACTGGCAAAAGTCCAAAGTTCTTAATTAGAATTCTCTTATTGCTGTTAATTTGTGTTCAGTGGCGGTTTAACCATATCAATTAATAACTGTGACTGAATCTTCATGAGGTAATTATTATTTGGTTATTAACATATTAAGTTTATTGCAAAGAAAGTTAATTGCCCATAACATTATACCTTGTAAGGGTTTTCCGAGCAGATATTTTTGTTAATCTACCATTCTGATATAGCTATTACAGACACATGCTTTCTTATTGCTTGGCATATACGGCTTATGCAATGTTTTAATTAGTAGAAAATGACTTGTGGGTGTGTCTGTAGTAGCAATTAGATATTAGTAGTAGAAATTTATTCTGTTCCGATTGTGGTAGGAATTTTTAAATACTGTGGCACTAGATCTCTCTGTCATGTTCCTATTAACAGATAACCAAATAACTCACTTTTTTCTTCCATCAATATATTGCACGCTTAATGGAATACTGACCTAACTAAAAATAAGCATTTTTTTTGGGGAATCGCAAAATAAGATCTTGCTTGAGGACTCATCCTTCTTGTTGAAGCATACAATTAACACTGATATATAATAAATCATGGATTCTTGTATTTTGAATGTGTGGTATGTATACTATGGTAGATGGCGCTAACAGAAGCCTGTTTCTGTACGTATCTCAATTCTGACTTATCTACCAATGGGTTAATTTTCCATTAAGCATGCGATATATTAATTACTATTACTCTACCAGTTGTAGCTTGTATCGTAAATTGTGTGTTTTGTATCTGATTACTTGCTATTAGATACTATATTTCAAATTTTTTACTATTTCTCTCACCACATGTAAGTCTATGATCTAGAATTTTCCCAAATAATACTCCAAATGTAAAAATAACAGTGTCTTATATTCATATCATTTTGTTGATTCCAATAACCTCATTATATAAAGTTTGCAGTGAGATTATAGATTCCTTTAGGGCAAATTTAAAGCTATTTAAAATAATTCATTCTAACTAGAAATTATTATTAGCTGGGCTAGTAGCTGTCAGGGGCTTTGCTATCTTGACCAAAATTAATCTATTAGAGCGCTCTTGTTATTTATAGTTCTCTGCTTAGTCCTATCGAATCAAGGAACTTCCACATTTCCCAAGCAGAAAGAGACTGTACCTCTTAAGGTTGCACCTGGTGCTGTCCTAAATAAAATAAATTGACAGAAGAGGTATATCACCCACATTTTGCCAGCTATTAACATTACAATAACCAGTTACATTCTATGCTTATTGCCACATTATAAAAATGAATACTCCTGATAACTTCTAGTTATTAAATAAGCATCACAAGCTTTGTTAATGTTAAAAGTATAAACATGACAAGCCCTATCACATCCCCATGTAGTAGTAATATAGTTATCACATACATGCATTAAACAATCATTGCTCAAATGACATCATTGTTGATTCTCATAGCATACACTTCCTATTATGTCATTCAAATCAGCCCTGTTTTTATTAACTTGTCCCATTGATAAGGTTCTTTTAAATAGATGAGTGAAATCCACAGCACAGTTAACATAATTTATGAAGTATTTGAGTTTATTTTATAACATTAGAAACTGTTATCAACATGCAGTCGGATATACAAAGTATATTCTGGCTTGGAATAAAATCAGAGCATCTGTAATCAATCTATAATACAGGGTTTCCCAACTTTTATTTCACTGAGCCTCCCTGAACAAAAAATAATATTTTCATGCCCCCCTTATGTTTCAACATAAAATGAAAAAACACACATTTTTTTATCAACTAAATTATTTATTTCTTTTTCCATTAGGTACAATATTATATAGATCCAATATATTTATTTAAATGTACCTATTACGCCCCCCGGGGGGCGTTGCCCCCTTGGTTGGGAAGTCCTGTTATGATAGTTGTTAGCACCCAAAAGTATAGCCCATGAGGATCAAGTAGAATAAATACTTCTTAGCTCACAAGTGAAAATTCCAGCACCTTGTGAATGCATTAGCCTGCAAAAAGACAGTATCAACAGTTGTTGTAGATATGAGGGGGTAATTTGTCTGCCTTAGGATAGTCTACATAGTCTTGTGTGCATCTCATGGTCATGGTTTATGTTTAATGCTTAGGGTTATGGTTCATACACCCTTTTAAAGCTAAACATGCCTTACTGTATTATATGGTACTCACTGCTAAGTGAATTGTTATCTACTTTGTATATGTTATTCTTCTGTGTGTGTAATGTCATCGAACTCCTAAACTAATAGACCGATTTACATGTGATTGAGTGGGTAATTGTATAGGATATAGCAGGCAAGATAACATTCTGGCAGGACAATGTGTGGCCAATTGATCAATCCCGGCTATTAGTCCAGTTGATTGTTGCAAATCAAAGAGACATTATATTGATTTGATGCTAAGAATTAATGATTAATTATGGACTACTAGCTTCGGCCATGTATGTTTAACCAACATACATGGCGGAAGCTAGTAGTCTACTTAGATAGGCTACTTTTGGATAAATACTAACTAAATTGCAAATGGTCAGATCAATAAAGTAGATTTGGGGCCTAATCAAACCTATGGTGCTATCCGGTATTCCAGTCCAATAATAAATTAATTATTGCCATAAAACTTTTAAACATCAATTTCACTAGAGAGATTACAAGTTGTGTTAGGCATTGACTCACACATCAAATTTAATCCAAAGAAAATTTCAAATAACTCGATAATTCAAATATAATATGCTTTACATTACTAACAACTTAACAAGCAAACATTATTGCAATCTCTGTTCACATAATAATATTCTTTACACAAACTGAGAACATATTCTAAACAAAATATCGTTGAAAAACTTGTTTAGTCAATGAGATTCACCCTCTTACAGCTTGCAGTATGATGATTGACAATTGTATACAAGTATAAGCAGTTATCCAATCCAGACTCATCCTTATTGTATAGTACCCTATTTAGCAATATTATGGGGTGATTTTTATCAAGGTCGTATTTTAAGTGACTGTAATAATATATGTGCAAATTTTAATAGTAATTAATAAAGTGATAATTAATTTACTGCTTCACTAGTAGTATAATCAATAGCAAGAAGTTCTGTTTAATGCTTAGGATTAGGTTGGAAATTTATTGGGTTTTCATTTTAAATTTTTCATCATCATCATATCAGCCCAATGATGTCCACTGCTGGACCACCACCTAAATTAATATTGGGTTTTACTCTAGTGAAATTTTTGGTATTAGTTTCGAATCTGGAATCATGACCAGTAAATGGCAATAGGCTCCCCTATTACTCGGGATCTTACATAGCAGTCGAAAGATAAGAAAGCTTCTTCAAACCCTGTTTAGAGAAGCCATCCTCTCTATGAAGGCAGCAGCTTCGCTGTGCCCCAACATTGCCAACATCCATGAGCGGTGGTAACCGTTTACTAACAGGCGGGGCGGTTTGCTCGTCTACAAAATTAAAAGAAATGTGGGTGTAATGCACCTCTGCCTACCCCATCCGGGAAATAAAATATACTACCTTCTGTGTTCAGCTACGCTTGCTTGATATGTCTGTATGAAGTAGGCTATGAGCTATTCTAAACTATCTATGCAATATAATCTATCCGTTTACCAAATTTCATACGATCTGTATGTGTGCATCCATCTATCCATAGCAACTTTACCATTTATAAAATTTGTAGGATTTTAGAAATCATTATCATTAAAATTTGTGCTTTTGTTTGTATGGCAAAAACGTAAAAAGGATTAAATGATTTACAAGCTGGTAAGAACACTTTAATAAATAAAAAAAAATTTAACTTATACTAATAAATTGTGTTATTTACGATAATGATCACTAGTGAGTTGTGCCTACTTGAGTTTTTGTCAAGAATTTCTTACACTTGGTTTGTTATGTATTTGTTTGCTTACAAAAACACTTCAAAGTCATCCCAATAAAATCTTAGAGTGAGAACAACAAACGTTAATAAGATTATTTTCTATTACAAATTGGTATCTTTGGATCTTACTGAATTTTGAGTATCCAAACCTTTGGGTATATAAACATTAAGCATTCTTAGTGCCACATTCACAATTGTTACTTTACTTTGCAAAATATGCTTCTCAAAGTAAACTTCGTATGCCGAAATTTCCTTTTTTTTTTATTTAAGTTGGGTGTTAAATTCCACTACAATATTCCGGTTGTTAAGAAGAATTGCTAGAAAAATTCTTGAAACTTTTATGTCAGAATAGCTGTTGCTCGGGGTTGCACTCCCGTCTTTTTTTGTTTGGCCACTGCTCAGGCCCTATTGGCCGTAGCGGGATGTTATATGAAGTAGTCATCCTTGATAAATGGGCTACCAATCACAAACATTTTATCAAAGAGGATCAGTAGGTTCGTCCTGAGTTTATATGAGTATAGATTAATGACGTTACTTCTCCATAATTAAATAGCAAGCATCCAAAAGTTATTAACCTATCTCATAGGTAATCATAATTGTTTATAATCAAACTGGATATCTAGAATTGTAGATCCTGTACGGTAATTTACATTGACTCGAAAGATTATATTATATTGTTCGGGCCATCATATTTATCGTTTAAAACGCACCACCAATGCCGTTTAAAGATCACCATGTTTTACACGTGGACGAGAACACGAGGAAAACTTAGCCATTTGCATAAATGTTAAAAAAACGACGTAGATTTTTTTATGATATTTATTTGCATACAATAAATAAAATTAGTATGGATGGCAGACAATGAATATAGGTGTTCGGAAACTATATTATTATATTGCCTACTACTTTGATTCTCAGTAAAACAATAATCTGATCACGAACCTTTTAGATCAAGGTACTATTACTTATTCTGTGGTCAAGGTAGGTACACGTAATTTTTTACTACAAACTCATTATAATTAGGTATAACACATGTTATATAATATATATAAAGACTAGGTGACCCGCCTATTTGCCAGTAACAAAAAAAGACTAGAGCTATATAATTTATTGAATAATATGTATACAATTATTTTAAGAATTATGTCGCTATATCACTCGTCCTGTCATACCGAGCATATAATTATAAAGACTTGTAATTTGCCAGTTGGTTCCTTATTGGTAGCTATATGAATTTTATAAATCTGTGCAGTGTGAAGTAGTAGTCAAGAGAACAAAAATCCCAGAAACAGCTGTCATTATTTTATTAACATCATCCAGCAATAAGTCTCTACACAACATTGCTATATTTTGCCAATTGATTTCAAACAAAAAACCTAGCAAGTTTATTGTATAGAGAGGCATGTAAAAGTACCACAAATTCCAAAAACTTTTCGTCGCCACTCATAGAGTTTAGAAGTAATATCCTTGACCGTGAGACGGCAATAAAACCTTATTTGTGTCTGTCCAACGCGAAACTTGAAGCTTTTTTACATCCATCATATTAGATTTCAGTCCCTTGATCTCAGGCAATCGATACTTCGACGTTGTAATTGGTTTCGTGTCAATAGTGACGGCCTGCATGTATTGTTTGTCATCATGTCTCTATTTTGAATTAGAACACAAATTAACGAACGAACGGACACAAATTACACCAAATTTATTGATGGTATAGAAAATGTACATGTAATTTCATTATATCATCATATCAGCCCAATGACGTCCACTGTTGAACATAGGCTTCACCTAATTTCCGCCACAGCGAGCGATTTTGTGCCGCCCGCATCCGCATCATAAAATATTAAATGGAAATCGAAGTGTTGCTCTTGCTACGCAACACAAAAAGACTTGAGACTCGAAACAAATCTATATTATATCAATCACACGAATAATGTTTCGTGTAACCAACCGAACTCCGACACAGTGACCGGTCCGGCAGACCATCTTTACTTCTACGCCACGGTGACAGTCAATCTTTCATTATTATCATTTCAACCCATAAACGTGCCACTGCTGGGCACAGGTCTCCTCCAAAGAATGTAGATGGAATTTAGCCTACTATACCACGCTAGCCAGACGGGTTGGTATAGGGTTTGTTTCGAATTTTCCTTTTCTTGCAGTGCTCTTGTCTGCATAAGATCATAAGATCACTACCTTAGTCGCCTTTTACAACACCCACGGGTTGAGATGGGATAGTGACATTATGTATTCTTATTCCGTCACTACACGGAAAACATACCCGTTGCTTTTGTTTTGTTTCCAAAAACCTATGAATCCTACTTAAACCTAATTTGATTTGTTATATTGCTTACTGTGAAATAATACGCTACATTTTTAAAGTTCATTATGATTATGGTGATCAGAGTAGCGAGGTTTATATCTATAAAACTACTTTTAAGTGCACAGTAATATTTTATATTTATTAATACGATTGCATTGCTGCAAACGTTTGAAGCAAAATCGTACGTTCTTGGTACCTGTCTCGAGATAGTACCCATATATTTGATATTATAATCAATACCGAAACATCCATCTTTTAAGAGATAAAGAGCTTCGCATACTCGATGCCCTACCCTGGCTAGATTTTAAGTAGAAATGCGCTAGACTAAGTAATAGAATTCAAAATGTTATTCACATAATAGAATGCTTCTTGAGAAAGTTGTATTTATAAACACTAGGACACAGCAGTAGTGAAAGTCAGCGCAATAGCGATAAATTGTTGTATGTTATTCGCTGTGTAGTTATTATTGAAGAAATAACGATACAAAGCACAAAACTATTTACGTTTACTTATCTAATTACCTATGCGAGTGAAATATCTAAATGCATTGCATGAATGAATAGCCAATGTATATTACACGGACAATTGAGAGCTCTATAGAACGAGTACTTCACAATAATTTCCTAGACCATGTACGATACCACAAGAACCCATATCCCGGTATTAAGTTACAACTAGAGCGGGACGAAATAACTGTTTTTTTAAACACGTGTATCGTAGAAATGTATGAACAAGTTACACGCACTAACTATAAATTTGTCCTAGCTCGCAGACAGATTTAAGGGGTAACGATCCGACCTTTGACTGCACTTTGAGTACGGTCAATAACCCTTGAAAAAACACGTCGCATGTCGTCAGTGAACGTCAGCTCAATAATACACTTTTGTTTACGAAATCGACTAGTGCTTGAATGTAGACGTGATCTAGACTCGTATTGAGGCAATCTCATGATGTATGACGTAGTAATCACGTGAGCTACAGGTTCGAGTGTCATTAACATGATGCAATTTTTATATAGCGATATTCATGCTATATTTGTCTTGTTTGGGAAAAAATGTTATGGATTTTATTAGTGTTTTCTGTGGTAATGCGGCTATTATTTTATATTATAGAATCAGTTATAAAAAAAACTTTACGACTGATCTGTATCATCTTTCTTTTTAATATTATTTTGTTATTTTACAACCCGTGTGTTCAAATAATCTAGAATCCCGTTACTTTTGTTAGGAACAACTATGTATGTATTTAGATTCTTTTAGTGACTGTTAACAAGAACAGGCCTTGAGTTTCTAAACACTAACTTTCCCTGTTTATCGAATTCTTATCTGTTTACATTGATTTTTGGTGATAGTTTGTTAAGAACTATGCTGTATCAGTGAATGAAAGTTAGCATCAAGAAACCTTGTAATAGATAATGCCCAGACTCCACGGAAACGAGATGATGCAACAAGAGAGATGTGTTTCCATAACCAATAGACATGTGGTCAACAGCGTGTGAATTGATAAATCTATTGTGGTTAGAATATAATAATATCTCTCTACTCCGCTTAGTTGGAGTCAGAGTCTAAGAATGATATAATATTAATCTGCTGGTGTCAAAACTTTTTGTGTGGTAGTACTAAAACAGTAAGAGTCTCTTGCTAGCTCTACCGGGCCAGTTCGACTGTCACCGTGGTGTAGCAGTTAAGGTGGTCGCCTCGCCACTAACATCGCTTTGCCGAGTGACGGGGGTTCGATTCCTACACGAGACAAATAAATATGTTTCCAGTCTGGGTGCACTTTGTGTCCATTCGTCCATTGTATGTTTGTAAAGTAACGTAACGTAGGGAACGTTACAGGGCACGTCCCTAGTTTGGGCGTTGTTAGCAAACTTGCATTAGAAAGTTTAGCCGACACCTTTTTTTGCCTTTGTATGTCGTTTCATCATTTCAGCCTATTACAGTCCACTGCTGGACGTAGGCCTTTCCTAACACGCGCCATAGCACTCTATCCTCCGCCTTCCGCATCCAGTCAGACCCAGCGACCTTTTTTAGGTCGTCGGACCATCTAGCTGAAGGGCGTCCTCCTCTTCGCTATATCGTTTATAAGTATCATTTAATATGTCCTCTGAATGAATAAATGACTGATTTTGGACGTTGCTATTTGGCAAGTTTATTGTTTTGGTGTACAAGTTTAGTGTTGTCGTTACAGGTCACCACGAGGCCGCGTGGTGCCAGAAGGCGTGTACAACAACGCACATTTCATGCACGCAGCCACGTCCCACGTCGGCGACATCGTTCAGGTGCTCACGCAATCAGGCAGCCTATGGGAAGGTGTCTTCAAGACGTTCAGTGCTCAGTTTGAGGTGAGTCATACTTTTTATAAGCGTCTCCGTGCTTCAGATGGCACGTAAAGCCGATGGTCCTGGTTACCAGTTAATGTGTTAGTCGTTAAGTCAATTTGGAAGTTGGAATTTTTGGTCGACTTTATCAATTCCAAGACCAGGGTCTGCCTCATATCAACTGTAGGACGTCCACTATTGGACACCCGGGGTTATTGAAATGGGTGGCCACCCAAAAGATTTCCAAAATGCTATGTAGCTTGCATCCAGTAACATTTTTGTCTATAGCAAATCTATTTGTATAAAGTATATAGTTGAACCCACCTTCAGGGCGCACCGAGATTCTGGCGCTAATTGTTTTTAGGTATTTTATGCTCTCTGTGAAAGTGTGCGTGAGCCACACCGACGACGACGACGACGACGCCACACGGCGCCCGCTGTCAAGATTGCGCGGTGTGTTCTATGTAAAATAATAGAACAGGGTAAAACTCCCAGTAGTCTTTCCTTTATTCATCCTTTATTTTCTTATCAAAATTATTCTAGTTACTTATGCATAATAAATAAAATACTTGTTGAATGTCAAACAAAAGTATTACAGTTCAAGAGCGAGTCTATAGCCCCTATCAAGCAAAATAAATTGTATGAGAGGGACTGGCGCGAAGAGGCTTATTATATGATTAGAATAACGGAGGTGTCTGTCGTGATTGAAAGATTGAAAGTAGGGAATTAAGTAACTAGGTGGTAAGAGTGAAGAACTGAAGAACTCACCAATAACGACGTTGAGCATAGGCAACCATTTTAACTATGAGCGATAAGAATAGACGTGATCAAATTTACGAAGGTGATAAATGGTATTGAATATTACTTACGAAGCCTTAGAAGTATTCTTTTCATATTCAAAATTCTGAGAATTTAGGTTTTGTGTTCTAGAAACATTCCATTTCAAAAATATTTCTATAACTACCTTTCGACGGACAGCCCAAATCGTGAAGAATCTTTTTTTTTTAATTAATCAATCAATCAGTTCGTGTTGGCATATACGCGCACTAAGAAAAGATCACGGGTCATGAATAAAAAGGTTTTATATTTTTGCTTTTAAGTTTAAGTTAAGACTCTATTGTCGTAACTATGGTTACTAAATACTTAAAATTTGGCATATTTAAATTTCAAATCGTAATATCCCTATATAAATTTGTTTGGAAATTCGCCTGGGATACAGCGGCAACTTTTTAGCGAGATACCACACGGGCGGAACCTAGTGAGTAGATAGATATATTTACCTTACTGCTTCATGCAAGCGTTTAGCATTGTTTTTTCGCCAACCTCTTCTCTTCTTTGATTGGTTCATTTTATTTTTCATTAAGGTATAATAAGATAAATTAATAAAAAAATTTTAAAGTAAAAAACTTGTAAGCACAAGCGACATAACCTCCTCGTCCAATAGCTGAAGCGGTACTAAAGCGGACAGGGGGACGCTTGGCGGCTCTAGCTAAGGTGGACGAGTCGTTCACAAATTTAGGCATTTCCTTCATATATTATTAAAACAAATACCTACTTATATATTTTGAAAATTTAAAGTGTTATTTTAAGTTCGCATTTGTCAGCATGTAATTTTGTTAATATTCAAAAACTGTTAACCTTCTGTGAAGAATTGAGTAATGAGGGTTTTATAGTTTTATTTAGACATTGGATTTTTTTCCATTGAGAAAATGACAAGTACTCGTGTTTCTTACATATATAGTGTATAGAGTCGATCCTTAAGTATCTTGCAAATAAATTTCACAATTAAAGCTTTAGAAATTTCGCTATTTCGTATCGCCTGCCTCGGTGCGTTCTTAACCGTTAAGTCACAGTGGAAATCTGTTACATGCTTTCTTTAAGTATCTAATTGTTGTCGTCACTATTTGTATGCATTGTAGAGACTTCCCAAACGGGGAAGTCCCGGTTTCTCTATTACTCACCGACAATAGGGACAGTGGCGGTACGTTCATACAAGCCCAAAAGCCCGGCTTGCCCTACTAAAATGCTCGATCAAAAATATCTAATTCAAACCATTATCTATTTTAAAATTCGCGCGCTTATTTCCAAGCGCGAGCGAGAGCAGTGACTCGGTGCACAGAGTACATTTGACTCGGTGAGTGATGAAGCATCAAGCGAGAACGAGAGTTAGAGAGGCGCGCGCTGCGCGCAACAACTTTTTTTTCTATCTCGCTCACCCGCACTGGCTTGTTATGAGGCTTTTGACCACCGTCGGATCTCTCTTTCTAACCTATAGAGAAACTGTCGATTATTGAAATATAACTAGGTTAATTTATATATCAATCAGTATGAAATTATAAGCCGGGCTTTATGTATGAAGTTGTCGACTATGGAAGTGAAATGCCGCGGCCGCGCATGCGTACTCGCGTCTACTAACTTCACTCAGTTCATTTGTTTGACAGGACGAAAAGTTTTGGTTTTAATGTTTACTTACTTTAAAAATTGTTAATTATAAGATTTTAAAGTGATTATTTTGTATTTAGTGACATACAACAATGCAAGTAATAATTATTGTTCCTTGTGAGGATTAAAATGTGTTCAACTTTTGATGGGATGGGAAGAAAAGGTAAAATTTTTGAACTTTGTTCTTTGTTTATATTTGATTTTATTAATAAGAATAACCTCGAAGTTGCCTTGCTCGAGTTTATAAAGTTAACATATCTTGTTGTAACTATTACGGCTATGTAGTTCTTCGCTGAACGCGCATTTTTATCTCTTTAAACGTACCTATTCATACTTATCTAAGAAATAATATCAATGATAGTTATTGAAAAGCAGTTGTTGGCAGAATTAAAACGTTTACCAACATTTTATTCTTACATAATTAAGTCATTTCTCAAGAAAGACAGACGAGTCAATTTAGAATATAAATAATAGGTAGTCTTATAGGTAGGTAGGTACCTTTCTTATAGTCAGGCAAGGGTCAACTACCTACTTACTTAGCTATCTTCGTTTACTCAAGGAAACCAAAGGGCTTTTTTCAAAGCCACCGAAGGTATGCATAGTACCTATGCAATGCTGATTGTTTATTAGGTATATTCAATCAAGCACTAGCATAGGTACCGTCAATGAGCTTTGGCGGGGCGGCGCGGCGCGCGGCGCGACCCTCTATCAACATGTAAGAGAAATTGAACAAAATCCATAAAAAAACATTACACCCATCGCCTTTCCAGCGTTTCAGGTTTGTTTACTTTTCATTGTATTATATTTAAGTAGGTACAAAAATAGCCTTCTGCCTATTCTGGAGTAGTCGTGTAAAAAGCATAGGTAGGTAGGTATAACGGGCTTGCCTTATCCTTAAACCCTAGGCACGCCACTGAATAATGACAGTCCCACCACTGCAACACCTCTAACCTCTAAGTCAGGATTAACAGCGTAGACTATTGCGAGCACCTATTTTGAAACTCGAGAGTCCCAGAAGCAATCAGAAGTAAATTGAGGAGTTGGAAAAAAATTATATTCTCGCAGAATATTTTGGATGAGTGCATTTTCATACCCTTTTCACTAAGTCTGTTTATAAAGGTTTTATTTCTTAACAGTACAACAGTAGGAATAAAATTAACTGAAAATATCAAAATATAGTAAGGCTGTAAGCGAATGCCGTATACCCGTGTTGCTTCAGCGATACTATCTTGATTCGAAGTATAATATTCAAATGTAGTTTGTAGTAAGAAATATCCAGCCAAGTTACTGTTTCATATTTTTTCAAATACGTGTAATATACTCGTACATTCAAGGAAAATTTATTTGAACGTGATCGTGTTCGAAGTTAAAACCTTCTTGTTATAATTTGTACACCCTGGCCACTTTTATATATGAGTACTATCTATGGACGTAATAAAACATATATGTGTCGCGTTATTTTCTGCAAAACGTGTACTTAGGTACTTAAAGGCAACTAAAAATTTGAAACTAAACTACACCTACAATACTGATAGAAGTTTACCTATTGGTTATGCTGATGCTGATTACGGTAGTAGTGTTATTGACAGACGCTCATACACTGGTTACACCTTTTTGATGAGTGGCGCACCAACTTCGTGGGAGGCTCGCAAACAGAAAACAGTTGCCCTCTCGACTACAGAAGCCGAATATATGGCACTTTCTGAATCAAGTAAAGAAGCCATCTATATACGTTCCCTCATCAAAGAAATATTTTCAATAGACCAACCAATAGTAATATATTCAGATAACCAAAGTTCACTTAAACTCAGCACAAATGACACCTATCACGCTCGCACAAAACATATTGATATTCGTCATCACTTCATAAGAGATGCCTTAACAAATAACCAAATTCATGTTAAGTACATCTCAACCACACATCAGTTAGCAGACATACTAACCAAATCATTACCTAAACTAAGACACAGTAAGCTAACTACATTATTAGGTTTACTGTAAAGTTTTTATTTTTATAATGGTTTAATATTTGTTTCTATATTAAGTTTGCTATTTGATATTCTTAAATGTGTATAAATTAATTGTCATATTGTGTATTAGTAGTCACTTGTGTTTATTATCAGTTTATATCATGCATTGTACGTACAGGTTGATCTAATTACGGGGAGGTGTTCGAAGTTAAAACCTTCTTGTTATAATTTGTACACCCTGGCCACTTTTATATATGAGTACTATCTATGGACGTAATAAAACATATATGTGTCGCGTTATTTTTTGAATAGATCGGATATACCGGTTTTGAGTTATTACCCAAAAACTGCGCTTCTCAACAAAAGGATGGAAGCGCTATGAAGATACGCTCTTTTGCGGCGAAACCTTACATTAGGCATACTATTAGCCGGTTTTTTTTTGTGGTAGATAAGTAATAGTCACCGACTGCACGCAGTCCACGGGCCGTGGTTTGTACAGCTTTGCTTTATCCGATTAGTTTAAAAAATAACTGAAGCGTGAATAAATCTGTAATAAATACGGTGCATACAAAATGAATTAACATCTTCATCATCCTAGTAAACAGAGTGTATATATACATATATGTATTGATGTCGAACACGCTAATGTATATGGAAAACATATTCTTGCGTGAAGCATCACGTATGCAGCTTAAATTATCTATGTAACTTTTAAAGATAAAGTAACTATAGGTTTTGACTTCCTTGTCGTAAAAGTCAATTTTGTTGAGCAATTGGAACTAATTGATTGCCTATTGTTATGTTATGGTTGCATTAGTAGTAATTACTGGCGTATTTGTGATATGTTTCAACATTGTGTATTCCTGTGACACAATGTTGTATTAAGTTTATCGATCGACCTGAATGAAAAGACAAAAAATAATTCCCCAAATTTCTTATGAAGAAATTACTCAAAGAACTAGTTGTGAACTAACTGAACTGTGTATTAACTGAAATCTATGCAATACTTAATTACTGTCGTAGGAACTACCAGCCGCAGAAGCAGAGTAGTAGCCAATATTTTTTTTATACGTATAAAAACTGAGCAACAAATTGGTTCATCTTTTTCCCAAAGTTGAAGTCCTGTGGTGCTGCTTCTCCCTTATTTCGGCAGCTCTATAGATCCCATTTAAAAGAAGCGAGCTTTGGGCACATTTTCAAACGGCGTCGTCGGGCTGATATACAGAATATTGATATACAGAAAACCTAATACCGCTTTAGCTGGCTATTAGTAAAAGTAGCTGTAACATAGGTATCTGATTACCTAGTTTGAGCGATGTGCTCAGTTCGTAATGTAAGGCCTGTTATATCGATCCCTGTCTAAAAATAGAAAGACATAATACTTCAGACGTTCTATCATAATAATCCTTCGGCTTTTACTATACAATCTATAAAATTTAAATTATATCGTTCCGTTTTGTTTATTGCTTAGAGAGTTTATATTTTGTGTTTTGATAGTTCATATGAATTACTTTTCTGCAATATCTATATTAAAAAAATGAGATGTCTAATATGTTGGAAATCTATCTAAGAGAAGGTTCTAATATTCATTGAAATTTATCAGCACGGTCTAGGGAATTATCTTCTTAATTTTTAAAATCGCAATAATAATAACACTACAGGTGTCTAGTGTTTTGGTTCTACTATAGGCGATGGGTCGGTACTTATACTGTCACGTGTAGCAAAAAAATATTTGTGTATTTATTACAGTAATATTTCATATAATTGTTTTAAGACGGATTTACGTAACATAATATTAAAGTTAAATAAATAATTATCATTATTTATTTGCCCGACGTTTCGTTCGAATTGCACTACATATTCACGAGCTGACTAATTTAAAACATGACGTGGCCAGCCTTAGGTTATTAATATCAGTAGTTTTTATTATCACAATTCCCCAGGGTAATGTTTTATTTAAAAAAGGCTTTGACTTATTTTTTTTAAACTTTTGTATTTTCGCCCTAAACCCTCGAACTCTTTATATCGCGTGTACCACTCAATTTGGTAGCTTTTAGTATCATTAGAATTAATACAATCATTAGACCGGTATGTGTGAGGTATTATGCCCGCGCTTGAAAACATTTAAAAATGTAATGTATTCTAATTGTTGTTGGGTTTATTTTTGGATTTTGTTAACTGTAGACAAAAAAATATTATCACTGAAATTAGAGTAGGTAGAAGTAAAAATGATTATTGAACACTTCTGGCATAGGTCGTACACAGGTATTATTTCATTGTTATTTTATTAATTTATAAGATTTTTTTATGAAAAAGATATATTCTGAACAGTATTCCTCTTAAATAAGCTTGCTATCTTAAAAAAATATAAAATTTTCTCATTGCCAGTTACAGTGGATATCTTTTCCCTGTAAAGTTATGCATTAAAAAAATAAAAACTGTAGTATTCAATATTTCTGTCAAAATAATTTATTCTTTACTGTTTCTGTTATAATAATATAATTATTCTTCTACTGATTGGAAGATCAGTCATTTTAATACTCATTGCATTACCGAATCAGAATATAGTGAGAATTTGTTTCAGAAAATGTTTCAGTTACCTTTTAAATTTTTCTAACATTTCTAATTATTATACACAGATAAAAATCTTAAAATTACAGCACTTTTATCTGCAAATACAACTTACAAGACTTTGTAAATGTAGTGATTGAAAATAGGTTAAGTTTTGATTGAAGGCTGATAAGGATATCGGAACTGAACGACCATATTCTTAAACATTGTAACCAATGCGTTCACTGATAACCTATTTTCAAGCTTACACAATTTGTACATATAACTATAAAAACAGATATTAGCTTCACTACGTCGGCGCTATTCGTATCTAACTTCACTATTATTTATTGGCAGAAACAGATTATAAACCGTCTAGTCGAAGCATAAAACCTATATTCTAGACTTAAATTTAAACAAAAAAGTATTATATTCAGTGTTAAGCTTTTAAAATAAACAACAATTTCCGATTTTCAAGTTTACACAATTTGTACATGTAACTATAAAAACAGATATTAGCTTCACTTCGTCAGCGCTATTCGTATGTACCTAACTTCACTATTATTGATTGGTAGAAACAGATTATAAACCGTCTAGTCTGAGTATAAAACCTATATTCTAGACTTAAATTTAAACAAAAAAGTATTATATTCAGTGTTAAGCTTTTAAAATAAACAACAATTTCCGGCATAACAAATTACATTTATAATCTGTGCAAAATAAATGCATCGCAGTAACATTACGTTGCGTTATCTGTGTTGCATGACCCCACGAAACTGAAATGTAGGTCGAATCAATAAACGCATAGAAGCATGCTTTTCAACATTTTAAAGCGACATTTATTTTTTTGTTGGCACTACCTGTGGTTGTACATATAAGTCGTATACTGTGCTTTATGTATAAGTGTAATATTTATAATATTTCGATAAAATACGAGTGGTTGTTGTTACGTTACTGCGCAAGCTGCTCGCGCTCCCACTACCGAGGTGCATTGACTTCCTTGCTTTATGTCAGAAATGTGAAGTGACAGGTGGAATATTAGTGTTTAGTGATTTCAGTGTCGATTTGGTGCAGCAGTAGACACGCCCTCTGTCTGTTTTTCCTGGGAACATGCGCGGTGAGCCAGCTGACTTGCATTTTCTTTTGTGCAGTACGTACTTCAGATGATTGATACTGGGCATGCGGACTACGAATATCTATCTTTAACGTTTTAGTTCTGTATAGGTATTGATTTATTAGGCAACAGATACTTTTCATCCCATGCCATTAAAATATCGGGATATTTATTACATTTTTATTTTCCATTAGAAATAAAATTGACGTAGGTAGGCTTCTCTTGCTGCTTTTAACTTGAAGTTAGTACTTGATTGAGCTAAGTCGGTCCGCAATGAATATAATGAATGGTTAGTGGCGCTCTCTACAACGAATACGTCGTCACTAAAATTGTATTTCATATCAGTGTTAGTTTTTGCTATGGAATTATTCCATGTAATTAATTTTGTGGTGTTGTTATCTGAAGCTAATTCATGAGAAAGTACAATGGATTTTCAAAATTGAAATAGTTGATTATTGTTAATTAGTTAAGTGCTGAGTTGGTTTGCAATGAAGTTGGATACTAAAACATTACTGAATTGAGCTTCAGCGCAATTAAAAAGAAAATACCGGCCCGATGGTCAGACGATATCGTCAAGATCATAGGATCGGGCACAGGGCCGTGATAAGTGCTGCTGTGGAGAAGAGGCCTATACCCAGCAGTGGGTGGATGTAGGCTGATGACGATGATGATGACCTATCCCTATTTGGTTGCTAATGTAACTACTATAATATAAAAAAAGCCGCAAAGAATAACTTTGCTTGATTTAATTGTGTTTTAAAAATGTAATGACGTATATACTCCTTCAACTGTTTTTCGATAATTGTTCTTATTTTAAAGTAACAATATTTCTTAGGATTCTATATTTAAAACCTTTCCAAAGGTACGGATTAAACAAATATAGTCACAACAGTCGTGCTAGATATGTTTAAAATACGATAAAGTGAAATTTGCAATTAATTTACACCATAATTTATAGAAGATATTTAAAATAGAATTTCACATAGGTATGTTTGTAGACCCATTCAGTACCTATCCAAAAATCCAAACGAGGAGATCAATGTTACATTCAATTAGAGCCAGACTTATTAAAAGGGGCACTCGTGGAAACTTAATACCTGGTCTGGACAGCCCTTTAATTTGTTATTATTTAATTAAAGAGGGTGGTGCCCAGATTTAGCGGGGCTGTACTATCCTGTTGTATACTGGACTAAACAACTCAAATTAGAATAACAAGCTTTAATTTCAAAGTTATTTTTGTTTACTTTTTTATCTTTGATTATTATTAATTTATCATAGACTATAGGGTCCTTGTTAAACCGAATCAGAACAAGCGAACCCTGATTTGATGGGGTGCCGTCATTTTATTAGAAAGTTCCCAGAGCCCCTTACCGACTCTACTGTCAGATTGGCTCCATTTCATAATAATACTACATTGTCATCCAATTAATATACCTATGTAATACAAAATTCCATCTTAATCGGAAACCGAGAGTCAAATTTAGCTTATTGCATCCACATTCCATTGCAGAAACCGTGACAGGTGGAACAAAATAAAAGCTTAAACCATATTTTCAATGACATGAAAAAAAAATAATTTCAATTCTATATTCAAAATATCTTTTTTTTATTAAAATTTGGCTCTCATAATTATTTTTTTCTATTTTATACGACAAAATCTGGTCTCTGGAGGTCTGATGATGCTTCGAAATATTTTCAGTGCAGACGTATCAAGGTTGATATTGTTGTAGCATAATATAACTTTCCGTTGTAGGTACATACGAACGAATAGGGAAGTATTTGCACTATTTTGGTACGTAACCTTACATTATTGTACAAAGAAAATAATTACAAAACACTTCAGAAATAGGTTGCCTAACACAAAGAAATATTATAAGTTATTATGTGAATAGATATTAAAAGATATATCCTATCTGAATACGTCTAAACAATGTTAATACGAATTACTCAAACAATAACTATTAAAAATACACACCAAAAAACATCGCATAAATATTATAGAAAGGTAATGGTTGTTGAGTTTACAGTGCAATGCAACTAACACGGCTAAAGTCGGCCGTTTCCCCCGACCTTCACAGTTCAAGCTGCCGAATGGCGAGACGGTGAAAATTCCTACACGATGACACATCTTAATTGACTCCTGTCGTACCGCTCGTGCCGCACGGCGAGTAGGCACAACAGCTTACGAAAGTGAAACTTAAGCTCGTGTGTGTGAGAAAATGTACGCAAATTGTACAGGAAATGCGCAGTGTTAAGTCTTTTTAGATTATGCTAATGGATATGCGCTTTGTTTGCCGGAAATTTACAGTGTAAACGCTGAGATGATTTTACCACAACTTTTGATACATGTAGTTCTATCGGAGTTTTTATCAATCGCAGTAGAATTTGAACTCTCATCATGAGAAAGTGGAACTTAAATTTCAGTTTAAGCCATTTATAGCGAGAGACTTTTAAACATCGTTACTAATAATTGTTGGTTACGCTTTCACACCTTAAAGACTCAACCGATCTTTTTTAAACATAGAGATAGTATAAGACCTATAGAATATCATTCCACGTAAGCGAAATACACCCAGACTAAAAACAACAATTTTTCGCCCACGCAAATATTTTGTCCTATGTAGGTACCGAAACCAGTACACCAACGAGGCACTCTGTCAGTTGCCAGTTCACTTTAATAGACAACGTGACGACGAATCCTTTTGTTGTTGACATGGCATATCACATAAATAATAACATGTAGTCTACGCACAAATTGGCACATAACCTTATAATAAATAACAATCTGACAGCAATATTGTAGATCATACGATAAAAAACCCTTATCGATGTTCCCAGAATCAGATAGTGTTCTAGTAATAATGCACACGCATACCAATGTTGACCTTACAAAGTGTCAGGGGTCATATTGTAACGAATTTTTACAAATAATCGATTCCAAAGATAATTTTTACAAATAATTGATTCGAAACAAAGAAAAGCATTAAGCACCCCATTTCAAGTTTTACTGTAAATTTTAGTTGTTCTTTTTTATCTTGTATATAGGACGTGACCTACCTTGTACGTACATGCTTTACTTTTAGAAGTCACCAAAAAGTGTCAACCAATTTGCGTACGGCCTATTAGTATAATCTGTATCAAGAATACGCCAAGAAATTAACTCATTTATAAGAAAAGATATATGTATGAAGTTGTTGCTGAGATGAATTGATTCATAATATGATTTTGAAAGCTTTGCTTAAAAATTAGTAGACTCGGACTCAAATCCTTAATTGCCCAAATTAATCATAAAGCTGGCACTGAAATTCCGACAGGAAGTTATAAAATTAACAAAATTAATTAATTATATATTAATGTAAGATAATTTAAACCGGTTTTCGTTTACTCATTAGATTTCCTGATATTGCCAAGCCACTAATATAATGCAGAGTTTGCTCTGCGGCAACATGCGTCACTAGACCTACCAGTTTTAAGCTCCTTATGTTTATTTATTGAGTCGCATTTTTATATAGCGCTTTCAGCTTACCCTCTATTTTACACTAATTAAAGTAAATGGTATTTTTCGTGTTGTATTTCGGTAATGGGTTTTAAGTTGTTATTTTACTTTTTTATATAATGTTTAATAGACTCGACTACGTCTTACTATGCTTGTATGCGTTTCCTGAGTGAGATAAGTCACTTCAGAATTGCCATCTATGAAAAAAAAAAGGTTCGATGTGAGCCTAAGAAACAAATAGCCTTCCATTAACTGAACAGCTCTTTCCCAAAAAGGTTTAAAGACCTCGGTCTGTCCCTAACAAAGAATATGACAGCGTTACTCAGTATATTCTAAGAATAGACTCTTTCTGAGAAATCATTATCACATTTCGGTACCTAATAAATCAATTTGATCTAGGGTAATATTTAATCAATTATGATACTTGTATGAAAATTCAATGATTTTATTATAATAATTTCGTCAGAACCCCACAAACAATACAATAATGTTGTCGGAAGCAGCTGATTTTTCATTCACGAATGTGTCAGGAAGTTTGACGCAAAGGGGAAAGTGAATTAAATATTAATGGCCCCTGGAGATTTCATTCTGTAGTTTAACGTTCCCTTTCGTTGGCATTCGTTACTGTATATTGGTATAGAACTAGTCGGCAAGGTAATATGTCATGTCGTTGAACAGTTGTGTGCTTGATATGTCTGTACTACAAGTTTCCTTTTTAAATTTATTAATGTGAAAATTTTTTTTAAACAACTTGTTTATGGAGCATAATTTATATAATATCTAGGCTTCTTTTGGCGGATAACAGTGGCCAATATCACCTAGTGGCTACGAGATGTCGCTACTGCAGCGTTAAAGTTTTTTTTTGTGGAAATGAGTGTTTTAAAGTGAAGACACAAAATACTCAAATAAATCATCTTAAAAAAATACACAAATTTTCATTAAAAACGGTAGACCCCTTTTTACCTAACTGCGAACGAGGGTAATGTGTTCACCAGGCTATGTATGTATGTTTGTTCCTTTGTGGCACACTAGAGACCAGACGCGTAAGCCTATTTTGTTAATTTTTACGTCAATCGATTCGTCTTAGTTGCTTGTAGATCAAAATTCACATGGCATTCCCAATCCTATAAAAACTAAACTGCTCTCATTTTTAAAAACCTCATACTATATTTCCATATTATATTTATTTTTACAAGAACTTGGCCCAACACTTCCAGTTTCTATTTTACAACAGGAACACGGACCTAAGATAACGGAGATATTTACTGTTTCGGCGTGACCTTCGGCATTGACAACTGTAATATTAATATTGCGGATGCCGATATTTTTTGTTTATACCATTCTTTTGCCGCCATTTTAACTTGCCTAGATTACTTCGGAGTGATTTTTTCGATGCTCTTTTAATACTACTGCCTACCTCATCAATCACACACTACACGTCTCAACCCGTAGGTGTCGTAAAACGCGACTAAGAAAGTAGTAATAATAATAATAAAGTATTTATGTCTCTCTCACAAACATTATGATAACATAGTTTTTAACATAAATTTTGACTGTCACCGTGGCGCAGTGGTTAAGGTGGTCGCCTCGCCACTACATCGCCGTGCTGGGTGACGTGGGTTCGATTCCCACACGAGACAAATATTTGTGTGATTCATAGATATTTGTTTCTAGTCTGGGTGTACTTTGTGTCCGTTAGTTTCATGTTTGTAAAGCTCCCCGCGACACAGGGCTTGTTCCCTAGTGCGGGCGTTGTTTTTAAAAAAAAAAAATAGAAAGAAAGAAAGAAAATACATTTATTTTTCAGAGGGCATGGGTACACAAAAAATAAAACATATCACCATATATATCATTTACTTGTGAAAGACTGGTGTCTGTGGTAGGTAAGACCTGAATTACAGAATCACCAGGCCAGTAACCTTGTGCAGACGAGCACTGCAAGAAAAGAATAAACTTTATAGTCGATAGCCCTTCTCGATAAATTGGCTGTCAATGCAAAGAGAATTTGTCAAATCAGAACACTAGTTCTTGAGATTAGCGCGTTTAACCAAACAAACTGTTCAGCTTTATAATCTATACAAATAAATAAAATTGTAGTGTCTGTTTGTAATATTAAAATAACCGCTTTCTACTACATGTATATGAATGTATATACGGTACATAAACCAAATTAATTTTTTTTTTTAATTTTTGTCTGTCTATTCCGGCTAATCTCTGGAACGGCTGGACCGATTTCGACGGGACTTTATGTCACAAGGAGTAACTGCCACTTTGGTTTTGAAAAAATATCAGGGTTCCGTAAAAAAAATTAAAACTCCATGAATGCGGGATAACTTGTCCACGCGAACAAATTCGCGGGCACAGCTATTATTAAATACAGTTACAATGTAAAAACTGACTCAGCATAGTGTTTCCTGAAACACTAATGCGTCCATATACCTATACAATTATCAGTAACTCTGTATTCGATTATAAACTTTAACTATTCAGCTATAATGTCTACTATGAAATACATTGTTATCTGTTCCTGGAATTATTGAGATAAGCACTATAGTAGTTGTTAGATGATTCTATTTGTCTGCTAAAATAATTATAGATTAACTAGTTGAGCTTATATTAACATTCATTGTACATTAGTACTCAATGTGATATTCTCGTAGGTATTATAGCAGAAACAGATTTAAGATAGAAATGTGTCGTGTCACGTGTCGCATCAGAAGCTTGTCGTTTTCATATATTTAGTATGATTAATAATCATTGATATACAAAAATTAGGCGTCTCCCCCCTGGTTTCGCAATCACGTACTAAACTCACACTCAAAACTGTTGCCGATATCATCATCATCACCATATCAGCCCAATGACGTCCACTTGCTGAACATAGGCCTCACCTAATTTCCGTCACAGCGAGTGATTTTGTGCCGCCCACATCCAACATAAATTTAAAATGTAATGTTGCCGATATAGGTTCTGTTAAATTAGGTTAGTATAATTATTCTTTTAGAAAATAGTTTACTTATATAATAGACGTTATAACAGCTTCTAAAAATATCACTACTTAGTATAAAACAAAGTCGCTTTCTCTGTCCCTATATCATTATGTATGCTTAAATCATTAAAACTACGCAACGGATTTTGATGCGGTTTTTTTTAATAGATAGACTGATTCAAGAGGAAGGTTTATAGGTATAAAATACTTAACACGCGGGCGAAGCAGCGGGCGGAAGCTACTTACTTATAAAGCAATAACACTTTTTGACGTTCACACCTCATGACAGCGAAACAATAATTGTGTGACAATTGATCTCTTTTTCAGCTCTATTTTGAGCACTCTTTTATAATCTCTGAGTGTGCTTCTTGGGTTTCTTATAAGTCAACTGTTATATCGTCGTTTTATAATTATTGCGACTTGAACGCAATAATTTGTAGTTTTGTCGCGACACAAACACAACACATCAGACACAGCAGTGTAGCTCTATCTTCATTCTGACAATGTCTGCTACCGTATTATTTGTTAGAAATGAACCATACAAAAGCCTCATTAGGCTATACAACAGTAAGCAAATTTGTTTTGTTAGGTTTCGACGCAAACCGCCTTAATAGTGACCCTAAGGTCGTAAAGATACGTAAACAAAAGCATAAAATTCAAGCACGCCTCATATACAATCTCTGTTTTACTTAGAACACAACAAAGTTGATATGCCTTGGTGGTGCAGCGAGATTGTTTTTTCTTTTTATACCACGACGGTGGCAAACAGACCGACGGCCCGCCTGATGTTAAGCCGTTTACCGTATATGGGCGCCTGCCACACCAGGGGTATCACAGCGCTTTGTCGACCCTTAAGAAACCGATTCACTCCTTTTTTGAAGAACCCCATAATATGTTGAGAAAACCTGGTTCGGAAGTTCATTCCACAGCCTGTCTACAAAGGTTGTCCAATTTGAACAAAATTGTTATTGGATTATTCTGTCTTGAATTTCTCATTCTTCTTTTAAGTGTTGGACCACATCTAGCCGCATTGAATCCCCTCTTTCCTATGCTTTTATCCTATTCTGTCACTTAGAACCGTCATTTACTAGAGCGAGATAGAGTGTAAGAGCCGAGCGCATCGACAATGTTGCCGCGTGCATCGCATTCGCGGCTCTATTGACAGAAGAGGAGGCCAAGTCTGCTAACAGTCTCATTCTAAGGGATTTGCTTACTATGTCAATCTCGCCATATTGCCGGCCTGTGATTGGTACATGGGTCTGCTATCGGCGTGTGTAAATTAGCAAAATCGACCACCAGAAGAAACATATTAAAGTAGGATTCGATGCAGTCAGATGAGATCCAGCCCTTAGTCGTTCCCTCAATGCCGAGGATCGTGCTCTCATGCTTCTCCATGCGCCCCGGTCCTCTGTCATTCTTAGAGCTTCGATTCCAAAATTCTCAGCATCAACCCAAGTCTGGATTGTGACTGTTTAATGACAACAGGTTCCCCGCTTAATACATGGGACCATGGATAACGTACCTTCGGGGGATAAGGCATGATAAGTTTTGATATGTATCCGATTTAGACATAAGCCTTTTGTTTGTTAAAGACATATTGTCTTAAAAACGAATATACAGCCTAACCTTAAATTAATAAACCACTTTTACCATGTTCGATTTGACGGTTATACGTACGCAACGCGTTGAAAAGGTTCAAGCAAATTTCTTGTTGTTATTATTTAATTAAACTTTTGTATTGTTATAGTACGTTGTTTGTAGAGTCACTATAAATAGTTCATGGCATTCTAAGCATGTGTAATGAACTGTCTCGGCGACTGCTAACACCATTATTTTACTTTTAATTACATGGGTGGTCAATACACGGCCCGCCAGGTTTCTCCTTGCGGGCCGCGGATCTTGCCCTTATTGTGAAAAAAAGTAAATTTATTCTCTACCCAGATTTATGGAACTATTGTTTAACTACAGAGTTCCCAATACCGTCTTCTGACTCCATCATCAGATTAGCTCCATTTGTATACTGCATTGTCATCCGATTTACATAAGTATGCAATATTTTAATAAAATTGGAAACAGAGAAGTATGTAAATACTTAAAAGATTCTAATACAGACACCGCGACAGGTGAAACTAAATAAATGCTTTTAAAATATGTAGCGTTGGCAAGTATATGTAAATAAATTGTCGCTTTAGATACTATACTCCTACATCATTCATAATACAGTTACACACATGTGAAATCAAGAGTTAAAAGATCGTTGTATCATCAAATTATAATTGTTCACGGTCGTCGACCTGAACGCCTACGATTATGACGCTATAGAAAACATACATATGTCAATTAACTCGTTTATAGAAATCACAATAATAAATCTTGATAAAATCTGCTATTTTTGTAATTGTTTAATGGTCTGCAATCGTTAATACACAATAAAGCCTTTTGTTTGTTTGTTGCTAGCTTTTCCAGGTGAATTTTCTTTGGAAAACTATACTATAATTTGTTTTAATCGATTAAACAAATCTATCGTAAGTTTGTCTGGAAGAGATCGTTATAAGCGATGACCACCCATTGTGCCTACATTTTGGACCCTTTCTCTATCTCTGTGTTTACTCTTTACGTGGTGTACAATAAAGAATATATAAATAAAATAAATAAATAAACTGTTACCCCTTATTACAAAATATGTTTAGTCTGCATTTTGTAATAGGGGGGCTAAAGACTAAAGCCCTGTTCACCATTGTAATTAAGTGTAATATTATAGCTATTTTGTGGAAAAAAAATTGAAAACAAAATGAAATACGGCATTTATTATGGGCTCTTTTTTTCCACTCAAACATAAGCATTTAAGTGCT
The DNA here is from genome assembly GCA_905147015.1 of Laspeyria flexula. Taxonomy (NCBI): domain Eukaryota; kingdom Metazoa; phylum Arthropoda; class Insecta; order Lepidoptera; family Erebidae; genus Laspeyria; species Laspeyria flexula. The sequence goes on along the minus strand of LR989969.1, from coordinate 5,971,742 downwards.
CTGTGTATTTGTTAACGTACACTTGAATTTAAATTTATTAGAACTGAGTAGATCCTCTTGAGTTAATACTTTCCAGCAACTCAACGCGATACACTTAAAAATGTAATGAATTTATATACCTGTTCCATATCACAGTTTTGTTAAATTTATTAAACAGTAACCACGACCTAATACAATCCCAGAGACTTGTCTGAATAAAACAGAAGTAGGTAAAATAAATTGGTAAATGAGCGCAAGGAAGGGTACCTACAAGATAGTCAGACCCGGTGAAGACACAGTCTATATGAACGCACCCAGTGAAGGCTTGTGATGACGTACTAACAATACAAAAGAGCTGTAAAGTTTGATATATCACTACGCAATTTTGAACCTTATTATTATTAACAGAACACGCAAAGCCTCTTAAGACAGATCTCGTCTTATGTCTGTTTTGACAGTGTGTAATAGCACAGAGCGAACGAGGAAGAAAATGAAGGATAAATATAGCCGTAGAAGAATAGATAGTGTGACTATCAACAAAGCACAGAAACAAGTGTTGGCATAGTAGAAATAGGCGAATAATCCTTTCTAAACGTCACTGTGCATAGCAAGAATAACGACCGCAATAATCTATACTAATATTATAAAGCTGAAGAGTTAGTTAATTAGTTTGGTTGAACGTTATAATCTAAGGAACTACTAGTCCGATATGAAAAAATATTAAAGCGTTATATAAATAGCCTATTTATCGGGGAAAGCTATATAATACCACGCTATGGCCAGTGGGGGCTGAGCAGTGGCCAAATAAATAACAACGGGGTGATCCCGGCGCGATTTCTCTAGTAAGATTGTAAAGGTCTACTATGGCCATCTATGTTTATAAATATGACATAATAAGCATGACCACATTAATTAATATTCAAATGCCAGACTTTACCAATGACTACCAGCGCTCCATAAGTATATTTTGAGATGTGAAACTGTGACTCCCAATATATTACGAACAATAACAACCACAGAACAATGCATTATAAGTCGGTTCTTGTTTATCCTAACGATATAGGTTACTGTAAACACACGTACCACATATTATTCTGAGTAAAACCGAATGTCAAGGTATTAATTTTGTAGTTATTTATATCATATTGTGAAAAATATTAGTGTTCGCTTCGTGATAGTAATAACAGCTTTTGTTTATCATAATTTCAAAAGGGCGTGGATTGAATTGAAGTAAGTTTCAGTGTAATGAATGGAATTTGTTACGCAATCGAGAGAACGAAGACCGATTGCAGTGGGGGGGACTTGGAGACTGTAAAAGATGTCATGCTATCTTTAAAATGTAAAATTAAAATGTTTTCATATTGTGTTTTTATGTTTTATATTATTCTCTGATACTCAAATACATTTGTAAACAAATACTGGTCTGTGTAAGGCATTTAAATTAGAAGGGCGCGGGCAGTAACCGGGCCATTCTTCAAACATGAAATAATGAATAGTTTAAATAGAAGTAAAATCATGCTTCAATAGAAAATCACCTAAAATATAAATCGTCGTAACTAGAAATTCCTTTCGAATATTTTTCAATTGATGAATTTATATTAAATATGTTAGCAGTATTTTTTAAGTGTACAAAGGTTTAATTTAATGTAGAATTTTTCTCTTCTAAAAATCATCATGCACTAAAATTCCATTACACACAGAAAAAGCTAATAAAAATAGTGTTATATTTTTTTTTTACATAATAAGATAAAAAAAAATTGGCTTAGTTGTAAATATTCTTTTACTGTATAACTGCCATAAATTCCTAGTATTAAATAAATTATTTTATGATATAAAAACGTGTATAAAAGTGTTTAATGTACTAAAAGGTTTTGACAAGTAAATGATTGTTGTTTCTCTCTTTGTTTCCAGGTTGTGTTAGAAGTGGCTCACCGCGTGGATCAGGAGGGAGTGGTGGCAGTCGACTCGGTGGTTGAGAAGCTCATATTTAAACCTCAGGATGTGGTTTCTATCAGAGCCAAAGACTCTGATCTTGAATACGCGACACACGACGTGTTTCAAACAGATAGTGCTATCTCTAGCAAATTTAATGGTAAGTCCATTCTAAGTTGTCTTTCCTTCTTATCGAATGGGCTTGAGGCACTAGTATTAAGCACTAACCAAGTATTTACTGCCTAAGTGTAGGATAATTCGTGCAAATCACGCGGTTCGAGTTCGATCCCGACCAGCAGTACCAATCTGGATTCCACTTTGTGGAATTTATATGTACTAGTCAAGTAACTTACCATCTGCTAACGGTGAAAGAATACACATACCCTAGAAGAAATTCTATGAGTATGTCTGATCCACCAACCCGCACTAGGCCAGCGTGAGTGGATTACGGCCTAAATCCTCTCAGCTCTCTAGATAGAGGAGAGGAGACCCGAGTCCAGCAGTGGGACTTAATGGGCTGCTAATGACTGATGATGATGTGTTTAATAAAAAATAGTATGTCAAATTACACGGGGCTCTGGATTAGATAGTGTCGTAAAAGGCGACTAAGGGAGCTATTCTTAAGCAGAGAAAAGAACGGAAAGAAAACGAATATTCGAAACAAAACCCTATTTCAAAGCCTTCTGGCCAGCGTGGTATAGTAGGCTAAATTCCCTTCATAATCTTTGGAGGAGACCCGTGCCCAGCAGTGGGAGGTTTCTGGATTGTAATGATGGATTAGATCGGAGCCGGATTACTGCAGGTCTATGGTATGTTACTACTGCTTTAATTGCTGTGTTTCTGAGGTCTTGGGTTCGATCCCTGGTTATATTAATATTTGTATGATCTATAAATGGTTATGTATGTTTATTAGTTGTCTATATCCCTTAACTCAAGCATATATTAGCAGCTTACTTTTAGCTAGATGGCGCTGTGTAAAAAAGTGCCTTAAATAAAATAAAAACATGTAAATAGGAAAAAAATACAATTCATTAATCAGTGCTCAGCTCAAATAAAACTTCTTGCTTAAATATAGCATATCAATATACACGTGTATAGGCATGTATTCCAACAAGTTGCTAACTTATTGTGACGTAAGGGTTTTGCCATATATGATAATTCTAAATGGCGAAAATAGATGACTAATCGGGTCAAAGTCACCTTGTAGTGAAATTACAAATTGTTTACACTAGATGTGGCAAAATGTATTGAAATATAATAATTAATATTAAAAGAATAATAATATTGTTGAGAATTTAAGTTATACTAGCTGACCCGTCAAAATAAATGGTGTAACAATTTGAGAAACAATTAATGAATTTTTCTGATGTTTTAATAGATGATCTGTTAATCGGAATGTAGACTAAGTTAAAAAAAAAATTATAAATAGATCCAGCCGTTCGGCGTTCTTGATTTGTAAATGTTACAACTTACCCGACACCTAATAGAAAGCACAATAAAAATCATCATCATTACAACCCATAAATGCCCCACTGCTGGGCACGGGTCTCCAAACAATGTGAAGAGAATTTAACCTACTATACCACGCTTGCCAGACGGGTTGGTATAGGGTTTTGTCATCGGCCATCAGTTCTACGGGCTATGTTGAATATCCACCCGCAACCTTTACCTGGTCCTCGGTTCATCTGGTGGGGGGTCGACTTACACTGTGCTTTCCAATACATGATCGCCACTCGAGAATCTTTTTCCCCATATCAATTCTACGAGCTATGTAGCCTGCGCACTGCCACTTTAGCGAAGTAATATATGGCTACACAGTAAAATTTAATAAGAATCAATTTAAGCGACGCCCTACACGTGCGTGCGCCTTGGTGGCGCAGTGGGAAGTGTATGACTGCTGTGCAAGAGGTCCCGGGTCGGGTGAAATGGTATTGGGCTTTTCTATCATGAAATTCCAGTATTAATGTAACAGTATTAGATTTTCCTGAAGTTGGGTAAACAAACGTTCTCGGTTGATGACAATAGGCTCGCCCCCTATTTCATGGGACCAAACATAGCTGGCGAAATATGGGTGTGAAACACCTCTGCCTACCCCTTCGGGGAAAATGGCGTGATGCTATGTTATGTTACTACGCGTCACAGGGCTTGATCCCTAGGTTGGGAATGGTCGTATGATTCTCCATTAACTAATATTAATTTGTTCAACATTTTTAATAGGTGCCGTATCAGGTAACGGGCGTACAGGTGAGGAGCGTCACCTAGAGCCGTGGGACGGTTGTGACGGTGAAGCAGGCGACGCGCCAGCGCTGAACGGTGACGCTCTTCTCGAGGAACTGGAGTTGGATCACCGCGCTAACGGGTGGGACGCCAATGACATGTTCCGCAAAAATGAGGAGGTCTACGGCGTCCACAGCACTTATGATCACTCATTGGCTGGATACACTCTTCCACTACAGAGAAAAGATACTCAGGATTACAGGTGAGGCTTAATATTGTTTTTAAATTTATCACGATCGCTTTCATCACTATAACCAAGAAACGTCTCCCACTGCTAGGCATGGGTCTCCTTCAAAGATTTTGCAAGGAATTTAGCTATTATGGCGACAATAAGGACATGACGTTGACTTAAGCGATTTCGCCTTTCGTATCTAGATTTAAAACCCACTTTTATTGTTGTACAGAGACGCAGAAGCAAAAGCGGAGGAGATTGCAGCAGAAATAGAAAGCGCAGCCACTTACAAGGCGCGCATTGAGTTAGAGAACGGTGACGAGGAGGAACGGTACGCGGCCGTCGTGAGGCCGCCCGACGGAGCCTCCAGCGCCGGCAAATACGTTATACCTAATAAGAGGAAAAATATGCAGGTCTGTATTAACTAGCGACGATTATGTTATGGATTGACCGATGCCATCGCTGTTTAAATCGTGGAAGTTTCGAAGATAACCCCTACATACAAACTCACAGAGGTTATATAAATATTCTACCACATTGACACAGCGCCATCTGGTCCCAAATTAAGCAATTATATTTCATAGTGTTATGGGTACTAAACAACTAAACAACATTTATTTTTTTTGTAAATAAATACATGTTATAAACAAATTACACCCAGACACAGAACAAACCTTCATGCTCATCACACAGTTTGTCCTGGGTGGGGATCGAACCCACGACCTCCGGCTTAGCAGTCAGGGTCATTAACCACTAGACCAACAGGCCGGTCAAATATATAAAATGGTCAACGGTTACCTATATGAAATATAAGTCGTCGCGCGGGGTTTCGCTCCTGTCTTTCTTTATTTGGCCACTGCTCAGCTCCGATTGGCCGTAGCGAGTTGTTATATAGCTTATGTTACTCATTGATAATGTAGCTTTCTAACGGCCAATAATTTTTGATATTGGTCCAATACTTTTAAGTTTATTTGTTACATACAAAAATACTTTCCACTTTATAAGTGTAGATGTAGATTTCGGCTTATCCGAAAGTTTCAGTTACGGAGCTCCATAAAATCTTGCCTTATTAAAATGGTATGCTATCAGAAGCAACTAATCATATTTATGTTTATTTTATTTATTTAATATTTCAAACAGCTTATTAAATTATTACATATTATGTACAGTGTATCATAAACCAGTTTCGATTTTTCCGTACACCGAGATTCATCATCTTACACTCTTTTTATTTAAATAGTATGTTAATTAAAAAAGTAATAAGTAATAGCTAATTACATACAAAGATATGTGGGTAGACACAGAATAATATAGTTCGACTCAGTTCTTGCGAGTACATCGTTAACACACGGATCTATATTGTTACATCTATTTTATTGTTTTTATTTTATTGTGCAAGTTTTGTTATTTATTACTATTTAGTTATGTTAATATTATTAAAATTTTTATTTAGTTCATTTATTATTATGTACCTATCTTAATAATATAGATGACACATACTATTTCAGATATTATCATAAGTTTTGTATATTTCTTTTTTATTTCTTATGTATGGAGAGATTTAAGATAAATTTTTAGTACTCTTTTTTAGCAAAGCACAGATCGCAGTTTGCCTAAGATGGCCCCTACTGATATTATCTACAGATAAAATAGGCTACGATAAAAATTGCTTTTCTGTCAATTCATTGATATGTTTGTATTGGGATTTGTTATGTTAATGACCTCTGGAGGACTGCTTGATAACACTGAACGATTGAAGTATAGTGATAATAATGATTATTTTGAAACTGTATACTGTATTAGATAACCCCAGCCGCAACATGTTTTATATTTTCTTCTAATAATTGTTGTCAGAAATTTTGTCAATCTATGATTTTTGCTTAATTTCCTCGTTACTTTTATTTATGCGCCTACTTCAACTAACTCTCTGCATCACCCAAATGATTGACTGGTAGAGAATGCCTAATGGCATTAAGTCCGCCTGTACATATTTTGTATGAAGTATTAAATAAATAAATAATACCGACTTTCAACCCAATGTGGGTTCAGAGTTAAATTCATATACGGTCTTGGATATAAACGGTATTAGGCTTTCCAGTCTTGAAAGCTGACTACCGGTAACGGATTTAAAACTATTATAATATTTCACCACATTCACACAGCGCCATCTAGTCCCAAATTAAGCAATTATATTTGCTTGTGTTATGGTTACTAAACAACTGATATACTACTTAAATACATTTGTACATTTTTGTAAATACATACATATTATAAATAAATTACACCCAGACAGAACAAACAATCATGCTCATCCCACAAACATTTGTCCTGGGTGGGGATCGACCCACGACCTCCAGCTTAGCAGTCAGGGTCACTAACCACTAGACCAACAGGCCAGTCTATTGCCGACTATCCCATAGTTTCGGATAGATAGATATATACGAATAATTTAAAGGTATTTTATTTCCAAGCTATCATTCGGTACAACAATACGGCGTCTAAATCATAAATTGTCCGCACAGCTGTTATATTTTGTCGTATATATTACAGAGTGGTAAGCTAGTGAAGCCAGGTGCGAACAACGGTGGGTCGCCTCCAGTACCCGTGTTGCGGGCACCACCGCAACCGCCCAAAGAGAAAGAGCATCGGCCCCCGCGCCCCGGCCTCACGCCACCCGCAGATAGGAGGCAGGAAGAAGCGGTAAATATAACCTTCTTGTTTTTCTTCTGTCGCTTTCTTCATTATCAAAGGTTGCTTTCCTTCTCAATGAGTAAGTGTAGTTTTATAGATAAGTAATCGTCATGTCAACCCATAAACGACCCACTGCTGGGCACGGGTCTCCTCCAAAGAATGTGGAGGGAATTTAACCTACTATACCACGCTGGCCAGACGGGTTGGTTTAGGGTTTGTTTCGATTTTCCTTTTCTCGCAGAGCTCTTGCTGCATAAGGTTACCCTTAGTCGCTTTTTACGACAGCCACGGGTTAAGATGGGGTAGTGATGTATTCTTAATCCGTCACTACACGGACGAGATAAGTAATACAGCCTCAAAAATGTCGAGGTAAGCGTAAATGACCAGAATCCTAACAGAATAAAATCTTTTAAACTTTCGCAACTTATTAAATTATTATATAACGGGTCTACGTCACGTATTATATTTAAGGAATATGAAAACATCGGGCAAATAAGGTATTTCATATTCCTTAAATATAATACGTGACATAGACACGTTATATTATAATCCTAACAGAATAAAGGTACGTTTATATCCACAAACATGCAACGTTTCAGACGCGTGCCGTATCAGACAAAAAATATAAATTATTTATCTTTTAAACTTTCGCGACTTGTACACATATTAAATTATTATATAACGGGTCTACGTCACGTATCGTATAAACGTCGGGCAAATAAATAAGGTATTTTCATATTCCTTAAATATAATACGTGACGTAGACCCGTTATATAATAATTTAATATAAATTATTTATATTTGTCGTAACAGGCGTGGACCGACAAGAGTTGTCAAACTCTACGGAAAACAATATTTTGTCTGTCACGGCACGTTTCTGTAGATATAAACGCAGCATCATAAATAAGTAGTTTGAGTAGACTTGTAAACATATTTTAAACCTTATATCTAACTAGCTGTGCCCGCGACTTCGTCCGCGTGGACTTTAACAAAAGCAACATTACATTCTTATAAATATTTTTGATTTTTTCTAAAATATAGCCTAAGTTACTCCTTATTTCATCAGCTATCTGCCAGTGAAAGCCCCGTCAAAATTGATCCAGCCGTTCCAGAAATTAGCCGGAACAAACAGACAGACAAAAATTTAAAAAATGTTATTTCGGTATATGACGGTACATATACCAAAATAACATTTATATTTATATGAATGTATATAAATATAAATGTTATTTTGGTATATGCATGTAGTAAAAAGTGGTTATTTTAATATTACAAACAGACACTCCAATTTTATTTATTTGTATAGATAACAAGAATGTCTTATTTCAGACGATGAGTGTAAGCGCAAGTGCAGGTGGTAAGACATATGCGGCGCAAGCGGGCGGCTATCACGTGCCGCCCTTCCCGCCGCACCAATCACACCCGTAAGTTATTACTAATAAGACTTATTTTACGATACACCAGTATTAGGCTGAGTTTCGACAAGGGATGGGATGCAAGAATAGGTACGTAGTAAGAGCTTTGCACAGCGCAGCTGCAGTGGGAACACCGAAGGTACTACCAAATGTAGTTATAATAAAAGGCCTTGTTTTTCACAACAAGCTCGTAAGTGTAGTTTATCAGAAACTTTCACAGATATATTTTTCATATGAAATCTGTCCCTTAAGTTTCAGATGATTTATCAAACAGGGGCTTAAATTTGTTCGTAAACTTTTCCCCCTTATTACAAAATATGGACTAAGTATTAAACGAGGTTTATATTGACATAAGCCATTGTTTTAGTGTCAAAGTTGTCAATTTAAACATGGTTTAATGCTTAGTCTGTATTTTGTATTAAAGGGGTTTGTATCTGGAAAGTTATTCCTTGACATCTCAGTGCTGTTTAATTATTGCTAAAGAAAATATTTTATATATAGAATATTGGTTATACAGAGTCGTGAGTGGTGGCAGCAAAGTGAATGGAGAACCACCACGAGCGCCCCCACACAGACAGGGATTCCCACAACATCATCATCACGTAAGTCCTTCACCACTACATTAAACATACAAATTTTATTTTAACTAAAGCTGTTATTCTATTTTTAACCACCGACGCAAATAGAGGGGTATAAGTTTGAAGTGTAAGACGGGTTTTATAAGTTACGTATAAGTTTTGTGTGAGTCTGTGGCATCGTAGCTCCTAAACGACTGGGCCGATTTTGATGCGGCTTTTTCCGTTTGAAAACTGACACGATCGTGATGGTACTTAGACATGTTTTGTTAAAATTGGTGCAGTTGTTTCAAGGTCATGGACTCTTGTCGTGGGTGACTTAAAAATTCTAATTTAGTTTGACTACTAAATTTCAGAATGTACCTATGCTTTACTACTACTAAATTTCAGAATGCACCTATCTTTTATCTCTGCATCTTAGGTTGATAGTTTAAGAATGTCTGCGGCATTAAATTTTCCTACGTATATACATATAATTTGTACAATACTTTAAATAAATGAAGTAGAATTGTGCCTCAATTGGAGAAAAATAAGTGAACAAAATCATAAATCATCAGAAAGGAGTATATCATCATCAACACTATCAATCACACTACACTGAAAAGAGAGATGTAACATAAAAAGCCACTAGACAATTTTGTACCTTATATTTTATAATAAATTACTAGTGAGACAATTAACCCCTTGTATCTTTTTTAGTTTGTGCGATATTTGTAAAGAGGTTGATCGTAACGTTGTATGTTGTACTAGAACCCGGCGCCCCCTGGCGACAGTCACAGCCGACCGCCGCGACACCACGCGCCGCCGCCAGAGCCGCGGCGACAGGACGAAGTACAGGTATTGTCTGTTACCACTACGTTCATTTCATTCATCATCCTATCAGCCGAATGACGTCCATTGCTGGACAAAAGCGTTAACTAATTTCCACCACAGCGAGCGAGCGGCTCAACTAATTTCATTACAACGTTTTATAACTTTGTGAAATTAACTTGGATGTTTTTGTTACGGTTATTGAAAGAAAGCCGCTGAGGCTCCAATTTGAATAGAATTTAACCAATCTCGTATCAATTAAATAATCGTGCTCCTTTCTTAGTGAGGCACTAGCTAAATATTGAGAATATATCGCACTTACACTGGAAAAGTGTTATAAGATAGAAACCGTCGCTGGTCAATATTGAACCTTATATAGAAGACGGATGAACCTATATCCGTTTTACATTGGCAGTGCGAAATGATGTTTTATCATTTGCTTTAGCTTTTGCCCGCGTGGTATTCCGAAACGAAGTAGCCTCTGTGCTATTTCAGAGTATAATCTGTCTGTCTAATTTCATACAGAATATGTCAGCCGTTCTTGCGTGATTTATCCATCCATCCAATCTTACACATTTTAGTAAAATGCTTTTATCATTCTTGACAGAAGACGAAACCATAAATCACAACTATCCAATATCTATCTCACAATCCATAGGAGTTGCGCAAGTTCCATCAGGATTTCAAGTTGGCGAGCCCGGCGCCCGCGCCCCCCGCGCCTCAGCCGCCGCCGCCCGCGCCGCAGCCCGTGCAGCAACTGCCGCCGCAACAACAGCCGCCGCAGCCACAACCACTACCGCCCGTCAACCCACAACCGGTAAACTACACAACTACCTCTTAGGATTGTATTCCTCATTGCGGGGGTCGTGACCTCCACGAATTACATTCCGGACGATAGCTTACCTCAAACTAGCTATACGTTTAATTTTACCAGCTATTTAGGTACGTAGTTCTATATCATTTTGAGACGAATTCTCAAAATAAATATTTAGAATAGTTCGTATACATACAGCATTCGGTTGCGTATACGTGTACGTATACGAAGCTGTCAATCTGTGTGTGTGTGTTTTATTATTGATGACAAAAACACTGTGTATAATATGTTGCCACCTACATCAATTTGAAATCCAACTTAAACACGTGTTGAGCATATTAGTGATGCAAGAGTGTTAGTTGGAAATATTTTTCTTTCTCTTTTATTTGCGATCAGTCTATAAACGATGGGAGATAAAGTGCTATCAGACTGATTTTGAGATTCCCCTAGAACCTGCAATCAGAAAGCAATTTGACTCTTGATTGGTAACGGAAATTAACAAAGAAAATGTATTACATCTCTGGCTCGGCACCGTACTATATCCTGTATATTGTTACCGTAGAGTCAACCTCCGCCCGCGCCGAGCCCGCCGGAGGTGTCAGCGAACGTCGGCGCCGCCACCGAGCCGCACATCAAGAGAGACCGGCCGCCCAAACAACACACGCCACCCACCGTACACAAGGTTCATATTATTACTATTGTTATATAAATACTATGTAGGTAGTAGTTCAAACAATATTTTAGCTAGATACCAGTTTTCGTTATACATTTTGCATTACAAAACCCTAAGTAAAAGGCGATTATAACGAGACGGGTTGTCATCCAGGGGCGGACCGTGAGTTTGTGGGGCCCTGGACTGATACTACTCGGGGACCCGTAGGGGGCCTGTCTATATTATCAATTAACTGCTATTAAAAAAAACCGGCCAAGTGTAAAGTATATAATTAAAAAAGTAAAATATATATATTTTATAAACTTAACCATTACTCCAATTAAAAACTAATTGCTATGTTGTACATAGCCGTCGCCCCCAAAGCAGGAGATGATCCCGGAGGACACGTCGTCGTCGCCCCCGGTGGCGAGCTCGCCGGGCATGGAGCGCGTGGTCGCCATCAAGAAGTCCACGCTCAACCCCAACGCCAAAGAGTTCAACCCAGCCGCCAAACCGTTCACACCACGCAGTCCCAGCACACCCAACCCCAGCAGGTAACTAATTACTTATTTTTTAATCTCTAGCCATGCACAATGATAATAATATTCTACCACATTCACACAGCGCCATCTAGTTCCAAATTAAGCAATTATATTTGCTTGTGTTATAGGTACTAAACAACTGATATACTAGTTAAATACATTTTTTTTTGTAATTACATATTATAGATAAATTACACCCAGACACAGAACAAACCTTTATGCCTTAACCTCCGGCTTAGCAGTCAGGGTCACTAACCATTAGACCAACAGGCCAGTCAATCAATCAGTTTATTTGCTTAAAATGTGGTACAAAAGCTGTTACAATAATATAAATAGAACACAAATTTTATCCAGGTTTAAAATATGCAAACATTTTTGACATCATGCAATGTCACAATGATGTAATTAGGAATGAATACAATCACGTTGGTACTAAAGTTACGCTTAACTGTCGCCGATATACTGTCAAATTATAATTACATTTTTAGAAAATAGTTTTGTATATTCAGTTTTTAATTTTAATACACATCTTCTCCTTATCTTTTTTTTAAATTTCTTTTAAAAAAACATTATATATATAAAGCAATAAAACCGAGGTGATATAAGTTTGATGTGATATGTGCCTGTCTGTGGCATCGTAGCTCTTAAACGTATGACACGATTTTGATGCGATTTTTTTGTTTGAATGCTGACATAGTGGTGATCGTTTTTAGGCATATTTTATTAAAATTGGTGCTACTGTTTCAAAGTCGGGTCTTGTCGGGGGTGACTTAAATTTTTAATTTTTTTTTTTCCTTCGTTTCGCTAACGATTGTCTTATCGTTTACCTTATTTGGCTTTAGGCAGCACTTGGTAGAATTTAGCAAAACAAGGGACAAAAGTTCAAGGTGATAAGTTTTTTCAACAGACCACACACCCCTGGTACACCGTCGGGTGTTGGCGTGGGCGTGGGAGTGGGAGTGGGAGGTGTGGGTGGGCTCGGCGGCGTCAGCGTGATGGGGCCCGGCGTCAGTTATGTGCAAGCGCCGCACCCGCCGCCACCCATGGTACGTATTATATAGCTTTTCATCATTTTAAAGTTTAACTTTCCTATCTATTATTTTTAGTTAGGCATAATTTCTCACTCAAGATTAATGCTGTCAGATCTCTGCAGACTCTCTTTCGTTTTCCTGCCATTTAATGTACTTCTCGAAAGCGATGGTGGCTGAATGGATAAGGAACCGGCGCGGCGTGCAAATCACGCGGTCCGAGTTCGATCCCGACCGACATTACCAATGTGGATTCCACCTTGTGGAATTTATATGTACTAATCAAGTGACTTACCATCTGCTAACGGTGAAGGAAAACATCGTGAGGGAACCCACATACCCTAGAAGAAATTCTATGAGTATGTCTGATCCACCAACCCGCACTAGGCCAGCGTGAGTGGATTACGGCCTAAACCCTCGCAGCTCTCTAGTTAGAGGAGAGGAGACCCGGGGACTTAAGTGCTGATGAAATGTACTTGTCGTATAGGTGGCAGCAGTCCCGTACGCGATGATGGCGGCAGCGGCAGCCGCAGCGCAGCAGCCGCCGGCCTACTTACCTCATCCACACCCTGCCGTGAGTATATACTATCTTACTCTCTACTTATCCATACCTCAAGTAGTACAAGGCGACTTCCATGTCTAAACCCATTGAAGTATTGTACGATCGAACGCGATCAATAAGCTAGATATTTTCGCATGATTAAACGCGATTCCTTTGAATGTTCGGGCCAAAATGGATGTGAAATATTTGTAAACAAATCAATTTTAAGATTTAATTTATATTTTAAATAACTTCTTTTAGAAACATATCAAAGTTCCATATTTAAGTTGTTTTTATTCATTTAATTGGTTTATTATAAACATACTTACATTAAAAGATAGTCAAATGTTGTTATTGTTTATTCTACATGCATTCGGCCCGAGTATAGAATACATTTTTCGCGTGGCACTGAATCGCGTCACTGCCTCAGATCGCGTACGATTTGAATTGCCTATGTAGGATAGCTTAAGCTTCTTTGACTCCCTGAGACTTAGTGGTCTTTTAGTTAAGGAGTGTATGACTTGGTGTATATGAAAACTTTTGGAAATGATTTTTGTCACTTTTGACATTGCTTAGTTTGATTCTAAGGGTGTTGAAGATGGACGTGTGGAAACCAATACAGAAAATCAATGGAAACGTTGAAACGGGTTTGGTGTTATTTCTATGGCTATTTTGCTAACAGTAAAATATACTTCTGGTACATGAAATTCGATTGATGAAGTAAAATAACAGACACGTTATACAACGCCCTACTAAAAATTTTAAGAAAAATATAAAATCTTTGCGACATGCAATTACTCTTTGCCAGTCAATCTTAGTGGGACATTGTAAAATAGGCTCTAAAGCTAATAGATTAAGAAACTTTTAATTGTTTTCTACGCTTTGCGGGTCAATCTACTCAAGTATTACTGGGATATTGTAAAATAGACTCTATAGCTAATATGTTACGGACGACGGCAGATGGAGATGGGGTGCGAGTGCAGACAGTACGCGCCGCCCATATTCATGGTGCCCGACAAACGGGACCGACCCGACGCGGTGAGCACACGACCTAACGATATGGGACATAGAATATCATCATCTATTCTTATTGACATAAGGTTGAAGTTAACCGATTCGTTGCGATGCCCATTTTCGACAACGTCCATCAGTGGCGGCGAACAAATATTTCGCGACACGACAGTCGTGTCAAGCGCCATAGAAATTGATGATGCCTATTATACCATATTTAAAATACCATATATATTGATTTTTGACTTGTTTCAATAAATTGAGCAAATTACTCTCGTGACAGGAAAATAATAAATGACACGCCTGATGTGTCATTCGCAACGAAAAATCAGTTACTGTCAATTAGATAACTTGTGATGGCAAAATATACCATAATGTTATTGTAATAAGGTTGATATTCCTTGTCCTGATTGCATAGAGCGTGCAGTGTTCATTTTCCCCGCCAGTGTGTCGTAACCTGCGTTCAATGCCGCCTAGCTAACCGCCCGGGGATATTGGGGAAGGGACACTTAACTGTTTTACCATCGCTAACGCTTTGAGTGGATTTATATTTAACATTATAATATTTATGTGTGAAATAATGAAAAATAATGTGGATAAGTTATACGTGAAAGTCTATAATCCATTGATAAAAACCAGCTACAGTGTAATTAATATTTTGACAAATATTACTTAATTTCTTACTTTATAAGGTTCATTTTAGAACTGACTAAAAGCATGAACCTTTTTGTAGGTCCTACATGTATTTTGGGGGGATTTATTATGTGGACTATTCACACAAAAAACTATTCATAAGGCACATTATATAAAAAATTTATTGTGATAATAATTGCATGAATTTTTTTATGTTACTCCCTACAGAAAAAAAGAACAAATATTTACTAGCATAGAGAGTAGCGAAATGTTTTTATTTAGGACCTAAATGAAAATTTAATCGTGTAAAAAGGATCACAATTTAGACAGCACGGATGGTTATTAGTGTGTGATTCGCACATTGCACGTGTTTGGTTGGGAACAGGCGTGCAAATTAACCAATAAATTATTTAACACTAGATAATCACAGCAACACATAATTTTATTTGTCAAAGAGTTTAATGAACTCTGTGGACACTAAAAGAATTTGTCTTGTCGTTAGTAGATAGGTATAGGAACAATAAAATTCAGAAAGATTTATAAATTATTTTATAATTTAAACGTTTATGTCCTACAATTGTAGATATATAATTCAAAATCTATACATTCATTTACATTGCTGGGCAATTTTAAACCTTAAAGTAAATAAATAATGGTTGAAATTGTCTCACAGATAAATCATAATATATATCTGTTTTACACTTTTAGAGCAACAAGTAAAAATGTATGCATCGTGACTAGCTTATAATCTCTTCTGGCCTCAAACCAACCATTTTCTCAGACATTTCCCACAGACTCGCCGCTAACTCTTCATTTCTTGCCTTAACGCCCATAAAACCTTGTTTACAATCAACAAAGTACTTGCCCGTTACTTGATCACAGTCATCAGACACTGCCAAGTATAAAGTAGTTTGGGCGCCTTCTACTGGATTCTTAAAAAAGGTATACAACACGAGTGTTCTTATTTTCTCTAAGGCAGTCGCTCTATAGAAACTCGTATTTACATGTCCTGGATGAAGGCAGTTCACAACAACGTCACTGTCTTCTAGTCGTCGAGCAAGCTCGTTACTGAACAATACATTGCACAGTTTACTGTCGCAGTACGTTCTTAAATAAGAATGTGCATGGTTCAGGTTGTTTATTGTCCCGAATCTATGGTATGTAGATGATACAATGATCACTCGACTCGGCGCAGACTTCTTCAATATAGGTGTTAATAATAATGTCAATAGAAACGGTCCAAAATGATTGATTTGCATATCACGTATAATGCCATCTTCAGTCTTATCTCGGTGAACACCACTAGCTCCCGCATTGTTGATCAATATATCCAATTTTGCTTCAGATTTTTTGAATTCGTCGACAAACTTTCTAACTGATTTGAATGAACTTAGATCTAAGTGCATGAATCTGACACTTTGGTTCTTTGTTTTCTTCACTATGGAGTCGGCGGCTTTCTGTCCGCGTTTTTCGTCACGACAACCGAGTATCACTTTGGCGCCTCTTCTGGCTAATTCTAAGGCTGTTTCGTATCCAATACCACTATTACCACCTGTCACTATGACAACTTTGCCGCTCATCACATTGTCCGCATAACACTTACCATTGGTTACTTTGTTATATACTTTTATTAAAATCAATGTCAAACTCAACCAAAATATCCACATTTTAAAAGTCCCCGTAGTCTAATTCAAACAAATACGTTAAACACAAACAAATACTCAATCTGTATTAATATTGTTAATCGATTTATTTAACTTAATAGTTGACACATAATTAATACATTAGTGTTAACAACCAATGTGACTGAAATTATTTATCTTTATGAAATGTCAAATCATGAACTGTTCAATATCTGTTGCCCCCGCGTGCTTCTTATCAATACATCGCTATACCTATAGGGTGTGTATTAATATTATCAATCTGTTTGTGAAGTTCACTAACGTTTATTTTTATTTTACAATCCTAAACACTATCATTCAGATCATAATCTATTTTAATAGTGTTTAAATTGTATTCGTATTGAGTTTATTTTATATTCTATAACTTTGTATTCTAAACTATTATATTTCAGTCGTCTATTTATTCAGATGTTTCCGTTTGGTATGTAAATATTTAAAAGTCATGTTTAATATCAATGAAATGACTTTATTTTATGTACAAAGGATTTTATAATGGTGTGTGCATTGATTCTTATCCTATCATATTATCATAAGATATGAAAGTTTCGGGCTAATTGTAATCTCAGATTGACAAAGCAGGTTTGTTCTTATTATCTATTGCATAATATGTACAAAACTATAGAAGTCGCGCGGGGTTTCGCTCCCGTCGCTTTTATTTGGCCACTGCTCAGCTCCTATTGGCTGTAGCGTGATGTTATATAGCCTTTAACCTTCCTCGATAAATGGGCTATTCAAAACTAAAAGATTTTTTCCAATCAAACCAGTAGTTTCTGAGAGTAGCGCGTTCAAACAAACAAACTCTTTAGCTTTATAATATTAGTATAGATTATTTGTATGTTGATTATAAATACGATAAATGTATGATAATAATTTTTCGCTTAAGACTGCGAAAATTCGTTATCCAATTGATAGAATTACAATTTTATTGTATGATTTTGTATACATTTATTGATTGATATTGATACATTAATTTAGGTTTTGCACCATTCGTACAAACGTTAAATTACAAGACACACACAATGCTACCAGCAACTGGATTATATCTTCTAGATTACATGCTAAAATGTTTGCCACAGAGTTATCAGATAATTTTTATTAAAAATAACTTGCAATTAAAAAGATAATTGTTGCATTTAAAATAAATTAATACTAAATAATATAAGCAGCCAATATATGCGTCACATTAGATATCTATCTAGTTACATACACAGTATATGCCTATGATATTGGTCTATGCGTGATAGATCGAAGTTCGCGATACGTTCCTTTACCGATAACAGTTCACCCTACATTCAATAATTAAAATAAATAATCTTAAAACAACAATGATTAAAGTGAAACTTGGTGATAGTCTCTATTTTAACCGACTTAAAAAAAGGAGGAGCTTCTCAGTGTCATGCGTCATAGTTCTTGATTGTCTTTATCTTCGCCAAACAGAGTTATTTTGTACTTTTGACTCATTAAAAGCGTGTCAACGACACCGAAATGCGTCTGGAAAGTAACGCATTTTTATATTTCACAAAAAAAAATTTGGGATTACCCATCGATCATAATTTCTAGATATAGGTACGTTCGCCGTTCGAAAAATTACACCAACTAAAGAAGGCACAGTACCATTTTTAGTTTCTAACATTTTTCGTACGATTCTAAACATACAAAAAATCTAAACTTTTTTTTTTGTTTTTATTGTAAGTGTTTATTTAATAATATTACATTTAATTGTTCTCACCAAGCTATCGTTGACATTTATATTACTTTATGTATACGTATTAAATTCTTAAAACTAAATAATAAACCAAGTACTTCGTACCTACTTCATACATAATATACATACTTCATACATAATTATTCACTTGAGAAACAAAGCCAGTTCTACATATTTACTGCGCCGCGGGGAGTGACTTCACTTATAGTGACGTCACTTTCGCCGAGCAGTAAACATCATCAACGCATCAGGCGGACCGTACGTCTGTTTGCCACCGTCGTGGTATAAATAAAAAACCCTTAAGTTTCGATTTCAAAGTTCCGTCGCCCTGTGACATTAAAATAATGCTTTTCATTTTAACAAAACTTTCGTTTAATATTAAACTTTGCGATTCACGTGACGTTCTATCTCACAATCTCAGTTTCTCAAAAACTTGCGTTGACACTTGTAACTTGTGACTTTCAGAAATTTTGCTAGCAGTAACGGGAGACTCTTAATTTTTATGTACCGCAAATTATATATTATTAGTACTGAAACGGGTCAAAGTCTCATACCTTTGGTCAAACATTGGCCATACTGAAATTATAAATTAATATCCATTATATATAAAAATAGGGAATAAGAAAATCGTGCCTGTAAGTTGTATGCACACTATTAATACACTCTTGATGTTGACACAGATCCATAGGCGAATGTCGTGGTGCCACTATTTTTGTATGAGAGCTTGTATCTATAGTTATAATTGATCGATGGCTATATCCATACAAAAACAAGTAATTAATTAAAATCTCCGGCTTATATAGACTTAGATGGTATTAGTGAAATCCTGATTATCTTTGACACGGATGTAATTATCGTGCATAATCTATTTAATTGACAATGGAACATTTCTGTCGACGATGGAACATAAGATAGGTATTTACGTAGAAATCTTCATCCAGATTTGTAAACAATTTTAATGTATAATATAATTGTTACAGTCAAAACATATGAAAGTAAGGAGGTTGGAACACAACCAGTTTTTAGTTTGTTGGTTGTTAGTACCGACCTCTTTATTTTTTCAAGAGTTTTGACTGATATGTAGTCAGTCAGAACTACTTTTGACTGGTTAAGATTTTTGACTGTAACATACTTATCAATTAAATTGGCCTTCCTTACACATTTTTAAAATGTACATTGTATCTATATTCTTAATTGTTATAAGTATGATTAGTGATAATAACAAGCATGATTTGGTGTTTTAGAAACAATTGTATGAATTCAAAATGTCTAAATATAATATTGTTTAATACAGTTAGCGTATGGAGCAGCTATGGGGGGTGGCGCGGGCGTAGCCGGTGTTGGTGGCGGCGCCGGGCAACCGCAGCTACCTGCCCCACAACAGAGGAACTTCAGGAAAGGTACTAAATATCGTCGCATTTTGACACTAATGCTATTCTGGGCCCTCATTTCTTTTCTCTCAAGTTTTTCGAATCTTAGAACGAAACATATTTCCAGCACAAGTTATAACATGTTAGAGAATAGGTTACCATATGGAAAACTAAAACTAACTACTATTAAATTGATTATAATTAGTTTTTTTTTGCAGTCATCTATTTTGTAAAATTATTTATTTATTAAATTTTCTTTACTCCATTAAACGTTAAGGAATTTCCTCTGCTTTGGTTTAACATTTTATATAAATGCTAAACAAGTAATGGAAAAATCAAACCCACAACGGTACCTACTATGGTACTAGTACTTTACACCAACGGATAAACTACAGGAAATAAAAGTTTTTACTTTCAATTCTGTTCAGTTAGTAGTGCTCAGTTGTCATAGTTTATCACAAAGTTCACCCACTTGCCGGCTAAAACACTGCATGTCTGGTCAATATTGAATCACAATGACTTTTCTAGCCGAAAACTTTTCAGACAGCTCAGAATCAGGGCGCCAATTTACAAATTAATTTCTATGTTTCGTATGTCTAACTGTTGTTTGAACGGGTAGTAGGTTCGGGCATGCAGGTGGCGGCGGCGACGGGGCAGCCGCTCTTAGCGCCGGCTCCCATGCAACAGTTCGTGCCCTACCCTCACCCGCACCCCGCGCAACACCCCGCGCAACCCGCCTTGCAGTACCAGCACATGGTCAGTACTTATCTATTTATACTTCGTTTCAGTGGCGTAACAATGATGGCACGCCTTTTTAATTTTAATTGTCATTTAAATAAAACTAGAGAGAAGCTATTTATATTTGGGGACTGGTATTTATTACATTTTTAAAACGGTTATTATAATAAAAAGATCTACCAAGGGTGCTTGCTAAATGAGATGGATAAACAGTGTATAGGTTACAGTCAAAACTCTTAACCAGTCAAAAGTAGTTTTGAGGTATAACGGACTTACCTAACCTAAGCACTTATCTTAGGGGGGCATTTACCTATCTGTAATAAATATGATTATTTAAGGTGATATTCTTGATCACTGTATATTAATATTCAATAATAATAGATGAACATCCTGAAGGTCGTGACCTGCTTTCTTGATATTTTATGTTCTTCAATCGAGGTTAATATTCGTCGGTGTTCAGGTCCGCATGTACCATGGCGGAGCAGTGGGCGCCGTGGGAGGCGTGGGGTCAGGCGTGGGGGTCGGCGGTGGCGAGGTGTCGGGCGTGGGCGGCGGCGTGGGCGTGAGTGGCGTGGGCTATGCGCCGCCCCCCGCGCCGTCCCCCGCGGCTGCGTCGCCCGCGCTGTACCCGCCGCCGTCGCCCGCGCACACGCCGCACCCGCACCCGCACCAACACCCGCACCCGCACCACCACTACCAGCAGCCACCCTTCCAGGTACACTACACTATTCCTACAGCATAGCGTTATATAATAGTGCATTCGGTAAATCGGGATATTCTATTAGATTCAAATTCCAATATCTTAATCAGTTTCGTTGCTACAGTTCAGTTATAAATACAGTTTTATTAACCCTGTTTTCTAAAGCGTGTTAATTGTCGCAGGTGCTGTGCCCACTAATGGGTCCAGGTGGTTCAGCGGGCCACCACCACCACCACCATCACCTCGCGTATCTCAACCATGCGCCACCCACCGCATCACCGCCGCAACCCCACCCACACTCCATACAGGTATGAACCCAAACGACTATGGTGCCAATTCTTTTGTACAAAGCACTTGTTTAATCTCACTACATCTTTTTCTAACAATGACTTTTATAAAACACCGTGCACTTTTAGGGTTGGACCATATATAGTTGCTCGGAATCGTACTTTCCTGTTTCTATCCCTTTCTGTTACTTAGAACCGTCATTTATTACAGTGAGAAAGAGAGCGTTAGTGCGGGCGCACGCGGCGTAATCGTTGATGAGTCGATGCGCTCAGCTCCTGCTCTCTTCTTGCTCTAGTAAATGACATTTCTAAGTGACAGAAAAGGAACATATGAAAGTGCAATTCGGTGCGTGCGTCTAAATGTGATGCAACCCTTAGTGGACTTAATTTTTGAGAGTCATAGTAACGAGATAGGTATACAATACATCTAGCAATATTAAACGAAAAACATCAATTTTTCCTTTTTACAAATTTGATTTCTTTTTGTTTATTATGGCTAGTTCTATTCTTTAACTAATTACTATGACCTAGACAAAGTTTTTAGGTTCACTAAAAGTGCACGGTGTATAGTGCATTTGGGTAATTCGGTAAATCGTGATATTCTGATAATTACACATTTTGCACAAAACGCGATAGTATTTTTTTATATGAGACCATTCATACAGTCGCTAAATTTAAATTTGCGGCTGGGTAAATGTTCGTGTTAATTACAATCGCGTTTTGTGGCAATTTTTAATTATCAGAATATCCCGATCTGCCCAATTTACCCGAATGCACTGTATAAATAAATAATAGGATCCCATTAATGTCCCACTGGTGGGCGTGTCTCATCTATTTAGGCAGCTGAGAGGGTTAAAGTAATCAGGCTTGAAATAATATCGAGTCTCGGACTCATAGATACATATAACAACAAGAAAACAAGCAACCGGCTTTAATTAATGTGTAATATTTTATTAAACCGCCCTGTCGGCGATATTCCCTTTAATATAATTGAACTGAATTGAAAAACTTTTACTGCAACAAATAATTACGAAATACGCACACGATTTAAACTATGATAGTTTAAATCATGTGCTTATTTCGCTTTTAAAATCGCTCGCTATGGCGGAAATTAGGTGAGCCCTATGTCCAGCAGTGGACGTCGTTGGGCTGAGATGATGATGATGATGTATTTAGGCAATTACAAATTCGGCGTTAAATACGTACGTATTTAGAATTATGCATGCGTATTTAGTAACAAAAATCAAATTGATAGTAAAAGTAAATAGTGTCTATACGCACTGTAATTACAAATACGGGCGTACTACGGGCGACTTGTTTCAACGAGTCGTATGTGACACGCTCTAAGCTTCTAATATCTGTGCTAATGTATACGTACTAATTCAAGGAGGTAGTTAAAAGTCTGACATGAAAAATTATTTCATTAAGCGATAAATGTACTGACTAAAGTGGGGTACTTAACTACTTAGAATTTTAATTAAATTGTAGTAGATTTTTTATTAGAAAACATTATAAATTACTAACTGACTAATATTAATTGTAATAATCTCTTTTTTCTATGTACGTACCCGTTGTTAGAAAGAGATGTACGTACACCAACAGTTGATTTACGATCACTAGTCGAAAATTCCTAATAGATGAGTGCAATTTTCGGCTATTGATTGTCGAGCAGTAAAGTTGCTTGTACATAGATTTCATTTTATAGGTGAGTATGGGCTTTGGAATGGAATCCCTATAGCCCCCTTTTTACTTTTTCCACAGTCGTACATCTCGTCATACATGCTCGCCGCTGGCGAGAACTACGCACCTGACTATTACGAAGGTCCACGCCGTTAGCCCCACGGCGTCCCTGCCTCGCATTAGCATTAAGAAACGCGATGTAAACACTTTTTGACCATCCATTTGTAGTGAGATTAAAATTAAATTAGTTGCTAATATCAGAATTGGCACCATTTTTATTATTTAATAAATATACATAGGTATAGTGGTATGCACTGATTGAGCTGTATTTTACACGTTCATTAATTGTTGCACGTTTTGTAAGACAAGACTCGTTTTGTTAATAAAAATTACAAAAATAACACGAAGCTTGCCTCGCAAGAAAAAAGTTTTCTTGATTTTCACTGGAGATATTTTAATATCCATATAAGTATTACCAGATCGATGTAGTGCCTCTATGTATTTTCCTTACTGACCAATGACTAACAAAATCCAATTTACTATTTATTTCGCCTTTATAAAAGGAGTTTCAAGGTAAAATTAGGAGTTCAAGTTGTTTGCTTAGAAAATTCTGTGATACATTAGTAGTTGTGTTACTCGAGGCAACCTGGATCATGTCATAAATAAAAGTGCAAGACAAAGGTAATAGTAAATCGGGTCGCGTAGGTCAGTGGCCGGTGTGGCGTGCTGACGGCACAGTTGTTATAGTGAAGCTTGGTGCAGGGCGTGCTGCTGCCGCCGCACGGCTCGCACGGGTCGCACGGCTCCCACGGGTCGCACGCGTCCCACGGGTCGCACGGCTCGCACGGGTCGCACGGCGGCTCGGGTGGGTCGACGACGCCAGGCGTGGGCGGCGGACACCCGTAACGGGACGCGGCCGCGCTGCACCGCTCCGCGCCCCGCCCCCGCGCCCCGTCAGCGCGCGCCCCCGCCGTGCTAGGCCGCCGCGTCCCGCCCCCGCCCCCGCGCCCCCGCAGTGTTCTCCCCGTCTGGACTATGGGACGCTCTAGTGTACGGGCCCGGTACCGCCCCCACTACTTCTAGCTTATAATATTGACTAATCGTACTGAAATGAATAGTTTTTATCGGATTTATATGTAAATATTCGACGGTGGACGTGAGCTATTCGTCGTTACGATTGTCAGTGAAGTTATTGTATTGCGACGGAGTTTAAAATCGTCAATAGTGAACGGTTGTAAGTGAACGATCAATGTAATGTAGAAGACGAGTCTCCGACTCGAGGTCTCTGCCGAGTAAATCGAATGTTCGTAATTTCGCTGCTGGCGGCATGTCTACTAAATCACCTCTATTCTGTGAACTGATAAGAACTAAATTGTATCGTATGTGTATTGTACTATTTATATAGCGTCACATTTTATAACTAAATATGTATATGAAAGATTCCATTCGAAATTGTGAGAATGATCCCATAAAATATGATATTTATATTTATATGTATGATGATATAAATAAGTGAAAAATATAAATAATATGTATTGTAATAATCTACAATAATTACATTTATGAGGCAGAGATCGAAGCTGATTTTTCTATTTCAGACTTAGCACGTAGAATGTTAGAAATTCGCTTACTATTTACAAAGAGTATCGTCATTCACTTTTCTTTTAATCATGTGCAATGGGCGCCTTGGTATAAATACCTTTCCGTCGCCACTTTATTGGGCGATATCTGAGTAGTGTTTCAAATACCAAACAGCGGCAATATGTTGTTTAATTCACTTGAGGAACCAGCGAAACACGCGGTCAAAATTTTCCTTATTACCTTTACATATTTCTAACTAAAAAAACAACTAAAAGTAATAAGAAAAAAAAATCCTAAATTTTGCAATAATTGGTGTATAAATATTAATGTTTTTTGTATTATTTTTACTCGGAATTTTCACGTGACACGCTTGTCTTGTCTACAAAGTAAGTCAAGTCTACAAGTTATACACGGTGTATGGCTACGGTGTGAAACGGTAATTTATGCACTAAATTATTATTATAATTACTTAGGGCAAAATAATACTAATTTAAATATCTCATCATTCCGTTAAAAATGCTCATAATCATTAAAATATAGATTATAGTGTAAACCAAAGAAATGAGGATGTGTTGTGAACAATTAACATTGCCCAATAATATGTATATACCATCTAGTGATAAAAGTGAGTTCAATTTTAAATTGTCACGTGAAACCTTTCGAAATTATGTTACCTTGTTAAATTAACTGGCAACACTAACACTTGTTTATCTTGTGTTGCCATTGTAATAAAACTCATGTAGAAAAAGCACAGTCTGCTTAGCACGGCGGGGCAATTGAAAATAAAATATATATGATATTGTATGAATTACTTGTTTGTTTGTTTGTATGTAAGGATAGCAAGTCTTGTACGGACAGCGTGGTCCGTCCTCGCATGGAGTCGGGGCGGACATATGTATTATAATTAGATAATTCACTCTCTATGATACTTGCCGATGGACTGAGAGGACTTTGGTAATAGAACGGAAAACTTAGGTATATTCACCCTTTAGGGTTGCCAAGTGTATATTAATAAAACTGCTTGTATATAAATATGATGTAAAATTTACTATCCCATATCCTAAATATATTTCAGTGCTGGCCAAAAACTTTTTAAAGATACTCTTTTATGAAATATATTGTACAAATACAGTATTTTGTATAATACGAATGGTTCGCATTATCAAATTCCTCTCGTAAACCGTCGCGCGTCTATGTTTCCTCGTTTCTAACGAATATCGCTAAACTGAGACTGCGGTATTTTCGTTGTGCATATTTATTTAGGTTAGGTTTATTATTGTGAAGGTACCCTCCGCGATTGTTTACCAATTGAAGTGTCAATTACACTTTAATAATTTTTATTTTTAATCGGCGAATGTGGCTGTCAAGTTTATATAGATTTTGGGTGATTTTTGGGCATATTGTCCATGTTGGGATCACAGCTTGTCGAATATTAACGGGACCACTATAGATGCTTCATGTCTAAGAAGTTATGTTCTATCGTGGTCTGGATAGGCTGCCTTGTTGCGACATATTAGAACGGGTTATTTGAGCTTATAATTATGTTTATAAACTCACAGATCCTGCGTCCATATGTTACATATAGATATGACAACGAGCTGTTAGACGGAACCCAAAATAACGATTACTATAGTACCTCTAATGTGCTAATTCACTTTTGCGCTCATCGAATGAATACAATCCTGTACCTGAACTACTCTCCTTTCCGTAAAAAAAGTATTTAAACTTTCACGATGAGCGCATAAGTGTAGCTCAAAATCGTCGAATTATTTAATTTTTCATTAAGTTGGGACACGTCACGAGTCGTTCCCACGACTCCTATCGACCTTGTAGAGGTCACGGGGTGGATAGACAACTGTATTTAAAGAAAACACTATTCTATGGACTTATAGTTTTTTTTTTTTTCAAAACAATTATTTAATAGGCCTCATGAAATTTCACTTGCCACATGTTCGTAAGAGGCCGACCCTTTAATTATCAACAATTTTATTTATGTTTTTAACGTATATTATATCATCTCCGAATCTTTGTGTTTTACGAGTGTTAGTCGAGTAACTTTTACACGATGCAAATTTTGAAATACAAAAGCCATACTATCACTGTTATTTGTTAAATATCTTGGTTTATCTATCAGACGATGACAGAATAAATTGTTTTGCAAAACTTGTATAGTGTAAAGGAAATTAAAATTCCTAGTACCTTCTCTATAAATAACTTTGCAATAACTATGTATTAAGCATTTATTGCCATTTATAAAGTAACGTCAGAATTGTATGAGGCGTGCGGTTCGAGAGGCCTATGTACAGCAGTGGACCAGTACAAGCTGATGATCATTGAAGCAGTTAGCGAACTTGTGTATACAATTTCTTGTATCATACCAAATCTTACACTACGAATTATTTATTTCATCATGTATAAATCCAGTTTTTTTATACAAATAATTGTATAAAACCTTCTAAATATTAATTTTCGTACTGCCATTATGTAATACTGTTGAAAGTAAAGTAGGTATATACTTGCATACACCATTTTCATAAAATTATCCTCCTTTCAAGGAATTGTAACTGGATGCGTGGCTAACGCAAGTAGGTTTGACAATAAAAATATAAAATTTGATAGGCATAGGATGTAAGAAAGTTAGGGATGCATGTGCAGATTTACGATACAACTGATTACTATTCAAATAGTCAGTGTCATATAAATGCATCGTCAAATATATCTCGTTAAATAAAAGTAAGGCTCACAAGATATTTGCACAATTGAGAGATCCGTAACATATATTATATATAACTAAGTATTTATAAGTTTGAGCTTATCGAGGATTGTAATATGCTTAATAATAACGTGTGGCATCAAGGGGAGCTTAGTCCATGACCTCCGCGCGGTGCTCCCTGGGTAGCGCCAAATGTGGACGATGACATTCACATTCATTTTAAATAGATATGCTAAATGTCGGCTATGTCAAGTAACGCCCATTCATATTTAACACTTTGGGAGTGCTCCAGATTTTCTATTCAAATTAACAATCTTCCCACAATTCCTTTCATTTTGTAAATTTTAATGGAAAATATAGACACAACGTTGGAAATCTCTTACGTGTGTAATCGTAAATAAATAAAAATGTACCGCGGCAATACTTGTTTTTGTAGAATCAAAAATAATAAAAATAGACGTATTTATTAAACAAAAAGAATTGTGTTATAAAAGTTATGTATGAAATTTTTAATAAGTCCATGGAAGATAACTAAATAGTTGTAAATATGTAAATATGATTATGTAGAAGGGAAAATACCAGTGTCCTTTCCCACGAAACGGCTTCTATTCGTATATAAATTTGTGATGTATAAAGATATTTCGATAAGGTAACATTTCAAAAAATCACAAAAAAAAGTTGTACGGAAAGGGCCTACAAGACCCGTACCACGTTCGTGATTAGGATGGTTCAAATGTAGTGTTTTCTCGAGAACATGGTATGGAGTCTCGTGTACTGTTTTATTTTCTATTTTTTTCAGTTTCTTTTTTGTTTTAATTTAAATTTTTATCGCGTGAGTGAGTCCACCGCGTAAATTTGTTGCTAAATGAGAGTATGATAATTAAAAAGATGTATGTGCGTGTGTTGATTGTTGTGCGCCATATAAATATTATCGATATATTATTTTTGTGAGAAGTGTCACGGCTGGTGTGTGACGCCTACATGTTTATGTTATAGCTAGGGATATACTTCTTAATTTCTCGTAAATTTGTACGTGCTTACGAAAACGTCGAGTTCCTTTGGCCATCACATAATATTATGACGGTTGTGGTGAAATTTTTTTATAAGATTCCCTTAGTTATTGGAATAATAAAAAATGCAACGATGTTTCAAAAGTAATGACGTACTATGTTGTATAAGAATATACATCGCTTACGCACACTGATGTAGCATTTAGATTTGCAGAAGGAAAGAACCAGTCAGTGATCTGATTGTCCATGGTCTTCCTTGCAGTCGCGACGATCACAGAGTCGACGAGTGATCTCGCCGATATTAAATAAAACATGAGGGATGATTCCTTTGTGCCTTTAAATGAATAAAATTGACTATCGCAATTTGACTTGTAATCTGTACTGACGTATCAGACGTAATTATATAATTATGTAGGTATGATACTGATATTTGGAAGTAAACAGTGGTTGTGTTGACTATAAACGTACCTACACAAAAGTCAATTTAAACAACTAGACAATAATTATTGAATCAATGTCGGCGCTTTACTTTACAATCAAAAAATCAAGATGTCTTATATAAATATATTTATTTAAAGATGATTTTAATTAACATTATAATGAGTTGTCCACACAACTGCTGTTTGCTGCTGTGAAGTTGTGACAAGTGGTCATACTGACTTTAATTTGTTACGAATATACATTTTGTAAAGCCCTTATAAATCTGTGAAATTATTTCTTTAATTAAAGGGCAGCTGTAATTGTTTGTCAAGAATTAGATAAAAATGATCACTTGTTTATCGAAACATTTCAAATGAGAAAATAAGACATGTCTCAAAATGAGCAGCTCATAACATTTTTTACCTCGGAAATGGCACTCTCCTTATGTAAGTATACGTCGCCGACTTAAGTCGATGCGCACGTTATGTACCCATTGTATGTATAGAATAAATTCTATAAAAATGCCTTATAAATGTGTGTGTAGCTCTCAATGGGCTTGTGTGAAAGTAATGTTACCAACGTGTTAGCCTGACGCCTTTGGTCTTTTGTTAAAATGCTTTTGTAACACTATTGGTGTTATTCAAGTAATATGTAAATATTATTTATTATTCTGACAATGTTTCACACAGTTACTTCAATGGGCAAATGGCATATATGTAATACATCGGTATTGCAATATTTATTATAATTATCAACTGTTATTCATTCTGAGTCAGTTTATTATTTACTAAATCAATTTAGCTTGACAATAACAAGAGCATTTTAACACGAGTCTATCGCATCTGGTGTAAATTTTGTAAAGACTGAAGGGATTTATTGTATGTGGAGATAAGCCAGATTAATTGTAAAGTGAAATTGGTTTTTATAGGAGTGAAATATAGAGCCTAAAACTCTAATATGTATATTGTAAATTGTTCGACACGGAATGGTAGGGTTTCGTGCTCCGAAACTAAATTGAGTATAGTTTTTGTGTACTATATTTATCAGTAACACATTTTTTCAGCTATTCGTCGTGCATAGCTAACGTATTGAGCCAAATAACTGCCGCTCCGTGTCAAATATATAAAATTGTATGATAAAGCTTTGCAGTCCGCTTGGATCATTAATTTTCGAAAAAAAAAACGCTTTTTATTTGTGAACCCGTGACGGGTCAGTCAACTGGATTGTGCCAAAAGTGGTATGGCATCGTTTATCGTTTGTTTGACACGCAACACCTGTGTCGACGAATATTTTTCAATAAAAAAGTAAAAAAATGTGTTTTGAACACAACAGTACTGTGTGTTATTCTGATCCCATAAAAACTGTCAGATATCGGGGTAGTTCCCATTTGTTCTATAGAACTGACGTCACCGGAACAAAAAAAAACATTCTCAGTTTTTTTTCATAGAACTGCATACTTGCCTCTCCACCCGTATTTACTCATTAATATAAGTTGGGAATTGTTTTTTCCAAAACAGTTCCATACCTACCATGTTTGTCACGAATTTTTACAATTTGCGAAAACGACATGTTATCAGAAATCAGTTCGATAATCATCAAGGAGTCTTGTTATCTTGTTCTATAAAACAAATTGAGAAAAATAGATACTAAATGTTTTATGGTACAATTGAGAAGCTGGTTTTCTTCTTTTTTTGTCCCGGTGACGTCAGTTTTATAGAACAAAAGGGAACTACCCAAACATCGTCCTAAACAAAAAAGATTTTATTACGATTTACTAAACGAGAAACAAAACCACAATTTTTGGATTAAAAGATCATTTATTACATGTAGGTACTTAAATTAAGGATAACTTACAAAATAATAGTTAATAAATATTTTAAGCAATAAGAGATTTGCCTATATAATATGTACAGTATACACGTTATTATTCTCACTAAGGGCTTTTCACACTAGCGTTTAAAAAAATTCATTTGTAATTATGCCCGCTCATTTGGTATTAATACTTCCAAACAAATACAAACATTTAAAAACCGAATGTATGCTCGAAATAATATCAACACTAACTTGGATACACATTTCAAAATTAAAAAGCATCAAATTCAGGCTGAGATCTATAGAGCGTACTTGGACTTTGCTCTGACTAAACTTTCGAGATAAGACAAAATCGGTATTTATAGTGCAAACTTTGACTTTGTCCAAGCCCAAGCGAAGCAAAGTCAAGTTCTCAAAATCGATACGAAAATCTTTGGCTATTATACTGTAAAAAATAATAGTGTACTAATGTCATAATTTTAAAATGACTATTCAACTTTGTCGCATAACATTAATTGAATATTGAACAGCTGTCATTAGCGATCCTTTACTCAATTTCTTTCATAACTTAATAATTATTACACCAATATTAGATAGCAAAATTTTAAAAATAATCAAGTAATTTTAAGAAAACGGTGTTTTTGGACTATTATAAATTACAAAAAGTATTGTATCATTTGTTTTATCTTTTATTTTACAAAGAATTCAGCAGAAGATGATGCATGAAATCAAACATCTACTCGTACGCGGGCTAAGCAATGACATTGTCTATCAAATCAATGCTTTGGCTCAGATTAGGCAGAGCAAAGTTTTGTTGGAGTGAAGTCTGAGCAAAGTCCAAGTACAGAGCGTACTTGGACTAATAGATCTCAGCCTTAGTGACCATTGAAATCAATGCAATGGAAACTATTAGGTACTCATATGCTTAAAAAAATTGTTTTAAACATTTCGAATGTGTCTCGTGTGTGTTCTATGGACACCTTGCATAGCTGATTTTACTTCTTCAAAGAATGATGTGGAATTATGAACTGATGTGCCTCCAAGCACTACTCTCACTCCAGGATATGCTTGGTTTATCTGATTAACGCACAAGGCCTCTTCATAAGTGGCGCCCCCTACAATAAACACAAATATATCTTGGGGTCTTCGCCCGTACGCGCCGTCGTCGCCGCCTAAAGTTGGGTACAAATTTTCTCGAAGCTTCCCTTTGATCAAGTCTTCTAAGGTATCCTTTAGGAGTGGTGTGTGCTGAGTGTAGATGTTTTCTACGCCATTAAGACCCTGGAAACGAAACAGGTGACGTATTTATTATTCCATTTTGCTTAGTAGTGTATTTACGTAACGATATGTGTCTAGTTTTCATAAACTCTTAGATTTAGCTCTTGGACTATAGAAAAATTTAACTCGTTTTCTACAGTAACCCGTGAGTTGGTTTTAGCGACTAGGGGAGAACTTGAACTACACCTTAAAAATTTAACTCATTTTAACTTCTACAGTAAGACCCGACTAATTTTGTGAATTGGTCGTTCAGGCGGTCTGTGACATCTTGGCAGAAATAACCAATACACACGTGTATAATAGTACCATAATACTGGGTTTAATTTTGACGACGTGTTTTAATTAACGATCATAAATGAGCTTCAAACCAGCGGCGGAAGTTTTAATTAATTTTTATTTTTATTAAGTAGGTTCAGTAACAGGTTATAGATAAATTCATGTTCAACATTTTTCATTATACAATATATAAATCTAAAGCCCAGTTATAAATAACTATACACAGCATTTATTATAAAACTATTGAGATTAAACTAATTAGCGACTAAAGGGAGAACTTGGAGTACATCTGAAAAATTTAACTCATTATCTTCTACAGTAATCTGTGAGTTGGTCGCAAGTTTCGACTAACTAACGAAGGGAGAAAACAGATCTTCGCTAGGTGCCCTGTTTTTGAGATATAAATGTGGCCAAGCTATAGAGGCTCTCCAGATCGGCCACTTATAAATCCTTATAGCTTTTTTCAGTGTGTTAAACAACTTACCTTAAATAACCTCTTAGTAATTTTGACAGCATCTTGCAGACCAAACAGATCGCTCTGTCTAGCATGCGCGCCTCCGTACTCTAGCAGATTGACTACGCTTTTGATAAGATGCTCAGGCGCGCTTCTGTTCTTGAGAGCCTCTATAAGTGAGGGGAGCGCGTTGCTCGCGTGCTTCTCATATCGGAGAGCGTATAGAGCCACCAGCTTAGCGGCGTCGTGGTGACGAACTGATGGATTCGATACCAGATTCTTTAAACGCTGTGGAAAGAAAATTTTTAATAATAACATTCCCGGGTCCAAATTACAACAGCGACAAAATTTGGGAGGAATAAAACCGAAGGTTATGGGTAGGAACATCTCTAAAATCTGTCAACCAGAATAAAAATTATGAAAACTCTGAATTATTGAGCTTGCAACTCGTACATTTCAACAGAATCTTAGGCTGCCTGTCCATTGACGCGAAACGAGGCTGGGGAGCAGAGAAACGGAGAAATATAAACCGATAGGATCTATCCACTGGAGCAGAGCGGAAATTTTATGAACACGTGGGTGACCTCATCACCGGTCGTTGTAGTGGCACCTAACATGTGACGTCACATGTCATTAAGTTGAACGGAATCACACTCCTATGTCCCTTTCTGTCATTTATAACACAAGCAAATATAATTGCTTATTTTGGGACTAGATGGCGCTGTGTGAATGTGGTAGAATGTTATTATTATTTAGCACCGTCATTTACTAGAGCGGGAGTGAGGGTTCTAATTGACAGAAAAGGATAGAAGCATAGGAAAGTGCAGTTCGGTGCTGGACCCTTATGTTATACATACCTGTAAGTGTTTGGAGTGGTCGCTCTGACAAGCTATCTCCTGCTCTAACTCGGACACCTCGAGCAGATTGTGTCGCGTCACGCACGCTGACAGCTCTCCCACCACCGTCACGTGCTTCGTTACCGTGCCCGACATTTTCTATAAAATAAATATAAACGTCTAATTCAGTTTGCATGCTATGTTTATTTTAGTTTATTCAGTTTGTATGCTATCATCATCATCATCATATCAGCCCAATGAAGTTCACTTTTGAACATAGGCCTCACCTAATTTTCGCCATTTTGATGGCCGATGGGGCAAAAAAGTTCTCCAGTGGCGACCACCACGCTGCGGTTTTCAATACGTGAAAACCGCAGCGTGGGGCGGCCCCCCCCCCCAGATGGACCGACGACCTAGTAAAGGTTGCTGGTGGCCGATGGATGCGGACGGCACAAAATCGCTCGCTGCGACGGAAATTAGGGGAGGCCTGGTATGCTATGTTTATTTCTAATTCAGTTTGTATCTACAGACATGGAACATACTGTTTCAGACAAAATAATATTTTTGTACAGAATTTCACAGATTCTGTCAGTCCGAATTTATGCGGTGCGACCACGTTACGATAGATATAAGTGGGTTAATACAAGCTGTATAGAAGATTTTTCCTTTTCTCGCAGTACTCTTGTCTGCTTACGGTTAACTCCCTTTTTCGCCTTTTACGATACCCACGCCACGGGTAGAAATGGGGTAGTGACATTATGTATTCTTAATCTGTCACTACATGAATTACTGTTTATGACAATTAAAACATTATCATGAATACCTTAAACAGCGGGTACTGTTCAACAAAGTTCTTCATGTCCGTGATGCTCTCAACCTTCTGGTGACTCTTGGCTTTCTTCTGGAACTCTTCCATCAACGACTTCATAGTCTGACCGATCTCACCGAAATTCGAGTACAGGTTCTGTACCAAAACAAGTTAAAGTTAGACATAAATAGTAGATTGATTCATTGAGAAGATACTAAATAAATATTAAACAAGACAAATAACAGTGTGGCCTGGTAGTATTTTTATTTAGTATACATCTTCTAAAATAATAACAATGAATAAAATATGTTGCTAAGGACATAACTCGAGCAATTTTTTAAAACTTAAATATTAGTCTGTGAAAAAAAATATACTGTAAGGTGTTAACTATGTTTCGTTTTCATATATTATGGTTAAAGCTTTTGACTGGAAGACGACTGTAAAGTCAACTTTTAAGAAATTTACCCTTACAAAGCCTTAAAAAACCTTAAAAAGATAGAATCTATCTAGATAGAAGTAGTTTCAAACATTACTTTGGCATAAAACTCATCCTGTTCTGAAGACAAGACAACTTCTTTGAAGTCCTTGTGTACTTCGGGTATGTGCGCCAGACTGACGCGATTGTTGCTTATAGTTAGTAGTTCATGCACCATCGCTTGGTATGTCCACTGAAAGTTAAAAATAATAAAGTATTAAAAAGTTAATTCTCTCCTCAGCTTGGTGTTACAATTCAATTATTAAATATTATTATTTTGAGTGGTTTAAAATTCTTCATGTGCCCAGGGACCCGATTCTGCTAATTGGTCTCATTTGACAGCTGTGATTGGCTTGTAAATCAATCGCGCCATAATGCCGCCGAATTAGTCGTGTGTAATTTAGCAGGATCGGGCCCCTGAATGCCAAGACATTTGGATAATTAAGCCCTGTCTAGTCGTTTGTTTACACCATCCATTTCCTGCAGTTAATTAAGTAAAATAATTATATAATTAATAATTTACAGGAGCTAGTAAATTTTGTTAACCATTGTTATTTAAAAAAATGCCTAGTATTTAATATTTAGTAATATTAGAATAATGGTAACAGAGTAGCTTCATACAAATAGTAACTGAGTTTTCTATACACAATTTGAAAATTACCCATTAATGTTCAAATGTAAATTTTCTAAGACAAGGAATAAAATTATTTTTTTTTTTTTTTTTTACTTGGGGAAATGCCTGACGCTTACCCCTCGGTCTTGGGGAAAGAACCGAGGGGTTATGTGGGGCACGCACCCACTAAAACCCCAAGGTGTTCCTCTCGTCGCGCTCTGCTGTGGTCACGGGAGCGCAGGAACATTCGTCCGCGACCACAGAATAAAACTAACCTGGCTCAACAAAGGTGTGACTGGATCATCCCTACGATCTATAATCAGCAACTGAGGTGTTGGTATCTCTCCATTAAAAGGTATATTATTATCAATGAGCACAGCTTCTCTTCGCAGCAGGTCCCGGACTCGTTCAGCGAGGCGAGCGCAGGGCTCTGAAGCTGCCTCGTATCTGACTACTGCACGGCGCTTGACTGAGAGCAGCATAGCTAATATACCTTGAGCACATCTTTGTAGGTGGAATTGGTTCCATGTGCGACCTGATACAATTTAAAAAGTAGCTATAAATGTTTTTTTAAAGGTGTTAGGTGTTTAAGTCTTTAAACGCCATGTCGGACACCGTTGTCCGACAAACAATTAAATTTCCATTGTGTATGCAGTCTGGCGTTCATGTGTTAAGTGCAAACAACTAGAGTTACTTGACAACCATTCAGTTTTTCATTTTCTTACCATGTAAACAGCCCACAATATTGAATGAAAACAGATGTCTGTCCACTGCCAGGTAGTCGGCAAACACCTCCTGTACCTCCCTCACTGTCTCTTGCTCATCACATTCTGCTAATGTTTTGATATCTGCTTTAGATATCACATTGCTGAAATCTACCAAACAATTTAATCAAATAGTACTCAAACTTAAACTATTTAAAAATAAACTGTCTCTATGCCGCAGCAGGGACGGTATAAGACTGTTGTACAAGAGATCCCGGTTTTGATTCTGAGGTGTGCAATAAATGGTATTGGGTAGTAATCTCTAGATAAAGCGATGGTGGCTGATTAGATGAGTGACTGGCGCGGCATGCAAGTCATGTGGTCTGAGTTCGATTCCGACCAGCCATACCAATGTGGAATTTATGTGTACTAGGCAAAGGACCTTATCATCTGCTGACAGTGAAGGAAAACATCGTGATAAGACCCACAAACTCAAGACGTAATAAGTGTATGTGTAAGCGCTACAATAGATCAGTAGTAACTGGTCAAAGTAGCAAAAAAGCCTCTCATGGCTTCTAACCCAAAAATAAAAATAAGTCAAAATACTCTCTAGATCTCATGTAGTTCAAATATCATGAGATCCTCTGTATCTGCGTGGAGTTTGGAAACATAGGCACAGTTGATGGCTATTGGCTCAGCCACTATTATCAGGCCTCCGTCACTCGCTCAAGGTCACGCGCTATGTGCCTACCGCTATGTAGCTCACAACTGAGCCAAATCGCCAGAGGGCTGCCGCACACGACACTGAGAGCGCACACAGCACGTTTCCCGCTCAAAACGCATAATGTACTCTGTGATACTAACGATATTTTCGTACATTACGTAGGTATATTAAATTTTTGACTAACAACACGATGGTTAATTATTGTGAAGTTGTTGGATGTCATAGACAAAAGAAAAATAAAAAAATGTCTTTTTTCATTGCCGAAAGATGAAGAAAGGTACGTTACGTTATTTGAAAGTAGGTACGTTTTTCAGCTGGCTTTAGTTAGTTAGTAGTACCTTGTAATTTTAAAATGCTTCTTGTGTGTAGGTACTCTTTCTTTAAAATTAACGAGAAAGTTTAGTGCGGTCTTACAGAAATAAATGCAGTTTGTATTTCATTACCTACATTATCGAGTCGTTTTCGAGTTTGTCTATCTATCTATTAGGATCGAGTTCGCGTGGCGTGGAGTTCTTAAAACAAACTGGTCAAGCGCGAGTAGGAATCAGACATTAACTGTTTGATTGTGTGTACATTGAATATATTTAACAAAACTAATATAAGTAAAAATAGTAACAGAATACAATACGACGATATTCAAATGTTTTGTCTGTTTGGATGTTTGTACACGCTAATCTCCGAAGGTACTTGACGGATTTTAATAAAAAAGTTGCCACGCATTGTCTAGCGGCTAATCTTAACTAAAGTCTGATTTCGATGTGAAATTAGAAGTTTTAAGTTAACTGCTTACCTCGCATTCACTTCATTGCATTCATTGTACATAAACTAAACATAAATAAGAAAATTTAAGTTTCACTTCAGCCATGTTGTTTTCATTAATGTTCTTTGTACAACCCTAATGATTTTGCTCGATGACGGACTCACGCGGTGTACGCGGGAATCTCGACTCTCGGCGCGCGTGCGTAGAATACGTTTCTTCTTGCAGCGTCGTTTGTTCGTTTTTGTAGGCTAATATAACGTAGGTATTTTTGCTTTTGTATGGGAGTGATGTATCTGTTACGTAGTAACTATTATCTAATCTGTGCTATTATACCGTATCTAACATAGCTGGTTAAATGTGGGTATTAAATACCATACCTAGCCCTTCAGGGAAAACACTAGGTTGTGTGTATATTTATAAATTACAATACTTACATATAAAATAAACTCCATATTTAGGATACCTTAGCTCTCTACATAAAAGTGAAATATTCTCAGAAGTAGGCCTGAGAAACACAATACATTTCATATGTTTCATGTTGTCCCATTTTGAGTGGCTATCAATCCTCTCAAATAGGTAAACCTCTTTTTGCAATATCTCAGATTGGCTGAATACCATGCTGACTATGCTGGTCTAGAATTTAAAAAAAAACATGTTTGTTATAGTTTCTTTTATGAAAAGCTTTATTTATAACAAAAACATTATATTATTAAGTAGCCTGTTGGAGTAGTGGTTAGTGGCCCTAACTGCTATGCCGGAGGCTGTGGGTTCGATTCCCACCCAGGACAAATCTTTGTGATGAACATGATTGTCTATTGTGTCTGGGTGTAATTTATCTATAAATATGAATGTCTTTACAGGAAAAAAAATGGCAGAAGCCAGGATTGGCTTTTACTCTACTGACAAGAGTGCAGCTCTTCAATTAAGATAGCGAGGGATATAATATATGTACAGTATAACACTTTAAAAACCTTGAAATACAATTATATTATAATTAATTGGCATGTACGTACAGCTCTGTTATCACTGTTAATATGCTGTAAATGAAACATTTACATTAATAACGTTATTTTTAAATGGACTAGAAAGCAAGGCATATCTATGTGATGCATAGGATCATTATCTAGGTACGCGAGTGTTAAAAAATACTTTGCTGCTATTAAATAAATAAAATTAATGATAAGATTGTGAAAAATCAATGGGCGAAACTTACTGTTTCTTTATCCATCAGTATAACTTTCATCCCAGGCCCGCTCTCTTCCGTCATCTTAGTTATATACAATTTAACCGCCTGTACAACGTTCATCTTTATTTCTTTTGCAGACTTTTATAAGATATATTTATATTCTTCTGAAAATAAATATTAGTATGAATGTACCTAATATTTAGTGTCACACAGAGATTTAATATGTCAATTTATTGTCAAACCTAAAATGTCAAGCAGCCAAACGTCAGTCACTCAAGCGCTGCGCGCGGTGTAGGCATGATGAGTCGTTACCTACGTGAATTTTCGTGAAACGTAACGTAACGTAGGACGTAGGTAACTAACTTAGTTACCTACGTAATTTTAAAGAACCTAGTTACCTTACTTAAACTAAGGTAACTAGGTTCTTTAAAATTGTCACTAGTTTCAAAAACTAGTGATTTTTGTAACTAGTTTTTGTCTACAGACTAGTACAGACACGGTTTCTAGTATAATGAATAACGCCTGGCCGGCCTGGCCAATTGACCAGAGAGTGTAACAGTTACACATTTACTTACAGATATTTAAACTTACAACTTTTCTTACAGATACTTAAACCTAATACAATAGTTGTAGAACCTTAAAACTTAATTATTTTAAAACGATGTGATGAGTGATTAGTATTTAGTATGTGTCCCCAAAACTTGAGATTATACAAGTTTTAATAAGTTTATAAAACGATTATGGTTTTGTTTTTACCTTTAAATACGTAAATTCAATATATTATATGTCACTCATCAACTATGTAAACAAACATTAATAATTAATTTCTAAATATTGAGCGAGCTGGCCTAACGCAAGTTTTATTACAACACCTCGGGCTAAAACCATTAAACCTCGGGCCCTGATTCTGAGCTGTTGAAAAGTATTCGACTGGAAATGTCAGTTTATTCAAAACTAAAAACGTGAAAATAAATATTTGTAAAAAAAATCTAATAATAATCAGTTTTCACTTTCCTATACATACGGTAAACGATAAACGATGGTAGAAAATATCTACCAATAAAGTACTAAACACGTAAATAAACTTCTTTTTATGATTCGGAAAAAAACTGTGGGAGCATTCCAAGAGTTCAGAATCAGGGGGCTGATTAAGGGAATACCATCCAGCTGAAGATCCCGTCAGGGCAATTGTGTTCTGTGCTGAAGATCAGTCACTAAATAACTAAATAGCAAGTCAAGTAGATTATTATTCCATCCAGTCCATATTTTTATTAAAGATAATTTTTTTTATAGGTGAAAAAAACCTACAACAGACATTTATCTGCAATGTAAACCAGGGCTGGATCTATGAAGGGGCTATAGGAGCTGCAACCCGAGGCCTTGGATATAAGGGGCCCCGCCCCCCAGTCCCAATTGAAAACATTGTGAATATAAAAAAATGGTTGTTTAAAAAAAATATTTAATTATATATTTTACTTTTAAAATTAAATACTTAAACTTAGCCGGTTTAAACATCTTTTTGGCGGCCCGTACCTACACAGTCAATCTAACATCCGGATCAAAATCACCGATCTCGAGGATCGAGGATCACGATCTCGGATCTCGATTTAGATTGACTGTGTAAGGCCACCGGCCAGGCGGCCACCAATGGAGCAATGGGGTAACTGACAGATGACAGATACAAACTAATGACAAGTTACATCAGTTACATGCACAGAGTCAGAGTACATTAAATTTACAGTTACATCACTAATAAATTGCGAAAGGTCGGCAGGGTCAGCTGGGGATATTCATATTTTTATTCATATATTAGCAGGTTTTACTGTAAAACACATTGAAAATGTTCTCCCGTGCACTAAAACCGGTTGCTGCTGTAGCTGTCCAGAATGGCACCAAGAATTTCTCCACCTCCGCCCAGGTAATTCACTTCCATAGAATATGATAAGAACTTTACTGTCGGGTAGAGGAAAATTGTTATAAAATTTATGTTTCTAGAGGAACTACAAGGTCGTGGTTGCTGGTGCCGCGGGTGGTATCGGCCAGCCTCTATCTCTGCTGCTGAAGCAGAATAAACTAGTCACCCATTTGGCCTTGTACGATGTCGCACCGGTGACCCCTGGTGTCGCTGTCGATCTTTCGCACATGGATACTGCGGCCAAGGTCACCGGCCACAAGGGCCCTGACCAGCTGAACGATGCTGTTAAAGGTAAGTCATAAATAAAAACATCAATATTAGCCTATAAGCTATTACATAACATAACCTTAAAATTTTCAAGTTCATGTTTCTGGCTTAAAATAACTCGAAATTATCTATTATTGAAATACGCATATTACGTGTCTATATCTGTGTTGATGACCTTGACATTTTAGTATGTTTATTTTAATAATACTTTATTCAACATTAGAGATTTCTTTTAGCATAATTTTTATT
Source organism: Laspeyria flexula (assembly GCA_905147015.1). Taxonomy (NCBI): domain Eukaryota; kingdom Metazoa; phylum Arthropoda; class Insecta; order Lepidoptera; family Erebidae; genus Laspeyria; species Laspeyria flexula. The sequence continues at coordinate 5,930,427 of LR989969.1, read as the reverse complement.
GAAATAATAATTACGAATCATAATGTTTTAATATAATATGTAGCATGTAATAGTTGTAATAATTATTATATACTTATATATAATATGTTCAATTAACATAATTTATCCAGTGCTAAAACAGCCACAAATTATGAATTACTTAGCTGTTCTTACATTATTATTTGTTTAATAAATTTGGCCAGTCAATAAAGGTTGCCTGCCTCCATCCTACAGGGATAAGAGTTTTAGACCCTTCAAGTAACATAAGTCATAACAACCTTTCTGAAAAAAAACTAATGTTTTTATAAAATCTATTTATTATAAAGCTGATATTATCTTTTAAAACCAGAAACTTGATAGCTATAACTGCTTAAGGAAGCATATTAAAATAAGAATTCCATAATACTAAACCTTTATACGTATGTAGATAAATGTTTTTTTGTAGACTGATATGTAATTATTTATTTTTAAACGATGTGTATGTTCATTTTCTGCCATATTAACATATGATTTTTATGTAAGAGAGATCAATAATGACCCATTATTATGTAAACTATCATTATGTTTATAGTAATTTACGATAGTAGTTCGTAAGAGAGGTCAATATGCTGCTGTATAAATTGTTCTTCTTTATTTTCCAAATTTATTTTTCGTCAGCATTATAACCTCCTCATATAAAAGTTACTACAATAAATTGGCAGGCGCTCATGTGGTGGTGATTCCGGCCGGTGTACCCCGCAAGCCCGGCATGACCCGCGACGATCTATTCAACACCAACGCTTCTATTGTGCGTGACATCACCAAAGCCGTTGCTGTGCATTCTCCAAAAGCTATTTTGGCTATCATCACCAATCCTGTGAACTCTGTCGTGCCCATCGCCTCTGAGGTGTTGAAGAAAGTAAGTAGCAATATAAATTATTTACCATTTATTTACAATAATCATTGCATGCAGAACTGATGGCTTATACGGTAGTTTCTTCTAACTGCCTCGGTGGCACAGTGGGAAGTGTATATGACTGCTGTGCAAGAGGTCCCGGGTTTGATTCCAGGGTCGGGTGAAAATGGTATTGGGCTTTTCTAACATGAAATTCCAGTATTGTGATTTTCCTTGAGTTTGGTAAAAAAATGTTCCCGGTTGATGACAATAGGCTCGCCCCCTATTTCATAGGACCAAACATAGCTGGCGAAATGTGGGTGTGAAACACCTCTGCCTACCCCTTCGGGGAAAAAGACGTGATGCTACGTTACGTATGTTCTTCTAGAGAACTTTCCGGTCTCATGCATACGTAAGTGAAGCGTAGGATGTCCACCCACAAGGTGGTCTGATGATTTGATCTGTGCCGCAGGATCGCGCTGGATGCAAGCCACATATAACCGGTCCTATTAGAATATGTATAATCCTATTAGTTTAAATAGACATAGACCTCCCCAAGTCTTATAACATGTGCAGGTTGCTCTATTTAATTTGGGCTATGGTTTAACTGATAGTTCCGTGTGTCACTACCTCATTTCTACCCGTGGGTGTCGTATAAGGCGACTAAGTCACCTTTTGCAGACAAGAGCACTGCGAGAAAAGGAAAATTCGAAAGACCCTATACTGTCTTGCCAGCGTGGTACAGTAGGCTAAATTCCCTCCACATTCTTTGGAGGAGACCCGTGCCCAGCAGTGGGACGTTTAAGGATTGACGTAATGTCGATGATAAATTGATAAGTGATCCCTATTGATTAAAATATTTCCATTGCATACCGACCGCGTATCTCTTGGAATAATGTATTCTTGGCCATTGCTTATCAAAACAAAGATAAAGGTGACCATGTGCTTGGAACAAAGCAATACTGTATTAAAATATGATTACATCGGTTGTAGTCAGTTGTAGAACTACAAATTACCAAAACAATGACCCATAAAATTAACTATCTAGACAACAACCAATTTACTAGAGTTAGAATAGAATATGATACTACTATTGAGAAGTAACATTCATTTGTTTTATTATGCTATTGAATATTCAATGAATGGAGGATATTTAACAATGGAATTATGTCATGTCATTTCACTACTGTTGTAATTATGTGAGTAGATAATAATATACCTAAAAACGAAATTCTGAAAATTTTTTTCATTGAATTTTATTTTTATTTGTTTCACACAACTAGATAGAAAAGATAGACAAGAGAGAAGAAGTACGTAGAATAAAAAACGTCGTAGAGTTATATTACTGCACGACAGTTAATTCATGCAGTGTCATATCCTAACTTGATGTTGACTGGATACTGTGGTCATCATTTTTAATTTAAAACGCTCAAGTTGTATATTTCGGAAGAACTTGATTTATTAATTGTACAATTGTGTTGGCCGTTAACTGAACCGTTGGCGTCGATGAATAGATTTGAATGGGAAGTCCCGGTCAACGGCCGCCGTCGCTTGCCCTCTCCCCTCCTCGTCTCCCCGCAATGCAGTCCCCGCACAGCTGCGCCGCTTCAGGATTGGTTCGTGCGCGAATAAATACTTTTGCTGTGGTATTCAAACTAGTAAACAATAAAACCTTGTTAAAATTTTTGATTGGCAGACATTGCAGAGTAAAGGATCCTTGGAAGCCGATAATATCATGCTTCAATATTGCAGTCTCAATTCTTATATTTTATAATTCCTAAGTACTTATTGATATAGTAACTGACTGTCTAATAATATGCATACATAGGGAGTAGGTGGTGGCTGAATGGATAAGGGAACGGCGCGGCGTGCAAATCACGCGGTCCGAGTTCAATCCCGACCGGCAATACAAATGTGAATTTATATGTACTAGTCAAGTGACTTACCATCTGCTAACGGTGAAACAAAACATCATGAGAAAACCCACATACTCTAGAAGAAATTCTATGAGTATGTCTGATCCACCAACCCGCACTAGGCCAGCATGAGTGGATTATGGCCTCAGCTCTCTAGCTAAAGGAGAGGAGACCCGAGTCCAGCAGTGGGACTTAATGGGTTGCTGATGATGATGATGCATACATATTTAATACAATAATATTTGATATTATTATGTTTTTCCTCCAGGCCGGAGTGTACGATCCTAACCGTGTGCTTGGAGTCACCACCCTGGATATTGTCCGCTCCTGTGCGTTCATCAGTGATATCAACGGTGTAGATCCTCAGACCGTTACCATTCCAGTCATTGGTGGTCACTCTGGAGTAACCATCATCCCCTTGCTCAGTCAAGCCAAGCCCGCCGTCAAGCTGACCAAGCAGGCCGATATTGTAAGACTCACTCAGAGGATCCAGGAGGCTGGTACCGAGGTAATATTGGTTTTTTATTACTAGTGTAAAAGATTTTTTTCAATGTGATCTAATTTGAAATCCCTCTATTTCTTATTTAGTTTTATTTATATCAAACAACAATAGTGTAAAACAATTAATTGTTGATTATAAATTTTTTGAGTAAGAATAAACAAAAATATCCGTAGGGGCCACTGATCTGTATTATTACCACTGGACAGACGGCTGTCAAACTGATTTACTGCCGCACTCAGAGACGTCAATTAGTAGTAATCTGTCATTAACACAATTTTTGCATTGAATAATCGTCTTTAGAAATATCGACTTAAGTATTACACGTTTTTACTAAATAAACTTTAAAGTAACGTCTCTGAGTATGGTAGTTAGTAACTATTTGATTTTCGCCATTGTGCGCTGTATGCAGTGGCGGTAATTCATTGAACTAAAATTTAGTGATGGGCAAAATTTTCTAGATTTGATTTAAAAACGTTCTGAGAAACGGAAAGTAATTTAATAACGTATTACGTTAATTTAGTGACCGGCCATAAATAAATTAGCATTATCTATTCAAATAAATAAAATTGAAGTATCTGTTTGTAATATCAACAAAAACAACAGCTTGCCCAATGACGTCCACTGCTGAAAATGGCCTCATCTAATTTCGGCCACAGCGTACGATTTTGTGCCGCCCGCAACCTTTACTAGGTCGTTTGTCCATCTGGAATATATGAGGCGTCTCAAATACACACACAAAATCAGCTGTCATTTGTATTGAACAGCTAGTACAGTGGTATTAATATAGGTCAGTGGTAGGGGTTGACATTATGAAAGCTTACAACAGAAACATTATGCACAAAAACAAAAACTGACCATACAAACCAAGACTGATGAATGATTAAATGAAATTTCTCTGAAGAATGAAGGTGGATATTATATATAATATAATAATATTCTACCACATTTACACAGTGCCATCTAGTCCCAAATTAAGCAATTATATTTGCTTGTGTTATGGGTACTAAACAACTGATATACTACTTATATAATTTTTTTTTTTGTAAATACATACATATTATAGATAAATTACAGCCAGACACAGAACAAACCTTTATGCTCATCACACAAAGATTTGTCCTGGGTGGGGATCGAACCCACGACCTCCGGTTTAGCAGTCGGGGTCATTAACCACTAGACCAACAGGCCAGTCAGCTGCTATCCTTGCCTCATCTGTCGAGAATGAATGAGAAGGCATGACACATTCATACCTAAATTTTCAATGTTTGATACCGTTGTTCCTTAGGTGGTGAAGGCCAAGGCTGGCGGTGGCTCCGCTACTCTGTCCATGGCGTATGCTGGTGCGCGTCTGGCTGACTCTGTCCTTAGAGGACTTTCTGTAAGTATTGTCTATTAAAAATACTATTGTAAATCTCAATGTTTCAAGACAGCAGGTTAAACATTCCTTGTCATTCCAAGTAAATTTGAATTGAATGACATTATTTAAATTATTAAATTTAGATCGAGATTATATTAGTTTTTTACCTGTCTTCATATGTATATATATATATATATGTTTATGTCTATTTGTAGTTTATTAAAACACACCAACAACTGACACTTGTTCGACCATTAAATCCATACCACGGTTGTCTGGAAGAAATTTCTGCAAGCGATAAGACCGCCCATTGTATGTGCTAATTTTATATGTGAACTTTACTGTAATTATGTCCTTTGTGTTATGGTGTGTACAATAAAGATTATTATTATTATTATTGGTTCCTTGACAGCACAGCACACTCACATTTTTTTTTTTTAATAAATTTTCCTTAACAAATCTTTATTATTAATTTGCATGTCTAACAAGTCAGAACATGTTGGCACTAAATTTTATGTAATACCTAAATACACACATGTTGACACAATCACAATCCCAAGTGTCTTAGCTCGGTGTTGTGTAAGTTCATCGCTGTTTATCCTCATTAATGGGAGTTGCAGTGGGTAAAAGAGTGGGACTGCTCAGTACTGTATATTAGGGCGGAACACTTTAGTATGGAAAAAAAAATTTTTCTTCATTTCGAATTGTAATACCAGGGAAAAGTTGCCTTATATAATTATAAATAACACCTCTTAATTTGAAAGTTCTAGCTTGACAGCTTGAGCCCCCGCCAGACACTTGAAATTTCATTTAGAACATTTTTATAGACGTTTTGTATAGAATACCCTCTAAAAAAATAATAAGTAAATACAATATGATAAGACTGTTAAGATTAAAATAACGCTATATTTCAATTTATAGAACCATTTATTTGAAAATTAAACACAGCTTTAGAAAGTTATGAGAGTATGAAAAACGTCACTTTTTGTAGGAAAAATCTATTTTTGGCATGAACTTTCTAGATGTTAATTTGGACTTCATGAATCCCTGTCTTCTATTCTTGTTACGTCTACTTAAGAACTGCTTCTGTTACAACTTTTGCGATCTTTCCACTCCCTGAGTTTAGCAAGGTAGTCTCATAAACTCCAAAACAGCATCACTTCCAATTTCTATTAGATAGTAATTGCTCTTCGGAAATATTCATCAATATTGGGGGCTTGTATATTTTTTGTTGCCAGTGAATTAATTCTGTGTAAGAACTTGCATTTATGGTCACTTTTAGTATCTAAAACATTCGCGAATGCGATTTTATAACCAATTGACGAGCCTTTAAAATGTGTCTTGCGTGGAGTTCTCTTATTTTCTTCTGTGAATCTTTTATCATCTCAACCAGAAGTTTTCTGGATGAGCTAAGTGACAGTTTCGAATAAAAACAGAGTCAACTATTGCTAATAACTCTACAGACAAATATCTAGTTCTGTTAAAAGTAGTCCCATAAATGTTTTGAATTATCTTTGCAGGATGAATATGTTTTAATAAGAAACCAGAGAGCAGCGTATAATTTTACGACAAACATTGCTAAAATCACAAGATTTTCTTGGAAGTTTTCCATAGATATATCTAACGAAGTGTGTGATTAGCTTTTGACAACCAGTGAGCATGGGATAACTAACCTGGGCTTCTAATTAATAAATTAGGGAGGCAAGATCCATTTATGACAACAGTAGTAATCTCTTGTAAATATTTTTGGTCTGTACTGAGATCTGTTGATATTTATGGATATAGCTCACTTGCTAGCTTCTCAAAGTAGTCCTAGGGCAGCACCTCGCATTTTTTTACCGTATGTTTTGCCTATTTGCAAGTGATCTAGGTCCTGCAGTCGGGCCATCCAAATAGGTAACGCCTCAAAGTTATCTCATTGGCGTGTAAGAGGTAAATTATTTATTCTAATGGTCGAGATCGTCTATTTTTCAAAAGACAAATCACGTGTCTTATTTTCCCCATATTTGTATTTGTTCCATTACAGCCTATAACCATTAAACATTCGGGTGATACCTTTTCAGTCGTTAAAAAAATGTGGATAGCTCTCTTTATATTTTTGCACTACCAGAGGCGAAAATCACCTACCCAACAGGAACAGAGTCTGGTTCTTATATAATCATAATATATTCCACTTGTAAAATTACTCTAAACCTTTATTATCCTTTTAAAACAATTTGAGTTTCGTAGTTGAGTCCGTGCCGTTTTTTCCTCACTACGTCCTGCACTTTGCATCTCTGTCACAGCACTAAAGCATATTAAAATAATGCATTATTTGATTGCAATACTTAAATAACTATATTTGCACATGTTTCTGACTAAAAGAAACCTATTTTAATAAATTATGTACTATTTAGCATACCGCACAAATAGGCTCTAAATATATATTTTTTTTAGTTTTCGATGTCTCGGCGGGGGCTTTTAACGTTGTCTGATATTTTTTATATTTTTATTGGAGGTAGTCGATGGCAATTGGCAACATAATACAACTATTACAAATCAAAATTCGAAAAAAAAAAATTTCGTTCCGCCCTACTGTATATGTCATCTTTTTTGTGAACATGAACAATGTAATCAGAACATCATATATTTCTAGAACACAGATAAACAAATATTTGTTTAGATATGCATCAATTAAATTGTTACTGTCATACATATTTGCAGGGTGAAATCAACGTAGTGGAATGCGCGTACGTGAAATCTGACCTAACAAACGCTGAGTACTTCGCCAACCCCCTATTGTTAGGCAAGAATGGTGTTGAGAAAAATCTCGGTTTCGGCGTTCTCAATGATTACGAAAAGAAACTTCTGGAGGCCGCGATGCCCGAACTCCTCAAGAACATTGAGACTGGCAAGAAGTTCGTTAACAACTAAATAATTAGCGTCGCCGGTAGCTGGCTGGTAAGTTACCTTCGTTTGTTTTATCATTGCCATGTAAATTATTCACGAGTTTCGCTGTTGTCAACCCTCAGTGACAGAAGGGCATAAGTAAAAAGTCACTCAACAATATTTAATCTTATGTTAAGTAGCACAATGTGGAGATTCGTATTTTTTGTCAATGAGGGTAGATTTTATATGACAATGTTCAAATGAACTTTTAAATGTAAGGCGTCAGACAAATTATGTAATATTAGCGACTGTAGTTACTTACATGTTTGATGTAGTTATGGTATTTGTGTAAAGGAACATCAATTAATTAAGTTTAAAATCATTTTTGTTTTAAGCGTAATTAATGGACGCACCCTTGTCATGTGAGTAGATGCTTAGTGAAGAGGCAATATATATTTTAATTGGATAATGTTGAGTATCTTTGAATTTAAGTAAACAGTAGCTAATTATTATGTTAAATGTCTTATTCGCACGTACAAATAAGCTTAAAAATTAAATTAATTGTTGTGTAAAAAGGCCTATTTACATTAACCAATAAAATTGCATCAGAACTTGTAAAAATAATCATATTCCTAAAATTATTTGTGCGTGTGAATATAACAACTGAAGTTGGACTCTTACTACATAAATTACCGTAAGTGCATATGCGACCATATGCACTTACGATAGTTTATGTCGTCGAGGTCGAGTTGTGCTATTGCAATAATAGTGAACTTAAACTACCTAATTGTAACAGTAATTAAAGTACTTTAAAATATTGTTTAAACGATGCAAGTTACCCAAAGCAAGTTAATACCATCTTTGTAAATGTTGGCATGCAAAAACAATAAAACTCTAATTCAACTTGCGCTGGAAAGCTTGTATGGTATAAAAGGGTCTTAATGTACACTTGCTCGATCGTAAGTAGAGAATTTGGAACATATATTATTTATACAGCCCATATTTTATGTATTTATAGTGCATTTTTATTGATTGTATTTTGTCATCAAAGATATCAAGTGTATTAAAGTATGTTTGTTGAAAATATCCAAAGTTTACGAAATAAGTACTTTATTTATTATGTTATATAAGTACTGTAACTTGTAGGTAGTACAAACATTTTGTTTACAATACAATGTATGTAGATACGATATTATATTGTAAATGTTTTGGTAATTAAATTACTACAATTAAACTTAGTATGTTGTTTTTATTATTCCCTTATAAAGTAGAACCATTATTTTCTACGAAGTTGAATGAAGAAGAATGACGCTACCCTGGTGTCGAAATTGGAGGTGACACAGTTGTCTATATTCTTATGTGTCATCAGGAATGTAGGTTTAATTGGGGTCATAGCAAATTCCTTTGAAGAAACTGACACACAGCTACCATCAGAGTTGGAACAATACGTTGTTCTCTTAAATAGCAATCGGGTTATATGTAACAGGCCTTAGATATTTTTTTCACCTGTTCAAGCGTTTATACCATTATGTTTTTTTTAATATTAAATTACTATTTCCAGGTAAACATGACGTTGGAACTGCACAATTGTAGAACTCCGACGATTGATACTGAAGAGTATTGGTAGTCTGGGTGATGCAATGAAAGAACAGCTTGACGAGACAACGTATATTGACAGACTGACGATCACAAGACGGTTACACAAAACGAATAATAACTACCTACATTATATTTATATTTACAATATATTACACCTCCACTACTATACAACAATAATATCTTAATAACTAAATTTATTTATTTATTTATTTAATTAGACTTACCAACAACTACTTATACTAATACATTTATCTTTTACATAATAAAGGACATATTGGTATAGCAGCCATTTACAGGCAAGTACAGCATGCATAAAATATACAAGTAGATACAAAAAAAATTGCTAAATTAAAAATAATAAAAATAAATAAGTGTAAGTATTAATAAAATTAAATTACAAATATATTTTCAATGTTCATTAAGAGGGTTCATACATTTTCAAGTTGCTCGCAAATAGGTTTTTAAATCACGCACACAAAGCCGAAACACGCATACTTTAATGCTGTGTGGTACAACAATATAGCGCGTACGCGCGTTTGTTAAAGTTGGATAGGACAAAATTTCAAATTAAATTAACCAATAATTAATTGTTATTAATCGTATTGTATTCTATAAGCATATTACATAAGCATATATGTATTTTATAATTATATAATTAAAATTGTAAGTATGTTTATAATATAAATACAGATAGGCCCAAACTAAGATTAAATTTATTTTATTGATCATTTCAATATTTGGTTAACATTTTTGCGGAACATGGTAAGTGAGTCAGCGTGCACATCTACGACATCAGAGCAACTGTTAATGATTCTACACATACGTGGTATTGCAGAGTTAGCACCAAGTACAGTTCTACGAAGTGGCGGGTAAAGAGGGGTAATAGGCGCACGCGGGTATCTGGCTGGTGCTCTTAAGTTTAATTTTGCTTAGTAATTCAGGGCATTCAGTTTTGTTATTTAATAATTTAATCATAAATACGGCATCGATTACTTTCCAACGCTTCTGTAAGGATGACAATTTAAAATGTGTTAATCTGTCGTCATACGACTTTGTCTTGTGAGCTAATCCCGAAGAGTAGGCTAAGTGCCAGAGAAATCTTTTTTGCACTCGTTCGAGCCTTAAGTTATGACATGCATAGTGCGGACGCCATACTATACTGCAATATTCTAGTGTACTGCGAACAAGATGGTTGTAGAGTACGATTTTCGTGTGGGGTGATCGAAAGTGTCTCACATTTCTAAGCAGAAAACCTAACATCTTTGAAGCTCGTTTAATTGTGCTATCTATATGGGGAACGAATGTAAGCTTGCTGTCAAATAATACACCCAGATCTTTGATTTCAGCTACTTCTTGAATTAAATCCGTTCGAGTCCGGTAAACTGTTGGCACAGGGTGCATTTTTCTGGTGAATTTAATATGAAAACATTTACTAGTGTTTAACCTCATAGCGTTATCATCACACCATTCCACAAGCCTATTAATATCGTTCTGTAGCATCTCCGCGTCATCTGCGGACTCTATGGTTCTACAGAATTTGAGATCATAGGGGTACATATAGCATTTTGATGAGCGAAAACAGTGAGTTATATCATTGATGAATAAATTGAATAAAACCGGTCCGATATGTGAGCCTTGTGGAACTCCGGAGGTGATTTTGTATGAGCCGGATTTAAAACCATTCACTGCCACAAAGAAAAAACGATTGTCAAGATACGATTTGAACCAATCTAGGAAAGTGCCATTATATATATATATATATATATACACTTATACTATCTTAAATCTAACTATTCTATCTTAAATCTATCTACGGGTCTTCGCGTACGCTTGGGCCGACTACCCGGTGACATAGAAGGCGTTACGACCCTGGGTGGTTCATGTTCTGAAGCAACAGTACATTGACTGTCTTCAGTTCCTTTGTCAGTGTTTACGATTACACTTTCCGGCGGTGCTACAAGAGGTAACACCTCCTCGCTTAGCGGCTCGACCACACTCTTCTCACCCTGGTGCTGCTCATCATTCCCTTCCGGACAGGTAACATCAGACAATCGAGATCGGCGACGCATTTGATCAATGTGTCTCTTATAAAGTTGACCGTTATCCGACATCACCGAGTACCTACGTGAGCTATCTACCCCCTGCACAGTACCCTTAACCCATTTGTCCTGCGAACCATACTCCCGTGCCCAAATTGAGTCCCCTTCTCGAAATTCACGCGCAGTCCCGCCTGCGTATTCAACTTGACGCCTTTGTGCTTCAAGTACTCTGTCTTGTACTGCACGCTCATTACGTAACAAATCTAGTCTGGATCGTAATGATCGCCTTTGCAGTAACATGGCCGGAGTCTCACCGGTTGTACAGTGAACCGTGTTGCGGTACGCTAGTAAAAACGTTTGTAAAGCCGTATCCACATCTACTTGCTCCCTAAATGCTTTTTTAATAGCTCGTTTGCATATTTTTACTGCATTTTCTGCTGCCCCGTTCGAGGAAGGGTGATAGGCAGGTGAAAAATACTGTCGTATACCATTATTGCTTAAGAATGTTTTAAATTCCGAACTAGTAAACGGTGGGCCTTGATCGGAAACTACTTCTTCCGGTAAGCCATACCTAGCGAAAGTGGCTCTTAATTGTTTAATAACATTTGACGCTCTAGTGCGGGCCATCTCAAAAACTTCTATCCACTTAGAAGTAGAATCGACTATAACCAAAAACGTTAATCCCTTGTATGGACCTAGGAAGTTGATGTGCAGCCTGCTCCAGGGGCGAGTGTAGTACGACCAAGGCCGTATCACAGCACGCCGCGGCGCGTCGGCCTCCGCCGCACAAGTCTCGCACTGCTTACACATCGCTTCTATAGCCGCGTCTATGTTCGGCCACCATACATAGCTACGCGCTAAACTTTTTGTCTTCACTATTCCCATGTGACTAATATGAAGCTGTTTTAAAATTGTATTTTTTAACGAGGAAGGTATGACCATACGATAACCCCACATTACGCACCCGAGTTCCGTATATAATTCATTACGTCTTATAAAATATGGTTTAATTACTTCGTCCGGACAAGTCAAAGGCCAACCTGATTGTATATATATTAAAAGTCTACTGAAAACTTTGTCACAAGAAGTCGCTTGCTTAACATCCTTACTAGTAACTGGTAAAAAATTTTCAACAAAATTAACGTATGTATTTTCATTCTTTACTCCTAAATATTTATTTTCTTTACATGGTAACCTTGACAATGCATCTGCTCAGTTCTTACTAGACGATACATATTCTATATCGTACGTATATCCTGATAACAGTACTGCCCAACGCTGTATCCTAGAAGCCGCCATCACTGGAATTCCTACTTTGTTGCCTAAAATGTAGGTCAAGGGCTTATGGTCGGTCCTAAGAATGAATTTACGCCCATAAAGATATTGATGAAATTTACGCACCCCATAAACAATGGCGAGTGCCTCCCGGTCTATTCGTGAGGAGCCGCGTTCGGCCTGAGTTAAAGATCGAGACGCATATGCCACGGGCCGCTCGCCCCTCTCCGTCATATGTGATATAACTGCACCTACACCCACACTACTCGCATCTGTCGTCAAAATTATAGGTAACTCTGGAGTATAATGCATTAAAACTTCGCTACTAGTTAAACATTGCTTGATATTACTGAAAGCATCTTGACACTCGTTACTCCACACGTAAGGTACCCCCGCTTTAAGTAAACGATATAGTGGAGCTAATATTGTACTAACATTTCTAACAAACTTGCCATAATACATGACCATCCCAATGAACGCTCGCAACTCGGACACATTCGTAGGGGCTGGTGTCTTCACTATACCTTTCACTTTGTCGGGACACGTGTGAACACCGTCTTTACTAATCGTGTGCCCTAAATAATTTACAGATTTTTCAAAGAAAACACACTTATCTTTTTTTACTCTTAGGCCATATTTTTTTAAACGATCAAAAACCTTGCATAAGTTACTTATATGACCTTCTCTGCTGAACCCCGTAATAATAATATCGTCTAAGAACACGCCTACTTGTGGTAGATCAGCAAATAATTGTTCCAAACGTTTTTGGAAAATACCCGGACTAGAAGAAAGTCCATAAACAAGCCTATTATACATAAACAAACCTTTATGGGTGTTTATTACTGTATATTTTTTTGTTTCATCGAGTTCAAATTGCGCATATGCCTGTGATAAATATATTTTACTAAAATGTTCACCACCCCTCAACCGAAGCAGCAGGTCCTCTACCCTCGGCAGTGGATAACGATCAACTTCTATAACTTTATTCAACGTTAACTTATAGTCTGCACAAATCCTAATGTTACAGTCCTTCTTGACCACCGGCACGCTGGGTGTCGCCCAGTCCGAGCGGTCCACGGGTGAGAGAATGCCGTCGAGCTGCAGCTGCGCATGAACACCGGCCGCGCTCCCTCACGTACATGTACGCTCACCCTGCCCCCGGTAAATCGGCCCAGACCGTCCGCGAACACCTCACAATATTTGGAACTGAAAATGGACATATCAAATAAACAATCTTTGCCCATAGCCACATTATTACATTCATACTTTACTATAGGTAATTGAATTTTTAATTCGGCCATCCATTGCCGACCCAAGAGAATGGTTTTCCCGTTTTCAATAACAAATAGTTCTAATTTTTTACACATGTCTTTGTATCTGACCTCTGGCAGTATCACCCCTAAGGGTTTAACTGTCTCCATCTGATGGTACTTTGATGTCGCCATCGCTTGACACGACACCTGCACCGGCACCGTTGTAGGAACATTCGAGAACTGTCCGCTTCCTACAACTTCCGCCGCATCCTTTTCCGCCGCTTCCATGCTCACCGCCAATTTGTATGCCTTTCCGAAATCCAACTTATTTTCGGTAAATAACCGTTGCCGAATTGTCTCATTTGTAATACCACACACTAATTGATCTCTGAGGCTTTCTTCTAACCACGTTCCGAATTCGCAGGTCTTCGACATTTTTTTCAAAATGGCCGTATACTCTGATATAGTTTCGCCCTCCTTTTGCTTCCTATGCCGGAACTTGTACCGCTCGGCTAACTCGCTCGGTTTCGGTTGTAAATGCTTGCCCAATATTTCTGTGATTTGTGCGAAAGTCTTAGTTTTAGGTTTAACTGGTGTACACAAATTCACTAAAAGTTCATAACTTTCCGCACCCATGACCGTTATTAACGTAGGAACTTCTAACTCCGTAGGTATTTTGTTCACCACGAAATACTGTTCTAAGCGCTCCACATAAAGTTCCCAATCATCACAATGCACTTTAAATTCTGCGATTTTACCGATCGACATATTTATTTCGCGTGATATTCTTTATTCGTCGCCACTGAAGAGTATTGGTAGTCTGGGTGATGCAATGAAAGAACAGCTTGACGAGACAACGTATATTGACAGACTGACGATCACAAGACGGTTACACAAAACGAAAAATAACTACCTACATTATATTTATATTTAAAATATATTACAGATACCTGTCTTGTTCACTCGCTCTTTTCTTTTAAGAAGAATCTACGTTATTTAGGACCTTAGTATTTTTTTTATACCACGTCGGTGGCAAACAGACTTACGGGCCTTAATATTTGTAATTATTTTGTTATATTTTTATTTTTAGTTTTCAGCCTCTTAAGCATAAAGTTTTTATAGATCAAAAATAAAGTGAAAGGTACAACAGTGGAGATATTTCTAAGTAATGTTTGTTACAGCTTTACAGAATTTATTATTAATCATTTTATTGCATTTTTACTTTTTTTACATCTGTAGTTTGTATTTCTAACTTATTTTTTTATGAGCGCGAATAAATTGAATCATTATATTTGGACAATATTTGTTTCTTTTGTTTTTGTATATCAATTTTTCTACTGATAGATGGCTGTAGTACATCCTTGATCCTGCCACAATTCTTGGTGTGACTGACACTGGCTTGGCCACCATCGGGGGTTTTAATTTTGATAATACAAATATTTAGTTGCTAATTGGTAAAAATTAGTCGCCAAATATTTTATTTATTAATTAGCCGGTTAATGGTCCAAAAGTTATAAGAGTTTTTAGTTGGCCGATCTGGGGCGAGTCTCCCCCAGCTTTATATCTCAAAAACTAGGAAGCCTGGCGAAGATCTGTTTTCTCCCAGAATTAGTCACTTATTTGTCGAAATTCAGTCACCAAATATCAGAATTGGTCGAGTCTTAGTTTAAAAGATATAAGGAGTAGTCTAGGAGAAGAAGGTATAGTCCTGGAGTGTTATAAATAATTAGGTAACAACTCTTTGATCTAGCTCTTAGACTTTACGTTCGTTACGTCCCTCTAAGGAAATCAGTTTTCATACTAAATATATGATAAATAATTATTTATTACTTCATTTATCATCATAAGTGACGTCGCTGACGCGATCAAATCCCATTGGTGGTCCCAACGTGGCATGGCATCATTGGCATCAAATAAGCCCAGGGGCCTGAGTCTGCTAACACAATCGTGATGGTCTCATTCGACAGCTGTGATTGGCTTACTGAGTCAATCGCGCCATATTGCCGGACGGTGATTGGTCGATGTTAGTCCATTGGTCTGTTACGGACGTTTGTAATTTTGCAGAATCGGCCCCAGTTAGCACATTATACATTGTAAGTACAGGTACGGTCAGTCTCAAAAGTAAAATTTCACTGAAGTATTTGAGACTATACGCGATCGTTAAAATTTAGGAGCTCACACGACACAGTTTTCAGCGTGCGAAGTCGCATCGCACCGATTCTTAACAAGCACTATCTTCAAAACTGAGTTTTATGGCTCCTCTACACGTTGGCCAACGTTGTGGCGAAGTGCTGTGGCCAATACCATTGGCCATCATGTAGAGGGGGTGTTTGTGCTTATCTTGGCTTGTATCATGAGATGGCCCACAAGTTGGCGCGAGATCCGTGTGGTGTCGGTTTTTTAAAAAAGATCAAAGGGTTGTGGCAGTGTTATGGCCGCTGCGTCCTTGGCCACGCGTTTAGTTTGCTACGCCCTGCCAGAGTGATCGCACGCACTTGATTTAAATGTTAACTTTTTCACAAAATTATTTTACCTACAAATAAAAATAATATATAATAAAAGGATTCAATTTTTTTTTTAACCAAACCTGTCGAATCAAAATAAAGGGAATCAAATGGAGATTACAAATTTATACATAATTATGTTATGTATTTAAATTTAATCAGGAATAATAATTACAACCATTTTTCGGTCTTTTTAGTGCGTTGCTTATGTGTTGATTTTTTGCAGTCGGGTTATTTTAATTTTTTAATTAATTAATTTTCCATTTCTTTTTGGCACCATTTTCTTATATACATTCACGTAATTGCGGTATGCTGTGAATAAATAAACCGCAGCAGCAGTTAGCGCCTCAATATCCATTGTAATCAATTCGTCCGCACATTGGCCTGAACCGAAGCAAACTGAACGACCTTCCAACGTGTAGACGCCATCACAAACTCTTGGCTAATATCTTTGCCACAATGTTGGCCAACGTGTAAAGCAGGCATTCGAGAACAAATTTCCAAAATACCTTCCTTAATAGACGCCCATAACATAAGGGCGTCATACAATTTGTAGCGGTTTAGATGAAAGAAGGTTCTGCGTTGGTGACAGTGGAGGATTTGAAAATATGCCGCCCGTAAGCTTTTGAAATTTTGCCGCCCCTACTGACCACGTTACAAACAGTGCCACGGCGCCAGCGCCGGCGTGGCGGGGTGCCGCGACGCTCACTACCTACGTATTTTGACCAAATTTATTTTGCCGCCCCCCAAAATCTGCCGCCTTAGCTACGATTCAGACCAACCGGCTCGCATCGGCCCGCGCCGGGCGGCATTTTACAATGCGTTAAAGAACATTGAAATGTATCAACAGTAATTACAGTTCATATTTGCATGCAACTTACGCATAGTTACCTCCGTCGGCATCCCGCGACGCGTCGCGACGGCCGACCGGCTCCGACCGTAAGTTGCATGCAAATATGAACTGTAATTACTGTTGATACATTTCAATGTTCTTTAACGCATTGTAAAATGCCGCCCGGCGCGGGCCGATGCGACCCGGTTGGTCTGAATCGTAGCTTAGGCTCCAGCCTACTCAGCCTACTGGTAAATCCGCCACTGGTTGGTCAGTCAGTCAGTCATATGGTAATCAAAACTTTATATTATGCATGCCGCATGCCTGTAGGCTTAGGTCAAGGAACTTATATGTCCTAAATACTAAATATAAGTTTCTTGGGTATATATAACTATGGACAATAAGAAGGTATTTTTTATTTGCTCTTTGGTCACTTTGGCAGATTGACATTTTACTTCACTATTTGTTATTTTTATTATCATTGTTTACATTTTCATATAAACAAAATTTACTATAGATTACAAAAGTAGTCGTTTTCTAATTGTTACTTTTTACGGTTGTTAAGCTCCTGAATGTGTGTATAAATTATAGAAAGTTACAGGTTTTACAGAAAATGCTGCAAATTCGAAAGCCTGTTATCGTGTTCGGTGTTATATTAAGGAAGTTGTCGACTACTGCACAGGTACCTACTATTCTAGATATATGTAAGTCTTCTGACAAGACATTTTTATTAAATAACAACATCAATAAAGATGAATTTATATTATTTTGGTGTATAAATTATTATTTTTTTGTCTTTATATTAGCAAAGAAGGTCGAACTTCTTGCAATCTTCATCATCACTGCTTCTGCCTTCTCTCCTCTGTATAGAGAGCTGAGAGGGTTTAGGCCATAATACACACGCGCTAGCCTAGTGCATGTTGTTGGTTCAGACATACACTTAGAATTACTTCTAGGGTATTTGGGTTTCCTCACGATGTTTTCTTTCACCTTTAGCAGATGGAAAGCCACATGAGTAGCCACAAATCGTGCTGTGGCGTGCAATTGGAGAGGCCTATGTCCAGCAGTGGACATGACTAGTACAACATATAAATACCACAAAGTGCAATCTACATTGGTACTGCCGCCATGCCGGTCGGAATCGAACTCTGGCCGCAGAGTATGCATGCCGCGTCACTTAACCATTCGGCCACCATCGCTTTTCATGTTTCAGAGTAACTACAAGGTTGCCGTAGTTGGCGCGGCTGGTGGTATCGGCCAGCCTCTGTCTCTGCTACTCAAACTAAATGAAATGATCACCCACTTAGCTCTGTACGATATTGCTAAGGTGACACCTGGTGTCGCTATCGATTTATCACACATAGACACTTCCGTAAAGGTTACAGGCTATATGGGTCCCGAACAACTCGGCAAGGCGATTGAAAGTAAGTTGGATGTTAATAAATAAGAAAATATATATTATTTTATATTTGGTCATACTGTGACACATATCT
Organism: Laspeyria flexula; assembly: GCA_905147015.1. Taxonomy (NCBI): domain Eukaryota; kingdom Metazoa; phylum Arthropoda; class Insecta; order Lepidoptera; family Erebidae; genus Laspeyria; species Laspeyria flexula. The sequence goes on along the minus strand of LR989969.1, from coordinate 5,911,936 downwards.
GGGAGAATGATCTCGGTCCGGGAGGTAACGGTATTTTTATCTTGTTGTATCGTATACCTACAGGAAAATTTTGAAAAGCACCATTTTCATCAAAAAAATTTTTTTTTTTTAAACTGTTGTAATTTTTGACTGGCCTGTTGGTCTAGTGGTTCGTGACCCTGACTGCTACGCCGGAGGTCGTGGGTTCGATCCCCACCCAGGACAAATCTTTGTGTGATGAGCATAAAGGTTTGTTCTGTGTCTGGGTGTAATTTATCTATAATATGTATGTATTTACAAAAAAAAAATGTATTTAAGTAGTATATCAGTTGTTTAGTACCCATAAAACAAGCAAATATAATTGCTTACTTTGGGACTAGATGGCGCTGTGTGAATGTGGTAGAATATTAGGGGAAGGTTGCGATGATTGGACCACCTAACTTTAAGGTATAATATCGAACTAAATAAAAGTGATAGAATAAAAATAATAACTAATATATAATCCTTTCTAGATATACAAACTATAAAAAATATATTTTAAATTTAAAGTTGAACGGTTTTAGCAATATATAGATAAAACTATTTTTAGATTCGTCGCTTTCTTTGGACCACGGTTGCATTGAATGGACCGCCTTGTTGCCATCATTGGACTTAGAAACTTTTGCACTAAAGGTCCAATCATGGCAACTTAAATAAAACACATCATTTTAATAAAACTTTTTTAATAGGAAAAATCACTTAAATATAATTATAACCGTCAACTTTTAATTTTAAAACTTAAAACATAATCAGGTTCATTACTTAGTATTAGATATTGATAGAATCACAGACAATTACAATAAAGATTATACAATACAAACAATTTGGGTTATAATTTGAGATCTTAACGCGTCATAATTATTATAATAATTGAGGTAATAATAGTACTACTAAGTTATACATACTAAATAAGCAAAACAGTTATAAAAATATATATTGTTTTTGTTCTTCCCAGGCGTAATACGAGTATGTTTGCTGACGCCATTCTGTAAAGAAAATAAACAAAAGTTCAATATTATTAAAGTTTCTTTGATTGGACCAGTCCATTAATAGCTCCACTACGGTGGTCCAATGATAGCAACTAGATACTCAATCAAAAATACTTTTTCTATTAAAAAAGGGAACTTAATTGAAAAAAGTCTCTACAACCCACTAAATTACAGATAAATATCCTATTAATATAAAATATTATCAGTAAATTAACAAAAGTATAACAGTACTTACATCGATGGTTTCGTTACGTAATTTTTATATCACTGACCACTCAGACACATTCGAACACGTCATACCGCGATGCGTGGCGCAGCGACTCTGAGGTTTGAAGGACACTAGCCCGGCTCAGTGCTGTTGCCTACCTACCTACTGGTCACGTTATAACGTGTATAGTTTTTGAAATACTTAGGTGGTCCAAAGAAAGTGCCGGTCCAATGATCGCAACCTTCCCCTATTATTATTAAGGAACTTACGATATCCCGCCTACATAATAAACTATAGTATGTTACTATTCTCTCAAATGGAATTACGATGGTTTCGTAGAAAGGAACTAATTTTGTAATAGTACATTATGATATAAGTGCGGTAAGTTCATAATTACAGCCGAGGCGATATTGCAACAAGAAAGCAGAGGCTGTAATTATCAAAGCGCACGTGCAATGTCATACGACGTTTTATAACATATTTGCGAGGAAATAAATAAAACTCGGACTTTCTTAGAAAAAAACAACAACAGCGAAAAGAAAAAGCGCGTGGAATAATTTTTACCTGTCACAAATAATCGCATTTTTTTTTAAGGCAAAGGCACAAAAACAGCCAGTATTACTAATAAAGTAAATTCATATTTTTATGTTTTATTACAGATAAATGGTTGTAATTTATGGTCTATATTAATTAAATAAAAGAATTAAATGTTTATTTTATATATAATAATTATTTTATCACCCAAAGTTAATTTTATTCATCAAATGTTGACCACTTTTCGGACATAAAAACTCGTTGCTAAGATTTAAAAAACCGGTTAAGAGCATGTCGGATCATGCTCAATGTAGGGTTCCGCAGCAAAAGAGCTACGATGTTCATCATATATACACTAGTATTTGAAAATAATGCAACCAATTTTAATGAAATTTCATGAGTCTGTTAAATTGTTTCAGCTTGAAAGATTGGATCATTTCGAGAGAGATAGGTGGCGCTGTTGGTAGGATAACGACCACATGCAGAGTGGAATTTTGGTTTTATTCTTATATATTTTAACACATTTGTTAGATAATTCAATACTTATGGTTGAACCTATAGATCTATGCCATAAAAGAACAGGGTTTATTTAAAAAAAAATTAGATAAGTAAGTTTTTCAATTGCTTAGTAAGCAAATTTATATATCACTAGCTTTTGCCCGCGACTTCGTCCGCGTAGATTTCGATATTACATAGATCTTTATTTTAAGTGCAATTCATGAATTCTACAACACCCCACTACAGGAGTTGAATTTCATTTTACGTCAATATAGATAACATTTTCGTAATCAGCGTCCCTGAAAACCTTGAAAAGGACATCCATATCAATTTCTAATAATTTTCACACCTATTTCATCCCTTAGAGTAAGTTTTTCAAACACCAAAAACAACCCATTAACTCACATCTTAACTGAAGTTTTAATTACGTATTACCAAACATATAACTTGAAAAACAAAGAACTGTCTATTTAATATTTCACCCCCTATCAAAAACATTAAAAACAACATTTTAAGTTCCTATCCCAATACTAATTTGCAAAACGTTAACTTCAAAACAAAGATCTTTTCATAAAACGTTTCATCCCCAATTTCACCCTTCCTTGTCAAAAATATTGATGAGGGTACTTTTTTTTTTTGATAGTAGTACCCCATAACAAATTTTCAAATCTTTAAGTTAAAAAACAAAGAAGTTTCATACAATCGTTTTTAACCCTTTTCACCCCCTTAGGGGTTGAATTTTAAAAAACCCTTTCTTAGTACACCTCTAGACATTAGGACAAATACACCCTCCAAATTTCAAGTCCCTACGACCAACGGTTTAGGCTGTGCGTTGTCTGTCAGTCAGTCAGTATAAAAGCCTTTTATAATATATGTATGGATGTATTATTTACTTGATATTTTGTTTTTAAATGTCAAGTCTTTACCCGTTATAAACAAGCAACTACTTTATCTTAGTCACTATAAAGGATTAATGCTAAGAATTTTGTATTTGGTACAAAATTATCCAACATCCAAGTTCAACGACTATTACTGCTAAACTAATAAAGTTATCTTAACCGCTATAGTTTTCATTTAAAGTTCATAAAATGCACTATCATCATGAATTTTCCCGGATTTTTCAAGCCAGCAGTTTAGCTTTTAGAGGGGGGGGGACGCCCTACTGGAACAAAAATTTGCTCTTTTAAGTTTAATATTTCGTAAATGGACCATTAAATCGAAAAATAATGTTAGTAACCCCCAAGTCATTTTAGAAGACCTATTCAACGATACCCCACACAATGGGGTAGACAACAAAAAAATATTCATCCCCACTTCACATGTATGGGAGCTACCCTAAAAAAAAATATTTTCCAAAATTTTATTTTACCACTTTGTCGACGTAATTGATATACACACTCCTACAAAATTACAGATCTCTAGTACTAACGGTCTCTTAGCAAAACCTCGGACAGACAGACAGACAGACGGACATAACGAAACTATAAGGGTTCCTAGTCAGAACTACGGAACCCTAAAAAGTACCGTTCGTTTTAGACGGAGCATCTTGATTATTACTCTGTGGTCTTGATAAACCGTGCATTTTACTTTATATTACCGCACTAGTGCGTAATGAGATCCATTACGACACTGAAATTGGTGAAATAAGAGACCGTTTACGAGCAAATGTGTTATAATAGTACATTATGATATAAGTGCGGTAAGTTGATAATTACAGCCGAGGCGATATTGCTAGCTTTCATCAGATAAAACTTAATGATAACATATCTTACTACAATACAATAATTTGTCAGATGCTAATGTGGTGGTGGTCCCGGCTGGTATGCCTCGCAAGCCCGGTATGTCCCGCGATGATCTCTTCAAGGTGAATGCTTCCATTGTGCATGACATCGCCAATGCGATCGCTAAATATTGTCCTCAAACTGTCTTGGCCATCATCACCAACCCCATCAACTCAATGGTGCCAATTGCCGCTGAGGTTTTGATGAAAGTACGTAGGTAGCAATTTATATTATTTACCATTTGTTTGTAAGGGAAACTATATTGTTGGGATCGCCTATGTAGCATCTTGCGTTATATGAAGGTTGAGTGTATGTTTATTTATTCATAATGAACACATTAACATTTCATTCATTAGTACTTAATAATTTAGGAGATGCCTCTGGTGTTACAAGCAAGCAGCTATAGTCTGTTTGCCACCGACGTGGTATAGAAAAATAAATGGGAATGGAATAATATGCGGAGCTGCGTATTGTATAATACGTGGGTTCGATTCCCAAACAAAAAATATTTCAGTGATTAATAGATATTTTTTTCGAGTCTGGGTGTAGGTACTTTGTGTCAATTCAAAATATGCAGTCTCTTTTTATTTTGGCGCTCATTGTTACTGAATCTGATTGCCAAATGAATACGTAATTATCAAATTATATTATACTAGAAGTTCTTTATTCGGCGACTGCTTAGCTCCTTTTAGCCGTAGCGTGATGTTATATAGCCTTCCTCGATAAACGAACTATCCAACACTTAAATAATCTAATCGGACCAGTAATTCTTGAGATACTAGCGTTGAACTAAACAGACAAACAGAATTCAAACTCACGACGGCCGGCGACCCTGCCGTGCCACGGTGATAAGTAGCAAACGTTGTCATGACGTCATCATGTTAAAAGGTAATGGATAAATTCGTTCTCAGGGACGTCCGCCCGCGTAGGCAGAGCTTTGCACACGGAATGGCAAAGTCGCGGGTACATTCCCGTCGTGGATTTGAATTTTTCATTAGGTACTTGTTTAGCATTAATAAAAAAAAAACATTACGTTTGTGTTACGTTTAGGCTGGAAAATTCAATGCTAACCGTGTGCTCGGCGTCACCACCTTGGACGTTGTTCGTAGCTGCACCTTTATCGGTGAGATCAACGAAGTAGACCCTAGGACCGTCAGCATTCCAGTCATTGGCGGTCACTCCGGAATAACAATTATCCCCTTGCTCAGCCATTCCAAGCCCGCTGTCAATCTGTGGAGACAGCGTGATATTGATGAACTTATAAAGAGGATTCAGGAGGCCGGGACTGAGGTAAAACAGATTTTTATCATTCATCATTATATCAGCCCAATGACGTCTACTGCTGGACATAAGCCTCACCTAATTTCCGCCACAGGGAGCGATTTTGATTTTATCATTCATCATTATCATCATTTCAACCCATAAACGTTGTATGGTCACACACGCAACTATTGCCAAGGAAAGGAGGACAATTGCAGCTATTGTGGGGGGGCGAAACCATAACGATACCTAAGTGTGAGAAGAGAGGTCTTCTGGTGCCTTTTGGGCCACCCACATGCTGCAACTGCAAACGCTCAAAATTGGACCTGGCACACAATGCATTTGTTCAAGATTGCCCGGTCAGGAAAAGTTGAACACCTTGGCAGATTATTTTATTTATTTTTGCCCGACTGCCAAAAAGGAGGGTAATATTTTTAAAACTACTCTAGCGGTCTCCACTGTCCCCTCCAGTGGGCGCTAGGCAAGAGTAGAGAAGTTACACTACTATTTATTATTAAAACCAACAGCGTATACAATAGTAACATAAATCTAATACATATTCGTGAGTATGGCCAATGTTTTCAGGTTTCCCTGCATTATTTACTTATCAATTTATTTTTTATTTTATTTATTTAAAACTTTATGCACATTAGTACATGGGCGGACTTAATGGCCGTAGGCATTCTCTACCAGTCTACCTTGGGTGATAAAAGTAGGTGCACAGTGATAATAAAAAGAAAATACAAAAGTAACATATTTAATATACCTATTCTAACATACCTATTCTAACATACAAATAAATAATAAAGAACTAAAAATATAAATAATGAAAATATATAATAAAATTTTGTTGGTAATTATCAAACAATAATTTAACTCTTACTGCCGCACTCAGAGACGTCAATTAAAATACCTAGCAGTAATTTGTCATTAACACAATTTTTTCATTGAATAATAGTCTTTAGGCGTAAAGACTTAAGTATTACACGTTTTTATTAAATAAACTTTAAAGTTGAGTAACACCTCTGAGTACGGCAGATAGAAACAAAACATAAAAACATAATATAGCATCACATCTTTTTCCCCGAAGGGGTAGGCAGAGGTGTTACACACCCACATTTCGCCAGCTATGTTGGTCCCATGAAATAGAGGGCGAGCCTATTGTCGTCAATCGGGAACATTTGTATTCCAAACTCCGGGAAAAAGCCCAATAGTTAGAAGGTAGTTAGAAGCCCTAAAGATATAGCATTAGAACATCTAAATTCTTATACTAGTGTTTGGTATCTTGGTTTCTTAGGTGGTGCAGGCCAAAGCTGGCGGTGGCTCAGCTACTCTGTCCATGGCGCATGCGGGCGCACGTTTTGTTGGCTCTGTCCTTAAGGGTCTTGATGTGAGTATATTAAACAAATTTAATATAGGTACCTATTATAATGTTCGGGATATTAAACCATGTCTTTTATTTGTTACTAGCTGTGTCCGCGACTTCGTCCGCGTGGAGTTTAACAAAAGCAACATTACTTTTTTCAAAGTAGCCTATGTTTCTCCTTATTACATCAGCTATCTGCCAGTGAAAGTCCCGTCAAAATCCGTCCAACCATTCCATAGACAAGCCGGAACAAACAGACAGACAAAAATTGAAAAAAATGTTATTTTGGTATATGTGCCGTATATTATATGTACATTCATATGCATGTTGTAAAAAGCGGTTATTTTAATATTACAAACAGACACTCCAAATTTATTTATTTGTATAGATGAGTTTTCGATATTTTTTCCATGATCATGGCGCTTGCAACAGCGCCGAAATATCGGAAACTCATAACTATGTTAAATGACCATGATAATTTTAAAAACATTACCCTCCTTTTTGGCAGCCGGGTAAAAACTATATTAATATAGGTAAAGGTATAGGCTGGCCTGTTGTTCTAGTGGTTAGTGACCCTGACTAAGCCGGAGGTCGTGGGTTCGATCCCCACCCAGGACAAATCTTTGTGTGATGAGCATAAAGGTTTGTTCTGTGTCTGGGTGTAATTTATCTATAATATGTATGTATTTCCAAAAAATAAATTAAGTAGTTTATCAGTCGTTTAGTACACAAGCAAATCATCATCATCATCATCATATCAGCCCAACGACGTCCACTGCAAGCAAATATAATGGCTTAATTTGGGACTAGATGGCGCTGTGTGATTGTGGTGAAATATTTCTATTATATTATTATTATTATACAGTGCTATCGTAAACATAATATGTTTGATGTATATATTTTTTTATTATTATGGTTAGTTGGACCGGAAGCCACTAGTGGCCTCCTTGCTACCTCGACCAGAGTTGATCTATTGTAGCGCCCCTTTTTGTTTTATACATAGTTCTTTGCTTAGTCCTATAGAGGCTAGGAACTTCCAGATTGTCTGATCAGAGAGAGATTGTATCTCATTTGGTTGCACCTGGTGCAGTCTTAAAAGGATGCTTCTTTTGTGCATTAGCCCACATGAGCATATGACATGCATTGCTGTCTCATCTGACTCTTGACAAAATCTGCACATTTTGGACTGGCTTAGGTTTAGTATAAACATATGGTAGTTTAATTTACAGTGACCGGTGAGTATTCTTGTCACTGCCGACGTTTTGTACCTTCTGAGTTGCAACAGCTCTTTATTGTTATGGCCTTTGACAAGTGCTTTGGAGTGGTTCTGTCCTGGGACAGATTGCCACGCTCTTTGCGCTTTATTTTGGCATAGGTCGTTAAGGAGGGTCTGGACCCTTTGTTTGGGAATTCCACAGAAAGGTTCTGGTCCACTCATTGGGTTGTTAGCCCCGTTTCTGGCCAGTGCATCCGCCTTTTCATTCCCCTATATTCCCGCGTGTCGTGGGACCCATCGAATTATGACTCTGTTATATTCCCCTAGGACATTTAAGATCCTTACGCAATCTTTTACTAGTTTTGAGTTGAATTCGAAAGAGTTTAGAGCCAGTTGATGTATATGCATTAAGAGGGAACACGGTATGCGATTCTTGATACAAATATATACCCCTGTTTTCTCCCTGACTAATGCCTATGAAGTTTTTTTTTTTTCGAAAAATCAAGGTCAGCTGTGTGTCACACAGTGACATGTATTTCTTTTTTTTTTCAACAACTAATTAGTAAAGAATTTATATTACCTTCTAAATATTGCTGAAATTGCCCTATTAAGAGACCCCCCCACACTAGCGTCTTTCGAGCGTCGTCGTCGTGTCAGCGTCCGCACAGCGTTGACGCGACGTCGAATTAGAACGAAGCACGAAATAATAGGAACCTAGCCCTACTCTTTCTGAAATGTTTGATGTACTCGTACATAAATATAATTGAATCGGCTTAGTTTTCGAGGAGAAAACAGCTGAATACGAAATGAACGCTGAATGAATTTCGTCAAATTTTTTTATCTTATAATCTATCTGCAGACTTGAGGCAAGGGCGAAGCACGACGGCTATAGTTTCTCTGAATACCTATCTTTCGAATTCCTCACAAACCGCGTTCCCTCTTAATGAATTTAATTTTGTGTCATTTGCAGAATGAAAAGGACGTAGTGGAATGCGCATACATGAAATCTCAAATTGGAGGAATGGCAGAGTACTTCGCCAACCCCGTATTGTTAGGCAGGAACGGCGTGGAGAAAAATTTAGGCGTCGGCTGCCTCAACGAGTACGAAGAGAAACTTGTGGCAGTCGCGATACCCGAACTTATCAAAAACATTGAATCTGGGAAGAGATTTGTATGTACCTCAAAAATAAATAATTAGTGTCACCCGTAGGGCTCAGGCCACAATGTGCGGATTGTGGTCTGAACTCTCTCGGCTCTCTAGATAGAGGAGAGGAGATTCGAGCCCAGCAGTGGGATATTAATGGGTTTCTGATGATGTCATTTGTAGCTGGCTGGTAAGTTATTTTTGTTCAATTCTTAGCATGTGAGTTAGCTCATGAGGCTGGCATGGATTATGTAGTATCTACGAATTAAATTAGTTAGATCTTTATTCATTAGTTAAAAGTTTTATCTGTGGTAGGTATATGGGGACATATTTTTTACACAAATTAGACTAATATAATTCTTAAACTTTGGAACTGCGTAACATAAGAACGGTAAGGTATTTTTCAAAAAATCTTCGATTTAAACCGTAATGGGCCGCACACACTTTAAGTTATGCATGACGGTTGTGCCTGCAAAACCAAGCAAGCAAGCCCTAGTGTGTGTGCCGTAAAAAGGACATATTTCACATACTTTTAAATTTTATATTTTTTTCACAGCGCCATCTAGCCCAACCCAAAGTTATGGGATCTAGGCAACTGATAAAATATACAGAATCGTCCCTTATTAGTTTAGACACACCTTCACGACTTAGCTCTAACTTTTAACTTAGCCATATGCATAAAGCGTTATAACCGTCATGCAAACCCTAACGTGTGTGTGCACTATGGAACTTGGTTATGCCTGTAGGCCAAAACTGCCATGCATAACATAACGTGTGTGCGGCCCATAAGAATATTATATTATATTCATTTAAGAAGGTGTCGCGTTGGCACCTTGTATATTTATATTTTGTACTTTGTTTTTTTATCACCAGTGGCGATTCTTTTAAATAATGTCTGAAGGCCTTGCTGATTTCTATTTACTAATTTAATTTTTTTTTCGTTTTGTAAATAATATTGTACTTATTCTTTTTTAAGTTTATTTTTTTATTCAGCACAAATAAATCCAATCTTTCAATACATGATAATTGTTTCTTATTTATTTTTCTTAAATGTAGTGTTTTAATTATTGAGCGATTTTAATGAATGAGGTGTTAATTATTAACAACTTCGCCGTAGTTGGGTAAAAAGTGCTAAGCCCAAGTTGTAGAGAATTTTGTCAGCTTTCATTATGTAATACAATGAAATTTCGTTCGACGCACTGTTTTCGAGATGTAAGCAGAAAACTTAAAACTGGCTCAAAAAGTTTTAACCTGTGCTAGAGAATTTAACACATTTTTGAAAATAGACCATTTTTCGAAGCTCATAGCTAGGCAACCATTGGAGATAGATAAAATTGTTTAAGCCGAAAATATAGAGAATTTTATCAGCTTTCATTGTGTTACTACACTGTTTTCGAGATGTAAGCAAAAAACCAAAAAACGGGACCTTCTTTGTGCTCCCGGACTTCTAGTATGTTTATCTCCTAACTAGTCCAAACAAAGTTCCTAAGTCAAAGTTTCTGCTTTCGACATTTCCCTCCACAGTACCATTTCGAGCACTCATTTACTAGACTATCAACGCACACCACACGATGAAATTTGTTGCTCGAAAATCAATTATTCTATAAAATATTCTAAAATCAAAACGTGGCGCATCCCTTAATACAATTTTTTTTGTTACTTTTGTTTGCACGTTTTCAAAATACCTTCTTACCTACTTAATTTTGTCGATAAAAATAGTATTCACTTGGAAAAGTAAATACTATTTTTATCAATAACTGTCAATCATCATCACTATAAAAACTTTGTTGATTCTTTAGCCTAATTGTTCCCTTTAGCCATGTTACGCAACTTCTCTTTTTGCGCTCTTATAGGTACGCCAAGAAAAATCGCCGAGTCTACGTAAGAGCCGAGTCTCTGGCACTGACCAAGAAAAAAATCTACGCTGGACACGACGCGCGACTCGTTCTGTAAAACGTTGCTGTGTGCATAATGAATTAGTCTGATCTGCCACAGACACGATGAAATTTCTTAGCGTGTACAAGGGCTCTATTCTGAGATTCTTATGTAACAATTTGACACTAACTTGACAGAAATCCGTCATCTTTGTGTCAATTACTTAATTCAATCTTATTTTTTATCAAAAAAATTAATTTAAGATACTCGCCGAAAAGCGCGACATAGTAGACAACAGGATGTTGTTGGCATTAAGGCCCATTAAAATGATTGTTGCACTAAACGGATTCAAGACTTTTTCAACTAATATACCGTTACAGGTAACTGTTAGTAGTAATGTAGTTTTACTATTCTCTTATCTGTTTTTGGGCTCGACTGCTCGTTCGATAAATAGCTTTATGATATAATATTTACTCCAAAACTCGTAGTCGTAGGTATTCAGGTCTCCTAAATATTAGAAAAGCGATAGTGTGATTGGATAGATGTTTGTTACTCAATCAAAGGATCTGTATAAAATTTGGCACACAGATAAATTATAAATTATAGTCCTGAATGGCACGTAGTCTTTTAACTGACATGCCAATTTCATTCTCGAGCGTCTCCGTGCTTCGGAAGGCACGCAAAGCCGTTGGTCCCGGTTATCACTTAATATGGTAGTCGTTAAGTTGCAAGCCTATCTGTGGTAGTTTCTGTTGTCGACACAGTTGGGAATGGAATCGTCACTGTAGTAAATTCCTCTGTGGTGGTTTCTGTTGTCGACACAGTTGGGAATGGAATCGTCACTGTAGTAAATTCCTCTGTGGTGGTTTCTGTTGTCGACACAGTTGGGAATGGAATCGTCACTGTAGTAAATTCCTCTGTGGTGGTTTCTGTTGTCGACACAGTTGGGAATGGAATCGTCACTGTAGTAAATTCCTCTGTGGTGGTTTCTGTTGTCGACACAGTTGGGAATGGAATCGTCACTGTAGTAAATTCCTCTGTGGTGGTTTCTGTTGTCGACACAGTTGGGAATGGAATCGTCACTGTAGTAAATTCCTCTGTGGTGGTTTCTGTTGTCGACACAGTTGAGAATGGAATCGTCACTGTAGTAAATTCCTCTGTGGTGGTTTCTGTTGTCGACACAGTTGGGAATGGAATCGTCACTGTAGTAAATTCCTCTGTGGTGGTTTCTGTAGTAGGGAAAGGAACTTAGCCCTTATGGGCGACTTGATAAATACCAACACTAGAGTCTGCCTCAAGCCTATACGATAAGAAGACGAACCGACATACCGCACTGGTGGCGTTGCACGCAGCAGGAAGGAGTACGACTTCTGCTTTAAAGGACCTTGGTTCGATGCCTGGGTCATCTAAAACCATTTCATGTCATGTATCAGTTCCAGTTCCAGTTCCATCCAGTTCGGAGCTGAGTTTTGGAAATGGGCCTGGTGAATAGCCTCCTACAGCTTCGGCGATAATAAGGGTGACGCTGTTTGTAAAAATATAATTGGGTTTATATTATACAAATACTTACTTAGGTATCTAAAAAAAAGAAGACTGTTACTTGCTAAGAGTAATTATCTCACTGATTAGAAATATACGTATTCAATTGCTTCGATCGTTAGAAAGAAACAAAGAAAATACATTTATTTTTCAGAAGGCATGGGCATACAAAAAATAAAACATATCACCATATAAAAAAATAAAAAAGTGAAAACATTTACTTATGAACTTCATGCCCCCATCAAAAAAGGACTCCAGTTCAGCTTAATGCGGGGCACAGCACAGGTGTCTCGCACTGGTTTTCAACTGGAGCCTCATTGTTGTTGGCCGATGTCACAACAGCAGGACTTACTTGCTATTCTACCTTATTACAGTTAGAATAAGGTAGAATAGCTAGTAAACATGAATAATTTTAATTAAAAAAAGAACAATATCTAACATTATAACTAAGACTAATATAGTAGTAGGTACGAAACAATAATATGAAAATTAAACAAAAAATAAAAAACAAAAATCGTTTTTTTTCTTTTTAAAGTAAGTTATCAAAAAGGTATGCGTGAGCGAGACAGACGACGTGCGTGGTAGTGTTGTTATGAATGCTCCATTCTGCCGTTTCGTACAGTTGGACGCACCATTAAAGTGAAAGATTTAGGTTTTTATCATCATTATCATCAGTACATAGGCCTCACCTAATTTCCGCCACAGCGAGCGATTTTGTGCCGCCCGCATCCAACGTAAGTTAAGTATGTATGCAATACAAACTCAATTTTTTTTTAGTTTAATATTGAGTTGTCTGTACATTTTTTCCCTATATTTTTAGAAAAAATTCAAGGTAGTTATTGCTGGTTCAGCGGGTGGTATCGGACAGTCAATGTCTATGTTGTTAAAATACAATGAGTTGATCTCTGAGCTGGCTCTGTACGATATAGCTAAGGTGAACCCTGGTGTCGCCTGCGATCTATCACACGTGGATACTCCTACTTGCGTATCAAGCTATATGGAAGAGGATGGACTCGTTAAGGCAGTCAAGAGTAAGTTTAAAAAAAAAATTTAATGTTATTCCTAAAATTCTGGCGCCGATACATGTTACCTACGGTTCTAGGAAATCTTAATACAAAACCAGTTATCATTCATTATTATTTACTCCTATAATTATATGTAGGTATATCTGGATAGACGGTGGAGCAAACGTGTCCTAGAGTGGAGACCGCGACTCGGCAAGCGTAGAGTAGGACGCCCTCCAGTTAGATGGTCCGACGACCTAAAAAAGGTCGCTGGGTCTGATTGGATGCGGAAGGCGAAGGACAGAGTGCTATGGCGCGTGTTAGGAGAGGCCTACGTCCAGCAGTGGACTGCAATAGGCTGAAATGATGATGATGATATCTAATACGTGCGTCACAAGCCTAAGAACAGCTTCTATATACCTATACCTAATTGTTATTAACAATATTACCTTTAACTTGGCAGATTCTCATGTGGTAGTAATTGCGGCGGGTGTTACGGGAAAGCCCGGCATGTCCCGGGCTGACCTGTTCAGCACGAACGTTAATATTGTGGTGGAAATTACTAGGATCGTCGCTCAGCATGCACCTAATACAATCTTGGCTATTATCACCAATCCTGTCAATTCTCTCGTACCTGTCGCTTGTGAGATTTTAAAGAATGTGAGTATTCTAGATAGACTGTAGAGTGTAGACTAACCGTAGACGTTGAAATAATCCGAATTTAGATTTATTTTTTCCGGAGTCCACATTAGTAGGTTTAGTGTAGTAGGACTCTTGACTGTTATAACTCAGTAAGTATAAGCATGGGTTCACTGTTAATCTCGTCTTGCAGGAGATATTTTTATATGTAGTGGTTGGTGATGATTATATGATGTTGGAACAGTCCCGTTTAAGACGGTTATGTTTGTGATTCAGTATTCAGTTTTCTATAAACTAGCAAAAAGCGAATCTTTGTAAGGACTCGCGATATTTTTTTTTCCCAAGCATTATATTATTAATCGTGGCATTTGGTTACTGAAACTATTATTTACTTCATAAATAATTACTTTGCTATAAATTATAACGTAACATAAAACAAATTTTCCATAGTCTACACCACGGTACCACGGATAAAAAGGGTTATTCGCCTTTTACGGTTGAGATAGGGTAGTGAAATTATGTATTCTTATGGTAGGCTAAATTCCCTCCACATTCTTTGGAGGCGACCCGTGCCCAGTAGTAGGACGTTTATGGGTTAAGATGATGAATCCGTCACAGCACGGAACTTTTTCTTTTAGAAAGTTTTAATTGTAGATAATTATGTATTTAGAAATATATAATAACCCATTTAAAATGTGGTACCTACGGTGATAATCATCATCATCATCATCATATCAGCCCAACGACGTCCACTGCTGAACATAGGCCTCACCTAATTTACGCCACTGCGAACGGTGATAATACGGTGATGAAATAATGGAATACCTAGTGCAACTCCACCCTAATATTTCTGCACTTGCTGAATTTGCTTTAGAATAATTTTGAAACAGTATTTAGTCGGGGCTGTATGACATTTCTGATATAAGTCCACTTATAACAAAATCACAGCTTTTGACCGTCTCTACCACGAATATTATTTTAAATTGGCGGCGAAGGCTTACCATGTACGGTTTAAATACTCCATGGTTAAACGTGGTTTTACTTCTATGTTCAGGAATGTGTATTTGACGAGAGACGTGTGTTTGGCGTCACAACCCTGGATGTTGTCCGTGCAAGCACGTTTGTCAGTGAAATAAACGGCATGGACCCTCAGGATATAAATATTCCGGTCGTCGGTGGTCACTCCGGCAACACAATCGTTCCCTTGCTGAGCGCCTGCAAGCCATGTCTTCTTTGCAGTGCGCAAGAAATTGAAAAACTCACCAAGAGGATTCAGGAAGCCGGTACTGAGGTATATAACATTTTTCTTACCATATCTTTAGAAGTTAAGACTAGTTTATGTATGGTTCTGAGTCTTTCGTCTAAAAATATATATTATTTTTAATGGTGCTGGTGCGGCTACACTCATCGCGATAATCCGAATATTCGCTACTTCGGCACTTCGGACGAAGCTTTGAGCACTTCGTGTAGCGTTTGCCCCGGCCACACTCATCGCGATAGCCCAAAGACGAAGTTGTCGCGATGTGTGTAGCCACGTTAAGAAATAATTATAAGTATGGTAGTAGGACTTTGGTCAAATAAAAATATGAAATTTGACTACTTCTGGGTGGTTTGAAAAAAAAATTAACCCTAACCTAACCAGTCCGAGTCGGATTACTCTGAATCGGGGGTGTTAAGTTTAATAGCCACCCCTCGGCCCGCTATCCCCGCGTACCCATTGATATCTCAAATGTTTTAAATTTCCGATTCATCATCATATCAGCCCAACGACGTCCTGCAACCGACGCCGATTGCTATTTAGGAAATGTATAGATTTCCTAGGAAATGTGTCTAATATAATTTATTTCATACATTTCCGTGCGATTTTAGGAATTACATACATTTCCTAGAAATTGTATACAATGACGGATTACATACATTTCCGTTAACATATATAATAGTTAACGCGTGAAACATGTTAAATATACTTAGACATACCTACCTATGTCACTTCTTTAGGTGGTGAAGGCCAAAGATGGTGGTGGCTCTGCTACTCTGTCCATGGCTTATGCTGGTGCGCGTTTTGTTGCTTCAATCCTCAAGGGCCTCTCTGTAAGTCTCACTAAAAGCTGTGCCTCACGGTTTCAGACTTGCGTTCCAACAGAGTGACCTTGCTGGTAGCTTGGGCGCCATCATGGTGCCATGAAACAAACTACGCGGCAACAGCCGGCTAGACGGCTGGAAACCACCAAGGTCACTTCTGTAGAAGGCAAGTTTACAACCATGTGGCACGCGTTTTACAACAGCACTATCATTATTTTAGTGTGCGAGACTAAAATAATGATAGTGCTATTAATTCGTGATTCTAAAAACACAGCTACATCAAGCTTGTCGCGTATTGGGTAGACCCTATTATTATATTGCGCGAGTTTCTGCTATCCATATTTCTTCTACTTTCTCCACAACCTTGGCGTATATAACTGGCGGTTTAGGGGTCCAGACCGCCCTGGCAAACGAATCGTTATAATATCAGCCATACGCCGTCCACTGTTGGACATAGCCCCTCTCAAGAGACTTCCAATAGGACCTGTTGACTGTGATTTGAATACAGCGTGATCCTGCTCTTCAGATCAGGGCCCAGATTCTGAGCTGTCGGAAAGTATTCGGCCGCAAATGTCAGTTTATTTAGAGTTATATATATTATATGTATACATTATCATCGTCAATGTCCCACTGCTGGGCTCGGGTTTCCTCTTCTCTATCCAGAGAGCTGAGAGGGTTTTAGGCCATAATCATACAGAAATACATAATGTTAAAAAATAAATGGTTGTTTAAAAAATATAATTTAAATCAGTTTTGAGTTTTCTATTCATTCATTTCTATTAATTTTCTAATATTATTTAACATTAGCCGTAAAAAACGTTGTTCTAAGATTCGAAAAAGTATACGATCCAGGAGCAATCTGACGAGTCAGAATCAGGGCCCAGATCATCTGTCAACATTATGTGTGACTTTCGTACTCTGCGATTGCCGGTGCGTGTTCTACACTCGGAAACTATTCAGACCCACTGATCACCTGTTCTATGTGATCTGTACGCTCTGCCATTTAAACATTCTAATACCTACTGTATGCGTGTGGTCTACTGTATTTTCATTCATCATTCATTCAAAAACAACACATAAACGCCCACTGCTGGGCATGGATCTCCTCCAAAGAATGTTGAGGGAATTTGGCCTACTATACCACGCTGTCCAGATGGGTTTCCTTTTCTCGCAGTGCTCATGTTTGCGTAAGGTCTTAGTCGCCTTTTACTACACCCACGGTTTGAGATAGGGTAGTGACATTTTGTATTCTTAATCCATCGGACTACACGGATAACTGTATTTTAATATAAAGTTTTTATTCAATCTACAGGGTGAAAGCAACGTAGTAGAGTGCGCGTATGTTAACTCTAACATAACGCCAGTGGAATACTTCGCTAACCCGGTGTCGCTCGGCACTAACGGTATGGAGCATAACCTAGGGTTTACTTGTTCTAACTGTTACGAACAATATCTTGTTGGTATCGCAATCAATGAACTAGGGAATAATATCAGAACTGGCCAGAGGTTTGTTAAAGACATATTGAGTGAAAAAAAATAAATTCAAATAACCCTTATGTTGATAAAATTTTGAGAATAGGCGTCTCCTCCATTTTCTAAAACGTAGAAAAAATCACAAAGATTACACTTTTATTAATAATAAAATTCAACAAAAAATATTATGAACATGATGGGATGTACCCTTTTTGAGTTATTGCTGAAAAACTGCGCTTCTCAACAAAAGGAGGTAAGTGCCATGAACATAAGTTCTTTCGCTATTGAACCCTACATTTAGCACGGTCCGACATGCTCTTAACCGGTTTTTTGCTCATAACTCTTCAAGTTAGCCTGATAGTCCTCTAAATACCGCAGTAATAAAAGGCAATTTTAGCAATATTTGGCGGGTCATATTTTCTAAACCAATTCGTTTTAAAAAAAAAAAGGAAATGACAGGGACATGTCTACAGCTGACCTTAACTAAAAAAAATATTGCTTTAAAGGCATTAGTCAGGAAAATAACAGGGGAATACTTTTGTTTGGAAATTCATACTATAACATATTTTATAAAGATTTATTTATTTATTTATTTCCCCATAAACTTGATTTTATTGTTAATGTTTAAAAAGATTTTTGATAATAATACTTTTTCTTACACTGTACTGTGTGTTTTGGTACCCAAAACTAGCTTTGCCCACCAATGGGATATCTTATATAGGATGAAATATCATAGCTAAACCTACTTATTAAATAATACACCTACGCTTTTGCCTTGTTTTACATTTAAATAAACTTTTAGAGTTTATAATTTTTATGGTTTATAGATATTTTTCTTCGTGTCGTTTGTAAATATTATCTACCTTGTGATGATTTATAAATGTGAATATATAGTAGTTTATGCTTATTACGTTGTTTTATTTAATTTTTTCTAAAACTATTATTGGTGAACAAGGGTAACAGGAACGGAACAGTGATTAATTAAATAATAAAAACCACAGTATAAATATCATTACATACAGTATTGTAACTTCGGCCCTCTCCTTGAAATAATTACCTACAGCCGTTCTTAAAAAAAAAAGTGCTTTGAAATATAATTTAATTTAATAGTATAAAATACTCATTCGGATAAAAGTTTAGCTAAGAATACTTTTGGAAAAATGGACATGGAAGAGAAAAATGGGTATCTTTCACTTGGTTAAAGATCCCTACTAGCTATTTTACAATTGATGTTTTGCTTTATATGACGTCCTCCATTTTTTCTTTGCCATAATTATTAAGTAACTAAATATATTTTTAAATTCAAAACGCACGCCTACTGCTTACATAACCATTATGCGGATACTAAGTAGAGGCGCGTAGGTATGACTCGCTTTCCAACCGTTTGTATGAAGTTATATTATTACAAGATGTCGCGCGGGGCTTCGCTCCCGTCGCTTTTGTTTGGCCACTGCTCAGCTCCTATTGGCTGTAGCGTGATGTTATATAGCCTACCAGCGGCTTCGCTCGCGTGGACATAGTTTTATAGTTAGACGCTATTGGCAGGGCAGAGCTGTTCACAGCACTTCTTTGTAAACGATGTTTTTTGTTTTTTTATCTGGGGCACCTAAAATAATTAATGAAGATGGTGTACTTACTCGGGAGCAAGCAACATACATATAATTGACCGTGCGAGAAACAAATTCTCTCTTAAGTCCACACCATCGTGTATACTACATCTTCGTCTGATAATAATTTTCATCAAAAAGCGAAATATAAACTATCCAAGTAAGTAAGTGCCTTTCACTATAAGTAAGTAGGTAATAATTAAAAAAATAATTTAATGTTTCATTTCCATATACTACTCTCAATCCGTCACTACACGGATGGTCAAATATATAGATTATAATATTATTTTTGGGTTAGATGCCATAAGAGATGTCTTTGATACCAGTTTGGACCAGTTATTGATCTATTGTAGCGCCCACACATTCTCATAGAATTACTTCTAGGGTTATGTGGATTTCCTCGCGACCTTTTCCTTCACTGTCTGACATTGTAGGTATAATATAAGTTTAATGGTGGCCATACACCATACTGCCTATCGTCCAATCGGCTTGACCAAGCCAAAATAATTGAATTTTGATTGTTTCGTTAAGTAATGTCACGCCAATTCACGCCCACACACGATCAGTTCTATTTGAGACAATTAGCAGCGTCATGCCGATTGGACGATACGCAGCATGGTGTATGGCCACCATTATATAAGGAATTTGACAACCTGCAATTTAATGAAAAAAAAAAAAAAACAACGAAACCTTGTGCTGTGGCCAAAGAGAATACAACCTAGCTTCAGCTGCAACCTCCGTCAGTCTCTCTTTATTACATTTTAAAAAGAAGGTTGTAAAAGTACATGCATGTTTTAGGTTAAAGCTGTGTTTATAACTATAGTCTTTACTTGAATGGTTGTGCAGTTAAACAGAGTGGAACTATTGTAAATGTTGTCCTATTGTTATAATGTCATATTTTGACAGCTTATGAAGGACAGTGTCGCCCTCCTTGTGACGTCATTACTACACAGAAAGCAAGTGTTTTGTGGTCAGACTAATGTACTCTGTGGGTCAGACTATGCCAAGACTATGCAGATATTAAACGTGACAAAATTATATTTTTCTATAGAATTTGACAGGCCGTGTCTGTCCGCGTCTGTAAGGCCACTCTACAAGGTAATAAATGGGTAAACACCTTCTGTATAGTGTATAATTTGATACTGACAGAAACTTTTGTAAACACACTGTATTTTAGAATTTAGAATATTATTTTTCTGTCTGACACGTTCAATGTCTATAGATATAAACGCAACTATTTGAGCTTCTGCCATTGAAGGTGCAATGTCTATTTGTGGCCAGTGTCAGCAATTTGATGTTCTTATTTTTCTTAAATTAATTCTTTTTTTGATGTTTCTGTCAGATAAATCATGAAAATCTGCCAGAAACCGTCAGGCTATTGCCACAGCAGATAATTTAAATATTTTTATAGATTGTATATAACAAACAAAATGTTTTCACCCTACTATAAATTTGTTAACGTTTTTACTGCACAAAATGGTGTTAAGAGTTTCTCTACAAGTTCACAGGTACCTATCTAAAGAACTAATTAATAATAATATCAAACGCTCACAGATACTAAGTGGAAATCTCAGCCGAATACCTTTGTACTTACACATGTTCTGAGCAGACGGTGATTTCTCCAAGTAGCAGTTAGCGCAAAGTTCAAAAGCAGTTAGCATCTGGCTTATATCTCGAAAGAATAGCTCCTGATTCTTAGTTTATTAACATCGTTTCACAAATGAAGATACCGGGTTTGCTACTACTGAGATCTTGTACACAAATAACGTTAAAAGAATTGCTACTAGGAAGTTAACTTCCAATTGAGACTACGCAGCATCCTTTTCAGCAGACTATATCAAAGTAAATTAAAAAATAATAGATGTAGAAAAGAATTTAAAATCAGTTTTTAATTTCCTATACTTATTACTTAAATATTCTACCAAAATTAATATCTTAAAACTTTAAAAAACTTCGTTCTGTGTTCCTAAATTTACGATGTGGAGCATTCCGACTGCTCAGAATCAAGGGGCAGTAGTATATTTGTATGTATCTATTGAGTATTTATACTTAGATATAACAGATATCTAACTATTTTACGTATAGTTTATTTCAGTACATAAGTGCCTATGTAGATATGAAAAGCCAATGAAATTATTTACCATTATCGTTTTTCAAAAGGAAAAAACGTAACCCTTATAGGATCACTCAGTTGTCCGCCTGTGTGTCTGTCCGTCTGTCAACACCCAGTTTTCGAAGATTTTCCTTTACTTGTGTAACTTGGTAATGTTTCTTGCCAAATTTCATGATTCTAGGTCAACGGGAAGTACCTACCCTTTATGTTTTGAATTTTTTGATAGTCAAGATATGTGAACATAAACGGCTATATATCTTTAGATTGCGTTTACTTAGAACTTAGATTTTTTTCTTTTCCAAGGGATTGCAGACCTGAATATTTGATATCAATTTCAGCTTGATACCTCTTCGCGTGCTTGAAAAATATTCTTAACAGACTGACAGACAGACAGATGGACGACGGTGTGGTCCTATATAAGGGTTCCGTTTTTTTCTTCCTTATAAGAGCTAGGAAGGTTTTTTGGCCAGTGGCAAATAACCCATTTTTTTTAGCTTCCATTTAAAGTTATGGTAGCTGGAGCCGCTGGTGGTATTGGTCAGCCACTAAGTTTACTACTAAAGCTAAATTCTCTGGTCACACATTTGGCTTGTTACGACATATCGAAAGTGACTCCTGGTGTAGCGATGGACATTTCTCATATTGACACCAATACAAAGGTGACTGGACACGTAGGACCCGACGAAATCAAAAATGCATTGCAGGGTAAGTATTGTACATTAAATATATATATCATACATACCTACTCCTGTTGTAAAAGGCATTACGAGAATATAAAATTTTCAGCAATTTCCATCGAATTATCTTGACGATCAAAAAAGTCAAAACCTATAGGGTTCTTCCCGCTGACCTAGAATTATGAAATTTGGGAAGAAGCAATATCAAGTTGCACAAGTAAAGGAAAAAATCCGAAAACCAATCTTGTGTAGAGTTTTGTCACTGAATATTAGTTTTGCGGTATACAATAATAAACCTAAAAAAATGAGTAATAGTGAGAGTTTATTCCTGATTAACGTTATATAAACACCTACCTACCTTATTTATTCTAATTTATGGCTATCTCGTGGTCAGGGTGTAGACAAATTTGCATTATTTTTGCTAAAGCACGCACCGTTTTCGAGATACGAGCTGTTATAGATGGCAATGTGCGCTATCGGCGAGGGCAGTCGGCCTCCGGCGACCAATGTGCGATAACTAGGTAAACTTAACATTCCCCGATTCAGAGCAATCCGTCTCGGAGTAGTTAGGTTAGGGTTTTTTTTTTCAAACCACCCAGAAGTTGGTGCCCCGCGAAGCTGAGCTCCGGTGACCTACGTGCAATTTCTTTTTTTGTTTTCTAAGCGTCAGTTTTTTTCAACCTAAATTTTTGTTATTTTGAGAAAAAAATATTGTATATAATTTTTATTGCACACCCTTTGGTACACCTTGACCGCAACATTTATTTTAATAAATCCAGACGAGCGGGTGGAACAGTGTGCGGGGCAGGGGGGAAGAGGCGCGGCCGGCCGCGCGGCAAACTGGCCAAGTGCGTGTCGGGCCACGCACAGTGTAGGGTTCCGTAGTAGCCCGTTATGACAATATAGTACAATTCTGGTGTTCTTTATTCTGAATATAAGTAATGGTAAAGATATTAGGAGTTAATGGTTATAATAACAACAAAAATCGACTTTTTGAATTATCATTTCTAAGACGTACGGGGATGACTGGCCTGTTGGTCTAGTGGTTAGTGACCCTGACTGCTAAACCGGAGGTCGTGGGTTCGATCCCCACCCAGGACAAATCTTTGTGTGATGAGCATAAAGGTTTGTTCTGTGTCTGGGTGTAATTTATCTATAATATGTATGTATAGGGGACTAGATGGCGCTGTGTGAATGTGGTAGAATATTATTATTATTATTATTATATACAAAAAAAAATGTAAGTAGTATATCAGTTGTTTAGTATCCATAACACAAGCAAATATAATTGCTTACTTCGGGACTAGATGGCGCTGTGTGAATGTGATAAAATATTATATTATATTATATATTATTATGACGATCAGAAGTGTGATAGTCTTAAACGCTTAAAAACGGCTCCACAAAGTAGCTAAATAAAAAAGTGACGTCACGGCGCAACGCCATGTGTTATCGAATAGCGATACTGAACTAATGCAAAATGTTTATTTTCGAAGATTATTGTTTAAACAGATTGGACATTAATCAATAATAACCACTTCCTTAGAGCACGATCGCTGCCAAGTTATTATTTCAATTCACAAAGTTCGTTTGTGACTTCTATAGGTACTCGAACGAAAACGTAACCCGTTTGTACAGCGCCATCTAGCGGCAGTATTGAAAAACTTATGATTTATTATATACTTGATATTTTGTTTTTAAATGCATGTCTTTACCCGTTATAAACAAGCAACTACTTTGTCTTAGTCAAATAGTCACTATAAAGGATTAATGCTAAGGATTTTGTATTTGGTACAAAATTATCCAACACCCAAGTTCAACGACTATATATTACTGCTAAACTAATAAAGTTATCTTAACCGCTATGCTTTTCATTTAAAGTTCATGAAATGCACTACCATCGTGAATTTTTCCAGATTTTTCAAGTCAGTAATTTAGCTTTTAGAGAGGGGGGGGACGCCCTACTGGAACAAAAATTTGCTCTTTAAAGTTTAATATTTCGTAAATGGACCATTAAATCGAAAAATAATGTTAGTAACCCCCATAGGTGACATTACAAAAATCCACCGTGTATATATTTCTAAATACATAGCTATTTTAAATATATGATCTAAATGAAATAGAGTTATGCATTTTTAAACGACTTCAAAAAAGGAGGAGGTTATGTTCGACTGTATGTATTTTTTTTTGTGTATGTTCAACGATTTATCGGAGATGCCTGAACCGAATTGAAAAATTCTTTTTTTTGTTTGAAAGGGTATATTTTCGAATTGTTCCCCTATTCACCACGTCAAGTTCTGATGATGGAATCTCAGGGATATCGAAGGCAACCCTCAAATTTTATAGGCACATGTTACCTGTTTCATCTATTTTCTAAAGTTATTCAAGTATTTACGTCTTATAGTCATCATCTCATGTTGATGGGCTGATGATGGAAGGTATAACTCCTTAACTGTTAGGAGTTGGAGGATAATTCTTTCAACATTATAGATCGGTAGAGAAAATTGTAAAAATGCCCACCATCTTGAACTTTGTTGTTTTTGGGCCGAATGATACCAAAATCGATATTTGACGATCCCATTGGTCACTGGGCATAGTTCTGGAGTCAAAATTGTAAAAATGCCCGCCATCTTAAACTTTGTTGTTTTTGGGCTGAGTGATACCATAATCGATATTTGACGATCCCATTGGTCACTTGGCATAGTTCTGAAGTCAAAATTGTAAAAATGCCCGCCATCTTGAACTTTGTTGTTTTTGGGCTGAGTGATACCAAAATTGATATCTGACGATCCCATTCATCACTGGGCATAGTTCTGAAGTCAAAATTGTAAAAATGCCCGCCATCTTGAACTTTGTTGTTTTTGAGCTATGTGATACCAAAATCGATCGTATCACTCAGCCCAAAAACAACAAAGTTCAAGATGGCGGGCATTTTTACAATTTTCACTTCAGAACTATGCCAAGTGACCAACGGGATCGTCAAATATCGATTATGGTATCACTCAGCCCAAAAACGACAAAGTTCAAGATGGCTGGCATTTTTACAATTTTGGCTTCAGAATTATGCCGAGTGACCAATGGGATCGTCAGATATCGATTTTGGTATCACTCAGTCCAAAAACAACAAAGTTCAAGATGGCGGGTATTTTTACAATTTTGACTTCAGAACTATGCCAAGTGACCAATAGGATCGTCAAATATCGATTATGGTATCACTCAGCCCAAAAACAACAAAGTTTAAGATGGCGGGCATTTTTACAATTTTGACTTCAGAACTATGCCAAGTGACCAATGGGATCGTCAGATATCGATTTTAGAGCCCATCAACCCAAAAACAGCAAAGTAAATAATTTGATCTTTAATTTTAAAAAAATTCCATGACAAATAACAAATTATCAACTGGTATTGAACTCTCTTGAAATATACAAATATTACGTAAACATCGGACCGGGAGCGCGGGAAGCAAAGCGTTACGTCCTCTCTCTAGAATGCCTCAGCCGGTACTGATTTCTTACGGCCTGTGCGCCGAAATATAAGGCGTTTTAGGCTCTTAGCAAAAATCATTTTAAAATATTTCTAAAGGGATTTCGAAAATATTATGGACATTTATAAATGACATCATCTTGCTTAATAATTAAATGTAAAAAAATCGACTTTTTAAACACATATAGTGTACCAAAATTCTCATCAAACTTGATCAAAGTTCAACGTTTTTGAGAATTTTAGCTTTTAAGTTTTAGTTATAAAAAAATGAACATTTCTAATATTTTTTCAATACACTAACTAAAGGACTATATGTAGACCTCAAAACAAGCTTTTTTTTCTATGCATTTTAATTACTTTAGTCCCTGGCGAATCAGAAAGTAGGCTTGTTTCGTAGAATTTCTTAAAACGCTATGCGAAAGAACTGTTCTAACTAAAATACTAATAATAAATAGTCTGTTTTTCTTAATACACTTTTTAGACAAGAAAACTGTTGTCTATATATGCCAAAAATTACTTAGCTACATATAAAGACATATTCTGTAGCGAACGTGGAAATCTCGTGATTTCATGGATTTCTGTATGAACCCTCTTAACGTATCCTTATCATTATGATGATGTAGTTAATAGATCATATAAACTTCTTGGGTTCGTATTCAGAACTACCAAGCATTTTAAAAATACATCCAGTTTTATTTACCTTTTTAACACTCTCATAAGAACTATTCTGGAATATAGCAGTATCGTTTGGTCACCTTACTATAAAGTGCATAATGATAGGCTTGAAAAGATACTTAACAAAGCATTAAAAATGATTGCATTCAGAGAGCACCTTGGCCGTGAGCTGACTTGTTATAATGAAAGACTGCTATATTTTAGAACATCCACGCTCAGTTCACGTCGTCATATCCAGGACCTAATATTTTTATACAAATTGATACACTCACGAGTTTCTTCTTCCCTGCTTTTCTCCAGTCTAAACTTTAATTCCAAACCTAATTTAAGACGACCAAAACCCTTTGTATTAAATGTTTATACAAATAACACCTCGTTTTACAATCCCTTCACTCGCATGTGTCGTGCTTACAATGAATTGTTCACGTCTGCTGGCAGAGACACGAACATAAATGTTGATATTGACTTGTATATCCCTAACTATATTTCTTTTTGTAAAAACATTGTTAAATGTATAGACCACACTCAGTAATTAACTTTTATTTTAACTGTAGTTGTTATTATTTATCTTTATATACATATTATTTTATTGCACGGTATTGAACGTTTCGCATCCTAGCGACGTTTGTTATTAATAACCACTTGCATGTTGTGTGTACTATTATAGGTTCGCATTCTAGGTTAAGAATAATTGTCATTAGATCTAATTAGATTTAATATGATTGTGAACTGTTTGTACACCTAATAAAAAAAAAAAAAAAATCATCATTTTAATCCATAAACGTTCCACTGCTGGGCACGGGTCTCCTCCAAGAATGTGGAAGGAATTTAGCCTACTATACCACGCTGGCCAGACGAGTTGGAATAGGGTTTGTTTCGAATTTTGCAGTGCTCTTGCCTGTATAAGGTTACTCCCTGTGTCGGTTTTCACGGGTTGAAATGGGGGTAGTAACATTTTGTAGTCTTAATCCGTCACTACAAAGATAAACATAATAAAAAAAGGTTAATGTGTAGATAATTATAAAATGATTAACAACTAACATTTTTGTAACATTATGAATTTTTACAGACACTGACGTAGTAGTGGTGCCCGCTGGCATGCCCCGCAAGCCGGGCATGAGCCGCGACGATCTGTTCGCAACAAACGCGTCCATTGTACGCGACATTGCTGCTGCATTCGGTAAACATGCGCCTACAAAATCTGTTATGGCCATCATCACAAACCCTGTCAACTCGATGGTGCCTATTGCTGCTGAGGTACTGAAGAAGGTAAGATAAAGAAAGAAAGAAAGAAAAACATTTTATCTGTCTTGATTAGACATCTAACAGTATAAAATTAAAATTCTCGCCACCAGTAAACTAAACTAATAACACACATAACACGTAGGTAATTATAATTAACACACATAAAAATTTAAGCATAAAAGAAAACAAGAAGAAGAGAGAACAAAAGGGATTTAAAGTAGTGGACACAATCATTGAGTGGACACTAGTGGACAGAGAGAACAAACAAAACCAATCAAAATTGACCAATGCTAGTCTGTGGTCGTGTATTAGGTACATCACAGACCACAGACAACAATCATTCTTTTCATCCTTTCGTTGCATAATCTTTTTGTTTCATAATTGTTATGATGCAATATGTTGTGTTTGCAATATGGCGGACAGATTAAACAAAAGAAAAATAATAATATTGCATTTTCGTGCATTTAAGTACGTGTCGCGTCCATCAAGACAAATAGGATTGTCGATCAGCTAAGTGCTGCTTTGTCGCAACTAAAGATGTTACCTACGTGGCTTTTCTTCTTCGATTATCTTTACCAGCTGTCAGCTCAAATAGGTTTGAAAATGCGAGCACATTCTGATGATTGACAGACTTAAAGCTGTGCTACATGGTTATAAACTTGCCTTCCACTCCACAGAGGTGCCCTTGGTGGATTCCAACCGTGTAGCCGGCTGTTGTAAACCAAATTTCATACAAACTACGCGGATGGCAACCAAGCTTCCACCATGGTCACTGTTGGAACGCAAGTTTATAACCGTGTAGAACACCTATAAAGAAACCAACTGTATTAATAACTTTATATAAAGTAGGGAAATAAAGTTATGTGTTCCTGATGACTACGTCGGGCGACGACGGCGACCCCCACTGCTGGTGGTACCCGTCGCTCGTATTAACTTGCTACAAAAAGCGCCTGTTAAACGTAGTAGCTGAAGAAGTAGATTTGTTTGCGTGCTCATTGAATGACTTCACAATAACCACTTAGAATATTGTAGGATATAAGATTCAATAAAGAAGATGCACATAAATTTATTATACGATATGCTAATTATTAGAAATAAATAATGTTAACTTCACTGTCGCAATAGGTTAAAACCTGTAATGATAGAATGTAAGTTTATGTGGAAATAAGTAAATAAATAAAACAACTCCAAAATGTACTTACTAATAGTCTAGTAAATGAGTGCTCGAAATGGTACTGTGGAGGGAAATGTCGAAAGCAGAAACTTTGATTTAGGACTTTCAAAAAACGAAAAAACGGGTGACATAGGCTAAATATTATATAGCCTATGTCACCCGGGCTATTTTATTACAAATCTATTGACACCTAATTTATTAAAATTGGTTAAACATACATACATACAAATATACATAGACTGCCAAAAACATTACCCTTCCTTTTGGCTTCGCCGTAGTAATCTTTATTGCACGCGTACACCATAATACAAAGGTCATAATTACATTAAAGTTATATATTATATTTCTTCATTATTTTATTTCTTTCAAAATGGTACACTTTATAAATTTATAGCAATAATTTGTAAGGATTACAATAATAATTGTTTATGGAGAACTGAAGTCTGTAGTGGGTTTCAGACCCGTGCCGTGTTACAAAACTGTAGGTAATTCTCGAGAATATGGTAAAGTAGGCTAAACTCCCTCTACATTCTTTGGAGGAGACCCTTCCCAGCTATGGGACGTTTATGGGTTGAAATGATGATGACGGTCCCAGATCACCGTGGCGCAGTGGGGTATATATATTACTTACGAAGTTACGACTGCTGCACAAAAGGGGTCAGGTATTACGGGAATATGAGATTCGAGTTTTCAGTCTTGAAATTCTAAGTAGGCGTTTAATGGCTTGAGGGTTGCCCCCAATTACATCCACATTAAAGGTCAACGCATATAGACAGCAACGTTTACAGGTCAAGAGATTTGATCCTAATAAGCTGTTTGGCGTCACTACTCTGGATATCGTTCGAGCTAGCATGTTCATTGGAAAAGCGAATGGTATTGACCCCGCGGAGGTGTCTGTACCTGTGATCTGTGGTCACTCAGGCATCACCATCGTGCCTGTGCTGAGTCGGTGCAAGCCACCCTGCAAGATAACCTCTGAAACTGAACTTAAAGCCCTTATAAAGGATATTCAGGACGCTGGGACATATGTAAGTCAAACTATACATATTTGGTTCACAAAAATGACATTTCCACCAGGTTACACCGACAGTGTCTACAAACTGCCTGGTGGATGAGTATAGTCCTAACCTATGCAAATTTTATGCGTAATATAGAACTAAATGATCGCGTGAATTCCACTTAGATAATTCAAATTGCGATTGAAGATTGCAGCTGTGCAATTTACTGTCCCAATAGGTGCTGAAAGCGAAAGCTGGTGGTGGCACAGCCACACTATCAATGGCGTATTGTGGCGCACGATTTGCCTGCTCTATACTTCGGGGCCTTAATGTAAGTATTGTAGATTAGGTACTTTTTTAGGGTTCCGTAGTTCTGACTAGGAACCCTTATAGTTTCGTTATGTCCGTCTGTCTGTCTGTCTGTCTATCCGAGGTTTTGCTAAGAGACCATTGGTACTAGAAAGCTGTAATTTTGTAGAAGTATGTATATCATTTACGTCGACAAAGTAGTAAAATTAAATTTTGGAAAATATTTTTTTTTAGGGTAGCTCCCATACATGTGAATTGGGGATGAATATTTTTTTTGTCGTCTACCCCATCGTGTGGGATATCGTTGAATAGGTCTTCTAAAATGATTTGGAGGTTACTAACATTATTTTTCGATTTAATGGTCCATTTACGAAATATTAAACTTTAAAGAGCAAATTTTTGTTCCAGTAGGGCGTCCCCCCCCCTCTTAAAGCTAAACTGCTAGCTTGAAAAATCTGGAAAAATTCATGATGATATTGCATTTCATGAACTTTAAATGAAAACTACAGCGGTTAAGATAACTTTATTAGTTTAGCAGTAATAGTCGTTGAACTTAGGTGTTGGATAATTTTGTACCAAATACAAAATCCTTAGCATTAACTCCTAATATCTTTACCATTACTTATATTGAGAATAAAGAACAACAGAATTGTACTATATTGTGATAACGGGCTACTTCGGAACCCTACACTGTGCGTGGCCCGACACGCACTTGGCCAGTTTTATTTTTACCCGACTGTCAGGACGGGTATTGTTTTTCGCGCGTTTCTTGTGAGTTTGTAAATTTCTTTATTATTTTTTGACAATAGGCTCGCCCCCTATTTCATGGGACCAAACATAGCTGGCGAAATGTGGGTGATAAACCTCTGCCTAACCCCTCGGGGAAAAAGGCGTGATGCTATGTTATGTTACGTTTATTCCCACGAATCTTCAAAACGGCTGGATGGATTTTGATAATTAGGTTTGATAACCCAAGTGTCTTTAGATAGGTTTTAAGAATAAAAAGACTTAGGTAAATGGCGGGCTTTTGACGCCAAATTGTAAAATAAATATAATTTTTTTTTAACCAAACCTATCGAGTTGGGAATCAAAATAAAGAGAATCAATAAACTATTTTTAACAAAAAAATATTAAAACGACTTCAAATCAGTACTAAAAAGCGAAAAATAAACTGAATTAGATATTTGATTCCAAGCTAAAAAATACCTACCTACCCGTTTAAAGTATAATACCCTATTACTAATCTCTTTGAAGTCGGTGCCAAGCCTAAAGAGTTTGTTAAGCTACGTACTACTTAGTAGGTACATCTGTTACCGCTCGCTACTTCACACCACCTCGCACTTGCGTGTGATCGTACCTAGTGGACGGCTCAAACTGAGTGATACAACCTCATTAGGCTGGCACCGACTTCAAAGAGATTAGTAATAGGGTATTATACTTTAAACAGGTAGGTAGGTATTTTTTAGCTTGGAATCAAATATCTAATTCAGTTTATTTTTCGCTTTTTAGTACTGATTTGAAGTCGTTTTAATATTTTTTTGTTAAAAATAGTTTATTTTTCCATTTTTAGTGTACTTTTTATCTAGCAGATTTAATAATACTGGCTGGCAAACTAGAACTAGATTAGATAGAAAAGGGAACGTCTATTTAAATATTCTAACAACACAACCTGATTGTAGAATAGAGGAATCTCAAAACTCTCAGCTTTTTTTTGTCTTTCTTTTTTCCTATAATATTAAATTTAAATTATAATAATAAATTTAAATTAAAATTATTTCCTATAATAATAAATTTAAATTAAAATTATATATTAAACAACTTTATCTTCCATCAAGAGCTCTCACCTCAGACACTTGAAAAAACACAACTTAAGGTTTATACATGGATGTGATATTTAAAGAAATCATCTTCTTACTCCTAAACATTAAGAAGTTTCCCTTCCAGTGACAGCTTACCTAAATAACCTACAAGAATACAACTATAGGTTCATAAGTACCTATAATGTTGAAAGAATTATCCTCCAACGCCTAAAAGTTAAGGAGTTATATCTTCCAGTGACAGCTCACCTGAATAACCTACAAGAATACAACTATAGGTTTATAAGTACCTATAATGTCGAAAGAATTATCCTCCAACTCCTAAGAGTCAAGGAGTTATACCTTCCACTGACAGCTCACCTGAATAACCTACAAGAATACAACTATAGGTTTATAAGTACCTATAATATTGAAAGAATTATCCTCCAACTCCTAATAGTTAAGGAGTTATACCTTCCAGTATCAGCTCACCTAAATAACCTACAAGAATACAACTATTGGTTTATAAGAACCTATAATGTCGAAAGAATTATCCTCCAACTCCTAATAGTTAAGGAGTTATACCTTCCATCACCAGCTCATCAACATGAGATGTTGACTATCAGACGTAAATACTTGAATAACTTTAAAAAATATATGAAACACGTAACATGTGCCTATAAAATTTGAGGGTTGCCTTCGATTTCCCTGAGATTCCATCATCAGAACTTGAAGTGATGAATAGGGGACCAATTCGGAAGTATACCCTTTCAAACAAAAAAAGATTTTTTTAAATCGGTTTAGGCATCTCCGAGTAATAGATGAACATACATAAAAAAAAAAAATACATGCAGTCGAACATATAACCTCCTCCTTTTTTGAAGTCGTTTAAAAAGAGATTACGTTATATTCAAAAAGAGATTATATTAATTAGCCTTAAATTAATTATTAGTAAATATTAAGCAGCCGGGTTATTAAATTTTTTAAATTATATTTGCATGTTATTTCTGAAAGTAACTGATTAGCGACGGCAAAATTTTAAACGGCCTGCGCTGTTCAATGACAATGATAATGTCAGAGACAAAGCATTATTATGCTCGAGTCCCACGGCCCGTTTTATGACAGTCCCGGCCGTGCCAGGACTAGTTAAGGCGCCGCGCCGTTGGATCGGTCACGCCCGATGTGGCCTATGGTGGCGTGTCGTCACGCGTCCGATCCGTCGCGAGTCGGTAACTTCAAAGACGCGGCGCGTCGAGGCACAGGGAGGCCTGTACGGGCGCGTCGGTTTTCGTTTATTTCATCTTCGACCGCATACGTGCGGCTGCACATGCAGCCATGTGTTCCGTGTCACTTAACATATTGGAATGGCGGTAACGACAGGCTACATCGAGCCGACACACGCCGTGGGAACGGCTCGGCGCGTAGCGTGAATGAAAGCACAAGCCTCGACAGGCGTGGAGCGGCTTGGCGCGGACTGAGCATTTCGACAGGCCGTGGGACCGGAGCATTAGGTACCGATAACAAAAGTCTCCCTAATGCCAGCGAGCGGTGTGCGTTTTGCAAATTATTCTCTAGATATCTTTAATTCAAGTAGAAATATCACTGCTGAGATTTTCCTCAATCTATCAGCAGAATTTCGACTGTCGACGACTGACTGACGACTGTCACCGTGGCGCAGTGGTTAAGGTGGTCGCCTCGCCACTACATCGCTGTGCTGGGTGACGTGGGTTCGATTCCCACACGAGACAAATATTTGTGTGATTCATAGATATTTGTTTCTAGTCTGGGTGTACTTTGTGTCCGTTAGTTTCATGTTTGTAAAGCTCCCCGCGACACAGGGCTTGTACCCTAGTGCGGGCGTTGGCTTATAAAATATAATTAAAAAAAATATATAATTAATTTGAGTCTGAAGTCTTTCTGAGCCTTTCCTATTTCAATTGTATGTACTCGTGTAAACGATAAGTCGCGGGCATAGCTAGTTTAAAAATTGTTAGGTATATGACGTGTATGTTTTGTGTAGGGAGAAGATGACGTAGTGGAATGTGCTTTTGTGAGGTCTGATGTCACCGAGGCGACGTACTTCGCCAACCCAATAGTGCTTGGCAAAGGAGGCATGGTGAAGAACCTTGGAATCGGCACCCTCAACGCGTTTGAAAAAGATTTGCTCAAGAAAGCCATGCCCTCACTTCTCAAGAACATCAAGACTGGAGAGAATTTCGTCAATAAGAAGTAGTTCAGTGACACTGCGACCGATACAATTTTACTAGCTTTGGTAAAATCCTTAATACGGACATTGAGTGTCCGACACCTATTCCGAAAGATCGGAACTGCTTCGGATCTGCCAGTTCCGATCTCGGGTCTGACAATTCTAAATTGCAGAAATAAAATTCCGGTGACGACTTCGACATTCCAAAACTGCTACTTTTATTGCGATAAAACCTCCTCCGTAGCATCCGTGCCTCCATGCTCTTATTTCTAACAAGCACACAGGTACACCTGTTTTACCTGTATAGTTCAACCATTAATTAACTGAACATGGTCCCATTAGTTCAACAGCAGCAGTTCATAACTGAACAACACACACTTAGAACTTATGCCAAAATCTTAATACGTTGTTATAAATACGTAAATGGGTACCGTTTTCTAATATTTCTATGTATATTTCTACCATTAGCAAGACGAGGTACGCTGAAAACACTGTCACGCCCGTCCACGCTCGAGTTTTAGGATTGTTGTAACTGAAACGGGCACTTCGTTCCATTGTTTCGTTTTTATTATTGAAATAGATGAACAGTGATACGTGGTGGTGTTTTGGCAACTGCTCAGTTAATTTATATTTAGTTGGGTAGCTCTTGGTTTAGGTAGCGGTCTTTTAAGACTTTCTTGATTTGAACCACTTAAAAAAATCGGATAAAATGATACATTAAGAACTAATGCATAAAATTATTGTAGGTATCAATAAGTCAAAGCTAAGCTATTAGGTATATCTTCTATTTGGCGGACCGGTAGTTCCTAAGATTAGCTTATTCAACCAAACAATCACAAACCATTCAAATTTATTAGGCACATATAATTAAATGTCATCTCAATTAGTTTATTAGCCGAGGTTGGTATTTAATTAACAAGTTTAAAATTTTATTTAGAATTTTTTAAATTCTTTATTTTTTCTACAATATTCTATGAGACATCTACGATACTTCTATCGCCTCGAGACCTCTATTACCTCTATGAGACCTCTAACATCTCTACAACACCTCTTCGAGAAGTATCGTAAAGGTGATAGAGGTCTCGTAGAGGTAATAGTGGTCTCGTAGAGATGATAGAGTTCTCGAGGTGATAGAAGTATCGTAGTAGTCTTGTAGAGGTAAAGCAGTAGTTTAGTAGTTAATAGAAGTCTCGTAGAGGTGATAGAGGTCTCATAGAAGTAATAGAGTTCTCAAGGTATATACCTAAGTATCGTAGACATCTCGTAGAATTCTTGTGAAAGTTTCGTAGCGGTCTAGAAGACATAATACATTTACCAGGCTTGTGTACTTGTAACAGGTGTGTAGGTAAACGTTGAACGACTACGATGACACGTTTGCGATTGCCGAAAAAATAATGAAATTCGTTATAATCCAGATGACGCACAACCTGTCTGATATTCGCGCGTAAGTTCTATTAAAGTCCAACATAATAATATGACAATTTAATATAGGTTACAGCATAATTACGATATCTGCTCTAAATTGAACAACAGTCTATTTGTGTGACCGTATCATTGGAATTTCGATACCCTGTGGATGTGGACGAGCTGGATGTTGGGCCAACGTAATGGAGGCCCAGTCTCTATCAAAGAGGAGACGAGAGTAGATGTTTCAACAACTCTAAAACGTCACCGGACATATTTCATATCAGTTGATGTGTTAGATTAAAAATTACATAATGTAAACATTAATTCCACAGAAAATATGACATGTAACCGTAATTAAAAAACAAAAGTGGATTAAATTATTTATTCGTAAATGACAACGAAACTATGTGTCTGATTAATTCGACGTAAGCAGTTGAAGGGTTAATTTAAATATTGATAGGTTCACAAAGACTCTAAGGCACTTTCTTCTACAGTAAATGCTGGAAGGTTTTCTTCTGGTTCGAAGTACTGAGCATCGTCCTGATAGCTATCCCTGCGGAGCTGGTACACATAGCGCTAACGGCCTTGCAAGCGCGTGGCTTTACTGATGCTATCAACGTGTTTAGGTTGACGCCGTGCGTTGGATCTTGTATGATGTGTACGTATACATAAGAGCTGTTATGGTGTAATCAAATGTAGTATGTATGGCTTCACAAGACATTTCTATTTTGCGCGATTAGCAACCTAATTTAGCTTAAAATAAGTAATTTTATCATTCATTAATTTGGAAGGTACGTAACTCACAGCAGACATTATCAAGAAGTAATTTGCCAAAACGATCTTTGTAACCTTACGGGGAAATTTATAAACATTATGAAACATAACTTTTACGTATTATCTGGCCTGTTGGTGTAGTGGTTAGTGACCCTGACTGCTAAGCCGGAGGTCGTGGGTTCGATCCCCACCCAAGACAAATCTTTGTGTGATGAGCATAAAGGTTTGTTCTGTGTCTGGGTGTAATTTATCTATAATATGTATGTATTTACAAAAAAAATGTATTTAAGTAGTATATCAGTGGTGGTAGGTGTCTCCTCCATTTTCTAAAACGTATAAAAAATCACAAAGATTACACTTTTATTAATAATAAAATTCAACAAAAAATATTATGAACATGATGGGATGTACCCTTTTTGAGTTATTGCTGAAAAACTGCGCTTCTCAACAAAAGGAGGTAAGTGTCATGAAGATAAGTTCTTTCGCTGTTGAACCCTACATTTAGCACGGTCCGACATGCTCTTAACCGGTTTTTTGCTCATAACTCTTCAAGTTAGCCTGATAGTCCTCTAAATACCGCAGTAATAAAAGGCAATTTTAGCAATATTTGGTGGGTCATATTTTCTATCGTCGTTTTTGAAAAAAAGGAGGAAATGACAGGGACATGTTTACAGCTCACCTTAATTTTAAGAAAAAAAAAATTGCTCTAAAGGCATTAGTCAGGAAGATAACAGGGGAATACTTTTGTTTGGAAATTCATACTAACATATTTTATAAAGATTTATTTATTTATTTATTTCCCCATAAACTTACATGTTTAACCTAAAGAAGATTAACCTAAGATAAATTGGTACCTTATAAACTAACATACTTACATTTTTTTTAAATCAGAAATTAATAAAAAAGGACAGGAATTAACGCGATCCTGTTTAAATTGATTTTATCGTTAATGTTTAAAAAGAGATTGGATAATAATACTTTTTCTTACACTGTACTGTCCCATTGGTGGCCAAAGGTAATTTTTGTACCATATCATAGCTAAAACCTACTTGTTAAATAATATACCTACGATTTTGCCTTGTTTTACATTTAAATAAACTTTTAGAGTTTATAATTTTTATGGTTTATAGATATTTTTCTTCGTGTCGTTTGTAAATATTATCTACCTTGTGATGATTTATAAATGTGAATATATAGTAGTTTATGCTTATTACGTTGTTTTATTTAATTTTTTCTAAAACTATTATTGGTGAACAAGGGTAACAGGAAAAATTTTATTTAAATTAAGGCGTGTTCGGAAATAGCACCCATGATATTTTATTATTCAAAATATATTATGTTACATTATTGAAACTAGAAATAAATATTTACATTTATTTATATGACTGTTCAATTACATAAATACTTATTAAGTAAAAAAAAATATGGTCCTACAAAATCAATGGTTTGATCGAAGAGGACCCTTTCAACTTGTATCGACAGCGAGGTCATAAATGATTTCGAATCAGCTATTTTTTTTTTATTTTTACTTACTTAATATTTATGTAATTGAACAGTCATATTGTCCTACAAATTGCGTGGTACTTTATCCCGATATTTCCATACCGGTCCGGAATACACTTGCTACGTCTGTTAGCTACCACAATCAAACTTTTAGAATACGATATGGCGTCTCATCAAAATTAAGCTATTCACGAAAAATTAGCTTGATAGTAAGTAATAAAAAAAATTTGGACCAGGGATCCCGGACTATTACTGATCTATTCTAGCGCCCACACATTCTCATAGAATTATCCGTGATCCCACCAATACTTAGGGTTATGTGGATTTACTCACGACGTTTT
The DNA here is from genome assembly GCA_905147015.1 of Laspeyria flexula. Lineage (NCBI taxonomy): Eukaryota > Metazoa > Arthropoda > Insecta > Lepidoptera > Erebidae > Laspeyria > Laspeyria flexula. Next base: position 5,874,002 of record LR989969.1, on the reverse strand, counting down.
CCTTCACCTTACATTGTAGGTATAATATAAGTTTTATGGTGGCCATACACCATACTGCCTATCATCCAATCGGCTTGTTCAAGCCAAAAGAATTGAATTTCGATTGTTTCGTTAAGTACTGTCATGCTAATTCACGCCCACACACGGTCAGTTTTACTTGATCCAATCAGCAGCGTCATGCCGATTGGACGATACGCAGCATGGTGTATGGCCACCATTATATAAGGAACTTGGCAACCAGCAATTTAATGAAAAAAAAAACAACGAAACCGTACTAAAACCTTCTTGTGCTGTTGCCAAAGAGAATACAACCTAGTTTCAGCTGCGACCTCCGTCTCTCTCAAACAGTCTCTCTTTATTAAGTACATTTGTAAAAGAAGGTTGTAAAAGTACATGCATGCTGTAGGTTAAAGCTGCGTTTATAACTATAGTCTTGACTTGAATGGCTGTGCAGTTAAACAGAGTGGAACTATTGTAGGTAAATATTGTCCTATTGTTATAATGTCATATTTTGACAGCATATGCAGGACAGTGTCGCCCTCCTTGTGACGTCATTACTACACAGAAAGCAAGTGTTCTGTGGTCAGACTAATGTACTCTGTGGGTGCCAAGACTATGCAGATATTGAACGTGACAAAATTATATTTTTCTATAGAATTTGACAGGCCGTGTCTGTCCGCGTCTGTAAGGCCACTCTACAAGGTAATAAATGGGTTAATACACACTGTATTTTAGAATATTATTTTTCTCTGTCTTTTTTTTTATACCACTACGAACGTGTCTGACACGGGACATGTCTGATACGTTCAATGTCTATAGATAGGTATAAACGCAACTTTATTCGGGCGTCTGCCATTGAAGGTGCAATGTCTATTTGTGGCCAGTGTATGCAACTTGATGTTCTTATTTTTCTTAAATAAATTGTTTGTTTGATGTTTCTGACAGATAAATCATGAAAATCTGCCAGAAACCGTCAAGCTATTGCCACAGCAGATAATTTAAATATTTTCATAGATTGTATTAAATAACAAACAAAATGTTTTCACGCTACTATAAGTTTGTTAACGTTTTTACTGCACAAAATGGTGTTAAGAGTTTCTCTACAACTTCACAGGTATAAAGAACTAAAGAACTAATTAATAATAATATCAAACGCTCACAGATACTATAAGCTCAGCCGAATACCTTTGTACTTACACATGTTCTGAGCAGACGGTGATTTCTCCAAGTAGCACTTAGTGCAAAGTTCAAAAGCAGTTAGCATCTGGCTTATATCTCGAAAGAATAGCTCCTGATTCTTAGTTTATTAATATCGTTTCACAAATGAAGATACCGGGTTTGCTAATACTGTGATCTTTTAAATAAATTTCAGTCCGTGCGTCTTGTACACAAATAACATTAAAAGAATTGCCCCTGGGAAGTCAACTTTCGAATTGAGACTAGGCAGCAGACTATATCTAAGTAATTTAAAAACATAGATATAGAGAAGAATCTAATGTCAGTTTTTAATTTCCTATACTTATTACTTAAATATTCAACCAAAATTAATATCTTAAAACTTTAAAAAACTTCGTTCTGTGTTCCTAAAATTTACGATGCGAAGCATTCCGACTGCTCAGTATCAAGGGGCAGTAGTATATTTGTATGTATATACTACTGCCCCTTAACTATTTTATGTGTAGTTTATTACGGTACATAAGTGCCTGTGTAGCTATGAATAGCCTATAAAATTATTTACCACTATAGTTTCTCGAAAGGAAAAAACGTAACCCTTATAGGATGACTCAGTTGTCCGCCTGTGTCTGTCCGACACCCAGTTTTCGGAGTTTTTCCTTTACTTGTGCAACTTGATATTGCTTCTTGACAAATTTCATGATTCTAGGTCAACGGGAAGTACCCTTTGTTTTGAATTTTTTTAAAGTCAAGGTATGCGAGCATAAACGGCTATATATCTTTAGATTGTGTTTAGTTAGATTTTTTTCTTTTCCAAGGGATTGCAGACCTGAATATTTGATATTAATTTCAGCTTGTTACCTCTTCGCGTGCTTGAAAAATATTCTTGACAGACGGACAGATAGACAGATGGACGACGGAGTGATCCTATAAAGGTTCCGTTTTCCTTTTGAGGTCCAGAACCCTAATAAGGGCTAGGAAGGTATCTCTGTATTTTGGCCAGTGGCAAATAACCCATTTATTTTAGCTTCCATTTAAAGTTACGGTAGCTGGAGCCTCTGGTGGTATTGGTCAGCCACTAAGTTTACTACTGAAGCTAAATTCTCTGGTCTCACATTTGGCTCTTTACGACATATCGAAAGTGACTCCTGGTGTAGCGATGGACCTTTCTCATATTGACACCCTTACGAAGGTGACTGGACACGTAGGACCCGACGGAATCAAAAATGCATTGCAGGGTAAGTATTGTACATTAAATATCATATATCATCATATCTACTCTACTTCTGTTGTATACCTACGAGAATATAAATTTATTCAGCAATTTCGATCTTGCCTTAATCGGGTTAAGGTTGATAATTGTTATATGGAATGTTTGAATGACTATCTTACGACGCTTTTTCGTTATGGGTATAATTAAAGAATCAATTCCAATCTTTAAAAATATGCAATGCGTGAAGATGTCCTTAATCCCTTTATTTATTGACATTTCAAACTAGGGCAGGGGCTTCGTTCTTTGTTTGCCTACTGCTCAGCTCCTATTGGCCGTAGCGAGATGTTATATATAGCCTTATAGTCTTCCTCGATAAATGGGCTATCCAACACTAAAATATTTTCTAGGGTTCCGTACCTCAAAAGGAAAAAACGTTCTGTCTGTCTGTCCGTCTGTTAAGAATATTTTTCTTAAGAATGCGTAGAGGTATAAATCTGAAATTAATATCATATACTGCAAACCCTCGGCGTAAAAAAAAATCAAAATTATAGTTAACGCAACCAGAAGGTACAGCCGTTTATGCTCCATTTTGTCGAATTATCTTGACGATAAAAAAAGTCAAAACCTATAGGGTTCTTCCCGCTGACCTAGAATCATGAAATTTGGCAAGAAGTAATATCAACTTGCACAAGTAAAGGAAAAAATCCGAAAACCAATCTCGTGTAGGTAGTTATATCACTGAATATTAGTACTGCGGTATAAAATAATAAACCTAAAAAACATGAGTAATAGTGAGAGTTTATTCCTGATTAACGTTATAATAACCTACCTACCTTATTAATTCTAACTTATAGCTGTCCCGTGGTCAGGGTGTAGACAAATTTGCATTATTTTTGCGATAGCACGCACCGTTTCGAGATACGAGCTATTATAGGTGGTAATGTGCGCTAACGGCGAGGGCAGTCGGCCTCCGGCAACAAATGTGCGATAACTAAACTTATCACTCCCCGATTCAGAGCAATCCGACTCGGACTAGTTAGGATAGGGTTATTTTTTTTTTAAACCACCCAGTTTTTCATATCACTCAGTATGAGCCGTCCACTAGGTACGATCACATGCAAGTGCGAGGTGGTATGAAGTAGCGAGCAGTAACAGATGTACGTACTAGTACGTAGCTTAACAAACTCTTTAGGCTTGGCACCGACTTCAAACAGATTAGTAATAGGGTTTTATACTTTAAACAGGTAGGTAGGTATTTTTTCTTGGAATTAAATATCCAATTCAGTTTATTTTTCGCTTTTTAGTACTGTTTTGAAGTCGTTTTAATATTTTTTTGTTAAAAATAGTTCTAACCAATATTTTTATTTTGAGAAAAAAAATTGTAGCATTTTTATTGCACCCCCTTATATTTATACCTTGACTTATCCCGTTACCTACTCATTTCATTATCATCATCATCATATCAGCCCAATGACGTCCACTGTTGAACATAGGCCTCACCTAATTTCAGCCACAGCGAAACTACTAGGTACTTATTTATTACATTTTAATTACCTACAAAAAAAAAACCGTCCGGAACCCTCGGTGCGCGAGTCCGACTCGCACTTGACTGGTTTTTTAAATTGGACCCCTGATTCCGTGCAGTCGGAATGCTCCCGCATGGTAAACTGTTTCGAATCTAAGAACGAAGTTTATTTACGAATTAAGTTATTTATTGGTAGAAAATAGGTTAACGTGTCATCATCATCATTTTAACCCATAAACGTTCCACTGCTGGGCACGGGTCTCCTCCAAAGAATGTAGAGGGAATTGAGCCTACTATACCACGCTGGCCAGACGGGTTGGTATAGGCTTTGTTTCGAATTTTGAAGTGCTCTTGTCTGCATAAGGTCGGTTTTTACGACACTCACGGGTTGAAATGTGGGTAGTAACATTTTGTAGTCTTAATCCGTCACTACAAAGATAAACATGATAAAAAAGGTTAATGTGTAGATAATTAAAATTGATTAACAAAACTAACATTTTTGTAACATTATGAATTTTTACAGACGCTGACATAGTAGTGGTGCCCGCTGGCATGCCCCGCAAGCCGGGCATGACCCGCGACGATCTGTTCTCAACAAACGCGTCCATTGTACGCGACATTACTGCTGAATTCGCAAAATATGCGCCTGCAAAATCTATTCTGGCCATCATCACAAACCCTGTCAACTCGATGGTGCCTATTGCTGGTGAGGTACTGAAGAAGGTAAGATAAAGAAAGAAAGAAAAACATTTTATTGGTCTTGATTAGACATCTAACAGTTTAATATTAAAATTCCCGGCACCAGTAAACTAAACTAAAAACACACAACACGTAATATTAAACTAATAACCTTAAAATAAAAGCATATAAGACTAAAGAAAACAAGAAGGGAGAACAAAAGGGATTTAAAGTAGTGGACACTAGTGGACCGAGAGAACAGACAAAACAGAAATTGACGAACGCTAGTCTGTGGTCGTGTATTAGATAACAGACCACAGACAATATTCATTCTTTTCATCCTTTCGTTGCATAATCTTTTTGTTTCATAATTTTTATGATGCAATATGTTGTGTTTGCAATATGGCGGACAGATTAAATAAAAGAAAAAGAATATTGCATTTTCGTGCATTTAAGTACGTGTCGCGTCCATCAAGACAAATAGGATTGTCGAACAGCTAAGTGCTGCTTTGTCGCAACTAAAGATGTTACCTACGTGGCTTTTCTTCTTCGATTTTCTGTACCAGCTTTCCGCTCAAATATATGATGTGGTCAGGTTTGAAAATGCGAGCACATTCTGATTATTGACAGACTTAAAATGTGCTACGTGGTTATAAACTTGCCTTCCACAGAGGTGCCCTTAGTGAATTCCAACCGTGTAGCCGGCTGTTGTAAACCAAATTTTCATACAAACTACGCAGATGGCAACCAAGCTTCCACCATGGTCACTGTTGGAACGCAAGTTTATAACCGTGTAGAACACCTATAAAGAAATCAACTGTAATTTAATAACTTTATATAAAGTAAAGTAGGGAAATAAAGTTATGTGTTCCTGATGACTACGTCGGGCGACGACGACGACCGCCGCTGCTGGTGGTACCCGCCGCTAGTACTAACTTGCTATTCTTTGAAGGAGACCCTACCCAGCTATGAGATGTTGATGTCAATTACATCCACATTAAAGGTCAACGCATATTTAGACAGCAACGTTTACAGGCCAAGAGATTTGATGCTAATAAGCTGCTTGGCGTCACTACTCTGGACCTCGTTCGAGCTAGCACGTTCATTGGAGAAGCGAATGGTATTGACCCCTCGGAGGTGTCTGTACCTGTGGTCTGTGGTCACTCGGGCATCACCATCGTGCCTGTGATGAGTCAGTGCAAGCCACCCTGCAAGCTGACCTCTGAAAGTGAAATTAAAGCCCTTATGAAGAGGATTCAGGAGTCTGGAACACATGTAAGTCAAACTCTTATTCAAAGCTGAAGAGTTTGTGTGGTTTCACCCTAGGATCTTAACCTAACATGTGTGTGGCCCATTACTTAGGGACCATTGGACAAAAGCGCCACCATGTCGTTTGTTCTGAGGATTATTCATTTATGTTTCGAGAATTCACGCCATCATGACAAAAGGTATTAATACACCTATCTTATTTCTGTGACTCTATCATATTATATGAATTATAATATAATTTTTTAAGCGCGCTTTTTATCTTTTCTCACTTCAGCCTATACTATTACTATATGTCCAGCAGTGGACAGCAAAACTGTCCACTGCTGTAGATACATATGCCTCTACTAACATATGCCATAACTCTCGCTTCCCCGCCTTACGCATCCAGTCAGACCCGTATTTGCATCTCATGTAAAGTAAAATTTTTCGACATAAACCATTTTTCTTTAGAGTGGCTAGAGCCACAGATTTTTGCATGACATTTCGACCAGCTTACACCGACAGTGTCTACAAACTGCCTGGTGGATGAGTACCTATGGTATGTAAATACGTATTATAGAAATGATCGCGTGAATTCCACTTGGATAATTTAATCTTCTGTTCTAATAGGTGCTGAATGCGAAAGCTGGTGGTGGCACAGCCACACTCTCAATGGCGTATTGTGGCGCGCGTTTTACCTGCTCTGTACTCCGGGGCCTTAGTGTAAATATTGTAGATTACTTTTTATTTTTATTTCTGAAAGTAACTGACTAGCGATGTCTAAAGTTTAAACGGCCCGCGCTGTTCAATGACAATGATAATGTCAGAGACAAAGGCATTATTATCGGTTCGGGTCTCACGGCTCGTTTTATGACAGTGCCGGTGGCGCCAGGACAAGCACAAGTGCCGTGGGACCGGTCGTGTCCGTTGTGGCCTTTAGTGGCGTGGCGTCGCGCGTCCGATCCATCGCGAGTCGGTAATTTCAAAGGCGCGGCACGTTGAGGCGCGGGGGTCGTTGGGCTGATATGATAATGATGATACTACGAGTGATGATATGAGTATAAATATACGGTTCATATGCCAAAATAACGATTTTTACTATTTTTGTCTTTGTTTGTTCCGGCTTATCTCTGGAAGGATTGGACGGATTTTGAACGGACTTTCTGGCAGATATTAGCTGATATGCTGTAATAAGGAGTAACTTAGGCTACTTTTATTTTAGAAAAAATATTATGAAAAAGTTATTTTGCTTTTGTTAAATTCCGCGCGGACGAAGTCGCCGGTACAGCTAGTTTAAAAAATTTTGGGTACGTATATGCCGTGTATGGTTTGTGTAGGGAGAAGCAGACGTAGTGGAATGTGCTTTTGTGAAGTCTAATGTCAGCGAGGCGGCGTACTTCGCCAACCCAATAGTGCTTGGCAAAGGAGGCATGGTGAAGAACCTTGGACCCGGCACCCTCAACAAGTTTGAACAAGAGTTGGTCAAGAAAGGCATGCCCGCACTCCTCAAGAACATCAAGACTGGAGAGGACTTCGTCAATAAGGAGTACGTAAAACTGCTTGGTGTTTGAAATTTGTTTTTTTTTTTTGTCTAAAGTGGCAGACGAGTAGACGGCCCACCTGATGGTAAGTGGACAGCTTAGAATCAGCGCCTAGTTCTCAACGGAGAACGGAACGAGCGGGGCAAAGTGAAACCAAGATAGAACTATCTAGATATATTAATAAAATATGAATGATTGTTTCAGGTCCCCCTCTAAATGTAAAGCATAATAACTGAAAAAGAGTCTCGTCGTTAAAATAATGATACTTACTAAATAGGTTAGTCTACAATGTACCTTATATGTTCTTGTTCGAAAACATCATAATCGTGTTTGATAAAGGTCGGTGCAGCTGTTTAGAAAGTGGATAAACTTTAGTTTTTACTTGATTATTGTTATTTAAGTACGTACTTTAAGTACCTACACTTGGTACTAAGTACAGTTTAATTTATTAATAGTGTTATGCATTTAGTGTTATTTTATAATAAATTGTATTACAGTTATAACTTGGATGTTTTATTGCTCAAGTAGATAATAAATTATAGAAAATGTTTACAAATTAAAATCACATTATGTCTCCACGTTAAAGTCAAAACTTTTATTTCATTTTGATGACATACATGATACTTATGAACGTCATACAAAGCCCAAAAAAGGTGTGAGCAAATTTGCCTACGGCCGGTTCACTGACAAGGTTAAGCTCTGAGAAGATCTTGGCAAGAAACTCGGGCCACTCTCTTTAATCGCCACAGTAAGTAGTTATTTCAATTGGTTACAGTTTGAAATATCACAGAAAGTTATAATGTATGTTAAGTTATTCGATGCTCTCAGCGAATATGTCGAACGTAGGGAAACTTGCGAAACGGTCCAGTGACATTGCGACCGATTCACTTTTACTAGCTTCCGTAAAATCCTTAATACAGACATTTAACTCGGAAGTCCGACTCCTATTTCAAAAGATCGGCACTTCATCGGATCCTCCAGTTCCAATCTCGGATCTGACAATTCTAATTAGAGAAATAAAAAGATAGTGAGCAGCGATTCCGGTGCCGACTCCGACATTCCAAAACTGCGACTTTTGTTGCAATAAAACCTCCTCCGTAGCATCCGTGCCTCCATGCTTTATATTCTAACAAGCACACAGGTACCTACACCTGTTTTATCTGTATAGTTCAACCAATAAATATCTGAACACTGGTCCTATTAATTCAACAGCAGCAGTTCATAACTAAACAACACACACTTAGAACTTATGCCAAAATCTTAATACGTTGTTATAAATACGTAAATGGGTGCCGTTTTCGAATATTTCTATGTATATTTCCACCATTAGCAAGACGAGGTACGCTGAAAACACTGTCACGCCCGTCCACGCTCGAGTTTTAGGATTGCTGTAACTGAAACGGGCACTTCGTTCCATTGTTTCGTTTTTATTATTGAAATAGATGAACAGTGATACGTAGTGGTATTTTGGCAATTGCTCAGTTAATTTATATTTAGTTGGATAGCTCTTGGTTTAGATAGCGGTCTTTTAAGACTTTCTTGATTTAAACCGCATAAAAATCGCATTAAACTGATACCCACGTCAAGAACTAAAGCTTAAAATTATTGTAGGTATCAATAAGTGAAAGCTAAGCTATTAGGCATTTACCTTAGTAGACAAGGCTAGCAAATAATCATCTACCTATCTTGGTCTAAAAATGATCTTTATTTGGTGGACTGGTAGTTCTTAAGATTAGGTCATTCAACCAAACAATCACAAACCATTCAAATTTATTAGGCATGTATAATTTAATGTCATCTCAATTAGTTTACTACTGCATAATAAAGATGTACTTATTTGTTTTTTAAATATAAGCATCTAAGTTTATTCGTGTTAAAAAAAAACACTAACTGCCGTACCCATAGAGGTTACTTAACTTTAAAGTTTATTTAGTAAAAAAGTGATTATTCAATGAAAAAATTGTGTTAATGACAGATTACTGCTAATTGACGTCTCTGAGTGCGGCAGTATGTAGATGCGTTGCACCAGTGCAGTAAACCACACTCGGTACAATATTCAACTCTAATACATCTACAAAAAGTCTACTTTTATATTCCCACGTTTATTCTAAACGGCAGGATGGATTTAGACAATAAGGTATCATTAGATTTTTCTCAAAAACTCAAGTGTCCTTAGATAAGTATAATAATAAAAAAAAACACAAGGCGGCGGACTTTTGGCGCCAAATTGTAAGAAGTTGGTTTTTTTTTTTAACCAAACGTATCGAGTAGGGAATCAAAAGGAGATTGCATATATTCAAAAAGAGATTATTTTATTATTACAAATTGTAAGTACATAGTTAATTTTATTTTTTTTAACCTAACAGCGAAGCGAGTAGAGTATCAAAATAAAGGGAATAAAATGGAGATTACAAATATGTACATATGTTATATTTTAAATTGAATCAGGAATAATAATTACAAACATTTTTCGGTGTTTTTAGTCGGCTTATCTGTTGATTTTTTGCAGTAGGGTTATTTTAATTTTTTAATTATATTTACTTGTTAATACTGTATAAACTACAAACACAAGAGTTAGTATGAAATAACCTTTACAAACCCGACACGACGTCCACTGTCCATATTAAATAACTTTCGTCAGACAAGAGGGTAATTACGAGGTATAATAACTGGCAAGAGTTGAAGGCGGAAAGAATATCAAAGCTTATTAAATATTACTTTGACAAAATAATTACATAAATATGGCCACTGCTTTATAAGGGGACGCACGCATTCTAGTTATGTATCTACCTAAATCATAAATAATTTAGACGGGAGTAATAATAGCCAGGAGTTTTTGGGTGATGGTAAGCTTATTTTCTGTCCATAAATGTCCCACTGCTGGCCACGGGTCTCCTCCAAAAAATCTGTAGGGAATTTAGCCTACTATACCACGCTGCGCTGGCCAGACGAGGGTTTATTTCAAATTTTCTTTTTTGCAATTTTTTTTTTTATTTTTTTTTTTATTCACTAAATGGGATATTGAGTTATGAAAAAATCAGGTGATTTGTAACATCTGTTACAGACTGTACCTATGTAAAAAATAAACTGAATCAAAGTGTGCGCTGAATCTTACACTAATTAAATGACGTGTTTTCATAAAAGGTGTATATTTTCACACACGCCGAGGTTGGTATATAATTAACAACGGGTGCCGTGTTACATAGTAAAACAATTAATGTTTGCGATTAGAAAAAACATGACGTCCTACTTCTTAAAGTTTTTTAAGAAGAAATCAAATCGGGAAAATTTTGAGAGGGTATGAAAAACAAGTTTAAAATTTTATTTAGTATTTTTTAAATACTTTATTTTTTTCTACAAGACTTCTATGAGACGTCTACGATACTTCTATCACCTCGAGACCTCTATCACCTCTATGAGACCTCTGTCATCTCTACAACACCTCTACGAGAAGTATCGTGAAGATAATAGAGGTCTCGTAGAGGTAATAGTGGTCTCGTAGAGGTGATAGAAGTATCGTAGTAGTCTTGTAGAGGTAAAGCAGTAGTTTAGTAGGTGATAGAAGTCTCATAGAGGTCTCATAGAAGTAATAGTTCTCAAGGTAAATAAGTATCGTAGACATCTCGTAGAATTCTTGTGAAAGTTTCGTAGCGGCCTAGAAGATATAATAAAAACATATTTACCGGGCTTGTGTACTTGTAACAGGTATATACGTTGGACGACTATGATGACACGTTTGTGATTGCCGAAAAAATAATGAAATTCGTTACAATCCAGATGATGCACAACCTGTCTGATATTCGCGCGTAAGTTCTATTAAAGTCCAACATAATAATATGACAATGTAATATAGGTTACAGTATAATTACGATATCTGCTCTAAATTAAACTACAGTCTATTTGTGTGACCGTATCATTGGAATTTCGATACCCTGTGGATGTGGACGAGCTGGATGTTGGGCCAATGTAATGGAGGCTCAGTCTCCATCAAAGAGGAGACGAGAGTAGATGTTTCAACAACTGTGAAACGTCACCGGACATATTTCATATCAGTTGAAATGAATTCGATTAAAAATTACGTAATGTAAACATTAATTCCACAGAAAATATGTAACCGTAATTAAAAAACAAAAGTGGATTAAATTATTTATTCGTAAATATACAATTCTGGTGAAATGGACACAAAAATATGTGTCTGATTAATTCGACGTAAGCAGCTGAAGGGTTAATTTAAATATTGATAGGTTCACAAAGTTTCTAAGACACTTTCTTCTACAGTAAGTGCTGGAAGATTTTCTTCTGGTTCGAAGTACTGAGCATCGTCCTGATAGCTATCCCTGCGGAGCTGGTACGCATAACGCTAACGGCCTTGCAAGCGCGTGGCTTTACTGATGCTATCAACGTGTTTAGGTTGACGCCGTGCGTTGGATCTTGTATGATGTGTACGTATACATAAGAGTTATGATGTAACCAAATATATATGTATGGTTTCAGAATACATTCCTATTTTGCGCGATTATTTTTAATTTTAATTTAATTAATTTTATCATTAATTAATTTAGAAGGTACTTAACTAACAGTGCCACAGCAGACATTATCAAGAAGTGATTTGCCAAAACGATCTTTGTAATCTTACGGGGAAATTTATAAACATTATGAAACACTAACTTTTACTCATTATCATCTATCATCATTTCAACATATAAAAGTCACACTGCTGGGCACAGGTCTCCTCCGAAGAATGTGGAGGGAATTTAGCCTACTATACCACGCTGGCCAGACGGGTTGGTATAGAGTTTGTTGTGTCATGCTCCGGGGCAGGACAGTTGACGATTTTGGGATTTTGTCTCGGTGAAAACAATTGTGCATAATGGGGGCAATAATTAGTACTACCTTACAATAAATAGTGCTTCTGTAGTTTAAGAGCACATTAACTTGAAATTGGGACTGCTGCGGAGCATCCTCTCCAGCAAACCATAATGCAAATTAGCGCTTCTGTGAATGATTTTAGCACGAAAGTAGTATAAAAAAAATGTACAGGAGAGATATATAATAGAACATAAAGAATTGAATTAATTGCAGGCGCCGAATAACAACATTTTTATATTTCAATTTATAATATGAAACTGTGTATATAAGGATAAGCGCCTACATTAATATTCAATTTAGCTAAATGAAACTTTGCTATAATATTTGGATCAAGCACAGTTTCATATTATAAATTGAAAGAACGCAAGAACGAATTGTGTGAGCGGGACATCAGTATACTGGATATTGGAATTAATTTGAAGAGTAAGGAGTTTTGTTAAATAGGTTACTACTGGTGCAACAACTTTCTTCTGCTGAGTTACCTCTCGCCACCGTTAATCATCTGTGTGAGGCGGCTACTAGGCTATGACAATCGCAAGATCTTCAGCTTCGACTATTGGCTACCATTCGACCACTTCCAGCCCTATATTTTCGAGATTGTATTGGTGCTGCAGACTTGGCAAGGTTAGACGATATTATGTACTCTAAGTATAATGCACCAATTGAATTGTTTCTTTTGACTTGGCCGTGCCACGGGAGTGTGCGATTGCAGCGTAAGAGCTGGACTAAATCTAGCAGCACCCGCCTATCATCATAAATAATCATAAATATGTTTTCTATTTATGATTTTGATGGATATTTGTTACTTTATCAAGCCTGAAAGCCTGAAAGGATCTGTATAAAATAGTCTACTTTTTGCTGTGGGTGAACTATGAGGTGGACCACGGGAAATAAAGGCAATTTTTATAGATAGCCTATTTGCCAGAAATGAGTAAGCCAGTGGTGATGTAGACCTAATTTATGATTGTATGTTGTTTAGCGACTGTGGTGATATACTGGAACGTGTTGTGGGATATATTGTTCTGCACTTACCTCGCACATATCAGCATGCAGTTCGACCTGCTTGCGTGTCGTGTGCGGAGACTGTTCTATGTGCCGGTTGATATGCAGCTCCCGAACTCCTATCCACTTGGTAAGTTTAATATCTATACCAATATTATAAAGCTGAAGAGTTTGTTTTGTTGAACGTTAGAATCTCAGGATCTAGTTCTTCGATTTTCTGTATATAACAACACGCTACCGGAATTCTAAAAAATCAGATAACAGTTTTTTTATACTAGCGACTACTACTAGACTTTTACTTTAACTTACTACTAGACGAAACCTACCTTTAGCTAACTTATAGCAATTTAGTTTATCTACCCATCGTGTTGTTTTCTTTAGCTAAAATCAGCGGTGAATTCATCTTTGAGGGAGATGAAGCTTTCAACTCGTATACAGACCAGGAGTGGCAGGTCAGGCATCAGAAAGAACTTGTTGATATTGTGAAAAGGCATCATACACTCATCAGGTATTTACTAATCCTTACTTGAATCATATTCTTCGGATGCTTAACTAGAACGTGTTATTGTGCCTCGTAATGATTAGAATCGTTGGGCGGCACTGACTCGATATTTATTTATCTACAATAGGTACGCGCGTTCTAAGTTGGCAGGGCTGAAGTTGCTGTTGCGAAACATTTGCGCAAGTACAGTCACAATTTAGTTCCAAAAACTACTTCTGCGCACAATTCAGGTCGGCCAACTTAAATCGCGCGTATTGTACCTAATTGTCTCGTTTCCCAAGTAAGGATAATTAGATAAAGGAGACCTTGGTGTAATTCGGCAGTTCAGATGAGAAATATCTAATTGGTTAATATCTATTTGGTTTTTCCAGGTTAGCAGGAAACGTGGAGTCAATATTCAGCTTCGCCTTGTTGGTGAACTTTGTATATAGCTCTATTCTCATTTGTTTTTGTGGATTCTATAGTTTTGTAAGTACTCACCTACCTATATATATAAACCTACCCATTAGTGGTGTAGCTAGTCCTTAATATGTCTAATCCAACTAGCAAGCTCGAAATCTGTCAAATGTTTGTTATTGACAGCGACTAGATCTAAATTTATTACGAGTAGGACCTCCATTTGCAATCTCGAATGTCGATTCGACAACTACGATATCGACGTGAAGTTTTTGACATAAAATAAATATTCAAATATTTAACAACGCTATTTAAAAATTGGCTAACCGACCCAAACCGGGTGGTCGATGGATGTAGACGTAACAAAATCGTTCGCTGTGGTGGAAGTTAGGTGTCTCTATGTCCAGCTGTGGAAGTCACTGGGCTATATATTGATGATAATAAACCGACCATAATTGGCACCTGTGGTAAAACTTTTTGAGACCCCTTTGTATCCGATATGAGGTCCAAAAGAGAAGCCTTTTTACAATACTTGCACACATAATATGAGGCCCTTGTAATGCTGGGGAAGGTGAAGCTTAGTATTAATGATCCGGCTGACATTGTGGTAATGACTATAATTATTTATACTTACGTTTATAATAATGTCCTATTTATTTTCAGCTGATTGAGAAATGGAACGAAATAGCTTACAAGACATTCTTGATCACAGCACTCGCAGAAACATGGTTGTTGTGCTGGTATGGACAACGACTACTTGATTCTGTAAGTTTGTTTTTAGATAAAAGTACGCGTGATAAGGTAAGGAGGAATTACGCGTCAAAGACAAAGGGCCTAGCAACATTACCTCGTTGGATGACAAAGCTGATTCCATGAGCGAACAAAAAGTAAGCCCTCTGGTCACGAAAGTGTGGAATCTCCCATCGGCACGTGCCTTTTAGTTTTTAGTAAGGATGGAATGCCGGTGGTAGCAAGAGCACGACCGATAATGTCTGTCTGAGAAATAAACAGGCAAAAAAGTAAATAGAAATAAGTATACCTGAGACAATTGATGTCTTTTTTGATTTACTTTTTTCAATTTACCCATTTAATCTAAACGTTAAGAACCTTTCCATGTCCAAGAGGAAAGATTCCTAAACTCTCTTTGTTTTATTTTTCACAGTAGTATCAACTTGAAAGTAGGACTTATATTTATTGAACTTTCGACAGATAGGTTTGGTGACGGAAAGGTTGTCTTTTTCCCCCTGTATACCTATGAGGTAAACCTATTATATGACTATGCTATTTTATTTTTACCTTATATTTTCAGAGCCTCGGCGTGTCTCTGGCTCTTTACGAGAGTGGATGGTACAGAGCTTCTAAGAGAATCAAAAGTTCGTTATTGATCATGTTAAAAAGGTATACTAGAAAATTCACAGAATACAACAAGGCTAAATAACACGAAACTATTATTACTAACCTTTGTCCATTTTCAGGACCCAAAACGATGTTCACCTGACAACCTTCGGGTTTTCGAAGGTATCATTGTCGAGTTTCAGCGCGGTAATTATGTTTATTTATTTTTTGAATTCAACAATGTTTTGAACCTACTACTAACCTAGGAACTAATATATAATACGAGAAGATGGTAGTGAGACGCCATACGATAAAAAGCAATTATAATTAATTGTTTTTTTATATTTTTATCTATTTGCAGATCGTTAAAACAGCTTGGTCATACTTCACGTTGCTTGTCAATCTAGCTCTAAGGACATACACTGTAGAGGATTTTACAGACGAGTATTAGGATATGAATAAAGTACAAAAGGATCTTCAATATTATTCAATTATTTAATCAATCTATAATTAAGCAATCATGGTCTTGTTCTATAATTATTAACTGATGTTATTATTTATGTATCAGATTCAAATACACCCAACAAGTTATTTTTGTTACCTATAGGTATACCTACATCATTTTGATGTCCATACACTATTGAATTAGGTAACACCTGTAATGATAGTTGTAGGTATGTTTATTTATAGTAGATAAATAAAAAATAATTAAAATAAAATCATTATAAGGTAGTGATGGTGGCTGAATGGATAAGGGACCGGCGCCTCGTGCAAATCACGCGGTCCGAGTTCGATCCCGACCGGCAGTAAGTACCAATGTGGATTCCACTTTGTGGAATTCATATGTACTAGTCAAGTGACTTATCATCTGCTAACGGTGAAGGAAAACATCGTGAGGAAACCCACATATTACAATAATACAATTCTATGAGTATGTCTGATCCACCAAGTGGCCTAGTGCGGGGCCAGCGTGAGTGGATTATGGCCTAAAAACCCTCTCAGCTCTCTAGTTAGAGGAGAGGAGACCCGAGCCCAGCAGTGAGACTTAATGGGTTGCTGATGATGATAAGGATGACTGGTGATAGTGTCTAAAACAGCAAGTAGGTATTAATAATATAAAAATTGAATATTTGTAGTACTTTAGACTTAGGTATTTAGATCAATAAAAGTGTTAAAAACATTAATCAGATTTGTTTAATTATCTTTTTTCCTACTCTATAACTACTATCGATCTATTGTAGGCATCATTCATCATTTCAGTCTATCGCAGTCCACTGCCGGAAAGAGAGGCACCTACCTCTCCTAATCCTCATATTGTAGGCATAAGAATAACTAATAAACTAGTGTACGTTACCCCAGCAGGAAAATAGCCCCTAGGGTGATATGAGTAGAATAAGTTCTCAATCTGTTGTAAATGTGCGTCGAATAAAAAATTGGTGCCTATTGTTGTTTTCACAGACTATATTTCTCTCTCCGACCACTCGTTTAGAATTTTCCTGCTAGAATAACGTTACCCCAGCAGGAAACGGTTTTTCCGTTTTTTTCCAAAACAACAATCGGCACCAATTTTTTATTCGGCGCACATTTACAGCAGATTGAGAACTAATTACTTATTCTACTCATATCACCCTAGGGGCTACTTTCTTGCTGGGGTAACGTACACAATAAAATAATCTGGCATATGTATCATCAATAACCCATTAATGTTCCACTGCTGGGCTCGGGTCTCCTCTCCTCTATCTAGAGAGCTGAGAGGGTAGGCATATGTATACCTAATATACATGAAAATATGGCTACCTATCCAAGTTTGTGCAGGAGGAAGGGTACAGCGGGTATCCCCTACTCAATACCTTTTATTTAATCTGTGCTTTGTCAGTGGGAGGCTAGCAGCACAGCACCATAATACTATTATTTATTCTGTGGTAGCAGTATCCCTTTTTTCTTATAAATATGCCTGTGCACTTGTGCAGTATCCAGAGCTCATTGAGAAGGAAAAGGGTTATAAACGGTTGGCAACGCGTTTGTGATGTTCCTGGTGTTGTTCGAGTCCATAGGCTATGCTACGATTACCGCTTACTATAAATACACTGTTGTATAAAAAACTAGCGTTCAACCAACCAAACAAACAAACTATTCAGCTTTATAATATCAGTTTAAACAGTGTGGAGAATAAAAACTTTTAAACTTTCGCGACTTGTACACATATTAAATTACTTTAAAACGACGTTTAACGGCGACGACGGTTTAACGACGACGTATATAATACGTGACGTAGACCCATTATGTAAAAATGAAGGACTATTGAGTAAAAGTGCTATAACTCACCACTCAATCAACAATTGAATTTATAAGTTCAAATTTTATGCTTTGTTTTTATTTAATTTACCATGTTTGTTAGAGAGATTCGATTCATTTAGTACCGATCGATGCCATAAAATTACAGGATTTTAGCTGGTTCAATTCCCGGGTGTGGCAAGTGAATTTCCCAAAATATTTGAATGCAGTTTTGTTTCTTCTTAAAAATAAAGGAATTGGTAAAATTATAGTAGTATAAGTATTTAGAGTACTTTCCCTCGAGGTGGTATTAAATGGCATATCAAAAACAATAGCCTATATAAATACAATAATGTAATATAATAAATACTGTTTATTATTAGCTTGACTTTTATCCGCTTTTATCGCACATACTAACTACTTAACTAGCAACATTTTTTAAACGTCAAAGACTTGCACTTGTATATGAATTGTCATAATTGTCAAACGTTTAAAAAAATAAAACGGTTTTAGCGACGACGCGCGTTGTATTAGTAATTATTTATACAATCTGCTGAATTAATATAATATTCTTTTCTATTTATAAGCGATTACTTATTGCGTGTTTTAGTTGTTTGTTTTTCATTCAGTGATTTAGATAATAATGCCTCCAACAGAGGCAGATGTGCCGCAGCCGGTATCGGCGGCAAAACCGAATCCGCGTAACGATCCAACAATGTTTAAAATATTCCAAAATGTACAATACAATGTAGTGCAACACAAGAAATACGTGAAAGAAATGCTCAAATTATATAAAAAGGTAAGAAAGACTGTGTGTCCTAACAGAATGTGTTAAAAGAAATTTCATGCTTTCAGTATTTTCTCACAGTCAATTTTATTTATGCTCGAGTTTTGTCGTATCATGTTCTATTATTGTGAAGAGAAATTTACTAGATAATATGTATTTTAATACATAATTGCACGAACAAACAATATAGGCAGTCAATCTGTATTCCCTTTCCCACTTAGTGTGACAAACATAGAAAGAAAATGTGTTATGTGTTTTCCAGGACATCATGAATGGTTATTATAAAAATCATCAACTTGCAAGATTTGGACTGTTACACTACTGTACAGTTTTAAAATGAGCTTACAACAAAGTTAATGTTTTCTCTTTGATTTGTTGTACGAAATATCCTGCATTTAATAATATAAATTGATAACCTCATTTTATAGATGAAAATTATTATAAACCCACAGCTTGATGAAGACAGCTTCCGAGAGAGTTTCAAGAATGCAATGATGTATCTGTTTACGTTTGGAGACACCAGTGCTACTGTGGACAGAGTTATACAGTTTGTGGCTACGTTCTGCACTTCTCTGGATGACGAGGAAGAGTTTCTCCTGTTCATATTTGATATTATATTCAATGTGAGTATGTTAATATGCCGAGTATTATGGCGTGTTTTACGAGAGACCTATGACCGTCAGGGGTCTGCAATAGGCTGAAATGATTATTATCAGTTGCGAGTTTGGATATTTATGTGCTCTGTTAATTCACAAACTTTGTATAATTTCATATTAAACCATATTTTCGTATTTACTACATTTTAAGTTAATATTTCTTTTCCTTTCAGTGTCAATGTGTATCCGGTCAGTCTGTGAGATACCGTGCCAGTCAGTTGCTGGCAGCTGTTCTGTCAGCACTTGGTGATGATGCTTCACTGGACGATGACTTGTGTGACAAGCTGCTTGCATCTCAAGTAAGACACTTCATTTTTTAGATGCCAAGTACGAATTTATTTTGTTTTAAATAAAATTTCTGATCTTAGAAAAATGTTTTTATTCCAAATTATTTACTGTAGAAAAGTGATTAATGAATTGTCTATGTGAAAAGTGTCTATGTTTGCATCACACAACATGCATCTTAATTTTATTTGCCTTGCAAATCAGTCCAATTAGACTTTCTGATTTTTTATTAAGTTTTGGTCTCAATTCAAATGATTATGATAGCATATTCAGACGGGCGGGGTGGTTGAATTGCAATGGTGTAGTTTGGGATGTAGGTTTTAGCCTTACCTTGCTTGCTGGCAAAGGCCACTTGATTTCAATTTCAGAATAGATGATTTATAACTAGAGGTCGCGCGGGGTTTTGCTCCCGTCGTTCTTTATTTGGCCAATGTTCAGCTCCTATTGGCTGTAACGTGCCTATAGCTTTCCTCGATAAATGACTTATCCAACACTAAAATTATTTTTCCAATCAGACCAGTAGTTCCTGAGATCCTAGCGTACAACAAACAAATAAATAAACTCTTCAGCTTCATAATATTAGTATATATTAATCTCACCAAGCCTATGCCTCTTGTTTCAACTAGATGCAAAGACTACAAGATACTCGCGGTGCAGTTCGTTGTAGAGCCGCCCTCGCGTTACAGCGACTACAGAATCCCATGGAGCCTGACGACGAAGTCACGCGCGCGTACCGTTTCCATATGAGTTGTGACCCCAGTTCTTCTGTTAGAAGGTAATTATATTAATACAAAAAGTCGCACGGGGCTTCCCTGCCGTCCCATAACACATGCAAATATAATTGCTTAATTTGGGACTAGATGGCGCTGTGTGAATGTGGTGAAATATTATTGTTATCTAACCTAAAAAAAAACTATGTTTATCTGTGCTAATATATCTGCAAAATTTATTACCCAAAGGAATGATTATCTAAAGTATGTATAATTTTGTTGCAGAGCAATAGTAATGTCTATAGCAAAATGCAGTCGTAATGTTCCGTTTGTGTTGGAGCGACTGTGTGACGTGGACGAGGCGGTGCGGAGAGCTGCCTTCCTCTATATAGCGGCTATCAACGTCACGCAGCTCAGAGTGCGACAGAGATTGTTGACTCTCAAGGTATACTACAATTTTACTATTCATGGGTGTAGCTATAGCTTCCAAATGCACACCAAACAACACCCTACGACCTAGAATCTATACTAACCAACGACACAGCCATCGAAACTTTCATGACACATCTCACACATTTAAAAAGTTTAATAACACCTAGACACATGCAGACCACTATCACAGACATACACACAAACACACTCATAATATAAAGCATAATATAAGTACGAATTTTAATTCGTTCGTGGTGCGGGTCCCAACTCGTCATCTGGGAACGTTCCTCAAAGAAGAGTTTTGGCCGAAAGGTGTTATTTATCGTCGTTTTCGCGGCAGATTATCTAACACAGTGCAGCGTAACACGACGCCGACATTAACGCGTGCTTAGTAATTAAGTGTTTATAATTGTATGTATGTTTAGAATAAGGTATTTATAACTATGGAATGTAAAAAAAAAATATTCCGAAATAAATGAATTATTATTATTATTATATAAATAAATTAGGATAAATTTTAATAACATTATTATTTTACTTTAAGAACACTTGTAAACAACAAAACAACACCTATATAAGTTAATCTGCTTTTTCAGGTAGGTTTAACAGAGCGTAGCACCCGCGTACGTCGTGTGGTAGAAGAAATTCTTATTCCTGGATGGCTGAGCACATTCCAAGGGAACATAGTGGACCTACTGAAAGCAATACGTTTAGACAATGCTCACGATGCTAAGGACTCGCAGTACGTTGCTGGGAAACTGCTGGAATCGCTGTTTAAGTAAGTTCTTCGTTTCTCAGTACACACAGAAGGCCTCTCTCTCCTTCTTTTTACCCGACTGCCGAAAAGGAGGGTAATGTTTTTCACGCGTATGTATGTATGTGGGCATTTCTGTTTCATGGTGACCTTCTGTAGCCTAAACGGCTTGGCTGATTTTAAAGTGTGAGGTGTCATTAGATTTGTATTTTTCCCCCGAATGTGGCTATGTGATGTCAACAAAAAACCAATATGGCGGACGTAAACTGTCAAAACCGACGTTTTTTAGTGCTATCGCAATATGGGTATCAGATGAAAGCTAATTAATAGCCTAATTCAATTAAATATGCACTAACTATTGCCCACGGCTCCACTTGTCTCTTGTAACCTAAATAGCTTGACCGATTTTGAAGTGCAAGGTGTTATAATATTCGTATTCATCCCCGCATCTCTATATCTATCATCATCATATCAGCCCAATGACGTCCACTGCTGAACATAGGCCTCACCCAATCTCCGCCACAGCGACCGATCCCGTGCTGCCGCCCGCATCCAACGGCCACCCGCAATCTTTACCAGACCGCCCCACGCTGCGCTTTCCAGTACGTGGCCGCCACTCAAGAACTTTTTTGCCCCATCGGCCATCAGTTCTGCCGGCTATGTGGCCTCTATATCTATACTAAACATATAACCTACATATAACATTATATATATTATACATATAACCTAACTAAAAAGATGGAAATAAGTCAAATTCATAATTAAATATCTAAATTGCACTATCAAAATTAAAAAAGTAATAATATACGTAATAATTAATAATATTGACTGACAAAGGCTACTTTTTGTGCAAGGCGGGTTTTTTGGTTTTTTAAATAAACACTTGTTATATTTTATACTACCCGCGGCTCCGTAGTAGTAAGTAGTCCGTAAGTAGCCCATATTTTAAGTTGGACCTGTAGCAATAAATTGGTGAAAATCGCATTCAATTCCATGCAGTAGTTTTTGCATGATGCGCGTGCAAACATACAGGCAGACAAAAATTCTAAAAATTGTTGATTTAGCTTCGCTCTAAAAAAAACCCCTACATTATTTTTTCTTCAATATATTTCATGTACAGACATCAACCTGTTACAATTTTATTATATATATCGATATTTATAATTACAGACGTCTCCCAATATCTGAATTGTTAGAATGGCTACCCACCGATCGGAAAGTTCGTCTGATCCCTGCGGAGAAGTTGAACAAGGAGACGGCGTGGTACTGGCGCCACCTGGCGGAACATTTACAGAGGATAGACGATGATGAAACATTGGAGACTATACTACCAGACCTCGTTGTGTTAACTGGTTATATTAGAACGTGAGTTACTTATACTAATATTATAAAGCTGAAGACTTTTTTTTTTTAAACATGACGTTTTTAATAGAACATCACTATAATTACGATCTAGTCTATATACAGACTAATAAGTAATTTAATACGTAAACTAATCTAAGATTGTGTCCATTAACACTAATCTTATAGTCTCTATTAATATGAAGACACTTTGTTCTTGTGTTCTTAAGTAGGTACACTACATTATTACGATTGTAGCACTCACTAATATATATGGTCACATCACTAACTCAAAAGGTTTGGTCCTTTTGAGTCTTCTTAATAAATCCGTATTGTCAAGGAGTTGGATGGCCTCAACGTTCACGTGGTGATGAAGTCGGCGTTCATGAGCTTCTGCGTAAAAGCTGAAGAGTTTGTTTGTTTGGTTGAACACTAGAATCTTAGGAACTACTGATCCGATTTGAAAATTTGTTTTAGTGTTGGATAACCTATTTATCGAGGAAGGCTATGGCTATATAACATAACACTACGGCCAATAGGAACAGAGCAGTGGCGTGATTGAGAACATCAAATAAACGTTTATTATTATTATTGTCCATCTATCCTAACTTTCCCTTTTATAATAATAATAAAATTCTACCACATTCACACAGCGCCATCTAGTCCCATAGTAAACAATTATGATTGCTTGTGTTATGGGTACTCAACAACTGATATACTACTTAAATACATTTTTTTTTGTAAATACATACATATTATAGATAAATTACACCCAGACACAGAACAAACCTTTATGCTCATCACACAAATATTTGTCCTGGGTGGGGAGCGAACCCACGACCTCCGGCTTAGCAGTCAGGGTCACTAACCACTAGACCAACAGGCCAGTCTAATATTAGTAAGATTTGAAAGAGTAAATACTCTAAAAGGTATTCATACAATCTTTACTCTCGCAATATAATAGCAATAGAAACAAATTGAATGTGTTATTCAACAGTATTGTGGAGTCGCCGTGTCCTAACGAAGCAGAGGACCCTGTAGGGTTCAGTACGAGACAGTACGTGTTACACGAGCTGGGTACTATGCTGAGGGTGTATGACGCTACGGACCCCACAGGAAGGACTGCATTACAAACGCTCATCACTGATGTGCTTACTGGTAAGATTTAGATTGTCAATCATTCTTGTTCACTTATTTTATACTAGCTTATACCCGCGACTTCGTCCGCGTACATTTCAATATTAACGCAGAAATTTTATATTATTCAATATTACATACATTATAAAGATATGATTAGTAATATTATTCAAGTAATAAGGTTGTATGGTTGGCAAAAAGAAAATAGATTCCTTTTTAATCTGACATAGTTGAATTGTCATTAGGACTGACGTACATAAATATGCATACAACATGAAAGAATGAATGTTTGTTTGGATGTTTGATAATTTTAACCAAAAAGACACGGGATTGATGTTTCACAAAGATAAGTACGATTCTAATCAATCACGTAATATTGGTTATATTTAATCTGAAGTTAATATCTGTGCTTCGAAAACATTGGCGGAAATTTCCCCTCAAAAGGTGA
Organism: Laspeyria flexula; assembly: GCA_905147015.1. Classification (NCBI taxonomy): domain Eukaryota; kingdom Metazoa; phylum Arthropoda; class Insecta; order Lepidoptera; family Erebidae; genus Laspeyria; species Laspeyria flexula. The sequence continues at coordinate 5,849,696 of LR989969.1, read as the reverse complement.
AAAGTTGCTGTGGTAATAGGAACAAAATAACAGATAAGCGAAGTCACGGGTGACATACAGTATTATTATAAGATTTTTATTAAAACTATTTGTCGAAATAACTTAGTGTAAACGACAAAATTTATCTACATGACACAGACACACTTCTATTTTATTTATTTGTATTTGTATAGATGTAATGTTTCTTTATAATACAGGTGACTATGGCCCATTGAACAGTGACGTGATCCGAGCGTTCGTGAATGCTCTAGAGCTGGTATTAGGTGACGTGTGCGCGCGCCTCGAGCTCGTGGGGGGGGTGCTCAGTGCACTGAGAGATCCACCTGAACCTGAGGTCACCACCCCGCCCCCACCCACCGTCGATTGTACTGAAGCTAAGTTACAGGTAACTGTCTAGTTTTAGAACCTGTTTCAGCACCTTCAAATAAGTGTCTAATAAACCAGCTGAGACTCTTTCTTGATGAAACAGGTGCTTGGACTAATAATAATAATCTTTATTGAATTTATCAATGTTTACAATTCAACTACATCTCTATACAGACAGACTGCATCTCAACTGCACTCCGACTACAAATTTGCTGTTTGAATTAAATTAATACAACTGCAAACCAGCCTTGCAGCTCAATTGCAGTCGAATGTGCAGCTAGCTAAGAGGTTGTTGGAACTGCATGCAGTCCTTTATAGTCGCTTTGCAGTGGAAATGCTGTTCGTCTGTATTTAGCTTCAGCTGATCGTTGTGTTTGAGTTAAAAATTATATCATTAAATGTGTATGTATATTCGTTGTTAAATGCAATGTAATCTACAAACGAGAGGGTTTAAAATTAAAAGCAATAAGTTGCCAACTTATTTACAATGGACTTATTTCTGTAACATTTTCTGTCTGTGAGTAAACTGATATTTATTTAAATGAACTTTTTAGCCTTTTTAACTTGTTGGTCTAGCGATTTATTTATTGTGAACTTGTTTGTTTAAAAATTTCTACTCTTTCAAGTTTACAACAATTTTATGTTGACTAATGACACTAACGTAAATATCGTTAGTAAAGTATTCATAAAGATTAATTTATAAAAAATTGTAACGTCAAGACATTCCTTCTAGATAATTTAATATATACATAGCACTAAGTAATATAAATAATATTGTCATTGTATGCACATATCAATCTTTGCTTTGCAATCCAGCTCTGTATTCTTCTGTTTTTAATATTTTACTGTATTTACGATTGTAATGTGTTTTGTGCATCTTAAATAAATAAATAAAAACGTATTTGGACAGAGGGCACGACTTCGCGTCTCACTGAACGTCGCTATCGAAGCACAAGAAGAAGCTGTGAAGGAACAAAACTACGCTCTTGCAGCGGAGTGTAAAGCCAAGGTATGTAATGTGATGTCAATCTATACTAATATTATAAAGCTGTGGAGTTTGTTTGTTTTAACGCTAGGATCTCAGGAACTACCGGTCCGATTTGAAAAATTCTGTTAGTGTTGGATAGCCCATTTATCGAGGAAGGTTATAGGCTATATTTAGCGTTGCCAGGCGTCCGGATAAAGCCGGACATAGGTAGGCTTTTTGATTGCGTGTCCGGCCAAAATAAACGGTGTCCGTCTTATTCGGCTTTTGTTAGGCTTTTTACATTTCGCAAACGAGCGAGCGCCGAGCGCAGGCGACGAGAGTCGACTGTCGGTCGCCCACTCAGTCACGCACGCACAATTTTTTTGTCGTACCTATTAATACTGAAACAAAATCCTCAATAATATAGGGTGTCCGGCTTTTCTACCCAAATGTCCGACCAAACTGGCTGGTCTGTCCGGCTATTAGATTTGGCGACCTGGCGACCCTAGCTATATTACATCATGCTACAGCCAATATGAGCTGAACAGTGGCCAAGTAAAGAACAACGGGAGCGATGCTTAGCCTAGTAAAAAATAAAAAGATTTTAATGATTGGCTCGCCTCCTTTTAACCTTTTAAATACCAATATCGTCTATACTTGACAAGCGCAGGCGTGCCCTGACCGCCGATGTCATCTATAGTTGACAAAACTCAGGTCTATAAAAATACACGATAAAGATTTTAAAACATTAGTTTTATGTGTTTTATTATTAAATGTTAAAAACTGATTTCCATGGCTTGCCGCTCAGAGCACGGATATGCCGATTTAACGTGGCAGTGAAAAGGTTAAGTAAGATCTAACATAGCTTGCGAATTTAAATGCCTAGTTATAAATTAATGCTTTCTCATCCTTGCCTAGGTGGCGGAGATTCAGAAGAAATTGGATGAGCTGAACATACAGGCAGTTCCGCCGCCACCACCACCTGCTCCTGTAAGTACATAACTTATTATGCATGAAGGTTTTGACCTAACAGGCACAACCTTCATGCAAACCGACTGGCCTGTTGGTCTAGTGGTTAGGGACCCTGACTGCTAAGCCGGAGGTCGTGGGTTCGATCTCCACCCAGGACAAATCTTTGTGTGATGAGCATGAAGGTTTGTTCTGTGTCTGGATGTAATTTATCTATAATATGTATGTATTTACAAAAAAAAATGTATTTAAGTCACAAGCAAAGATAATTGCTTACTTTGGGACTAGATGGCGCTGTGTGAATGTGGTAAAAAAAAAAAAAAAAACCCTAGCGTGTATGGCGTAAAACTTCAGTTATTTGCACCATGGAACTTGTTTATGTCTGATGGTTATGCCTCTAAGATCAAAACCATCATGTATAACCTTATCTGTATGCCCATCATTAAGGTAACCGCTTACCATCATCGAACCGTAAGCTTGTCTGCCAACGTCTTGATATAAATAATGATAATAATAATATGGCCTGCCTTAGTCTAACTCGGCTTTCTGTACAATAACGACGTCACACTGCGTTACTGTGCTTCAAATACTATCAAATAATATTCATCATCATCATCATTTCAACCCATAAACGTCCCACTGCTGGGCACGGGTCTCCTCCAAAGAATGTAGATGGAATTTAGCCTACTATACCACGCTGGCCAGACGCGTTGGTATAGGGTTTGTTTCGAATTTTCCTTTTCTTGCAGTGCTTTTGTCTGCATAAGATTACTCTCTTAGTCGCCTTTTACGACACCGACGGGTTGAGATGGAGTAGTGACATTATGTATTCTTAATCCGTCACTACACGGAAAAATAAAACAGTACAGCATTTAGTTCCACTGTACATCTATTTGTGTTAGACTATATATAAAAATAATAATATTTATATCAACAGACCATAAAGGAGAAAGTGTCTGACGCTGTTACCCTGAAGAAATGTTTGACCATATTGAACTGTGCGCTCGACACACCACAGTTGACGACTGTCACTCCTATGATGCGGACGGTCTTTAGCGAGTTAGAGGTAAGTAAACTACTTTCATTTAAAATAAAATCCCCCTTATTACAAAATGCGGACTAAGCATTAAACCAGGTTTAAATTGACAACTTTGACACTAAAACAATGGCTTATGTCAATTTAAACCTGGTTTAATACTTTACTACTTGTTTTATTTCGGACTTAAAATCTATATTGTTTTAGTAACAATGCACTTATAAACTATGTTATTAGGTATTTAAAAATAAAATTTATTTTTAGTGTAATTCTATTCAACAAGGTTCAAAATAAAAGCAGATACCAACAAAACGGTGGCTAAATTATATTATTTGTAATGGTGCTTCTGATTCTGAATCACAATGTTTAAATATATGTGTACTTGGGCCATACCACACATGATACTTTTAGCATCGCCGATCTAAGATTTAGTCGCTTTTTAAGAGTGAATTCCATCGACCCCAATCGTCCCGGTAAACGGGGCAGTTGGGAAAAATGTTCCCATCGACCCCGGTAGAGCCAACGTTCACTTTCACCTAATTCTACTCAGTGAAAAAAAAATATTTTAAAAAATAAATCCGATTAAATAACAAAAATTTAAAACCACGAAATATGTTACTAAATTGCGACGTTACACACTCTGTTTGTAAATACGCTCTTAATCTTTTTTTATATTAGATATTCGTTCCATTACACTCTTTGCGCTGTAGCATGGTGAGGGTGACAGTTTCACTAACATTTCGTTTAACTCATGAAAGTAGCCGCGATTTACAAATTATGACTTAGTATTTCAGCTGTACCACATTCGTAATATATTAAATCATTAATAACTGTAATAACTTAATTTAAACCCAACCAGAATGTTCTAGTCTAGTCATACAGACAACTGTCACCCGCACCATGCTACAGCGCAAAGAGTGTAGTATAAGTATTTCAGGCCCAATATAATATGTTTTAGGTGGAAATATTCCAAAACCCGGAGATAATAGAGACTGCACTGGAAACTGTCGCCCTATACGGAATGTTAGATAAAGAGTTCGCTAAAGAAAACAAAGCATTTTTTTTTGCTAATGTGAGTACACGTCTTTTTATATACAGCATGCATTTGTTTTTATCTACATGGACTTTAGGCTGCGGTTCCACTGAGGCGGAGCGGAGCAGAGCGGAGACTAGCTGTGCCGCGATTCACCAATCACATGGTTTGATATCCACATCTCTTCTCCACTCCGCTTCAAAGGAAACAGCATTGGCGGAGAGAAGCGGAATTGTTTAAAATATCGGGAAAACAGGCTAGATTAGACTAGTCCGAGAGAGGAGCGACGCGGGGCGGGGCAGTGCGGAGCGGGGCGGCTCACTCACGAGCATATTTATTCATTTTAGTTAGGGTCTTGACGTCATCAACATAGCAAAGGCAAAGCAGCTCCGCTCTACCCAGCTCCGCTCAGTGGAAACACCTACCTCTTTTCACAGCTCAGCCCCGCTGCGCACCGCTCCACTCCGCCTCAGTGGAACCGCAGCCTTATTGCGCCTCATAGACATGGCGACCTTCACGCGACATTTCTTACAAATCATTTCAGCTAGTCCTGTCTGATTGACTAACAAACATTCATTCATTCTAAGTTTCGTGTTTTTATATTAATAAGACTAAGCGCGCACCTTGAATTCATTCGTTGCAATTTTTCAAAGGTAGCTAATGACTCGACGATAAATCGCTTCAAATGGTACAAAAAAAAGTAAGATTTCATATCTCATCATTATAGTGTATTTTTGTTATTTACTGATTTGCAATAATTCGCATCGATATTTTATCTGTATCTGTATAACTGCGTAGGTGGCTCAGCGGGAAGTGTATACGACTGCTGTGCAAGAGGTCCCGGGTTCTATTCCTGGGTCGAGTCAAAATGGTATTGGGCTTTCCTATCATAAAATTCCAGTATTAAGATTTTCCCGGAGTTTGGTATACAAATTTTCCCGGTTTATGACAATAGGTTCGCCCACTATTTCATGGGATCAAACATAGCTGGCGAAATGTGGGCGTAAAACACCATTGCCTACCCGTTCGAGGAAAAAGGCGTGATGCTATGATCTTTTATCGTAGTGAGCATCTAGTCTTAGATATAATATTTTATTTTTCAGTTAATCGACACGTCGAACGAAGGCACCGTGTCCACAGTACTGCGCTGTATAGTCGACCTCTTGTGTGTACACGGCGCAAGACTGTTTGAAGACGACACACTGAACGACACCACAGCCAACACTTCTAAGAAGCGAAGCACATTCCACAAGACTGACAATACTATTGACGATGAGGGTGAGAATAATGTATTTTGTATTTTTTACTACTTTGTGACTTAATATATGCTAATGGTAGGAAAACATCGTAAGGAAACCCACATATATCAGCAACCCAATGCCCACTGCTGAGCTCGGGTCTCCTCTCCTCTATTCTGAGAGCTGAGAGGGTTTAGGCCATAATCCACTCACGCTGGCCTAATGCGGGTTGGTGGATCAGACATACACTTAGAATTTCTTCTAGGGTATTGGGTTTCTTCACGACATATAAATTCCACAAAGTGTAATCTACATTGGTACTGCTGGTCGGAATCGAACTCGGACCGCGTATTTCACCGGTCACTTATATCTATAAAACCACATAGCCACGTAGAAATTCTAAGTGTGTGTCTGATCCACCTGCATTAAGCGCGTGTGGACTATGGCCTAAATCTTCTCAGCTCTCTAGATAGAGGAGACCCGAGCCCAGCAGTGTGACATTAATGTGTTGATAATGAAGGCAAGCTACATACAACGCGCGCTCGAGCAACGCACACATAGACATCGCTCACGGACACTGTCTCAATCTGTTGAGGAGAAGTGTGAGGGCAAGTGCCATGCTTTAGGCACGCGTCTTAAATTTACTTACCTTTTATATCAAAGAGGTTTAATAATAATAATATTCTACCACATTTACACAGCGCCATCTAGTCCCAAATTAAGCAATTATATTTGCTTGTGTTATGGGTACTAAACAAGTGATATACTACTTAAACGCATTTTTTTTTTGTAAATTCATACACATAGATAAATTACACCCAGACACAGAACAAACCCTTATGCTCATCACACAAAGATTTGTCCTGGGTGGGGATCGAACCCACGACCTCCAGTTTAGCAGTCAGGGTCACTGACCACTAGACCAACAGGCCAGTATATAGGTTTAAATGTATTTAAATCGCCGCGGAGAATTTTGTTTAAATTAATGGTTTTTTTATACCACGACGGTGGCAAACAGACGTACTGTCCGCCTGATGATAAGCGCTTACCGTAGCCTATGGGCGCCTGCAACACTAGGGGCATCACGAGCGCGTTCGCGACCCTTAAGAAACCTATTCATTCCTTTTTTGAAGCACCCCATACTGTAGTCCCTTGAGAAAATATCATATATCGATGATGATATATGCATGATATCGATCCCTTTTCAACAAGTGAATGTACAGCGAGGCGTTAATTGAGTCATGGCTTCTTTGAATAAATGTACGTACTGCTTTTCTTTTTTTATCATAGTGTTAGATTTACATAAATTTGTTAATTTGTAATAGCTCACATAATTTTAATTAGTCTATTGTTATACGTGACGATTTGTCATTGGCTTATTGTCATATATTCTAGTGTTACTAATGTAGTTATTTAGCTGTAAGTCATCCATGTGCTTAATAATAAAAAAAATATAAAATGAAAAAAAATCTCGTTAGGGCATTCATTAGGCTTGCTGATGAGGGGGCTAAATGGGGACCCCATTTATCCTATACAGATCGACATAATTATAATTTAATTTTGATTTTGCAGGCAGTATATCGGAGTCCATCATATCGTTGTCACCAACACATAGCACGGTTATAGACCTACTACTGAAGATTATGGATAGTACTGTGAGTATAAGGAATATTAAAACAGGCCCCGTAGTCGTGTGACCTGGGAATATGTCATTAACATTTTGATTGCCACGAACAGATATCACTAGCTAGTAAATTACTTATTGACTGGCCTGTTGGTCTAGTGGTTAGTGACCCTGACTGCTAAGCCGCAGGTCGTGGGTTTGATCCCCACCCAGGACAAATCTTTGTGTGATGAGCATAAAAGTTTGTTCTGTGTCTGGGTGTAATTTTTCTATAATATGTATGTATTTACAAAAAAAAATGTATGTAAGTAGTATATCAGTTGTTTAGTACCCTGACACAAGCAAATATAATTGTTTACTTTGGGATTAGATGGCGCTGTGTGAATGTAGATTTGAAAAAATCTTTTAGTGTTGGATGGCCCACTTATCGAGGAAGGTTCTAGGGTATATAACATCACGCTACGGTCAATAGGAGCTGAGCAGTGGCCAAATAAAGAACGACGAGAGCGATGCCCCGCGTGTCTTCTATACTCCATCTTTTCTTACGTGACCAAACTGGAAAAACAAATATGGCGTCAAGGATTTTTATTTATAAAAGTATCGACTACGATTATTTCTCAGTAGTGAAAAAAAAGGAACTAGTAAAGTCTGTTGAAACTTTATGTCACTTAAAATTGATTTGTGAGGAAAATTTTAAAGCAATAATAATAAAATACTGCAATAAATTGCCTAAATTCAAATAAAATTATTTCATCAAGTTACACTATATGCATACATCAGGATGTCACTTCACTACGGTTCATAAACAAGCTATATAGAATACTAGATTCCACAATGTCAAAAGATTTGAATCGAATTAGTTTGGATTTCTATTTTAATTTAAATCTTATTTAAAATGGTGTATTTTAATGAATATATCGTTGTTTTGAGTTTGTGTTTTGCATGTTTCTTTTATAAGTGTAAATATAGTTCAGTGGGTTTTACTGTGTGATAACGACGCAGAGACGTGATTTTGCTACCGAGTCGGGTTTGTTTTCCAGTTTGGTCAGGTAAGAAAAGAGTTATAAATATACGTTTATATAATATACTTTTTATTATTTACAGTGTGCCGCCTATAGACTTATAATTGTGGAAGGTCTTTGCCGTCTACTACACTTGGGCCACCTCGAATCTCCCGCGATTCTCAGCAGACTCTTACTGCTCTGGTTTAACCCTGCTACAGGTATGCCAATATCAGCCCTAAAGTACTAATAATAAAGTTTAAAATATCTTGTAATGTTTTGATCTCTTTGTTTTAGTTGACGAAGATATGTTACGACAAACGATTGGAGTTTTCTTTCAAACGTTTCCTACTACTGTGGACGGTGCGCAGGAACAGATACAGGTAAAAGTTAGCTTGACTAAATTGTACTGTGTGCTTTAATGTATAAAGCTCTTTTTCATACTACGACGGTGACAAAAAGACGTACGGTACACCTGATGGTAAGCGGTTACCGTAGCCTATGGGCGCCTGCAACATTAGCCCTAGACAAGTGGCAATCGCTTTAATCTGTCTATTCTAAACGACTTGTCACTTTAATACATTTCTGACATAACTATCGATATGTCACGTGATCAATGTACTAATTTGACATTTCGTTCGAATAGATAGGTCGAAGCGATTGCCTCCTTGTCTAGGGGGGCTGGGGTATCACGAAAGCGTTGTCGACCTTTAACAAACCTATTTACTCCTTTTTTTGAAGAACTTAAAAAACTTAAAAAAAATACAACTTATTTAGAGAGTTTATTCCAAAACCATGTTCTCATTTCAATGCTGTTTAACACATAAAAATTTCATTTAAATTAAATTAAATTTTATGTAGGACATACAAAAAGAATTTAACTACTATTCCATTAATAGAATATTATAGCTAGGTCCGCCCGGCGCCCTTTATACATAGAACAAAGGCGTGATGCATTGTTATGTATTAGATAACGTGACGAATGATTCGTTATTGGTACAGAAAGCAACTCTGCCTACCCTTCGAGCGCTAGTGAACGCTCCATCAAGCTCTCCTCTCGCCGAGATCGACCAAGAAGCGGTGGTCAGGTTCATCGTGTCACTCACTAGAGTCAATCATGAGGTTAGCCACTGTTACTCTTATATCTATCTATACTATAATATAGCTGAAGAATGCCTTTCTTTGGTTGAACGCGATAATTTTATATAAAGAAATGAAATTTCGTTTATTCATCTAGGTTACAAAGTAAATTATAAAAGTTACAAGTTAAGAATGTAACAGGTTATCCGAAAAGTAGTGTTAGCAAATTTGCCTACGACCAGTTCGCTGACAGGGTGGAGCTATGAGAAGAACTGGCAAGAAACTCACGCCACTCTTAGGAACTATACTGGTCCGAATTGAAAAATTCTTTTAGTGTTGGATAGCCCATTTACCGAGGAAGACTATATAACATTACGCTACGGCCAATAGAAGCTGAGCAGTGATCAAATAAAGAACGACGGGAGTGAATCCCCGCGCGAGAGCTAGTTTACAAATAAAATTATTTACAAGGGTGTTTGGCTGGCGATAATAATTAAAATGTATTGTGTCTACTAGTAACACGACCTGGCTTCGCCCGGATGTATAGTATTACAGAGATGGTATAACTATATTCTAAGCTCAATTACACTGCAAGTTTTTTATGTTATTTTCCGTGCTCGCTTTGTCTCACTGGTAGAGAAAAGCAGAAGGCATGGAAATTGTGGCATAACTTACATCGTCCAAATGCTATGTTTATACAATGACACAGCCGGGCACTGTACGGGTGCCGTGCCCTTATATGTGAGGAATTTGATACAAACTCGTGTCAATAAAATCTATGCAATATTCGAATGTAGACTTATGGCCGATTTCTATAATCTATCTTTGGAATTGGGTACTAAAGTTATAATTTTGACATAACTTTAGGTAAACTAACTTTAGTAGCCAAATCCATAGATAGATTGATTATTGAAATCGGCCGTTAGTTATTATTAACACATTATATTATGTTCAGTTGGCAGACAGTCAAGGCGGCATGGCGACAGTCCTGTGCCAGTACATAGTGCGTCGTCCGTCGTCTGCGGAGGTGGGGCTGGCGTGTCGCGTGCTGGCGCTGCTGTCGCCGCCGCGGGACGCGCACCTCGCCACTGAGCTCGCGCATATGTTAAGGGACCTTTGTTTGGTGAGTGCTTGTTATTAATTGATGTTTCATGTTTAATACATATGATTACCATTTGCTTTATTAAATACATCCTCACATTAGACATACGCTACACAACGTGTACGCTGACGTGTACCCACGTCACATACGGACACACGTCAGCGTACACGTGCACGTACGACGGAGTTGTAATGTATGGAACTGTATGAGACATGACACACCTTTTGCGTAACGTAGACGTAATGCATAGCTCCGGTTCCCTCGTTCGTACGGAACGTTTATGCTTACGCATCCAGCTGCACATATCCAGCAAAACAAACAAATATATCCATACAGTTTGTATTAGCCCATTAATATCTACCGTAACGTAGCCGCACAGACGCTGACCGACAAAAGTTGTCATATTCCATCCTAAAAATTGTGTTAAATAGTACGTTCCGAGTCTGTCTTTAGGGACCGTACGTCTGTTTGCCACCGTCGTGGTATAAAAAAATAAAAAAAAAGATATAAACGCAGCTTTCTTCTTTGACGTCATTACTGCACAGAAAGTCGTATCAGACTATGCAATATTCTAAATATCTGTAAATTATGTTAATTAAATCATTGTATGAGAATGTACCTTACATTCTAGACACTTGGAGAAAAATATTCGGCATAAGAAAATCTTGCATCGTATAAATGGGTGAGTTATTGACTAAAAGGTCAATAACTCACCGATTACATCACACATTAAACATGATGAACATGATACCGGGTTTCAGACTCGTAAAGTCACAAGTTTACGAGACTGAAACCCGGTCCGTAGTCCCGTTTTCCTTACGTAAGACAACCCGTAATTTAATTCTTAAATGTGTTTAATTTGTTAATGCGTTCTTCATGTTTGACTACAGAAACTACCAGACAAACAGTCGTGTCGAAACCTCACACGGTATTTGGGAGCTTTGGAGGCCTTTGAGCGGGCGAGTCTTAACAAAATGTCTCACACAGGTATGTTACACCTTACGAAACGATTTAAAATTACAACAGAGACACTTTTCATCTTAATACATAATGTAGTTGTTGTTAACTATTTCATCCTTTCATAGAATACTAGAACTGCCGCATACATAAGTAATGGAAATATGTTTTTAATTTTATATTGTCCTATATATTTATCAGGTGTCACTGAGGGTACGATGCAAGAAGATTCTTTAGCCCCTCTAGGAAGAGCTACGTCATCATTACGTAAGTTTTATCTCACAAACAATAATATAAGTATTTAATTAGAAACTGCTATCATTTGAGCTATTCTGTCGCTAAAGATCAAATGGTTCTTCTTTGCTGGGGTGCGCAAAAGTACTAACCGATTAATTAGGAACCTGCATGCTGTATTCCAACTAATATCGACAGCGCACTTTCATTACTCGATGGCCCGTATTCGGGGAGGGGAGACGGGGAGTCCCCGAATACGGGCTATAACGCTATACGCATGCGCTATAAGGACTGAATGAAAATAGAGTCATAACGGTTGTATAATAAATTTCCAGCACAACCGATAGCCCGCAGCACGCACGTAGTTGTGAACGAGACAGTGGAAGAAGAGGTGGAAATAGACGAGACCTCGCCAGCAGACGACCCGGCGCTGTCCAGGATATCTGAAGGTAGGTCCGATTTTTTTTCGATTAATAGTTAATTCGTTTATCGATAGAATAATTTTGTGGGCTGATTCCACGTCATAGGTCTGATTTAATCTAATTTATCACTTTATTTATTTCCACAAGATAATAATAATATTTTTACCACATTCACACAGCGCCATCTAGTCCCAAATTAAGCAATTATATTTGCTTGTGTCAGGGTACTAAACAACTGATATACTACTTAAATTATTTTTTTTGTAAATACGTACCTATTATAGATAAATTACACCCAGACACAGAACAAACAATCATGATGAACGAATGATGGCGGTCAGAGCCATACGCGGTTATCGCACCGTGTCGGCAGACGCGGCGTGCGCGTTGGCCGGGACTCCCCCGTGGGACTTGGAGGCGGAAGTGCTCGCCGAAGTGTTTCGGCGGGTGGCGGCAGTTCGGGCGGACGGGCAGTCCCCTCTGCCCGAACAGGTGCGCGAGTGGCGCGAGGTCGCCCGCAGAGCCACCGTCGTGAAGTGGCAGGGTCGGCTGGGGGCTCCACGGGCCGGTTTCTGGACCGTGGAGGCGCTCCGGCCGATCCTACTGGAGTGGATGGGGCGGCAGCACGGGACCCTTTCCTTCCGACTGGTGCAGGTTTTGTCCGGGCATGGGTGCTTCGGGCATTACCTGTACAGGGTCGCTAGGAGGGAATCGAGTCCCGTCTGCCACCACTGCGACTGCGACGACGACACGGCGCAGCACACGCTGGAGTCTTGTCCGGCGTGGGAAGGGCTGCGCCGTGGCCTCGTCGCAGTCGTTGGAGAGGACCTCTCGCTGCCGGCCGTCATGAGCTCGATGGCCGGCAGCGACAGGAGTTGGGAAGCGGTCGCATCCTTCTGCGAGGAAGTCATCTCGCAGAAGGAGGCGGCGGAGCGGCTCCGGGAGGAATCTGCCCTTGCGGAGCCGATCCGCCGCCGGCGAACTGGGCGGCGTCAGCGAGCGCATATGCGCCTGATGCCGCCATAGTAAAGGCTGCGGGTGGGGGATCGGGGTTCACTTCCTCACCCGCTCCTTTCCGCGAAGGTCGACAGCGTCCCCGGTGCACCCGGACGCTGTCGTTCGGTGTTAGGGCCCGAAAGGGCCCGGTGTCGGTGCCCCGTAAGGGGCTGTCGCTGGGTGGGCTGCTGATGTTATAACAAGTTCCAGGGCCCACCCATTACGGCGAAGCGACGGTGCACAGAGGGGTTTTAGTGGGTATTCCGGTCCTTTTAAGACCGGCGAGTCCCACATAACCGTCCCGTGTCCCCGCACGGGGCGGTATGCGTAATGCATTTCCCCTCTTAAAAAAAAAAAAAAAAAAAAAGGGTACTAAACAACTGATATACTACTTAAATTATTTTTTTTTGTAAATACGTACCTATTATAGATAAATTACACCCAGACACAGAACAAACAATCATGCTCATCACACAAAGATTTGTCCTGGGTGGGAATCGAACCCACAACCTCCGGCTTAGCAGTCAAGGTTACTAACCACTAGACCAACAGGCCAGTCATATCACAAGATACAGATTATAACTTAAAAATAGTAATGTGGTCATAATTATATACAATTTTGAATCTGAAGCCCTATAACGACTGAAGACAACGTCCTAAAAATGACATAGCCTCAGTGAAAACTATTTATTGTACATATAGGTGACTTGAATATATAAAAACAGAAATTAATAATACTAAATTTATTTTTCTATGGCAAATTATTTAAGATTCTTTAAGTTTCAATTTTAAAAACATAACATACAAACATTTGTTCTGCCCCGGGATTTGAACACGAGACGTCAGAAACCGCATCATACACTCGGTACAGACGCGCTACCAAGACAGTCAGTCATAAAATCATCTGTGTATACAGTGCCACCACAAGCTGAAAGTAGCCGCACAGACAGAAACTCGTCAGAGACCGACACTGTACCTGCCGGAGAACCGTCCGACATGCCTTCTGACTCCAGCAGCGGGGTTTCACCTGTCAAGAAACCTAAAATATCTAAAGGTATGTATAGCCTTATATAATGCCTGAAATATTCACAATACGTTCGAAAGTTTGACTTGAAACATACTGTTAAAAACACACACACACACACACACACACACACACTCAAAAATCTATACATATAATAAAACTGTAGAAAAGTCGTTTGTGTACATCAAACAAATTTCCAAAAAATATAGTCGGGGTGTTAAACGATAACCAATAGAGCCCATTTCCAGCATTTTTAGAATTTTTGTCTGTTTGTCTGTTTATTTGTTTGGGCGTCACGTAAAATGTACGAAAGCAATGTAGATAACTTTTATACACAACGATTGAGCGTAACTTGAAGTCTAGTAACATTTAGTTTTTGTTTCATTGCAATCGGTTCGTAAATAAAAAAGTTACATCGATTATAAGAATCACGTGAACGAAGACGCGGGCATAAGCTAGTATCGAATAAAATCGTTGCACTACAATCGTCATAATTCTAATGTTTCCATCGTAATTTCAGCAAAGAAAAAACTTTCAATTACTAGACAAGGTAGTTCAGATACAAACAAAGGTATTGCTAAAGAGAGGACTGGCAAAGGTAGTCAGGAAGCTAAAGAAGATAGCGAGATGGGTGGCGTCAAGCGCAGCAGATCACAGCGCTCCTTAGTCGACGTTGAGAGAGGTAATTGTGCAAATCATAGTCAATGTAGTTGAAGTCATTTAGGGTTAGCCATTCAAGGTTAATTATGTTATTTTGATCTTTATAATCAATGCTATAGGCTAATTATTTAGTAATTATATAATTTCCCTCTAAGTAAAACCGATTCGATCTATTTCGAGAATACCTTTTTGCAACTGAAAAAGACACAGACAAGTAATGTCAAGTATTTTTGTCATAATATTCATACAAAAGTGTTATTCTATATTGCACCAGCTTTAGAATTGTAGTGACCTATTTTAAAAATATATTTTTTTGGAAAATGTGAAATAAAGATTATGTAGCTTTTTACAAAATTGGCCCGTATTTTATTCATAAATATAAATATATTTTGACATCGATCATGCGATAGCTCGATAGTGATAAGCCATATTATTTTTATTTGCAGGACAAATTAAACCTCATAAAAGTATAAATTTATATAAAATCAGTAGCCAATTTTACTAACAATTATGCATGCATGGTTTAAAATGTTTTATTTGATTGTAGCACAAAAGGCTAAAGCCGAGGCCAAGGCCAAGGCCGACTCCAAACCCGAGGCCAAAGCTAAAGCCGACTCCAAAACCAAGACCGCCTCCAAAGCCGAGGCCAAAGCTAAAGCTGAATCCAAATCCGAAACCAAAATCCAGGCCAACTCAAAAACCGAAGCCAAATCTAAACCCGAAAAACCACCTAAAACCAATACTAAATCCAAAAAATCGCCACCAAAAGAGACTCAGTCCCCACCATCAGACTTGGACGTGTCCAACGTGACAGTAAGGAGATCTAATAGAGGAGTGCTGTCTGGTTCAAGTACTGACTCCAATAGCTCGCCTAAGACTGATGGTAAAGTGGAAAAGGCTACTAAGAAACAAGCTCAGAAGAAAGAAGGTAAATTTTAACTTCTAATTTAGAGAAATTCGCAAAACTTCATCCTGAAAAATTTGGTCAGTTCTGCATAATGTCACTTTCTCAAAACGTCACTTCACTACATTATTATATTACAGTGAGTAAACCAGTGAGGCGTCTAACCCGGTCGTCGGCGGGGTCCCGCCGCAGCAGCGCCGGTAGTTCACGCTCGGCACTCGACGACTCTGACGACACTATGCTACATACTATAGTCTACGAGCCAGAGTTTGTGAGTATATTCATTTACTGCTATTCATACCCTGCCATTTTGACGCTAACTGTATCATACTTGTTGTTCCATCACTACAAGCCATAAATGTCCAAACATTTATGGCTTGTAGGGATAGTATCAGCTGGGCACGGGTTTCTTAAGTATAATCGTCTATATTCTATATATTTATAACCGAATTCAAGAAAGTACTATGTTCCACTATTTTTTATTTCAGGTACAAGAAGTATTGAACGACTCGAGTGAACTGGCCGCGACTCGGCGAGATTCTAAAGCAAATGTTACCATTCCAGAGACGCCTGATGCTAGCGAAGAGTAAGTTAATCTATATTATATATTATTATACAGCTGTAGTGTTTGTTTGTTTGTTTGGTTGATCGCTAGAATCTCAGGAACTACTGGCTCGATTTGAGAAATTATTTTAGCGTTGGATAGCTCATTTATCGAGGAAGGTTATAGGCTATATAACATCACGCTACGGCCAATAGCAGCTGAGCAGTGGCCAAATAAAGAACGACGAGAACAAAGCCCCGCGCAATTTCTAGTGGGTTAATATTGATAGTTTTTAATGTGTATTAAAATTAAAATATAACTTAATTAATTATTTCAGGTCTGATTCAGAGCCCGAAAAACCTATAAAAGGTAAACGGAACACCAAGAAAAAGTAGGGTATACTAAATAATAACATAAAATAACTTTAATATTTCTTAATTTATTGTTTTATTTATCTTAATATAGTATGGTAAATAATGACCGCTAACTATAATTACTCTGTTCCCGCTCGTGCCATTTGTGCCAGTTCTTGTCCCATGGTCTCCACCTGTGTTCCTCCCGCCACCAGTTGCTATTGGGAGGGGTGCTGTCTGGCTGCTTGTTTGTGGGCCCGTTATAGTTGTAACCTTCGTTGCTGTGGTAGCTACCATCTGGAGGTGTCCATCTGGAATATAGGTATATCCATAAAAATATGTAGTCAAGTCAGGTATAATCATCATCAGCAACCCATTAAGTCCCACTGCTGGGCTGGATCAGACATACTCATAAAATTTCTTCTAGGGTATGTGGGTTTCCTCATGATGTTTTCCTTCACCGTTAGCAGATGGTAAGTCACTTGACTAGTACATATAAATTCCACAAAGTGAAATCCACATTGGTACTGCCAGTCGGAATTGAATTCGGACCGCGTATTTGCACGCCGGTCACTTATCCATTCAGCCACCATCGCTTATCAGGTATAATAATTTGCAGTATATGTCTATGATAATAAAAATGAATGATAACGGCGTTTTAGTCTCTTGTTAGAAGCTCTACGTATCAACAGAATCTGGTTTATAGTGTATTTATCTATGGACAGATTCTCTAAAGGGCCCCACTCACTAACAGTTTGCCGGACGATGACAAGAGAATGTCGCCTATTGGCGACTGCAACTCGGAATAGCCAATAGGCGACCTTCGGCGCTTAACCAACAGGCCGTCATCTCCCGGCGAACCGAAACTGTGTGGCTCCCTTAAGACTTCGGTCACAGTGGCAGCGCGGCAGCGGCAGTAGCGCGGTGCACTCCAATCGGGTAACTTCGTGTTACCGACTGCGATTAACCAATAGGATTGTATAAAAACTTCGGGGCTCTCACGGGCAGCCTAATATAAATATAATAGTCATGTACTATGCGATTAGAATAAGTATGGGCCTGTCAAATCAAGACGCCATTTTGTTTTCCATTTGAAGACAACTTCATACCTTACAAGTAGGGTGTACAAAGAAAAAAGGAAAAAACGAAACACATTACAATTAGGTACATACCTACATACTTTTTCGGTTGAAAGATCTTTATTATCTGAAAGAACATTTAGGTACATAGTTGAAATTAGTGTTTGTTGGTTGTTGTGTATTTTTTATCTAGAAGTCACGCGGTGCTTCACTCCCGTCGTTTTTTTATTTGGCTACTACTCTGCTCCTATTGGCCGTCGCGTGATGTTATATAGCCTATAACACTAAAATAATTTTTATAATTGAACCAGTACCTAGTTCCTGAGATCCTAGCATTCAACCAAACAAAAAACAAACTTCTATTTTATAACAAATAGGCAAATATAATGCAAATCTAGTTAGGTCCTAATTCTTCCAACCTAATTCTTCCTAATTCGTCAAACGTTCAAGGAAAATGTACATAATCAAAATAGAATAGAATAGAACATAAATTAATTAATTTACAAGTTATAATTTTTTTGCCTATTTTGTTTCTGCTAGCTGTACAAAAATGTGCACATTCGACTGAAGTTAGCGGCAAATAGTACCACGTGCAATCCCATACTTATTCTAATCGCATAGTAAGCTATGGCCTAAATTTGTTAGCAAACGCAAAACTCGAAAATTGCTGAATCATTATTATTAAAAAAAAAACTTAAAATATTCGTTGAAGTCGGATGCCGGTTCTTATGAGGAAAAAAAACAAGTGCATAAATTTTCTAGGAAAATCTTTATACGGTCACGGGGATCAAAATTTACGCGAGCAACAAAACAACCTTTATTATGATTTTGGTATGTATAGTTTTTATAAATTTCGAGTACCTAATAGTAATAACTTTCAAAAGATAGTGGAATCTATTGTACCTATGTATATAAATTTAGAGACGAATTTGCCAAAATATCTAGAAATCTTACCTATGATTATTATCTTCAGTGTTAGCAAAGTTATCACTCACACCGTCGTTAGCGTGTGGGTTGCCAGCGAACCTGTCGCTGAGGTTATCTTCAGCGTTTTTGAACAACTGGTGTCGGGACCTTATAAACTCGGCACCTCTTTCTGCTATCATTATTATAGGAGCTGCTGTGTTACCTGAAAATGGTTTTGGTTTTTTTTTATAGTCAATAACAATACACAGCAAAAATTTGGAAACTGGTCAAGCGGGAAGTTGTCTGATTGTAGATACTTATATGGTTTTAATATATAATTTTTTTTAAATCATATTCGACCACATTCACACAGCGCCATCTAGTCCCAAAGTAAGCAATTATATTTGCTTGTGTTATGTGTACTAAACAACTGATATACTACTTGAATATTTTTTTTTGTAAATACATTCATTTTTATAGACAAATTACACCCAGACACAGAACAAACCTTTATGCTCATCATACAAAGATTTGTCCTGGGTGGGGATCGAACCCACGACCGCCGGCTTAGCAGTCAGAGTCACTAACCACTAGACCAACAGGCCAGTTAATATAAGTACTTCACAAAAAGACGCCTGCGTTACGTCAAAGTTATGTAGAGAATACAAATATAATTACCAGAAACTATAGTGGGCATGATAGAGCCATCTATGACGCGGAGTCCTGCAAACAAAAGTGAATAGGTACATTGTAGATGGTAATAAAGTTCCTGATTCTTTGGTTTTTCCTGGGAAATTGGAGCTCAAAGATAGCTACCAAAATTGGCAGTGAAGTACGCGGCTAGTTTTTAATGTATCATTACAACCCACAATCGTCCCACTGCTGGGAAAGGGTCTCTTCCAAAGATTGTGAAAGTAATTTAGCCTACTATACCTCTGGCCAGACGGGTTAGTATAGAAATTGTTTCGTACTTATAGATTAAAAAGTCTCTCCGTGTTACTACACGGAGAGACTTTTTAATCTATAAGTATACAAGGAATAAGCATATATGTATTTATGCTGCGTACGCCAAGCTGTCAATTCAACGGTACATATTTATACATTCATTTTGTTATCAAATTAATTCAAATTTGTTGAGTGCGTGCGAAAACAAAAGAGATAAACTAGACAACTTACCGCTTATCCCATGAACCTTTAATTCCAAATCGACTACGGACATAGGATCGTCGACAGGTCCCATCTTACAAGTGCCGACCTGGTGGTTCTCAGGCGCTGTGTGTTGCTGCGCCAGACATTTGAAGAACTCGTCGGGAGGATTGGGGCCGTTCTCACCGCACACCTTGCCGTAACCCTTCGTTGGGATCATACCGTATTTCTCGCGAAGAATCTGTTAATTATTTTGGGCTGATTAAAATAATAGGTACGCGCATTACTTGAGCCACGAACAATTTGGCTAGATCTATCTACTGAGTAAACTGTACCATAGGTACCTACTGATTATAATAATAATGTAAGTAACAACTGTATTAATTTTCTATAGTTTTTAAACTATATATATCCATGTCAAACCGCCAAATTACCAATTGGTTATTATGGACAAACATTCTTGTCTCGTGCTGTACACTGAATTAACTTACAGTAGTATTAGCAAGTCTGTAAGCAATCCTAGCGGCATCTACAAGCACATTCATCTCATGTTCATCATAGAAGTAGTTAGGCTCGAAGTATGGAGCTTGCAGAGGGTCTATTGACTTGATTGTCACGAAACCTCGGCTGCGGGGCTGCAGAGCTATAGCTGAAATTCTGGAAAATACGAACAATTTTTTTAGGCATAAACAACTGATCGATCCTTCAGGAAACACGAAAATTGCTATAAAATCTTCTAGAGTTCGATGCGTGGAGTTCAACCTTGCTCACATGATTTAAGATACAAAAGTTCATGAACCCCGACGAAATATATGAAATGCTAAGATTGCAAGATAAGTAGATAATAATATACAGGGCAAAGAATAACGTAGTTCCTTTTTTTTCTACTGAGAAATAATCGTAGTCGATACTTTTATAAATAAAAATAACGTTTCCCGTCACTATACTTGTCTATGACCGTCCTTGACGCCATATTTGTTTTCCAGTATGGACACGTGAGAAAAGATGGAGTATAAATTGCTTCATTAGCAACCCATTATTGTCCCACTGCTGGGCTCGGGTCTCCTCTCCTCTATTCTGAGAGCTGAGAGGGTTTTAGGCCGTAATCCACACACGCTGGCCTAATGCGGGTTGGTGGATCAGACATACACTTAGAATTTCTTCTAGGGTATGTGGGTTTCCTCATGATGTTTTCCGTCACTGTTAGCAGATAGTCAGTCACATGACTAGTACGTATAAATTTCACAAAGTGAAATCCACATTGGTATTGCTGGTCGGAATCGAACTCAGACCACGTGTTTAGCACGCCGGTTCTTATCTATTCTAAATTGCTTATGTTGTAATTAAAAACTTACGAAATGTGCCTCTTTTCTGCGTTGTCATCAAAATCCTCGTGGCGCTTAACTTCTTCGTTGCCGCACGACGAGTAGTAACCACCGAAGAAATATTGTATGTCCGGACTCCTACCGCCAGCCGCCGCCAGACGAGAGTTTATTTTACCTGTAAGCTATGAAATATATGGAAAAGTTTATTTCTGAAGCACATGGTTCGATTACCGTGTTGTAGCATAGAATCGCACCATTTTAAGCCGCCTTCAAAAAAAGACTTAAAACTGCCTCGGTGGCGCAGCGGGAAGTGTATAAGACTGCTGTGCAAGAGGTCCCGGGTCGGGTGAAAAATGGTTTTGGGCTTTTCTATCATGAAATTTCAGTATTGAGATTTTCCCGAAGTTTGGTAAACAAATGTTCCCGGTTGATGACAATAGGCTCGCCCTCTATTTCATGGGACCAAACATAGCTGGCGAAATGTGGGTGTGAAACACCTCGGCCTACCCTTCGGGGAAAAAGGCGTGATGCTATGTATGTATGTTAAAAAAAGGGGGTTCTGTATTCGACTCGTACCTATCTATGTTTGTAATTATTTATACTTGTTTGTCCGCGATATTCTCAAAAACTACAGATCAGATGTGAATGAAGTTTTCATTATTGGACGCGATTTACTATGTGAGAGTTATGTGATAGATTGTATATGAAACATATTTCAAGAATGTGTCAACTCACTTATCAGGTTTCAAATAGGATCTTAATAAAATTGGTCCTTACCTGAGACATGCCAGTACTAGACAACGGTCCTTCCCTGTTCAACAGGTACATAGTAGCGACATCCCAGTTTAGATCAGGCAAACTCGGTTCCTTAGTGAGTGTGAAGTCTAAAGCAACTCCCACGTGATTCTGCAAGTTCTGTCCCACGCCAGGCAAGTCTTTAATGGTAGGGATGTTGAACTTGTGGAGGATCTCCCTTGGACCGATGCCGGAGTGCATTAATATTTGAGGAGTATTCAGTGTACCAGCTGATAGTATTGCCTGTAAGTAAAATTAGCGTTTTGTATATGCGTTTGTATAAAATAGCATTATTCACACACAGAAATAGGTACGCATCCAGTCAGACCCAGCGACCTTTTTAAGTCGCCGGTCCATTTAGCTGGAGGACGTCCTACTCTACGCTTCCCGAGTCTCGGTCTCCACTCCAGGCACGCTTGCTCCATCGTGCATCGATCCTTCTGCAGATATGATCAGCACACTGCCACTTCAACTTACTTATTCTACGAGCTATGTCGGTAATTTTGGTTCTTTGTCGGATTACCTCGTTACGAAATTTGTCATTCGAAGAGACGCCGAGCATAGCTCGTTCCATAGCTCGCTGAGCGATTTTAAGTTTGTGGGCTAGTCCTACAATGAGTGTACACGTCTCGGCACCGTAAATAGTTCTATTGTTTTACTATTATAATCAATATATCAAATCTTTATTTCGCATCAACAAATGTACAGAATAAAGGTTATAAATTAAAGGAGATAAACCGCTTTGTTTTAACTAGTAGGCATGCAAAAAATGTAGTTAATAAAAATAAGTGAGTCTATAATATAAATGGAGTCAATACAAAATGTCAATAATAATATAATCCTATTCAATTAATAACAATCATAATTAAATCAACAGAATAAATGTCATGTATCTATACTATATAAAGCTAAAGAGTTTGTTTGCTTGAACGCTAGGATCTCAGGAACTACTTATCCAATTTAAAAAAATATTTTAGTGTCAGATAGCCCATTTATGGAGGAAGGTTATAGGCTATATAACATCACGCTACGGCCAATAGGAGCCGAGCAGTGGCCAAACAAAAGTGAAAGTCTGTCTTCTAGTGTATTTATAAAATTAGTAAAATGAAATTTAATTTTAATGTAATTTCAAATAATTATTAATTCAGTCAGGTTCAGGTCAACTTTAATCTGAGGGCTCAGAAACAGGGCATTAGACTTTCTACTCACCTCCCTGTTAACTTTAACGGTTCTTTGTACTCCATCCTTGATGTACTCTACTTTGGATACCATCTTAGTGTCAGGGTCCACAATGACCCGGGAGCCAAGAGCGTTCAGTACTACATGCAGGTTCTGTCTATGAGAGTTTGGTCGCAGGTACCCACGGGCGGTGCTGTACCGAGTGCCTCCACTGTTGAAAAAGTAAACAACTCTATCATATACTTACTAGTATGTAGGTAATAATATTGTAAGCTTCCTCTTAAATGACTATGTATTGGTGAAAGCCGCATCAATATCCGTTGCGTAGTTTAGAAGATCTACGCGTAGGTACATATAGTAGGAAGCGACTTTATTTTATAAAAACATTTGAACTTTAAAGTAGGTTATAGTATAATAAGTTTTAAGAGTCTACCAAATTTATTACCCGACGTTTTGATCGAATTACACCGATTGTGTTCACGGGCATGATTATATAACTGGCTTGTTGGCGTGGTGGTTAGTGACCCTGACTGCTATGCCGGAGCTCGTGGGGTTGATTCCCACCCAGGACAAATCTTAATGTGATGAGCATAATTGTTTGTTTTGTGTCTGGGTGTAATTTATCTATATAAGTATGTATAAAAAAAAATTAAGTAGTTTAACAGAGTACCTACCCATAACACAAGCAAATATAATTGCTAGATGGCGCTGTGTGAATGTGTGAAAATATTTAATTATCTAATTAATATTTTTTGTGTACCTATACCTACCAAATGTTTTAGAATAGATCGTATCTAAAGTAAGTATGTTTCATCGCGATTTAACAATAAATATACCTACGCTACGGTAGAACAACGTTTGCCGGGTTAGGCAGTAATATAAGTAATAAACTAAATTACCAAAGTACTTACTCATTGAAAGCTTGTGCGATAGTGAAGCCAGTGTTAGTCTCTCCATTAAGATCGCTGGTGGGAGGGTAGCCGAGTTCAATGGCGCCGGACACCACGTCGTGAGCGAATTGAGGCGCGTGACGGAACTGTCCAAAACAAAAAAATATATTATAGGTATATGATGTTAAAATATAATAAGAATAGGATAGATATCTAACCCGCCTGGCCACTGGTCGGTGTGGTATAGTAGGCTAAATTCCCTCCACGTATTTTGGAGGAGACCCGTGCCCAGCAGTGGGACGTTTATGGGTTGTAGTGATGATGATGGTGATTCAAACGTAATTCTTTACTGATGGTTTTGACTGACGTTTGCATGAGCGTGTACTGGCCGCCATAGATAGGTATTAAAATATTTTTATAACATATTTGCTCGTAAAGGGTCTCTTATTTCACCAATTTCAGTGTTGTAATGTATCTCATTACGCACTAGTGCGGTAATGTAAAGTAAATTGCACGGCTTCTCATGCTCACATACTAATAATCAAGGGGCTCCGTACGTAACGAACGGTACCTATTTTTTAAAATCTTAGCAAAGAGTTTTTATGTCAGAAAAGTGGTCAACATTTTATGAATAAAATTAATTAACTAGATACTAGATAAAAATAATTATGATATAATTATATAAAATAAACATTTAATTCTTTAATTTAGACCATAAATTACAACCATTTATCTGTACTAAAACACTAAAATATTAATTTACTTTATTAGTAATACTGGCTGTTTTTGTGTTTTTGCCTTAAAAAAAAGCGCTGATGCGCGCGCATTGATAATTTGTGACAGGTAAAAATAATTCCGCGCGCTATTTCTTTTCGCTGTATTTGTTTTTTTCTAAGAAAGTCCGAATTTTATTTATTTCCTCGCAAATATGTTATAAAAAGTCGTATGACACACGTGCGGTTTGATAATTACAGCCTCTGCTTTCTTGTAGCCCTCGCCCGCGGCTCGGGCTAGCAATATCGCCTCGGCTGTAATTATCAACTTACCGCACTTGTATCATAATGTACTATACTGTTACTAGTACTCCTTTTGTGAAATTATAAATTCTTAATATCAATACTCAACCATTTATTGCTTCCATAATGTACAAATAGGTGGTAGGTATAATGTAGGTTACAATTTTTTAAATTTAGCCCTCGTCCTCTCTCCTAATTAAGGTGCTGTGCCGAACAATTAAAATAAAATATTTAAGCGACAATTTAAATAATTAGGAGAGAGGAAGAGGGCTAAATTTAAAAGTAGGTAGCTATTTTCATAACAATAATGTACTAGTTATTAATTGTTTAAGTAATTAACAAAGTTATTTGCAAAGGATCTAGCTTTATTCTAGAAAAAAATTACATATTAGGTATACTTGGTTTAATTGGATAATTATTTCTTCGTGGTAATTATTTTTAGCCTTGTAGGTATTCCAAGGCTAAAAAAGCTTTAGGGCAAATCGGACATGGATTGTATAAGTTGGAAGGCCAGGGTAAACACTCTTCACTCTGTTAAATGAATGGCCTAAGCATTAGCCAGCCAGTTCATTAAATGTTGCATTTAACCATTCGGCTGAATTTAATTTAGGCCGTTAGTTGAACGCCGCCGTTTAGTTAAACGGCTAGGCTGTTAATTGAATGGCTGATTTAACCAGTTGGCTGCGACATATAGATTAATTATTGTTATAATAATAAAAAATTATATTATTTTCCTCTTGTATGTGTGTTTGTTTGTATCAAATAAATGTTATTTCTTTTTTTTATTTCCTACCTTCTGCACCGGCATTGGTCCGCCTGTGCTATGATACTGTCCTGACACTCCATTGTTAATTTCCTTGTTGTCTTCACTTCTCAAGAAGAACGGCAGCACGTCGTACCAGGACCAGCCCTTCGCACCGTTCACCGCCCACCCGTCGTAATCAGATGGCTGACCACGCATGTACATCATACCGTTGATTACTGAACAACCGCCTGGAGATAAATCATTTTATTGAGTTAATAAGCGTATAAGTTGTATGACTGACCTGTTGGTCTAGTGGTTAGTGACCCTGACTGCTAACTCAGAGGTCGTGGGTTTGATTCCCACTAAAGACAAATTATTGTGTCATGAGCATGATTGTTTGTTCTATGTCTGGGTGTAATTTATCTATACTATAAGTATGTATTTACAAAAATAATTTATTTAAGTAGTAAGTATACCAGAGTACCATAACACAAGCAAATATTAATTGCTTAATTTGGGACTGGATGGTGCTGTGTGAATGTGGTAAAAATATTAATTTATATTCATTTAGCCGGACACGACTGTAACAAACCTGGCACCTCTGCTCCTGGACCAAAAACTGGGTCGTTTATGAATAAGTATTGTTCAGTAGGGGCAATATTGTAGTATTGAATGCAACTTGATTCCTAGATAATACGCACGCCGATTTGGATTAGAACAAACAATCAACAATTGACAATCGTTTAATGTCTGTTTTTGTAAAATTAACAACCACGGCTTTTGGCTTAATGCCTCCGAATAACGGCACAAGAAACATCTTTATATATATAATTCTTCTGTACGTGTGTTGACAGTGAACTCCTCCTAAACGGCTGAACCGATTTGAATGAATTTTTGTGTATGTGTTGAAGTGGTTCCGAGGAAGGTTTAGAATCACAAATAAAAAAAATGCAATCGATTGGTATATCATGCAGGACAACGTCTGTCGGGTACGTAGTTAATTTTAATTTTTTTTAATCTTAAAATACATTAAGACATTTATTTGACAGTGATTTGTTTTTAGCCATTTTATAATAATAATAATTGCCCCCTCTGGGGCAGTCGTTATCTTCTCATAAGATTAACGCAAACTTGGAGGGCAGATTAGTGTGGCTTTTCAAACACTTGCCATATAAACAAAAAAATGTACTGCAAGTTTAAATGAAGAGCCCACAAACCGCAGGGCAGCTAGTGGCGAGCTGAATGTGAGTGGCGACACTGCGGTCCTGAATGCCCCTGAGAGTCGGTCTAGGCCTCGTCTCCAGCACGTCTTTGTTGGCTGGCTGGAGTGGATCTCCAAGAGCGACCACAGGACTCTCAACTCTGGCTTGCCTTAACCAGCTGACCAGAGAGGGGTCGCCAGAGCTATATGCTCGGGGGTGGAAGTGTCATTTTTCAATGGCATAATTACGAGGAAACCCGCTCCGGGTCTCCGCTCGGGACCCGCGATGGCGAAATCGGCGCCGCACCGCTCGACACCCCTAGCCGCGCACTACGGTGTTGCCCTGAGACCCGTGGACTTCGGCCCATGTCGGTTGTGGAAGGGGCCCATCTAGTGTAAGGCGAGTCACCGTCTGCCCCAATCCTCATTTAACATCATATATTCACCGCTGGAGGAGGCAAGCAGGCGATGTTGTTCCCGTATGCCATATATCACCATTCCACCGAACACCCAAACCCATAGCCCAATTTTATTTGACTCCATAATATCACTCAATAGCTTTACACTTACCAGTGACAAATCATAACTGTACTACAATAGTGCAGCTGTGATATGGCAGCGGTAAGTGTCTCATCCCATTCTAAATTAAAATTCTTTAAGGGCCTCTGCGTGTTGGACCTGTGTCCCCGCGTAAGCCTTCCAAAAAGACCGGGTATACTTCTCATCTTAGAGAGAAGTATAGCCGTGAAAAAAGAAACATAATAATAAAGAAAAATAATAATAATTCATTTATTTCAGAATATTTTTTTTTTTTTTACATTCCATAGTAATAAATACCTTATTCTAAACAAATATGTAGATTATATGTAGATCAATAAAGTATGATATCAAACATTTTAAGAATACCAAATAATAGGGCTCAACGGAGCCATAGGGTTGTTAAATACTTGCCACCGTCGTGGTATAAAAGATTAGCTTTTATTTCTATTTATTCATGTAGCATTTCATCATATCAACCCAACGACATCCACTGCTGCACATAGCCCTCACCTAACTTCCACCACAACGAGCGGTTAGCCGTCTGCATGTATTATTTAAAGGAAGACGTAGACCAAGGAGGACTTTTATTAAACATATCAAGGAGAAGGTACGGGTGGTGTCGTATCAGGAGGTGAAAGAAATAGCAGACAAGCACCTATTCATTTAAAAACCAATAAATCCGACTACCTTAACGTAGCCTTCGACAGTCAATTTAGAGCAATAAATTCGAAAAATATACTGGTAAAAGGTCTATAGGTTTAGGTATAGAGATTCGGTGATGAATACGGATATAACAATACCTTGCACTTCAAAATCGATCAAGCTATTTAGGTTACAAGAGACAAGTGGAGCCGTAAGCAATAGTTAGTACATATATAATTGAATTAGGCTATTAATTAGCTCTTATCTGATACCCATATTGCGATAGCACTAAAAAAACGTCTGTTTTGACAGTTTAGGTCCGCCGTATTGGTTTTTTGTTGACGTCACATGTGGATACACTCGGTGGAAAAATACGAAACTAATGACACCTCACACTTTAAAATAAGCCAAGCCGTTTAGGCTACAGAAGGTCACAATGGAAAAGACATGCCCACATACATACCAACATATATACGCGCGAAAAACATTACCCTCCTTTTTTGCAGTCGGGTAAAACAAGACGATTGGAAGTTACTCCACCGACAAGAGCGCAGCTCTTAGGTAAATGAAGAGACAAAGAGAGATGTATTATTTAGGTACTCACCTAATATTTTCGCTCTGGGCCAGTAGCATTGCCCTTCTTCTTCTAAGCATGCACGCGGCTGTTTCTCTGTAAAATACATCCAATCTGTGTCTTCACGGTTCCAATATGCTGTTACCCAGGCAGGAACGCCTGACTGAGTCGGTTCGTCACCTCCCGCTTCTATTACTAACACCTGGAAATGGTAAGATAGCAAAATTGTATTAGTGCTTCCTTTATGGATCTCCGAAGACGGAAACAGGTTGATCAGACCATCTGGCCGCTAGGAATATTGCACTTTCCTATGTTCCTCCCATTCTATTAATCCGTCGAACCGTCATTTATTATGGGCCGCACTAACGTTGCTTACCGGTAATTTATATAAACGAATATTTATCTATAACGTCGATTTATAAACAAAATTACAAAAAACGACACCTAGTAGGTACCTACCTACATTATGTTTTTCAAAACTGCCGACATTGTTATGCCGTAACGAACAATTATAACATGCGCATGCAATTACAATTGTGTAATTATTGTTACCTACCTACCTATAATTGACTATCTACCTATATATAATTCTATCTCATTCTGTTTACTCACGAGTTGGTTTTTCCGGAAAATTTTAACCGATGATATTCGTTTTTATTGTAAACTATTTGGGCTTCGCTCCCGTGAATTTGTTTGGTCACTACTCAGCTCCTATGGGTGATGGTAAGCATGATGTTGTGTAGCCGATAAATGGCTTGCGTACATATACAGACTATACACGTGCTTCAAATGAGATTCAAAGGCTTTTGTTTATTCAATACAAGCTTCTACTCTACGAAGCTGAAACGCGCGTTCCTAAAACTCGCGTTGTCTGCGCATTTAAAATAGGTAGTACTTACGCCGTGTGCTTATTAGAATTTTTCAATTCGTGCTCAACCAAACATAAATTTTCGCTTTCTAATATTAGTATTAATAGATTAGTTTAGAAGTAATTATAATTATAATATAATATAATAAATTATCATTTATCACGCTTATTTCTTCTTGGAAGAGGCAGAGATGAATCGGTGATTAGAACCGATGCAGCTGCAGCTGTGTGCAAGATACCGAAGCATAGTTGGCACATCACACAAACTCTAGTATTTCTTAGTACCTAGGAAACAAGGCTATACGTACCATCTATACAGTCCTACGTTCTTGGAACGAATGGAAACTGAATGAGTGCCTACATTATTACTATAGCAAATATATTAATATCTAATTAGAAAAAACTACATGTAAGCACCAATAATTGTGCGTATTTTAATATAATGATAGATATATTAGGTATATTTTATTTACAATTGCTTTGATTTCTTGTCATAGATATCAATTAATATTTTTTTATAGGCAATTAATATAAGCAGATGTATTTAGACACAGATTGCGACCTTGCATTGATGTAATACAATGTAGAGAGTACAAAACATAGGTACCTAGTACCTAGTGGTTCTCGCGACAAATCGACGAGAATACCTACCCAGCTATTGTTGTTACGGCCTACGGCTGCAGTCGTTAGGTACAACAATAGATGGGTAGGCATTCTCTGTACTGTTGTTCTGTAACTATTTTTCTAACATGATGTGTATGTCGCAGTCAACTGTTTAAATCAGCCATTTATTAACTGCCTAGCCTTTTTAAAACGGCGCGGCGGCGGTGTTCAACTAACGGCCTAAATGAAATTCAGGTGGATCGTTAAATGCAATATTTAATGAACTGGCGGACTGATGCTTAGGCCATTCATTTAACAGAGTGAATAGTGTTTACCCTAGCTTTCCAACATAATCAATACATGTCCGATTTGCCCCAAAAGGTATTTCAAGGCTAAAAAAACCAAAACATTGTTTGGTGACAGACCTATCATTTTGGTGTTAGATCTACAATTTTTGGTACATACAAATTTATCTATTTTTTAAGATGATACACATTAAATTAAATTAATTAAATTTAAATGACTAGGCTATGCAAGTGGTTAAATTTTGTAGGTTCAAGTCAGTTACCTAGTCGTTTAATTGAATGGCAATTATCGCTCAGGCAGTTAGTTGAACGCCGGAGATTAATAAATCGGCTAGGCAGTTGAATAAATGGCTGTATTAACCAGTTGGCTGCGACATGTACGTCATGTTAGAAAAACTGTTCAATAATAATAATACTATTTGTTTGGTAAATATGTATCATGAAACGATGATTATGGATTAATTATTTATAATTAATTATAATTATACGGTGTTTAATAGACGGTAAACAGTTAATGTAACACATACAGTTAATGAAAGGTAGGAAAATCATTTTAATAATACGACGTACACACATGTGAAACTGTTTATTCCGCGGAGCCCTGGGGTTCGGTGAAGCCTTCAAAGTCAAAGTCAAGTTCTGTAGCAAAAAAAAAATTTGAGAACCGATGGTACCACTACTTCACTACTTAGTATAAAACAAAGTCGCTTTCTCTGTCCCTATATCCGTATGTACCTATGCTTAAATCTTTAAAAGTACGCAACGGATTTTGATGCGGTTTTTTTTTAATAGATAGACTGATTCAAGAGGAAGGTTTATAAGTATAAAATACCTACCACCCAGGCGAAGCAGCGGGCGGAAGCTAGTATAACATAAAACCACAAAAACAATTATTAATTCGACGTTAGAATAACGTTGAAATTCAAAGCAAAGATCTCATAGAAACTTTTGTTAGAACTGGTAGGCCACTTTCTTGGCCGACAGTACGTAGGTACATAATATCTGACATACCTTCCATTGTGGATTTTCCGAGAGCCTTCCTGCTACCACTGCACCAGCCGTTCCTCCACCAATCACCACGAAGTCATATGCATCATCAACTTTGTCCTTGCTCACGACCCTGTGGCAAGGGTCGGCTAGATCACACCGGCCATTGATATACGCCTCCAATAAAGTCATGAATAGGAGGAACTGGTTTGGGCAAGATGATACCATGGATGGTCCCACCTCGCGTATGGGGCACCCACATGGCTGTGAATAAAAAGTTATTGTTTATTAAACAAATTCTATATTAATAAACTGTATAAATTAGATTTAAAGAACCTAGAGGAAAGCTTGGCGGCCAATAAAGTTATCATCATATCAGACCAACGACGTCCACTGCTGAACATAGGCCTCACCTAATTTACCAATAAAGTTTTGACCTTAAAATTAGGTATTATCTGACAGACATTACCTACAGAAGAGTTTTGCCATGTATATAACCTTTTCTGTTAATTTGGCAAACCTCTTTACGCTCGCGCTGTCACTTTTGATTTGTGATCGGAAGTGAAAATAAGAAGCTTCTAGAGAGAGGATTGGACTCTCTAGAGGAAGGAAGTTGAATGTGAACCTTAAGGTGGGCAGGTGGCCCTTGATATTAGCTAAAAACCTACACCTTCCCAAACTGGGAAGACGCCCCCAAACGTTAAACTACTTACCTACCATTTCTATTATAAAAAAATATATATTAGGTTTTAAGTAAAGCTGTTTCTTGACCTACCTATTTTCTTACTATCAAACATTACATAAATCTGAAAACCATTATGCTAAGAGCTTGCAAAATGATTCACTGTCTGAAATAAACATAACAATGACCTCATTTTATTGTTTCATAAAAACAAAAAGGTGATACTACAAACGCCGTTCATTAAAGCTTTGTTTTGTTTACATGTATAAAGGCCATGTGTAGATAGTTAGACAGTTTCTGAAGAAAAATGATAAATTATCCACGAAGTCATTTAAAATGAGTTAAAAAAGTCAAGGTCCTCCACCACCAGGTGTACCTATTCAAAAATACCAATTATACCAATGACACTTCAGCACTTTAACCACGGAATAAGTTATAGTACCTGCCTACTACGTACGTAGAAAGAAAATTATTGTTTGATAGAATCATACAGATTTATCTCTCTTATTTTAGCTAAGCATATTTGATATTTTCGTTCTGTACCATTATAATTATGAAAATTGAAATTGTAACCAATTGAAATTGTAACTATTTATGCTATTAAAAAAAGTGGCCTGAGTTTCTTGCCAGGCCCCCCCTAGACAATAGGAAATCGCTTCAATCTGTCTATACTAAAAACGACATGACACATTTGAACACATTTCTGACATAAGCTACGAAATGTCACGTGATCAATGTACTAATTTGACATTTGGATAGAATAGATAGATCGAATAGATTGTCACTTGTCTATCTAGCCTGTTCTTATTAGAGATTTGAACTTAGGAAACATTAATTACTGTCACCTTTGTTGGTTTTGTTTGACGTTCAACTAAAAAAAAAATATTCGAAAAAAGAACGAAAAAAATTAGCAGGATCATGATTGATTGCAATGGGAAAAAAGGCTCGACGCTATGTAAATTTATATCATGGCCTGTACCTAGTCTATAAATCAATCGTTTAGCTTGTTATCCACCGCGCCCCGCAATATGTATTTCCATGGCCTACAGACTAGAGCAGGGTTTTCCAACCTTTACGTCGCTGAGCCTCCCCGAACCCAAAATAATATTTTCATTATATTCCCTTAAGTTTAAAAAAAGTTGAAACATTTTTTATCAACTAGGTACATTTTATTTAAATATTTAAAATTATTTTGAATGGCAATTCGGAAGAGTTAATTTTTTTTTCGGTAATGTAAACGTACCTATTACACCTCCTCCCTGACAATTTTCTACGACCCCCAAGGGGGCGTGCCTCTCTGGTTCGAAAGTCTTGGACTAGAGTGTAGGCGATTGATAAGCAATACAATTTGCTATAAACAATAAGCGTTACGAAATACTCCCTGCCATTAAATAGACTAATAAGAACAATATGGGTTAACCTTCAACTTGTAACAAAATAAGGAAGCAGCAATAGCGCGGATACTCTATACTCAAACAATCAGACATGCAACTGAACAATGCAGAGAAAAAACTTGACAATGACTTTAATTTGTATTGACATCGATTGTTTTATTACTCAATGTTTATAATTATAATATACAGTCAGTTATTGGCAAATGGGCTTTTTAAAAATGAAAATGACTGGCCCGCCCCGACCGTTGTAGGCCTAAGTTCATTCATCATCATCATCATTTGAACACATAAACGTCCCACTGCTGGGCATAGGTCTCCTTCAAATAATGTGGAGGGAATTTAGCCTACTATACCACGCTGGCCAGACGGGTTGGTATAGGGTTTGTTTAGAATTTTCCTTTTCTCGGAGTGCTCTTGTCTGCTGGGTTCCTCCCTTAGTCACCTTTTACGACACCCACGGGTTGGGATGGGATAGTGATATTATGTATTCTTAATCCGTAGCTACAAGGATAAAGTTAGGCCTCATGACCAATTAATGAAAAAAAAATTAGACATTATTTACTTTCTAACAAAATTTTAATTGCCAGCACTTTAAGTACAGCACAGTAAATTGACAAGTTATTATTTTATGATAGTTTCGCCCCTAGACAAGTGGCTGTAGGTAAGTGTCAATCGATTCGATCTATCTATTCTATCGACATGTCAAATTAGTACATTGATCACGTGACATGTCGATAGATTATGTCAAGGATGTGTTCATATGTATTGAAGTGACATGTCGTTTAGAATAGATAGATAGAAGCGATTGCCACTTGTTTAGGGGGGCTGTTGTCACAGTTTTGTACTCCCATACCACGACATGCCTAGTACAATGTGCATTTAGCAATATGAGTAGCGACAATTACGTAGTACACCCACTCTACATTGAGTGTGCGGATTTAGGAAATTTAATTGTGCAGATATTTCACATAATTATGAATTGCTAATACATACAAACAATTAGTAATGGAACATATTATTATAATATTTTTTAATAAATGTCCACTTCCCGGTAACAGACTTAGAAAAATGTATACATAAAGAGAAATTGGAGAAGTTAATGCATCTTTACGTGGGATTTTTTAAATCAGAAGCAACCTGAAGGCTAAATCAATTGAAAAATCAGATAATCCTATTATTCTCGAGCCGAATTAGATATAGAATGTTTGTAAACAAATCACTGTCAGAAGAGAAACAAACTCTTCAGTTTTATAAAATTAGTATAGATTCACTAGTTTACAATTTATGTACTTTTGATGAAAAACAAACAAAAAAACATTTTCTTATTATATTAGATACTTACCTATCGGTATTTTTCTCATTTCATTCAAACACATTCAATCATTCATTCAATAAAATTACAATCGTTTTTGTTTCCTTTGCGGACATTTTGAAGAATGTCCGATACCGGAATGTCATAAAACAGCACATTTGCATTAGTTTAGATTCTGTGTTGTAAACAAGACGAAAATTGGGTCTCACGTGTTTTTGTGAACCAGCTCAGGAGAAAAAAATATATCTATAATTTGGAACACCACTCATGTGCAGAAACGCCTCAAATCATATCAATTACTAAAATTATTGCTGTTTTTGTATGAGAAACACTGTCGGTTTGCCACACGGTAGCCCACATTACCATTTGTATTAGTATTTATTTATAGTATTGTAAAATATAGTATTTAATAATATAATTAAATTGAGTATTTTGATTCCCATTAATATTTTTGTATTTCTTATTGTTGTTGTTGTTATCAAAGAAAAATAATGTTTAGTAAATTATTTATTTATTTTTCATCAAAAATGTAAATTAATTCTAATATTTACATGTTTATGAAAATAAAATATAAATACTATAAATAGCTACTTTATAAACCCTATTTAATCTATCGTATATAGTTTGAATTTTATAACATACCTCTGGAGATTTTATCATACCGCTAAATTGCCGTTGTCTGCAGGCTGAAACAAATATTTATATAAAAATATAGAAACTAGAATCTAGGCCAGTATTAACCAGGGAAGTGGGAACTCAACTCGTAATTTCGTCATTCGATTGGTCGATTTTGATAGATATAAATGTTTGAAAATGAAAGCGACAATCTTTAGGTACGAGTAAATGTTTAAAAATTTGACAACAATTTCAAAATTACTTCGTAAATCTAAAAGTGGCATTTTAGATTTACGAAGTAATTTTGAAATCGTGCATCGTGCAAAATATAACATTCTAGCTTTTGCCCGCGACTTCGTCAGCGTAGATTTCGATATTAGGTACATAGATCTTTGTTTTAAGTGCAATGTATGAATTCCACAACACCCCACTACAGGAGTTGAATTTCATTTTACGTCAATATAGATAACATTTTCGTAATCAGCGTACCTGAAAACCTTGAAAACGACACCCATATCAATTTCAATTTTCACACCTATTTCATCCTTTAGTTAAAGTTTTTCAAACACCAAAAACAACCTATCAACTCACTTCTTAACTGAAGTTCTAATTGCGTATTATCCGTCCATAAATAAAAACCTAAAAAATAACGACTACGTACTTAGTTTTCAAACGTCTTTATCACAATTTCATCCCCTTTGGGATAAAATTTAAAAAAGCAAGGAACCCGTAATTGCGTTTTTGATCACATGTATAAGGTTCCGAAATGCCTTGGTGGCACAGTGGGAAGTGTATACGACTGCTGTGCAAGAGGTCCCGGGTTCGACTCCCGGGTCGGGTGAAAATGGAATTGGGCTTTTCTATCATGAAATTCCAGTATTGAGATTTTCCCGGAGTTTGGTAAGCAAACGTGAATGACAATAGGCTCGCCCCCTATTTCACGGGACCAAACATATAACTTGAAAAACAAAGAACTGTTTATTTAATATTTCACCCCCTGAATTTTTCTCCCCTGAAATTCCCTATCAAAAATATTAAAAAAAAACATTTTAAGTTCCTAACGTTTTGCAAATTAGTATTGGGAAATACTAACTTGCAAAACGTTAACTTCAAAACAAAGATCTTTTCATACAACGTTTCATCCCCAATTTCATTCTTCCAAAGCCACCCTTGTCAAAAATATTGATGAGGGTATTTTTTATTTCTATAAGTTAAAAACAAAGAAGTTTCAAACAATCATTTTTATCCCTTTTCACCCCCATAGGGGTTGAATTTTAAAAAACACACAGTCCAAATTTCAAGTTGCTACGACCAGCGGTTTAGGCTGTGCTTTGTCTGTTGACGTGGCGACACGTCATTTTGCCACGTATTTCGGATTGTGACGTTTAAAAGTCCAAGTGACTTGTAAACGTCACAGTTAGGAATCTGACAATCTGCCTGACAGCTTCAAATGGGAGAAGCCACCACAGATTGTAAATATTAATTATTGTCTGTACTGTTTATAATGTGTTTTTATTTTCTAAGATTTATGTATTGTGCGCCGTGTTTATCGGACATAATAAACTATTTTTCTTTCTTTCTTTCTGTCAGTCAGTCAGTCAGGACAAAGCCTTTTATAATATTTATGGATTTGACAAGTTCAAGTTTAAATGAGAAAGAGAATGCAAATGGGAGAAGCCACCACAGATTGTAATTTTTTTTTATTATTGCCTGTATATTGTTGTATTGTTGTTTATAATCTGTGTTTTTATTTTCTAAGATGTGTTATGTATTGTGCGCCGTGTTTATCGGATATAATTAAATATTTTTCTTTCTTTCTTTCTAAATGTCAACTCCGGTCAATATAATCGGAGTTTATAACATTTCTTGACTAATATCTGAAGAGTTTGTTTGTTTGGTTGAACGCTAGGATCTCAGGAACTAGGTACTGGTCCGATTTGGAAAATTCTTTTGGATGTGTTGGATTGGCCGTTTATCGAGAAAGGTTATAGACATAACATCATGCTGAGCGCTGAGCAGTGGCAAAATAAATAAAGACGAGACCGAAGCCCTGCGCGCCTTCTAGACTATGATATTTAGTACCTATTTATTTACAAAAGTAGGTACGTATCTATATTATTATTAGGTACCTATATCTGTGCAGTATTAAAAAAAATCTTTTAGTTTAGGTATAATGACATTTTCTTTTTCATATTTATATTAAGTAAGTATGTTCATAAAATTAAATAAATAAATAGTAGGCAATGTTACAATAATCTGCCATCCAGGCGGCTGATTCTGAGCTGTCGGAATATTTTCGGCCAGAACTGTCAGTTTATTTATAGTTAAAAATCAGAATGTTAAAAAAATAGATGAATGTAGCAAAAAATCCTATATTAATCTGTTTTTAACTTTCTATACGGTAAACTAATTTCTAACAATTAATAACTTAAGCTGTAAAATACGTCGTTCTAAGATTCGAAAAAGTTTACGATCCGGGAGCAATCCGAAGAAACAGAATCAGGACCCAAGTCTACTCCAAAACTTCTAGGTAAGACATTATTTAAATAATGTTCGATCTGTCTACAACAGTACGTACACAACGCAATGTGCGTTGTCTTTTGAAAGTAACGGGTAAACACGTTACGATGCGTTGCGCATACTATCTACACGGCGTGCTTTTGTTACGAGGTACTTGATGCACAAATTCTTTATGCGTTTTAGTTCGAACTTTATGTTTTATAGAAGTCGCGGATTGAGGGGAGGAATTAGGCATCCGGCCACAGAAATGTATATTTTATGCTCTGCCCTCCCACACTCACCGGACGAAACGCAACAGCTAACTACTGCTACTTAACGATACTTCCCCGGATGTGTGGTGGCGTACGAATTGTAATAGTGTTTCAAGGGGTGAAAATGACACACATTCGGACTCAAATTACACATAGTTGGGGCCTTTCAATAAACCGGCATCAGCCAAAGTGCACGAAACGTTGTAGACAGCTTTTTGCAGCTCGATTCGCTCATAATATACAAAAACTTTTACAATGACAAACAATATCTGAAGATAATATTACGACTACAAATCTGTGCTCTAAGGTTACCTTGAGATATGATCCCAGTTAGTGAAAGGTACGATATTAAAATATAATAAAATTAACTGGCTTCTCTCCCGTGGAACTTCGTTTGGCGACTACTCAGCTTCTATGAGTCGTAGCGTTATGTATATATTTATCTATAAAGCCTTCTACGATAAATTGGCTATCCAAAACTAAAAATTGTTTTATTCGGTTCAGTAGTTCATGGAATAGCGCGCTTCAGCTTTATAATATTGTAATATACTAGGTTAAGATAAAGAGGAAAGTACTCTGGTGCTAAATAAAAAGGTAATTAATAATTAATTAACTTAAATTCTTTATGAGATGAGTAAAAATAACACCGCACAACCATATAATTAAGAAATTGCCAGTTCTTACAGTTGTAGTTTGTTAAATCAGTGCTGATTAACAAAAACTTTAAAAAACTTAGGGCGTGAAGGAAAACAACTAAAATTGAAAATTGTACGTAAACTCCGACAAGAGCTGGAACGGATGCACCATTTAAGATAAAACATGCCTAAGAACCATCACGATCCAGTCAACTTGTAAACAAAAAATGCATCAAATTTGGCCCTATATCTAGAAGGTACTACTGCAGACAGGCTCACAGATACAAAGCTCTTTTTTTGTCGGGCATTAAACATCAGCCCAGTTTGATGTTTAATGCCCGTCTTTCGAATTCATAATAATAGCAAGGATATACATAACGTTAAACTCAAACCCCCTATTACAAATTGTTTTAATGTGAAAGTTGTCAATTTAAACCTGGTTTAATGCTTAGTCCACATTTTGTAATAGGGGGGAAAGAAATTGAGCAGAGACTATAAACTTGCCACGGTTGTACGCGGTTTTCTAGCAGGGTTCAAACACCACATTCATAACAGTATAACTTGTAGGTTAACAGTAAGTTATTCTCGACAAACCACATTTCTAAAGCTTTATATTACCAATAACAATTTTCTAAACGAATTCTACTAATATTTTCCTTATAATCTACATAAAACAGAATTATAAATTCAAAAAATTCTGTTAATTTGCTATCTATACTAATATTATAAAGAGTTAGCGTTTGTGAGTTTGTGTGCCTAAATTTGGTTACCTATTGGGGGTAGCTTTTCTTCAAAACTACTCTACCGATTTTAAGAGAGATAGATTGTCTTAACGGGCTCAAATTAATCAAATAGTTTTGGTTACTAGAGATAGAAATTTGACATGTTTTGTATGGGGCTAAATCTATCGATAGATAGGACTTGCAGGAGAACATAGGTACTTGGTACTGACATGTCATGCGAGCAAAGCGGCCGGTGGAAGTTAGTAAATTATAAACAAGCTTTCGACTCTAACAGGTGCTCTGTTGACTGACGTTTCGGTAGAGTTTTCTTTGGTAAGAACTTATTATGGTAAGAGGAAAAACGCTGTATTGGGAAAACTGGGACATTTACGCTATAATTTTATTAAAATATCTCTTTTCATTTTTGATTATTGACTGCCTCGGTGTCGCTGTATTATGTACGACTATTGTACAAGATATTGAAGGTTTGATTCCCGGGTCGGCAAAAACGACTTTTCTGTCTTGAAATTTGTAGTATCGGTTCATCATCAGCAACCCATTAAGTGACACTGTTGGGCTCAGGTCTCCTCTCCTCTATCGGTATCTGTTGGAGTCTTGTAAATGGAAATAGGCTCGCTCCGTCGTACAAAGGACCTAAGATAACTGACGAAATATGGGTATAATGCACCTCTGCTTACCCATTCGAAAAAAGGTTTGACATTTTTGTTTGCCCATTTAGTTCGCTGCCTCGTCTACAAATTTTTGCATATTTATAATCTTTAAATCAGGTGATTGACCTCACTATAAATAATATTAATAAATGTAAAATCAATATAAACATTCAAAGTTATGGTGGCATAAATTATCTTTTTTAGAAGGACCCTTACTTCTAGTGAAGAAACGAATCATTCTTGTGGGCGTATAACGGCCCGTTTTCAATAAATCTATGCATCATAGTGATAGAATTTTGATATGGGGCTTACGTCAAATTTATATGTACTTAATCTTGAAGACGGCCGTAAGTTAGTTTAAGGATATTCCCTAATTTTTCAGCTCTAGTTCGAAATTTATTTTTGTAACTTAGCCATTTTTTAGATATAGGACGGCAGATACCGAAATTCAAAAGGGTTTCTAACTAGATACCGTTAATGACAATTGCACGACAAAAAAGCAGTAAAGGTTTTATAGATGTGTGACGTAATTTGTAGATAGCCCAGGACACTAATATACCTAATACTGATATAACGAATATAGGAACATATTGTGGGCCTGGTACAGTTTATATAGACTTCATCTGCTACATCATTCCTTAAGCCACAGAAACTAACTTGATAGTCCGAATGGCAGCTGTAATGTGTTGTCTGTATTTTTAAGTCTCTTTTCACATATTTATATTTATTATCCTAATAAGATTATGCGAAAGCAGTAAAATTTTTCTATGCAATAGTTATATTAATTAGTTTATTTTCATTTTTTTTCACATTTACATGCTTACAATAAATTTAGGTAAGCTATAATTAAATTTAGAATGATAACAGATAAATTCAACGATTGACGCATTTATCAAATCAAAATAAGTAAAATAACGTCCACATTTGTGTGTGAAATAAAATGTATGTTATCTAAATAAGATGGAATGTATAGAGTTAAAGTCTTCACGGGAAAATCTTGAACAACAATAACTCTGAAGTTAGTAAGTACCACAGAACAGAGATAGTTTTTCATTTTTCTGTGGTAAATACGGAATATCTCCCTTAATTTGAATGCACACGCTTTGCCCAAATTTGTACAAAATCAACCTTCTATAAGTACAAAGTTTCCAATTAAAAGTGATCGAATTTAGTGTTATTGACATAATAAAACAAATTTTTTGATACTTTAAATAACAAAATAATCAGTTCTATTATTAATAAATCCTTAATGAAGTGTGTGAAAAATATCTGTATATTTTCATTAACAGCCTTTCATGTTAATAATTAAATGACACCAAAAATATCGCCCTAAAATAAATAAATATTTACCTTAGAATTTAAAATGATATCACAAAAACACTATCACAAAAAATTCACTTCGATTAAAAATATCGTCCAGTATCGATGCGCGCGCGTGAGAAGAGACGCGACAACGAACACTGAACAACCGCCACTTTTGTTTTGTTTATATGGAGATGACTCTTTGTGGTAACGTCGTAAGGGCAATGGTACTAAAGTAAATACGTGTAAAGGTCGCAGCACACATATCAACTCGGAAACTGATTGAAACCGTATGACAAAATATCTTTATTAGAGAACAAGCCCTATATAATTTCGCGGGGCACTTTACAGAACTCGAATCCTCCAACCTTACGTTTAGTCAGCACTCTAAATATTACAATAAACTATTCATAATAATGTAATAGAACCTCATAGAGAGTTAGTAGAGCGTGTTACATTAACTATAGACAAAAATATATAAAATATTAAATTTAGTATAGAAAATGAAGGTCAATCCTTAGTATACTCGTAACTAATCACAGTCAAAAATTTTATTTTAGGGTTTCATTATCATCATCATCATTAGCAACGACAGCAACCTATTAATGCAATAATGTCCCACTGCTGGGCTCGGATCTCCTCTCTCCTAGACAGCTGAGAAGGTTTAGGCTATAATCCATACACGCTAGCCTAATGCGGGTTGGTTTTAAGGTTTCATTCAGGTACAATATATTTTCTTATACCGTTATCAGTGGCATTATGCTATAATTTATTATATAAACGTTTCAAAATAACCCACTTAGGTTTTACAATAACAGACAAATACCTATTATTATTTAGTCAAATGTTGTTATTATTTGTACGAGGTATTTCCAATTCCATCCGAGTATACTAGACTAGACCAGAGTCTATGTGATTCGTATTCATAATTTTACTAAGAATGTGAAATACTTATGTTTATTTTTCCTACATTTATTTGCTCTATTGAAGCACCGGATCAATGTGATTTCGTTTTAGGAGACAACAGATAGATGTTATTTTTGACTTAGGTAAAGTACCTAGTTGAAGTGTTTACAACAAA
The DNA here is from genome assembly GCA_905147015.1 of Laspeyria flexula. Classification (NCBI taxonomy): domain Eukaryota; kingdom Metazoa; phylum Arthropoda; class Insecta; order Lepidoptera; family Erebidae; genus Laspeyria; species Laspeyria flexula. The sequence continues at coordinate 5,807,200 of LR989969.1, read as the reverse complement.
ATGTTTTTCTTTGTTAATCTGTAATGTAAGTACCTAATTAAAAATGTAAATCTAGTGCTTTTATTTTATTTAAAATTTTTAGATTTCCTTTTTTACTTTGAAATGAAATGAAAACTTATGAAAGTCACAAGAATGCAACAGGTTATCCGAAAAGTAGTGTCAGCAAATCAGTTCGCTGACGGGGTGGAGCTATGAGAAGAACTGGCAAGAAACTCACGCCATTCTTTTAAAAAAAATTGATAGTTACAATCTTTTGTAATTTACAATTTGGGTAGCGTGTAAAGTGATTGATAAGTGTGACTTTACCTGATTATTATATATTAAATATATATTAAATATATTATCTTTTTATTAAACTCTACAATAAAAATGCGAATCTCACCAAGCTTACCCATGATACTCTAACAGGGGCGAAATATGATACTTTAATTTCATTCAGTTGTTTACAATAAAAATCACGAAATAAGTTCGGCCATGAAGGCTAGAAAAATGATTTAAATAGCTGTACATTTATGTTACATTAATGGTATTATTATAACATATTATTAATACCTTCAACTATAAATATGTTGTGAAGAAAAATGGATTAGTATAACTAACAGTATCAACGAGACAAATTGATTATAATTATGTTAATCGCGTAGAAAAAATGTTCACTTCTCGATTTAAATTGACCGTAACTGACTGAAAGAAATCGCTGAATTTATTAAGAGGGTTCATGCAGAGGAATGGCAACATCGCAATTTATGGTGGTCATATTTCGTAGTTTTCGATATTTTTTATTTTATTGGAGCTATTTGTTTTAAATGTTTTCAATACCCTTTTTAGAATTAGGTTAAAAGGTGTGTAAAAGGTACGTTTTCATTGCGTTTACAGTTCTATTTATATGCAAATAACACATTGGAACTCGCAAGGCGTTTTTTTCATAGTAAATAAACTGTTAAGCATTATGGATATTTTTACTTTTTAATACAAATTCACGTAATCCTAAACAATGTATTGAAAACATTTAAAAAAATAGCTCCGATTAAATTATAAAAATCGAACACCAGTAGGTAAATTATGACAATTAATTGCGACGTTGGCATCTCTGTATGAACCCTCTTAAGTGCTATTAATATTTGTATATATTTATTCGCTTTCCAAAACAATTTATGATATGTTAGTTTTAATAAATACTTTTAATTAAAAGCTAATCGCAGGACCTTTACGTCCGATCGATTTGACGTGACTGATGTCGCTGCAAACTTTAATCTATTCATTTATTAAAATTTTAACGGGTCGTGCTATTTTATATGTTTATTAAATCAGTGTGCAATGCTATATGTTTTATGTTTTATTTTTGTTCTGACAGGAATGACAGATATTATAGTGTGTCGTGCGTTCGGAAACGTGCACAGCACAAATGACCATTCCCTCAGAAATAAGTACACATATTTTTATCTTTGTTTTTAATAATAGTATTTTTATTTTTATACAACTTTATTTATAATTATATCACACACATAGATTATTATATTATGTATATTATATTTACAATAAGTTTACAATTAACAATTAAGTACTCAGTGAATCAGCGATGGGTAGTTATTTAGTATAAGTGTAATTTCCGAATTACTTGAGTGACGGCGGAATAATCCGTTACACTCAAGTAGGTATTTATTTATTAAGGACCTGCAAGAATACCAGCGTTGTGGTCTAGACCACAACATTATAGCTGATGCAGGTACCTTTATTTGCTTTAAGTTTTAGTAAATGTATTAGCGTTAAGTTAGGTATATATGTAAGCAAATAAAAAGTTTTTCTTTCTTTCTTTCTTTCCTATGAACTTCCCTGTTTATTGCTATATTAAGATAGTGGAAAGAATTTAGACATTATTCATACACGATTAGCTAAAGCGTAATGAGGGTTGCTCGTGACTCGTGGATAATGTTCTCTAAGAATTTCTTTTATCACAACATGTTGGTTTCCCCACGACTATTTTCCTTCACCGATAGTAAATGGAAAGTCGTTTGACTAGTGCATAATATTATATAGTGAAATTACAATATTGCAATTGATATCTCCCGATTGGAATTAGATTCACTTTCGACAATAATAATATAATAATATTCTACCACATTTACACAGCGCCATCTAGTCCCAAATTAAGCAATTATATTTGCTTGTGTTATGGGAACTAAACAACTGATATACTACTTAAATACTTTTTTTTTTGTAAATACATACATATTATAGATAAATTACACCCAGACACAGAACAAACCTTTATGCTCATCACACAAAGATTTGTCCTGGGTGGGGATCGAACCCACGACCTCCGGTTTAGCAGTCAGGGTCACTTACCACTAGACCAACAGGCCCGTCAAAGTCGTCGATCTTTATAATGTGTTAAACTGTTACCAGGAGCTTCGTTCCCGTGGAACTTAGTTCGGCCCTACTCAGTTCGTATTGGTAGGAGCGTGATGTTAAATATGTCGATAAATGGACTATCACTAAAATAATTTTTCAAATTGAATTTGAATTTTTTAATTTTTTTTTAAATCCTAATTAGGATTTAAAAAAAAATTAAAAAATTCTAGTTCTAATATTCGGAATTCCGAATATTAGAACTACCTACATGTCAAACCTGTCTGTCCTGTAAACTGCATGTCTTCTTTTCGGGTCGACAGCAAATCACTAAATTGTATCAGTCCAAAACTTGGCCATGGCCACTGAACCGTCAGTAAAGTTGCGCTTATTAAATCTTCTTGCGTGGAGTTGTTTGGGCACGCAGAGCATGATATCACGTGGGCCATCGTCTGTAGAATGGCAACACACTTGCACACCAAGTCGGAACCATCAGAAAAAATCCACCTGAAAAAAAAAAAAACAATATTTAAACTGCCTGAAAACTATTGCGTTTACCTAGAATAACAGTCTTGTGTTCCTGTTAGTGAGTAGATCTGGACACATAGCTCATTGGGGACAGGTTTTATATACTCGGCGACGAGGATCTGATGCTCCTTTGGTAATAGCTTACCATCAGACGGGCCGAAACTGTTCTTTGGGCTATCAAGTTTGTATGCCATTATAATGGTTAGTATAAAAAAATAAAGAAGAACTAAATTTAAAAAAAAAGAACAATCAAATTTCGAACACAATTTGAATTCTACCAATCCTACATTATTCCGCTTAAATTCGTCTCGCGGATTCACTTAACTGTTTTTGCAGTAAGCTGGGCACCTTCCAAGGTGGCGAGGCCTAGTTCAAGGTCAGTGGTTCAAAGTCACTCGCTGTATACAACATCAGATTCTTTAGAATACGTAAAAAAAGTAACAATTACTTAAAATAGTAGGTACCTAATACCACTCGATTTGAAACCATCACGCTTTTATCCTTGTGATAAGCATACTTGTGTTTCATGGTGTTAAGGCAAACAAACTTGGCTTATGTGATGTTACGTCCGTCAAAAGACATCAATTTGCATACTAAATATAGGTATAATAAATAATATAATTATTAAGAACTACATTTATTTTATGTAATGGTGCTGACGCGATCAAATTCCATTGGTGGTCCCAACATGGCATGGCATTATATAGGTACGCCCAGTTTGCACCTTTATAGGGGTACAGAGACAGAAAAGGGGAGCAGATAAGTTTTACGGAAGAGCTCGCCCTCACACTCCGGGCAACACAATGCTTGTTCCCTAATGTCGGCAATTTATTTTGCAAACAATAACCTTGACAAACACTTTGACATTTAAACTTTTAGATATTATTATTACAGACGCCGAAACAGCTGAACTTATTTGGCTAATAATTTTTTATTGTTGTTTATAACTGTCAGAAGAAAGAAGAAAAATTCCGTCAATAATAATGTTAATAGGTACAACAATACAACCGTAATTTACAATTATCATATTGATTTCATCTCGAACAATGACGTAACAACAATACGGGTGTTTTAACGAGTACCTACCAATGTATTATTTCTACGAATTATAATGCATCATTGGAAGATCTAACTAGAAAGGAAAAATAGGTACAACGTACTTAATTGTAATGAGTAGATACAGAATTGATATTTATGTTAGTATTAAAAATACATCTATTTATTCATCATCTCTGCGGCTATACTAGCTCATACTATGTGGATGTGGATAGGCTCTTCGAAATGCATATTTACAATTTTTACTTAAGGGGCGAATCTTGAGGGGCCAAAGGGCTTGTAGCCAAACCTCCTTGCAATTCAAGTGTGACTTTATTACAATCAGTATCTATACCTAATAGACAATTTAGCGGGAAATAGCCATAGACACTTATGTCAAATAAAGGTCGACCTTATATTATTGTTGTTATTATTTATTGTGTTATTTATTATATTGGTATTCCCTCGAACGCGGACACTGAATCCCATACAAATAAATCAGAATTCACAGTTCTTGGCCATAACTAATTGTTTGTCCGGTGTTTTCAATTCATTGTGGGACCGTCACATTCTGTCAAAAATTGCACACTCATTTCGACACATGCATGTGATTGATTTTATTCTGTCACTAGTTGTTTCCCGCGGTTCCATCCTCGTGGAATTAGGTTCGTTTGATCACATCAACTTTTCATTAAGTAGTAGGTACCTACATTTTCGTTTGGAGGAGGCCCGTGCCCAGCAGTTGGACGTTTATGGGTTGTAATAATTATGAAAAATATATGATGATTAAATGACTCAGCTCGGCTTCGCACGGATATCTATTTCCCAATACTCCGTGCCATTTTTTTTTCAATACCCTTAATACGAATCTTGTCCTAACAAGTTACAAAGAAGCTAATCAATCCAACTATTCTCAAGTAACACGGTTACACGAGGCAATTGTTTTTTTTTATAATTTAATAATGAATTAGGTACTTATTTATAAAACATGTCAAACACATGACTCTTTACGATAATTTAGTCCTAGAAAAAATCCGAATTATATTACTAACTGGATAAAACCGAATTTACTATCTATGCTAATCTATACTAATATTATAAAGATGAAGAGTTTGTTTGTTTGGTTAAATGCTAAATCTCAGGATCTACAAAACCGAATTGAAGAGTAAGGCTACACATCACGCTAATTGAAATTGGAACTACTTTGGCGATTAATTTGTATGACGTTTTTAAGTATCATGTGATCTATATGAAATAAAGATTATGACTATGACACGTCACGTATCTATTGTGAGAATTCCTTTCTCTGGAACCCTAACCATCGGCAGCTTGGACTCTGTTCCTGATGTAGGCGAGCCCCAACATTAATTTAATTAAATAAAGGAAATAATAATAAGAACAGAGTAGTGCTCAAACATAGATCCAAGGGAACGCATCCCGGGCGACAAGCTAGTGTAGAGATAATCATTTAAATTGACGTAATTAAATTGATGTAGGTAATTTACTTAATCCGTGTTCTCACACGACAAAGCACAATTACGCTGTGTTATGACACGTAACGAACGAATTAACTATCTTACATACGGAAGTGATATAAAATATACCTAATATTGTCAGCATTAGCTATCCTTTTCGCTCAGATAGGGATGGTCATAATTGCCATTGTTTTTCCATAGACCTAGGATCCGTCGAAATCATTGTTTTGAGCAGAATAGGTATCTAAAAATCTATAGGTAGATATATTATAAGCGTATATACCAACAGAGTGGCAATGGTGGTTCTCAATTTTTATTATTTGTCAGCAGAAATAAGTAGTTCAAGCAGTAGTCGAGGTCCAGACATGACTTTTGTTAAGTCACAAAGAGGAGGTACTATATTGCTGAGAGCTGGCACAGCTACCACAAAAAAAGGAATTTAACTCCATGTGTACTTTTATTTCGATCTTCACCATCGAATCCCTAGAATGCTCTACTGAAGTTTTAATAAAAATATTTAAAACTCTTTATTGCTGACAGTACTTTTAACTTACTAAACAATCGGGGTCGATTTGGGGTATCTAATATTCAAGGGGGCGAGTTACAACATTAAAGTAATCGGGGGCATGATCCACGGGGCGAGCGGAGCCTAAGCCTATTTTAAAAATATATGTTTGCTATATATGAATATAGGTTTCTTGTACATAGATGCTACCAGGAATATTTTGATGACAAAACATACACATAATACATCCTTTTTTGACATTTTATAATGATTTTTTTTTTATTGCCCGTAGTGGCAGACGAGCAAGCGGCCCACCTGATGATAAGTGGTTACCGCCGCTCATGGACGTTGGCAATGTTAGGGGCACAGCCAAGCCGCTGGCCTACCTTTGGAGAATAGCTCTCTTTAAACCTCGTTTGGAGATGATACTTATTTAAGTGACATTGTTTAATTTTGAATTCTAATTGAATTGTTTATTTTGACATATAGGTATTGTTAAATTTAAGTTTTTTATATTTTTAATTGTTTACATTTTTTGCATGCCGTAAGGTTGATTATGGTGATACTTATTTGTAAAATTAACATAATTCTTTACCCATAAATGGCAAAAAAAAAAACACTTTTTAGAATTAGGTGAATTTAGGTGTTTGAAACGACACGACACCGGTTTGGTTGAACACACAAATCTCAGGAACTACTGAACCGATTTAAATAATTATTTTATAACATCACGCTACAGCTAATAGGATCTGCGTGATAGTAGTAAACAAACATACAAACAAATTAACTTTCTTCAGTTTTCATTTCACTATGTATTGTTTATTAAAATAATGAAAATAATTAAATTAAACATCTACTTACATATTAAAACTATATATACAATTAATTACAAACAAAAAAAAAGAAACTTCACAGCTTCACCAGCTTGACCCACACTACCTGGAGCCGATACCGTCTAAAACGGTGAGGTTCCAGCGATCATTCCTCCCACGTACGTGCAGGCTCTGGGGTGAACTTCCTACAGCGGTGTTTCCTGAGCGCTATGACATGTCCTTCTCTAAACGAGGTTTAAAGAGAGCTATCCTCTCAAGGTAGGCAGCGGCCTGGCTGTGCCCCTGGCATTACTAACGTCCATGAGCGGCGGTAAACAAAAAATAAACTTAACTATGTATTCCGATTTTTATTACTACGAATTTAATAAGTAAGTAATTCCGTTGAATCAAAATCCCGAATATTCAAAATCACAAATTTTATATGTCGAAATATCCCGAAAAACAATATTCCGCTTTTCAATATTCCGAAAATATCAGTGAACTTTTTATGGATTTCGAATAATATATCCAATTGTATCCATAGCAAGTTATACGCTGTATTTGAATAGTTACATAATAAGAACGCGTAATAGTGAGCATGGTTAGGTTATATTGGAACTGTGACCATTAAAAGCGAAGGCGAGCGAGAGAAGCGAGCGTGCAGCGACAGCGGCAGCGGCTGCTGGTGCACCAAATCCCCTTTGATAACCGATTTCATTGTTGAAATCAAAATAACACAAAACATTTACTAAACAAAATGATTTGAACTATAATAATAGGATGAATGAGAAATCAGAGGTTAGGAATTTTAACAATGATAATTTTTAATGAGAATACACTGCAAAAATGTAAGTCATCATAATATAGATTGTACTATTCAGTAACTTGTATTACAAAGCGTTTTTATTTCACTATAATAATAATATCTACCATACACAGTGTAGTAGTACATACTTACACACACACCAACACTAACAATTTAAACCCTCTATGGTTTTGCCTTGCTCTAAATCCTCTTTCTGAGATATTAAATTCAACTGCAGAATACTCATTTTACCCATAGACCTAGGATCCGTGCGCTATGTTACCACTTACACTTGAATTATAAAAATGGCATTTCAACATAACATAACATAGCATCACGCCTTTTTCCCCGAAGAGGTAGGCAGAGGTGTTTCTCACCCACATTTCGCCAGCTATGTTTGGTCCCATGAAATAGGGGGCGAGCCTATTGTCATCAACCGGGAACATTTGTTTACTAAACTCCGAGAAAATTTCAATACTGGAATTTCATGTTAGAAAAGTCCAATACCATTTTCACCCGACCCGGGAATCGAACCCGGGACCTCTTGCACAGCAGTCGTATACACTTCCCGCTGCGCCAATGGCATTTGGTATAGACAAATGTAAAGGATAGAACTATGGACACTAATATACACTCGACTCAGGAACAAATATGTATAAAATCATTAGAAGAACAAGATTTCAATTCTCTACGAAGGCTCTAAGATTATGACCAGCAGTTCACCAAATCATCATCGTTACTATACATAACTATTATAAATAAATCTAAATTAAAATTATAAAGAAGATGAGTAATATTACTAATAAATTATTAATTTAATAAAATGAAAAAAGATTAACAAATTCTTGAACTGGTTGCATCTGATTAAAGTATGACAATATGAAGGATAATAAATAATTATTGTAAGTGCTATAATGGTAGAATTTCAGTTATGCATCAGTGATTTATTCGAGTGCATGACAATAAGGTCAATATCGTACACTTACTTAGGAATTTTCATTGAAAAGTTAAACTATTCCTACTTTTGTAATTGATAGGGGTACCTACTAAGTAGTTAGTTTATCTATACTAATATTATAAATCTGTGTGACTTTGCTTGTTTGTCAAAACCACGGCTATCCGCGGCTAATTATTATACAGATATTTACTTAGTTAATACTGTATTCTATAAAAAAAAGCAATAAACGCAGCCGGGACGTACACTGAAGTGTAGCTAAATAGCTAAGTAAACCGTTTGCGAACCCGAAAAAATGTTTAAAAAATGCACAGAGCAGCACTATTTTATAATACCTCATATCCTATTGTCTGTTTGTGTCGAGTGACACTAATGATGTTGCCAATGTATTTTAAATAGTATCCACCATTAAAATTTAAGTTACACATAATTTATACATTTGGTACACATAATATGGAGGACTTAAACAACAATGTAAAATCTTATACTGTACCTATATTTGCAAATAAAATGATTGAATTGAATTGAATTATTGTTACTTACTTATTTTTATTAATAGTGTTACGTTTTTAAACATGTTTTTTGTTTTTGTTATGAACATTATTTTATATCTTTATTCTTTGATGTGTTTTTACAAATGTTGTGTGCAAACAAATAAAGACCTTTTCTTTCTATTAAAATCATGAATTCTTACATGTATTATCCTGATCCTTAGTAATTTTTATTCCAGAGATATTTGCCAGACCGAGAATAATCATCTTTTGACATTGTAGAAACTTTTTAATCTGTTTATCCTTTTTATTAAATTGCATGAAAACTTATTGTATGCTTTCTAGACCGAACATTGAGAACATTTTATAAATTATTGTAACAACTTGTATGTAGCAATGATCACAATTACGACATTGATTGATTGAAAATGAAATCTAAAGGTCCAACCACACCAAACGGACCGCATCGCACCGCATCGAAACGAATTTTACAATCTTAAAACGAAATTAAATCTTGTATACAGTGTTTAAAGTTTATATTACCAAGTCACGCACGGGTAAACACAGCCGGTGACATGCCGCGACACACGATCGGCTCCATGCGCGTGCGTTCGGATACCGCCGCGTGCGCTCGGAGCCATCCGCATGCGTTCGAATTCCGCCGCGTGCGCTCGGAGGCGTGATCACATTCTCGAAAGTGCACGCGCTGTAGACTGACGTGACGCAATCAATGACATTGAAGAAAAGTTGATTTGTTTGGTGCAAAAGGTAGTATGCGACGACGTCCGGCCGGACGCGGTCGGATGCGGTCGCGTCCGTTTCTATGCGGTGCGATGCGGGTCGTGGAGCCGAACGTAGGTGTGCAGTGTGCGACGACGTCCGGCCGGACGCGGTCGGATGCGTTCGCATCCGTTCTTTGCGATGCGATGCGGACCGATTGGTGTGGTTGGACCTTTACTCAACGATTTAATTTTTGCAACGCACCGAGTAAACACTGAGATACTGTTAGCACGCGGCAGGTTGGGTTAAAAAGTGGGTAGTTAATAGTTCTACATCTATCTGTGAGATGTCAGAGAGTAATTTTCATCTACCTGCATCATGTTTGACAAAATTTACTGGCGACCGCCTAGAATCATGAAATATGTACCCTCGTTAGCTCGTTCAGTAATATATAATTATAATAATATCGCGTTGCATATTCTTGTTGTAAACTACAATAAAACATGAACTTTCTAATATATTTTCATATTAAAAGTATTTGATTTGAACACTTCGTAAATTGCGAAGCCTTGAAAGAGAGGTATAACATTAATGATTGTGAAGTGACTCCATTTTCCCTCAACGAATAAAATTAATAAATACTTCCTCCTCTCTCATAGAAAATTGCATAACATAACATAACAAAGCATCACGCCTTTTTCCCCGAAGGGGTAGGCAGAGGTGTTTCACACCCACATTTCGCCAGCTATGTTTGGTCCCATGAAATAGGGGGCGAGCCTATTGTCATCAACCGGGAACATTTGTTTACCAAACTCCGGGAATATCTTAATACTGGAATTTCATGAAAAAACAGAAAAACCCAATACCATTTTCACTCGACCCAGGAATCGAACCCAGGACCTCTTGCACAGCAGTCGTATACACTTCCCGCTGCGCCACCGAGGCAGTTATATAAAATTGATAATTTATAAATTATATAGGTCTATATCAACATTGTGAAATTAACATCATAATTCATATTAGCCTAATGACGACGTCCACTGCTAGTTATAGGACTCACTTAATTTCCGCCACAGCGAGCGATTTTGTGTCGCCTGCAGCCTATGGTAACATTATGGTTTGGCAAGAATTGAGGAATAAATTAAATTTATTTTCCTGCCAACTGGACTGCAAGGATCGTTGTTTATTTATTTAATCAGCGTTACCTACTTTTGTATGTTAGTATAAATCAAATACTGTTATTTTTATTCTGGGAACGAATACCGTTGCGTTTATGCACACATTCTGTGGGTTAAAAGTGAAATCAACCTGTTTCCATTCTGATTCAGGTCTCGCAACGGTATCCTTGCAAGTGTGGCACGTGTTTTATTTCCAATTTTAATACATACATATTAAGTTAGATTTCACTTAAACGATTAATAATATTAATATATATATACATTAAGGCTATTATTAGTATTATTATTATTTTGTCTCTTTTTTCACGGCTATGCAGAAGCATAGCCGTGAAAAAAGAGAGAACTCTAAGGCGAGAAGTATACCCGGTCCTTTTGGAAGGCTTACGCGGGGACACAGGTCCAACACGCAGAGGCCCTTAAAGAATTTTAATTTAGAATGGGATGAGACATTTACCACTTACTTATTATTATTAGTAGGGTAAATTCCCTCCACTGTGTTTGGAGGAGACCCGTGCCCAGCAGTGGGATGTTTATGGGTTGAAATGATGATGATGATGATATATGTACATTAATAGATTTGGGTTACCTTAAAACATCACTATGCCTTTCCTCGAAGGTTTTCGTTTGTGTAGGTAGGTGATAATTTACTTCCAGTTAAAGCCATTCTTGTTTTGAAATTCAAAGCGAGAATTAAATTTTGAATTTACGATTCGCATCCCACACACTAATAATAACTATTATTTATATAAGCAATTTTAAATTAAGTATTTGAATTTAGGCACGATTATCTCCGAAAGGACTTATATCTCTAGGTATATATGTGCTATAGCACAAAGAGTAATTTTTAGCGACAATGGGTGGTTCGCGGGCGAAAGCTAGTATTTGTACAAACAATGCATCGCCAGTGTTCCCATTTATGTTAATATTTTTTTTTATTAATTAGCTGTTTTATTATTTAATATTCATCATCAGCAACCCATTAAGTCCCACTGCTGGGCTCGGGTCTCCTCTCTTCTAACTAGAGAGCTGAGAGGGTTAATAATATTAATAATTGTTATAAATATAATAATTATTATAAATATATTAATTATTATTGTAATATTAATAATTATTATTATTTAATATTATGCAATTGTTTTAACTACCATCGACACAATTCATTAATGATTTAAATAAATCTAGGTTTGTCGTATACGTTAATTATCTTAAGGTCAACGGAACAACTACCTCGGTGGCTCAATGGCAGTGTGTAAGACTGCTGCGAAAAAGGTCCCAGGTTCAATCCCCAGGTCGGGAGTAATATTGGGTTTTTTTCTTTAAATTTTTGGCATCCTGCCAGAATCTGGAAATTTGGTTAATTGTGTCATTAACTGGGCTCAATTCCAGACTCCGGGGTAATATCTTCTCCGTATACTTAATATGGGACTAGCCATAGCTTGAACGAGTATTACATAAGGTAAAGGCACCTAATTCCGCGGTGTTTTAAACACTAATTTCCTCCTCAATTTGTAAAGAAAATACACAAATGATAAGTGTTTTCGATAAAAAATATTACCCTTTCAATATTTCAGCCTATACAAAACTCACTCAGTATAAAACTATCATGTAAAACACTATTTATCAAAACTTACTACTCTCGTGCGTAAGGTCCAAAATGTATGAAGCATCCGTTCGAGTTAGCTGCTAGCGGCTAACTGACCTATTATTTTACAACGTACACACACTAAAGTATTTATCTGTTCATATTTATATGTTCATATAAATATGAACAGATACATTATTAATTGATTAATGTATTTTTCAGACAAAAATAACTCGTCAATTACTTGAAAAAGCCATTAATCTAAATACATCGGAATTAGGTGCCATTTTTAGAACCCGTCGGAATTAGGTGCCTTTACCTTATATTTTTGACTGTGGATGCCAATTTTTTTTATATTCTAAGGTAGACAGATGATTAGATCCGAACCGCAGGATCACGTTCGATGCAAGCCACATACAACTGCTCTTATTGGAAATCTATTGGGGAAGCCTATGTCGAACTCTGAGTCACCTTTCCTTTTAGGAGAACTCCGATTACTGGGAATGAATACCCATTTCAACTGTCGTCGTGAGCCGAGGATTCAATTTGCCAACCAACAATGTCACCGCTATACGTGTGGAGCCACCGATGCGCAGACACCTGCGTACAAATTCGACAATAGCTTTATGCTTAGCGTATTGCGACACAACAGGAGTAGGTTTAGCACAGCCCTACTCCCAACCACTACTTTACTGTGTAGAAATGGACTCCCCCATAGCCGTAACTATAGATTTCACAAGGGGAGAGATTCCGAGGGTTCAAAAATTTACAAAGATATACAAATTTTTGTCCGGGCTTCAATTATTTGATTGCACATGCCTTTACACAGACATCATCGTTATATCACCCCATTTACGCCCGCTGCTGCACATAGGCCTCGCTCAACCTGCCTGAACTAATTTCCGCCACAGCGAGCAATTTAATTTTTACACAATAATGAATTGAAAATAATGATAAGTATCCAAAAGAGATCCAGAGAGAGAGAGAGAGAAAGAGATGAGACTGGCCTGTTGGTCTAGTGGTTAGTGACCCTGACTGCTAAGCCGGAGGTCGTGGGTTCGATCCCCACCCAGGACAAATCTTTGTGTGATGAGCATAAAGGTTTGTTCTGTGTCTGGGTGTAATTTATCTATAATATGTATGTATTTACAAAAAAAAAATGTATTTAAGTAGTATATCAGTTGTTTAGTACCCATAGCACAAGCAAATATAATTGCTTACTTTGGGACTAGATGGCGCTGTGTGGATGTAGTAGAATATATATATATATTAAAAACCAGCGATTTTTCAGTTTAAAGGGGAGGGGGGCGAGTGGGTCATCTATGACCTCCACTTATATAGGTCCAACTGTTGATGCTACGGCTGATATAATGATGATGATAAGGTAGCAAGCACCTAGTTTATATTAATATACAGTCGACACGGTGAAGAATTATAACTACAGTATCTATAGGCGCTTATTTAATATTTTGTTAACTGTAACTTGCACTTATGTTGATAAAAGAGACAATCTCCAGAATAGAATAATATGTACTATTCTATTTTCATGTATATTTAGCCGAGTCCATTCACTGTACATTGTACAATAGCCTCCCAGATTTGTTCCAGTTTTACTATAAGAATGAATAATTAAGTTTGATAACAAAATTGTGTTAGGCGCTTACTAAATTGCTAGCACAAAATTATTAGGCGCTTTTATTATATCTACTCGAGTAAATATGTAATGCTTGGGATCAAGTTATTATTGTATGTTTTGTTGGAAAATTAAGTGTTAAAGTTTTAGTTAAATATTAACTGAGCAATTTTGGCAGTGCTGTCATCAAACTTCACTAAAATCATAAAAGAGTGAAGTACAGTGATAAATTTTGGTAATTTTGTGTTTTTCAAACAATAATTACCTATGCACTAAACTAGCAAGTGTCATTAGGTAAAAACAATTCGACATTGGCGCGAATAAGTGAGCCGCGCGCCGCGCTCTTTCACTCTCAAGCTTTGTGTCTCTATCTATCTCTGTCGCACGCGAGCCGCGTTGTTGGAATTCAAAATGAATAATAATTGTACAATTTGTTCTAAAAAAATTGCTACAGGAGAACTAATGAAATGTAATGGATGTAAAACAGTTTACCATTACAAGTGCGTAAATATATCTTCGGCTAAATTTAAAGAGGATCAAGTACAATTAAAGCGCAGTTTCAAATGTGATGACTGCATTAACATAACTCAACGTATACGAGTAACGGATGACACTCCTGTACGAGGTGTTCGCGGTAATAAGGATATGGATGAGGTTAATCAATCCTTTGAGATTAACATTTCTAAGGAAAGAATGATATATGAGGAAAATGAAATTATGGCAGGTATTATGTCAAAAGTGAATACTGTTATAATGGCAAAATTAAGTGATATTGAGTCTAAAATAATAGATGAAATAAAAGCTAATGTAACAGTCTTAGCGTCAGAAAATATAAAATTACGGCAAGAATTGAAAGAAGCTAATGAGAAATGCATTTCTTTTAAGCAAGAAATTGAATCCCTAAAAACAGAGAATCAAAAAATTAAAGAGGCAAATGCTGTAAGCAGCTTGGACTCTCATTCAAGTAAACAAAACTCAACCTCTACAATATCTTTATTGACCACTGATGACAGTGTCACTAACGGGAAACAAGGTGTTCAGATGTCAGGGTCACAAGATCCTAAACCTCAAACCCAGGTTAGTTATGCGGCGGCGGTGGCCATAAAAGCAACGGGCGTAACAACTACCAATGGGAAGAATAACAACGAGTGGATTGACGTTAGAAACAACAAGAGGAAGAACCTTATTAAAAGAGGTGAAAATACGTCACCTGTATTGAAGTTGAAAGCGGTTGAACGTAAGAAATTCTTACATGTTTGGAGATTAGACAAATGTACGACAGAAAATGATTTAATAGAATTTATAAAAAACCTATTAGGGACGGACTGTGATATATTAGTAGAACAGCTGAAACCCAAAACTGACCGTAACTACGCATCCTTTAGAATTGGAGTTACCGAGAGTAATTATGAAAAACTATGCGATCCTGAAGTATGGCCACAGAATGTTGAGTATAGCGAGTGGATTTGGTTTCGTCGAACAATTAAACCAACCGAAACTGAAAGTAAGTAGGTGCTTTAACATATTGTATCAAAACGTGAGGGGCCTTCGTACGAAGACTATACAATTTCTAACTTTATTGGAATCATCGGGCGTAGACTTATTCGCTATTACAGAAAGTGGATTAAACGAAGCGATTCAGAATGCAGAGTTAATACTACCCGGATACCAAGTACTGCGATGTGACCGAGCTGATGGGCGCAAGCATGGAGGCGTACTTTTAGTGGCCACACCGCGATACGAATTGCGACGAGTGACGCTACCCGACGGTGTTAATGTAGACAATCACGGGTTCGAACTGGTATGTGCTGCAATTTACATGCATAATAGGTTTTTGTTTACATGTTGTATAGTGTATATTCCGCCGCAGACTGATGAAAATGAATATATGATAATGTTTAATTTATTAGAAAAAATATGTATTAAATATAGAAACAATTTAGTTATATTAGGTGATTTTAATTTATTTTCGTGTAATGATGTAGTTTGTAATTATTATGAATATTTTGTTGCCTTTTGTGAATTGGTTCAGTGTAGTACAGTGCCTAACTGTAACAACAGACAGTTAGACCTAGTGTTGAGCGCGCGCAGTGGTATATGCGTGGAGGCAGCCGACGAGGGCATGCAGCCCGTGGACGCGTACCATCCGCCGCTCGCGGTCAGTGTCGAGATTGGTGCGTTGTCGCCGCCGCCGCTACCGCCCGCGCCCCTCACCCCCAACCCCTTGTCGTGTAGTGATATAACGCGTAAGCAATGGAATTTTAATAAGGCAAATTTCAACTATTTATATTATGTTCTTTCTGTAATAGATTGGAGCGATATATTTTTAGTAAAAGATCCGGATTTAATATTAAAATTATTCTATGATAGAATATACGAGGCTTTTGATACTTGTGTTCCAATAAAACGGACTAGAATGACAAGTAGTAGGTATACCTACCCAGTATGGTACACCACTGATATTATCAGAGATATTAAACTTAAATACAAATTGCATAAAAGGTATAAGTCTACTAAATTACATAGTGATTATGAAGCGTTCTCTCGTTGTAGGGCCAGAGTAAAGGCCAGCACTGCACGGGCACACGATCAGTATTGTGACCGCGTGCAGAGTCACCTAGCGAAGGAGCCCCGAGCATTCTGGGACTATTTAAGAGCTAAGAAGGGCAACACAAGCAAACAAAAGATAATAAAAGAGGGACGTGTATTATCTGATTTGGAATGTGCAGGTGAATTTGCAAAATTCTTTCACTCTGTGTACAACCCGGAGCCTGCAGTGTTAAGCGTGAGGGAGGCGAGTGCAGCGCCTGGGCCGGCGCCTGGAGCGTGGGCGCATTTAGCTGAACTGTGCGGTGCAGACGTACGATGCTCGCTCGCGCACCTGCCGCCTAAGCGCTCAGTTGGCCCCGACGGTATACCGGCGTATATTTTCAGGGATTGTCGTGAAGTACTATGGGAACCGCTACTACATTTATTTAATGCGTGTATTAGGAACACGATATTTCCAGAAACATGGAAACTAACCCGGGTTGTGCCTGTGCCTAAAGGTAGAGGAGGTCCAGAGCCGAGTGATTATAGACCAATAGCGATCCTGTGCACTCCGGCCAAAGTTTTTGAGGGCGCAATTCATCAGCAGCTGTATAAACAGGTAAGTAGTCAGTTGTCTAACGCTCAGCACGGTTTCCGTTCGGGACGGGGGACAACGGGCAACTTGATGCATTTGATGTCGAAACTGGTACCGGCATTAGATGCTGGTGGGCAGGTGGACGTGGCCTATTTTGATTTTAGGAAGGCATTTGACACAGTGGATAACGACGTTCTGCTGGAAAAGTTGGCTAGAGTGGGTTGCACACCGCATACGCTATCATTCTTTGCGAGCTATCTGCGGGACAGATGTCAGTATGTGGACTGTGGTGGTTATTTCTCTGAACCTTATTTTACCAGATCTGGTGTGAGTCAAGGTAGCACCATGGGACCTTTGCTCTTCAATTTGATGATAAATGACTTGCCTGAAGTCGTCAATCAGTCG
Organism: Laspeyria flexula; assembly: GCA_905147015.1. NCBI lineage: Eukaryota > Metazoa > Arthropoda > Insecta > Lepidoptera > Erebidae > Laspeyria > Laspeyria flexula. Next base: position 5,789,603 of record LR989969.1, on the reverse strand, counting down.
ACCCCGTTGTTGTTCGCCGACGATCTAAAATTGGTCCTTGAAATGAAACAAACCGCGGACCACGATATGCTTCAGCGGGATATAGATAGGATTGTAGACTGGAGTTTTAAAAACAAACTATTCTTTAACATAGATAAATGTTCAGTGTTGTCGTTTAGCCGAGCGCGTGTTCCAAGTCACCACCGTTACACCATGGTAGGAGAGCCGTTGCGACGCGTTACAGAAATTAAAGATTTAGGAGTTACATTTACAGCTGATTTAAACTTCCGTAAACATATTATCGACGTGTGTAAAAGAGCTTATCAAAGTCTAGGGTTTGTTTTGCGACAGGGTAATCAATTTACGAATTTAGGTGCTCTAAGGGCGTTGTATGAGGCTCACGTCAAGAGTCACTTAGAGTGCAATACAGTTATTTGGTCACCACATGAAGCCAAATACAAATTCATGATTGAGCGCATTCAAAATAAATTTATTAGGTTTCTATACTTAAAACAGTATGGAGTATATCCAGGATATCCGCTTTTATATCCTACTCTATTTGTTTTAGGTATGGTAGGATATTATAAACTAGAAATTAGAAGGGAAGTGACATTAGCTTCCTACTTATTGAAAGTGTTACGTGGTGCTATAGAAAACTCCAACATTCTCCAAGAACTCAGACTGTGTGTGCCCGATGAGTACCTGGGTAGACGGCGACAGCCACCACTTCTTGAGTTGCCGCGGGCGCGCACCAACCTGCTCCAACGTGCGCCTATGACGCGGGCACTGCGTACACTCAACATGGTCGCTGACCGAATAGATATATTCTCGTGCTCACTGAACGACTTCACGAAGGCAACTTATTGTATTGTATGTTTAGGAAGTAGTTTATAGTTTTGTTTGATAGATTAAGTAGATATAAGATAAATTTAAGATCTACAAGGTTCTACAATTATTGTATTAGATTTAAGTATCTGTAAAAATAGTTGTAAGGTTTAAATAAATAAATAAATAAATAAATAAATAAATAAAAAGGTATTAAGAATGAATATAAAGACTACCTACCAGAAGACCAATTTAGCAACTTTTGTAGTGATTAAATAATATTGTTTCATTTGTTCTCATTCTCAATTTCATTTCTAATAATCACAAAATTTTATTTTGCGTTGCATGGAGTATTCTATAGTACATAGGTACTTACAGTTAACAATAATACTGACCTCCTTGTATAAGTCTAATTTAAGTATTTATACCTCCATCTAAAATCTGAATGAATTTTCTATAAGATTTAATTTTACGTGCACTAACCTTATTTCAATAAGAATCGATATTTCTAACACGTTCATAATTTTTTTCTTCGCCAGTTTAGGGTTCTCCTAACCCGCCTTTCTGTAAACTTTCATCCTCAGACCACCAAAAACGGAAAGACTACTCACCGTATACAGTAGTAATGACGCCAACAAAACGCACACACCTACACGAAATAAAAAAAAATTAAAAAGTATTTAGTGAAAGGTTGTAAAAACAACACTAGATTGCATAAAGAATCTCTAGGTGCTTGAATTATTATTTAACATCATTTCTTAAATAATGAAACTTTTTTTTTATTTATTTATTTAACGGCCATGGATACAAGTCCTATAAGCAATAATGAAACTATGAATTAAATGTTGCTTTGTACAAAAAACGTCAACAAACAAATCAATAAAGTTGCCATAATTATGATCATTTATGATCATAGATTAGAATATACCTGTTCATAATGATTTAAAATTTCCCCATTCGATTATACCACGGATTTTTTTTTTCTTCTATCTATTTCAAATTCAATTTGTTGAACTTTTTGCCAATGTCACAGTTAACAAAGTTAGGGAAACTAGTAGGATTTAAAGGATAACCGGATAGGTTTCGGAATTTGGATGGTGATCAGGATAGATGTAGGAAATTAAAATATACAGACAAGAAATAATTATCTATAAAATGTAAAGGACATAATATTAATATACAGAAAATACCACAGATTATACTCTGGCGAATCGTTTTCTTTGTCGGCAGGGGCAGAGTCGTTCAGCAATTCTAATTTTTTTGTATATAACTATTCGTTTATTTTCTTTTTTGACAGTTTGTGAGTATCCTAGTAGACCTCACACATAAACGATTCAATTTAAAATAATAAACTATTTTTTTTAATAATTTTTGAAAGATTCGACATACATAAATTACAATAATTTAAATTTGCCTAGTAATTAGTAATTTGGCTAAAATCACTGAATTTCTTTGATATCATTTAATAAATCAGAAAAACGAATTTAGATTACGATTACAAATTAATAATATTTAATCATCGAAAGATTAATTTTTTTATTAATATCTGTAATCATGACTAAAGATAACTCATTATAATCGTAATCATTAATCTGATTACATTTTGCCCATCTCAATGTTACATTAGGTACTCAACGAATGCTCTTCAGTCAAGGAGTCAGTATTGTTATATTGTAACGTAATGGTCGAAATGGATAAGACCTATTGGCCGAAGGGATTAGGTACCGTCGCTTTCGAGGACAAATACCACCTGACCGCACATTGAAGTGCAATGCAAAGTAGTTTTACAATAAAATTCTATGTACATATTATTATAATAATATGTCTCTTGCCCACTTGTTCATCATTAGTTGGATCATAGATGCTATGGCAAACATTACTCTGTCATATATATTTTTTTAAATCATTAAAATCGATCGAGCCATTTCGGAGGAATGCAACCACAAAAACTGTAACACGAGATTATTATATATTATTATATTATAAGAAGATTACACCACTTCTCTTTCACCAAAATGATACGTGTGAGTTTTAGCTAAAGATCAGAAACTAAATAATATTTTCTTTTTATATTTATCTCACAATTGGAATATTAAATTTTATACTCATGTCAGAATTTGTCAAAATGGGTTCATATTTTATGTGCTAAATATTTAAAATGCGGATGACAGCTTGTTGATAACTATGAGTTATGACCGTGTCAATGACGTCACAAACTTGATTGAAACAACAAAAATAAAATTATTAATTTTTTTTTATTCATACATTTTCATGTTCGTTCTTAGAGTTTGCAGTATAGTACACAGTTCACGTTCTACTTTATACAGTAACATTTTTTTTTTGGTTTTTTCATCGTTTTGTATAAAAATAAAATGTCAGGCAGCGATGGGGTTGTGGTCAGAGGTAGGGGGTTTAGTGCCAGCCACCGTGTCCTTGGTGACCCCAGGGCTCCTCGGGTGAAGCGGCCGCGGCGTGGGCAGCAGCAGCGTACTGGTGTAAGTGGGCAGCGCGCGCGTGCTGAACCTCAGGAGTGTCTACTACGTATTGGCCATCGTGGGTCAGTTGGATGTGGGCCTGAGGAACAATACAAGGAGTTAATTATATTGTTGAACTTACAACAACTTACTTAAACTTGCCTGGGTTTCCACCTGAATAAATTATAATGATGAAAATTTTTAAAGTCCAAAAGATTTTGTTTATGATTGCAGTAAATGTTAGGCCCCCTGATGGCAAGCGGTCCGTAGCCTATTCCGATCGTTTCATACAAAATAATATTTTTTTCTATAAAATTTGACAGCTTTTTTGTCTGAAACAACACGTGTCTGAAAGATTCCGTGTCTGCCGATAAAAACGCAGCTTTAGTTGTCTTATCTCTTCTGGTTATTATTTGCTCACCTGAGGACCAGTCCACTTGCCGTAACCGGCGGCGTATCCAGCGCCGTATCCGGCGCCGTGACCGAGGTTAGCGCCGTACGCGAGGGGCGCGAGTGCTGCGCCGTACCCGGCTCCTCCGTGCGCTGCGTTCACGTGCGCTGCGCTATGTGCGGCAATGTGCGCTGCCTTCAAGTGAGCTACCTCGGGCGTGTCTATAACGCGGCCGTCGTGCGCTAGCGGAGCAGGGCCGTACTTCAGAAGACCTGCAACACAAATATATCCAATTATATGACATGTGAAAGGGAAGACGAAGAAGAAGTGTGTGTTCGAAAGAGAAGAACTAGAAAAATGTTCTATTTTATTCTAAAGAAAGGCGAGAAAAGCGAAAGATGATTGTCAATATTTTGAATTTGATCTTGCAGGAAATAACAGCAAAAGAAATAAGTCGAAATAAATTATCATAAGTAGATCATGAATGGTAGAATTTTTTTTAATTTTCGAATCGGGAATTCGAATACCCATCAAGGACCTAATACGTTATGAATTAGGGATCAAGCACTCACATAGTATGTCGTATAAGACATTCTAAGATTATGATTATTTCATAAGCTGGTATTGCGTAATTTAAACCCGCCCAGTTCTATTGATAGGAACCCATTATTTTGACATTGATATAATGTTGCTATTAATATAATTTACATGTACACCAACGCAGGGTCACGCTGGATGTAACCCGCATACAACCGGTTTATGTCTGATATGATAGATATACATACCAGCGGCAGGAGCACCGTAGTGAGCTCCAGCGGCATAACCGGCACCGCCGAGGTAACCAGCGGCGGGGGCCCACGCGCCGTGAGATGTTGAGGCCTGAGCGTGAGCTGCAGCATGAGCGGCTTTAGCGTGCGCCACTTCAGGCGTATCCAGCACGTATTTACCGTCGTGGCTAAGTTGGATGTGCGCTGGCGGGCCCGCGTAGTACGAAGCCTGGGCCAGGCAGAGGGAGGCTGCTAGGATAATCTGTGGAAGAGAAAAACTATTGAGTATCGTGTTAACATAACAAGGACGACGAAGTAGAATGAATTTTATAAGTATTAGGTTCTTTATAAATGTAACTTCCAAAACACAGTCTAATAATCGAGAATTAGCCATTTTATTTCAGCACAAATGTCAAAACTATGCATGAATTAAAATAAGTACCTATTGCTTCACAAAGGGCCGCAATAGACGAACAAATTTGGTCTTTCTTATTAGTGCAATATCATGTAATTTAAATTATAAGATCAATAGTTGAAATTGTAATTAAATTATACGCGAAGCCAACAGTCTATCTAGATTGTTAAGAGTTTTGAAGATCATAAAATGATAAATTACGGTTGTAAACATGTTATAAAACATTTCTACTTATGAATGAGAACATTAAAAATAAATAACTATAATATAATTGGTTTGGTTTCGCTGACATTGTGGGTTATCGGAGCGTAACCACTGGTTTCACGGTTTCACGAGGCATGCCGAAATGATCAAACACTTAGGGTCGAGTTGGCCAAATTGGACCAGCTCGTAATTTGTACCACTTCAAAATCTACCAAACCGTAATGTTTAGTTTTGAATTGGCAATACTAAAAAGCAGTGCTACCAACATGGCACAATCACTGCCATTTTGGATTCGATGTCACAACAGAGTGCAATGTAGTAAACAAAAATCGTTATTACGGCGTTCTAATCTTATTTCATGGGTGTTTACCTAAGGATTTCTTGTCACAACGGTAAGTACACCACAGCTATTATATATCTTTTTGGAAAGTAGGCATATTAGTGTACTTTTTTGATACTATACTTTTATGTTTAGCATTTCGAGGCTATGATGCCGACTCACATAAAAATAAAACTTTAGTGTTGCCTAATTTGTACTAGGTAGGGTACTCCTAAAATGTACCAGTACAATTTAGGTGTATGGTGGTTTTTCAACTCGATTGTTGACCAGTTTAAAATGTTTTCAGATGTCTGGAGAGGATAAAAAGTATTTTAAATGGACGCAAGATGCCCTAGAAAAAGCATTAGATTGTTAGATAAATAAATCCATGTGTATTAACGAGTGTTCACGCACTTTAAGGAGACATTTATAAAGTTCGAAGAAGTATGCTAATGAAAAATATATAGAAATTGGTACTATTTCCAAATGTTTTTACGATGAAGTTGGACAAGAGCTTGTGTCGCATTTGTTAAACATGGAAAGCTTATGTTTGGTCTCACAATACAAGATAGAAAACTGGCTTATGACATTGGGAAAAAATGGCATTCCAAACATTTTGAAAAACCACGAAAATGGCTGGAAGAAAATGGTTTTCATATTCAAACCTACGTAGATAATATTTTTTAATTAGATGTATAATGTTAAGGCTAGTAACAGTTTATAAGAGGCACTTGAATCTCATTTCGATCATGAAGTACAATTTAGGATACATAAGGTACAATTAAGGAAACCAGTTTCCTAAATTGTACTTTTTCAGACTTTTTTTAAAACTTCAATTGTCGTATTTCTTTTTATGTTTCCTCATTTTCTAGTAATAAAAAATGAACACCAATAGAACAACCTTTTTATTTCTAGTAATATAATCCTCTAAAGTTATATAGTTTTTGTGATAGCTTGCAAAGTTCGTTAACTGGTACAATATAGGCAACCTTACCCTACGCAGCTCGAACCAAATTCACTTACACATGAATGTAATTAGTAGAAACGTTTCGACAATGAAGTGCGTTTTACTCGGCTGACGGCTAATTGAATGACTAAAGGAACGGTAGTAGGAGTCTTACTGGCATCGAGCCATGAAACATGATGATTTTCAAACAACAAATAGTGATTGTCTCAAATAATGCACTTTATAAAAATGCAATTAGTTTTGATGTCATTTATTCTTCATGATGACTAAACCGGCTGGTTTTGGTAGAATATAGAATTAAAAAGAAAACAAATATCTAGTTCTAAATTTGAAAAATAATAGTAAACTCAAGCACCTGATTTTGACCTGACGTTCAACTTCAAACTAAAACAAATTAAAAAATAAAACCTATATAATATTTTAAAAAAGCTTGGGTAAAAACGTCACGCATTGGCCCATAAAGCACGGTTGAGTGATTTCGCGCGCAAAAACTAGTGGCAATAGTTTTGACATGTCGTTAGCAATGTTAGCATGTCTATTACACGGAACAGTAACACGTAATTTTTACAAATCAATACCTACCTAAAGTGTACTAGCTTAAAAACTATATTGCTACCATTTAGGTACGCAATTTATCGTAGACAGTTATTACTTATTTTCTATTAAACTTTTGGAATTTTTTGTGTTTACCTATGTATTATACATGCTATGTGTATTTTGTGTTACATCAGCTGTTTATACAGGTAGTATACAACGATACGACATTAAATGATAAGGCAGCCAGTGTTAACCCTTATAAACATATTCTAATAAAAATAATAAAAAAAAAAGAAAAAAAGCTACACATTACTTAAAGTCGAAAAATTTAAGAATATAAAACTACACATTATTTTTCAATCATGACGTTTTCAACATGACTATGACAAAAGTGCGGAACAGAGTAAGAGATAAGATAATATGAAAGAGTCAGTTATATTAACTGTGAAATGCTGTCATTAATTTTTATTACGATTACTTTAATCACTCACTGAAAAGTATAAAAAAATTTCTGTCTCATTATCAATCTATTATAAGTAGTTTATAATCAAAAACAAATGAGAGTAAATTATGGTACACAATCTGACACCTACGTATTTACGTAAACTTAATCCAGCAATTATTCAGAAAGATTTCATTAGATACGTATCATAGTAAACTAATGCCCGCATTGTGCTTAAAATCTGATCTCTCACGGTGTTGCATTTTAGTATATCACTCATACCCGTATTTAATAACTGTCAAGCTTTAATGGTAGACCTAATTTCGTAATGGCTGCCGTGTTTAATTCGTGTGAATTCGTTATTTGTAAATTAAGTAGGTAATTGAGCTTTAACCGCGTAAGTTTAATCATATTTGCATATTAAATTGCTTGCCGTATTCATATTATTGCAACATTTTTTTTCTATTCGTTAGAAAATAAATTACACAAATAACTACCGTTTCTGTTAATTAATCTGAAAAAAAAAGAAATACTAACAAGCCTTACTAATGGCTTGTTAGTATTATTTTTTTCTCAGTTAAAATAACTGCCTTGCATCTAATATAAAAACTTTACTATACGTAACGTTTTATTTTTATATCATCAGAATTATTCGAATATGAGAATATATTTTTGAAAGCCGGCGTATTTCATGATTTGTAAAGCTCTGCCATATTAATACGTAAATGATAAGGGATTTTATTTTAATTTTCTTTTAGTTAGAGTTAGCTAAATCCGGCATTAAAATAAAGAATTATGTATTTAATTTTACTTGAAAGTAGGTCTGTATTATTTATTAATTCGGAGTTTATATATTGTTCAACCGTCATTCTAACATGAAATACGATATCATTGAACTATATTCCAAGTATAACGATCATAAATTAACTTAATAGTAAACGGGGTGATTTTGAAACTGCTAGGAGCTAGTTACGCTAACAGGGTGTGGCCGGTGCAAAGGCACGCACCGACCAATGCAGATGACAGCCAACAGATAAACAAGAACATTGTACTATTACTTTAGTACAGGCAATAACTAAACGCAACGATACTTATCGCACAGATTAGAACAAAGAGTACGCGCGCGTTGATGTCGTCGCGTTTATAAACCGAACGTGCTAAGATAGTTTTTTTAAGCTCCTTTTCTTTTTTTGTTTCTAATGGCTACTAAACTATAATAAATGTATTGACTTTTTTCTTGGAGCTGCTGGGAACAATATCTCGAAGTACCTAGAGAATATTTTGGAGCTGTTGGGAATAAAATTGGTTTAAATTAAATTTATTTATTATTTTAAAGTAAAAATCCTTGGAGCTCCTGGGAATGAATGTATGGAGAAACGAATTTTAGAGAACAATAGATTTGGAGCGCGTGGGAATAAGCCAATTTAATATCAGCCGTATTTAACAAATTTAAATTAAGAATTTTAATTAAATCTAAATGCTCAGATTGATTTTAATTTTATTCTGAAGTGCTTACTTCCAATAATACCTATTTGTCAAACAGGTCATTTATAAAGCCATAATTGGCAATGGAATTTGTAATGTGCCAGTATTAATCAATTGCAAAAGCAGTAAAGCTTACGTGAAACTTTTAAATTAAGCTATAACAATAAATGATAATCGGCTCACATTGAATTGTTATCGAGTAACTACAAAAGCAATTGTTAAAGGTCCCTTTAATGAATGACAATAAAATAACTTCACTTGCGACTTAAAGGGAAATAACTAAGAAACACTGAGAAAACGTATTTTATCAGTTGCAATATTTTATTTACAGAAGGTAAACTCTTTGAACAGGCCCAGCTATGTGAGGTCATTTAACACCTTTGTTTCAGAACTATATCTGATGTAGACTTTAAATAAATTAACAAGTGGAAACTGATATCTGTCTTTAAGTATTGCAAACAATTGAAAACCATAACATTGCATTAGCCTTACAACACAACATTTCGTTTTCTTTGACCACAGGAAACACGATCGCATGTGGTTTACTTGGTTTTTATATTGCCATATCGCGTTACATTTAACAATAAATACTCTGTGTAATAGAATATACTGACACCGAATATGAAACCGCAGATCTTTACTTATTTCATTCACGATATAACACGTAACAATCAAAATAAGTATGGAAAGCATAAGTTCTATTATGATTGATAACAGGACTTTTCACCTAAAACTCCTTGTAATCTTTGGTAGAAGTATATTTATTTGAATTTAAAACGATGTGTTCTATCATAATGGTAAATGTAACATCATGGCCAGTATTAAAACGCTTCCATGTATTAACTAATTATTATGATATAACTTAACAGTGTAAAGAGTTTTCATTTTATATACATACTTTCATCATAATTTATAATGTAAGCACCAGATTTCCCATAAGTACTAAAACTGTCTTTCTTTTTTTTCAGTAAAATATTAACCAGTTACGCAATATTATATATAAGATAGGTACTCTATTTTCTTTTGCAGTATACCTACTATCAATAAAGCAATATTGTATAATATTCACAAAAAGGTTTTCAATTCTACTAACTTTTTGGTAATCGTGATTTAATCTGGCTGTACACAAATACACCGAGAGTCCGTGACGAATTTTGAAAATCGAACAATTACTTCTTAAATGAATACCTATTGATATAAATAAAAGATCTTTCTCAACTATATTCAATCAGGGGTAGCATTAAAACGAAATGAAATATTATTTCGACAGTATAAAATATAAATAGAAGTCTAACTTAGTCTAAATAAATATGTATGGAGCAAGTTGCTCGCGAACGCAATACAATAGGACAGGTGATCGGATAAATAACAACAACTGTTTAATAAACAATTGTCTGTTTCGCAATCGTTGACTCTAACACTTAGAAACCTAGGTCTAAATTAAAACATTGTTTTTATTTAGATTCCAACTACCAGATAAAATTTAGAACGAAAATTGTTTGAATAGGAATAAATCAACTCAAATAAAGTGGATAGTCTATGGTAAAGCATACGATTCCCTTTAAAGTAACCAAAGGCAATCAGCAGTTGGTATTATCCGAACTCGTTTATCGTAAGATCTATTTCGTATTATTAAAGAAAATTTAAGGACATCAGACAAAGCGAGCTCTGTAATTTGTGGGCGTGGACCTCATATTGACTCGCCTTTGCATTCTGTTGCAAAAGCGGCATTTTGCAATAGATCGGAATTATCATTCGGCGAACTAGTGCACAACTAGTCGGCCATTGCAATTTGCGTTACCCAAGAGGAAGCCGTGGGCGTTAGGAAGTGCTATGGTGGTCTATGGTCGAAGGTCATAGGAAAATAGGGGGACATTGAAAATAGAAATTTGGTCACGCCTGAATAAATATCTCTCACAACTTTTTGTTTGCTGTGGTTACGCGTGTTTCCTTTCAAATTTTTTCGCTGAACTCAGGTATGAATTATGAAAACGCATTGTTATATTTTTTATGCAATGTAAATTTGGTAAGTGATGTTTTTGTTCAACGAATTTTCCTAAATAAAAAAAAAAAAAAGATTGTGATCAATAGCAGAATTTCACTATATAGTCGTATGAAAAACATTAAAAAGGTCATCAATGTTAAGCGAAATGAAGACGCGCCCGCCCAATACGCATGCGCGTTATTGACGTTAATTTGGGCGTGATTTATTTTACACAAAATAAAAAAAATGCATCTTTTTGTATTTTATTCAGCCATATTCTCAAAATAGGTAAAAAAAGTTCCATATTGAAAAAAAATTGTTGTGCTTTAATTTTGAAATTTATTTTGTTCTAAATTTAAATAATTGTATGCGTGAATAGTCAAACTTAACGAATTAGTTAACAATATTCAAATATTTGATGTGGGCGAAGAAAACGGATATGTATTAATGATCAATTACATTGTTCTTATTACAGCCTTGACATATTTAGCATGCACGTTGGATTAGGTACATGACCCAAAGATGAACGTGTAGTGGGCAGACCACATACTATTGTAATGTGAAAATGTGAATAATTTATTAAGATAGAGAGATTAAAAATCACTTGAATGAAATTATTTAATTATTTTGTGAATTTAGGAATAGAATTTAGTAACAGTTTTTGTCAATTCCTTAACTTTTTACTGGTAAGCATATATTAAAAATGTTGTGGAATTTTTAATTGATAGAATCGAACGAATGAAAATGAAAATTATTATATAACCTTCAATAAAACAAAACACAAGGGATATCGAATCGTCTATCGTCAAAACTAACAACGGAATTGTAAAGGACAACCGTTTTCCGTTACATTCAAATTTATAGAATGCGGTAATGAAATAAGGAATATCCGTAGTTCTATTGTTTCTTAGAATTTTATGTATACATTGTGTATTACATTACAACACTCACAAGAGAAGTTAATATCGTACGTATAATTTAAATAGGGTGAAAGTAGTAAAGAAATGGCTTCCTGTGTACCTGTTGATTGTTTCTGAACAAATTAATAATTTTTGTTCGGTTTTCTTAGAACTCTCTAGGAAAATCGGACAGTCTACTCGAAAAGGTCGTAAATAGTCACGAAATGATGATATAAAATATTAAAATTTTTTGTTAAACTTAATCAAACGTGACCATAAACGATAAAATTAACAAAAAGCTTATGAATTTTTAATTTTAGAATGAATAAAAATATTAAGAATTTTTTAAAACATCGAATCGAACATGCTTTGAATTTTGAAAACTTATCGAAATTAACGAAATAGAAAAAAAACACTCACCATAGACTGCATGATTACTGTGTATTTATACTAAGGTATGGAGATCTCAAACGAACTAACTAAGCGCTGCTGATAGGCCAGTACTCGCCTAGAAATTTTCGCCTAAGCAACGTGTGTACACAACTACCTTCCAAGTCGGAATGTCGATTTGCTACAGTACGCCCCCTTATATATGAAACACCCCGCTGTGGCGGTTCGTAATTGGAAACAATTAAGTTGCGAGCAAGTGCAATGCTGTAATTTTTAATTGTGAGATGCGCATGCGTGTTTCCGCCGGAACGCCTTCAGAGAGACAGTGCAAGGGATGATCAAGCATGCTTATTTTTGGTAAAAAAATCTTACAATAAAAGTGGTTGCGATTTTGCACAATTCGTTCTGTCAATATAGTATCTAATGGTGATAAAAGATGGCATTAGTACCCGTTGAGTAAGATAATGGGGGGTTCTATTATATTGTCATTTGTTACTCTACTTACGTTGCTGTTACTACACAACTAGACTTGTTTTGCAGTGAGGAAATGAAGTTAAAATGTACAATTTTCTCCTAAGAATAAAATCGAACATTGATAAATAATAGTTCAAGGATAAAACCTTTAAAGCACTGAATTAGTAAAATTATTCGTGGAACTTTGTAATCAATATTGGAATCATCGAGCAATATCTACTTCACGCTATTATGGTCGGAATTTATCGACATTTGGGCATTTTACTTGCGTTTAAGTAGCAAGGTGAACTTAGTAACATTGCAGCAAGTTATCGAGACATACCTTACTTTATTTGTCATAATAAGAGCTATATCTTAGGGCGAAGCTTCTAGAAACAGTTCAAGAAAGTTCGAGAACTTATCGCGGTTATCAGGCGAATAATTCAGCGTGACCTTGTCTTGTAGCGTGTTTGTGTCGTTCTCGTTACTGTCATTTGTGTCTAGCCTTATTGACAACGGGCTATGCTTGCGTTTATACGTAAACACGGACTCCACATTCGTGTATAGTCGCCTGTCATTGTTTCATTGTTCGTAGTAGCCGGTGATGCCTACGTTGCACGTTTTCGGACACACATCGACAATGATCCGGGGGAGAGACAAAAGGTCAGCTGCCATGACCTCCATTGTGGGCTATTCTTAGATTTATCAAACCGTGAAAATATTTTTGTCCGATAATTGTATGTTTGTAAAGTCCCATACGAAATAGGACTTGCCTAGGCGGCCGTACCTAGTCTAAAAATTAAAAAAATCTATGTTAATATTAAAAAGCTGAATAGTTTGTTTTTCGTTTTAGTTTTTAGTTAGGTTGGTTGAGATTGGAATGGAAACCGAATTCCACGTGAGAGGAGCCGCTGGAAAGAGCTAGTAAGTAATTATTCTATTGAGATTTGAGAAGAGGAAGATATTGGTTCCTCAAATTAGCATACATGAACCCACAAGGTGTAGGTCGGCAGTCAACACAATGGCATCCATCTGTGAAGGTTGAAACTTTTGGAGCATTCCTATACCTAGAGTATTATATTTTTGCATAATTAATTATGTGAGGGACTGTGATAACATCATATGACTTGCATTGCTTTAATATTATAATAATATTCTACCACATTCACACAGCGCCATCTAGTCCCAAAGTAAGCAATTATATTTGCTTGTGTTATGGGTACTAAACAACTGATATACTACTTAAATACATTTTTCTTTTTGTAAATACATACATATTATAGATAAATTACACCCAGATACAGAACAAACCTTTATGCTCATCACACAAAGATTTGTCCTGGGTGGGGATCGAACCCACGACCTCCGCTTTAGCAGTCAGGGTCACTAACCACTAGACCAACAGGCCAGTCATTATATTCACTTCATATTCACTTTAACGTGTAAAACATTTTGTTGAATATTTGGGGAATTAGACAATTTGAAAGCTTTACACTCTGTGAGCCATGTTGGACATCATATTATCTAATGAATCCTGTTAATGCATTTCCGTAGGTAAAGCGTCTCGAGGGCAAAGCCACAGCTGAAATATAGTTACATTAATAAAATAAAAGTATCAGTAACTAAAAAACTAAACTAAACTATAAAAATATAACAAAAATAGTCACCAAACTTTAAATTCAGTAGTTATGTTATTCAACTTATTCATCATCATTATTCTATCAGCCCAATGACGCCCACTGCTGGACATAGACTTCTAAGCCATGGAAAGAGCTTTGCTCATTGCGCATCGCTAAAGTGGAAGTGGGTCACATAGCAGAACTGATGGCTGATGGGTTATGTCATTATTAAATTATTATTATTTACGCTTTTAGTATTGTTAATCATATTTATAAGATAAATATTCTATTGAAAATAATACATAATTATAAATACACACAACAACAAAAATATGCGCACATAAGTGTGTGTGCGAGGTGTGTACGATGCGTTGATGTCTATAATTTATGTCATTATTCGTACATATTATGTACTTTACTAAGCGTAGGCGCATTTTTATGTCAGTATTATATACAAAGACTACTTATCATAATATATTTTATTGTGATTACCGCGTGATACACATACCTTAAAATTGATACGTCTTAATTACATATAATATTATGTTATTTTATTAAAAATACCTTTTATTCGATCTATTTTCAAAACTTTGTATGACGTTTTGATTTTGAGGTTTATCTGAACTAGTTTAGTGTTTATATAAACCCCAAAAAAAACAAAAGTGTTAGTTAAGTACAACTACAAAGGTAATTAAAAAAAAATTAAGATCTCGGGCGAACCGTAAAATTTTCAAAAAAATATTCTGTAAATATGGTAAACAAGAGATATTTTTTCTGTTTTTTCGATATCTAGTAGGGATTTTTGTTAATATCATCTGTTTTGAAAGATTTTTAATGCGTAATAAACTTACGATTTGACTTTAACAATAATTAATATTAATTTAAGTACTTTAGTTTATCAGTTAAGGTTTACTGAATTAGATACTTATCTCTTAGGCTTCTTGCACAACGAATTCTTTTTGCAAATCATGCTTTTAGCATAGTAGGTGTTCATAAGATTGCGATGCCTACGACTTATATGCTTGGTTGCCAATTTGTAGTATAAAAAATCTTATCTGTATGTTATTAACTTTCTAATGGGTTAGATAACAAAGTGATCTTGTTTAATAGTGTAGTTATTGTCTTTGACATAGAATCTATATACTAATATATATATATAATATAATATTCTACCACATTTACACGGCGCCATCTAGTCCCAAATTAAGCAGTTAAATTTGCTTGTGTAATGGTTACTAAACAACAGATATACTACTTAAATATATTTTCATTGTAAATACATACATATATTACATATTATAGATAAATTACACCCAGACACAGAACAAACCTTTATGCTCATCACGCAAAGATTTGTCCTGGGTGGGGATCGAACCCACGACCTCCGGTTTAGCAGTCAGGGTCACTAACCACTAGACCAACAGGCCAGTCGAACTAATATTATAAAACTGAAGAGTTTGTTTGGTTGTACGTGCTAATCTCAGGAACTACTGATCTGAGTTGAAAAAAATATGGATGTAGGATAGCTCATTTATCGAGAAATGTTATTTATAAGCTATATAACATCACGCTACAGCCATTAGGACCTGAGCAGTGGTCGTCAAAGAACCGAAGCCCCGGACAACAGTTATAATTTTAAATTACGACGTGATGTTGAAGGCGACGTATGAGATGATATTGACAAAGCCAGACACCCAATAGGATTAAAAAAAAAATTAAAATATAGATATGAACTGCCTCGGTCTATACGACTGCTGTGCATGTGTGTGTGTGCGTGTGTGTGTGTGTGTGTGTGTGTGTGTGTGTGTGTGTGTGTGTGTGTGTGTGTGTGTGTGTGTGTGTGTGTGTGTGTGTGTGAGGATTTTGATTCAATCTTGTGTCGGGAAAATCTGTACTGAGTTTCTTTATCATAATTTTCTTCATATCAGTCCGGCGTACCCCATTTATAACAATAGACTCGCCCCCTATTAAATGGTACCAAACATAGTTAGCGTAAATGTCAGTGTGATGTTCAGCTGCACCCCTTCGGGCACAACGGCGTTATACTATGTTATCTATACAAATAAATAAATTTAGAGTGTCTGTTTGTAAAATTAAAATAACCGCTTTTTACTATATGCATATGAATGTGTATACGGTACATACGAGTATACCACAATAATGTTTTTTACAATAATTGTCTGCCTGTCTGTCTGTTTGTTCCGGCTTATCTCTGGAATGGCTGGACGGATTTTGACGGGACTTTCACTGGCAGATAGCTGATGTAATAAGGAGTAACTTAGGCTACTTTTTAAAAAGTAATGTTGCTATTGTTAAACCCCACGCGGACGAAGTCGCGGGCCCAGCTAGTGATATATAAGAGCCCTGAAGATCGCTAGTACGCACACAATGGACGTCATTGGGCTGATATGATTATGATGAAGAAACCTTTTCTAACTTATACATGTGGATATAAAAATATTACCTACAGATTAATGAACTAATGAACCCTTCACAACTGTTCAAAAGTCTTGTAGAGCAACAGTTGCGCAACAACTTGTCTACTAGATACACTTAAGCATATTTTTATATGTACGAGTAAGTATGGCCTGCCTCATTGTTAACTCTTACTCAATAACACTTTAGATAATAATTAAAATATGTAACTACGCTACACTACTATGTACATAATATTGCCTAAGGCTTTACTTTTTTATTATCTATTTATAATTAGATGTCATTCTTTGAAAGCATTGAAAGTTTTGCAAATAAAATGCATTCGATATTTTTTAGAGTTCCGTACCTTACAAAGGAATATTTTTATCAAGAACGCGTAGAAGTATCAAGCTGAAATTTATATCAAATACTCAGGCCTGCCATCCCTTAGCGCAAAAAGAGAAGTCTACAATGATAAAATGAAAAAAAATATAAAAATATTAAAAAACTTAAAACTTATGTGTAATAATAATAATATTCTACCAAATTTACACAGCACCATCTAGTCCCAAAGTAAGCAATTATATTTGTTTGTGTTATGGGTACTAAACAACTGATATACTACTTAAATACATTTTTTTTTTGTAAATACGTACATATTATAGATAAATTACAACCAGACACAGAACAAACCTTTATGCTCATCACACAAAGATTTGTCCTGGATGGGGATCGAACCCACGACCTCCGGTTTATCAGTCAGGGTCACTATTAACCACTAGACCAACAGGCCAGCACTAGTTCAAGTTAACAGGCAGTATTAGTTTGAAATGTTTATATTATCGGTGTAGTGACAGATTTAGAATACATAATAAAAACCCTATCTCAACCCGTGGGTGTCGTTAAAGGTGACTAAGGGAGTTAACCGTAAGAAGACAAGAGCACTCCGAGAAAACGAAAATTCGAAACAACCACTATACCAACCCGTCTGGCCAGCGTGGTATAGTAGGCCAAATTCCCTCCAAAATCTTTGAAGAGAGCCGTGCCCAGCATTGGGACCTTTATGGGTTGAAATTATAATAAGAAATTACAGCTTAATGCCACAGATATCTACAAGAAAATTTAAATTGAATCCTAAAATCTAATTGGACAGTGATTTGTTTACAAACATTCTATATCTAATGTCTCGAAGGCTGTGGTGGAATTTGGTCGTTTTTATCAGAATAGCCGCTAAGTTGCTTAATAATAAGTTCCGTACGTACGTTGTATTTTCGTCTACCGTGGCATTAAAAATGTATACATAATTTATGTTTATTTATTGCTAGATTTAGTACATATTTTTTTAATTGCTTACCATATACCTGTCTTGTTTTAAGTAACTCTCATAATAATTCAACTAGTTAAGAAATTCACAAAAATATGTTTAATTCATGATAATGATAAATGCTTACCGGCCGTTTGTATAATGAATTAAAATTTACATTATATATATATTTAACAGTTCATGTTCCTAATTCACGGACATTTCGGAGGCTGCCTGCTTTGACCCGTTTGAAAAAGAAGACTACCTCAATGGCACAGCTCTTCTGTAGATGACTTGTTGCGCAAGATGTACCTACTGAGTTGGATTCCCCGGTTAAGCAAACACAGTATTGAGCTTTTCTGTCATAAAACTCAAAATGTACCATTCCGACCTCAGTGCTGCAGAGCACCAACGGTCCCCGTACATTCTCTATAGGTTTAAATGAGATTACATCGGAGTGTGTCAGTGCCGCCGCAACATACTAAAGTGACGAGCCCGACTTAATTTAATTGAAAATAGGACAGTACAACTAAATCAAAACTGATCTATATTCTCAAACACAATCTTGTATAAACCGAATACAATACGTATCTACGAAGGCGTGGGTGGCCCCAAATATTTAGTCTAATTTGCAAGATAGCCTAGCTCAGGTATTCCGGTCTATTGTTGACTCTCGAGCGCCGATATTGACTGACATAGAACCTATTTGCGGCCATTATACTCGTCGTCGTGTGATAAATTATTCATCATGACATAACACAAAGATTGGCACCTAAATATAATACTATTTCAACATTCGATAAATAAAACTTAATGTAAATTTTTATCACAAGAAGTCGTGCGGGACTTCGCTCCCGTCGTTCTCTATTTGGCCACTGCTTAGCTCCTATTGGCCACGTGATGTTATATAGCCCTTCTTCAAAAAATTCCTTCAATAAATGTGCAATTCAACATTACTTTCACCTTTATATACATATTACCTTTATTACATATTACCTTCTTCAATAAATGTGCTATTCAACATTACTTTCACCTTTATATACATATTACCTTTATTACATATTACCTTCTTCAATAAATGTGCAATTCAACATTACTTTCACCTTTATATACATATTACCTTTATTACATATTACCTTCTTCAATAAATGTGCAATTCAACATTACTTTCACCTTTATATACATATTACCTTTATTACATATTACCTTCTTCAATAAATGTGCTATTCAACATTACTTTCACCTTTATATACATATTACCTTTATTACATATTACCTTCTTCAATAAATGTGCAACACTATACTACTTCAAATCGGACCAGTAGTTCCTGAGATCCCAGCGTTCAACCAAACAAACAAACTCTTCAGCTTTATAATATTAATAATAGTATAGATTAAGATTATTATGTCTAATTGATATTAAGGATCTAGCCCTGCTCAATTTTCAACATGACTGTAGAGATACAGTATCAGGTGCAAGACCAATATGGCTTTATGGTAAGAACCGCCAACTGCCAAAGTTTAGACTTTAATAAGCATAGTAAGTAAGTAGAAGTAAGGAATAAAATATAGATAAGTAAGAAATGTAAATAACATAAAGAAAATGCTGCCCTATTGTACCCTTTATTTAAGGTACCCTCTGTGTTAATAGATAAGAGATAGACTAGAGATAGACCAGGTGGGAATCCCACCCACAAAAGTAGCAAAAGACGATGGATGAAAGAAAGAAATAGTATGCGGGATAAAAGTGCGAGAGGAATAGATGGTTCTGTATAAAAAAAAAGTTACAGTTTAGTGAATACAAAAACTTTACAGGAAAAAACTATTACATTTTGATTGTGGCTGGGAATTTATGTTACCCAAAGACTGAGATTGTGTTTTACGAACACATACAAATTATGCCTCTCTCCCAACAGAGAGGTAGGCACTAGGCAGAGACCATTTACTTCCACCTGCTCCGAGTCTGACATACATCTTTCGCATCTTCAATATTCATCAATCTTTTCATACATTCTCGCCGGTTTAAAGTTACCTGACCTTTCTTTAGAACCTCCCCGAACACTAGACCTTGTACGTATTATACTATGTTAACTATTCCTAAGGCCCCACTTGTTCACAATGTCCTGTCTGTGACGTAACAATACACAGTCTTCAAAGGGACAGCAACATAGTATTTTATTAGGCATTAAATTGTAACATTATCTCTGCCCGACACCTGCGTAGATCTAACTAATCTAAAGTGGCAATAGATAGTGTTATTTATAGTTTATATTGTATACAACCTACTTTGTTAAAGCATATCTTTGTGTTTAAGTATAATTTTTGTTTTATATTTGTGACATCGTGACCCCTAAACTGATTAACTCATATTTTTATACCGCTTGATGGTTATGGCACATTTCAACCAATAAACGTCCCACAGCTGCGCACGGATCTCCTCCAAAGAATTTGGAAGGAATTCAGCCTACTATACCACGCAAGCTAGACGGGTTGGTGTAGGGTTTGTTTCGAATTATCCTTTTCTTGCAGTGTTCTTGTCTGCTTAAGGTTACTTAACCTTAGTCGCCTTTTATGACCCCCACGGGTTGAGAAAAGGTAGTGACATTATTTATTAATTAAACTTAATCCATCACTAGAGGTACATGGATGGAGAACCTCTTATGTTCGCTATGGTGGAATCTGCTTTAAGATAAGCCGTGTGTAATCGATATATTTACATTATAATATGTTAATTGATTTGGTACAAGATAATATTTAATTATATTGTAAATATATCGATTACGAATCAACCCGGAAAGACTTCACATCAAAATGTAATCATAACAGGTTTGTGTTGACGTCCCTTATAATTCAAATGTCAAGTTTATTATTGTTGAATTCGCATAAGTAATTCACCACCCATTTTTTACAGATGGTAATCATTCTATTTTATTACACTATCGATAAAAGGTACCGAGACATTTGATGAAAAGAATAGTTACACCCACTAGTTGTTATCAAATAAATATATATAGAACAACAACAACAACATTTTACATTATTTATAAGTCATATACCATATAAAATAAAATGTCAATTAAAGTACCTAATCTATTGTTTAACAATAAATTCGGCTAATTTAGATTTCCACACTTTTTTTTTCGAAAAGAAAATTTAAGGGACAGCTCTAAACAAACTTTGCTGCATCATGCTATTTAAGAAGTTTTGTGTTTGTCAATATACAATACAGTTAAAAAAAATGTGTAGGTATGTTGAATTGAGAACCTCCTCCGTTTTTCGTCGATTAAAAACAAAAGATGTCGAAAGAAGCACTATTCAATTTTACAATACTTCATTTTTAGCCCATAACCTCTATTCTGTGACGCTTGTAACCAACGGCTATCCGCAACCATCATCAGGTTATCTATCCATCTGACGGAGACGCGGACCACGCAGCACGCTACGCATTCCGGTACGCGGCTGCCAATCAAGCACCTTTTCCCCCCATCGGTCGCTCCTTTAAGCTAACTAACACAGACAGGAAATACTAAAAGAATGCCCAATGAGCAAAGGAGATACCTTATCTATAGAAGCAACAGAAACAAAACATGTTGCGTACCATCCCTACACTGTGGAAAACATCTCCACACGTACTAAAAAGTTCGGCAATTCTTATCTATGCCGTAGCATCAAAATGTGGAACGCACTGCCGGCTCATGTCTTTCCTCCTTCCTCCAATATGGGATCCTTCAAGCGAAGCGTCAAGAAGCACCTTGCGGGCCAGCATGGCGATGCCGGCTGACAGGTCTCCTGTCAGCTGGCAAAATAAAAAAAAATAAAACACGAAGGAGTAGAAAGTACTATTGGTATGGCTACGATCTTGTGTAGAGATACATACATAGCAGTAGCACTTCATACTATTCAAATAGAACGAGATAAGTAGTTAGGCCCACCTTTTAGAATAACTTCAACAGGACTTTAATAGCACTAACCAGCCTGTAATTACCATGCACCACCCGAGGCGAGTGCGTTTAACACACATTTACGCGCCCCTGATTTTTCTATTTAATTTAGAGAATGTTCTAGATTCTAAATCTAACGATGCAAATGTCAAACTTTATGTTCGCAATCGTGATCCATGCACCTGATTGTTCCAACGATAGTTTGACTAGCTCGCAGATGTTGTAAGAACTATACTGAAGAAATGACATACACTTCTATGCTAGTTTGTAAATTAGAGATAAAACGAATATCCGGTAACTATCCGGCTTATATTAACCATCCATAGTATAGTACCATATGTTACCGCTTAGTCTCTAATTAAAATTTATTCATGCTCATTCATAAAAACGTCTCCTTTTAACCATATGCGTGTGTGTAGGTTACTAGGTACCTAATCTAAATACGACGTGCGTATAAAACACAATTTTAAAGTTGCTGTAAATATATCTGTAACGGCTATAGCCGAAGTGAGGCTACACCTAGTTTTAGCCGGCTACAACAAGGTGCAGCCGGTCACAGGCGGAGACGTACCCTACTGATCTTCGGTTAGAACTAGGTTTAGTCTTCATAATAACGGCTAGAACGAGGTGCAGCTGCAGACCGGTGGTTAAACTTAGGTGTACCTATCCTATTTATCATGCATCGGCTGGAACTGGGTTTTCGATTCAGTCAAGCATTTTGGTTTTATATCAAATATCCTTTTTACTACCAACTTTGGAATATCCCAATAAGTTTAAGCCATTCGTAACCAAATGAGATGTCAGAAATAATTAGTTAATATTCTTGTCTACAGTATTGTTAGTAAGGTTTCTATAATTTAGCCACTGTTTGTAAAACTATGTTTTATTGCGTGAAATACACAATTAGATACTTAATTTAATCCATTGTTGAAATGGTGTTGCTAAACAGTCATGTATCTATTTTATTAAGTAACTAAATACTAGAACAGATAAAAATAACCGAACTGTAGTAGGAGTACATTCACTACAATATTAATTGTTTTAATGGTTAATGCTACTTAATTATTGGCAATTCTTATGGGTTTTATTTTTATTTTTTTTTACACTTTGGCACAAAAAAGGTTATCCACGGAAAGTTGCTCTATCTATTTTGATAAACTGTAGGTATATACTCTTATTTATTATGCATTTGTATTTTGTTTTTCTTATTTTCGCTTATCAGTGTAAAATTCGCTCTTTTTTTTTTCATAGCACACAGATTGGCTCTAGCGAAATATCGAAGAAAGAAAGCGAAATTACATCAATATTTGACAAAGAAAATCTGAGTTTATAATAAAATTTTTCTTCTTATTTATTTATACAGCTATCTATTCTAATAGTAGAAAACATTGAAGCGATGTAACCGCATGACACATTTAGTAGCTGAAATATATTTTCGGTATTTATATTTTCATGACATTTCCATTAAATCCCTAATTTAAGAAAATAATTATGTCTTATAAACAAAAGAAACATGTTTCCGCTATTTACAAAACCCCAAGGTCGCACGTTTCACTTGTAGTGAGGAAGTCCAAGCATTTTCTCAATTATTCATATTTCTAGATCATTAACGAAACTACCAAGCGTGAGAACATGCGAAAATCGATGGTTCCGTCTACTAAACCACTTTCTATTTGAACCTTGTCGTAATCTATAAAATTTAATAACTTAATATTATGATTAAAACGCATATCATTTCTTAATATTATTTTATTCTATTAGTACCTACCTACCAATTTAATTATTTTTCCGATTTTGGTATAAGAAAGTATGTCTTTTAAGTTAAGATTGGCCTAACAAACGGCTAAGAAAAGGCATAGGCATTCCCACGAGGCCCATTGCGCTCTATTCTCAGTTTGATATCTGGATTTGAAGTGCCGAAAATCGTGCTTAAAATGCCAGACAATTTTTTTTTAATTGTTCGCTCTCAGCCGAAGACAACAGCAAAAAAAGAACGAAATGCAATCATATAAGATTAAAATCTTGACATTGAACTCAAATAATAATATAAAGTTAATACAATACTGATTGTTTAATCTGGTTCCAGATAAATGGACGATGCCGGTGATATGACGCGAATCTTTGGTCAGTGTGTGGAGAATGTCATCGCCATGACTGTTGACATTCAGTTCCATCGACCACCGTGGGATATTCTACGTAACGAAAACGCAGGTTAAGACAATATTTAAAAACGATACTTAATAAAAAAAAAATTAAAACTATTTCTCTCTCTCTCTCTTTGGTATAAAATGATACGTGAGTAGGTACTTCTTGGAGACTGCTTTGCGCCAGGTGACAGTTTTAGTACCTAATAAAAAATCAACATAATAAGCAATAAGCAAATCTAAACTTTCTATTTGAAATGTAAATTTCTACTATATTTCTAATTATGTATATGCATGTATATTTGTTATTATTATTCATGTGAATTAAGGAATATAATTATGCCAAAAAATATTTTGTGATAGTTTGCGTAAAAATCAAGCTTATTTGTGTATACCTAACACATCGCTCTCCCTGAAGAAACGAGTCATAAGATTAGAGACTCTGCCATGCAATTTTGAGTTTTAAAATAATAGAAAGAAGACAATAATTGCCAGTCAGACAGATGTCAATTTACATCTGTTTTGTATTGTTAGTGCGACATGTCTCTTGTTTTCTTGTCTTCGTGTTAATTGAATCTAAGCATTAAAGTAGGACTATTATATCATTATTGTAAATTGTTGCGTCAAGAAATTTCTAGCTTATTTAAAGAACCCTTCTGAGAACCAAAATATGCGGCAAAATTAAAACTGTAATTATTAAATCCATATACAGACATCCTTGGTCATACCTGTCGTTCAACTCATACCTCGTGTACAACCTGATTAATTACGGCATCTTTCATTTTTAACTGACGTCAAATATTACATTAAAAAATAATATTTTATAAAGTTTTCGTCATTTGGCATAAGTCATCAGAATAACTTTATGAGTACCTACTTGTAATCTACCGTGTGTGTCTTCTCTCAACACGTCGTATCATGCCGCCATACAATTTCAGTGTACATCAAAAATATAGCTAGTTAATGTTATTTTCTAAGATTGTGCTTTTGTCGCATTCAATCGCGACAAAGCACAAACTTGCAAAATAATGATCATCATCACCAACAACCCATTGAGATGTCTCACAGCTGGGTTCGGTTTTCCTCTCCTCTATCTAGATAGCTGAGAAGATTTTAGGTCATAATCCACACACGCTGGCCTAGTGTGGGCTGGAGGATCACACATAAACTTAGAATTTCTTCTAGGGTAGGGTAGGGTAGGATACGATTTCTCATAATGTTTCCTTTACTAGCAGATGTTAAGTCACTTACTAATTCCTTATAGTGAAAATCCTTATTGATACTGCCAGTCGGAATCGAACTCGGACCACATGATTTGCATGCCGCGCCGGTCACTTAATCCATTCGACCACCATCACTATCTATATTAATGGAAAGCCTTTGACACCTACTGATAAATGACTTCCTGCGACTAATAACATGTTTAGCATTTTTATTGAATACTGCCACCCTGAAATTATTTCCTAATCTCAGCTCGGCTGACAGAAATTAGCATCAAGTTTAATAATACCCCAATGCAGTTATTTCAATCAATTTGTTTACTTGTAATTGCTGGTACCTGTTTTATAAAACTATATTTTACGACACGGAATTTATTAGAGTAAAAAAAATAGCGCTGGTTAAAAAAAATTGGCTCGAATATTATTTATTATTTAATTTGTAAACAGCAGCACTTTTCGACAATAATAAGATCGTCGAAATGCTATGTTGAAATACCGATTGCGGAGTTTCCTTTCAATACAATATAATTTAATTACATAAAAGTGAATTCACAGCACAATAAACAGTGTTACCAGGTAGTTCCATTGATCTAAAAGTAACCATATATTGGAAACAACAACACGGATATTACTAATAGCACACGTAATCATACTGTTACATCACACTATGTCCTATTATTAACAGGAAGTATTCATTGATAGACTCCTAAAAACCGTATCTGGTCTCAATTGCATAGGTTTTTACGTAACTCACGGTTGAAAGTCATATTGTGTTTTACGTTTTGTAAAAATAATGTAGGTACCTACATATAATTTAAGAAAAATTACTCTTCATTTATCCTCAATTTGGCTGGTGAAAGTTCAATAAAAATTGTACCTCAAAGAAAAATATCTTGCAGAATGGTTAATTAAAAAAAATAATTATAGTGGTTAGCGTGAAAAATAATGGAAAATCTAAGAATCCATTATTTTCATCCAAAATAGCGAAATCCATGAAATAGTGTAGTTACAATTATGTATGTATTCGTAATCCGTCACTACACTACGTCTGAAATGGGGTATTTCAACCCGTGGGTGTCGTAAAAGGTGACTAAGGGAGAAACCTTAAACAGACAAGAAACAAATCCCTATACCAACCCGTCTAGCCAAGCAACGTGGTATAGTAGGCTAAAACCCCTCCAAAATGTTTGGAGGAGACCTGTGCCCAGCAGTGGGACGTTAATTTATGGGTTGTTAATTATTGTTTTATCAAGGTACCTAACATTATTGTTTTTATTTTCGTTGCCTCAAAAACTGCTTTTATAATTCTAATCGGTGCGGTGCATTAACGTGGTATTTTATGTTCAGGCTTGCGGTTCTGGTTTAGTTTGAATTTCGATAAAGTTACATCGAATGTCAATATCCATATGGTTTGTACATTATACTTTAGCTTTAACACAAAATACAGTGTATCATTTCAATATTTTATCCCTTACAGTCCACGCCTTGCAGCCCTGAAATTCTAAAAGAATTCTTGCAGCATTTGAAAATCAATTTTACCTAGCATATTACAAAACTTAACAGTATCTACAAATCCAATCGCTTGTTAATAATCTCAATTATTAATGAACGATAATTTAATTTACATAGTTATTATGTTGCATATTGTATGCACTTTGGCAACTGGCATTGCGTCCGTCACACGGCTCATCGTTGGCAAATCTACAATCATATCACTAACAACTACAAGTTCAAATTTCAACCTTATTCTTTCTGCTTAAAAGACGTTGTGCCCGCAAACTGTATTAGTTCATATGTCTATACATACCTAGTGAGTAACTCTTTGATTTCTCGCTCTATTTATTCAATATTAATCAGTTTACGCGTTACATCAGTTTTTTCATGTTTGCAAATACTTAGACTCCTAAGTTTACGTGGGAACAATCGAAATGCCATTTTTCATGCTGTCGAGTTAAATTAGGCGGTTTATTGTTGGTTGTTTTTTAACCAACTTCTGTAATAACAATTTACGATAGTCATTTGAAATGATGATCGATGATAAACTGGATTGTAGTTGGACGTTGGTTATGTTGTATTGGACAATATCAGTCGTATATACCTAGTCACTTAGAATGATGATTCAAATTGGGGCGTGACACAATTTTATAACTTGACATATTAAACTTAAAAAATTAATTATTATTTAAAACAAACAAGAGAAGAAACGGGGCTTCGCTCCCGTCGTTTTTTATTTGGCCACTGCTCAACTCCTATTGGCCGTAGCGTGATGTTATCCTTATAACCTTCCTCGATAAATGAGCTATCCAACACTAAAATATTTTTTTAAATCGAACCACTCAATAGTGTCTGAGATCCTAGCGTTAAAACAATGGCTTATGTCAATTTAAACCTGGTTTAATACTTAGTCCATATTTTGTAATAAGAGGGTTAAAGCGGCATCCTACGTAACCAATCCCTGAAAACAGAATGCTCTCTAGAATTCTACAATTACTCTTCATATTGGATTACAAAAAAAAATAATCTACATATTTTCGTGCTTTAAATTCAAATACTTATAAATTCATTCAAATAAGTCTATATTTTCTGCTATCTGCATAATTACTTAAAATCCGTTTTTTTTTTTTTTTTTTTTTATTGGTTCACTAAACTGGACATACACAGGACAATACATAACATCACTCTAAAGCAAACAATTTCCATGTATGACCTCCTAGAAGTGAACACAGCATGCGTTTATATAAATGATGATGATGATGATGAATTATAAGTGAAAATTCCGAACCCAATATGCTACAATCTTCATGTAACCACAATTTCGTTAACTAGAACACGTATAATTGATCATTAAAATACCAATTACTTTTTTTCTTTGGTTCAATGTCCGTAGGTGCAAAG
Organism: Laspeyria flexula; assembly: GCA_905147015.1. NCBI lineage: Eukaryota > Metazoa > Arthropoda > Insecta > Lepidoptera > Erebidae > Laspeyria > Laspeyria flexula. The sequence continues at coordinate 5,761,535 of LR989969.1, read as the reverse complement.
CGACCGTCGCGTCGTCGTCACTCGCATAAAAGAATTTCAATTGATATAAGAAAATATTGATATAGGTTTCACCAAAATTCTAGTTCACTCTGAAGTTGCATCCTCCTCATTAACTTCGTTCCGGTGTGTTCGGGTTCGTTCGTATCGCCGGACAGCGGTCCGACCGTTTCCGAACATGAAGCACCGCTCTTACCCCCGCAAACACCCTAATGAAGTTAATTTACAATGCTAAATACCTATATACGCACCAGCTACCGTTGATCTTAAACCACTATGTGTACGGTGGAGTCCTAGCTTAATTCCGTCAGAGTAATCTCTTTTACTCGCTGATAAGACAGATGATAGATGTCGTCTGTAAAATAAAAAATAAATAAGTTGGATTATTCTTATTTTACATAGCTGTAGTGTAATTAACTTCCTCAAATAAAAAATTTAAAAAAAATCTCTAATTACAAAATGAAGTCATGAAAAACATTTTATTTTTAATATAAAAGAATTGCAAAACACACACATCTTTGTCAGATGACGGAATCACTTGCGATACTACGAAATCCTCAATTTTATAATTGTGTGAATCAGAATAGGGTTCGACATAAAGGTAAATAATATGAAATAAGTGTGTGTTAATCTTCTGTCTTTATGTAGGTAATTATACCTATAAAATATTGAGATACTGAGAACTGTGACGTAACGACAGAAGTTACTATGTATATACATATATTTTATATGTGTGTGTTGTTCTGAATCAATGTGTGTGCTCTAGTAATCTGATTTATTTATCTGATTCTCATCTCATTGTTTTTTAAGGTTCATGGTTACTAGATAGTTACATTGTTTTTACAAACTATCGATCTGCCTACTTGATGGCAAATAAAGCAACGCATATGCCTGATTTCTTTTTGTTTCCTTTATCGCTCGTATAAACTAATAAAGTCTTTATAATAATTATCTTATTTTAACCGACACGTTCGAAGTGTTCGTTAGTTACGATCGTTGCAGGACATCACGCCCGTTTCCCTGAAGGGATAGGGAGACGTGCTCTTTGAAACGTGACGAAAGACTAGCATATTGTCATTCATCATTTCAACCCATAAACATCCCACTGCTGGGCATGGGTCTCTTCTAAAGAATGTGGAGGGTTTAGCCTTATATCCAGCGAACGGGATGTAAAGAGAGACACTGAATACTTGTTGCATTGATCACTATATTTTCCAAACACTCCTTAACCGGCGAACGTGGCGTGTGTAAAAAAATGGTAGACAAAAAGTAGTGAGGCGCCGCGCCGCGCCGATGCCTGTTGTCTATTGCGCGGTAAATCCTACTCGGGGTTGCCAGAGTATATAAATAATAGGCTCACGCGCTTTAGCCTACTATACCATGAGGGCCAGACGGGTTGGCATTAACCAGGCACATTTCCAAATTCCTGTAGTTAGCAAACGGAACTTACGAGATTAATGGATAATGGACAGTCACGAAAAACGCCAATCAAACATCGAGTAAATTTAAAATGGCAATGGCCACGAGGCACGTGAAATATCGCAGCATACCTATAAAATAATAATAATAATAAAAAGCATAGAAATAAACTGTTTGAGGTTTATTTAAACAGAAGAACGGCTGATAGGATCTTATAGGACGGCAAATATATTTTTTGCCCATAACGGCCAATTAGTTACATCATAGTGATCATCACTTTGCTAGGAGACTGTCTATCTGGTAGAAGGGATTGAAACTTAATATAAAAAAGTACCCAAGAGGATTGTGACGTTAATATATTTGTTATTTTAGTTAACATTATTTTACATTAGAAGAATAATTTTGAAACCACGCTTGCTTTTAGAATTTACTCCAATCAAAGTATGCTAAAATTACTAGAAATAAGTTCGTCGCGTTTTGTTATAAATATCTTAAATAACTATATATTATTTGATATTGCCCTCAATTAGGTGCAATATAATTTAAGCAAATTATTTCAACATTTATACATAAAATTATTATAATAACTACATAAATATTGTTCTAGATCTGATAATTACCAAATCAACAGGGGATTTATTATTTATGTAATTTAACGCACAAATGGCGTGGAAACTGTTAAACACGCCCAATACCGATACAGAATGAGACATCAAGACTGGTAGCTATTAGCGTGTTTTAGGGCTTAAGTCCTTAAGTCTTGCGAAACTGTTTTACATGGCTAAGATCCGATGCTCACGACATCCACTCGTTCTAAGATTTCCTTTGTGTTTTTTTTTTAGACCACGACGGTGGCCAACAGACTTACGGTCCGGCTGATGGTAAACGGTTACCGTAGCCTTTGGGCGCCTGCAACAGCAGGAGCATCACGAGCGCGTTGCCGACCCTTAAGCCTATTCACTCCTTTTTTAAAGAACCCGATACGGTAGTCCCTTGGGAAAACCTCGTAAGAGGGAGTTCATTCCACAACCTGATAGTTCTTGGGAGGAAATTCCTCTGGAACCGCGCGGTACTAGACCATCTCGGTTCCACGGTGTGGGGATGTACCGACGTTTCTTGCTAATTGTAACACCAGCCTAGCAGTGTCATTTTAAATCTTTATTAATATTATAAAGGGGTAAAGTTTGTGAGTCCGTGATGTTGTAGGGGGAAATCTCGGGATCTACTAAACCGATTTTAAAAATTCTTTTCTTTTTTCTTTTTCTTTCTTTTCATAACAGATGCATAAATTAGCTTACTTTTGGCTAGGTATCGCTGTGTAAAAAATCAATGTCCTACACATTTAATTGTTATTCCAAATAGTATCAATTGTGACTGATCTCGTATCAGGTACCCGCTGTCCAACCCACAAAGCGAAGATGCACAGAGAAGTTTTAGTGGGTATACTGGCTATATACCATTCTGAGGCCAGCGATCTGCACATAGCTGTCATTTTTCATAGAACAGAGCGGTTGTAAAAAACGTATGTATTCTCAAAAAAAAAAATATAAAGTATCAATTTTATTTAAGTCACCTTGATAGAAAATGTTAACAATATCTAGTCTGAGTAACGAAATAAGTGAAAGTCATTAAGCATGGTGCGTTTTAATGCTACATTATACTTCAAACGCACCGCTCTGCAGGCAATTACTCAAAATAGTATCGGATACATTACTCAACTGCTTACCGAAATATATAAGTTTTTGTTCTTTTTATCATTTCCTCCGCCACGTGTCTGATTCGATTCTGATAAAACTACTAATTGAACTAGTTACGCAACTTCCACATTGTGTAGTAACAAACAGTAATACATTAAATTTTATAAGATTAATTTTGCGATTAGGACAATGTCCGAATTATTGTGTAAGATGCATGTTCCTAATGTTGGCAGCACATTTATAAGAATGCGCAAAAACGCAAACAAGTGGACGGTATTCGCCAAATACTTGTTTATTAAAAGTCGCGCGGGCTTCGCTCCCGTCGTTCTTTATTTGGCCCCTAACCAGTTCCTATTGGCTGAATCGTGATGTTATATAACCTATAACCTTCCTCGATAAATGGGCTATCCAACAATAAAAAAAAATTTCAAATCGGACTAATAGTTCCTGAGATAAGCAGGTACAACCAAACAAACAATATTTTTACCTTTATAGTATCAGTATAGATATTATGTCTAAAATCTGTCATATAAGTTTCAAAAACAAAAAAACATGGTCATACCATTGTTGCCAATGGCTGATCATTATCATTTAACACTTTGATGTTAGAATTTTGCATAATAAGTAGCAACACTCATTTTTACCTAATAAACAAGTAAAAAACCCAAATGATTTAGGTTTTACGACTTTTTTTATTACCTACCATTGTTTTAAGGTGTTTAAAACATGCTCAACATTAATTACAAATTCGTAATCCATAATTATGTACTCACTTATGTCTTAATAAGTCCATAATTAGTATTATACATATGTACGCAACACTTACTAAATGTAATTCTAGAAAGTTTGTACAAGCCTATGCCGAAATTATTAAAGGTTTAGTTTACACATTAAAATAGGAATTAACCAACTGTTGCTCCGGGCTTCGTTCCCGTCGTTCTTGGTTTGAACACTGCTCAGCTCCTATTGGCTGTAGCGTGATGTTATGGGCTATCCAATACTAAAATATTTTTTCAAATCGGACTAGTAGTTCCTGAGATTAGCGGGGGCAACCAAACTCTTTAGCTTTATATTATATATTAGTTTAGATCAGATTTATTCGTTAATTTTTGAATTTTATGGTTAATATACATTTTATTAATAAAATTCAAAAATTAACGCTTTTTTAATTTCATCCCGTGGGGGTCGTACAAGGCGACTAAGGGAGACTAAGGGAGATCTATATGTATGTATGTATGTATGTTATGTATACTCTTTTACAAAAATACTTGCATGCTTTCTAGGTTCAAGTCGTTACTATTATATTCTTACCATTGATTAATAACTATGGGCTTAACAAACATGGCAGCCCTGGACATCAGACCCCCGAGACAGTATGATTTATTGACAACCACTAGACCGATGTTCTTGTTACTAAAATAATTTATATGACTTCCTTAAAACAATGACAAAGAACCTGTCGAATTGCAAAGGGCTTGTTAGCGCAATTAAAATAGTTACATAATTCATAATATATCCAAATGGCCCAATAAAAATGTATCTAGGTGTTATTATTATGATTGGTGGTTCTTATAGACCGGCAACTTTATTGCAACTCGTTGAACACAAAATTAAATACATATCTGCAAGATTCAGGTATTATTCAGAGGACCAATTGGTATTGAAATTATTTGTATCAAAAATAATGCAAATATAATTTTAGAGTATTCTTAAAATATATAATCGGTAACTTTTTATCTATAAATTACGGATTGAAAAGTCATTAAAGAAGGAATTCATAAAATTTGAAATGTTTATATAAATGTAGGTAAACACAATACATTAATTTTTTATGAATGAAAATACACAAATTTTGTCTTGGCGATTTCAGCAAACTAATAAAAACAATGATATTGTATGTACAATATCATTGAATAAAAACATATTCTTATGCCAAATTGATAACAGCCTACGCAACAAAGAGGTATGATTTGAAACACTATTTTGTAGTCGCCATATAGCTGAAATGTTGCCCGTCTGTTGATGTCTTTATCATAATTAATTAGGCAGTTAATGATAAAGGGCATGGTTTGTTGGTTCATGTTGAAAGTGCCGGAGGAAAGTGACGAAATGGACACAACGAAATAGGAAGGAAATAGACAAATATGTAGATATTTCTATTAAAATATATTGTAAGAGTATCTATATAACCTAGTTGTTACGAATATACCTATCTTTTAGTTTCAAGTAAAAAGTAATTAACACCCAAAAAGGGTATAAAAAATAATATAAAAAAATTCTGAAGCTGGAATTATCGTAAGAATTGTCGAATTGTATATGAAATAGTAAGAATTGTCGTATCGTATCCGTTCCATAAAGCTTTAAACCTATAGTATACGTGAGACAGCCTGCTGAGTCTAAGTCTGTCTAACAAAGTGTGAACTCGCTTGACGTCGCTCTAAACCATGATAAATGGCTTGTTACACATTCCAGTGGTATATAACTATGTACTACTAAAGATAAAGTGATTATGGAACCAAATTTTTTATTATATAGTCCGTGTAGTGACGGGTTAAGAATACATAATGTCACTACCCCATTTCAGCCCGTGAGTGTCGTAAAAGGCGACTCACAAGCTCTGCGAGAAAAGGAAAATTCGAAACAAATCCCTGTACCAATCCGTCTGGCCAACGTGGTGTAGTAGGCTAAATTCCCTCCACAATGGTTGGAGGAGACCCAAGAGAGGACGTTTATGGGTTATAATGATGATAAACCATTCCAGCCTATTACAGTGACATACGAGGTAACAGTGCAAGTGAGCGGCATGCTAAACACGCGGTCCGAATTCGATTTGGACCGGCATTGCCAATGTGGATATCATTTTGTGAAATTTATATGTACTAGTCACATACACGCGATTATATTTTATTTAATATAAAATATTATCATGCAACGCGAAATTTTAAAAGTAAATATGACTTACTACGGGATCCCTAGTCTAAATTTTTTTTTTGTTTACAATCAAGCTAATTTATCGTGAGTAGCTTCATTTCGATGAGACGCCCAACAATTTCGTATTCCAAAAGTTTGATTGTGGTAGCTAACAGACGTAGCAAGGGTATACCGAACCGGGAAGGAAATACCGGGATAACGTACCACGCAATTTGTAGGACAATATGACTGTTCAATTACATAAATATTAAGTAAGTAGAAATAAAAAAATCAGCTAGGTAGTTAGTAATCATTTATGATAATCTCGTTATCAATACAAGTGTGAAGGGTCTCCTCCTTCGATCAAACCATTGATTTTGTAGGACCATATTTTTTTTACTTACTTAATATTTATGTAATTGAACAGTCATATAATTGTCCTACAAATTGCGTGGTACGTTATCCCGGTATTTGCTTCCCGGTCCGGTATTAGGTTAGTAGGTAGGTAACCGGTAGGGATCCCGGACTATTACCATCAGACGGTGAAAGAAAAAATCTTTAGGAAACACATTTGATGAAGAAGCAATCATTACAGTGTGGATGCAGCTGGATGCGAGTTCCTATGTGTGATAGACCCATGTTCAGCAGTGTTCTATGAAATAAAAAATATGTATTGATTTAAAAGTTATTATTGCAGCCACTTCATAATTCAAGGATCAATTAAAACAAAAAGAAACAATATAAATGTTTGTTCTAGATATTCAGCAAAAAAGCCTTAGCTTCGATTTTTTTAGTTTCATAAGACACTGAAAGAAAATCAGGTTATAATTGCGACACTCCAAGGAAATCTGCAGTTTTGTTAGACATGCGCTTTTTACGTATACAAACACGGGGTCAAATCTAGTTTTCGTAAAAGTTTGATTGTTTTTTGCAGCCAGTATTAATATTTGTCTCAAGAGAGCTCACTGCCGCACTCAGAAACGTCAATTAGCATTAATCTGTCATTAACACAATTTTTTCATTGAATAATCGTCTTTAGGCGTATCGACTTAAGTATTACACGTTTTTACCAAATAAACTTTAAAGATAAGTAACTTCTCTGAGTACGGCGGCAGTCAGATGATATATGCCATAATCCACTTACTGCCCATACGCGACCCAGTATTACCATTTAAAGCCTTCATTTGTTTCACCGACAAGCACAGATAAATTGAAATTGCCTGAGGCTAATATTATTTGAATTTCGTTGTAAAACAAAAGAACAATGGTTGATCGACAGAATGTCTACATATTCATCGAAATGTTAGTTGTAAACAATGTTATAAAGTTCACAGTCCATTGCGTTTAAAAGCTTTGCAGAGAGATACCTACTAGGTACCTATAAAGTGACTGCCAAATCAAATCAATGTTTATTTGCGAACATGGGTTACATTGGTTGACATATAATAGTGTTTTAGTACATCCATGCTCCGCCTTAGGCATGCAAATATAATTACGGATAATAAATAATAACAAAATGTTTACAGATAAAATGAATAAAATTTTAAATATAAAAATTTGCGTAATGTCAAAGTAATACCATTAAATTATTATTATTAAATTATGGGGTGTCGTAAAAGGCGACTATGGGAATGAAGACCTTAAGCAGACAACTTCTGTCGTTATTTTTAGCTCCTTAATGTGTGAAATGACTCCTAAAATGACTTGGGGTAACTAACATTATTTTTCGATTTAGTGGTCCATTTACGAAATAAACTTTAAAGAGCAAATTTTTGTTCCAGTAGGGCGTCCCCCCCCCCCCCTCTAAAAGCTAAACTGCTGGCTTGAAAAATCTGGAAAAATTCATGATCATAGTGCATTTCATGAACTTTAAATGAAAATTATAGCGGTTAAGATAACTTTATTAGTTTAGCAGTAATAGTCGTTGAACTTGGGTGTTGGATAATTTTGTACCAAATACAAAATCCTTAGCATTAATCCTTTATAGTGACTAAGATAAAGTAGTTGCTTGTTTATAACGGGTAAAGACTTGCATTCAAAAACAAAATAATATAATGGGCTACTACGGAACCCTACACTGTGCGTGGCCCGACACGCACTTGGCCATTTTTTTTTACTAAATAGACTAAAGTGAAGTAACGTCTCTGAGTACAGCAGATAGACACACAATGCTACCTTAATAAATTTTACAAATACTTACCCTAGATCCATATCAGTAGTAATTGCCGTCACGGATCACTATCAATCATAATAAATTTATCAACAAATGCCGTTAACTAAACAGGTATAATATATTTATAAATCTATAACTCATATCTTAACGCCTGTGTTTACTTGATATTTCACACTACAGTCACGAATGTGTCGTTTAAAATGATATATCATTGTTTATTTGTTTTAACTTTGACATAAGTGGTTTTGAATTGTATCTGTCAAAATAATAATTAATAGACACGGTTTAAAAAAATTAAGTACCTGTTACCTTATCTATACTTAATATAATCATCATCTCAACCTACAAACGTCCCTCTGCTTGGCACGGCTCTCCTAAAGTCTCCTTCAAAGAAAGTGGAAGGAATTTGGCCTACTATACCACGCTGGCTAGACGGGTTGGTATAGAGTTTGTTTGGAATTTTCCTTTTCTTGCAGTGCTATTGTCTGCATAAAGTTTCTCCTCTCTCAGTCAAAAGGTGACTAACACCTTTTCCGACACCCACGGGTTGAGATGGGGTAGTGACATTACGTATTCTTAATCCGTCACTACACGAAAAACTTACGGCAAACAAACAAATTCTTCAGCTTTATAATATTAGTATAAAAACCAGGAAAACCTCATCTATGTTAATACATCAAAATAAACACAATATTAATTCAGAAACATCAAAAAAAATATTAAGATTGTTCATTTCATTGTTCATAGATAGCTTCTAGCATATATAAATATAAAGTCATCTTGCAAATTCTTGCATACTTTTCCAGTTTACTTCAATTTTTTTCATTTAGAACTGTGCCTGCATTTTGATTGACAAATTGTAGGTTAGTCAACAATAATAGCCATAATGATAGTCGTGTTTACCCACAGACATAACTCAGCGTGTCACAATACAAATAAACGTAAGAATAAAACCTATAATAGTAGGTCAACTCTAAATATTTCAAATGCCAACTGTTCGACACTATTGATTAGTAGTTATTATTCGTTTATTTTAATTGATGCATAGTTAAATTTTAAACCTATTCTATGCAGCAGCTGAAAAGTTTGCGAGAATTTGTCTAATGCCTTACTTTTTCCAAAAAGGTACATATTATGTTGTCAACATCATCATTACAACCAACAAACGTCCCACTGGTGGGCACGGGTCTCCTCCAAATGTTTTAAAGGGAATTTAGCCTACTATACCACGCTGGCCAGACGGGTTGGTATAGGCCATAGGGTTTGTTTTGAATTTTCAGTGCACAGTTTTTACGACACCCACGGGTTGATATTATGGAGTAGTGACATTCATCATATCAGCCCAAACGTCCACTGTTGAACTTAGGCCTCTCCAAATTTCCGCCACAGCGAGCGATTTTGTGGCGCTCGCGCCTGTGAGACAGTGACATTATGTATTCACGTAGAGATGTATCTTGTATAACAAACACTCACACTCACAAACTTTCGCGTTAATATTATTATTGTAGTGTGATTAGTAGGATCATGCTGTCTTACTTTTAAATAAACCTCCGTCTCTTGTGCAGAATCTTAAGTTTTGAGACAACCTGGTGGTCCAGTTAAAGCAAAACCTTATTACATCAAAACAGGTGTAGATTAATCACACCAGCAATTAACAAGGAAATAAATATACCTCTCGATTAGACATTTGGACCAAAATAAATTAGCCATATCATAATTTAAACCTCAAAGTCTAATAATTTAATGTAAATTTGCCGCAGGCACTGACAATTAAATTAGATTTAGCGTATGTACCAGTACAATCAATCGAGTTTGCTAAATATCGACCTCTTTTTTATTGAATACCATTTATCGTCAATGATAATCCTTAATCTAAAAATAGGTAAACCTGTCGATTGATATGTTTCACTGATTAATGGCGAATTTTTTTTTTTATTGTTTTGAAATCAATTAATCAAGGGTTTTATTTCACCACCAATTAATTCATAGAAGAAACGATCAGTGTTTAGAAAAAAATACTTATCCATTTTTTAAATCTTTGGAGTGCTGACTGTACCTTTAACTTACTAATAATCGGGGGCGATTTGAGGTAATTAAAATTCAAGGGGGTGAGTTAATACACTTAGGCTATGAAGGGCAAAATGTGGGGCGAATGGAGCCTACACCTGATCATGTTTACGAACGTCATACAAAACTAAAAAGGCAAAAGGTGTCACAAAATTTTCCTAAGGCTAGTTCGCTGACCAGGTTGAGTGGAACTGGCAAGAAACTCAGGTCATTAATTTATCACCAAATAGCTACATAGCGAAATACATAGTATCATATTAGTAGAATATCACTAATATAATAAATATCTCTATTAACCTCAAGGCTCAAGATCTCAATCTACGAAATGTTACCAACATTATTACAAAAATCTTAATTCGAACAAAGAATTAGAATACATACATAATTACACTACATTTAATAGAGATTCACACGATAAGTATTAACTATGGTAATCATTAGACTCACTTTCATAATCGTAAAATTAAAGATTACAGAAAAGGTATTGCCATATTCGACCATACTTACGGGTGTAATTTATCTATGTAGGTATAATATGTATGTATTTACAAAAAAAAATTAAAAAATATATTTAAATAGTAGGTAGGTATAACAACTTATGTTGTTACCCATAACACAAGCAAATATAATTGCTTAATATGGGACTAGATGGCGCTGTGTGAATGTGGTGAAATATCGTTATTATTATATTATTACGGCTACTTTTGAGAAACAAATTAAGCTTAATAAATGCAGAATTTATAAATAAATTCAACCGATGATTGACGCTTCGCCCCCACTGGATTCCATAAAAACAGACAAACAAATATAAAAACTAGTTATGATTGTCGAGGTCGTCGGTTTGATTCCCGGATGCGTATACCACATTCCTTTATGTAATGCTGCTTGCCACAGGCACAATAATATGTTTGTTATATTATAATAATATTAGAGCAACTTATTGTGACTTGATTGATATGAACATTTTATGTTACTGAATCTGAAACTTCGGAACATACCTTTACCTTTCTATCTATCTTACTAATCAGATAAATAGCATCCTCGGCCTATGTCCAGCCACTGCTGGACATAGGCCGAGGATTGCTATGAGTGCTATCTCATCGTAATTTCAGCCTATTGCAGTCCACTGACTGCAATAGGCTGAAATTACGATGAGATGATAGCACTCTCGATTACACTCCTACTATATAATATTTATAACTATCTGGGTATCTATATCTAAACAAACAAATAAAATTGAAGTGTCTGTTATTTATATTATTATTTATTTATAGTTTTGTAAATAGATAGTTTTTTTTTTAAATTATTTTTAAATAAATAATTTAATTTTAGTTTAAAATATTGTATTTAATAAGTTATTATGAATAAATTGAATTTAATCAGTGTCTGTTTGTAATATAAAAATATCAACTTTTTAGACTAGGCATATGAAAATATGTACGTTAGTTATAAGAATAATCCACTGTGTAAAATTGTTGTCTGTCTGTTTGTTTGACTACTGGTGGTAAGCAATTATATTCAATACGTATTTACGTTTAGTCCAAAATATCAAATACTAGGTCCATGGGCACCAGTTATCGGGTTAATATCAAGCTCGTCTGTCACTGAAGCAAAATCAAAGCATTAAAAGTTCTTTGTTGGAATAAACAGAACATCAATTAAGCATGGATAAGTACGTACATGAAAATAACTCTTATAAATACCAAATAGGTAATGATGTAACAATAATCTGTGTACGGATCAAGGTGCAGTAGAAACTATCAATAATTGCAATAAACACCGTCAATGACTGCTAATGGCCGTGTCAAGTGTATAATTTTTCACACTTTTAATACCAGACGTGTACATAGTTATTTTTATGACATGTGTGCTTGACAGTGGCAATTAAATTTGAAATATTGAGAGCACGAGACGGGTGTCAATAAAACCAAGGTTAATGTCGTAATACGTACAATATATAATTATTATCATCACGTCCGTTCCCTTCGGGGAAAGCTGGTCTTTGAAAACATTCAAAACAATCATTTTTTATTAATAACTAGCTGACCCGCCAAACTTCGTACCGCCATATTTTATTATTCATGATAATGTTCCATTTTCAAATATGGAGATTTTAAAACCCAATATTTTAAATTTTACTCTAACTTTTTTGTATAATTTCTTACATAAATGCCCTGCTTCGATAATAGCAAATACAACAAAAAAAGAATTAGCTAAACCTTTCTCACGTGAATCCATCACATACTTTCCGGCGATCATTTTTATTTATATTGATAAAACCTGTCTAATACAATACGATCATGTCAGCTTTCAAACGGAAAAAAACGTATCAAAATCGGCCTATTCGTTTAGAGCTACGATGCCACAAACATACACACAGACACATCTAACTTATAACACTCCTCTTTTTGTGTCGGAGATTATTATAAAGCATGCTGTTTACCAGTACATAACCAGTTAATAATGTCATTAAAAAAGTCCCCCTGAGGCTACAAATTTAAAAAAGGATCCATGAAAGCGCAAAGATTAGTTATAAATAATTATTTTTAAACGTTCAGAAAGTATCCATTTTAATGTCATACAATTTTTTTTCAGTAGTCACTGAACACGTAAATGTAATAAAAAAAAGTAAAAGTATCTCCAATTAAATATTATTGTCATGGGAAACGCACCACATAATTGGTTTGCAGTTAACCTAGACCGTATCAAGACTTGCATGAGATTCACTAAAACTCTAGTGGTTAGTGACCCTGACTGCTACGCCGGAGGTCGTGGGTTCGATCCCCACCCAGGACAAATCTTTGTATGATGAGCATAAAGGTTTGTTCTGTGTCTGTAATTAATCTATAATATGTACGTATTTACAAAAAAAAATGTATTTAAGTAGTATATCAGTTGTTTAGTACCCATAACACAAGCAAATATACCTAATTGCTTACTTTGGGACTAGATGGCGCTGTGTGAATGTGGTAGAATATTATTATTATTATTATTATACCCCTATATTGCCTAATAGGAGTATTTTTAAATATGTAAGCTCTTATTTGGAAGGTAGTTAAGTGCGTCCTTAAATTAGTTTAGGTTTTATTATAACTAATGCCTGAGAATGCATGAAAAGACTGATGAATGTTGAAGAAGCCGAAGATGTATGTCAGAATCGTAGCAAGTGGAAGCAAATGTTCTCTGCCTACCCCTCTGTTGGGAAAGAGGCGTGATCTATATATATGTATGTATAATAAAGTTAAGTAGGTACCAATAAATCTTATTGGTCTGTTGACTATACCTAAATATACTTTAACTAAATTACTATGTTTTTACACAGTATAAAGCATCATTATTAATCTATTATGTCCTGCTGCTGTATACAGATCTCATAAATATATTAAAGTTAATATCATTCTGATATTTACTTTTTTAAAGAGGGATACGAATACGACGTTTTCCTTTGCCGATATACCTAACCCAAAGATGGCAGAGGGCCAGCATTGCCACAAAACCCCTCAGTGCATTATTATTGGCTTAATAAGGTGGGCCGCCGGCACCTGATACTTTACCAGTGACACCTGTCACGTCCGGGTAAGCTGTCTCCGCATTACACCCGATTCTTATCCGAAATATTCTAAGGTAATTCTAAAATACCTTTCAAAAGCTCAGAATATTGTAAACAATAAAATTAGTTAATTGCCTAGGCACAATTAATAAATGATTTAGTATTATGTTATAAATATTAACTGTGCTTAATTGATATTAATCTTAAATAAAATAATAAAGAATGAAATTGTTTTGGGCACCAACCGCCTCGCCATTACACTAACAAACATGGGTACGCCCACAGAACAGAGATAGGTTTCGGTACGCCTACTTCATCATCATCATCGGCAACCCATTAATGTCCCACTGCTGGGCTTGGGTCTCCTGTCCTCTATCTAGAGAGCTGACAGCAGCGTGTGTGGATTATGGCCTAAATCCTGTCATCTCACTAAACGCCTACTTAGTGTCTATTAATTTTATATTTATAAAGTGCCATAGTAGCGTAGCAGGAGTGTATGCGACTGCTGCTCAAGAGGTCTTGGGTTACAAGTCCGAGATGGGCGTAAAAATAAAAATATAATCATTTATTTTCCGAAACATGGTACGAGTACATATAGATAAGGTAAAGGCACCTATTACGGAGGTATTTCGCAACATTTGAAAGTAAGAAACTAAAATAAGCATTTCTAAGCATTTTTAAAGGTGTAAACTAATTTTATCGTCAAAAGTGGAATTTATATTTTGAATTGCTGTTGAGCAGATGTTACTTTTAATGATATTTCTTATTTTAAAAAAATATTTAAATAGTCGGGTCGATTTTCCCTAATACGGAGGTAAAATTTTAGTCAGAGCCTATTACGGCGGTAGACGGTTCCTAATACGGAGGGTCAGAAATTATATTCATTTAAGTTCCGTACAAATAATATTTATTAAATGATATAAATGTTTCATTCAGTTTTCATAAAATTTACAAATATAGTATAACCGTGCATTCACACACGCGTTTTAAAAAGAGTTTCAGGTAATTAAAATAACGTTGATTTTTCTTTTTACGTTCAGTAAAATATGAGATAGTAAACCTACATAACAGATGGCATATAAGTAATATCAGTGCCTCAAGCTTTTAAAATTTATATAGATTTTACATTTTGAAATTGGTACATAGTTACAAAATGATTACATTTTACAAGTTTTAGTAGGGATCCCAAAATATTTTTAGAAATAAATACAGGTAGCCTATGTTACTCGGTAAAGACGTATGTTTCAAACGGTTAAAGAATTTTTTAAATCGGTCTCCTAGTTTTGAGTTAAATTGAAAAAAACAAAAAAATGTTACATATTAAGTAGTAATTGCAAGTTAATAGAAAGCTTGTAAAAGTAACATAAATTTAAAAGTTTTTATCGCTTCTGGTTTTATCAAAAAAACAAGCATAAGTATCAAATAAGAATCCACAAAAATAAATAATACTATTTATTTATTTACGATACCCTAAAACTTGTAATTTTATGTTCCATGATGAATAGGGCCGTAATAGGAGATCATAGAACCTAACACAGAGTTACCTGGAAATAACTACCACCGTAATAGGAAAACTACTCGTGTTTTTAATAATCCTAATTCTGACCGTTAAAAATTTCGATAAACAAGATAACAGTTTTTTGGTTCAGATGTGTAAAACTCAGCCAACAGTTATACAAAATAAATGATTTGTGATAAATTAAAATACACCTTCCTATTTTTACCCCTTCTAAGAAACCAACATTTTGTACTCAACAGTTTTCATATTTAACCAGATTTCTAATTAAAAACACATACCGCAGAATATGGTTTCTAATTTATGAGATTAATAATTATTTCAACTAAACTTGGAACTAAGTCAATAAGTTAATAATTTGAAAGTTATAAACAATTAAACATGCCCAGTACTTTTCCTATTTCGGAGTTATACCACCGAATTAGGATTAATCTATAAAATTCGTATCCTATTACGGCGGTGTTTTATTTCTTATTTTTTGGGTATAAAACAAGTTGCAAATATAAAACAAGCTATTTAAATAGTTAGTGTAATAGTAAGAAAATGCTATAAATAACACATAAACAAACTTGAACGGCTTATTAATACGAAAAACTTAGTTTCTAAATATTAGTGTACTTAGTTTTGTCGTTCCGCGTTTGTATGGAAACCCCTCTTACGTCGATGCCGTTACACAAACTGATTGATCTTGTTGTGTTGTCAATGTGCTATACTTGCAAACTTCAGTTATGTCATGAAGTAATAAATTTAGAATAAGTAGGTCCCGTTTTGGTGTACTTAAACTAAGAAAGACAGGAATAAAACTCGAAAATAGAAATACCACCGTAATAGGAGCCGATTTTGACTACCTCCGTAATAGGTGCCTTTACCTTAGTGTGTAAGTATAATTCTTAAAATTTATGTTGTTATAACTTATCTTTACACTAGGTTTTATACCTGTATTATGGATAACCAGACCTCCATCCACGGAAGTAGTCGAATATGTTCCTTCCCTTCCTAGTTTAAGAATTGTACACAATTAATTAGATAACTTAGGTATAGTAAATGTTAGTAATTTGTCAGGCAGCTCTATGAAGGACATGTAGCTTGATAAGCCTGTCCAAGGTAGGCCCATTATGCCTCTCCGCAAATAAGCTAAAGATGTGATTCCCCTATTATTCAGGGAATTCTCTAACTGACCCTAGTTTATGACAATAGACTCGCCCCTTATTACAAGACACCTCATAAAAAACATTACCCTCCTTTTTGGCAGTCGGGTAAAAAGAAAACCATTCTTAACATTAGGTAACTCGGGCAACTAATGAGGTTACTTCAGCAGCGTGGTGGGGATTCGATATCGATTTAACTGTCTCGTAAAACAGAAATGCGGTATCCGCACCCACTGCTGTTTCGACATAATACTGTGATTTGATACCTAACACCAGCACCTGACTCCTGGACAACTACAAAAATCAAATCAATTTATTCTAGCACAGTTTACATTCATATCTGTAAGTACAATATTTAGTCACAGTTACATAATCTGTGTCTGTAAGGGATTCTGGTGTCTGTACTAGGAGAACTGTATGACAGATTACCAGCCTCGCCACGCTCCTGGTAGGTGAAGTTGTGGTGGAAGTTCTGAGTAAATGTGTTAAACTATTTTCCGCTCGGGCAAAAAATATATAAAATCATCATCATCAAGACGTCCACTGTTGGACATAGCCTTCTCAAGAGATTTCCAACAGGATATCTACAATAAAGAAAATTCTGAAGATTCGAATCAATTTCCGAATTGTTTCGAAATATTTGAAGTTTTCCGGGTTTTTGGTTTCTAATTTTAGTAATGTTTTGTAGTTCCTAGAGATCCTTTATTATACAAAATTGCTTAAAAATAATTAAAATTTCAATATATTGTAAACCTAATCTAAATTTATCATGAATATGATGTATGGCCTCCTCTCTTGGACAACAAATAGTCATCTTAAAACGTCTACAAATACACTGACTGTATGCATATTGCTATAAAAACAGCAACTGATTGAGGTTTTACTCCTGTGGAAAAGTACACAAAACGCAACGCGAGATGGCAAGGTTAATTAATGCGTTGCCACGTTGATGCATTACATAAAATAAAATATCTATTTATTAAGCAAGTATGTAAGTGTACATTAAAAGATAAATTAGGCTAATGTCCGTAAACAAATCATTTATCTATATCTTAAGTAAATGCTTCCGCATGCCACTGTCGGGTCCTCATAACGCAAACTAAAGGTCAATCTAAATTAACAGATTTCTAGAACGCAAGTATTATTTATATAGATCACTTATAAGAACTGAAATATAACCTTGTAGCCAGCCTAGACGAGATGTATCGTATTGTGTTGTAAGTATGAACCGATAGGGTAAAGCGAGTTGCACAAATTACACAGATACGGTAGTATGTTATCTACATTCTTAATCTTATGGCTTATGAATACATAATGTCGCTGCCCCATTTCAACCCATGGATGTCGTTAAAGGTGACTAAGGAAAAATCCTTATGCAGACAAGAGCCTTGTGAAAAAAGACAAATTTAAAACCCACTAACCCTTATACCAACCTGTCTGGCCAGCGTGGTATAGTAGTCTGAATTCCCTCGACATTCTTTGGAGGAAACCCATGCCCAGCAGTGGGACATTTGTGTGTGGATGATGATCATATGATCATCATCCACACACACACACTAATCTATCGGCAGATGTTATTTGCCAATATCTTTGCATACATGTACTAGTTGTCGCCGGGGTTTCGCTCCCGTCGTTTTTAGTTTCGCTACTGCTTAGCTTCTATTGACCGTAGCGCGATCTTATATAACCTATTCTTGATAAATGGGCTATCCAACACTAACAGGTTTTTTCAAATCAGACCAGTAGTTCCTGAGATTAGTGCATTAAAACAAACGCTTCAGCTTTATAATAAAGTAATGCGAGTATCTTTCTATACGTGTATACAAAGATACTCGCATTACTTAGCTTAAAGCTTCAAGAGTCTAGATATTTTGGATGGGATAATAAATCGCAAAATCATTATGGATTCAGCAATTTCACTTACAACCCAGACACTGATAGCAAGTTGATAACTTCACACTGAAGTAGTTGCTGGCATGCAAGACTTGCGTGTGTCGCGCACCACTGCGATACGCCGCTGCACTAATTGGATTAAATTGCCATCAAACATATTGCACGCTAATTCGTTTCCTTTTGAATATTGCTGTAAGCTAATTCCTAATTTATTTTATTACCGGAATATCGGAATCAACTTAAGAGAAGTCTCTCTACTGACTGTCACCACAGCAATTTCTTCCTTTTTAGGGTTCCGTACCAAAAAAAGTACCAATGAATATAATGTGAAATAATTCTAATTGATACATGTTTATTTAATGTAAATTTTACAGGCAAAATAAAATGCTGTTTCTAACTAGAATACTTTTTTGTACTTGCCATAAAAGCCCAACATAACTAAACATAAGTTTGACATTGTTTTTATTTCCATAATAATACTTTTTCATAATCCCTGATAGTACAGAACCCTCGGTGCGTGAGTCCGACTCGCTCTTGACCGGGTTTTTTCTCTCATAAGCCGTAGTCTTCTTAAATAACTGATGCCACTGATGTTGCAGGCGGACAGCTTACCATCAGGCGGACCGTAGGTTTTATTGCCACCACAGGTATAAGAAAAAAACTTATCCTCAGCAGTTTTGCCCACCTCAACTATTACGACTCCTATCCTATAGATTATGACGTAAATATAATTCTCTCAAACCTTGCTTTATAAACAGGATAAGTAACTTTCTGATGCAAAAAGTATTTACTAGGTCAAAGATAAGCTTGATCAAACCAACTTTGCAACCTTATACGTAATCAAAGTACAGTTTGATATCCATGCATTGGTTGTCAATTGATCCTGTATTAATGAACAAATTAGATAAAATGTATTGCTTAAACAACAAGTTGCACTGTAATATATAAACTGTTGCAACGATAGGTAATAGACATTACATTACTATAAATAAGTGTAAGTTGTACTGTAAGCCAATTCTTCGATTGAGGACTGGAGACCACGCCTAGTCGCGTGCGGCCACTCGTAGGCGAAAGTGTTTATAAAGAGCAAATATTTCTGAATTGGAACTAGTTGACAGCTGTTGAAATATGACTATAGTTGAAGTTCCTGTTAATTGAATTATTTAAAGCTGTGTTGGTCGGAGTGCTCAGAGGGACCATACCAAATTGGAGATTTCATTTAGTCGATTATTGTTGTCAAATGTTAAAAACTAATAAGAATAGTCCGAAGCATTTTAATTCGCAAAACGGCCACAATAAGCCAAGAAACCAACTGCGTAGGTACCTACTTAATGGATAGCTATTTTAACATAAATCAAATAGTAGTAATGTGCACGATTTTAGCCACCGAATCTATTAAAATTTAAATAAGAATTGACTTCAGCACGAATTTAGGTATTTAATAAAGCGAATAGTAGGTACATAAGCTGCTATTTGACTTTAGTTCCATCCAAAACATAATATTGCCTCTATCCCTCAGTCACTTTTGCCTTCATAATATTCGTTATTTTTATTTTATTTTCTTCGAAATACAAACAATTGCGTAATGTGCTTAATTTTAGTACAATCATTGTTATCCTATCTACTTATAACTATTTTTCTTTTCGTCACTAGAAGTCTAATCTTTTCTAACACTTTCGTGGGCAACGTTACAGCGTTCGCTATCAAATACAAAGCGGTGTTATTGTTGCAAGTTTGTAGGTGGCCTAGCCAGATAAATTTCCTTATGTAAGGTCCGCAGACACTTTCATTCTCGTACTTACTACACTTATTTCAGTTTTGATACAAATCATTTTAGAAATGAGTAGTTCTTATCGTGATGTATTGTGAATTTATATGCAATTCCCTCCATATTCTTTGCAGAAGACAGTGCCCATCAGTGGGCCGTTTATGCGTAGAAGTGATGATGTGGTAACTATCTAACGCCATCTATCGCAATTTGTGAGAACTTGTTATACATCAGAAATTTAACTGAATTGTATGTAAAACTGCAATCAAGAAGCTGATTTTTAAAATAAAACGTAAAACGATTTTCCCACCGATAGCTGTTATGGGAGTACTATCGTGTTATTTGGTCACCGGTAGTCAATTGAGAAATAGCAGTGCTAAGTCACCACTGGTGGTAAAAATTTGGTGGTCAGGTGGTCGGGAGGGGCTTTTTTATGTTTATTAGGTGACCAGAAGATACTAATCTATGTTTAGAATCCAATTGAAGTGTGTGCCTTTGTTTTGCGTTAATTTTAGTTATATACTTTCCAGATATCATTGCCTTATTTTCTACTGCATAACAATTATACCTATTCAACTTTCAACGTCTATTATGTTCAACTTTGTGAGCTTCAATGTAGTGCGCACAGCGTCCAAATTTGATCACGCTGATCAATATTGGATCAATTACTCCAGTAGCCCTATTCGCCAGATCGTTACAGGACTAATCACGCTGATTCAGTGCGCTTACTAGATCTTTATAGGACAAAATGATCCTATGCAAGAAAATCAATTTGCACTTTCGCTGACTGTTATAAAACGACTATAGGAGCGAATACTCCTGTAAAGTGCGCCCAAATCCAGCCCTATAAACGTTAATACGATCTCTATAGGAGTAAAAAATAAAAGTCCTAGGATATTAACAGGAGCACATTTTGCTACTTGGGAACTACAATACTGCCCTACCAAAAAAGAACGGCTAAACTGCATGTCTTGTGCATGGGAAATTGTATCTAAAGTTAGTTACTTTACATCAGTTTTTCCCGTACTTTATGTAATGCAACTGTGTCTTTTTTTCTTAGTATGGCAGAATAGCGGTAGTAAAAGCAACAAGACAACTGGTGACATAACCTCCAAATATCGCGAATTCCGACAGCTGGCGTGAACGTGATCTATGCAGACACACTTGTTGCGTGTGCCCCCGTATTACCCCACGATCTATTACCAAATAGCCCCTTGTTGCTAACCCAGTGTGCAATGTGCTACGGACACAGTGCGGACTTGATCACTCGACGATATTGGGGCAAGAACGCGGCGTTGGGCGTGGGACCGCGTACCAAGATACTCGTGTACGAAATTGCGTTAACTGCTGTTGATACATTATTGCTTATGAATCAGTCGAGGCTTGGAGGTGTATTCCATTTATCCCACCACTGGTTGTCGCACTAGTAGGACGATTGGGAATTTGGTGGGATAGCGTCTTGGATATTGAATGTCAGATAATGGGACGACGACGGAACTAAAATGTGTGGCTACTGGCTAGGCACACGAGTACAAATCCCAAAAGCGGAATGACAAATATCTTATACTGATCGCAGGCATTTTTTTATTATCTCTTATATACATTATTTTTTAATGACTTACATAAGAGTTAGGTACTTTGTCATTAGTTGAAGAAAAAAAAGGTCTTATTTTATTCCGATAAACCTATAAGTTACACAATATAATCAAAGTCAACACCATCAAATCCGTATTTTTTACATGCAAGAACATACATCCACCGAATCCTCACAAACAGCAATAGACTAGAAGGCAGCTGATATCTACGAATCAATTAAATAGTTGTTGCTTGGTACTGGCCTGATAGTTACCTATGTTATAGCAATTTGTCCCGATATAATTATTGTTGAAGCTCGGCAGTAGCACGATTAACTAGGATTACTCATGCGCAAAAGGATTATTGAAATGTTTTGTTGGTTTCATTCAAACTTTTTGGAGGATTTCAATTTTATATTATTATAACCTCCTCCGTTTTTATTCGGTTAAAAACTGATATTTATCGCATCACAATGGGTACTAGAAAAAACAATTAAAAAGACAATTAAGTCACGGAATCATAATAAGCTCACTTCATTGAAACTTTTGTTGATACACGGTTTTAGTCTGCAGCGGTTTGGTTGTGTTTTCTTTACATTGTTTGGTCAATACTAAGAATATACATTCATTCATTAATTTCCATAGGGGACGGTTGCCATTTAGCATTAGGTGGGTCGCTTGCTCGTCTGCCACTTCAGGCAATAAAATAAAATTTCGTAACTTGGCAAGCGATGGTGGCTGAATGGATAAGTGACCGGCGTGCTAATCACGAGGTCCGAGTTCGATCCCGACGGGCAGTACCAATGTGGATTCCGTTTGTGCAATTTATATGTACTAGTCAAGTAACTTATCATCTGCTAACGAACGGTAAAGGAAAACTTCATGAGGAAACCCACATACCCTAGAAGAAATTCTATGAGTATGTCTGATCCACCAACCGCACTAGGCCAGCATGAGTGGATTATGGCCTAAACCCTCTCAGCTCTCTAGTTAGAGGAGAGGAGACCTGAGCCCAGCGGTGGGAATTAATGGGTTGCTGATGAACTTGGCTTAAATGAGAGAGAGGGAGGTGGATACCTAAAGTAAGCTTTTGCCAAAAACCGGTGTTCGATTTTCGGTTTTACTTGTATCATGGATTCATATTTTGAAAACAACATTTTCTCTTACAGTCTTTATGTGCCACTTTCATTGCAGTGCTAAAAGCCACCCTCGGCAAAACCTCATATTAGATTTCCTTTCAGTTAGTCTTTTTCAGCACCTCCAATCGCCTACAAGAAATGTTCTATACTACTCTTGTTTCTTCAATCACAGTACTAGGTTTTTTCATTATTATCTTTAATAGAATATCCGTAATTGCAAGGTAAACGTAAACCTATTCCGACAGTTATAATCTCGTACGACCTTTAAGTAAAACTGACCTACTTCCTAACCTTTACACCACACCCTCAACAATCGACGCTTGGTGTACAACCTATTTACTAGTAGGTGTAGGTACCTTCTAATCCACCTTACACGACCACACAGAACTGTCTAGTTGAAACTGTATTTACGGTGGCGATGCCGCGTTTCAGTTATTTTTTTCTTTTCTATAAAGCCTATATTGTTCATTTTAGGAAAAAAAATACAACAGCTTGGGCACAAAGTTCAAAAGTTGACCATTCTATACTGCTATCAAAGCTTTAGAACAATATTGAAAAGATGGTTCATTATTTTATTGGTTCTTATTCTATTTATCTCCACGATCTAAACTGGTTACAATAAATTAATCTTGACATTGAGTTCCACAAGGTTCCCATCTAGCCCCAAACCTTTTTTTTTTAGATTTGCAATATCGATAAATTTTAATTTGTTTATAGGGTAATCGACGCTGATAACTGTCATGTTGAATTTGTCATATTTGACTTGATTGTGCTTACGTTTACTTGAACAACTTTATTAGTTAGCTTGATCGGCAAGGTCATAGACCTATTTATCTGGTGTCCAGGCAACCGGGATTTCTGTATGTAATAGGCACATGGTGTACTTTTGATTGTCATACAAACTTTTTCAGTGCCATAGAAATCAGTTATATAATCTATACTAATATTATAAAGGTAAAGAGTTTGTTTGTTTGAACGCTAGGATCTCCGGAACTACTGATCCGATTTCAAAATTTCTTTTAGTGTCAGATAGCCCATTTATCGAGGAAGGTTATAGGATATAACATCACGCTACGGCCAATAGGAGCTGAGCAGTGGCCAAACAAAAGCAACGGGAGCGAAGCCCCAGACTTCTAGTTTTTAATATTTTCAGGTCCATCCGGCCCATCTGATAGACCAAGGAAAGGTTAAGGAAAGGTTATATAGTTTAAGTAAAGGTTGCAGGTAGCCGTATACATATAAAATGCTTTATTCTGAATGACTGACTGACTAACTGACTGAATGACGGATCGACGCACAGCCTAAACCACTGATCGTAGAAATTTGGAACTTGGAGGGTGTGTTCCTTGTATCTTCATATTACTATTATTATTATTATTGCTGTCAATTTATAGCTGTGTGTGTGAGCTTATTAACACCTGTGTTAACACGGTGCATTTTTTGTGTTAACACGGTGCAAGTTTTGTATAACTACCCGTTTTCGTGCTCGTTTTATCTTACCTCGTAAAACACTGAGAAGGCATAAGAATTGTCTGGCAAAACTTGTATAGGGCATTCAGACAGCTACTTCTAGGTATAATACATAATATTTTATTAATCTATTACATTACAATGTATGTGGCAGTATGGTAATGTGTAATTTGCTATAAAATATGTATTGGTATCTAAGTAATTTTCAATTAAATTTCAAATAGTAAATAATTGTGACCGGATTGGAGCAATGTACGTCGTTTATAACTAAATATTATGCACTGGAGCGGCGGGCGGTGTATTATGATTGTTGGAACTTGGATGGAGTCATAAATTATTTGGTTCGATACCTGTCATGACTACCACGCACTTGCAGATACTTATTCATAGTTGATATTATTGAATTCTGAAGCAGTATACAGATAGATTTCTCAGTGAAGTTAATAATAAATCACATTTATATTTAAAGGGGAAAGTTTGTGAATGTACGTTTGTTACTCCTTCACGCTCAAACGGCTAAACCATTTTTGATAAAATTTGGTATGGAGCTGACCCGCTGGATTAACACATAGGCTTTTTTCTTTTCTTTTAAACCGTGGGCATCACCGCCAGCTGCAATATGAGTTAGATGTGTTGCTAACCGCCAAACTCTAAAATAGCGAAACTAATTCTCATTTACCTTTTAATTAAAATATTAAAGTTTTTTTTTATGTAGGAAGAAGACAAATATTTCTGCAGTTACCAGAATTAGTTAACACGCGGGCAGAGCCATGACCGGGCAACATGAATAAATATGTCGCTAAGGGCAAAACAGCTGGATCGATTCAACTACATAATCCTATTTTTTTTAATACCTGTTGAAGTCCAAGGAAGAAGGAAACACTGCTTTGAAAAATGCAATAAAATGTGTAAAAGCAATTCATTACAAGATATGGCCCTGATTCGGAGATATCGAAATGCTCTCGCATCAGTCGCATCTTAAACTTTTCGGATCATAAAATGAACTGTACTTATTTTAAATACACTTTGTTTTAACACAAGATTTACACAAGGTATAAAATGCGAACCGTTAAAAGGTTACCGTATCTAAAAATTAAAACCGAATAATATATTTTATAATTAATTAAATTTTTTTTTCTTTAAATAAACTGACATTTCCGCCAGAAAACTTTCCGACAGCGCAAAAATATGGCCCTGCTGAGCCACTCCTTGCTACTAGTACCTACGACGGCTGCTCATTTTTAGAAGTTATTATTTTAGCACCATAATCCTTGCACGTCATGTTTTAGATGATAACCATAATAAAAATATAGTATTGTTAGAAACTTTAACAAAGTCTACTTTATTTCTTTAATATTTTATTCTGATAATAGCTAAAACTAAAATAGCTATGCTATTTAAATAACTGTTAAATTCACTTCAGTAACGATACTAATACGTTACGCTATTTTTATGTTATCTATGCTTAGTTCACTCGGTTTGTCAAACAAAACCATTGCAAGTAAATATTTTTTAATATGAACCTAAATTCTATATGCAATAAAGCATATTTTTACAAATCTGTACAATCTTTATCTACGTACAACTTCACGAAGTTGTTCTTTACTAATGTCAACCAACAACTTTACACGTTCGGTGGACAACTGGGCAAAGCTTTTACATTAACCCTCCTCTCTATTACGTTCATTATAATTTCATCCTTTTTTACAATACCATAGTTCCTTTTTACTACATTTTTATACTTATTATATCTCAGTTTAACTTTAACTTTGTTTAAAGTTCTGGAAGGAACTTACACGTAAACCGGTAAGTAGGTGTATTTATTAACTTTTATATTGTTTTTTTTCTTCTTAACATAATACATGTATTCTCTTCACTGACAAGATCAAGGTTATCGTTACATTTGCCATAACCTTGAAACCCCATTAATGTTACCAGTTTCTCAGCTAATATGTAGATGAATCCTAAAGTTAAGTATGTTATAATAAATTATAATTATTTATTGTTAAACGTAAACTTACAACAAGTGTTTGATATAATACAATATGAAAAACTGTTTCTTGTATCATATAGGTAGATACTATAGGCAGGTAGTACTTTAATGATTATAAATTAAAACAAGTGCAACAATTACTCACTAATATCTATTTTAATTTAAATAAAAAAAATAATTAAAAAAATATAATAATTGGCGATACTTTGTCAATTTTATTGAGTAGGTATCTACCAAAATCTACGTTCTGACAGTAAAAATATAAAAAATAATGTAGTACTGCTTGACTAACTAACTTGTAACTTGTTTTAAGTGAATAGAAATAAATAGCTGATATTATTGTTACATGAGATAAATTACTGAGATGTAACTAACAAAAGTTGAAAAGTTACCTCACAGATCGCTCACAGGTTGTTACCATAGACACTTACAGCAGTGACCCTCTCTCGATCGAATACGGAGTTCCGCAGGGGAGTATTTTGGGTCCAACACTGTTCCTAGTGTTTATTAACGACCTTTGTGATCTCACTATTCCAAATGCAAAAATAATATCTTTCGCAGACGACACCGCTATCACTTTCTACGCTAAATCGTGGTCAGAACTTGAAGAAATCGCTCAAAATGGTCTCAACTCTGCATTAAATTGGCTTTGCGCACACAGATTGACCCTAAATACAACCAAAACAAACTTTCTATCCTACTCACTTAACACAATATCCCAACCAAAGACTCCTCCTAAGTTGATAGCACACTCTTGTTTCTCACAGCCTTCAACTTTTTGTAAATGCCCAGCCCTGAATCAAGTAAATAATATAAAATATCTTGGCATAGTCCTCGATAAAAATTTGAATTTTAGAGATCACATTAATATTCTTTCAGGACGTATACGAAAGCTGATATACACCTTCAAAACCTTACGTCATGTAGCAAATCAATTTGTCATCAGAAATAGCTCACCGGGCTGTACTCAAGGTAGCGACTTTTCGACCTATGTTATTTCCAACAGACGAACTCTACAAAGCGTGGAACGTACTGAACATTAGGCAACTATATATTCTCTTCCTAATCCTGCTACAGCATCACCGTACACCCTTTAAGGAGATTACGAAACGCAGGAAAGATAGAATATGCTCACTGCCCTCCGCACGCACCACATTCTTTAAGAGATTCGCTGTGTTCCTAGGTCCATCTATCTATAATAAAATCAACGCAGTGTGTCCAATATTTGGAATTTCTCACTTTAATTGCAAAAAAACTGTTACACAATATCTAATAAACCTGAATTATGATGAAACTGAATTGTTCTTATTAAAATAAATGTCTGACATACTTGCTCTCTCTCTCTCTCTGTCTCACACAAACACACAACACACACACACACAGACACGCACACAACACACACACAACACACACACAGATCATATATTATTACGTTAGTTACTAATAATAATTGTTATCATTATTACGAGTTTAAATTAAGAAATGTTATTGTTCACTAACTTTAAATTTTGATATAGATAGAATACTTACTGTCAAAATACGAAAGTGGAACTAAAATTAAAAATTGAAATAGGGGATCGGCACTGTAACTCCTTAACACAGGCTACCTAGTAGCCTATTTAGGAGAACAGTACTCTACCCTCAATTATTGTAGATTGCATACCACTGTTGTAACTCTTAAGTTATAATTTTATGTAACACCTAAACTGTAAACCTACAATCTCATTTCTAAATAATGTTATTATTATTATTATTATAACTAACATTAGTTTGATTTACTTTAAATTTATAATTTCAGTGAATAAAAATGGCACCCCTAATCCTCGAAGGCAATACCCTCGGTGAGAAGCATAAATATTTTAACAAACTGGTCAAAGATGCAGTCAAAAGTGAACAAATCAATTTAACCAAAATAAACAAGGATGAAAGTGACATAAACAATCTACTCAAGATAGACACGGCTTGTAAAATTAGAAATGTTGACTTTATTATAGAAGTATTGAAATGTGACGACATGCTGTATGTGTCGCGAGCGATCAAACATTCCACGTGGCTCATCACGGAGCAGCAATACGCACACATTATCAATCCTGAGTATCTGTACACAGAACTGTTCCCACACATGCTCACTAAAGCCTTCAACAAACTGTTTCTACACATCAGACTTCATTTAAAGGATGAGAAGAGGGTTGAAGCATTTTATGATTATTTCAAAAACAGATTTGACAATTCTCACAAATGGTTACCGAAATGCTCAATTCCATTCATAGAAAACGTGTTAATAAATGAACGACGGATTCCACTACAAACATATGAGCGCCTCTGCCGACGGTCTATTAAGTTTTTGCCATATCACACAAGAGTAGAAGGACCACGCGAATATAAAATTTTACAATCAGTTTTATTTTTATTAAAATCACACCCTGAAGAGTATTTAAGCATGGTGGAGACTGCAGAATGTTATTTACAGCCTTGGCACACAAACAAATCTACAGAAATCATTATGAAAAAGTGTCCACACAGAATTTTAAATGACTTTGAAGGGTACGCTAATAATATAAAGTTGCCTATAGTAGCAAAATATTTAAAGAAAGACGATATAAGAGATTTTATGTTTCAACATATAATAAAATCGCAATATACTATAAATTTGTTAAGAGAGTACAAAAACTTAAACCCCTTCATTGAAAACATGCCACCACAACAGAGGTTTGAATTCATAAAAGAAACTCATTTAATTCGTGGTCATAATTACAGTAGCGCTAAGGAATCTAGGGATATTATTCCTTGTTCCGTTCACTCTTACGAATGGTATAAGTACGCACCGTTTGACATTGCATTTAATGAGTTGAAGAAAATTATTCGAGCAGAGAGCTCACCTGATGAACGATGCGCAATGTTATCAGTTTTGATTGGCTTTGCGAAGGAAAATCCACAGTACATTAAAATTATTCTCAATCACTATTATGATAAACACAGGAACGAACCTTACAAATCCAAAATCAAATTTGTTAATAATGTAATTACACAAGTAAATACCCACGAATTTGATAAAGAGACTTGGAACATAATGGATAAATTGTTTCGCAGTTTAGATGTTTACACTAAGTCAGATAACAATGTGCAAGTATGCCTTCAAGCAATGTTTTTATACAAGATTCTACATGATGAAAATATACCAGAAAATTTGGAGAAGAAAATGACATTTAACACGTTTAAAAAAGTTCAAAATAAACTTAATGAAGAACAAAAAAATAAATTATTTTGTCATCTAATAAACTTTCTATCACGAAACTTGTCACTTAAAAACATAAATAATGAATCAAGTTTTAATGACGCAGTCACCATACTAAATAATTCATTAAATTTACTAAAAGATTGGAAGAAAAACATAACTGACTACGTATTTGTACTTAATACTTTAAAAGCATTAATAAAAATAGGTAAAGAAAACTCATGGAAAATAGAAAATATGTCATCGTTGTACAATATGAACAAGTCATGGCGACGGTTTATGTTTGAGGAATCAGTGGCTTTGTGTTCCAATGAAGAAGTGTACCTAAACGTGCTTAAGCATGATCCGCAGCTACTCACTCGTCATAGTGACGAAATAAACGCGCTAAGAAGAAACAACACAGTTTCCTTAAGGCGATTCATCTCTAAAATCCGCGTGTACTGGTCAGAATCACTTGCACAATTATGGACTGATATTTACCTGAACGATGTCAATCAGGGCGCTCACCATAAAACTACCATAAAAAACTTATTTGGTCTTTTGCCTCAAAAGCAATTGATAGATTTCTCCAAGAAATATGTACCTAAAGAAATTACAATTAACTGGAGTGAGATCAACGAAACTGAATTGAAGCTTTGCAAATATATTGCTGGAAGTTTTTACGTAGCCAGACCGTGTCCTCCTTTAGAAGTAGTATTAGCGTTTGCTAAAGGTGATTATTTACAATATGCTGTACCATCACTTAATTCTTTACTACATAATATCAGCCAAGTGCAAAGTTATGAACATATTCCCACATTGTTAGAAGCGCCGGTATCATTACAAAAACATGGACTTAATCTTGCGTTTAAGAAATTGAAGGTAATTGACCTAAAACCAATCTTATTACGTGTTTGGAAGACTACTACAAACACTTCAATCCAAATGGCATTATTTACACACACGTTCAATCAACTGTGTAAAGTAAAAAATCAGGTAATTGCGACAGAATTATGGGAATTATTGAGCATGTTTTTTGATAAATTGCCATTAGAAGAAAATGGAATTATATTTAACAAATTAAAGAAAATAAAAAAAGTCCATGATTCTGTCCGAGGAGAGTTCTTTATGAAATGTTATTCATATATGACATCATTTCCTACTAATGAACAATGTGAAACTCATTTAAAGAGATTAACAGTGTATGCCCCGAATATAATGAATATGCTAGACGCAGACTTTGTTG
Organism: Laspeyria flexula; assembly: GCA_905147015.1. Classification (NCBI taxonomy): domain Eukaryota; kingdom Metazoa; phylum Arthropoda; class Insecta; order Lepidoptera; family Erebidae; genus Laspeyria; species Laspeyria flexula. The sequence goes on along the minus strand of LR989969.1, from coordinate 5,730,761 downwards.
TTGAAAAAATACTAGCTCCTATTGATGATAAGGCAACCCAAGATCTATTTATTGAAATAATTTCTTCTTTTGTACTACATGGTAAGACTGAGGATGAGCAATGTGACAGGTTCAGAAGAAGCTTGCGTTCAGCCTTAGAGCAAGCCCTCGTGAACAAAAATAGTCTAAGCCTATTATTGAAATCTCTAATAACTAATTTCCTTAAATTTACTTTTGCTAAAAAGATCATCGTCCCAATAAAATTGTTCGAAGAAATAAAATCTTTTATGGAGGAGAAGAAATGCACTCAAGAAAATTATGTGGAATATACTCGTTGGAAGCTTGTAACTGATTATGTAAAATTGGTCGATGAAAATAAAACAATGTTAAGTGATCCGGAGTTAGACAAGTTATCAGTATTGCAATTTAGAAATGGATCGATGCCTGACGAGGCAGGTAACATATGGGAAGAGATGCATACTGCTATTTGTCCAAAAATGGGCCCAATCATTCTCAAACATCTAAAACATGATACTGAAAAATATTTTCCCACTATAACTTGGTTGTTTAGTGAAGCATTACAATTATTGTTTGAGACTTTAACGTTTCCTAATCCTGAAATACAAATGGAAATACTAACGCACATACTAGATAAAGACTTTATACCTAGTTATTTATTAGTTTGTCAATTTCAAGGTTATTTTGAAGATAACAATTTACGCTTCGATGGTCCGGAGAAACAAATAGAAATACGCAAATTATTGTTGGCTCATCCATCAAGGGAGGTGCAAATGCATTACTACAGGGCTTTAAGACAGCGACCTGAATAGAGAATCAGATCAATGAATTGTTAAAATTATATAGTTTTTACTTTTTTATTCATTTCTAATGTAAACTTATGTTCACTCTTTTATTATAAACCTCATTGTCATTACTATGTATTGCCTAAAAATTAATAATGTTGAAAATAAAAGACATTGAAATTTTAGGTGTTTTATTTTTGTAATGAAAAAGATATTATGTACCTACGTTATGTTACCGTTTTGGTATTATTAGGTGATACAATTTTGGGTCATTGAAAACACAATTCGCTTGTCCGCAAGAATAGATTAACAGTAAAAACGTACACCTACTTTTTCAGCAGAAGCGATTAAAACTTCTAACTAAAAATATTTTGGTATTTTTACTGTCTTTAGCTAGCTATAAATTATAAAGTATAGACGAATTCATACTAATACTTAAAAAAAAACTACTGTTTATCTTATTATAATACAATACATTTTTAGTTAGAAGTTTTAATCGCTTTTCCTGAAAAAGTACGTAAGTATTTTTGGAGTTAAAACTAGGGTTGCCACGCGAACTATATTATATAGTATTGTGCAATATTTCAGTCCATTGTACTATATGTTATAGAAAAATAATATAGTACGAATAATACTATATTCATTGGTAATTCAGTATTCGCGTTTTTTTACATTATTGTAATTTGACCAGTCTCTAGTTTGATTTAGATAAATTGCTTGTTATGGTATCAAAACACCTGCATTTTAAATCGACCTATTACTAAAGGATCCCGTACAAAACAGTCAACATGAAGTGTTTTTATGTCCTTGAACAACTGATGTTAAGGAAAAACTATAAGTAGGTCAGATATCATACTAATACTTAAAAAAAAAACTACTGTTTATCTTATTATAATACAATACATTTTTAGTTAGAAGTTTTAATCGATTCTCCTGAAAAAGTACGTTTTTGGAGTTAAAACTAGGGTTGCCACGCGAACTATATTATATAGTATTGTGCAATATTTCAGTCCATTGTACTATATGTTATAGAAAAATAATATAGTACGAATAATACTATATTCATTGGTAATTCAGTATTCGCGTTTTTTTAATTAACTATGACGGGAACACACCCGCTACGCAACACTAAGAATTTCAAAACGAAACGTATTCAATTGCTCAGATTCCTAAAGTTATTTTTAAAATAATAAGAGTTTGTTAACCGAAGCTAAGACATCTACACGGAAAAATAAATGATTACGAAAAATAAATGCATGGTAGATAATGCCTTCTGGTATGAAGCTTACCTTTGTACATCATTGTGCATAAAGTTTTAAATAAATAAATAAAAAAATGTGTAATATTTTTTTCGTTAATTTCCGAATAGTACTATATTAATAATAATAATAATATTCTACCACATTCACACAGCGCCATCTAGTCCCAAAGTAAGCAATTATATTTGCTTGTGTTATGGGTACTAAACAACTGATATACTACTTAAATACATTTTTTTTGGGTAAATACATACATATTATAGATAAATTACACCCAGACACAGAACAAACCTCTATGCTCATCACACAAAGATTTGTCCTGGGTGGGGATCGAACCCACGACCTCCGGCTTAGCAGTCAGGGTCACTAACCACTAGACCAACAGGCCAGTCGTTATTTGCAATGTTTCGAAAAAAATACTATTTTACTTTAAAAAAAAAGGTGACAACCCTAGTTAATACAATATTGTTGCAGGCAAACGAATTATTTGGTGATCGATAAAATCATGGGTATAGGTAATATATATTATATTATGGGTAAGTATACAGGTTTAAGGTATACCTATATACCTACCCGTAATATATATTAATAGTACCTATAGGTAGATATAAGTACATATAGCCATGCCCATTAATTATGAATAATTCATGACATTCTTTGTACCTATATCTTTCTACGATGGCCAAAGTAACTTGTATGTATGTTATACGGTCTAATAACGTTGCTATAAAGAATAACTAGCTATAGCATTTCCCTTGTACGATGTTATTTGTTCACATCTGTGGTTAACGCACTATTTACAAAAGTTAGACTACACTCTAATTTGTACCTTATTCGGTTGCAATATGACTATTTTCGTTGCTTTAAGTTCTAGTGGGTACCGTAATCAGAATGAATCAGAGTCCAGTGATGTTTGGTGAAACCGGCATGCAGTTTCTCATAGAAACGTATTAAAAGTTTAATTCCTTGTAAAAGTAATCATAAATATAATACTAGTGTTAATATTATTGTGAAAACATCATAAGGTAATAATTATTGGTTTTTCTTTGTGTGTTCTTAGCAAGATAGTTAAAATATTACAAAACTTTACATAATTTTCGACAAGAATTGAAGGATGAGGTCATATTTGCGGCCATTGAAATAAATCTGAAGGAATGATATCGCTGTGTGTCTTGGTGTCTACCATTTCTAATGGAAATTGTTATTAATTACAATTATTGTTGAAACTTAGTCTGTACCTACCTACTTACATTATTGTAATTTGACCAGTCTCTAGTTTGATTTAGATAAATTGCTTGTTATGGTATCAAAACACCTACATTTTAAATCGGCCTATTACTAAAGGATCCCGTACAAAACAGTCAACATGAAGTGTTATGTCCTTGAACAACTGATGTTAAGGAAAACTATAAGTAGGTACCTACTGAATTACAATACGCTTAGCTACATTTTCAATGTGGTTTTCCCCAATACAAAATATTTGAGAGTAGGAGTATATTCCGCATTCAGATACTATAGTACCTAAAATAGCCTTATATAAGGGGGCCGTGGAGGGGAGATGCGGACCTCCCCCCATCCCCTAGCACCTACAATCATGGGATTTTGTATAGGGTGATGTATTCCATGCTACAAAATATATTTTATTTTCAATTGGTAGGTATGTGCATATAAGTATCTAGTTGAAGCCCGGACAAAATATAGACGTAGGTACTTACGTAGGTAGGTAAATATATTTGCAAATATTTTTGAACCCTTGGACCCCCTTTCTCCGCCACCTTGTGATAGTTATAACTACGGCCGTGGTACTTACCTACTAATCATCATCATCATCATATCAGCCCAATGACGTCCACTGCTGAACATAGGCCTCACCTAATTTCCGCCACAGCGAGCGATTTTGTGCCGCCCGCATCCAACGGCCACCCGCAATCTTTACCAGATCGTCGGTCCATCTGAAAAAATTAAAAAAAACCCTACAAATATTGAATTATAAATATAAAAGGTATCTAGGTTGAACCTGTTATACAATGAGCGCATTTGTTAGTGGTACCTAATCTCTTATGTATGTGTATTATAAACAAGCTGTAAAGTTTATTTGAAATAAATAAATAAATATACCTAGAAGGTTGAAGTACCTAGGTTCATAGTTCACACTAAATAGTTGGCCAGTCGTAAATATATACTTATAAACAGACAAATGGTTCAATGGTAATTTCGACAGTAATTATTATGACGAAATTACCATTCAATCTTCTATGAAACAACTACATTGGCAACTAAAACTCTAGTATAGCTAACTACTTGAATTAACAAAACAAGTAGGTAAGTAGGTACTATAGGTAAAACTGCATAAGTATCTTAGCGCTAATTAGGCTATAACGCTACAAGTTAGTTCAAGTTACATAAAAAGCGATGGTGGCTGAATGGATAAGGGACCGGTGTGCAAATCACACGGCCCGAGTTCGATCCCGACCAGCAGTACCAATGTGGATTCCACTTTGTGGAATTTATATGTACTAGTCAAGTGACTTACCATCTGCTAACGGTGAAGGAAAACATTGTGAGGAAACCCACATACCCTAGAAGAAATTCTATGAGTATGTCTGATCCACCAACCCGCACTAGGCCAGCGTGAGTGGATTATGGCCTAACCCTCTCAACTCTCTAGTTAGAGGAGAGGAGACCCGAGCCCAGTGGGACTTAATGGGTTGCTGATGATGATGATAACATCAAAAGCTATAAACAAATATGCTAATTCTACATTCGCAAAATTACTATTAAGTTTCGGTAGGCCGGATCCATTTCAACTTCAAAACCCTTCCAAGGTATATGAAACTTTAAATTCTTAATATAAAATTTAATGCTTTCAGAATCGAGATGCCGCCTTTGAAGTTGGAAGGCGACACGCTTGGCGAACGACACAAACACTTCAACAAACTGGTCGAAGATGCAGTCAATAGTAAACCAATCAGTTTAACCAAAATAAACAAGGATGTAAGCGACATAAACAATCTACTCCAGATAGACACGGCTTGTAAAACTAGAAATGTTGACTATATTATAGAAGTATTGAAATGTGACGACATGCTGTATGTGTCGCGAGCGATCAAACATTCCACGTGGCTCATCACGGAGCAGCAATACGCACACATTATCAACCCTGAGTATCTGTACACAGAACTATTCCCACACATGCTCACTAAAGCCTTCAACAAACTGCTTCTACACATCAGACTTCACTTAAAGGATGAGAAGAGAGTTGAACAGTTCTATGAGTATCTCAAAAACGTGTCTAAAGAAGCACACAAATGGTTGCTAAATTGCTCTATGTCTTTTATAGAAAATGTTATACAAAAAGAAGATAAAATAAATTTGGATATATTTAAACGTCTTTGTCGACGCTCCGTTAAATATCTTCAATATTATACAAAAGTAAATAATGTGTCTGAATGGCGTGTTTTAGAACATGTTCTGTTTCTATTAAAAACAAACACCGACGAGTTTTTAAATATTCTAGAAGCACCTACTATCTCATCTCTTCCACGATTTGGACCAAAATATACCGAGTTGGTTATGAAAAAATGCCCGGAGAGAATTTTAAACAACTTTCAAATATACGCCATCAATACGGATATCTCGATAGTGGCTAAATATATAAAGAAAGATAACATCAAAGATTTTCTGTATAAGAATATAAAAAACGACAGATTGAAATACTTTTTTAATGACTCTTATAATATGAAACACTTCATATTAAACATGTCTAAAGACGACAGGTTTGAATTTGTGAGAAAAACGTATATCGATAAGAGAGGACACCGTCCCAACGCAGGGGATACAATATTATGTTGCAGTGATGAGTCAACATGTTTACCATCAATTTCTATAAAAATGTATCAATGGTATCAGTACGCACCATTTACCGTTGCTTTTATTGAATTGAAAAAGGCAATTCGCGCTGAGAGCTCACCTAGTGAACGATGTGCCATACTGTCAGTATTAACATCGTGTGCCAGAAAGAATCCGCAAGATATCAAGACATTACTTCAGTACTACTATGACAAACATCGAAACGAACCATACAAATTCAAACTCCAATTTGTTAATAACGTTATTACGCAAACTACTACTCACCGCTTCGATAGTGAAACTTGGAATATTTTAGATAAATTGTTTCATAGTTTAGAAGTTTACATAGATTCAGAAAAAGATGTTCAGACATGTCTCCTATCTGCTACTTTATATAAAGTGCTTCACAATGAAAAAATGCCCGACATTGTTGAAAAAAAAATAACATTTGACACTTTCAAACAATATCAAAGTAAATTAAATCAAGAAGAACAGAATAAAATATTTGCCTATTTATTGACTTTTATAACGAATAAAATAGAAAAGAAAACTATCATCAATGAAGCGGATTTAATTGATGCTCTGGCTCTATTAGTTAACGCACTTGAATTGTTAAAAGACTGGAAAAAGGATATTAAAGAGTATCCAATTGTACGTGACAACATACTAAAACTTTTAAAAATTAAACAAGCGAACTTATGGAAAACAACCTTTGACTCTTTATACCACGTCAATAAATCATGGCGGAAACACATGTTTGAGGAGTCGATGATGTTATGTCCCACTGAAGAGGTTTGTCTGAACATCTTGAAGCACGACCCTCGTTTACTGACACGCCACAGTGACGAGGTGAACACGCTCAGGACAGATGACAAGGTTTCATTGCGTCGATTGCTCTCCAAACTCCGCGTCTACTGGCCAGATTCACTCGCGCAACAATGGACTGAAAGTTACTTCAACAACATGAACAATAGCACAGGACATAAAGCTCTAATTCAGGGTCTCATCGTGCTGCTTCCTCTCAACCAAGTAATAGATTTAGCAAAGAAACACGTACCCAAAGATCCTAAAATTGATTGGAGTGAAATTGATCAAAAAGAGCTTAATATAAGCAAGAATATTGCAAAGTATTTGCATATAGCAAGACCATTGGTGCCTTTAAATGTAGTCTTATGGTACGCCATAGGAGATTACCTTCAGTTTACGCTACCATCACTAGATGCAGTATTACATACTATAAGCCAAGATCAAAGTCGAGAACATATGTCAATATTGTTAGAAGCACCTGTATCATTGCAGAAATATGGTTTGCACCTAGCGTTTATGAAACTGAAACATGAAGAACTTAAACCCTTATTTGCGAACATATGGAAAACTACTAAGAACTTAACGATTCGAGCCCGTCTTTTCAACTATATATACAGTTTGTTGTGTAAAGCAACAGAAACAAAGGACGCAAAAGAATTGTGGGATATATTAAGTCTGTTTATATATAATTTATCGGCAGATGATAACAAAGCGATTTTCAGCAAATTAGGTAATGCAAAAAATGTGCATATATCTGTACGAGGAGAATTTTACATGAAGAGTTACGCATTTTTAACATCACAACCAGCTTCGGCTGATTGTGATTCTTATATCAGCGATATGATTTCGTACGGTTCAATTATTATGGACTTACTGGATGGCGATCTTGTAGCTGATAAAATGCTTGCTCCTATAGAAGAAAAAATATCAAAACGTAAATGTGAATTTATGAATATCATAGCATCGTATGTTCTACATGGAACAACTGAGGATGAACAGTGCGAAAGGTCCAGAAGGATATTAATACCGGCGTTGGAGCACATAGTTTTATCTTGGGATACGGTGAAAGATGACGAATATATTATGAAAGACAATTTCTCCTCTTTACTTAGTACGCTAATGCTGAATCTGAAGAAATTTTTATTAACAAAGAAAATGGCTATTCCTGTAAAGCTGTTCTCGGAAATAAAATCATTCATGGAACAGAAAATGTCAATGGATGAAATTTACGTCAAATATACTGCTTGGTCACTTTTACTTGAATATGTGAAATTGATTGCAAATCACAAAGATTTATGTGACTTGAAATTAGACAACATACCACTGTCGGCATATGATAAAAATTGGTTGCCTGAAGAAATTGAAAAGGAATGGGAAAAGATACATTTAGAGCTGTCACCAGAACTAGGCCCTGTTATTGTAAAACAATTAAAGGAAGACACAGCAAAATATTTTCCCACCATATGTTGGATATTTAGTGAAGCATTGAGTACGTTTTTTTCATATTTAGATTTTCGGAAAGATTTAATGAAGATGGACACTTTAAAATACATGATTCAAAATGAAGATTTTATTCCATGTTATATTTTAGTTTGTTACGAAATACCTAAACACTTCTTAAATAATGTTGTCGATAAACGGATCGAAATACGACGTATATTATCCGCACATCCTTCTCTGGAGGTGCAAATGCATTACCATAAAGCTTTTGAAGGTATATCGGATCAAATATTGTAAAAAAACATCCAAGTAGGTACGTAGGGACCTCTTACAGTTATTCCTATAAAATCACTATGATTATAGAATCATAAAATAAAGTTATTATAATAGTACCTAATAGAAGTTGTTAATCACATAAAAAATTACGATACTGAGCTGTTATTTAGTCGTCATACGTATTAATGTATCTTCAGAATAATTATAACTAGATTAGTTACGCATACGCACAGAAATTATAATAAAATTTTCACAAATATACTCATAAACATATAATATATACCCGTTGTTTTACTGCGTATCGCCACCATAATATCCACCATCGATCGATAACTGACTTGTGACGCATAGAATCTAGATTCTAAAACAATGATAAAACCAGTATAATTGGCAGTTCCAGGCAAACCCAAACTACCTTAGAGCCCCTGCACACTGAGCCACTCCACTGAGGTTCAGTCATGCCACTACACACCGCCACTCCGGCCATAAAACGCAGCCACTAAACTCAGCTTGTGACTCACATGCCCGGTTTGCCGTGCGTGCGCCATAAGTAGGTACAAAATGTACATATTATTATGAAAAACCGCGACCCCTAATGGCTTAGTGTGAGCGAGCTCTTAGACGCACAACACAACGAATTTGACCACAAAATGGATGACGTTTAAATTTTCAGCTTATGTCGTCAAGGAGCTTGAAAATAGGTAGATAGTTATAATCCTTTTCTATTTTATATAATCAAACATATATTATTCGAATCAGTCATTTCAAAGAAAAAAATTGTTACCCTATTAATATATTTTTGTCCCTACATCTAGATCACGCCTCTTTCCCAAAAAAGGGATAGTTTAAGACCATTTCCTTTTGATTCTGACATAGGTAGGTACCTAGGGTAGGCCCTAAATATCGGCCATGTCAACATTTTTCGACATATAACTGCATGTTTCTTTGATATTCCTGGCCTTTGATACATACTTGGGCTATTTTTATGCTATATGTTAGTTAATTATTTATTATTTCGTCTTAATTTGTTCAATTTATTCCCAGTTATTTTTTTATAAAATTTTTTGTGCAGAGTTGTCAAAAACCCCTTAAATCGGCCTTTCATGCCAAAAATCGTCCGTTTGGTTGCCTTATATCGGCATATCGTTACTTAGGAGGGAACCAAGCAGATTTTTTCAAAATAGCTAAATTATGTTAAAAGTCTATCAGCTATTAAATAACAGATTTTTTCTTTTACTAATTGAATATATAAATGAGAAATTTAAACCCTCTAGTAATAATAAATCCATATAGCAATTCTAAAGAAGCTATTTTAATTATTGCCAAAAATTTAGTTAATTTCTAAATACTGGCTGATGCACAAGTAAGAAACACATCTCTCATAAATTGACCGCCATGGCCAGAACAATAGTTTGTACCTTTTATCCACCACAGCTGGTGAATGTTGGCGTAACGAAGCGGCCGAATTTAGGCAAGGTTCGATTAAAAATGTACCGGCCACCAGGCCGGTTTAACGTTTTTTAGTTAATTTTAATCCCTAACCTCGGCCGGGCTTATATTTAATAAAATAAATAAAATAACAATATTATTTCTTTCTCACACGTTAGTAAATTAATCAAATTAACGATATAAATATTCATTAGATATTTAAATAACAAAAATATGCATAAAACTTACTTCCCACCCATAGCTGATTCCGTGATTCTGACTACGAAATGTCTCGAAATTCGGGTTTTCGTACAGGACTACAAACATTTTCTTACTGAGCGTCCAAGCGACGTTTGACAGCAGCCATATTTAATAGTCTTTTGCCCAATGAAATAAGGTATCATTTCGCATGAAAATTAGGCTAATAAAGTACAGATTTTAATAATAATTTCAAAAAGAGTATAAATGGCCGATATTAGGCAGTGGCCGATATTAGGCGACTTTACCCTACATCTTTCGCTTCTTCAACATTATTTAATCTTTCCATACATTCTCGCATCACGAACGTTTTCATTCACATTCGTCTAATATTAGGTATAAGTACCTACATAATATAATAATTATTAATTGTTAAACAATATAAGTATTGGTTTTGTCACCCTTCCTTCATTATTTCTCTCGGATCCACATGTCTAAACTAACTAATCATTCCTTTCTCTATCACATCAACATTGTACCTAGCATTGGTATCTAGTACCTAATGGTCTAAGATCCCATTAAGAAATATATACCCTTATCTGTTAGGTATTTATTAGTGATATGAAATAAATGATAGATAATATTCACATTGACTTATTGCAAATAGGTTGCCTAGTTAATCTATCATTTACTTCTTATCACAATTAAATAACAAATAGGCAATAAACAATGAAATAGGCCGAGATGATGATGATGATGATGACGGTATTTAATCCTTAATGGGATCTTGTACTATAAGTAGGTACTATGTCAATTCTTATAGCTAACTAGGTAGGTACCTACTCGGGAAAGTCTAAGAATCAGAGATAATTAATTTTTATGAGCAATAAAGAGACATTGTGACTAGAATTTTATTTTACACCTACTTTCATATTTTGTAAAAGCTATCTAGGTATATTTCGCACTTGTTATAGCATAACTATTAAAAAACGAATAACACGCTATTTCTTATGTTATCTGTCCGCATTCATTCATTCAATCGGTCAGTCGGTCTAGTAACAAAATCTACAAATTGAATCTTAAGTCTTTGTACTAGGTTATTAAATAGCTTGAAACAACTACCTACATACTCTTTTTATTTCATTCCCCGTTCTACGATATAATAACTGGGTAAATATCTACACACAAGTGTCAAGCAAAATCAAGGTCAAATTAGTCATTCGTCGTTGTTTTTACTTACCGGTATAGGTTATCGATAGAGGTTTTATTTACCACTAAAGTGTTATTTTAGTGCCAAGAAAGTTTATAGTGAATATCCAAAAAGTAAGTAAATACGCATACTCCTACTATGTTTAAATGTTGTACCTACACTACCTACTATTTCGTATACACTGCAAACTATTATTTTGCACAGTGACGTCAATTTTTAATTTTGAACTATCGGTCTAGATGAAATCATATAATGATACCCGATATCTCGATAATACTATGAAGTAAATATAAGACCTAGATATGGCCACCTGTACTATTCTAGTACCTAGCTGTTATGGTAATGCAACTAAAGGGAAATAATTGAACAGATTCCTACGTAAATAAATTGGGATACGTATTAAAACTGAGCACATTATAATTATCTGATGTAAAGATCAGTTCAGATCAGTCATAACAAATCTAAAAATAAATGACTCTTTTACCAATTTTTATACCTACTAAAAAGCTGAAGAGTTTGTTTTTGGTTGAACGCTAGGATCTCAGGAACTACTTACTGGCCTATTTGAAATACCTACTTATTCTTTTAGTATTGGATAGCCCATTTATTAAGGAAGGTTAAATAACATCACGCTACGGCCAATTGGAGCTGAGCTGTGTCCAAATAAAGAACAACGGGAGCGAAGCCCCGCTTGAAGTATAAAAATATCGAGAAAAGTAATTTACTTTAATTAACAACTTAATTACTTAAAAACTTACCTACATTGTTTATTCTAAATTTAAAATCTAGGTTGTAAGTAGGTACTTAGACATGAAAAATAAATTTAATACTAACATTTTAACATGAGAAAGAGATCTACTAACGTAAAGATCTACGACATTCTAAGAAACCAAAAGTAGACTATAGAGTAATGTTAGTAGATACTATGATCGTACGTATGTTGTTTCACTATTAATATTTAAGTAGGTACTTATTAGCACGTCTCCCCCTCACTCCATACTTACAAAAAAAACCTGTTCTGTTCTTACATAGGTAAATTCTAAGTAATTAATTTTCTTTTCCATTTTGTTATTAGTTACCAAAATGGCGCCGAAAGAATTGGAAGGTGACACGCTGGGACAGAAACATCGAGGTTACAACGCAATACTTGGCGATCTAATCACAACTCACACAGTTCCAGAAACCAAATCTGATGACGACGACATTAACAACTTGTTAAAAATCGATGTAGCTAGTCATAACAGAGATGTGGAGTATATACTTGAGGTACTCAAGAGTGATGACATGTTATACGTATCAAGGGCCCTCTCGCGTTGCGTGTGGCTCGTCACAGATCCACAGTACGCGAACATCATAAACCCGGACTATTTAAAAACTGAACTGTTCCCAAATATGACCACCAAAGCCATTCATAAACTTTTAAAACACATACGTCATAATATTAAAGATGAAACGCGCGCTGAACAATTTTATTTAAATGAAAAGAAATCTACCGATGCCGTCAAATGGTTGCCTTATTGTTCAGTTAAATTTATTGAGATTAACATTGAGAAACATTTCTTAACAGAATACGATACACAGATAACGCTTAGACTATTCAAACGACTTTGTGAAAAATCTTCAACAGTGTTCGAGATTATTTTAAAAAAAATTGTACGTTATTCCTGGCCACGATATTTAAAAGTAGTAACTTTCTTACTGAAAACTGATATAGACAAATACTTGGATGTTTTAGAGAGCAACTCCAACGAGTCCTACTACGGATATCCAGCATTGAATAGTAAAGCAACAGAGATAATAATGAAGCACTCTCCAACAAGAGTCACCGAACAGATAGAGAAATACATCACAAGCATACATATACCTACATTTGCAAAATTTTTATCAGCTGACGACATAAAACCTTTCATATACGCACAAGCAAAGAAAGATCTCGAAAATTCAAAGTTTTCGAATTTAAGAGAATTATTTAAATGTGATGCATTGAAATACTTCATCAGAAGATTACCAAAAGACGAACAATTTGATTTTGCAAAAACAGTAGGCTTGACAGAATTACCTTCTGATGCTATAGCTTATCGAGCAAATAAAATAATTGCTACATATAACCCCAAACCGTACGTCTGGTTTCAATTTGCTCCGTTTGATCATGCGTTTGAAGAAATTACCAAGATGATACCGCTACTTTCAATTGTTCATGAGAAACGCGCCATGCTGGCGCTGCTAATTAAATGTGCAGACGGTAATCTGGTACTCATAGAAACTATAGTAAAATATTTTCTAAGCAAACATAGAACAGATGAATTAGTATTTAAAATTCGCTTTGTTGAAGAGATACTAACTCATACAAAGATTTCCAAATACGATGATAAAACTTGGAATTTATTAAATGAATTGTTTAAAATTATGAACGTATATAAGAAAGATTCCGATACTAAATCAGAAATTGTCAACTCTATTGTTATCTACAATGTCTTGAATGGTAGAAAAGTACCAGAAGTGATAGAGAAGAAATTTTCATTCAAAACTTTGAAATCACACAAGGCTAAAATGAATCAGGAACAACAAAACAAAATGTTCAACTACCTATATGATTACTCACTATCTAAATTAAAGAGCTCTATAGCCAATGAAACCGATTTCAGAGAGACAACTGAAATCTTACAAAATGTTATGAGGTTAATCAAAGATTGGGAAAAGTCGTTTTTGGACTATGCCATAGTACTTACCAAAATTAAGGAATTAATAAAGTTAAAAAAAGAAAATTCATGGACAGCGAGCTTGTCATCTTTGTACAATGTAAATAAATCTTGGAGGAAACACATGTTTGAAGAGTCAGTGGCTTTATGTCCCAGTGAAGAGGTGTGTCTCAACGCTCTTAAACACGACCCGCAACTACTGACGCGATACAAAGAAGAGGTAGACATTCTGAGATCAAACGAGAAAACTTCGTTACGACGACTACTTGTTAAGCTTCGCATCTACTGGCCACAGTCACTCGCGCAACAATGGATTGATACGTACCTAAACAACACTACTCAAGCAAAAGATCAAAAAGCTGCTGTAAAAAATCTTTGTATATTATTACCTCAAAAACCGTTACTTGATATGATCGAAAAGTATAAGCCCGAAAATGCTAAAATTGATTGGAAAGTAATTGACGACAATGTTCTAAATGTACAACGCATTTTAGCTAAAAATATGCACCTCGGCAGACCTCAGCCAAATCCGGACGCTATTTTATCGTATGCCAAAGGTGATTATTTGCAATCCGCTCTTCCATCATTACTCGCCATCTTCTATAATTTAAAAACACCAATAAATAACCAATATATACCTAAACTGTTAAACTCGCCGGTGTCGTTGCAAAAACATGGCATCAGACTTGCATTGCATACCTTAGGTCGTGAAGAACTTCAACATATATTTTTAAATTGCTGGAAAAACTCGAAGAACGCTAGCATTCGGACACTCATTTTTAAGTTTACTTTTAAACTTTTAAGCAGTGAAAGAGATCCCATTAATGCTACCAGTCTCTGGGAATTGTTAGAATTATTTATAGATAATTTAACATTAAAAGAAGATAAAGCAACATACGAGCTCTTATCTAAAGTCCAAGATGTACCTAATAATATTAAAGCGAAGTTTTTAGTTAAGAGCTACAACTTTCTACAAAAACTAATTCCAACAGTTGACAAAACAACAAGCTCTAACTATAAATGGTACTGCGTTCAGTTAGCAGAATATGCTAGCCAAGTGATTGATACCATTGACACAGAATTTGTTTTAAAAATGCTTCAAGATTTTATCGAAAACGACTTCTTTAAGTCTGATGAAAAATTCATGAGACCAGTTCATCACTCTCACGGCATTATAGGTGTAATGTCCGCGTATTTGGTACATGTAGCAAATGAAAATGAACAAATTAAAAAATATGAAAAATTTATGGTTCCTCTGTTACAACGTTCCTTAGAAAGATGGGAAGAAAAACGCGAGGGAAATTACTTTATAAAGCGAAACTTTAGGCAAATTCTGAAACGTCTTTCGTTCGATTTAAAAGATTACGTTATTGAAAAACAGTTAATGTTACCAGTAAAAATGTTTTCACTAATTCAGATTGAATTAGAAAAATCTCTGTCAGTACCGGAAAATTATTTGATTTTAACTGAATGGAAACTTACCGTAACACTGGCAAAGCTAGCTGAAGAGAATAGCCATAAACTTTCTACGGACACCAAATTCCAGTTCGAGTGGGATGAAACAAGTGGTCTTGAGTTTGGTAAGATCTGTTTAGAGTATCTAAAAAATGATGTAAAGTTATATTTTCCTTGCATTTATGTGCTCTTTTCGAAATCCGTTAAATGTGTATTATTTAATATTCTACCCGAGAATGCTATATTAAAATTTTATGAAGGTATAATAGCAGATACAGATTTCATACAGGGTTATTTGAGTGCCATAGAAATCGGTGAAGATTCCCGTACAAAAGATGAGTACAAAATGCTATGGGAGAAAGTCGTCGCCAATCCCTCCGTAGAAGTAAAAATGCACTATTATATTAAAATTGATGATAGAAAGAGGATTTATTAAGTTACGATTGCTATGCAGGTAGATGGTAAATACTACCAAAATGTATACTAATATAATACTTATATGTAAGTAATTATTGGTACCTACATACTTAACTATTTCATCAATGATAGTTTAAACCTAGGTATGTCTACCTGCCTTTTTTTGGTATGAAAGATAAGTCATATTTATAATTAACATTTTCATAAAATAGATTATGTAGGTAATTAAGTATAAAAATTATGATTCCAAACAATCAGGATTTTTTTATTTTTCCAAGATATTGAGTCGTATATAGTATATTTACAATCACCACACTTAGCTGCAAGCTTTAGCTTCACAGCTTAAAAACTAAGAAACTAAGTAGGTACCTACGTAAGCACAACACAAACCACTAGTTAATAGTATTATAATTCATAATGAGATATTAAACTAACTTGTATTAAAGTCTGTAAGTATGTACTAACACTGGATATTTTTTTAACAAATTACGCAGTTTTTTTTTCTTTTTTACAATAAAATTAACGATAAATATATTTTTTGTTATTTACCTACCTACTTGTCATTTATACCTATTTTCATATTTACTCGAGGGGAGCAACTTTGAATTACGATCTCATTATTGGCATCAAGGAGGTTCAAATAGTACATCCATGATTTTTCTGTTCCGTGATTGGCATGGTTGGTACTTAGACCATTAACGGACGTTCCGATTTGGTTGGAGCCGACTACAACCAAATTGTAACGTGTGTACTGAGTTGGTTCCGACATCATGTCTGTTGATTACTAGTCTGATAGTAGGCAGTGGAACTAAATGCTGTTCTATTGTTATGCCATATTTGAAAGCATTTGAACTTGGAGCATTAAACCTCTAAGTACCTATTTAAAAACACAGTAACGCCCTCTTTGTGATGTCATTACTGCATAGAAAGCCGTGTCAGACTAATAGTTATATATATCTAATAAAGAAAATGCGGGCTTTTGAGGGTTGAACTCACAACCTAGCTGATGATTATTTGGATGTCTCCTCGATGGAGGCTATCGCGTGTGAGTTCGCCGCTAGAGGCGCTAATGTTGCGTGAGGTCATTGTTTGTATGGGCAACGTGGGTTTATTTGTAAACGATGTATGCACCGTATGATGACTCAGGATGACCGATGGGGTCGAAGTGTCGAAAGGAGACCACGCACCGGCAAGCGCAGCGTAGGACTTCCACCACAGGAAAGATATTTTGATCAAAACAGCAGGATCGCGCTGGAGGCAGGCCACATACCGGCCCTATTGGAAATCTCTTGAGGAGGTCTATGTCCAGCAGCGACTTCCTGCGGCTGATATGATGATTCGGGGTGGGCTTGGCATCTGCACTGAAAATTGGGTTCCTCAATAAGTTTAAACGTGAACGCTGAGTTGTTTAAAGTATATAAAAAGCAGCCTTCGCCGCAGTTAAGTTAATCAGTAGCATCCATTAAGAGCGTAGTTTTTTTTTAGTTAAAAAGACAACGCCCGCACTAGGAAACAAGCCCTGTGTCGCGGGGAGCTTTACAAACATGAAACTAACGGACACAAAGTACACCCAGACTAGAAACAAATATCTATGAATCACACAAATATTTGTCTCGTGTGGGAATCGAACCCACGTCACCCAGCACGGCGATGTAGTGGGGAGGCGACCACCTTAACCACTGCGCCACGGTGACAGTCATCAACCAACCATCAGTTACCAACATAGTGGCAATGTCGCAATTTAGTGTCATATTTCGTGGTTTTTAATTTTTATTATATTTTAAAAAGATGTTGGCACTTTTTACAATTAGGTAGTGTGTAAAAGGTAAGAAATCATTGCGTTTACAGTTCTATTCATATGCAAATAACACATTAAAAACTTGGAGCGCGTTATATTCATTGTAAAATAACTGTAAGTATTACGCTTATTCCACCACCATCCGATATAGGAAAAGGGACTCTAATGCCCGTTTTCACCAACTTCCCCTAAATCATCTCTTAACTAAGAGCTCCCTAACGTAGGTGGCCCTTAAATACAACTCTTACCTAATTTCATTCTCACCAAGCTAAGTGACACTTATCTATGGATCTCTTATTTTGTAGTGGTTACCAAAACCGTAAGGTTGCGCAATTTTTTACGATTGTGTATTTTTGGAATACTAATTCAGTAAATTAAATATAATTATTAATTAATAAACATATTTTCATAATGAAATGATAGTTTTACATTTTATTCATTTAAATTTACCAATTTTTGTACTTGATGGCTGAATAAGTAAATTCCAATGCCAATGAAATGTCAAAATTTCTAGTGTCAAAATAAAATTACCACGTGTTGCCGTGTTGATTTTAGTTTGTTTAAATAAACAAAGTTTACCATACCAGCCACAACCACCACAGAGTACATTTGTATACATATAACCACCCAGTCAATTTCGCATTTTGCATTTATTTTTAATAACGCAATGGCCGAGAAAAGGAAACGCGGTCAAAACTTTACATCGGAAGAAAAAGATAAACTAGTGAAATTGTTAATGGAGCATAAAGATACTATATTAAATAAGAAAACGGATGGCTCCACGAATGAAGCCAAAATATTAGCTTGGAATCAGCTTACATCGTCATATAATGCTACAGGGACTATTTACAGGTGTGTACCTTACCTACCAACCTATGCTTTTACACACACATATGCTTATGCTATATGCTATATATATATATATGCTTTTGACAGTGATGCACAGTTTGGACCGGCTGAAGCCTCCATAAGTGTAGAGGAAAACATACCAAAAATAATCTGTTTAGCAGGCGATGATTTTACAGAGGATGTAAATTTACCAATAGAAGAAGTTCCAGAAAAGCAAAAGGTAAAAAGGAGTATCATAATATTCTTGTAATCAATAACCATATAGGTACATTAATCTTTTACAACCATAATAATCTCCTATTTCCGTCAAATCTGTTATTTTATAATTTCTGCTGTTTCATTATAAATATTATAGTATAATCTTCTATTGTCTCAAATGCACTTGTTAACATGCAGTCTATTTTGTAGTGATTTAAAAAGAAATGTGTAAATATGTACTGTGCACAAACAGAATCTATATAAACTGATATTTTTTTAGAATGAGGTACCTCAAGAAAATATTATAAGTAGGACACCGCTGTGGTCAAGAAGACGTCCTGTCTTATCTCATACAAATGAGAGATCTGAGGCTGTAAATGTTGTGAGTTCTAGCTACAGAGACGTAAATAAAGTCAAACAAGATGTGGAAAATACAAAACTGTTGATACTTAAAGAAGAATTAGAAACGAAACAAAAACTATATGACTTACAACTTCAAGCAGCAGCAAAAGATATAGTAATAAAGGATTTAGAAATACAAATAAAACAAGCTGTACTGGAACAAGTTAGAGGTAATTTAATGTTTTCAAAACTAATTCATAGCGTCAAAATAATTTGTAATTTGATTCCTTTGATAACCATATACTGGATCGTTGTTCAATATAGGTGGTAAAGGTATCTGTCCTACTTGTATTAATTGATCCAAATTAGGTATTAAGCCATCATTTATTGGCACAGGTTCTTGTCTCATAATGCATAAGTTGTGCAAAATGCAGCAGGCTAATATTACATTAATAGAATTTTGTAATTTTAGCCTTAAGCCCAAAGCCAAGACTGGGAACCGTCGTTTAAGAACACCATACTGACGCTCCACTACATTTCTGGTCTTGATATGGGCTGTATTGTACCTTTGTTCACCCATTGTGGCTGGATTTAAGTATGGAGTCAGCAAATGGCACTGAAAAGAATGTGAAAACAACATCATAAAATCACTTCCTTCATTACCTATTATAATAGTAATTTTTGTTTCAGGTGGTGGCTTAGCTATTCAACAACTGTTTGGGACTCAGCCCAAAGATACACAAAAATAAACATTTGAATATAACTTCTGATTTTTATTTACCTTCAAAGGATATCCACTATCACCTAATAAATATGATCCCCTATAGTCTCCTCGTTCAAATTTTTCATACCGTCTGCTATTTTGATAAATAGTTGAGTCATGAGTAGACCCTGGCCACCGTGCAACAATATCCATGATTAATAAGTTGGAAGAGCTAATTGTTTGCATGTTTATGGACATGTAACCCTTCCTGTTTCGGAACAATTCAGCATCATCTCCACCTATAAAATGTATAGAATTTTTTAGATTTCAAAAGTATAATTTGTTTCAAGCTTAAATATTTCAATACAGTTACTCAATAGATATATAAAATGAATTCGTTCAAGATATACTTATTTACCTGGTGACTGTATTTTTATGTGTGTACAATCTATACAACCCAATACATTGGGGAAACGCGCAATTTTGTAAAATTCTGACTTTACTTTAAGTTGTTCCTGTTCGGTGTCTGGAAATACTATGAAATCCTTATACAAGGTTACGATAGCTTCCGAGACTCTCTTTATAATACGGCTGCAAGTACTAACACTGATGCCACCTATATCAGATACCGTTTGCAAATGACTACCTGTGGCATAGAACCTCAAGGCACACAGTAACTGTTTGATAGGTGGCACAGATTTATTTCTGTAAACACAAAAATTTACTTTAGTTTTATTTGGGTGAATGTAAAGCAACAGATGTCTATTCCTTTCTCTCCCATCTATGAACTTTACAGTAAAACATAACCTAGGTACTTATACTCCAAATTAATAGGTACCTATAGGTAATAAAGATAGATAATAAGTAAAATTTGTATAACATAAACTAAAAAAAAATTATTAAATCTTAAATCAAGTTAATTTTACTTACCTATCATCAGGATATTCCAATATTTGTTCAATTTTTTCCAATAAAAAGATAACACTCTCCTTGGATAACCTAAATCTTGTAAAAAAATCCTTATCGTCATATTTTGTAAATAAATCCGGTCTGTCACGATAAATTCTCGGCCTATTGAAAAATCTAGGATTATTTATTAACTCTAAAGTTTCAATAGCATCGAAAAAATCCCATAAGTCTTCCTCCATTTCAATGTTTTAAAAAAATAAAACGTGCGTAAAGTGCCTGTCACCTTGTTAGGGGTTGGTTAGGGAGTGAACATTCGGGCTCCTAAATTTAAAGGAACACCTAAGCACTTAAGTGTCCCCTAAAGGTTGGTGAAAACGAAAATATCACTAAGGGTTACCTAACTTGCCTTAGGTGACCCCTAAAATTTAGGGGAAGTTGGTGAAAACGGGCATGAATATCGTGTAGTGTAATACCCCCTTTATGTAGGTGTGTAGTCGTTCTTAAAGGTGTTTCAGAATAAAATACTTATAAATTTGCAAGATAACCGAGAAAGGATAAGTCCTAAAAGGTAAGGATGTATGATTTACATGTTCATAAAAATAAAAAATAAAACAATTTAGAATATATTTAAAATATTTTTTACTAATATTTCGCTAATCTTATACCTAATGTTATTTTAACTTTGTGGTAGTTTCGCACAAAATAATAAGACAATCAATTTTATTCAAACATAAAATTGATTATTTCGTTTTAATGTATAGATACTTAATTATAACGTCTTACAATTGCAGTTTCCTAATTTACGTAGTCATTTCTAAGCATGGTCGATATTTAAATTATTCGACCGCCACTAAAACATTATCAAATTAATAACATTTTATAGGTATGATAATAATAATCTTCTATCGAAATAAAAAAATGTGTTAGTGGTTCACAAAGTTCAATTTATCAAATCATCCATCACGAAGTACAATAGGAATGATGGCTCCTTAATCGCACAAAAATAACCGATTTTTACACTGGATTGTATATGAACGTGAGCGTATTTTTAGTTAGGTAATATTCGAATACTAGGAACTATGCAAGTGCATAAAATTTTGACACAATATTAATTGCAGGATTGTTAACAATATTTATTACACTATAACTGCAAAAATTTTCTAAATAAACGGAAAAAAACAGGAAAATGCGATCTTTTATTAGAATTAATAAAGCGCTTTTTTATGTAATGTTAAGTGCGAATAAGTGCTCTGTCCACGAACAAATAAAATGAAAATTACAATTATGCATAAGCTATATTTACTATTCTCGTCTCAACGTAGTCTTCACGAGATTCCTAACTCTCGAACTAAGAAACCATAAGGATTAAAGGGACATTATTACAATGCATACTAATTAGCAAAATCACCGAGTATGTTCTTTGCAACCGTTTACTTATTCATTCCCCCTTATTAAAAAATATGGACTAAGTATTAAACCAGGTTTAAATTGACATAAGCCATTGTTTTATTGTCAAAGTTGTCATTTAAAAATCTGGTTTAATGATGCTCGTCCGTATTTTGTAATATGGGGGATTGAGTTTGAAAGAGTTCTAAGACGCCGTCCTATTGTCCATTGATAAATGAAAATCGATCGAGCATTCTGCTACTCAATACACACTGGTGTCAATAGGTAAATAAAATTAATAATTGAAACAAAATTATCCTTATGAACTTACAATATATTTATATGTAAATATGGATCACATTTCTGAATACAAAGACAGCATCGCAGGATATTATAATTATTGCTGTATGATCCCAAATTGCATTATAAATCTACGACAATGTATAGAAACATAAATCAACATTTTTACGCAAATAAAGAGTATGACAATTAACCTTTTGACCGCCACGTCAAATCGATATCGCCGTGCCTTGAGCGCCAAGCTTTTAAAATACAGTACATTTTTGACGTGTCATGCCTTCATTGGCATGGTACGCACATTTTCATTTTACGTGTATAGACGTCTCTGGCGTTCAAAGGGTTAATTCACAATTACGAACACTGTCTAATATAATATATATATTGGAAAACAGTTCTAGTAAATAGGCAGTATATAACATAATATTTAGGCTTATATAACAGGCAGTGAACAATGTTATGTAACCTTTCGAACACCCTTGTCACAATATATGACAGAGGAACGCTGACCCTGTATGCCACGATACAAATATGTGACAACGAATACGTTGCACCATGACGAGACACAAACAATTAAGTCATTACTTTGGTGGCAAAGTTTCTTATATATTAAGGATAAGCGCCTACATTAATATTCAATTTAGCTAAATGAAACTTTGCTATATTTGGATCAGGCACAGTTCATATTGTAAATTGAAATATAAAAATGTTGTTATTCGGCGCCTGCAGTTAATTCAATTCTTTATGTTCTTTTATATATCTCTCCTGTACATTTTTTTTATACTACTTTCGTGCTAAAATCATTCACAGAAGCGCTAATTTGCATTATGGTTTGCTGGAGAGGATGCTCCGCAGCAGTCCCAATTTCAAGTTAATGTGCTCTTAAACTACAGAAGTACTATTTATTGTAAGGTAGTACTAATTATGCACCCATTATGCACAATTGTTTTCACCGAGACAAAATCCCAAAATCGTCAATTGTCCTGCCCCGGAGCATGACACATTACTTTGTGGGTTTATCAAAAATTAAACTCCCAGCCATATTTCCTCTCGTAAATCTTTTCACTAAGAATTTATCGCACTGATAGAGCTCAAACTGAACCCTATTATTTATTAGGGTTATTTTATTGAATTTGTGACTTGGCATGGTGGATACGAAGATGCGTTTACGCTCTGGCATTCAAAAGGTTAAACTATGTAATGTTACATACTTCAAAGTATTAATATAACCATGACACTTCTTAGGGTCTGTTCACACAGACTGGTTGGAAGAAGAGAGCAATTTTTTTCTTTCATCATTCAATAATTGTAATACAATTTACAAATTTAATTTTACATGTTATTTCTTTTATTATTGAGAATGCTTGCAAGCAAATTAATACGCTTAGTGTGAAATAATAAGAGTAGCCTGCCTAGTAGGCTGCCTCTGATGACGTACTCTTGCGCACTCGCGCAGTCGAGTGCATCCGCTCAAAAAACAACGCTCTTCCAACCGATCTATGTGAAACACTTATTGGTTCCGACCAGTTCTACGCGTATAACTCGCGCCGGTCTGTGTGAAAAGAAGAGCGCCGGGTGATGCTCTCCGAACCGGTCTGTCTGAACGGACCCTTAGAGACTTGACCCTAATGCCTACCTGCAAATATAATTGCGCTTAACCAAACTTATTCAAAGTCCAACGTAACGTGTTAGTAATTTTGTATTATTGTAGACTTGTGTAAGTCTTCCAGAGATGTGTGACAGGGTTAATAAGTAAGACCCACCCGCATCAGTTGAATATCTATTTACTACTCAATCTATTTTAAGAATTATATCTTATCTTAGTGAAACAACACATTTTCCCTCAGAATTATAGATAGAAATACACGGTGAAGATACAACTTAAGAATCCGAGCCGAATTCGAGTCATTATATAAAATTGGCTCATTAAAAAATTATAATTAGGCAGTAAGTTATTGCTTAAACCAGAGACAAGGTAAAGAAAATTTCCTATAATAAAAAATTTATAGACATCAAAATCAAAATCAATTATTATAATGATGCAAGCAGGCCTAAGAAAGTCATTATCTACATCACCGCTTTTCTAAATAAGTATGACACAAGTCACAGAAATAACGAAACAACTTAATAATTTGGCGAATTTTGCCTTTCAACTTGACATACTGCTGCGTCGTTCTTAACTAGGAAGGTATTTAAAACGATGTCACTATATTACACTTGTTTGTTACTAACGATAATTATACTTAAATGAACAATATTTCTCCTGTATGGATGAAAGTTTAATTTTTCACATCAAAACTGTCTCGATTGTTGTTGTAAAAACAACTTTTTTAATTTGGACCAATGGAAGACCTGTAAAGAAAAACAAAAATAAACAAGATGATGCTGGGTATATAGATAATGTTATCACCACCAAGCGCTATCCCAAAATTTCAGATGAAAAATTTCACATACAACCTGAACTTAGAAAAACGATAATTTTAAAAAGGCAGCACAACGGGTCCACTACAGAACCTGCAGCCATAATAACATATTGTAGTGTTCCTTCTGGTGATATCTTGAGAAGATAGGTTACCTTCGTTTAGTCTTCGGCGCCGGCTTCATCGGGCGCAGGCGTATGCCACGTAAGCCTCTCCTCATAGAACTGTATGACGACTTGTGGGCATCTGACGTTCGCTTGTTTCGCCGGCACGAGGTCTGCCTCGTCTGTGCCTTGCCATTTCATAAGGAACATCAGCTCTCCACTACTGTCTGTCGCACCTGGAACAGATAATATTTATATAAGTAACTTATTATACTATAGGCCTATGTCAATGGACAAGTTGGGGTAAAAAATACCGATTGTTGATAATACATTTAACCTACTAAATTAACTAATTTAAATATAAATGTAAATTGTTTAATTTGTTAAAAACTCCAGCAATAAAGGCTCATTTTATTTTATTTATTTATTTTAACTTATTATACTAACAATATACCTAAAACTTGTTCAAAATAAAAAGTAGACTAGACTAGAAGTAGAAAAACACAAAATTGCGCAATCGCTCCCACATGTTACGGTAGTAACGCATTTCCCCTCTTTAAAAAAAAGGTACACATACAAGTTGTATGCTAGGCTTTATGACAAAAAAGGTAAGTAAAGATACTCTAGACAGAATAACAAGAGCCATTACTAAACCAAATCTGAAAATGGATGAAAAAATCATTGAATAACAATACTAACCTATAATTTTTTCAGGTTCTAGGCCACGGTCAAAACCTGAAGCCTTTTTGTCGTCACTTTTCGCTTTCTTAGCACCTTTTAGATCTGGTGTTGCAACTGCAGATTTTCGCTTTTTCGCATCCTTGTCAATTTTTACGTTCTTGCCCTCTACAATTAAACAAATTTTAAGAATGCTAGGTTTTATTTGTAGACAGCAATAATAAAATTTAAAATTGATACATGATTCACATCACTGTGTTGCCTGAAGTAAATATGCAAAAGTTGTCTATGAAAGAATAAGATTGAAGTACCTTAACCTTTCGAATATCGGCAATACTCAATAAGAAAAAACGTGCCCATAGCGCCGATAACAGCTATTGCCTACAGAAAGCAGGTATATAAAAATTCAAGATAAAGATAATAAATCATTACTTTTATGTAATTTAAAAACTACTTCTTAAAAACTGAATTTCCTGGCTTGGCATACAGGGCTCAGAGATACCGTTATGGTGTGGCTACAAAACGTCAAAATATTGGCCATCCCTATGTTAGTTTAAAAATTTAGTAAGAGTGTACATACCAGCTTCCTTCTTTTTCCTGGCCTCTTCAAAAGCCTGGATTAGATCTGGACAGTCAAGATTCTCTTCTGGCTCCCAAGTATTGTCATCATCATTGTAACCCTTCCACTTTAAGAAATATTCAACCTGAAACATTTATAATTGTGTGTTAGTTTGTTTATAGAATATCAAAGGAGACAGGCTGTTCACAAATATAAATCTTGGTACTTAAAAAAAATATCTGAGAAAATTTTAAATAGGTTAAAAATCTCAACACATGTTTTGCCACAATATTTAATGAAATAAAGAAAGCAATATCACCTTGCCATTTCGTACTCGTCTGTCAAGCACCTTCTCTACCGAGAACTCTTCCTCTCCTTCGGGTTCAGCATCCTTCTTTTTGTCAGCCATTGTTCTGTAATATTACAACAAACATTATTTGGTTACCCGGTACTGGGAGATTAACAAATGCTGTTAAATTATTATTTAACTAGCTTCTGCCCTCTTGGTATGTAGATAATCTACTTTACTCTTCAGCTTTATAATATTAGTAGATAATCTATACTAATATTTATAAAGAAAATTTTATTTTATACTAAGTATTGATTCAAAGTTCTATCAGATTTCTTGCTGGTGAGTAGTTGTATTGAGAGCTCATTGGGGTTTAAGGGTTCACAACGCGCTTGTGATACTCTTGATGTTGCACCCTTCATAAACTACGGTAACAGCTTACCATCAGGCAGACTGAGTATATACCATCATAGTATACAAAAAAAAAGTTTACAGCCAGGTGTAAGTAGCTAAAATCTTTGATATCAGGGTCCACTGCTGCACAAGGCCTCTAATAACACGCGCCAAGTCTCAAATGGTAAGTGAGCTATAACAACAAATAAGAAGGCCTAATAAATGCTAAGCAATGCCTTGGCTACATCAAACCGGAAATGAGACTAAAAGAACAATAATAAAAGACCAATACACGAGCGGTGAGCAGCGTGCGTTTTAAACCACATCTTCTCTAATTTATTTATGGTAAATATTTAAGTTAAATTGATTGTTTACAACATATCACGTCTATCTCGTCACATTTGAACTGAGTCTGTGCTAATATATAAGTGGAACTGTCCATAATTTAACAGAACACAAAACAAAGTTAATTAGAATTAGAAAATAATTAAATAATAATAAGCTGGCGTATGCAAAAAAGCGGGCAAGCTTCAGACATTTGAGAACTGAACTATGTCAATATAAAATCCACACACATTTAAAAAACAGAATTATGTTTAGGAAAACACTTGATCACATTTAAAAGCATTTTATTGTCGAATGTAAAATTTTCATGGTTGTTGCAAGTTTACACAATTCCATCATCGTGTCCCGCCATTTTGACTCAAGTGAAATGGTAAAGGACTCCCATGGCATTTCCTCATTATTCACCAAATTTCCACAACAACATCGATCACTTTAGTATAGATAACTCCCAAACACTGTCATTTTACACTTTTATTTAAAAATTACATACCTTTGAGTACTAAAACTTGAGATAAATCAAACCGGCGTGTGTGTATTACACTTGCGTGCGTTTGTTTCGTTTTTTTTGAAGTCTTCGTCTGTGGTCTATGGTTGCACAATACATTTTTGAATTTTTTTGAGATGGGCATAGAGAAGAGAATCCTGCCATTTACAACCACAGACTATCATGGATTTAGTATAAAGTATTGAAATGGAATGTGTTTGCAAACTATGGTTAAATTAGAGATGCGACTAATTTGTTTAATATTATTTATATTGAAAAGAAGTTTTTATTTTAGATGTAATTTTGGAGTTTTCATAGACCTGCTGCTTTTTGTTTGTTCTAGTCAAACAAAAAGGTCTAGTTATATAACTAGACCACAAGGAACTTGTATCTCCTTAGAAGATCTAAGATCCTTGTGGTCTAGTTACATAAATGTCATGACCTTAAGAGGGTTCATCACGGAACAGAAAATTTTGTGTTCCGTGGGGTTCATACAGAGGAATGGCAACGTCGCAATAGATAGTACATGCATGGTCGCAATTTAGTCTCATATTTTTTTTTGTTTCGTTTCGATTTTTATTATTTAATCGGAGCAATTATTTTTTAATGTTTTTAAAACATTTTTTAAAATTAGGTGAAAAGTGTGTAAAAGTTACGAAATCATTGCGTCTACAGTTCTATTTATATGCAATTAACACATTGGAACTTGCACATGCTTATGTTCATAGGAAATAACTGTAAGCATTGTGGATACTTACTATAGGTACTTACTACTTACGGTTTCTAAGAATTTAGTATGAAAATGTGAATATTTTCGAAAATAACCCTCTGAATGTAGCATAAATTGTGTCCCTATTTTCTTAATCGTAAAAGTTAAATCTGAAAAACATCATAAAGTTAATGATTTTGAGTATGATCGGATAAACCATTTTTGAGATAATGCTGAAAAACTGTGTTCTTGATTATTCTCGACAAAAGGACGTAAGCGCTACGAAGATACTTATACGCTCTCTTACTGTAGAACCCTACATCGAGCATGGTGCGACATGTTTAACATTTATATTGAACATGTCGCACCATTTTAACCACGGAAATTGCTTCTTAATTAATGTAAATGCTCTTAACCGGTTTGAATATTTATAGAAATACTAGAAGTTCGTGCAGTGACGGATTTAGTATATACACTAAATCACTATACCCCATCTCAACCCGTGACTGTCATAAAAAAGACAAACCCATGCTGGTATTTTATTAAAATTACTTTGATAAAATTGAACAAGTTTAACAAATTATCGCCTGTCGTTTATGTCATGGTTTGGGAACAAACTGCATCAAAATTTAATAGTGTTTGAATACTCGACTAAAACTAGAAATTTCTCAATCGAGAATGTTTTATTTCTACTACTTCAATCTCGATCTATTGGTCTCTACAAAAATACATATACCTATCTATGTATTGTATTATATTTATCTGTGTGTGTCTATGTCTCAATACGGGAAAGTTGTAAATAATTTTCGTAAAAATTTCGACGAAGCTCCTTTATTAGAAGCCTAAGTTAAATAAAAAGTGACCTAATGATTACAAAGTGAGTTCTGAAAGTGATGGGAAACCGTAAATGGTGTGCCTTATGAAACAAAAAACTATCATTGCGCACGATACCCCAACGCCATTTTGAAGCGAAATTTTGTATGTAAGTGCCAAGTATTTCGCAATATTTTCAATTCCCACCCTCTTACAAGGGTTGTGATTGATAATTCTGGATAACAGTGGATGTGAAACACGCCCGTAGCGGTGCCAGTATGTGATTAAGTGCTTTGATGAATGCCCAGACTCGATGGTTGCATCGAGGTGGGTTGCGGAGCCGTTTATCTGGACCTCGCATTAATTAAATTAATAGTGGTATATTGAACTGACAAATTGTTAGCTGACGATGTGGTCGGTAGGTAGTAATGTGTGCATTATTTATGTCACATTTAAACGTGTGTGGTGAGTGTGAAATAGTGCATTTCGGCGTGACTGGTGTTATCGGTGGCGTTTCCGACTGTTGCAGATAGCGGGTGGCTCGGAGGATGGCCCGGACCGACGGGAGTGCTCTAATTAACTGACGGACGCTGCCGGCTTACAGCTGGCGCAAGCAGTAGGTTCCCTGCTTTGTTTCTAATCACTAGACACAGCACACCACATTACTTTGACATTGATTTTTTTATGTCACTTATGTACAATTTCACACTGAAAGTGGCACTCTGGCTTAGTTTGTGTGAATACATTGTACTCCCATGGATTTTATCTGCTAAGTATTATCACATTTCTGCTCCATTTATATTGATTATCTAAAATTGAGGCACATGTTTGTCAAACTTACCTCTTACCAGCTGTAGTCTTATTAGGACATGACATTCATGTATAATTTTGACATTTCGATTGTTATTAGTAATGAGGTTAGTTTAGTACTATGGGAATTGTACAAAATAATGTTGATTAATTAGCAGCCAAAATATATAGATGATATGCTTTCAATGTGATTTAAATGAGGAATACTGTAGCATAGTATTAGTTATACATCACCCACATAGTGTCCATTTAATAAAGGTCAATTTGTTATTGTACTACTAATTATATTCTAAGAAGTGTTGATAAGCCAAAACAGTTTGTGAGTATAACACTGAGATTTTGAATTACTCATAGTTCACTACAACTCCAATACTTCTACTCACTTGCTATTGATTTCTGAGAATTGTGAATATTTATTACCTATGTGATATTGTTGCCTAAATATTGTGTTGTTAAACTCTAGGTTATAGTTTGTTAAAGATATTAGAGATTTATAACAGTACTATGTTGTCAATATGTACTTGAGTTTTATTGACAGTTATTTTAGTATCCACAATACAAACTGGCGAGTGAGTCCCTAAAACATCAGAATCATGCTATCTCTTTTGCACCTGCAGAGACTTGCAAAGCAGGAGTGTTGTGCAAGTAGTGCTTTATGCAAACAAAAGTAATCTCAATAAAAATAATGAAACAAGCAATATAAATATAATTATTTTTAATTTGGTATTGATTCATGGTAAATAATAAAGCAGTAGAGGGGTACATTGAATTATTAGCTTAAAAAATAAGTTTAACAAATTACCCAATTGATATAAGATTACATTTCAACTAATAAATAAGGACATCGACAAAAACATACTAAAATATTTTATTGTCATGGTTTCACCTCTATTATCTTTTATAATATACATCTTTTATAATATACGGTAAGAGACTTTTATGGTCCAACTTGCCAGTTTGTATTGCAGAAACTATATTCCTATGCTCTTGAAGTTCTACAACACATAAATCACAATTAAAGATGTAGTCTATGTGGCTTCAATACTAACTATATTCAGAGCATAATAAATTTTCATTACACACCACTGCATTATCTTGAAAGGAGTTTTTGGTAGATTGCTATTGGAGTACCATGTACCATTAAAATGGAGGTAACATTGTACAAGAAATATATCCATGATGCATGCTTTAATTGAACATTAATACCTACTTATAGCAAACATATGAATCTAAAAAATATTTGTCTTGTGTGGGAATCAAACCCACATCATTTGACACGGCGATGTTAGTGGTGAGGTTACCACCTTAACTGCTATGCTGCAGTGAGGCAGTGACAGTCTTTTTTTTATGAATTTCAATGTAAGAACAATATTCTTGAACTGAAAGTTCTGTTGTACCTAGCTAACTTTATATTAGATTGACTAAAGAGTGTAAAGCCATTATAAAACTCTGGTAATCTATTAGACTAGTTAGGAGATAAACACCCCGAGGTGAGGGAGTTTTGGGTTTTTTGCTTACATCTCGAAAACAGTATGTTGTACGAAATTTTATTGTACTATACAATGAAAGCTGATAAAATTCTCTACAACTTTGGCTTAAACACTTTTTATCTATCTCCAACGTTGCCTAGCTATGAGCTTCGAAAAATGGTCGATTTTCAAAAATGTGTTAAATTCTCTAGCACAAATACCATTTTTTGTTTTCTGCTTCCATCTCAAAAACAGTGCCTTGTACGAAATTTCATTATATTACATAATGAAAGCTGATAAAATTTTCTACAACTTGTGTTTAACACTTTTTACCCAACTATGGCAAAGCCAAAATGAAGGGTAATGTTTTTGGCAGTCTATGCATATTTCTATGTATGTATGTTTCTATGTTTCACTGTAGCGCCTAAACTAATGAACCGATTTTAATGAATGTGGTGTCAATAGTTTTCTAATAATAGTCCGGGTGACATAGGCTATATCATTTTTTTAATAATATTATATGACGGAATTTAAACATCAGATTCTTCTCACCTCGGGGTGGGTAAGAACTTTTAGTATGTTTATCTCCTAACCAGTCCAAACAAAGTTCCTAAGTCAAAGTTTTTGGTTTCGACATTTCCCTCCAAAATCATTCAATGACTGGCCTAATTGTAAAAATATCACTATTAAGTAAAATTTATCAACAAACGCTGTATATAATATAGTTCTACATTACTCAAAAGTAGGATTATTAAATTTGATGAGATAGGTCACTAAGGACTAGATTTCTAAGACAGTGCTAGAGAGACTTTATTAGATTCAATAATTACTAAATTGGCACATTCCTTGCTATCAAGCCATAAAAGCAATACCATTAATATTCCATTCTAAATCATAAATGCTTATCAAGACAAGATGCAGCATAAAGTTTAAAACAGGGTTGTCCAAACCAGATATGATCTTGGGACTAAACAAATCCTTGAATAAATTGGCAGGCCCCAAAATCAAATGGCTAGTCTAAATTATTTATATGTAAATGGATTTTATATATAAACATTTAAAACCCATATTACACATAACACAATTTTACCAAGACCATACATGATTCATATTTTTTTTTATCATCATGTTCTTTACCATTTTGATTTGGTTGCAGTTAAAAATGCCACGACCTGGCAGTCTCAAAGACCCAGACATTGCTGAGTTGTTCAGCAGGCATGATCCGGAGAAGATATTTGAGGACCTGCGTGAAATTGGACATGGCTCCTTTGGGGCGGTCTACTATGCTCGCTGCAATCTCTCTAAAGAGATTGTGGCGATTAAGAAAATGTCATATGTGGGGAAGCAGAGTGAGGAGAAATGGCAGGACATATTGAAAGAAATTAAGTAAGTACTTTTAGTTATTTTTAATTAGCTGACCCAACAGATGTTGTTCTGTCAAAAGCTATTGACACCTACATTACAATATAATACAATAGCCAAATTGGATATAGAATAAATGAAAACAATTCACTATCTAATTTGATTGTATATCATCATCATATTAGCTTAATGACGTCCACTGCTGGACATAAGCCTCGCCTAATTTCCACCACTGCAAACGATTTTGTGCCGCCTGTAACCAACGGCCACCCGTAAACTCGACCAGGTTGTCGGTCCATCTGGTGGGGGAGCTGTCCTACGCTCCGCTTTCCAATAAAATGTGGCTGCCTCTCAAGAACTTTTTCCCCTATCAGCCATTGGTTCTACAAGCTATGTGGCTTGCCCACTACCACTTTATACGATTCGTTTTGCTATGATGGTAACTTTAGTACTCCTGTGGATCTCCTCATTTCTGATTCGATCATGCAGGGAAACCCCGAGCATACATAGCTCTTTCCATGGCTTGCTGAGCGACAGTTAGTAGAATGAGGTCTATGATAGTTAGCGGCCACGTCTCAGTTTCGTTGTTACATTGGTTGAATACCTTTGTCTTCAAACACTGGGATATTTGTGGGCGAGAAAACAATAACTTTCGAAGTAAAAAGTCTTAGTAAAAAGTTTCGAAGTAAAACGTGGAACCATGTGACAAAATCTATGCATGCAAAGCTGAAGAGTTTGTTTGTTTGGTTGAACACGCTAATCACAGGACTATTGAAGCGATTAGAAAAAATATTTTAGTGTTAGAATACCCATTTATCGAGGATGGCTATAGGCTATAAAACATCACGCTTCGATCCATAGGAGCTGAGTAGTGGCTAAACAAAGACACGGAGCGAAGCCGACAGTTAGTTGGTATATAAAGTTGGACTCTACAAACAAGTGTGTTTGTTTGGAATTACCTATGAACTACTGTTTTCCTGCAGTGTACGTGTAATTCAATAATGGACATATTAAGCTTTTCCTCATTACCTAATTTATATTAGAAATCTGCTATACCTATTTTTTATGGTTTGCCTCCAATATAAATAAAGTTAAACACCTCCAATACATATTATTATGTTGGATTTCAAAAATGGTTGAACTTGAAACAAATTCTTACGCCCACAATTCTTCAGCTATGTTTAGCCTAGTCATCAACCGGATACATTTTATTATAGCATATAATATAACAACATTATATCTTTGTAATAAGATTGTTTCCATAGCATTCTGGACATGATGTCAGGGGCCCAATCCTGATAAATTACATACGTCGATAGCAGATTGATGGATCAATATCGACCAATCACAGCGGCGGCGATATGGCGCGATTGACTTAGTAAGCCAATCACAACTGTCAAATGAGATCATCGGCTTACCAGTGTGTTACGATTATGTGAGCAGGATCGGGCCCCTTTTTACGAGGAATTAAATCCCGGATAGGCTACCAGACACTAATCTGCTAGTGGTGAAACAGGGCCTTATTATAATTAATTAATTACTGTCTAAATAAGTATTTTTTTTTATATTATATTAATTTTATTGACTTTTCAACATTATTTTGGCTGACTGACCTGTTGGTTTAGTGGTTAGTGACCCTGACTGCTAAGCCGGAGGTCGTAGGTTCGATCCCCACCCAGGACAATTATTTGTGTGATGAGCATAAAGATTTGTTCTGTGTCTGGGTTTAATTTATCTATAATATGTATATATTTACAAAAAAAAAAGTATATAAGTAGTATATCAGTTGTTTAGTACCCATAACACAAGCAAAAATAATTGCTTAATTTCGGACTAGATGGCTCTGTGTAAATGTGGTAGAATATTATTAATGTGGTAGAATATTATTTTAATGAATGTTGTTCTTCTTTAGATTCCTGAAACAACTGGACCATCCAAACACCATAGAATATAAAGGGTGCTACAAACGCGAGCACACAGCATGGCTCGTCATGGAGTATTGTGTCGGTTCCGCATCAGATATTATAGAGGTAATATATTTTTATTATGACTATCATTCTTGTCTATTTGTGGCTTCACATAGTACTAAATTCTTGAAGATGTGGCACTTGATCACATTATTATAACACATCATCACAAAAACGAGTAGAAAATGTGATATGGTTTACGTCACGTTTGATAAAGGATTGGTCGAACGCACGCTGCAGCACGCAGTCTTCAGAGTCACACAAATAATGTTCTACAACGCTTACGCACTTTGACGGAATGAGAGGCCATTCAAGACGTTTTTCATACGATTATGATAACTCAAAAACGGTATATCCAATCATGTTGGAATTATTTATTAAGCGTTATCTTTGTGAGTTTTTTTATATTTTTTTTTTAGATTTAACGGTTTGGAAGATAGAGGTTGGGGGAAGGGCACAATTAATGCTACTGTTGGAGCGATTTTGCCAAAAATATTCTCTAAATCAAAACACGAAAGCATTTTACGGCACAAATCGTTTAAAATTTTCATATACGTCTCGTGGTGGGCTTACCGTAGTTCATCTGAACCTTCAAAATTTGTTTTATAGAAGTATTGATCTATTATTATATTAATAGGTATATTGAAGCGATGGTGGTTGAATGGATAACGGACCGGCGTGCAAATCACGCGGTCCGAGTTCGATCCCAACCGGCAGTACCAATTTGGATTCCACTTTGTGGAATTTATATGTACTAATCAAATGACTTACCATCTGCTAACGGTGAAGGAACACATCGTGAGGAAACCCAAATTCCCTAGAAGAAATTCTATGAGTATGTCTGATCCACCAACCAGCACTAGGCCAGCGTGAGTGGATAATGGCCTAACTCAGTTCTCTAGTTAGAGGAGAGTAGACCTGAGCCCAGCAGTGGGACATTAATGGGTTAATGATGATGATGATGATTGATCTATTTGGGGATGTGTTTTAGTATCATCAAATTATGGAATAGCCACTAAAATCAAATATAGTGGATGAAATAATAATATTCTACCACATTCACACAGCGCCATCTAGTTAGTTACACCCATGTTACCCATACCATACCCATGTTAGTGATACCCATCTAGTATTAAGTAATTATATTTACTTGTGTTATGGGTACTAAACAACTGATATACTATTTAAATACATTTTTTTTTGTAAATACATACATATTATAGATAAATTACACTCGGACAAAGAACAAACCTTTATGCTCATCACAAAGATTTGTCCTGGGTGGGGATCGAACCCACGACCTCCGCCTAAGCAGTCAGGGTCACTAACCACTAGACCAATAGGCCAGTCAAAAATGAAATGAATCTGGGGAATCAATTATTACCAAGTATATTATTTCTTTCTCGTGAGACATACGCACATACGATAAAAAGATAAAAATTGTAAAGATAGTGTAAAGGCGAAATATTCTAATACTTGATTGATTGTATAAACGTGAATTACTTTGGAACAGATAGCATTGTATTATTGCTACAAAGTTAACATGGAAACTATTGTAGTATAAATAAACTTAAGTTTTTTTTGTAATGTCGGAGTATCAGCGGATAAAATCCGTGTAAACATTTTCTGCCTTTTAACTGCCTCGGTGGCGTAGCGGGAAGTGTATACAACTGCTGTGCAAGAGGGTTCGATTCCCGGGTCGGGTGAAAATGGCATTGGTATATCTATCATGAAATTTCAGTATTAAGATTTTCCCGGAGTTTGGTAAACAAATGTTCCCGGTTGATGACAATAGGCTCGCCCCCTATTTCATGGGACCAAACATAGCTGGCGAAATGTGGGTGTGAAACACCTCTGCCTACCCCTTCGGGGAAAAAGTCGTGATGCTATGTTATGTTAAATCGGTGTATTGACGGATTAAGAATACATAATGTCGCTACCCCATCTAAACCCGTGGGTGTCGTAAAAGGCGACTAAGGGAAGAACTTATGCAGACAAGAGCACGTCAAAAAAAGAAAAATTACCGTATCGGGCCTGCGTAATATAGTAGGCTAAATTCCCTCCACATTCTTTTGAGAAGACTCGTGTCCAGCAGTGGGACATTTATGGATTGAAATGATGATCAGCTGATAAATAAGTCTGTATATAAATTTTATTACCTACTATGTTTTTAAAATCTTCGAAAAAGATGCATGCTCAAAAGAGATGCCGATGCAGCCGGACCGATAATATCGGTCCGGCTGCATCGGCATCTCTTATTATTTTTGCGGCCAAGTGACATCCTTTGAAATACATATTATGACAATAATCCTTCTCTAATTAATTTGATAGTACATTATTTTATTTGGATGACATTAAAAAAAAAAAATTTAGTATTTTTTTATAAAGGCAAGTTTTCTATTACTATTTATTAAAGAATTAAGTCATAATAATGATATCCCTATCTGTGCAGTGACGGATTAAGAATACTTAATGTCACTACCCCATTTCAACCCGTGGGTATCGTAAAAGGCGACTAAGGGAACCATAAGCAGATAAGAGCACTGCTAGAAAAGGAAAATTCAAAACAAACCCTATACCAACCCGTCTGGCCAGCGTGGTATAGTAGGCTAAACTACCTCCACATTCTCTGGAGGAGAACCGTGCCCAGGAGTGGGACATTTATGGGTTTAAATGATGAATGATATCCCTGTAAATAATATTTTTTTTAACACTTAATTGTTTTTCAAAATAGTTTTTATTTCAATGAATATAATAATTAAAAGAGGTAAATAAAAGGCGGGCTTAACAGACTTAGGTAACTAAAATATGAGTCAGCATTTCTCTCTTTACCCGATACATGACCCTAGTCTACTAAGAAAAATTTTATTCTATAGATATCTCATTGAATCGATTATATAATCGAGTCAATGATGCGAGCACACTTGTCCTCGTATTATAATAACAATATATAATTCGGACTGTTTACATGTGAGTTAATGATGCGTTGATGCAGAGCAAACGTTTCATCACTCAAGACGAGTCACAGACCATGCACAATTGCACATGATCTAAATATTTAGTTGCTAATCTATATTCACATCTGCTTGAACTGCCTCGGTGGCGCAGCAGGAAGTGTATACGACTGCTGTGCAAGAAGTCCCGGGTTCGATTCCCGGGTCGGGTGAAAATGATATTGGGCTTTTCTAACATGAAATTCCATAAATGGGCTATCCAACACTATAATTATCTTCCGATTCGGTTCAGTAGTTCCTGAGATTAACGCGTTCAGGCAAATAATAATTGTGAAAAGTTCGCCTTCGCCTATATCAGTAAAAAGTAACCGACTACTTTTACATGAATATTTGTTGAGCGGTTTAGGCTTGAAAGCATCACAAACAAACAGAATTGCAAAAGTA
Source organism: Laspeyria flexula (assembly GCA_905147015.1). Lineage (NCBI taxonomy): Eukaryota > Metazoa > Arthropoda > Insecta > Lepidoptera > Erebidae > Laspeyria > Laspeyria flexula. The sequence goes on along the minus strand of LR989969.1, from coordinate 5,692,659 downwards.
ATGTGTTTGATAGTTTACAGTTACTTATAGTTTTTTTTTACAGTTGCAGTGTAAAAAAATAGTAGTAGTTTATTTTAAAAATGATGAGAATTTGACCTATTTTGCCCGACCCGGGCATCGAATCACTTCCTATGCGCCAGTGATATATCTTTACTATACAGGCGTAATGTGTTATATTATAAAAACATGCGTCACATATTAGCCAAAACTGCAACAGTGTTCCGCGAAATGCTATGACTAAGTTGTACAACAAGAAATTAAAATTCTAAAGTTCGTACACAGGGATCTGTATAAGTTATCTTTGATTTCTCAGAAATAACAAATATGTACACGCAGACCGTGTTTTGAGTCATCTACTTGGTTTATCATTTTAATCTTTTACCGATTTATTTTATTTACGAATTCCGAACGATTGATTTATGACTTGACTCTCAACATGATATGAATTCATACTACTCCGTAACATATTTATTTCAATTTCTGTGCAGAGATGTAACCTTAAGATCTGCAGAAGTGTCTGTTCTTCATAGTTACTTAGAACAGTACAACTGCAGACTTTATGGATTAGTTAGTAGTAACGTATATAGAACCGTAGGTACAAGCTGCCTAATACGAATTCGCTCACGTGGTATGGGGACGTCCATTAATCACGTGATTTTTTAGCAACTTTTAAGACCCTCAGCCTTAAGAAATCGCGTGTTCAACTAAGTCAAGTCAAGTCAAAGTCAAGTCAAATCTTTTTATTTCATTTGGATCACATACATGATACTTATGAACGTCATACAAAGCCAGAAAAAGTGTCAGTAAATTTGCCTACAGCCAGTTCACTGACAAGGTTGAAAATTAAATACACGTAATATCTCACTACACCCTCCCCTTGTGATAGTTTGTGATTTTTTCTGAATCCCTTCCCCCTGTTTTGTTCTTCACGTGATTAATGCCCCTCTCCCCCATGTAGGTAAAAAGTAGCCTATCTCCTTCTCCAGATCGCAGACTATATTTGGGTGATATTTTATGAAGGTCGTTTGAGTGGCGAAGGCGAGAAATGGTAACAGAGTTATTTTCTGATTTGTACTATTTGTACTTTTTTTTTTCTAAATGGGAGTGGGCGGGTCACATTCCACGAATGAATGAGGACAAGTGGGCACGAGTTGTCACACAGTGGGTGCCTGAAGAATGGGCACCGTCGCCGAGGCAGGCCTAAAAAACGCTGGTGTGACGACTTGGATACCTTCGACAGGGAATGGTGGAATAAGGCTGGAGATAGACAGCAGTGGAAAGTTCAGGGGGAGGCCATTGCCCAGCAGTGGGATGACACAGGCTAATAAAAATAAAAATAAAACTATTTATTAACCCACGGCCCCCGACGCCGCATAAAGAGGGTTATAAATTTGACGTGTCTCTGTGTCTGTCTATGGCATCGTAGTTCTTAAACGAATGGTTTAAGATGCGGTTTTTTATTAGCGAGGATAAAAAAGTAGAATTTTGCAACTCAAGAATATTGTAATAAATAAATAATTAATCAAATCCGATTAGTACCAACTTTCTATTGGCGCGTTAATAAATCTCATTAGCATAAGTTATGACTTTTTTATAATTCTTGATATTCGTGATATTTTTAGATATATATGGGCGATATATCACATTTTATTTCTATCTACACTCTTAACCTTCGATCATATGCATGCATAATTTTATTGAAACCGGAATAATTCTTTTTTTAGTATCCGTGTCATACCTGATTAGCATCAAACTATTCAATGCCCAGGTCAATGCAGGTTAGAAGCTAAGAGTTCACTTGTCGCTTTTATCGTAAAACAATAATAATAAACGTAGCATTACGTGTTTTTCTCAGAAGGGGTAGGTAGAAGTACATCAAATTTCGTTAGCTAGGTACGTTTGGTCCCATTTAATATGGGATGTGATCAATAATATTTTAATATCGAAAGGTAGTTGGCTATGGATAGAAGACTGTTAAAGAAATAATTAATAGGTACATGTAGACCTTCCTCTGTTCAAAAACACATGATAGCATTTTTGATTGCTTTAAAATGACTTTACTATGCAGTATGCTTAGCCTAGGTTAGCGATATAAATATAAAACAATACTCTTGACTGCCTCGGGTGTAGCAGTAGATGCTGGCAAGAAATTTCCGAGTTTGATTTCTGGGTCGGGTAAAAACTAAATGGCAATATACTTGTCCCCTATTACATGATACGTAACATAGCTGGTGGAATGTGTGTATGATCCCCTGCGGGAAAAAATACGTAATGCTTTGTTGTTATTCGAAATTATTAATATTAGGTCACTCCCGAAAAGTGGTGATAACTGTGAAACAGCTGCACAATTTTAATAAAACAAGTTTATGAACCGTCACAATAAAGTCAGCTTTCAAACACCAAAAACGGCCCATTCGTTTAAGGGCTATGATGCCACAGACAGACACACAGAAACGCCAAACTTATGACACAAATCTTTTTTACGTTGGGGGTCAAAAGTTAAAAAACTAGTACCAACACTTTTATTATACCTACGAATTGTTCTAAAACTCAGTGCATACCACAAAAAGTCAAGTGTTGTCGAGTACCGCCATTATGTACATTGTAATTAATTCAAGCCGGCATGCCGCATGCCTCGACACACGTTTCATGCAAATTGTATATGATATAATGTCGTTTTGTTTCCTGTTTTTGTGTTACATAATATAATCTGACTTCCGACATTGTGTTTCAATTGGTTTGATTATTTTTATTCTGTTGAATGACTATTGTTTATTTTGATTAGTAACAGTTGTTTCGGTTTTAAATGCGCTTTTCGATAGTCTAAATCAGGGCTGACCAAACCTGATACGATCTTGAACCGATACAAATCGTTTAGTGTAGCAGTTTGTAGTGGGCTACAAAATAATTATCTACCTTAATTAATTTAAATAATAATAATATATACGGCCGGATTAACCATGTCGAGTCCCCTAATGCAATTCTTAAGCCCTCATTAACCTTTTCTAACTTCATAAAATACATTTTTTCTATTACAATGCAAATAGAGGCACAAAAAAAGTTCACTTTTTGTTAAATTTAAATTCATATTAGTAAATTAACTACCTAACGTCTAAAATAACACCTTAAACTTTTGAGCGCCACGCCTTAACGGCAATTTCGTGCTCTGCGAGTTATGAAATTCAGTTTTTAGATGTAGCAATTGCTACCAGCTTATAAGTTTTGTATTATGTATTAGTTTTAAGTTATTTATGTAGCAAATAAAAAGTTTTTTTCTTTCTTTCAATGAACATGAAACTAATGTCTTTATTTTGTATTTTCTTGTCGATTATAGCCGACATTGCCGTTCAAAAAGTTATACCATACACATGAACTGATCATGTTATTATATATCCACTTTGTTTATAGGTACACAAACGACCACTGCGCGAAGAAGAGATCGCTGCGATATGCGAAGGAGTCGTCTGCGGGTTGTCATACCTCCACAGCCTGGGGAGGATCCACCGCGACATCAAGGCTGGCAACATCTTACTCACAGAGAATGGCACCGTCAAGTTGGCAGACTTCGGCAGTGCCAGCATCAAGTGTCCAGCTAACAGCTTTGTGGGGACGCCATATTGGATGGCACCTGAAGTTATACTTGCCATGGATGAGGGACAGTATGATGGCAAGGTGTGTATATTTCAATGAGATTGTGAATATAATGAAGGTAGACAACTAGATTTCTTGCAGTATTCTGATAATAGCAGAAAGACTGCAGTTTAATGTAACTAAGGTTCAATTTACATTGCCGCGGAATGCAATGAAAGCTACTTTTTGCAACGAAATTGTGCATAACATAGTGAACTTAACTTTGTATCAGTTGTATAAAATACAAACTAAATACGAGCCAAAAAAGGTCTTCCGGGGAATTTTAGCGCATTCTTGAGAATTAGTCCCCCTGTTCATTAGTCGATTTCAACTTTATATGTTACACAATTGACATAGAGTTCATTATGCCATGTACAAATTCGTTGCAAAAACATGCACAATTCATTCCTCGGCGGTGTGGCCTAGTAGTGTGTATCTTCTGGGGATTACAGATCTTCTAGAAAACAAAACAAGTACCAAATAATCTGTTGCAATGCCCTAAGCTAGGGTTAGGGATATAGCTCTTGGCACTAACATGGCTATGGAAACTACTTAAATATTTATAAAACAAAAGCCCGCACTAGGATGCAATTCCAGTGTTGTGGGGAGTTCACAAACACAACCGACAGAAAAAACACCCAAGCTCGAAACAAATACCTAGAAATCAAATATATGGTTTTAGTTTGGGAATTGACTTGACGAAACACTTCGCACGGCGGCGATGTTAGTGGCCATCATTACCAACCAGTCAAAATTGAAAATATCGAATACTTGAATAGCACTGTTTTGGGCTACTTTATGTATTAAGCGCTTATACTTATGAACGGCAACACCATATTTTGTGGTTTTCAATTTTTATTATTTAATTGGAGCTATATTTTAAAAATATGTTCAATATACTTTTTAGAATTACGTGAATATACATTAGTAGTAAGTATGCTTACAGTTATTTTACTATGAATATATAAATAGAACTGTAAACGCAATGATTTCTTACCTTTTAAACACTAAATTGCTTCGTTGCTGTTCATATGTATAATAATAATATAATATTCTACCACATTCACACAGCTCTATCTAGTCCCAAAGTAAGCAATTATATTTCCTTGTGTTATGGGTACTAAACAACTGATATACTACTTAAATATATATATTTTTTTGTAAATACATACATATTATAGATAAATTATATAATGAAAAAAAATAATATAATGAAAAAAAAAAAAAAAAAAAAAATTACACCCAGACACAGAACAAACCTTTATGCTCATCACACATAGATTTGTCCTGGGTGGGGATCGAACCCACGACCTCCGGCTTAGCAGTCAGGGTCATTAACCACTAGGTAGACCAACAGGCCAGTCAAACACACTCTTAAAAACTCTTAAACTTATTACTATTATTTTATACTCTTGCAGGTTGACGTGTGGTCATTAGGAATAACGTGTATTGAATTGGCGGAACGCAAGCCGCCGTACTTCAACATGAACGCCATGTCAGCGCTGTACCACATCGCACAGAACGACTCACCCACCTTGCAGGTGAGTTACCTACAAGTATGTATGTTCAATTCACATTTAGTACTAACTGTCTAATATCTATGGAGTTAGCTACTAACACTAGCATACTGTAATGAGACAAACGCATGCAGCTGCTTCAAAGTCAAAGTCAAATCTTTTTATTCATTTGGATCACATACATGATACTTATGTACTTACGTCATACATGTACTTAAGCCAAAAAAAGGTGCCAGTAAATTTGCCTACGGCCAGTTCACTGACAAGGCTTGACTGCGTACTTTATGGATGTCTATAGTGGATATTATACATGCAAAGTTAGGATGGATGGATAGGACCTGTATGAAATTCGGCACAGATAGATTATTTACTTTGTATGTTTCATAAAAATGAATATCCATAAAACTCTTTCCCCCTTATTACAAAATACAGACTATGCATTAAACTAGGTTTAAATTGACAACTTTGACAATAAAACAATGGCTAATGTCAATTTAAACCTGGTTTAATATTTAGTCCGTATTTTGTAATAAGGGGGTTAATTTCAACTTACTGGAAGTAGTTATATGACATTAGGTGATTCTTACTTTGAAACCATACATAATTTAAGTCGCATAGAAATGTCAAATCCCTACTTAGATAGGTATCAACTTCTTTCTTATTCTTAAAGACACTATACTATACCAATCCGTGGAACATACATATTCATTCATTCATTGGTGGCGATGCGGCTGGCCAGGCTGTCAAATACCTAAACATGAACATCACTTATTTTAGAACAGACCCTTAAATAAGGATTCATTTGTATATACAGTGTGGAATTTTGTAATGCTACCTGGAGGGAAAGTACTGTAAATACTGATGATAGTAAAATTTAATAAAAAAATATCTATCTCCAGTATTCGAAGTACTTTCCCTCCAGGTCGCATTTCAAAATTTCAGCCATATACAGGGAGGAATCTTATTTAATTAAAATTGTTTGTTAGTAAGATTCGACCCATACGGTTAACTATCGATCAATGCCATAAAAGTTGTTATTTTTTTGGATTTAAGCTGGTTCAACTACCGGAATTTTTTTTAATTTGGAAATTCGCTTGCCACACGCATTTCCAAAAAAAAAAATTAATGCAATTTTGTTTCTTTTTAATGATCTATCTCCAGTATTTAAAGTACTATCCCTCCAGGAGACATTACAAAATTCCACCCTGTATATGTAGATTAGAGACCTAAAAAATAAGTTTGTTTCATTACAGTAGGTAGTATTTTAATACAAAAGCATAGTTTTATTATATTAGAAAGAAAGACAGAAAGGAAATGCTATTTATAGACTAGAAATCGCGCGGGCTGCGCTCCCGTTGTTCTTTATTTGGCCACTGATCAGCTCCTATTGGCCATAGCGCGATGTTACATAGCCTATAACCTGCCTTAATAAATGGGCTATCCAACACCAAAAGAAATTTTCAAATCGGACCAGTAGCTTTATAATATAGATAAGAATTCGCAATAAAAATATATTTTGCATGGCCATTGTCAGGGACCATCTGGGGTAGGATTGAATAACACAGCTGTATTATAACAATAATTAAACTCAAATTTGTATGAAAGAATAGAGATTCCATATTAAAAAGATTTTTTTTTTAATAGTGTGTTTATTGTTCCTTTAGGCTCCTGAATGGACGGACACGTTCCGTTTCTTCGTGGAAGCGTGTCTTAGGAAGAACCCGCAGGAGCGGCCGTCGTCCACCGGTCTTCTATCCCATATGTTTATCACGCGATCTCGCTCTCCCAATGTCCTAGTCGACCTCATACAAAGAACGAAGGCGGCGGTTCGAGACCTCGACAATCTCAACTACAGGAAGATGAAGAAGATACTAATGGTCGACGCTGATAACGAAAGTGCTATCGGTACGTAGTTTATCTATTTCATTTCATTCTACTGCCTAAGAATATAAGGTTTAAAATTGCACACTAGAATTTGTCATTTTATAACTCTATTCCAGTGTTAGTGCGATATTGTAAGTTATCTGTTATTTAAGAAACACTTGACCGACTTAGGCGATCCGTTGACCTTTTTTATCGTATTAATGACAATATCACATGTGTTGTTTTGACGTTGTTGCGATAATGATATTAATCCTTTTTGGATGTCAATATTGTTATTCGTTTTTTTTTGTAATTGTCTATGACATTTTGGCGGTTTTACAATAATTAGGCTAACAATATTTAATATTTATAGTAAGTATTCGTAATGTTATGTAGTTATTTTACTATGAAAATAATGCCCTGCAAGTTTCCAATGTGTTATTTGCATATAAATAGAACTGTAAACGCAATGATTTCTTACCTTATATACACTTTTCACCTAATTCTAAAAAGTGTAGCAAACATATTTTTAAAATATAAATCCTCCAAATAAATAATAAAAATTTGGAAAAAATTAAATTGTGACATTGCCACTCTATTTGTACATACGTTCTTAACGAGTTTTTCAATTGAAAATAATTTGAAAAATCCCATTATTTATGAAAATAATTATGTACGTTGCGTTATTGCCTACGTAATGAGAAACCACATTGCTAAGGACAAATAGAAAAATCATTTTGACTAATATCACACTCTGTCCTTAGACACATTTTTTCTGTGAAGTAGTACTCGAAGTAAGTACCTACTTCTATTTAAGTAAGATACTGTTAGATGGAGAATTTTAGATCTTGCCATAGAATCACAAACTTCTTGAAGCTAAAACGAGATTACACCCGCAAGTCTTAGAAATTACTGAGTGACAAAACAAGTACATGCCACGGCCGGCAGAGAATAAGAGAACTTTGTTCTATCACGTCACAATAATAATGCTAGCTGTGCTTGTTTATTTATATAAATTCCGTAATAGTGTATCAGAAAAAAAATTTACCATTATATAAATTTAATAATATAATTGTATGTTAATCAATTTATTCATAACATTGACTTTCAAAGACATCATCATCATCATATCAGCCCAATGACGTCCACTGTTGAACATAGAAGAAATATCAAAGACATAGAAAACAATTTTGTTCAATTTGATATCATCTCATCATGCAAACATTCATACTTTTAATGGTGTTGTTTGGTTTTATTATTGCATTCCAAAATACATTTGAAGATAAATAATAAAGAGAATGGAATGTATGTTAAACCATATTTCATCGTTTATGGTGATTTTCAACAGATAAATTTTGATTTGAGTGTTTGTTTACATGGGCTGAAATTTCTACTGAAGTGTATGGAGGGATATCCCGTGTTGATTATGGATATGTTTGTACAGGTGACAGCGAGGAAACAGCAGAGGAGCCGTCAGGCGGTGACAGCTCGAAGTCAAACTCAGCGACGTCAGAGCATAGCGCGGCGGGCGCGTCCAGCCAGAGCTCGTCCTCGGGCAGTCTGCGGCGCAGGCCGCATCCTGTTAGTACTACTTGTAGATTATTTTCACTTCGCTCCCTTCGTTCTTTTTTGGGCACTGTTTAGCTCCTATTGGCTGTAGCGTGTTGTTATATAGCCTATAGCCTTCCTTGACAGATGGGCTATCCGAAACTAAAAGATTTTTTCAAATCAGACTAGCAGTTCCTGAGGTCATCATTGACAAACGCGCCTCATCATAATATAAGCCTAAAGACGACCACTACTGGATATAGGCCTCATCATCAAAACAAATTGACGGCTATTAATAAACAGTAACTGGCGACTGGCCTGTTGGTCTAGTGGTTAGTGACCCTGACTGCTAATCGTGGGTTCGATCCCTACCCAGGACAATTCTTTGTGTGATGAGCATGAAGGTTTGTTCTATGTCTGGGTGTAATTTATCTATAATATGTACGTATTTACAAAAAAAAATATAAAAGAAAATTTATTTAAGTAATATATCAGTTGTTCAGTACCTATAACACAAGCAAATATAATTGCTTAATTTGGGACTAATTTGCGCTGTGTGAATGTTTTAGAATATTAATATATATATTATATATGTATGCGCAGGTGAATGCAAACCACCACAGTCAACATCAGCAGCAGCCGCAGTACCAACATCTAAATCACCAACACTCGTCACATTCTGCCAGGTCAGTACATGTGCCGTATGTAATGTAGTAGTTAGTACCTACCTATACTCGGCTCGAAATTGATCTTAATTGTTTTTTTGCTACATTCAATTCGGCCTGAGTATGCATGTATGTATATTGTACGTAGTTGTCTGTTTTATATTAACGTTTATTTGCACACATCGTATTGTTTACCGTCGAGTGTCCATGTCGTTGTTTCTAACTCCCTCTATCACTTAGAATCGTCATTTACTAGAGTGAAAACGAGCGCAGGAGTACAACCGCATGCGGCGGTATCGACGCGATGATGCGCTCGACTGTCACTCTCATCTCACTCTAGTGAATGAAGGGTCCAAGTGACAGAAAAGGATAGAAGCATAGGAAAGTGCGGTTCAGTGCGGCCAGATTACTCTACTTTTGCCCGGTTTCTGAACCATCAAATCAAAGCTTTTAATCGATTATAGTATAACCTGACTGAATATAAAAGTAAAACAATAGAACTAGTTTATTCATATAACTGTGGTTTTTAATTTGTTTTAGTTATATTTTATCGTAATAACCTTTAATTGATGATTCAGAAACCGGGCTTACATAGTCAATTTGGATATCACTGTAAAATGTTTGACAGTTCAAATATAACCACTTTTATTTTCAAACACTTGACTGTGATATCTACATGGACTGATAAAAGTCGAGATACCGATTAGGCGCTAAGCACTCGACGAGCTTGTATATACCTACATGGGAGCCAAGTCTGCTAACACAATCGTAAGCCGATGGTCTCATTCGACAGCTGTGATTGGCTTACTAAGCCAATCGCGCCATATTGTCGACCTGTGATTGGGCCATCGGTCTGCTATCGTGTGTAAATTAGCATAATCGACCACCTGTTATTGTAAAAAACTCTTTGTTAAGTGTACAGTACATGTATGTATAGTCGACAATAAAATTGCTTTACCATTCTTAGAGTAAATGTCGTTTGCATATCACAAAACAATAATGTCTATTTTTGGTTGCAACTGACATCATTACAGTGACGGTTGTCATCAGTAATGAGCTTTATTGAATATTAATTTTGATGGAATTTTTTGTCAAGTGGTAAAGCAAATATATGGTCGACTATATATTAATAGAAAAGTAGTAATTTGATAAATTTCCCATTAATGAACGTAGTCGCCTGAACACTAAGTAAATAGCACTAGCACTCGTACAAAGTAGAGCTTTGCACAATGCACGTGCATTAGATAGAACGCGCTTGCCTTTCAGACGTAGCAAGAGCTGGCTTTACTCATGTTGGTGTTTCGTACGCAGAGAGAGCGAGAGTCCTCTGCCGGCCGCGCACGACGACTACGTGAACAGAGACGCCGTACGCGACTACGCCAACAGGGACTCGCTGTGTGACGACTACGGCGACGACTACGCCAATCGTGACGCGATACGTGAGGCGCGGGAGAGAGAGCGGGACCGCGAGCGGGAGAGGCATGCCAGCGAGTATCGCGAGTACGTCAATGCGTCCGCCGCCTGGCAGCAGGACGCCGGGGACGACAACAGGAACACGCAGCGACGACAAACTAGTAAGAGTTTATATTTATAGGCTTTTCAACTTCAGGCTGCCTCGGTGGCGCAGCGGGAAGTGTATACGACTGCTGTGCAAGAGGTCCCGGGTTCGATTCCCGGGTCGGGTGAAAATGGTATTGGGTTTTTCTATCATGAAATTCCAGTATTAAGATTGTCCCGGAGATTGGTAAACAAATATTCCCGGTTGACGATAATAGGCTCGCCCCCTATTTCATGGGACCAAACATAGCTGGCGAAACGTGCTTAGGAATCACCATCGGGGAAAAGGCGTGATGCTATGTATGTTATGTTTTCAACTTTCAATTGTCAATTGCTAAGAGATGCTATGAATTTTCATCTATCGACAACTTTAAAGCAATTGTACATATTATGAAATATTTTTTAGGAGGGTTCACACAAGAATGGCAACGTCACAACTTAGTTTTATATTTCGTGGTTATCGATATATATTATTTTATCGGAGCTATTTTTTGTTTGTTTTAAACACTTTATTGCACACAAGGAAATAATAAATACAATTACAATATATACAAAAAGCATGTACAAAGGCGAGCTTAACTCAGAATTGAGTTCTCTTACAGCAAACCTTAGAGTGTAGAGGAGATAAGCGTAAAGAAGAGAGCATGAATGAAGTGTACAACTAAAGAGAGAAATAAAGAGGATTAAAGTAAAATAGAACGAGAAAGTAGAGGAAAGGATTATTTTTTATGTTTTCAATAAACTTTTTAGAATTACGTGAACCTGTGTTACAAAGTAAGTATCCGTAATGCTTACAGTTATTTTACCATAAAAATAACGTCCTGCAAGTTACAATGTGTTATTTGCATAGGTATAAATAGAACTGTAAACGCAATGATTTCGTACCTTTCACACTCTTTCACCTAAGTACTAGAACTAGCGTTATTAATAAGAAAGTTTCTGTAAAGAAAAAAACAACATTACTCCGCTAAGTTTCAATAGATAAACTTTTTAGTTTTATAATAAAAAAATAAATAAATCAATAAGGAGGATCGAGTGTTATGGCGCGTGTTGGGAGAGGCCTATGTCCAGCAGTGGAAAGCAATAGGATGATGATGAATCAAAAATTAAAAAAATCAGGAATCGTTCAAACCCATTCACTATAACTGGGTTCCGTCATAATCAGTTATAACGTCTAATTGCAGTACACTATAAGATTATGTTTGTGCTATGGGATCTGGACAACTGATAAACATAATCGCACTCAACATCGATCAAACATTTTTTTTTAATACAGAAGATGAAAATTGTCGATTTGACAAATCTCAACTTATGTCTATTTTACGAGTACATTATAAGTGCGGTACATACATATTATGAATAGAAAAACACCCAAACTCTGAAAAAAACATTTTCAGATCATACAAATATTTGTTCGGACCCGGGGGATCGAACCCGAGACTGCATAAACAGCAACCGTATATTCTACCGCTGCACAATCGAGGCAGTCAAATAAGCTAATTCTAAGTAGTATTGTTAGGGAGTATTATTTAAATTTTTGAAACAGTTATTATAAAAAAGATTTTCCAAAGATTATTAATTAAATAAGACACGTAAGGATATTACTATACGTATATTTAAAGGCTTTGCCTGCGTGGGATTCGGTTCCAATGGCCACAGAATTTTTTCTTTTCAGTTTCCCCTAGATATTGGACGTTTTTTAGCTATTTCGGTGCAATGTTTTAAAAAAAAAAAGCCATGTCATGCTCTCGAGTTTCTCTTTTAAAAACGGACTTTACAAACATACAATTAACGGACACAAAGTACATCCGGATTCAAAACAAAATCACACAAATATTTGTCTCGCTTGGGAATCGAACCCATATCACTCGGTACGGCGATGTTAGTGGCTAGGCGACCACCTTAACAGTTACACCGCGGTGACAGTCAACATTTTGCGCTTCGCAAAATATTTAGTCAAATAGAGTCGTAGATAATTTCAAAACATGATCATTAGTTCATTACTTATTATTACGTTAGTTGAATAATGTCAATCACTTGCACTTGAATGTTGCTGTTTATATTGTAACACTTTGTAAGATAGTATTGTACACACACAAACACACACACACTCACACAAACACACACACACACATCTCTTATTCATACATGCTAGTCACCTGAGTTTTCTAATTTTAAATTTATTTTATTATTTGTCTAAATTTTGAATTAATATTTATTTTATTGTATTAATTATAATTTGATTAAAAAAAATGTCATCACTTGATTGAATTGTCATCATTGTGTTGAAGCACTGGTGCCTATACCTCAGTATACTTGTATATTACCGTAGGTACCAGGGAATCCTTTTATAATTTGTACCACCTTTATGTCAATAACGATTATTATTATTATTATTAATGATAAATTGTTGTATGCAGGTATAAGCAACAATGTGTCGGCGGCGATGTCGCTAGTGTCGGAACATGGCGCGAACAACTTCGCCACGATACGAACTACGAGCATCGTCACCAAGCAACAAAAGGAACACAATCAGGTGAGCTCACACTATTGTTATCCGTGATGGTATTCAGTCGTGTGCGATCTCCCATAGAACTCACATAAAAATGTCTAATGGGGTGAAAAACAAGATCGTTGTCATCAACGAATTGTTGTCGTACATACAACATGAAGTTAAGGAGTTAAGTGATGAAATTTTAACGACTATATGTGTTATAAATTTTTCCAAAAAAGAAATCAGGCGCGCTAAATATACGTTGTTCAAAAGTGTTGGATTGGATTTGAAGAAATCGTTATATAAATACGAAAATATAAACAGGAGGGATGTGGCGGATATTATACACGTGTTCATGTCGGCTGATCCGCAAACGGTTCCAGTTTTTGTGGCTCTACACCTAGAAAAGCTGCCACCTATAGACCGCATGCAATGCGAGAAATTTTTAGAAAACTGTCGTAAGGAACAAAGCATTGACATTACAAAGAAAAGAAACAGTGCGTTGCCTAGATTAGATCATATAAATGAGTTTGAAAGTGAGATTTTCAAATCTCATAATGCATCTGAAAGACCTCGTTCGATGTATGAGGATCAATTTATCAGACCTATATCAGAGGACGAAAGCAGTTGTAGCAATTATGTGCCAAATTACTTCCGTGCTATTTCACGGTTGTCGGAGATGTATGAGCGCCAGTCTTCAGGCTCACTAACTTCGACACCAAAAAAAAAAGTGATACCAGATAATACGGCGAACGAAAATTTGCAACCCAAACTGGATGTACTGCCAGTAGAACTACAGCAGCATGAAAAAGAATTCAGTGAAGGAGAGGAGTCGATTTCAGTGAGTGAACTGTATTATTCATCTTGGTAGTTGGGCCTCTGTAGTTTTATCTATACTTCTATACTAAATATAAAGAGGTAGAGTTTGTGAGTTTGTCACTTTGTAGGGAGTAATCTCGGAATCTACTGAACCGATTTTCAGTTCTTTTAATTTTGGCCTATTTATAGGCTATATAAAATCACGCTACGGCCAATAGGAACTAAACAGTGGTCAAATCAAAACGACGGGGGCAAAGCTTGAATTGAGCATTCAAGCTTTGCCCCCGAAAACACTAACGTAATCACTACAATTTCTTCGTTCTTGACAGTATTTATTTATTAAAAACGGGAATTCACGCGATTATGATTTAGGTATTTACATACATTATGGTGCTTGACGTTTCGACAAGGTTACACCGGCCGTGGTCACAAGCTGATTCAAACACCATAAAGTATGTAAATACCTAAATAATAATCGCGTGAATTCCCGTTTAAAATCAATGAATACTGGCAAGAACTGTCATAAATGGACTTATTCAGTCATTTTGATTCTAGTGATTACGTTAGTGTTTTTAGGTACCTACTTATAGTTTTATATGTAAAATATTTAAATTGATAAAATTTCTTTTTTTTTGGTTTAGTTATAGTTAGTGTTACCTAGTTATTAAAGTTAGAATTTTACGGTCATTTACTATCAAATAGAATCAATTTCAATGGTTTTCGACAAAAGTGACCGGTCAGTTTCGATCATTTTACATCTCTAGCGCGCAGACATCTATTTAGGGTTCCGTACCTCAAAAGGAAAAAACGGAACTCTTATAGGATCACTCCGTTGTCTGTCTGTCCGTCTGTCAAGAATATTTTTCTCAAGAACGCGTTGAGGTATCAAGCGGAAATGTATATCATATACTTGGGGCTGCAAACCCACGGCGACGGCTGGGCACACAAGTCAAGAAAAAATAAAAAAATATACCTATACCTATAGTCGAAGCGTCGAAGAATGTGTATTTTTTAGTGCACCACTATGGTACACCTTGACCTATCCCGTTAACTTATCATTTCTCATTTTAATTACAAAAAATATACCTATATAAAAATTGCATAATCGTCCGGAACCCTCGGTGCGCGAGTCCGACTCGCACTTTACCGTTTAATAGATATGACTACAATAATAGTGAAAAATTACTACTAATGTTTTCTGTTTACTACTTCGATGGTGTGATGGTGATGATCGGACAAACATGATAATATAAAATAACTAAAATAATAATCTATAATAAGTAAGTACAAATAAAATATTTTGTCCTGAATGACGGATCTACGCACAGCCTAGACTGCTCATCATAGAGACCTGAAACTTGGAGGGTGTGTTCTTTGTACGACGTAGAAAGGATTTTCCGAAAGTCTATCGCCAAAGTGGGAAAAAAATCCAATCTAATTCAATTTTTGCATAAACATTTATTAACAGAATAGATAGAAGAAGTGTTTTGAAATTTGTTGAAATTCGTCCCCTAATAGGGTTAAATTGATAGGGCAAAAATTGTCTTTTAGAAAAAAAAAAAAAAAAAGGAATTTATTTTCCCTTTAAGGTGGCTCTATTAATCGCTATGGTTAAAACATTAAATTTTAAATTAAAAAGTTTATACGAAATAGCTGCCAGTCAAATTATAAAATTAGTTTTGATATGAAGTTCTAATATTCAGAAATTAAAGGTCAATTATTCGAAACGAGGTTTTTTGATAACCAGAAACACGTAGACAATTCGTGTTAGATTTAATGTGCGACTCCGACACGTTATTTTCAGGGTCTGATGATGATCAGAAAAATAAGCACGAGATCTTAACAACGATGCAAACACCTGGGTATTTAAAATGAGAATCTAATCGACTGACTGAATTTTTGTGTACAGCAGACTAGGAAAAGGAACGTAAAATTATACATACAATTTTCTTTAATGAGGTAGATAACTATGAAATATTTTTTTTTAATTTCATCTCTAGAAGGGACAATTCCTGTGGTCACGAGAATCAAAAGACGCGCGGGTGGAACCGCAGTGGACTGCTAGTAATTTAATAAAGGAAATAAATAAATAAATAGTTCGATTTTTTTTTGACGCCATTTAGCCCAAAGTAATCTAATATAATTGTGTTATGGCATCTAGACAACTGATAAACATAACATAACATCACGCCTTTTTCCCCGAGGTGGTAGGCAGAGGTGTTTCACACCCACATTTCGCCAGCTATGTTTGGTCCCATGAAATAGGGGGCGAGCCTATTGTCATCAACCGGGAACATTTGTTTACTAAACTGATAAACATCGGTACATAATATCTTTTTCTAAATACCCATGCAAATTTAATAAACAGCATGCCCAATCGTCTGGCAGCTGTAAGAATTTAAGAGCTCGTAGAGGCAATACGAAGTATTAATTTGGTTTTAAAGTTAGTTTTTGTTCGATTCGTGAGGTGTCAACGCAAAAATTGTTGATATTTTGTTTCTTATGTAATTTAAATAAATAAAAGAATAACGCTTCCAACATTTAGTGTATTTTTATTAACTATCAATATTATCTACAACTTACAGTTTGATTCATGCCGCTAACTCTATTATTTTAAGAGATATTCTAATTTTTCGTAGTGACTCGTAATGTTTGTCCACGAGTACATAATCAATAAGATTATTTTTTCTATAGGTTAGGTTTTAAGATTACCGAATGAAAAATTTAAAATTCTTTGTGTGCGGTGACGCTATAAAAACAATAATTATAAACATATTCTAGATTCAGGGTTATTATAATTTAATTTTATTTATAATAGGAAATATGTGGTATGGCAAGTAAACATGGGTTTATGGTGTTTTTATATTATAATGTATTAACAATGATTGTTATAACAAGTAAACAATGGAACTGTGCACGACAAAAATTATACGTATTTATGAAATATGCTCAATCGTGTTCCTAATTAGTAGTATTGAGTAGTCGTATCCAGAGTTCATTGGGGAGGGAAGGGGTCTTAAAGAGTCAGCAAATGCATGAGATGCTACTGATGTTGCTGGCGTAAATAGGCTACGGTAACCGCTAATCTATACAAATGAGTGTCTGTTTGTAATATTAAAATAACCGCCGCTTTCATGCATATGAATTTATATACGGTACATAAACCAAAATATCATTTTTTTAAATTTTTGTCTGTTTGTTCCGGCTCTGGAACGGTTGGACCGATTTTGACGAGACTTTCACTGGCGGATATAGTGTCAAAAGGAGTAATTTAGGCTACTTTGATTTTGGAAAAATATCAGGGTTCCGTAAAAAATAATATAAACTCAATGAGTACGGGATTAGTTGTCCACGCGAACGTAGTCGCAGGCACAGCTAGTTAAAAGTAATTTTGATCGCCACGATCGTGGTATAAAAACAGATATTTTGTTTCACCAAAAAAAGTTTTGTCTACCAATTAATGTTACACAAAAAAATACAACTTATACCAAAAGACGCAGTAAGGGTTCCGTACAAACATGCACTTTTTTACATTTTTTTGTGATTACCTACCAGTATCTTAATATCCGTGTAGTGACGGATTTAGAATACCAAATGTCACTACCCCTTTTTAACCCGTGGCTTACGTAAGAGGCGACTAAGGGTATACAAAGATACATGAATACGATGCCTACAGTTAAGGAGGAAGTCAGCAACATCAGCAAGAGATGCAAAAAAAGACGAAGGAAATATCAGACGCCTAAAAAGATGGCATATCTGGATTTAGATCAACGAATATAAACTAAATTAACTTATATATTATCACATCTGATTATGGCTAGAGAGCCGATTGCAGATTATGGAGGAAAAAAAAATTTTGGAATCCAAGATGTCATCCTCGATTTTTTCAGAAATTTCAGTATGGAATCAGAATCAGATTTATTTGCTTAATACATGGTAGAAAAATATGGTTACATTATTTATGTTATGAGCATGAACATGTTTTGCTAAACATGTCGCATGCTTAATGGAATATTGACCTAACTAAAAATAAGCATTTTTTTGGGGAATCACAAAAGAAGATCTTTGAATTTGAATGAATGATTTATTTATTTCACATAAAATAGAGTTAATACATTTGGTGTTAGGTTTTATACAATGTCCTTCTATTTTGTCGTTTCAAGATCTTGCTTGAGGACTCATCCTACTTGTTGAAGCATACAATTAACACTGATATAATTAATCATGGATGTTTGTTTTTAACGTAGGGTACGTATAGGTACGAAAGTAGATTGCGCTAAGAGAAGCCTGTTTCTGGACATATCTCAATTCTGACCTATCTACCAATGGGTCAATTTTCCATTAAGCATGCGATGTGTAGCATGCAAAATCTAACATAGGTAACACAATTATATGTCAAAAAATCTCATGACATTATTCACAAAATTATCATTATTATATTATTATAAAATATAATTACAGTAACATGCAGAAATCAGTCATACAATTTGATGTCAATTATTTTTAAATTAATATCAGATCTAGAAAATAATATATTATAATGTATGTATATTTATGTGTCAGGAGATGCACGAGCAGATGTCCGGCTACAAGCGCATGCGGCGCGAGCACCAGGCAGCGCTGCTGAAGCTGGAGGAGCGGTGCAAGGCCGATGTGGACGCGCACAAGGCGCAGCTTGACCGGGAGTATGAGGCGCTGCTGCAGCAACTGTCCAGGGACCTTGAGCGGCTACAGGCGAGTACCCTCTACATGTTCACTGGAATAACTAGTCTACCTAATCATTAGCCACTAAACTCAGAGATAAATTAGATTCATTCAGACAAGGGCTTTGGACTTGGCAGACCATGACTGCACTACGATGCAGCTTTTTTTATTAAAATTCCTCCCCTTTGTCATTAGAATTCTTTAATTAACAAAGGGTGTTGCTTGTGTTCTACCTGTGTCCTCGTGTAAGCCGTTCAAAGGTTCTGATATTATCCTACTATTTGTAAATATCCTTGAAATAAATGTCAAGCTGAATCACCTTGAGAAAAATTAAAACATTATTTTTATGGCCAAAAAATCAGTATACAGTAACTTCAACAATTTTAACATCTTATATTTAGCGCTAGAAAATGAGGGCAGACGACGTCTTCTCCCGTGTTATGTAATACGATTCCACAGAAAACCCAAAACTTATAGCCAAGCTTTATTAGACTCCATATATATCACGCTATAATGCTGCACTTAAAATCTACATTTTTATTGCCGGTCGCAATGAGCTGTCGATCACCTACTGTATCGGTAAATTTTCTCACTGACTATATGGCATATTGCAGACGAAACACGCGCAGGAATTAGAACGTAAACAGAAACAGAACACTGCGACAGAGAAGAAGTTGGTTAAAGACATCTCGGCGCGGCAGGAGCAAGAACGCAAGGCGTTTGAGACGCAGCGCAAGCGCGAGTACAAGGCCAATAAAGAACGGTGGAAAAAAGAACTTAGTATGGATGATGCCACGCCTAAACGGCAGCGGGATGCCACGTTACAGTACGTATTTAAAAAATAACTATAGGAATCTTGACATATTTATTATTGACTAGAGATCTTAATTTTATATTTCTTTACTAATTGTTGAAAAAAAAGGAAATGATAGAGACATGTCTACAGCTGATCTTAAGTTTTCGAGAAAAAAAAAAGCTTCAAAGTGGCGGGTATAGTAGTAAAAAAAAGTTATTTATTTATTTCTTTAATACAAAACTCACAACTATCTTTACAGGCTAAACTAATACGATAGTGCACAGTATTTTAATCCTGATGCTTAATACTAGGCGTAATAAAACTTGATGTAAACATAATATACAAAGAGGTATATATAACATTAAGTACATATGGACACCATCTTCAGGTCTCAAAAGGATAGCCTGAAGCAAGCGGAGGCGGCGGAGGAGGCGCGGCTAGTGAGGTCGCAGCGCGAGTACCTCGAGCTCGAGCTGCGGCGCTTCCGCAGACGTCGCATGCTCGCCGTGCACCACAAGGAGCAGGAGCTGCTGCGGGAGGTAACCAACCAACACGCCAACCGATTTACATTAGATAAAATTATGTTAATTCATTAAATTAAAAATTATGTTATTCGAGAATGCATGAAAAGACTGATGAATGTTGAAGAAGCCGAAGATATATGTCAGAATCTTAGCAAGTGGAAGGAAATCATCTCTGCCTACCCCTCTGTTGGGAAAAGGCGTGATCTATGTATATATATGTTATTCGTAAAAAAGAAAAGTGAATACCTATTCATGCAGTCAACAATGCGTCGAAAATCCCTACCGCAAGAGCTGGTTACCATGAATGGCTGATCCGGTTTTTATAAAACATTTCTAAGTAGATAGTTTCAAGTAGCAGAAACCGCATTAAAATCGGTACACCCGTTTAAGAGCTACGATGCCACAAATAGACACAATTCATAGCGGTCAAATATATAACACATTTTTGCGTAGAGGATCAAAAACATGAAATATTCAAATGTGCAAATAGATATAGAATCCATGACGATGTGTTAAGGTTAACTTTAGTTTGGTCTTCTATTAAATTCAATTCGGATACTTTTTCCTGCTCGTATTTATAATAACAACTTCTATGTTCACAGGAGTTAAATAAACGCCAAAACCAGTTGGAGCAGGCGCACGCAATGTTGTTAAGACACCACGAAAAGACTCAGGAACTGGAGTACCGACAACAGAAGGGCGTCCATGCGCTTAGGTAAGAAAGTAACATTATGTACCTTTTTCTGATTGACATAGCCTCAAAAGTTAAAGAAATCGAGTTAATTTAAAAACATCACGTCTTTTATCCGGAGGGGAGAAGGCAAAAGTGCATCACACCCATATTTCCAGCTATGTTTAATAATAAGGAGCGAGCCAAATTTAACATTTAACAAATATGAATCATTTAAATTGCTATTATAACGTATTTAAAAAACAAGTTAACAATCATTTGACCTCATCAAGACAATACTTACTATTATTACAGTGTGTTTAAGAATGTCTGGCATTTTTGTATTCATAAACACGCTATTGCACATACCCCATCGAGTATGCGACCGCACTTGTTCATACATTTATTTACCAACAGTAGTAAATACCACACGCTTCTTTAAGTCTAGAAAGGTTATTGTTTGCATTTTGGGTTGAGTTCCTTTTCCATACATAACTGATGCAACGGTATTTTATATACGGTTGCAGTTACGGAGGTCTTGAGTTCGATCCCCGGGTCAGCATAAAAATTTGTATGATTTGCAAATGTTTGTGTTTGCTATATATGTAAATAGAATTATATATGTATGTTTATCAGTTGTCTAGACTCCATAACACAAGCACATATATGACGTTACTTTGCGCTAGAGGGCGCTGTGTAAAAATGTCCCGAATTATTAGTATTTCTTCTAATTGTGTTGTAATTGTTGTTTACAGAGAAGAACAGTTATTGAACCAGCACGCGACAGAACTGGCCAACCAGCGGGAGTACATGCAGCGCGCCGAACACGAGCTGCGCAAGAAACACGCGCTGCAGCTCAAACAACAACCGAAGAGCCTCAAAGTATGTCCCCTTTTATTGACAACAGGCATATTAACATCTTCATGTCAGCCGTAGGACGTCCACACTGTTGGACATAGGCCTCCCTAAGACCGGTTGTATGCGGGACGTATTCAAACAAAAACAATATTCTATTATAAAGTTTTATTAACACTTTTATATCTATCGTGACGTGGCCGCACAGACGCAGACGGACAGAGCTATCAAATTATATAGAAAATGTATTATTTTGTGTTAAACTCGTTCCATACTATAAAAGCAGCTTTTAACCCTTTGAACGCCAGAGACGTCTATGCACGTAAAATGAAAATGTGCTCACCACGCCAATAACGGCATGGCACGTCAAAAATGTACTGTATTTTAAAAGTTTGGCGCTCAAGGCACGGCGATACCGATTTGACGTGGCCGTCAAAAGGTTAATCGGTGTAATATCTATATGACGTGTTATAAAAATCTAAACAAAAGTTAGAATGTGCTCATATTTGTTACAGCAAAAGGAGATGCAGATCCGCAAGCAGTTTCGTGAGACGTGCAAGATACAGACCCGTCAGTACAAGGCGCTCAAAGCGCAGATACTGCAGATGACCGCTAAGGTAACATATACACTATTTTTACCCGACTGCCAAAAAGGAGGGTAATGTTTTTCGCGCGTATTGGTGTATGTATGTGGGCATTTCTGTTCTATTGTTACCTTCTGTAGCCTAAACGGCTTGGCTGATTCTAAAGTGTGAGGTATCATTAGATTTGTATTCTTCCCCCGAGTGTCATAGGCTATGTGGCGTCATCAAAAAACCAATATGGCGGCCGTAAACTGTCAAAACAGACGTTTTTTTTAGTGCTATCGCAATATGGGTATCAGATAAAAGCTAATTAATAGCCTAATTCAATTATATATGCACTAACTATTGCCCGCGACTCCACTTGTCTCTTGTAACCTAAATAGTTTGACCAATTTTGAACTCTCAAAATTCACAAAGTTATAATATACATAATAATTAATAATATTGACTGAAGAAGGCTACTTTTTGGCAAGGCAAAGCAGACGGGTTTTTTGGTTTTTTTAAATAAATACTTGTTAGATAGGTTTTGTGTAGTCACTAGTCCTTCTTCTACTATATACTATTAGGTACCCATTCGCCATGTAGACTTGAACACAAAAATACGATACGTTGTCGCATCGCAAAACGAGAGAGTTCGCTAGACGCATCACAAGAATTTGCTAATTAATTCGCCTCGCATATTCCTGCGATGTTACGTACGGTCGTCGAATGATCCCCCAAATTAATTTGCATCGTAGCTTTCCGCGTTGTGAATTCGCATCGTGCTGTATCCCAGTTTCGTGTACAGGCAAGTATAGTAAACTAGCGGACCCGACAGACGTTGTCCTGCATGATATACCAATCGATTGCATTTTTATTTGTGAATCTAAACCATCCTCGAATCCACTTGAACACATACACAAAAATTCATTCAAATCGGTTCAGCCGTTTAGGAGGAGTTCACTGTCAACACACGTACAGAAGAATTATATATATAAAGATATAACACACAATATAACACAATAGTTATTATACTCATAGTGTTTTTTTATCGACAAACAACACGAACATTTTTTTATAAATAACCTTTTAATTTAATAGTCATTATATTTACCATCTCAGTTAAATACCCTGACTTGTATTCATGCTATATCGTTTAGTTTTTATAGTTTTCTTACCCAATAAATATATAAGTAACGTTGTATATTGCAACTATAGGAGCAGCAAAAGGAAGTGATAAAGACGTTGAAGGACGAGAAGCGTCGCAAGTTGGTGTTGCTCGGCGAGCAATACGACCAGAGCATCATGGAGATGTTGCAGAAACAAACTGTGAGGCTCGATGAAAGCCAAATGGTATGTGACAACATTATTTACAACTTTAGTTACTAGGACCCCGCGACACAGGGCAGGAATACTACTACGGGCGCTGTCTTTTTTTAAAAAAAGGAAGAAATATAATGGTATAATGAGCAAAGTTCCCGCTCGACCAATTTACAAATATTTGCTGTGTATATAGACTGATGAATCTTCTTATAACTAGACCTGTCCTGAGTTATTCAGAATATTGAACGCTTTACTGTCGACTCGTGAGTGTTAAATGGATTTCAACTTTAATCATCATGAACAAAAACATAGAAAAATATTTGGAATCTGGTCGAGCATACATAAATTATTCTGAAAAGTTCCAATATGAATCTTTAAGCTAAAAAGTGTAGAGTTTTAAGTTGTTAACACGTGTTCATTGTATATGTACAGATGGAGTGCCAGCAGCTGAAGATGCAACTGGAGCACGAGCTGGACATGCTGACGGCGTACCAGAGCAAGAGTAAGATGCAGGCGGAGGCGCAGCGGAACAGAGAGCGTCGCGAGCTCGAGGACAGGGTCGCCGTCAGACGGGGACTGCTCGAACAGAAGGTAACCAATACGACCTTCTGTTTAATTAAATAAAACAATGTCGTGTTAATTAGAACATTTATATATCCAGACCGGCTGTTTTTCTATTTCAATGATTTTTCGATTAGTCTCTGTTTGATGTAGCAGAAAAAAAAATGTCGCAATATATAACTAAATTGAAGAACTAAACTATGATAACATCAAAAAGATAACGCTTAGTAAAATACTTTCAACGAAAATTATATTCAACATAATCGGAATATTGAATTATTACTGAAAGACTGCGCTTCTCAATAAAAGATCGAAAGCGGCATGAAGATACACTCGTTTTCTGAAGCACTTTTTCACTTGTAATACATTGCTGTGTAGGAACGGCTGCGTAACCCTACGAGCATGGTCCGACATGCTCTTATCAGACATTTTTTTTAATAAACATTGCACGTGTGTGACAGATGGAGTCGGAGTGCGCGCAGTTTGTAGCGGAACGCGCCGAGCGCACGCGCCTACTGCACGAGCGTCACGAGCGAGAGCTCGAACACTTCGACAACGAGAGCGCCAGGCTCGGCTTTAGGTACATACACGTACTATTTCTTAATTTCACAACTACCCACAATTTTATTTCCCTTAGCGATGTCTTGATGATGGTAAAGAGGTGATTTTATTGGTATTACTTACTTATTTACTTATATATATTGGTTCTCAACAAACATCCCTCGCACATCTCTGCGAGGAAAATAGTCTGACCCTACAAAATATTTAATCTATTTACCTCTTCTATTTATTAATCCCACGATATTGGTAAACTAGCTTATGATCCGCCTGATGGTAAGCGGTTACCGTAGCCTATGGGCGCCTGCAACACCAGGGGCATCACATGCACGTTACCAACTCTTTTATAAAGCTATTTATTCCTATTTTTACTCATCCAGGCAGCAGCCAGGCATCAATTCATGGGTCTTAGTAACATACTTTATAACAATGTAATTCAATATTTAAAATAACCACACACACACACTCAAATTGTCATTTGTGAAAAACCATTTTTATTTATTTATTTTACTCCATACTGTATTTCCTTGGGAAAATATTTCTCCAGAATCATACTGTCCGCGACGAATTTCGCACTAAGGTGGGGGATTAATCACTGCCGATACCTCTGGTACTAATAGCATTACTTGATTAACATGTCTCCTTACATTTAAATGTCCAAT
The DNA here is from genome assembly GCA_905147015.1 of Laspeyria flexula. Classification (NCBI taxonomy): domain Eukaryota; kingdom Metazoa; phylum Arthropoda; class Insecta; order Lepidoptera; family Erebidae; genus Laspeyria; species Laspeyria flexula. Next base: position 5,667,350 of record LR989969.1, on the reverse strand, counting down.
GTAATTACTATTTAGATTGAAGTGAATCTTATTTCATGCAAATTAAGTCAATTCATGTATTGTAGGATTCTTTTACTCGAATAAGATGTTAATTGTGTGTTGTGTATTGACAGCGCGATGGCGATCGCGGAGGGCAGCCGGGACGGGTACGGCGAGGAGGAGCAGTCGCTGTCGGGCTCGATGCTGTCGCTGGCGCACAGCAACTCGTCCGCGAGCTTCGCGGCCGGCTCGCTGTAACACCCACACACCTACTGCTGCTGCCAACACACACCACAAATCATTGTTGCTTATTCCCATTGATATACTACGAGCACTTCGACCTCCTCCCAAGATACACAATCACGTACTAAAGTTACGCTCAATATACTGTCGATACTCTGTCAAATTATACTTATATATTTTTATAAATAGTTTTAGTAAAATCAATCTTATTTATTACGATTTAAAATAAGCATTTAATAAATATTATTTTAAAAGCAATAAAGTTTAAATTAGTGATTGGTAAAGAACTATAGAGCGCACTATTTGAATTTCTGCGCTCTATTTTGAGTGCCGTTTTTTGGTAGCTGAGTGTGGTATCTTGGGTTTGTATATCAATGCTTATTCCACTCATATTTTGTATACCTAATCGTGATCGAATGCATACGATCTCGATACTTAAATCGATTCGGGAAATTTTGTAAAGCTAGAGAATGTTATGCTCGCTTGTTTGCTGTAGAATACTTTATAAAGAGACTTGATGCATGATCCTGTTCTAGAGATCGGATCGATTTGCCGTCGACACGATAGACCAACAAAATGTTGTGGATCGAGTGTAATTTAGTGATGTAAAAATGAGATTGCGGAACAAGTGTGATACACTGTGCGCCTGCGCTCCCTAGTGTTCGGAGCGAGTTACATACGATCGATTGTTGTTATTATCGTTAGCGATGTTCACGGGCTACCTCATTAGACTTGTTATGAAGAAATTATATGTGTTGATTGATTGTATCGTGTGAGTATTTAGTGGTCCGCTAAAGTATTATTCGAGGATATCGGGCGCGGTACACTGTTTTGGCAGCAGCACTAGAACTCCATGTCCCATTCTAATTACTGAGACTGTCTGCCCTCCCGGGGATTGGAAATTCATGTTTATTGGCAACATGAGATTATTTAAATATTTATACTGTTGGACACTGCTAATACTAGCCTAATTTTTTAAAGAATTTTTTTTACGTCTTCCAAGAAGTGAAAAGTACGACCGTTTGCGACAAATGGTTCGGGAGGGCATTTCCTATTTTATTACACTATTAAGTTTATTGCACTCCATATTTAAATAATTATCTCTTAGCTACAGTCGAGTCGAGGAATAAACTAAACAATGACATTGTGCAATAGTGAACGTTAATTGTATTAACAGTGAGGTCATTATTGTATGTTGTGATTATACACAAAATAAGTTGTTCATCGACGCAAGTGTTAATGCATCGACGTGTTTGTGATATTTTGATTAACATATTGTGTGTGTACATAGTTTATATGTAACTTGTGTTTATACGTTTTAGCTGGACCTGAGTTATACACAATCATGACGAGCCGTATTGAGCGTAGATAGATCTCGCGGGAGATTTATATTTTTCGTTTTGGAATATGATTGCAATCGAAAATTGTGCCTAAATATGCCTATAATAATTGAAATATCAAAAGCATGTTGATGCATAAATGTAAGTGAAGATTTAATGGTAACAAAGAAGTTTATACGCGAGTCTGTCTGCATATTATGTCTGAGGTTATTTAAATGATGCATCGATGTGAGAATGAGGCGCTTTTTTTCTATTAGAAATTACTCACGGCACGACACTGTTCCGTTGTCTTCGCTAACCGCTATCATTAGATAACTTTACAAAAAACATAGTTAAATCTGGTAATAAAATTAAATTATAGGGCAAAATTTGCCTAATACACTAAAAATTGCGATTGCACATAAAAAATAACTCAGTTTTAAAATCTCGAAAACTTATTTTAATCACGTCTGAATATTCGATCTCTTAGACATAAGAAATTTAATGATCAATGTTTAGAATATTGTTAGACCGTCCATCGCGAAACTACAGCGCTCACGTACGTACGTGCACGTACACAGACAACGGAACAGAGTCCAGTAGAGAACTTGATTAAATTTTAAAATCTAGTATTCCTGATCCAATCTTGTATAAATATGTAGTTTATCATAAGTTTTCACAGTGGTTCTAGCTGATTTTTCATCTTGATGCTCTAGTGAAACAAGATTGAGAAATCTCACAAGGATTACCGCGAACACGTCGAATGATACGTTATGGTAAACTTGGTAGTGAGGCCAAGGAATGTTGATCCTTTAAGTGGACGCTTAAGATGTTTGACAAAAGGCATTAATTAGATGAAGTAGTCAGTGAGGAGACACCGAGCCGCGCGCCCCCCCGCCCCACCTCACGGTTGGACAGAGGAAATTATTATTTACAACATTAGATAGTCAAAATTCTAATATTCATATCATTAGTTTTTACTTTAGGAACCATTTTTGCATGTAATTTAATGTAAGTTCAATTATTTGAAGAGCGGACTGACGGCATTTGTTTATTGGCCTAGCATTGAGTTTATTAAATGTTTAAAATGTTTTGTACGTGGACGTATATATATAATTATGATTATTTTAGAACATTTTTAGATTAAACGATTGTAACACGCTTTACTAAATGATAAATAACAAAGTGCAGGTGCTCCGTAACGTTGTGTAGCGAATTGCCGGTTACGTTATGTAAATATATAAAGTATATAATATATATATATATATATATGTATGTATGTATGTGAATATTAGCGAGCACACGATTTGCCTTAGGACGGTGGGGCGCGGGGCTCGGCGTATGTATATAAAGAACAATAATATATAATTAAAATATTATAAATAATTTGTTACTTTTGTAAGGTGCGAGTGCGGTTTTGTGTACATTGGGAGTGCGACGCGGCGGACCCCATACGGGGGACCCCACTATGTGCTATTTTCTTTATTTAGTGTCCTAATACCCTATCGTATTGTGTACTAAGCTTACCAGTCAAATATGTATAGCAAATGTATTATTTAATTTAAAATGGATTATAGTCATAAATACCCAAATTTAGTTAATGCTATTTTTAAAGTATTTTTATTATTATCTTTTCCTAAAGCATCACACTATGTGATCGTATTATTTGAGTTTGTTTCGTAACCGTTTTATAATAACAAAGCCTAAGTGATTTAGGTAAAAAATTATATACAAATCGTTTCACAAAACTAGCTGTTTTTACGTGAATATCTTTACACAATGCTATTTACTTGGATCATATAATTATTACAATTTGCTTCAATTTCCTAGATAATGCAAGAATAAAGTAAATGGCGTTGTGAATCGATAACACTTTATTGGTAGACTCCACATACCCCTCCTGAACTGACCAAATATATGACAATAATCTCTAGACACAGCCTAACTTGACTTATCACCCGTCTCTGTACATAGTTGTAGACTGCGAAGTGCGAGCGCGCGGACGTGGACTCACCACTGTACATACATATTTTACATAATTCAATTTGCATAAAATACTCATAATCAACACTAATACTGGATGAAGAGTAACGATTCCGATAACCAATGGTAATACTAGTGATTCCTGAATAATAGGGGCGGCTATGCGGTAGAGCGCAGCTGACGCGCGAAACATAGGTCACGAGAGTCAGGTGAGTTAAAACATCAAAGATGTATTTTGTATAAATAATTGTAAATACTTACATCTGCTATTGTTTTGTTGTATTTTAACGGGAATTATCAGTATTAACATGTTTGGAAACGTATATTTTTTAACTAGCATTAAAAGTTACACAAAAAACTTTATAATACGGCCACAATTTAGCGACAAACAGCTATATTTTGGTTCCGTTATCATGTTATACATGAATCTTAATGACAATTGCCAGTAATATTCTAGTATGTGACGTCCACTGACGAACTCGACAGGTGTCTTAACAAAATCAGGAACCGAAGCACTATGGAATTGAATTGTATGCTGTAACTTCGCTTACGTGCAATAGATGGTCGGTACTTAACGTTAGGCGCGTAGTATTTTGCTCGCTGTCATAGTCCTCTGCCTACGATTGTTCGTACAGAATGCGCACCTAAGCGTGTTTTGTATGTGTGAGAAGGTACGAGAATAGTGCGTAGGCGCATCTTTTTCCTATTCCAACTTCCCACCACTTAGCTGTTCTAGAGTTAGATGTTATCAGTGAATTTGTCACCTCTCAACGGTCACGATCTACAGAATAATTATAATGAGATAGAAGTACCAAACTCGTAGTTAGCGGTCACGTATTTTGTAAATTGTAACTATACAATTTTTATATTTTACCATTGTATAGTGTTTTATCACAGATAGGTAGTTAGCAATATTGTGACCGTCTCGTGGTCGTGTCGGTCGTGACGAGGTGCGCGCGGCCGCCGTTATTCATTATAGTTTGCAATTGTTTGCGGCTCGCTCGTTGCACCGTTGTTTTCTTTTTATTTTTTGTTACATAATATTTAACAATGAATTTCTAGATTCTAACTATTATCACTAATAATACTGTAATATAATCTGGTTCATGAAAAATCAAACCGAAATAAATTAAATGGAAAGAAATCACTTGTATTATTTACCACGTTTGTTTACATAGAACATACCTTAGAATCAATCAATAAAATATACGTTGAACTGTTTAAAAAATCTATTTATGTATTAACACAAAATATGTGACAAAAAACAAGGATATACAACAACAATACCAAAAGTACTTTTTCAGAACATTTCGATTTAAAACTAACGTTCTTACAATAGGTTAATGTTATGTTTTAGTTAATAATAAATGCTATCAAAATAATATTTAAATTGAAAGGCTACGTACGTGTCCACATTAATCAAATATCAGAAAGAAATTATTTGTAAAGAATGATTCGCCTTTAATTACGTGAATGAAAAGTATTGATAAAATTGTCCTTAAATTACTGATTGGTGTAAACATGCATTTTTTTATTTCATATTAACAAATAAAAATATAAAAATAAATACAAAAACTAACTATTTAAAAACGGCAATATAAAATATAAACAAAAGTTGCCTAAAAATTTCATAAACCAAAAAAGCTTTACACCATTAAAATGCATAATTTTTGTATTTACGCTATGGTTTGTTGCTAGTTCTTACTTTCTTTAAGTTTTTGGAAACCGATGGCAATACTTGCCTACCGAAGCTTAGTTCTCGTGTTTTCCTTACATTTAATTAGTCATTATCCTTAGAATGACATTTTTAGATACACCACTTTGAAGATCATAAAATCTAATTGTTGTAAACAATTTATGAACATTGCTTTCTGAAGATAATAAGCGATTTTTTAAATACGCCATAAAATCGAGGTACATACATGATTGTTGAAAATAACAGAAGCTCCATTTACATGATGTTAGTTATGCAATACAATATTCCCTACTGTTTTTGACTAGCACTTATAGCTAAGCCAACCATGATTTACATTAATGTATCGTAAATTAAAGTTCATACCATATTTTTTCTCTGTCAGTAAACTAAGATGAAAACTTGCTTTCATCACGCCTCTTTCCGAAGAGGTAAGCAGGGGTTCTAACAAATTTACAACTTGCAATTGAATGTTCGCATATAACTGGCATCATGTAAATTAACTGGTGATGTTCATAAAATTGTTGGCATTATAAGTTAGTCATTGTTTACTGTGTTGGAGAGAATTCAGTGGGTTCGAGGATACGGCAGTGCATCTCGCGGATAAGTGGCACCGTGTAAGCGACGCACTCGTCCCAACCTGGGTTGCGCCACGTGCTCTCACGGGTCTCACGGCGAGCTTGGAGGTTCTTGTAACCTGGAAACGACAGACAATAGTAATTAAAAAATTATATTCACAAAGTATAAAGAGGTAAGTATACTATTATTTTCTAATTTATTTTGTTTAGAGGTAAGTATAATTGGAAATATTTTGGGGCAGTCTGGCCTATATCTAACTGCAGCCAGGGTACTAATTCGACTGAAACGATGATTATGATGCAGTATAAAATAATTGTAAATTAATTTAAATAAGGACGAAAATCGTTTGTCTACGATAAAATCCTAGAGTGCTATAATTTAAGTTAAATTAGTAAGTAGGTACATGAAAACAATTTCATATACTGCTATTTGAAGTATCGAACATCTATATAAATAAATAAAATTGGTGTCTGTTTGTAATAATAAAAAAACCGTTTTTTACATGCATTTGAATGTGTATACGGTTCTATATACCAAAATAACTTTTTATTCAATTATTGCCTGCCTGTCTGTTTGTTCCAGCTAATCTTTGGAACGGCTGGACCGATTTCGACGGGACTTTCACTGGCGGATAGCTAATGTCACAAGGAGTAACTTAGGCTACTTTGGTTTTGAAAAAATATCTGGGTTCCGTAAAAAATAATTAAAACTCCATGAATGCGGGATAAGTTGAACAGTTAGTTTTTTTTAAATATAATGTTCCAGCACATATATAGGGTAAGTACATATGTTTTTCTGTGAATAAACCATGGTATGAATAGGCTGAAATGTTTGATAACCCTAGATAACCTAAAGTTATCAAGAGCAACTGTTTGCGTATATGAATTTATGTTACTTCATCAGATAATGCACCACCGTTTTCTCGTATATTTTTGCTTGAAAATATTTCGATATCGATAATTTTTATTGATAAATCATATCAAATTTCCAGTCACCAATAATTTACACTTTACACTCTACAGCATATCGTAAAATATGTGATAACTACATTATTAGGGCCGTGCGATTACTTCACTTGATTCATTGCTGGTTGTATTTACTCTAATTTTATTGCAAAGTCTATTTAGAGACAGTTGTATTAAATTATTTTACCCCTGGTGTGAGTTGTAGAAGTGGAAGCTATTAAAAAAAAATACTATGCATATATTGAGATGTAAAATAATAATGTCTCAAGGTCGAAACGGATGCGTAATGTATGTTTTTGTGACTGAAATGTTTTCAGTCCGAATATATTATAATTTTGTAGGCTTTCTTTCTTTTAACGCCCGACGCAAAAAGAATGGTAATTATAAATTTGACGTGTCTGTGCATCTGTGTCTCTCTGTAGCATCGTAGCTCCTAAACGAATTGGCCGATTTTGATGCGGTTTTTCTTTCGAAAGCTGACGTAATCGTGATTGTGATGGTTCTTAGACATGTTTCATCAAAACCTGCTGCAGCTGTTTCAAGGTCATCATAGTCTTAACGGGGTTAACTTAAAATTTTCAATTTTACTTTTTATACATTACTAGAAGTCGCGCGAGGCTTCGCTCCCGTTGTTTTTATTTGGCCACTGCTCAGCTCCTATCGGCTGTAGCGTGATGTTATATAGCCTATGTTACTCAGTCATAATGTAGCTTTGTAACGGCAAAAAAATGTTTGAAATTGGTCCAGTAGTTTTTAAATTTATTCGTTAGATAAAAAAATATCCTAATATCTTCTTTATTGTATTAGTATTGAACTTATAAATATTGTATTCAAAAAAAGTGCAGTATTTTGTTGTTAAAAATGGATGTCCGGGCATTAACCTTAGAACATCGGATAATAATTATAGTACAAAAAAGAAATACGTACACCAAATATGATGTACGTTGTACAATCGGCCGACTTGTGAGAAGTATCCGGCGAACGCCTCATTCTGTGAGCGGCGGTAGGTAAGACCGCGAGCCCAGTTGTTGCCCCATTCAATCATAGTACCAGGCTTGAGACTGTAAATAAACGTGTTTATATTAATAATAACCAAAACGGCATCAAGAACTATGTCCAGCAGTGGAGCTCAATGTTATAAACACACACAAGGCCGTGCGCCGTCAGTGGATAAAAGAAATAATGTTGCGTACTTTTCATACCAAATCATTAACACAATAAATACGAATTTGGAACTTTATGGAGAACCGTAACCGAAATTGTCAGATAACCGAAATAAATTCTAAAAACCGTAACCCAATGATATAATTTTTTCGGATTAAGGCGCAATAACGGTAGGAAATTGCAATGGATAAATAAATAAATACATTTAAATAATTTAAGAAAAAATCTATAACCGAAACTGTCGTATAATCCGAAATAATTTAATATCCGTAACCGGTATAATACTTTTCATATATCCGCATCTAGATCTGAAATTTCATATCCATAACATTCCTGAACAACAGATAGGTATTTCAATATTTTTTGCAAATGGTCCTGACATGTGTGAATTATGGTATATTCTATAACTTAATTGACGCTGAAGCAAGCAAATCCTTTTAGCAGCATACAGCATGTTTGTTATGCGCGCGCACTAATTACGTCATGCACTATTTTTCGAATAAGATTTTTTTAAGAGCTGCTTAAACACGGCACTTTTGCGGCCCGTCACGTGTCCACTCGTAGTCTATCACAAAATACGACAATTTAATTTTTTTCAAAGAGATCGATGGCTTTCGATTTTAATTTATAATATTCTACCACACTCTCACAGCGCCATCTAGTCCCAAAGTAAGCAATTATATTTGCTTGTGTTATGGGTACTAAACAACTGATATACTACTTAAATACATTTTTTTTTTGTAAATACCTACATATTATAGATAAATTACACCCAGACACAGAACAAACCTTTATGCTCATCACACAAAGATTTGTCATGGGTGGGGATCGAACCCACTACCTCCAGCTTAGCAGTCAGGGTCACTAACCACTACACCAACAGGCCAGTCATTATTATTTTTATAACATTCCAAATAAATGGAATATATTGTACATTATCTATCACTTTTAATAAATTTAAATATAATAATGAAGTCCCTATTCTTATAATGAATTAAGAGTATATTACCTGTAAGATCGGATCTCGTATATGTTGTTGGGTTCTCGCGGTTCACCATTAGGCCAGAAGCTAAATGCAAGCAAATATTGCAAGTGACGCGATCTCACTAGCTGTCCACGTTCTTTTTCTAAAGTTCGGTAGTCCTGCAAAGTTACATAAGTTATGAATAAAAAAATACGTGTAATGTTCAAATTTCTTGAAAAATGTAAGAACTAGTAAATATTGATCAAAATTATTAGAAAAAGGAATAATTTATCTTAGATTTTTCTTATCAAATAACTAGTTCAAATTAACTGGGATCAATAACATGATAATAATGCTGTTGGAGTAAATAAAGTAACCAGCCCTCACTCTATAGCCTTCAAAAATTCTTGCTAATATTTTAAGATCCAAGAACACCACTGCCTTACTTAAAATATTTTAATTTGTATACATATTAAAATGGTTTGAAAAGTTAACTTGTCTAAGATGCCTAATTCAAATGAGTTTTCTAGTATTCAGTAAATAGACTTTATTCACTGCAGAGTATGACAAAAAGATGTAAATGAGGCATCTATTGACTTGGGAGTATCCTATGCTTATATTGCTGTTAAAGCTAATGGATATTGTATAATGTATAACAATTACATGCTAACTGAACCCATGAGATATTATATTAGAAAGTACACTTTTTGGTGTATTGATTTTACAATCATATCAATTACTAGACATAAAGTTAGTAGATGAACATCTTACAGAATTCTCCCTAAATAGAATTTTGGCTTTATCAATTTTCTCAAAGCCTCCAACATATCGCCAGAGGTGGAGGGCTTGGTCCATGTCTCCTACTGACACAGTCCATGATCCCACCAGCTCACAGCCAAGCTCTGCCTTCTGAGAGTGTACAAACTCCACTGATGTTTTGCTATAACAGATTTACAAATTCTCATGCATCTAATATTTTATTATCCTATCTAATTTATCTTAATATGAAATTATGGACTATTTATAGTGAATTAGGATTTTTTTAACATATCTGTGTATACTTTGATAAATAAATATATTATATAACAACTGATAGAGAAAGTGGACAGTGGAATGAAGTGACAATAACAATTGGGTAGACAATAACAATGATGATGATGATCATTATAATTTTTTTAAGGGTTATATAAACTTTTCAGAAGTATTAGTATAGTAAATTAATGGTATATTATGCTAAACTAAAATACATTCACAAAAAGGCCTGCCTAATAGCTGTGTTTTTGATAAGAAAACACAAAAACTATGTAATTAAGTCTTGGAAAATAACTACAAATTGAATAATTTTGAATGGTTGAAAAGATGATTTGCTACATTTCTGAATAATATTTAAGTAAACTTATTAAGAATTAAGTTACTGCTACATTGTGTATTCTTTATTCAAAACAAAGTGAGATGTTTAAAAGTTCTGTAGCCCATTGAAGAGTATTGGGTATTGTATAAAAGAATAACAAGCAATTATGCTATTAGTGTAAAGGGTCAAGGTTTCACATTGATAACAGCAATCTATTGTAAAGATTTTTTAGTGACACTGTATGTTATTATGTGACATATAACAATATTGTTATGTTGTGTTCTATTTGCAGCTATTGCATAATACATTGTTTGTTCACTGCCAACCGGCAAATAACTTATATAATATTATTTATGTAAGCACATACTAGTTTTGCAAGTATTTATCCATGGAATCAGGCCTTATGTTATGTGTATGAAGTGCATAAATTATCTCCTTGTCACTAAGCATACGGCTATGAGACTCCTTCGTCGGCTCAATCCGCCGGACCAACAACTTTGAAAACCATCCATCGTCTGCGTTCAGTCGTGCACCACTTGTCGAAATCAACCTACAAAAATAACTTCCATTTACACAACAGTTCCAAATTTATGCCGGACACTTTACATAAAACTTTACTTGAAATACCTCAAATTCTTCGTTAAGGATGTACTTATACCTAACACTCTATTAAGAGACTTCATATTTATCGTTAGAATACAACACGTTGATAGACGATTATAAACTACAAAATAAAACCCAATAAAACGTTGATAAAAAAGTTACTCTTGTTATCAATATTTGACAAAATCACTTGAAGGTTATCTTGAAAATAGATTTTACATATGTAACGCCATCTGTTATGAGTGACCGAAAGTAATCATTCATAACTTCACTTCTCTTTTGATCGGTCACTTTCTTTGACAGCCTCTCATTCATGGGATTGTGGAAATAGGGAAATAGAAAGCACGTAGTATATCCTGCATCTTTATTGATCTAAGGAAAATGATGTCTATCTATCTCACTCTCATGCTACAAGTTAGTAAAAGTAGTAATACCTATTAACCTGAAACTATTTGAAATGTCAAAATAATTCACATAAATCTTTACACGCAAACTTTTTGAATATTATATATAATTTGATATTATACAGTTAAAACAATGATTCACTAGGAGTCTAGGATTATTTCATATACCATTTCTTCAATTTGTATTAATGATTCAATACTTGGGTTCTCAAATTGATACGCTTATTAATAAATAAAACATCCTTTTGTAAATTTGTATCCGTGTAAAGAAATGTTATGTTTATTGACTGATGGCCGACAATTTGCTGACAATAGTAATTGTCATATTTTTAATTCGCGAGTAAATATTTTTTTTTATATCTAAACAAAATAATTCAAGGTTTATTCGGATTCTGCATCACACCTAAAAAATTTCGTCATGGGTGAGTAGTTAATGACAAACTAAAAGTTTTTTGCTCGAAAAACTTGTTTGTAATAGTGGGCGGTGTAGTCAGTGCCAGTCTTGTGACTATGTCGATTTGTTTAGCTTCGAGCGAGGTGACGAAGCTTCAGCAGCACCTAGCGCTCCTGAAGGAGGAGTATGGGAAGCTGCAGAGTCACTGTGCTGAGGTGGAGCGCAAGTACACGCTGGCGGCTGCATCGGCCGGTGATCTGAGCGAGACCAGTTTTGTGGCCCGGCTACTGATGACTGTGGCCACTTTGTACGGCAGAGAAACGTACTCCGACATCTCTATCAAGTTGCAGAGCAAATCTATGCCTGGACACAAGTTTGTGTTAAACGCCCGCTCAGATGATTGGAATGAGGATGCACTGAAGGATCTGGATGAATTAGGTAATGGCTACTAATATATCTGAAGATTATCTTGTATATTGTTATAATTTTTTAAACTGACATTTGATTACATCTCAATCCTCAGAATTAAGAACTGTATCTGTTATAATGAGCACATAGATTTTAGGCTTAAGTAAAAGCTTATTTTCAGGATGACTATACTGTTTTGACACAATATGTATTTTATAAATATTCTGTTTACTTAAATTTAATGATCAACAACAGTTAATATTGTTACATGCTAAAAGTGCTTATAAAATTATGCCATACCATTTTATATTATAGACTGGACAAACCTCCCAGATGAAATTGGTGCAGCTCTGCTTAAGTGGCTCTATACGGATGTAGTGGACCTGTCCCGAGGAGATAGCTTGACATTACAGCTGATGAAGTCTGCTGCTGGCTTCAAGCTATATGGATTAGTAGGGAAATGTGAACAAGCACTAATAGCATCGGTAGGAGTTAGGTAAGATCATAATAGATTACATCATACTTAATTAAATTAAACTGGCTTATCCTGTTGTTGTTGTTATGACAACTAAATAATATTTAATATATTTGAGGAAATTTCACAATTGTATGTTAACAATGTAAGTATGACTTGTATGTTATGTGCAATAAGAGAGGCCTCTGTCCAGTAGTGGACTAGTACAGGCTGACGTTGATGATGAATGTAAGTAAACTGCAGATAATGTTGACAAAAAGTAGCCAACATCATCAGCTCCTAGACTCTCGGTATTTCAAATTACATGATGTTCGGAGTGATACTGACTTGGAATTGTTACAAACAAACTAACTCACTTTCACCATCATCAAATCAGCCGTAGGACGTCCACTATAGGACATGGCCTCCTCAAAAGATAGTCAATAGAACCCGTTGTATGCGGTTTGCATCCAGCACAAAACAAAAAATCCTTTTTAAAGAATATTTTTATAGATAATGGTTTTTTTATGTGCCTTAATATAAATTAGTTTTTTCTGTAATGTTTCAGATCTTGCGTAAAGTTCTACTCGGCTGCCGATGAGATTGGTGCATCTGCTCTCAAAGAACATTGTTCTGGCCTTATATCTGCACATTGGGATGACTTGACAGGTGATTTGATCCTCTCTTATAATAAAGAAATTTACAAACATACAAGATACACGCTAAAAACAATACCCTTCCTGGCAGTCGAGTAAAAAGAAAGTGAAAAGAGTTTTGACCGTATACGCCTGTACTATTTCTATACTTGGCACAAATATTTCTTGTTTAAATGGTATGTGATCCTAGTTCCATGTGGGGGGTTCCCTACTTAGGAGGCTTTAGGTTTTAGTTCTGATTATATAATAATTTTAATTATGTAAAAAATATTAAAATTAGACGTCGTCCAAATAAAGGCAATATGCACAACACCTATTGGGTTTGCACCACATCTAGTTACACCGAACTGCACTTGCCTATGCTTCTAACCTTTTCTGTCACATAGAACCGTTATTTGCTAGAGGGAGACAGGCAGACTCCCTCTCTCTGTCTCGCTCGAGTAAATGACAGTTTTATTTGGATGATTTAGCAATCTAAGTGGAAATTGGCCACCTTCCACATCCTTAACTTCTATCAATTCCTAGCAGTGTTTTAGTCATACATTGTTAGTATTATTCTAACGGGAGCGTCAATAGATTACTTTTATCTTTTTATATCTGAATCAATTTTGTTATGAGTATTATTTTTCGCCGGAAGTCTCTGATAACCACTGAAGTTGTTATGAAATATTAAATGATGTTATGTAGAAAACATTAACTTAAAACTCACCATATCATAGATTACCTGTAGTCAAACCAGCTTACGACTGGGGCTTCGATCGCGTGTCGCGTGGTATGTCAGTAAAAAGTAGTGTTCTCCTGGCCTAAGACTAAATCTAGAAAGAGAAAGACTAATTTCTATGTGAATTGAGAAATGTCATAGCAATTGGTTGTAAGGTTAATAAAACGTGAAAGTGACTTAGTCAATAGTCAAAATCTTTACTTCATTTGGATCAAATAGCTTTTGGACGTCATAAAAAGCCAAAAAGGTGTCAGAAAATTTGCCTAAGGCCAGTTCGCTGAAAAGGTTGTGTTCTGAGAAAAACTTGGCATAAACTCAGGCCACTCTTTTTAATCGCCAATCTTTCATATTTATAATATTACTAGCTTCCGCCCGCTGCTTCGTCTGCGTGGTATGTATTTTATATCTATAAACCTTCCTCTCGAATCATAATCCGTTGCTTTTAAAGATTTAAGCATACATAGGGATATAGGGACAGAGAAATTTGTTTTATTATTGTAGTGATAAGGAATGGTTTAGCATCGGCCTGCAGTTTTAAAATATGCCCTGTTGTGTGCCTACTTACCACTCCGGGGAAACGCCATCGCGGCGAAAAGTGAAAATATTAATTGGTAGCACACCCGTATTGATGATACAAGCTGTCGCGAGGGTCTTCGCTCCCGTGGTTCTTTGTTTGGCTGCTACTCATCTCCTATTGGTTGTAGCGTGATGTTCTATAGACTTTCTTGATAAATTCTATAAAAAAAAATATATGGAACAACACTAAAATAATTTTTCAATTCGGTTCAGTAGTTCCTGAGATTATCATGTCCAAACAAACAAACAAACTCTTTAGCTTTACAATATTAGTATAGATATAGATTAATTACCTGGTTTTTGTCTCTCTCACAAATTAATAATATAAAATAATATAAAATCTTAGATTATATTTAGATTAGAATAATAATATGTACTTATAAAAAATTACTAAATTAAATAAATCTAACATTTGTACTTCTGTCATGACCCTGTAACTTGCTACTTACCTTTATTTAACCAAATTTTTGTTTGTACACCTAGTTTATAAGTTTTTCAGAAATTTTGTTACGGAAGAGTGGGGTCTCCTGATACAGGCAATTTTAGCTTAAAAGGAGGCTCCTAACACTAATTTTAGATATTGTAAACTTATAAGAAATTAATAAAGTTATTATTATTATTTTAATTAGGTGAGGACTTCGCACACATGTCATCAGCGTTACTGTATCGCATGCTGAAGAGTAAGACTTCGCAACCACTACACGGCGCCGTTCGGCTGTTACGGGAGGACGTTGTCTTTCTATGTCTCGTCGAGAATCACGCCAATGTGAGTACTTGCATGATTATTTTTCGACTGGCCTGTTGGTCTAGTGGTTAGTGACCCTGACTGCTAATCCGGAGGTCGTGGGTTCGATCCCCACCCAGGACAAATCTTTGTGTGATGAGCGTAAAGGTTTGTTCTGTGTCTGGGTGTAATTTATCTGTATTTACAAAAAAAAATGTATTTAAGTAGTATATCAGTTGTTTAGTACCCATAACACAAGCAAATATAATTGCTTACTTTGGGACTAGATGCCGCTGTGTGAATGTGGTGAATAGTATTATTATTAATAGATAATGTATTACGCGTCTATCGGCAATGTATGCCTGAAACCTGAAAATTTTTAAGTTTCCCTCCTATTATATGTCGACCAGTAACTGATTTATTGTAGCACCCACACATACACTTAGAATTTCTTCTAGGATATGTGGGTCTCCCCACGATGTTTTCCTTCACCGTCAACAGATGGTAAGTCACTGATTAGTACATATAAATTCCACGAAGTGATGTCCACATTTGGTTCTGCCGGTCGGAATCGAACTCATACTGCATATTTTGCATGCTGGTTCATTATCTATTTGGAATCGCTGAAACCCCCACCATAAAGCGTTTGAGATAGGGGGAAACTTCAAAGATTTCGGGTTTCGGGACGCATGTGGCAGAAAATCAGGTCACGCTCCAAAAAAAATGTGTAAAATGAGTAACGGGAGAGTAACGAGAGGTAACGGGATAGATCATAGATCAAAGGGGGTAACACTAAAAAGAACACAACACAAAAAAAAAAAAAACATTTTTTTTGGGACGGAATTTGTATGAACCTACTATATTTGTTTTTTATTTCGCGCTTTATGTATAAAAGTTGAAAAGTTAATTTACGGCGCTTTCTCTAAAGCAACTTATATTTTTAATGTCTTTAAATATGACCGAACACGTTTAATTATATTTTCAACGAATAAAATGTATAATAGAACCACACCTACACAATGACATAAAATGCAATAATATTCCTTGTAAAATGCAATACCTTTCAAAACATTGTGTGATATTCTTGACGGCAATGTTAATAAACAGTATAGATTTAGCTTTCAAATGCTAAATATAATTATCGGCCCCTCACGTCAATCTTACGGTATGTCGCGACCTTCTTAATACAAAATGTGAAGACTTTTTATTGATGTGACTAAGTATTTGTGCACCAAGTGTTCATAATTTAAGGTCACAACTTTACTATTATCTGACCTTTTTCAGACAATTATTGTAATTTTATTTACGGAATAGTATTTGTATTAACACCTAAGTGCCTTATGTGAACACCAGTTGTTTTAAAACTACACAATCTTTCTATGCGAAAGCTGTTAAAATTTTACAAACACATACCCTGACTGGGATCAATGCCCAATGGCGAGCGTCAGCTGCTTGAGTTAATAATTCTTCTTGCAAGCTCATAGTTCGCTAACAGTTATTTAAATACGTAAAAATCAAACAACTAATATATACTAGTAGGAATGATTTATTATTTTATTGAGTACCAAATAATATATTCAGACGTGATTTCATATAATTAAGAACGAATAAGGAATAACATTAAAAGTTAAAACAATTTTTTTTTCTAATCTAATTAATTCATGTGAGAGCACCTCACATGTAGACAATATATAATTAATTATTATGACTAGCAATAATGCGTATTTTAAGCACCATAAGAGCTCTTTGGAAATATTCATGATTATAATATAAATCTAAAGTCAGTACGGGATTAGGCTGGTAGTGAATGCTTGCTTGAATTGGCAGCCCCTCAATTATCTGACGTAATGTGCGACCCTGGGCCCCTGAGCCTGACAGTAAAGAGTTTTTCTAGGAAATCGATTAATATACGTATTTTAAAATTTGATGCTAATTCAAACAGGCCATTACCACAGAGATTAGATACTGACTCGAATGTCTTCTGATTAATTCGGTGCTTTAACCACCATACAATAATTTCTAGTTTATTTGCTATTTTGGTTTTCTTAGTGAGTTAGACAAAGACAGCATGTGAATTTTGCATCACAAAAATTACACGGTTTTAACGCACACTTGGGATTCATGTATTTTGTTCAGTGTGTGTCGGTTCATATTAAAAATTATCTACAATAAACTTAACTGGCAGTTATAGAGACCCGTATGAGTATTTAGGATCTTACAATTAGCCTAAAATTATAGCACCGATATTATATATCGGTTCAAATTTGTGGTAGGTATACTGCAAGACGTGTCATACCGAAAAATTATAAACAAAGCTATAGCTATAGCAGAGGTTTTACAGTTTAATAACATAGAATTTTTTATACATTTTTATAATTTTTCGTTTGACGATAATGGTTAAAATCTTGTCACGATTGTTGCTATGGCAACCATAAACAGTTCTACAAAAATTGCGGGCACGTTAGCACTATTGCATCTGTCGCCTCTGCAATAACACAGTATGCTGTTCGTTCTGCGGTCGGCGTTAGTAGGGTCGTCGAAGCACGTCTCTTCGTATACCTCGTATATGTTCTTCATTTGAACCCATTTGTTATTGATTTTCTTTTGTTCCCCGTCGAGCGTTTGCGCTGCGCAATCCCGCTCTATGTTTTGTGACGTCACTGAAAGAGAGACTGCGTATTAGGGTCTGCGTAGAAGATGTAATAGTATTAGTAGGTATTGTCTTGTAATTTTGTTTTTGTAATGGAACTTGTAAGACAAAAATAAATGGATTAGCTATAAGTTTGTATTGTATAACAAAACATAAGTATATCGGCTACGTCCGCCGTTGAAGAGTCAGTCGGGATTTAACTTTTTTTGGGATTATTACGAAAAAGTTATAATAGCTATTACAAGTCATTTAAGTGAAGTATTTCTCTATAAGTAAATGTAGACGTACACGACCAATTTAAAAAAATTAACTTACAATTAATACAATTTTCTCAGTATTTTTCCCAGAAAATCATCTACAGACAGAAGTAAGGCGTATGTTACACATACCGCTTTCGTAATTATATTGATTAGAACTTTATTGTTGTGTAAACTGCATTATATTCAACCGTATGATGCGTGCAATGCGTGCAGTAACTATTAGCATCGTCGGGTTACAAGAGGAACTGATAATTCGTGACTCACATACCGATTCATATTCAATTTACTATTCGCATTATGGTTTTATTATTGTCATTTATTATACAGGATAGAAATTCCCCAGTAGCTTTAGGTATATTGAACTTCCTGTCATAACGATGGTATCTAAAGTTAGGTTCAGCTTAGTGTGTATATTACTAAGAATTGTCATATGTCGCGTCAATTTTAGGCGCTCGTAAACGACCCGTATTAAAAAAAAACAATTAATCCTTTTATTTATTACGTTGAACACTATATTATGCTCAATTTAGCATATCGGTGGACTTAATACCAAAGGCATTATCTACCAGCCATTTTTTCACCTTCACAGTTTTCGGTAGAGAGGAAAATGTATCACTGTAGAAGAAGCAAGAAAGAAAAGATCTTTATTTGTTTGCACACAACATTTGTAAAACACATCAAAGAACAAAGATACAAAACGATGTATATAAACAAAAACCGTAAACAAAAAGTAGGACGTTAATAAGTCGTTTTTATAATATTTTTTGGTATTGGAATGATTCAACAGTATTGTATAATAGCTCTTCTTTGAAATGAAAACGATTAAAGCCATATGTAGCGATTAGCAAGGACTGTTATTTTATTTCTGCTCGCGGCGTATGGGTGCTCTTGCGCCACCCAACACGGCGCGCGACACATATTCCTTTAAAGGAGAACGTTTGGTTACCAAACCGTGGTAACGAACTAACGGCATGACATATAGCTGATTCAATTTTATTGTCACATACCGCCTTATTGGTAGGGTGTCTAGGCATAGGAACTTTTTAATGTGTTCGACTTATGGTGCCGGATGGTGGCGGTTTGATTGATATTCATTACTTACAATATGATTTTGTACAGCTATTGTATTCTTACGCGAATGTTGACTAGTTACTTAAATTTTATGATACCTTTCCAGAACTATAATAATATAATTGATACAAATCAGTTTAGAAAATAGTCTGTGAGTTATTTATAGAGATAATGAAAAAAAACTTGGAGGTCTAAAAATATTTGAAAGTCAAACATATTAATTGGCTATGCCCATATGTATATAACTGACTAAGATACAAAAATAAATAAATCTTTGGATTACCAACAACAATATTACAAAGCGAGCTAATTGAATTCGTATTATTTATTTATTCAGACATTCGAAACGTGAGATGAGACAAAAATCAAACACTACAATTATGATCCTTCTGACTTCTTGTTCAGGTTCAGGTCACCTTGCTATCGGAAACTTTATAAACATTTGAGTAACCAAGAAAAAATAAGACAACTTGCTGATATTTGTTTCCAAGTGCAGGACTTGTCTTTAACAAAATAATATGTAAATCAGTATGTCTGGCTTCCGACCGCAGCTACTCGTGGTATGTAGGTAATAAAATTATATACCTGAACCTTCCTCATGAATCACTCTATGTATTGGTGAAAAGTGCATAAAAATCCGTTGCGGAATTTAGGAGATCTAAGTACCAAACAGCGGGAAGCTTTTTTTTAATACTAGATATGTAAAGAAAAATCAAATATTTTCATACGATCGTTTGAGGTTAAATGAGGTCATTGCCATGTATGCTCACGGGCGGCTGCTTACTAGTTTGGCTATAAATACTTAAACAATGTGCTAAATAGCCATTTTCGTATACCTTACGTTATGTGTGTTACGGACAACTAGAACTTCGCAATGGCTTGCATGTTGACACTACTGTTCTAATTAATTAAATCTTTATTAAGATTTCGTTCTTTTTAGAGTCCTTGTTAATATGTATCAAGTAGAGCTTGATGGGGTACCTTCGTTTTATTACGGTGTTCTCGTTCCGACTCGCATTAATTACATTGTATTGCATACATAATTTGCATTGTCATACGAATTACAAATAAATGCAAGATTTTAGTTCAATCGGAAACTTATAAGGGTGTCAAATTTAGATTCCAAGATTTGACCCAAACATAAGCCTAAAAAGAGGTATCTTTTTGTAGATCTTAATAATAATGTTGGTAGTTAACCAGTTTGGTCGCAGCCTAAGCTTAGTGTTAACGACTGTATAGATTTTAAAGTTCTATTGAATGATTCATAGCTTAAAATAGAACTGTTCTTAAAAATTAATCCTCTTGTCTGCATTGATCCCATAAATCTTATTGAAATATTTATAGCGTTTTGTCGGGCACCACACACAATGTTTAAAGGTTTATGCTACTTCGTAAAGCTTTCGATTAGCCTGGTTCAAGTTGACGAATTTAAAATTGTGTTCTATGAATTTTAATCTACATAACGAATCATAATTATTGTAAAATTCTGTACGTTGAATGCAGCTGCATGCATCACAAGTAACCATTCAATTTGCCTACATGCGTATTTCACGGTCTACCACGGTTAGACATATAATTTTCAGATGAGTGAACTCCACTGTAGTAAGGTTATAACTATGTTTATGATTGTAAACCTTAATGTATATCTACTAGCTTCGTTACTAGGAAAAGCAACCTAAAGTTTTCTATAATTAATAATACTTTTTTCACGGGACAGTCTCATCCTGACACCCTTGCAAGCAATTAGTTATGACACTCGTTAGTCCCCGGGAATTCCTAACCTACTGTCTTGGAACCCTCAATAAATTAATCAGAAGTAAATGGAGAAGTTGAAAAGAAAGTTAGTAATACATTTTACACTAATTGCCTCTTAAGTTAGATATCTCGTTAAGTGAGGACTTCCCGGTATAAAGGAATATATATCCAAACGAGTCGTATACAGAAACTAGTTCTCTATCTTTAACACTTTCCATATATGTACCCATAACTACTTTTCATTATACTTTTACTAAAATCTCTACATTATTATAGTTTTTCTGCAGGCCTTTCTTTTAACCATTCCTACGACGTCAGGAAATTGTAATGCTATGTTTTTTTTAAGGATGGATAGATATTTACTTACATCCATTGCCAAAGTCTAGTGTGGAGACTTTCTTGTAGCACATGGTTGAACGATCACAATGTTTGAGATATGTGTGTCGTATGCTTTCGTTGAAATTTACTGGACACTGCTCACAGACGTAGCACTGCAGGCTTGACGATACTGGAATGTGTAAAAATACAGGTTTAACAATATAGCTTCAACACGCTTTGATTGGTGACTTCGTGAAATTGATGTCAAATTACGTGAACATGGTAGGAAACAGTCTCCGTCGTGGTGTAATCTCATCATCATATATCAGCACAATCACGTCCTCTGTTGGACATAGGCTACACCTAACTCCCACCACAACGAGCGAATTGGTGTAATTTATTTTATTTTAATTTCTATTAGAGCCATTTGGTGTAACTGGTTAATGGTTATGCAACTATCACATTAAATATGATTCTACAGGCAATTTGTGGTCCTACCACTCATCATTAGCAACCCATTAAGTCCCACTGCTGGGTTCGGGTCTCCTCTCCTGTAACTAGAGACCTGAGAGGGTTAGCAGATGGTAAGTCACGTGACTAGTACATATAAATTCCACAAAGTTTTTCTTCAGTTTTTTCGACCATTTCACTCAAGCCATTTTGAGGTACTATACCTTGTTATATGTTATATATCTAGTCATATAATCTTCGCAGCATTCTCCGTTGCATTTATATTTGTCTTATGTAAATCTTTTGTAGATGCAAATTTCCTTCGAAGCGTTAATTTTATGTTAAAGACACGTCTTATGTATTCACAATCAAATAGTATCATTCTAACAATTGTTAGTAGTCTATAGTCACTGATGGATATATCACCGTTATGACGTTTATGTCAATGTATATTTTATGACTGTTATTTTCTCATTGGCTAGTAAATTTGCGACCAATTTAGGGCGAGGCCCTACCTATAACTCGACGATGACGCGACAGAAAAACTTATTGATATGGCGGTAGCAACTACTTATATGGAAATGGTCCATTACTTAATTATGTACAAATAATTAAGTGTTTGCCTGTTCCTACAATATGACCTAATTGCATTATTATGATAAACTAGCTGTGCCTGCGACTATGTTTGCGTAGACAAAAAATGTCGCATTTATTGTTTTTTAATTTTTTCACGGAGCCCTGATATTTTTTCTAAAATCAATGTAACTTAAGTTACTCCTTGTGACATTAGCTATCCACCAGTGAAAGTCCCGTCGAAATCTGTTCAGTCGTTTTGGAGTTTTCCACAAACAAACAGACAGACATAAAACTTGAAAAGTGTCTTTATTATATTTAAGTAACACACTTTCATAATATTTTTTTCTGTTATTTTGATATTACGAACACTTCAATTTTATTTATTTGTATAGATGTAAAACTTTGTGAGAATGACTGTTTGTCCCATATTAACACGACATAAAAGTTCATTGGCCTGAACCGTACGACCCTTCTAACTGACCTGTCTTTTAAGGTTAATATGGCAAATGAAAAAGGTGCTTGCATCATCACCTGTTGCGATAGCCTTGTTTACTTAGTGCTTCAAACAATTGTATACATTGTAGTATTGTATTGTAGATTATAATGTTGATGTCATTGTATTTTGACAATACAATGGAAGGTCCCGAGTTTTAGTCATCCTTTCTCAATTTTAGAATTGTTATGTGTAAATACCGAAGTCTGGAATTCTATTTATCCTTATTGTTGCTTTAAATGTTATTGTTCTAGATTTTTAATCATATATTTAACTATTTTCATCACTTTACGCGGAGCTGAATGTGTTTTAAGCTTTACATGCGAAAGTTCACTGCAAACAAAATTGCGTGGTCATTAAATGTAAGAATTATATATCCTGGCTTCTCATGTGAAAAGCTAATATTAAATATATTATTCTAGGAAGTTACATGAGTGGTCTAACTATTTATATACCACAAAGAAGCTCTCTCAAATCTCTCAGAACGAACTGCCCCAAGTTTAATTAAAGAACATCGTTTTAAACAATTATAAAACAATTTGCGAATTTATTTTTATTAGTCTGCACTGTGTTATCAGTTGTTAAAGTATGGGATTATCGCGTTAATTCAGCTTGTTAAACAACACCATACTCTGCAAACACATAAGTGTCTCGATAGTACATTTCATCCGCGATAAGACTTGGTTGCATATTAATAACTAGATCTATAATATGATAAAGGTCTGCGCTTTACCATATTTGAGACGAGAAGATGTCTTCTTGTCTAACTTGTGTCGTCATTACACGTACAGTCAGCCTCAAGTCACACAATTAACAGCTTTGTGTGGGAATCGAACCCATGTCATGAGACCACCTTACCGCTACGCCACGGTGACAGTCTTAAATAAATATGAGCATTCTGACAGCTCATATAAGAGTGGAAACTGCTTTGATATTTTGACCACTCTGTATGCTAAAAACATTTGTCTGGGAATATAAAATTGATATCATGTTTTTCTTATCATTATGATGATTTTCTTATCCATTTTATTGATTGTTTATAAAACATCTCTCATATATTTTCATCTCGTCTCTGCTTTATTGAAATCCCGGTCTGAATTGCGATTAACAATGATTTCTATCCATTGTCAAATAAGTTGACGATAGCGGCATTAAGGCGGTTCGCACTTGACCTACTCATATAGCCATTAGCGTCGGTAGCCACATGTAGATTAACCTTTACATTTCGCCTTCTATGAACTTGAACGTGAGCGTTAAGTAATACTGAATAATCACATCACTTTATGTAATTGTGATGTTCTGTTTTGCAATATTACGACTTTGTTGTAAATTGAGATACATAGAGAGTCATTGTCCGTGTAGTGACGGATTAAGAATACATAATGTCACTACTCCATCTCAAGCTGTGGGTGTCGTAAAAGGCTACTAAGGGAGTAACCTTATGCAGACAAGAGCACTACAGAAAAGGAAAATTCGAAACCAACCCTATACCAACCCGTCTGGCTAGCGTGGTATAGTAGGCTAAATTTCTTCCACTTTCTTTGGAGCAGACCTGTGTCCAGCAGTGGCATGTTTATATGGATTGAAGTGATAATGATGACATTGAGAGTATATATACCGACTGCTCCAACAGGTCCAGCTAAGACGGCTAAAAGTTCACGGTGTGGATATTCAGGACAATATATCTTCTAAGTAAGTTTTACGTAAAAGATTTTCAGAAAAAACTGGTTGTGGAATTACGTACTTAGACGAAACCAAACTCATTGCCACTAAACATTTATAACTGACGATTTTACCAGAACTCGCCTAAACGGATTAAAATATTTATTATTATTTAGAAAACTTATTAATTGAATACAAGTTATGAATACATTGACATTAAACGTCATAACTCATAATCTTGTGTAACCATTGACAAGATTGTTGCACTTTATATGACCCCTTTATTCCTACCTTCTTTATTTAAGAAGTGAAAGTAACTGGAGACATCATGTTATTTATTATTTTTCCTGATAAACCAATTTGTCTGCTATTTACCGCTATCATACTTATCGTGTGACCTCGTTGAATACATTTTAATCAGTATACAAAATAAATCGGATACAATTATAGCCATCCGGCAACTAGAAAAGGATATAATGTATTGTCCTGCTTGGTCGTTTCTGGTTAGTTCAATGGTGTTGTCGTCCGGACTACTATTTAATATCAATACAGCCTTTGAATAGTTAAAATTTGAATTAGCCTTCATTACGCCTACTGCGAGGTGACACTAGGACCATATGGGAATTTATAATGAAGTTTGATTCCAATGTGACGCTCATTTACTGATAAATATCGCCCGACATTTTATTACCTATTGTTTTTCGATTGCCTTTTTCTGCTGCTTACATTTATTACTAGAAATTGCCGTGATATTACCAGCTAAACAATACAATAAAGCTGCTTCTAGAGTTATACTGCAAGGGGGCATATTTAATTAAATATTAAACGAAACGAATATATCATTCACCAATATTGGTTAAATTATGATGTTATTTAACAATTAAATATAATGTTGAAGTAATTAATTGTAACTGTAAGTTACCGCGAATATTTTTTTAGTTAAATAAGTAATAGGTACAAATGAAAACACTCTTACTTACATTTCCAAAACATAGTAAAAGTCAATATAGAGCCGAGGAGATCCATTTCAAATAAAGTTTCACTACAACTACATACACTAACTAAACTTAAAAGTACAGTATTTATTTAATTACATTTATGCGTTATGTATTTACAATGTAGCGATAGCGGCGCATGTGGCCGGCGGTGTTTTACACTGAACTGAAATTGGCACCTCCACGCACTTCATGATTCACAGGAAGGAAACCCAGTGGCAAAACGGGACATGTCCAAATGTACGAAATAAGGTTCTTATATTCGCGGCGATAGCGCTGATTCATGCGATCGATGCTGGCGCCGGCGCGACACTGACCACCATTTGGCGGTCTACCACTTCATATTTTTATTTTCGCTCGCCGGATTCCGATTGTTTTTATTTATTTTAGAACTTTTAAAAATAAAGTTGCACATTTTTACATAAATTCAGGGCCGTTTAGATATTCAAACTAAATTTGTTCTTCATTAAATCTTCATTGAAAAAACAGATGCGTTGAAAATATACTTATGTACTTACATATTTACTAAACTCGTGTTGTTTATACACAAGTGGTTAAACGGTATACTCCATTACATTAATAAACAAAGATAGTAAACTTCTACGGTACGTATGTTAGGCTTTAATGGAATTAATTTACGGAAACTCACTTGATTTTTAAAATGATAAATAAACCTACATGTTAAATTATAACATTTAGGATTTAACAAACGAAAACAGTCATGAGCAGTTAAAAGTGGTCTTGTATTTTTTTAATCATAATTCATCATCATCATTTCAATTCATAAACGTCTCATTGCTGGGCACGGGTTTCCTCCAAAGAATGTGGAGGGAATTACGCCTACTATACCTCGCTGGCCAGACGGGTTAGTATAGGGTCTGTTTTGAATTTTCCTTTTTACCCGACTGTCACGACGGGTATTGTTTTTCGAGCGTATCTTGTGTGTTTGTAAATTTCTTTATTCCCACGAATCTTCCAAACGGCTGGATGGATTTTGAAAATAAGGGTATCATTAGATTCGTCTAGAAAACCCAAGTGTCCTTAGACAGGTTTTAAGAATAAAAAGACTTAAACGGCGGACTTTTGACGCCAAATAGCAAGAAGTTCAATTTTTTTTTAATCAAACCAATCGAGTTGGGTATCAAAATAAAGAGAACGAAAGGAGAT
Organism: Laspeyria flexula; assembly: GCA_905147015.1. Classification (NCBI taxonomy): domain Eukaryota; kingdom Metazoa; phylum Arthropoda; class Insecta; order Lepidoptera; family Erebidae; genus Laspeyria; species Laspeyria flexula. The sequence goes on along the minus strand of LR989969.1, from coordinate 5,640,773 downwards.
TACATATATTCAAAAAGAGATTATACATAATTGAATGGATGCAAATTGTAAGTAGTCCTATTATTTTTTTTAACCAAACCTATCGAGTAGAGTATCAAAATAAAGGGAATCAAATGGAGATTACAAATATATACATATGTTATGTATTTAAATTTAATCAGGTCAATAATATTACAATAATTTTACGGTCTTTTTAGTGCGTTGCTCTCAGTTGATTTTTTGCATTCGGGTTATTAAATTTTTTTAATTATATTTACTTGTCTCTGAGTGCTCTTGTCTATAAGGCTTAGTTGCCCCTTTCGAAACACCCGGGGTGAGATGGGGTAGTGACATTATATGTATATGTATTCTTAATCCGTCAATACACGGACTACACAGTATTTTTTTTTATTATTGTTAGCTGTGTGTAATATATTTTAATTTAAGTTTACAAAATTGTAGTTTTGTAAGTTAACTGTTTTGCTGTAATTGTTATTGTGAAATATTTTATTACTGATATGGTCGCGTCGCAACATCCTTTGTTATTGACGATAAAAATAACTCCTGTTTGCAATTCTTATGAAACACGGTTTGAATGTTTCAGATCGTCAGTTTCAGATTGACGTACTTACTTATAAGAATTGTGACATTTTTTTATCAGATATTCATCTGATAAGGAATATTGTGTTAGATAACAATTTTTCATACGAATCTTTGATTGGAATCCTTACTGGAATTTTCCGTTGTGGAATTCTCCTACTAGTTCTGAGTGGTAGTGTGATTCTGAAATGTTCGGTAAATGGCAAAATATTCGCTCGGCTATTACATGCATGCACATAATGTAACTGCCTGAGCCTATGTATGTACTTACGTCATTTTCGGCCGGAAATGTCAGTTTATTTAAAGTTTCAAAATATAGTATTAACAAAATAGATAGTTGTAGAAAAAAATCTTATAATATTCAGTTTTTAATTTTCTATAGGGTAAACTATTTTCTATCAATAAGCAACTTAGGTATGCCGTAAAAAAAGGCCGTTCTAAGATTCGAAAAAGCTTACGCACCGGGAGCAATCTGACGAGTCAGAATCAGGGCCCGGTACTTCCTGAGAACTACTGCGCCCAAACATACTCTTCAGCTTTATAATATTAGTATAGATATTTACGCATACATTTTTTTGCGAATTTAATTCAAACAAGGCTGATATTAGCCAGAATTGTTGATAGTACGCTTATCCAATGATATCGATTACCACTTATCATAAAACAATAACAAAATGTCCAAACTTAATTTACCTAATTCAATGTCGTTGTACTTTTTCAACTTGAAACGAATTAATGCCTCGTTTGACATGATCCATTAATAAAAAAAATATACTGTCCTAACACTACATATTATCAGTCGTTTATAGAGGTTATCATAAATTAACATTTAGGTCGCTTATTACAATGGCGTCGTTTTCTATTTATTGATTACGTGATAGACGTGGGTGTGTCTAGTAATCTCTTGGTTCGTGTCACACCACTATTTGTATGCCAGTCTAGTCTAGAATAAATTAAATATATCTGAGTGCTAAGAGAACGCCCTATATAATGAAAATTTCTGCGATTAAACGCAACAAGTGCGTGTCTTTTGGCACTTAACAACAAAAACAGCTATTTTCTTAGACTGAGGCAAATTGAAAGATAAGACATGGTACAGTAATTGTTAGTTGTTTCTTATAGTTTATCCAACATATTCACCTTTACAATAATTACAAGAAGTTCAACACTTCAAGTAGATTAATGCACCTTTAAAGTTACTAAACATACATTTATCAAGTTTTACAATTTACAAGCAACAAGCAACATGCTGTATATTAATTTAACTACATTTTTGTGTTTATGTTTTTGTTATAAAGCGCGTTCCACTTTCGTCTTCTACTCAATACTTACGTCTAGCAAAGCAAATAACATTTAAGATCCGTACTGGCTATGATAGTATAGAATCACTCCACTGTGATACCACCAGTCCTTATAAGGATAATAAATATTATAACGATAAGAATACTCGATAACATACTCGTAAGTTCAAATTAAAATAATTATAAAGAGTTATCGGTTGTTTCGCCCGAGCGGGCGGAACGACCAAGTCCAAACTTTTATATTTTTGATCGAACTTTTATTGCTTTCATGTACAGACAGCATCAAAAAAAGTTTGTGTTACTTAATAAACGAGTTCTTATAAGCTTTTAAGAATTAAATCCATTAGTGTTGTACAAATAAAACAAATTGTTGAATACATTAAATAATCTGTATTATGCATTAAGTCATATTATAACTATATATCTAATTAACTTTATAGTGACTTCCAATATAAAATCACAGCACTTGATTTAGCGCAGATTCACTAACACTACAAAGACTGACTACAAAGTGTTCAAAGTGTGTGTGTACAAAGTGTTCCCTGTACTACAAAGTGTTCGAACGACACTCTAATGCAAACGATCATCAAGCCTTCGCAGTGGATATTCATTTGTAACAACCCTTATAGCCCTGACACATACTCTTCGTTCATATGGGAAGTATCGAGGATAGAAGGCAGACGCATTGTGTGGTAACTTTACCTCGCTATGCCCATCGGTCTCTGTTTTGTCTTTTTTTTTGGCGCGAGTTAAACGACTGGCTCAAAAGGTCGTGATTGTTTGCTCTAGTGTGTGGGCAGAGGGGGCAACATCGTGGCAACCCAAGGACCAGGGAAGGCCCAGGTCCTCGCGCTGCCGCGACGTATCAAGGGAGTCTGAGCTGTCAGAAAGATTTCTGCCGGAAAATTCAGTTTAATTAAAATTAAAAACACAATGTTAAAAAACAAATGGTTGTAGAAATAAAATCAAGTTTTATTTTTCTATACAACAAATTATTTTCCAATAATACATAACTTAACTCGTAAAAATACGTCGTTCCAAGACTCGAAATTTACGTTGCGGAAGCAATCTGACGGGTCAGAATTTAGTACTCCGGGTTTTATAAAACTCTTCGTTTGTTTAACCAAAGCGCCTGATCAAAAAATATGGATAAATCAAGCTTATGCGTTAGAAATATCACATATTCATTTAGATTGTATTACAATGGACGTATACACTCGCCTTGTATTAGGAATGTTGTCGCATCGATGAAATGAAACATTATTATTATAGGTAAGGTATATAGCTACATCCATTGTCCTCGATGCGAAGTTTACATCTTCTTGGAATATTATTTGGTTTTCCTTATTATTCTTGGGTATCCCTATACTTAATTTAAAATGTATGTATTATCATCCTTTTAGTAAAGCAAGATAGAGCTAAATTTTGCCTGTCAATGCGTCGACGGTTTGGTACAAGACATTTTCCCATGGCTTTTTTGAGTTTGATTCGTATAAATGTCGAATAAATGATTTATTTCATACGTATGTATCTAATTAATTATATTCTCTATACCACATATACTCTGTTATCTAACTAGTGTTGCGGAAATAACAAATGTATTGCTTTGCTTTAACTGCGCAGTTTTAACAATAATTATTTCTACATAAAGAAATAAATATAAAATAATATCTAACAATAACTTATAGTACAGACTATTGAGTTATTTGTGCATACTTTTATAAACCGATGGGTTTGCGATGATTCGCCCCGTTTTTGTATCCCCCCGAACATTTTTATATTCAATAACTAGGTTTTTTCAAATAAAATCATTTCGGGGGAGACTATAATGAGGGAAAACAGCATTAACCCAAAGTGACCCAAACTGATATTATGAATCTAACTATAGTATATGCATGTCAATATTTTCATACATTTTATTACCCAACATTTTAATGCAGTTGTTTTATAAAACCAACTAAATATTTGTACAAAGCATATTTAAGATGAGGACATGAATATTTATGAACGGTAGTGGATAAATAGTAAATCATGGACACCTCAGTAATGCATACCTGCTAATGATTTATTATTAAATAAATATTTATTACGTTAAACAATATTTACATGGATAATATACTCATTAACACGTAAGATATGTTTATTTTTCGATTGGCAATTATTGATTAATTTTATTATTTCTACTATAAATATCAACAAATTATTTAATACTCTCTATAAGAAAAACTACTGATCGTATAAATATTTCGTAACGCGTCGTAATTTTATTTAAAAATCATTCATATATCTGTATTGTCTAATTAGTTTAAAAATTTAGTTGAATATTGCCTAGGTCGTACAAAGCAAATTCTTCGTACTATGGGTCGCAGTCCCATCATCACATCCACCACTGTAACTCATGTAAGACAGGATTAGCAGTGACGAACCCTTGGCATACACGATGGCACTCGGAAGTCCCAGGAAATGTCTAATTTACTGTATTAAAACATTCTACGTATTTTTCAAAAGGCAGCTTGAAAATTGCTTTGCCAAAACCAGCATGTGCTGCCTTTAGTCTTACAACACATTGCATTAGTATATATTTGATTAATAAATAACTTGTGTCCAACAAAAATTATTTACAAATTAAATACTCGAAGGGCAATATACTTAAATATTACTGGAAAAATCACTCTACCATTTATATCACAAAACATTGCGAGTTAGTTGCATAGCAACTTTACGTTATACACCTAATAATATGTAATAGGTAGTACTACCTAAGACTATTAATGTATTTCATTAGATTAAATACGACTATGACGCCCATGATGTCCGTGTAACCTTCGTGGCTTGTGTTTGGAGATGAGTTGCACAGGTCCTTCCGACAGTAACAGTACCTGAAATCATATTGAAGAGTCAATATAATAATAATATTCTACCACATTTACACAGCGCCATCTAGTCCCAAATTAAGCAATTATATTTGCTTGTGTTATCGGTACTAAACAACTGATATACTACTTAAATACATTTTTTTTTGTAAATACATACATATAATAGATAAATTACACCCAGACACAGAACAAACCTTTATGCTCATCACACAAAGATTTGTCCTGGGTGGGGATCGAACCCACGACCTCCGGCTTAGCAGTCAGGGTCACTAACCACTAGACCAACAGGCCAGTCATATATAATATAAAGATAGAGAGATAAATACTATAAACTATACTAATATTGTAAAGCTGTAGAGTTTACAGGTCCCATTTGAAAAAGTGTGGCTATATACAATTACGCTACGGCCAATAAGTGCTGAGCAGTGTCCAAATAAAAAACGATGGGAGTACGTACTTAATATGTTATGAGAGGTAGAGCTATCAGGCAATCTTAAAATAAATGGGATTTAAGGCCCAGACTCAAAAAAAAGAAATGAGACGCAAAAAAACGAGATAAATTTTAAGACCGCTATGACACTACTTGTCTTATCGATCATCCCTCTCTTCTTGGCAAGCCTACACGTTTGTAAAACTTTTTTATTTCCAAGTTAAAATTCTTAGTTAGGCTGATCTGTGTTCGAAGTCTATTTAAAGACTTCCAGGTAAGCCATGGTAAATTATTTTGTTTCCAGTACTACTTCTTTGTCATACATTTGTAAGCGTAAATGTGTCTCAGTATTCAAATAGTTTTGGGTAAAACCGTATACTAAGTGGTAAAACTCGAGTCTTCTCACATAGATCATTATCACCATGTTTATATTCTTGAAACGTTTTTTTAACGCTTGGTCTATGGAAATGCTGAGCCGCTTACCGTGGATTCTTTTGTTTACAAATTATACTACAACGTGCATATATTTCAGCGACTGTTGTATTGTGGAGCATAGCGGTTATGGTACAAATATTGTAGTGTTTCAAATGTCAGGTTACTTAACGAGACTTAATGATTGCACATTATTGTCTTCAAGAATAGGTCAGATTGAATCGATAGTTGAAGGATGTTTCCATCAACTTATCACTAGAAATAATTAATTATACAATATTTTTATTTGACTAGTTGTATTCTGCTCATAATGTTTGTAAAAATGAGGCGCTCGTTGCTTTGTGGTATTTAGATGTTCGCTACGATCATCGAGGTTAAGCAACATTCGGCAAGGTCCATGATGGGTGACCGTTTGTGGCAGTTTAATTATTGAGTGTACCTTTGCTTCAGAAGGCACGAAAGCCGTTGGTCTCGGTTATCACTTAATGGGGTAGTCGTTAAGTCAAGTTGGAAGCCTTCTGGGTGATTTGATAAATTCCAACACCAGAGTGTGTCTCAAACCCACACAATAAGAAGAAGTTTGTTAAAATGTGATTATCTATCCGTCTGTCACGCCTTTACGGCTAAACCTATTTTGAAGAATTTATTAAACTTGGACCTGGAGTATGACATAGTCCACCTTTGTTGACTTTCCAAACGAGTGAAGAAATTAGTAATAATTACCTCGTTGGTGTACTCCTCTCTCCCTTGTCGTCTACATGTTCACAGCCTTCTACGTAAGGTTCTAAGATCTCCATCTTGGGAGACCACTGCCCATTCTTATAATCCTGGTACTCGTGTTTTTGTGGCGCGCAGTCCCGAAGCACGCCGTTGATTCTAACTGAAAATATAAATATACAAATTATTTGAAATGTTCTTTTACTAATATTGTTTAAAGTAGCAGACAAGTTCACACGATGGTATGTTGTTACCGAGGCCACCCATGATGTTGGTTATTTTATTACCAACGTGAACGGCCTGGTCTGTGTCTTGGCTATGTCCTTAGAAAACGTAGTGTTGTCTTCAATGTACTATGACACAAGCGTTTATTTCATCACTCACTTACTATAGAAATGATAAATGGGTCTGTGAAATCTCCTATTTGCGCTAAAAACATGGAAGGTTAATTAAGAGATTTTATGCAATGAAGCGAACTTGCTTAAACAGGGAACGACGAAGTTCCTCCAAAATAAAACAATTTTATTAATTTTACCAATTTTCATCGGAGTCATAAGTACGTTTCGATTAAACAACAAGATTGTTTGTAAAGAGAAAAATTGTTTTTTTAGTTTATAACGTGTAAGCCCAGATTCTTATATGGCGGACATGTGAAGTAAAGAGGAAATACGTTTTTTAAGTAACCAAATCACATTATGACGATTGGTGAGCGCATTATAATTTTTATTGTAAATAATTTTTCTTTCGTCTTCAATTAAATTGGAGTTTAGTTTCAAATACAATAATATTTTTTATCATTCCATTCTCTTAAAGACCTTCAGTAATAGGTAGGTAATCCGCTTAAACCTATCAATGCCAAGACTTTTATAAACATTTAAGTATAATTTATTGGTTTAACAAACATTTTCAAGTTTAACTTACATAATATAATCAGTCTAATTAATTGTTAATAATTGTAACAACAATTTCAAGGAAAGTCCTTGATAGCAAGACTAGTTAGATACAGATTTCACCACCGGCGAACTAAAATTTTCAAAACCTCCCCACTTTCTATTACAAAGTCTTGCCTAACATCTGTAGTTATGAAACAAAAACTCATTACAGTTAATGTTATTCTAAAGCAATAATATATTTTTCATACTCAGCTGACAAGTGAAAATGTAAAAAATAATAGGTAGGTACAATACTTTTTTGGAATAAGTTAATATAATGATAACTAGTGGCTTGGAGAGTCGTTGACTTCACAAATGTAATCACTAACTTCTGAGGAGCAACTGATTGAAAATTATTCATTAAACAGAAGCAATTAATGATCATAATAATATAGATTAATATGAAAATAACCTCACAAAAAATAGTAAATATGGGGACTTTTGAAAGTGGTTTGCAAGAGAAAGAGTAGCTAAGCAAATAAGAAATGAATCTTTGGAAAGTAAACTCGTAAAAGACTGCCAAATTTATCATCTCAACAATCTAGTTTAATATAGTATTATTCAAACAGATCTTATTTAAAAACAATTTTAATTAGCACGTGGTGCGTTAGTAGCTACTTTTGCTATTTGCCTTTATATATTACACAGTTAAATTGAAACAGCTGCTGTCACGAAGTCGAGTTTGTTGTTATGTCTAATTAAAATGTTTGGATAAGCACGTGTTGGTATGTAAGATTTAAACTTACCTGCACGTTTACATTTTGTAAATAGTCATGTGCAAAAGTCAAAATGAAGTCAAAGGGTCAATATAATTCATGTTCATTACATATTAGCATCATTACAATACAATAGAAATTTTCACGCAAACAACGACTTCACACAAACACAAAATTTACTTTGAAGCATCATGGGTCCGGACTCCCCTTACCATGCAAAACAAATTTACAGCATATTGCCCACATCATTCCTGTCACAAAATATATAAATATCCACGCCTAGAAATTCAATAAACCATGTTTATGTAATTTCCAATCAGTTTTTGCGTCCTACAACAATTAGTAGACCTTTATAAATCTTCGTACATTTTTGGACCCTTTTTTTCTCCCTCTTCCCCTAGTAAAAACTATAGCTACACCCGTTAAATTATCTTTTATGGTGCCTACATACCTCCATTTTGTATGTCGAGATGGAACTCTTGCTTCATACACATGGTCGAGTAGGGACAGTCCACGATGAATTTGTCGGAATGATCGAAATGGACGCAGAGACGCTTCGTAGTGTTGTAATAGTGCCCTGGTGGTGGGTTGATCAGACACTGGTAGCACTGTAACGATGATACTCCTGAAAATATAAAGGCTATTACTTAGTGGTTGTTATATTACGCTTAGAAACCCCGCACATTAAACCGTTAGTGGCGGCCACTAGTCAGCTTGTGGCTCTGTCACTTAGGTAAATTTTGAAATAGTAAATTCTGTCTTGAAAAAAATTTGCCCGGTTGATGTCTGTCGGCTTGTCCTCTATGATATGGGATGGGACCTAACATAGTTGTCGCCTTGTTTGTTGTAAAATCGTCTATTAGTGTCGCTATTTTTTTGATCGGATACTGCACCGTGGTTCAGCGGTGGATCTAATCAGGCAAAAATAAATTTTGTACATTGGACATTCACCCTGCACTTCGGTGCAGTAGCCCATCAGAAAACTGAAAACCTTAGAAGCCGTAGAAATTAATATTTATTATAAGAATATTCTTATAATAATATTTCTTATTATTAGAAACTAAATGGTACAAATTTTAAAGTATAAAGAATATATAATATTGTATAATCCCCTACCCTAAAAACACAATAAAAACAAGTAACAAATTACCCAGCAGATCAGGACACGGATCATGTCTGTGGATTCCTAGGCGGAGTGCACAGTAAATTGTGCACTCAATAAAAAAAAAAAAGAAAAAAAACATAGTTGTCGAAATTTAGGCGTCATATATTTCTGCCCACACCTTCGGTGACAAAGGCTTGAAGCTTTTTTACAGTTATTGCTTTGTAGGATAACTTTCGTTCTAGCTGTCATTTTCCTGTAGCTGAACTATTTCAATAGATCTATTGTGTGCGGTTTATCGACCTTTCACAAATGGCGCATCTACTATTCTTTTCTTTGCACATATTTGTTCTAAAATCGGTGTCGTAGTCAATGTATAAACCATTATTTTGTTTCGAGGGCATGGAATAATTATAAAATCAACGCCCTGCGTTATGCAATAATATGAAAATATTTTTGAAGGTAAACTGTCTACACCTTTCAAATGGTAACATAGATTTCTTAATATCATAAGTACATAATCTAAATTATTTGGCTCGTAAATAACTTAACTTATTCAGTGATTCTTACTTAAGCAGTTTAGCTTCACCATCGAAGATTTTTAAAAAAGTTTACGTATACATAATCGTTAAATCGTATTGGAATTAACAAGTAGTGTAGTGAATATGCCCTCGATTGCCCCTCGCGTGCCAACAATCACTCTCTTCCTGCTGTCTCAGGAGCACTACTCGAACTACCTAGGTCGGGGACTGACACGCAAACGCATTATACTAATCCTCTCAATCGCGTTTTATGACTATTAAATTTTGACTAACCTAACTTTTGTTAACTTGGTAATTTGACATGGAGGCTGTGTTAAAGACATTCTTTAAAGTTAACACTTTCATTGAGGCATTCAAGAATTAACATTTAGCATGAAAGATTTAATTATTTATTATTTTAACCACTTTGCATGCCCCGAATCTCATGCAATAAACATTTCGTTTCATAATAAAGTTGAATCAGGATCAGAAAAAGAGATGCTATTACTTTAGCAAAGGTTTTATTCAATAAAATAAAATATTAATAATTTTAGAAACTGGCTTTAATTTAACATTTTTTATCAACACAACATCTTCGTACTATCAACTGATTTCTTCCAATCTAAACAACAATTGTTGACAATGACATATGAAGTAATCAGGATTACTCGGATATAAAACATTGAACTTGAACCAGTTTCACCATTTCTGTTAAATGTCGTCATTATGAAGCCAGTACCACCGCATGATTGAGACAAAGATTCTCTTCTAATTGAATCTCCGTACACCCACGCCTATCAATGTTCTTGCCGATTGCGTTTTATTATTGAACAATTAACCTAAAGTACCCGTTCATACCATTAAGGTCTTCTGTACGTAGGTTTTTACTGCGAGATGTTATTTAAAAAATTATGAATGCATTGTCTACCAGCTAATTTTAGAGTGATGCAAATAGGAGCATATTAAGGTAGCTGCAAGTTAATGTTTTGAGAATGGTTTAGTTCCTAGGTACGTTTAAGTAAAAAAGTTAAAGATTAAATATGGTGAAATAATTATAGTATTCTTAAAAACTTTACGTAAAATATTGTGGCTAGGTGATTTAATTCGGTTTTGACCTCCCGTGATACGAATGACACCAAACTTCGCATATTTATTAAACCATTGTTAAAACTTTTATATTAAATTGCGAATTAGCATCATGTTTAATAAAAACAAAAACACTGGTCTCTTGTCTAGAAGCCTGTTTTATAAAGTAATAGAAAGTTTATTTTTGAGACCGAGGTTCGTTATTTTTTATAAATTTTATTTATTAGGGACAGTGGCAAAGATTTTCTGTAATAAAAAAAATTAAAACCTTTGCAATTTTTTACAAAGTATTATCTTTATCGAAATCTCAACATAACATGCAATTTTAATAGAGTTCGCTAATGATTTTTCTAATGAAAAGAACCATAATTATTTAATTGCTTCTTTTATTAATGTTATTTACCTTGTATGAAAATGTATAGAAACAGATCAACACCTTAAGGACATGTTTTTACTGAATAACATACAAATATTTATGCAAAAAGATATAAATATGTTAGGTATGTTAATTTAATATAACTTAGTAGACAAAAATAATATAAATAAACTCGTATTATAAAATAATAAACTCGTATTATAAATTAACTTTTATTTTCGAGTTTTCGACAGCTTATCAATTTATTTAATAATTGTTTTTTACTTTTTTTATCTTTTTATAGTCAAGACAGGGAAACGAATTGACGTGGTTCTATGTGATGATCGGAAACTGATATACTTATATAGTTTATCTTGGGGTAATAATGACTTTCATTGAACATACCACACAGATGAAGTCACCACCTCATGTCGCCAGTGAGAAATTATCTTTATCAATTATTATCACATACATCTTTGTGAATTATTTAATTAAGCACCGTGTTGAAATGTTGACATATTTTACTGCAAAGCTAAATACAGATAACATTTTTTTTTCTGTGCAAGAATAAGTAATAGTAGTAATGAAACTTGTATGCATTAAACGTGATAATCAGCGCTGCATTAACAGACGCATTAAAAAATAATCATACAAAAAATCTATTTTGCCATTTGCTATACGCGCCATGCTAACTTAATCCGATACTGGTGAAACCGCATAATATCGTTAACTTACGAATGCACTGACAATATGCATGCGGTAAGTTTTAAGTGAATATTCACTGCGGGTGGTAGATATGATGACTCATCCATACATATTTCATAAATTAATAATTAATGAAGGACTAACTGTTGCCTAGAAGTCGCCATTGATGTAGCTACAAAAATTCGGCGTCTGCCCCCTCGTTAATATATAAATTACTATGTATTTAATACCTATAAACGTTCCTCTTGAATCACTCTATCTATTAAAAAAAACCGCATCAAAATCCGTTGCGTAAGTAGTTATAAAGATTTAAGCATACATAGGGATATAGGGACAGAGAAAGCGACTTTCTTTTATACTATCATCTCAACCCATAAACGTCCCACTACTGGGCAAGGGTCGCCTCCAAAGAATGTGGAGGGAATTTTTAATGTTTTATACTATGTAGTAAAATAAATAAGCTACTACGAAGTCGGTCTTCGCCCCCGGCGTCGTTCTTTATTTGGCCACTGCTCAGCTCCTATTAGCCGTAGGGTTATGTTATATAGCCTATAACCTTCCTAGATGAATGGGGTATCCAACACTAAAATATTTTTTCAAATCGGTTCTGTAGATTCCGAGATGTGTGTGGGTTCGTGAGTTTGTGACGTAGTAGGGGGTCTACTACGTCACAAACTCGCAACCTCTTTATAATATTAATATTAAGTACAAATATAAAAAATGGGTTCATAATAAAAATAATAATTATTCAGCTGTGTGTTTATTAACTAGGATATATTTATGTAGTTAACATTGTTTATTTAATAGTAAATAACCCATTGTTACTTCCTTATTTTGTTAATTACAAGTTACCTATTAATTAAAACATGATACCATTTTTAAAGAGACAAAGTGTTACGAATAGGTACCTAATGTATATATTACTAAAAGCTATTTTTGTATGCAAAGAAAATTATGCTGTATATGTATTGTATCAAAACTGAATATGCTAGTCACGTTCTTCATGATAAATTAAGGTCATTGACAGCTAACACTGGCACATGTTTGCTTTTGGGAACTGCGCCTGAATCGCTTAGATATTCGCAATTTAACTTTGTATTACTGAAATTCTATCTATACCTACTATTAAGCTAAACAGTTTGTTTGTTTGATTGATTGAACTGCGTATTTTAGCATTTAAGTCCAGGGTCTGCCTTTTAAATAATTATTATGACCAATGTAAAGTTGTATTGAATCATATTGATTTTTATCTTAGTTGTGTTACTCGTACACTTGAATGAGTCAGTGTTCAGTTATATCGACTCCTACGCAGGTCCGCATTACGCATGCGCCAGTCAACTTTTGTTCTTAGAACCCATCCTCGTCCATTTCGTATTCAACTGCTAATATAATGTTGCTAAAACTACATATTGTAGTTTCATCTAAATAATAAATACATTACATAGCAATGTCATACTGTTTAATATTATGTATTTTATGCCAATAATGATCTCATATCTTATATAGTTATATATGCATATGTGTAAGTATACCCACATAATGTATAATCATTTAAAGACGATGAAATTATTTAAAAACGACATTACGACTGAGCAATGTTGACCTAACTTATCCATTATAAGAATTGCATTGTCAATTTTTTTCCTATATCCAGTGGGCTTAGATTTACCTATCATCTTTAAAGTGGAAAATGAAGTATAACTGCATTTTATTTATCATAGCATACTGCAAGGCTGTCAGCGAAGACTATTTCTTAGATAATGATGAAGTAAAAGATCAAAATGAAAAAAATTCTCTATCTACACCAGATGTACAAACGTCTAATATATTAAATGAAATACAAACAAATACTACAACTCGTAATGAGACTGCATATTTTAATGAATCGAATATGGATGAAGATTACGATGCAGATGATAACGAAACTAATGATGAATTAGTAGGAATACGGATTCATGAATCTGAATATTCGAATGATGACATTGACGATAGCAATGATTTTGCATATGGCTTACTACGTGAACTCAAGTCAAACGTGTCAAAAGCAAACACACTTTTAGACATATTTAAAGATTACGATTACTTTTATGACGAGCCAACTACTGCCCCACACCCAGCTCTACGCGAACCGGAATATTATTCATTATACGATTTCACAACCCCTGAGCACATACCCGAAAATGTTGACAATTTTACTGAAGATACGAATGGAAAGTTATTGATTGACTTTTACAACTTGCAACCGGCTGGAAATAAATTAGTACTAGAGGGCAACCTAAATTCTAGTTTACAAAAATACGTAAATAGTAATGTCTGGTACGTTCCAGAAAATTTACCATGCTGGGATTTACCGATCTTGTATGCTGAACTAGGTCAATCTAGGAAAAAGAATGTGTTTCTTACGTTTGGTGGTAAACTTAAAAATGTTATAGAAAAAGGAGAAGAAGAAAAAATAGCTCCTAAAAAGCTTAATATACCTGTATCGCAAACGATTAATAAATGGTGTGCTGCGGACCCATGTTACGGGGATCACACACTTTGTCTGTTCCCAGAGTCGACTAATTCCAAATTGTGCCTGAGTGATTACGAAGTGTCAACTCCAACGATGGTAGCGCGCATAGGTCTTGTTAATACTATAAACTCAATGCGCAACCGTGTTGCCACTGGAGTTGCGGAAATGTACAGACATTTGCCTACGGCAGCAGATATGAATCAAATAATATATGATTTTGACTTGCAATCTATGGCTGAAGCTTGGCTGCACCAATGTTTACCAGGGCCAAGTGCATGTTCATCACTAGACGGCAATTATGTAGCACAACTCGAGTGCACTAAGTATACAGAACATTGCTGCATTAAATCTTATCAAAATAAAATCGGATCAAAATGGTATGTAGACTTACAATTTTATGATTGGAATTATTTTGTCATGAATTACTGTTAACTCTAACTAGATTTATTTCACAGCGTACCACAACATGAATGCTTTATCGATCCAATTGTTGGTTGCATTCATACATGGTTTCGAAGTGCTGAAACTCAATTGACCGCTACTGACGTAGAATGCGGACACATAACACCGCACACTTTCAACACAGTGCAGTTGCTATGGGCTGAGACTAACAAAATAGGATGTGCCTATGGCAGACGACCATGGGGAGACGTTCGAGTTGTCTGCAACTTTGCTCCCGGTGCACCATTTTCTATTTATACAAAATCATTCTGCGGTTTCATAAAACATAAGGAAATGTTAAAAGACTTAACTGAAAATATTACAAGTGCAAATTTTTTAAATAACTTAGGCATTGTCTTGCATCGGGTGCGATCTTCCAATTTTACTGCTGCAGATTCCAACATCATTCATGACTTTAACAATTCTCTAAGATTTTCAGACATAGATATTTTAAGTAAAATTTATGGACGAAGATGGATTAGGCGTGAATTAGATAAATATACCAATGGCACTATAGGCCTAATTGCCCGTTTGGTAACTAAGTACACTTTTGGAGACGATAGTGGACCACAATGTGATACAAGCCGACATATTTATGAGTCCGGAGTACCTGGCTCGTTATGCGTTGAGAGAGGGAGACGTTTTCATGCACTGTGTTATGATTTTCGAGACCCTACGCCTGGATATAGGTTGGTGGCTGTGCTGGCACCAGTTGCGTTATTTTCTCTTATATTGTATGATTTATTCAGTGGTGTTGTGAGACAGACTAATTATTAATAAAAATAATATGATTTATATATATTTAACTGTTTTGTTTGCCCTACTGATTCATTTACGGATGAATTGTGACAAACAATACAAACATGTGTTTCCAACATATTTACTTGTGATTCACTTATACCATTATAATTTCTGTCAGCATAATTCTTTAGGTACTTTAACATTAATTCTTGTACCTTTTTCTGTCATTAACCTTTGAGTCATACTTTTGTATTGTCCTGATATAATTCTTGTCTCGTAAATTTAGTTATACCTGTTGCTGTATCCTTCATAGTTGAACAAAATTCTTAAATTATTATTTTTCAGAAAGTCTAAAGAAATAGGTAACGCTAAAAATGTTGTTTTTAAAATTGTCATGGTCATTTAACTTAATATTATTATAATGTTCGGGATATTCAGTTCTTCCGTGATCACGGCGCTTGCAACAGCACCGAAATGTCGGAAACTCATAACAAATAAAGGTCATTGTAAATATTCCGAACATTATAATATTATTAAGCTAAAAATGTTGTCAAGGAAACTTAGGATTATGTTTGTCTATTACTTATTCACACACAAAAGTATGTATAGTGTGCGACGAATAGTTCACGAGAACATTAATTAATTAATATTCTACCACATTCACACAGCGCCATCTAGTCCCAAAGTAAGCAATTATATTTGCTTGTGTTATGGGTACTAAACAACTGATATACTATTTAAATACATATTTTTTTTTATTAATACATGCATATTATAGATAAATTACACCCAGACACAGAACAAACCTTCATGCTCATCACACAAACATTTGTCCTGGGTGGGGATCGAACCCACGACCTCCGGCTTAGCAGTCAGGGTTTCTAACTACTAGACCAACAGGCCAGTCATTACTTTTCACCTACTGTATGATTGTTGTGGGCTCAAGCCATACGGAACAAAACTGTTTGCTTTTTTGCTAGTCGTGTTTGTAAACCGCTTCGCGTGACAAGGATTTCCGAATACGAAAATTTTCTTCATTCAATGTAAAGTAATTATGTATTGACCTGTCTGCACTAAATGACACATGATAAGGGCTTTGTTTTAAATGATTCAAATACCTTGTATTTTCGGAACTATATATTTAGCCCACTAAGGAAAGATTTTCTTTATTCTTATCTAGATCACCTGGATAGATGGACTGAATTTTCTTCTAATTTAATTTACAACTGTTACAAAAGATATTGTTTTACTTAGCTGATGATTTAGTCTCAAAACATAATAATTAGTTACGTACTATATAAATTATTATATAATTGGAATAATTAAATTAATTAATCCGTTTGCAAGTTAATTTAATATAATAAGCATCTGCTTGATCGTGACACTTCGCGCAAATTAATTATTAATTTAATTACAAAATCTACATTCTGATGTAAGAAGGTGCATCGGTAATTAAGAATATTTCGCTTATCGAGGCCTACTTACCGAGGAAGGCTATATAACATCACGCTAAGGTCAATAGGAGCTGAGCAGTGGCCAAATAAAGAACGACGGTAGCAAAACCCCGCACGATTTCTAGTAACTAATAAAACCGACTGCATTGAACAGTCTTTCTAAGTAAATAGACGCCATAATGCTTCCTCAGGGTCATTGATATCAAACTGCATAATCATCACTTATGCGAATACTGGCGAATGTTTTTTGTTGCGCACGTAATGACAGTGTAACTACACAATGACATCACATTTCATAGTGCCATTGAAACTACTATAGTATTTACACTAATTATCCTAAAAATTGGAAACCAAATTTTTCAACTTATTTTGAAATGTGTAGCAAACATATTTTTAAAATATAGCTCCTATTAAATTATAAATTTTAAAACCACTAGATATGATACTAAATTGTGACGTTACCACTCCGTTTGTAAATACGCTCTTAAGGTAGGTAGGTTTCTTTGTAGCCTAAGACACCTAAGAAGACTTTAAGACATCCAAGGGTTGAAATGGGGTGGTTAACTTTATTTTAAATCCCCGACGAAAAGATAATAAGTAGCGTAAAAACAATCCCAAGAAAATCCGTCGGGGGCTGCCATACCCTGACTTGAAATGAACAAAAGTATTGCAGTTTTATGTATTTGATACCTACCTAATTATTAACAATATTTAGTTTACAATATATATTTAATACTAGAAACAGTAATGATATTGGCAGCCCCCGACGAATTTTCTTGGGATTGTTTTTACGCTACTTATTATCTTTTCGTCGGGGATTTAAAATAAAGTTATTTAAACCTTTTTATATGTTACGTTTCTTATTTTGTATAGATGTTATCGTCGTGGGTTTTTTCAAAATTTTTAATTTTGTTTTTTATGTATAGATGTTATCGTCGTGGGTTTTTTCAAAATTTTTAATTTTGTTTTTTATAAATCCATTAAAAAACTACTTACTTGGTTGGGTAAAATACTATTAACACCTAATTTAATAAGATTTTAAGTTTAAAGTAAACGTTTACTTCGAATTGTTTATTCATAGACTCTTAACTAGAAATGACATAACTTAGAAAATGCAGGAAGCAAACTGTGAAGCGATACTGCTGACCGCAATACTATGACAAAGTAAGAACAGTGCTTAGAAACTCTAAAATTGTAACACAAAAAGGACAATGGGTAACAGTATAATTTATTTCTTAGGATTTAATGCAAATCCTATCCATCATTGTGAATCCTAACGGGGTGGTTTATCGTGGCTGATTAGTACTGGTTACTATACAGTTTCGTGTTAATTTTTCAATCATCATCATCATCATATCAGCCCAATGACGCTGACTGCTGGACATAGGCTTCACTTAATTTCCGCGACTGCGAGCGATTGTGTGCCGTCTGCAACCAACAATTTTTTTTAACAATTTTTCAATCGTTAAATGCGATAATATGCGATGGTGGCTGAATGGATAAGGGACCGGGTGGCGTGCAAATCACGCAGTCCGAGTTCGAACCCGACCGGCAGTACCAATGTGGAAATCCACATTGGTACTGCCTTTGTGTAAATTATATGTACATACTAGTCAAGTGTCAACCCACATACCCTAGAAGAAATTCTATGAGTAATGTCTGATCCACCAACCCGCACTAGGCCAGCGTGAGTGGATTATAGCCTAAACCCTCTCAGCTCTCTAGTTAGAGGAGAAGAGACCCGAACCCAGCAGTGGGACTTAATGGGTTGCTGATGATGATGATAAATAAAATAGTATATATATAATAAAGAATGAGTGATCATGTACTTTATTCACTATGATTTTATAAGCCCTCGTCGTGCGTACAAATAAATAATTGAATACTTCCGACAGTAATACTCGCCAGTAAATCGTAATATTTGTGGAAAGTAAGCCTATGAATATTTGCGTGAACGTGAAATAACTACCGTTTACCATTTTGCATAACATTTTCATACTTGTTTTTTAGAGACCACCTGTTAACTACGTGGCATTGAATGTATTTCAATTTAATAGTATTATATGATTATATCTTTTCTTTAAGCTAACTGACAGCATATTATTTTGTGAATAGCAATATAAGCGATTCGTCTATTACACACATTTATGTCTCTTGCATCTGATTAATTGTCAAAAAAACAGTTAAAGCCTTCAAAAACATATTACTGTGTCGTGGCGCG
Organism: Laspeyria flexula; assembly: GCA_905147015.1. NCBI lineage: Eukaryota > Metazoa > Arthropoda > Insecta > Lepidoptera > Erebidae > Laspeyria > Laspeyria flexula. Next base: position 5,621,652 of record LR989969.1, on the reverse strand, counting down.
CCAGAGACGCCCTTGCAGCATATCGCTCTCATACTTTTAATATGGTTAGGGACATATATGTATGAGTATCGTATCGTGTCGTTGCACCACGACATAGCTACTAATATGTCCCTTATCATACCACGACACAGTAATATGTTTCCGCTTTTAGAAATTGAGCAGCCAAGATTTTTCACTATCAATATTTCACTTTGTTTCACGGCGTTGTTCCCTAGCGGAGGCCAGGGACACTTAACGTTGTGTTTAGATGCGTTTACCTTTATTTCAAACAGTTAAATTAGTTGCTAAGTCAACTTCATTTCAACCCATAAACGTCCCACTGCTGCGGCACTATTTCATTAGACCAACCTGTTGTTATCAATGACAGGACGATGTACAACACAGCCAATAATGTCTGATCCATGCTTGTATTCTTCACAGCCAGTTAGATTACGACTCAAATTTTCAAAATCATCAAAATACTGTCCTTAGTACTTTGTCTTGATACTGTTGCCATCCATGAACCTGGAATACAAAAGGACGTATTTGTAATTCACCTGCAGCTTTCGTTCGTGTCGTGGGCCGCGTCGCGTTGTATGTAGGTATTAAAATTAAATACCTAAACCTTCCTTATGAATAATATGAATCACTCAATCTAATGGCGAAAATCTGTTGCGTAGTTTAGAAGATCTAAGCGCACACAGACAACCGACTTTATTTTATACTATGCAAATGTATCCATACTAATATTATAATCTATACTAATATTATAAAGCTGAAGAGCTTGTTTGTTTGGTTAAACGTGCTAATCCCAGGAAGTGCTGGTCCGATTTGAAAAATTCTTTTAGTTTTGGATAGCCTATTTATCGAGAAAACTTATAGGCTATATAACATCACACTACGGCCAATAGGAGCTGAGCAATGGCCAAACAATTGCGCGACAGCTAGTGTAATGATAAAGATGCTTCTAGCAGATCGTTAAAATCCTTAGGAGTCTCATTCAATGTCAATGTATTTTTTTGCCTCGTTTTAGCAGTACCAACATCAATAGACTACGGCAACTGCGGATCATCAGGTGGACTGTGTGCTTTAGTACTTCATCCTCATCATCATCATCTTTTCTGCCCATTGCGGTCCACTGTTGGACATAGGCCTCTCCTAACATGCGCCCTAACACTCTATCCTCCGCCTTCCGCATCCAGTCAGACCCAGCGACCTTTTTTAGGTCGTCGGACCATCTAACTGGAGGGCGACCTACTCTACGCTTGCTTCGCGTACTTAGGTGCTGTAATATAGCTTATGTTAGTCAAAATATAAAATAATTGTTACTTACTTTAAAGCGAAACATTTGAAATAAAATTTCAACCAAAATAAATAGAACGGACTAACGTCATGGTTGTTGAGAGATAACCTTGTATCAGTACACTTTACGCAATAACATGAAAGGGTTCTAAGATAATAATTGACCTAAACACGTGCACATTTAAATGGCCTACTACGAGTATAATCAAACAGTTGACAACTTTTAATACTAATTTTTGCCCTCAGCTTTGTCTCCGTTATCCATTAGAACTTTTTTTATCGGCTTAATCGTATTATCCGGGACTAAAGTGTATACCAATATCTGTGAGAGAGTTTCAACCAAATAGTTCTAAGTTTGAGTAAACTATTTAAACATCAACATAAACATTTAAAATATTTTTAAGTCTAAAATAAAAAAGAAATTTTCAAATATCTCTCTTTTAGAAACGCATAAAATAATTCAACCATGAATTCAGTTAAAACATAGGTACAGTGCCTCAAATATTTTGATGACAGAAATTGTCCGAGGAATGGACAAGATATATCAACACCAGATTCCTGTTTCCAAAATTAATAGAAGAATTTAAATTTTGACGATCACGTAAAAGAAACACCTGAGTAGACCAATAGTCTTCATATAGCTTTAACAAACACTAAACTCATTAATTGATAAAGTGTTGTAAATAAATTGGCACAATCGTGTTATTTTCAAGGTCCTGACACGGTTGTTACGGCCTTTCCCTTGTATAGGGTTGTTAAGCTTCATCAACAATTTTTATACAAACAAATTTCTATCTTTTAAATATTCAGAGGTAAAGTTGCAATTCCATAGAACTCGTTATTTATAAATATAATCTTTTCAAGTAAATACCTAAACCAACACCTTTAATCACATGGCAGGCTATAATGTACCTAGCATGTTACCGGCTCTCCAAGCCTCAACAGGTTCTTACTAGAGTCGTATAATTTGCAATACCGACTAAAAATATATTTACCTCAAGTCGTTTATAAACATCGAAGTTTCAAGAGGCGAGGGTAACATGTTATTCATTTTCAATATTATTTTTACCGTAGTAAAGTTGATAATGATTTGACAGCGAAATATGCTCTGCTCTACCCTGCGTTCCAGCTATACAGTGGTCAGTCCTTGCCTAAGGAGCTCCTTAAGGTTACCACTAGTTGAGGCCTTATTGATTTAACCGAAAGATAGGATCATGATTACATACCATACCATAAATTATTAACGTAAATGCTCCTTTAAGAATCTTCAGAGTTAATGATGTAAGAAAACATCAAAGTACATGTTTGTGTAACTGCAAGCAAGCTGTCGATTGTCAATTGTATTGTTGAAATAATTTATATACATTCAATTATTACATAACTTTATTGATAATTATGTAATTAATTAAGTAGGTATGTGCTGAGTTGAGAGGAAGTCAAACATTCTCGTAAACTAAATAATATAAAATAATAATATCTTAGGCGATACAATATCTATGTCGTAGGATGATTTGATAATTCGAACTTACGCGAAATTTCTAGGCATTCTGCGAAAACACGGTAATAGACAATGTCTCAAAATATCCCTAGAAACTTCGCGCAAATTCGAATTATCAAATCATCATACGACATCCTATAAACGTAGTAAATCTTTTACAATATTAAAGTCTTGTAGAATATAGATTATAATGTATTCTCATCACGTAATAATATCAAATAAGAACCGCCTATTAAAATATGTCGTGAGTTTTGAGTTTACACGAACTCCATAATACTCTTGCATAATAAAACAGTATCTAATCGGTGCAGTAAAACAAGTTCGGTAAAGAAACATGAACCAAGAGAATTTCACCATTCAGCTAGTTGCGTACGTAAACTGTGATCAACCATGAAATAGGATTATCAAAACACTTGTCTCATTGGCAACACCATGAAAGTGCAACAGTTGCAGTATTGCAACACTCAATTGCTGTACTAAAATAAAAACCACATTGCCTTTAATGTGGTTTTTATTTTATTACGACAAAGTTGTACCTATGTACAATTGTACATTAGCCGGAGAATAATTTAATTTTTTACCGCAAGCTACAAGCTTGTCTGACACGTGATCGATTCAAAAAATAGCTTTTGTGCTAATTATCCTAGTGCGATGAAACATAACTTCTATTTTAATTATACAACTTGTTATACCTATTAAAATCTGACTGAGTAACGTATATTTTAAGCTTTTGTAAAAAAATACTTGATGTATTTATCAACGCTATGCCATCGGCATCTGCAATATTTTGTTGATTCCAGTTTTGAATCGCGTGTACCTATTGCGACATTAAACTGAACTTATCCGAAGAGACCGTTACATCACATATTATATTATTATGCCTACAACATGTGGGCAGGGCAGGTTAAGGACATTCGACATTTTAGAGATACCTTCGAACAATACTTTAAAAATATTTATACTTAATAACGTTAACAAAACCAAACAGTTTTTTATCGTTTTTAGAAGTTGTTGAATTGGTTTTAGTCGTTTGAAGGGCACAGATGCTTTAATTATTAATTTTATTTGTCGGTAGCTATTATACTCAGTTAAGTTACTTAGTAAACATTTACAAATAAGCCATTTTGATATAAAGTGAGCTCTTAAAAAAATAATTAAGTAGAAGGTTGGATTGAGTAATTTATAATATTGTACCTCGGTTGTATTTTTCGAATCGCTAAAGATTTCGCACACAAGAATGCACATTGGTGCAATGTACAAGTACTCGTAACGTTACATTGAGATACCAGTTTACACATATTACGAAACATTTCTACCATACATGCGAACGAGAATTGCCAACGTACCTATTGACCGTGAAAACGCAATGCAGGTCGCTTTGGCCACTATTTTTATTGGCATTGATAATGAATAAAAATGTTATCAGAGAATAAATAAAAATAAGCTGAATTATATTATAAAACTAGAGGTTGTTTGTTTGGTTGAACGCTAGGATCTCAGGAAGTACTGGTCCGATTTGAAACAATTCTTTTAGTGTTGGATATTTTTTTATCGAGGCAGGAAAAAATAAAATTATTGTAAAGTGACTCATCCAGTTCGAGTGTCCACTTGTATAAAATAGAAAAAAAAATAAGCATTTATACTTTTTATAACCTTGTCTCCACTACGCATGTAATGTTATTTTAATGCAATACGTTTTATATTTTACATTGGTTTCAAGAAGAACCCAATTATAAATTAAGTTTCTTTCAAGAATATTCATGGACAAGTCCCTGTTTGTAATTTAACGAAACTTTTCTGTGTAAATATTTGCTCGTTACTTAATGAAACTCGAAAGTCTCAATTAACTTCAGACAAAGCTATTATAAGCAAGCTAAGTAATTCTCATTAGGTATGCTCATTAGGAGAATACCTGCAGAGCAATGGAAGAGTGCTTCCGCAAAATTTATGATATGACGACGATATGATGACGAAGCGGAACAGTGATGACTCGGGACTAACTCCTTCCTATCCTGAATAATAGCTGAATTGTCAATAGGCGAATGTATTATGAATGTTTCCTAGAGATATCAATACAACGTATCATTATATAAGGTGGCAACACGCAGGTGTGAACCATACTCTTACCATTGCAGCTGCTTATCAGTTGTATGTTTGTTTTTCGCTTCTGTGTATAAAACAATTTATAATAACAGGTTTCACTTTTCGCAATGATCAAGAAAAATGCGAATGAAATGCGTTCGAATAAAGTAATCGTTTCAACTTCCAACACTATTACCTTGACCTCTGTCTAGTTCGACAATTTACATTTACGTATACCGGATCAGTGTCAGCTCGGTGCACTTAAAGTCTCATTGTACCTGAATATTCAATGAAATCGAGCATTCTTGGCTCGACACTGACCCTCAAGTTCAGGGCATATGCTAATTTATACGCAAACAATTATTGTTGATGCCGACCTTACTAAAATCGCTCGATTAGAGTACAGATGTTTCAAAATATTGACTTCAAAGTATTGTTTACTATAAACTATTTTTAACAAAAAAATATTAAAACGACTTCAAATCAGTACTAAAAAGCGAAAAATAAACTGAATTAGATATTTAATTCCAAGCTAAAAAATACCTACCTACCTGTTTAAAGTATAATACCCTATTACTAATCTGTTTGAAGTCGGTGCCAAGCCTAAGGAGTTTGTTAAGCTACGTACTACTTAGTACGTACATCTGTTACTGATCGCTACTTCACACCACCTCGCACTTGCGTGTGATCGTACCTAGTGGACGGCTCAAACTGAGTGATACAACCTCATTAGGCTGGCACCGACTTCAAACAGATTAGTAATAGGGTATTATACTTTAAACAGGTAGGTAGGTATTTTTTAGCTTGGAATTAAATATCTAATTCAGTTTATTTTTCGCTTTTTAGTACTGATTTGAAGTCGTTTTAATATTTTTTTGTTAAAAATAGTTTATTTTTCCATTTTTAGTGTACTTTTTATCTAGCAGATTTAATAATACTGGCTGGCAAACTAAGACGGAAAACCGAAATAAAGAATCTTCGATAGAAGGGAACGTCTATTCAAATATTCTAACAACACAACCTGATTGTAGAATAGAGGAATCTCAAAACTCTCAGCTTTTTATGACTTTCTTTTTTCCTATAAAATGCGACAGGTAACAAGTATAGGTATACAATGCAGGTTAGATACTATATCGAAAACTTAAAATGTCATCTAAGAATTCCTTTGAATTAGGTATACAACTTTATCTTCCATCAAGAGCTCTCACCTCAGACACTTGAAATAACACAACTTAGGTTTATACATGGATGTGATATTTAAAGAAATCATCTTCTTACTCCTAAACATTAAGAAGTTTCCCTTCCAGTGACAGCTCACCTAAATAACCTACAAGAATACAACTATAGGTTTATAAGTACCTAGAATGTTGAAATAATTATCCTCCAACTCCTAAAAGTTAAGGAGTTATACCTTCCAGTGACAGCTCACCTGAATAACCTACAAGAATACAACTATAGGTTTATAAGTACCTATAATGTCGAAAGAATTATCCTCCAACTCCTAAGAGTCAAGGAGTTATACCTTCCACTGACAGCTCACCTGAATAACCTACAAGAATACAACTATAGGTTTATAAGTACCTATAATATTGAAAGAATTATCCTCCAACTCCTAATAGTTAAGGAGTTATACCTTCCAGTATCAGCTCACCTAAATAATCTACAAGAATACAACTATTGGTTTATAAGAACCTATAATGTCGAAAGAATTATCCTCCAACTCCTAACAGTTAAGGAGTTATACCTTCCATCACCAGCTCATCAACATGAGATGTTGACTATCAGACGTAAATACTTGAATAACTTTAAAAAATATATGAAACACGTAACATGTGCCTATAAAATTTGAGGGTTGCCTTCGATTTCCCTGAGATTCCATCATCAGAACTTGACGTGATGAATAGGGGACCAATTCGGAAGTATACCCTTTCAAACAAAAAAAGAATTTTTTAAATCGGTTCAGGCATCTCCGAGAAATCGATGAACATACATAAAAAAAAAAAAAAATACATACAGTCGAACATATAACCTCCTCCTTTTTTGAAGTCGTTTAAAAAATAGATGTGACCTGATTAAATTCAATATTGGGTACTTGTAATGATTGTTATTTATTAGTGATATGCGCGAGGTCACTGACCGTGATGGTTCGTAGTATTTAGTAATAGGCGCGTCTTTTATTTAGCGTTTTACCCCACTCATAACTGATTGATTTTCTTCGTATATTGTTATCGTAATTTAGATAAATAAAGGTGTCATATTTTATTATTATATCATTTCATATTGTGATGTCGGCAGAGAAAAACGAAAATATTTACCTAAGATTTAGTTTCTACAATAATATTTATTCTACTTAATATATATTATCGTCAAACTAATGCATTTGTAAATAAACTTGTTTGTTTACTAACACTCGACCTTCGTTTCGACCAATTACTATCAAACAGCTTAATTAAAACAATTACATGTGGTCTTATACAACGTTAACTCAACGGCTTAGATCGTATCTGGAGAAACTGTAACACGAATCTATACATTGAGTACGGAACGCACAATCTGGTTCTTTACGTAACACAAGTTATTCAGTCCGTTGTATTTCGTCTGCTATATACTCATTTAGTTTCACGGTAGTGTCAAGGACTACAACAGAATCGGTTACTATGTTATCAGTTATTTAGCAAATCTTACATCACTGTATAATGTTATTGACGGTCTAAATGACGAAAACAAACCCAAACGAATTTGTGTTAATAGCTACGTCGTGAGAACTTTTATAAATGAGCATATAATATAATGTTTCTTATTACTAAAACATTAAGAAATTATAGAACTGTCAATGTATTAGGGAAACCTAATCATTTTATAAAAACATTACTTTTTTTGTATATCAATACGATAAAACATAGCGTACTTCTGTTATACTTAAGACCTTTATGAACCTATGTTTAACAAAATAAACGATTTTGATTCTGATTCTGATTACTAAAGAGGTCTTTCAAAATGGAGGTTACTTTCGTATTTCTCCCGCCGTTAATCTTTGGAAGGTCTTGAATTAGATATGTTCATTATTGTGTAAGTATACATTATTTTTGTAAAAGACAAAGACGAAATAGAAACTTGTCCTGTCACTTTGATCAATTGAGAGTAAACCTGCTTGTCTGTGACTTAATACTGAACCCAGTTCAGACTTGAATAGAAGTTGAGTCACAAAGAAACTTGTTTGTTGAGCAACAGCTTTTTTTCAAGATCACATTTCGTTAACAATGGCACAAGCGAAATATATATTCTACAGCTTGGGATATAGTCTCCTGAATTCTTTGAATCTTTACAGAACTCCATAAAAAATACAGTTCCACTTTAAATGATGGTTGTAATGATTCTACATTTTATTTAAACCGGTTATTGAAAAAACGAGCGCCCGTAGCATTATACCTAGTACTTAAGTACTGAAATGTCATTCCGACGATCATCGAGGTTAAGCAACTTTCAGCAAGGTCAGTCCATAGATGGGTGACCGTTTGTGGTATTTTCATTCTCGAGCGTATTAATGCTTCAGAAGGCACGTAAAACCGTTGGTCCTAGTTACTACTGAATGTGGAAGTCGTTAAGTCAAGTTGGAAGCTTTCTGGACGATTTCATATATTCCAACACCAAGGTCTGTCTCAAGATTCTCAAGCCCATACGATGATAATAATGATTAAAAGAACTACGTATTATATATAAGCTGAATGCGTATAAATATGCGCATAGAAACGAATGAAACATTATTTAATTAGTATCGCATAGTCCATGACCGTGCCGGTATATGTATGTTACGTATACACTTAATTTCTTTCTTAAAGTATTGTTTAAGGCTCGATTAAAGCAAATTTTACGTAATGTTTGTTGATCCTCCAATTGGTTTTATTTAATTTAATCTTGACCTTTTGCTAAATAGGTAATCGCACCATGAATAACACTTACATTCACAAACACTCATATTATGACATTGAATCAATTCCTTATGTATTTAATCAGATTAGTTCAAAATAAGTGTAGTATGTAGGTAACAATTACTTAGTAAACATATCTGAGGTAAATAATATGTTAACGTTGGTTTAATTTATGTTAATCCAGGTCATCATTTATACCTAATTTACATGATGACACCCAGAAGATACACTATAACTTGACTGACCACCTTTTCTTTTGCCAATATTACGACGACACAAAAGTTAGTTAATTTCCACTGATTAATTACTTACTTCTTAATAGTAACACAAATAATTCAACACACAATACCACGGTCGTACAAAGTTGCTCTAATAAAATATTTCACACAGTTTTCACAAATTCGATTTCGTAATGAAACACGTGTGGTGGTTCGTGCAAGAAATTGTCGGCACGTGCGTCTCAATTCGATGCCGGCGACTGACTGAGCGATCAGCGTCCAATGCCAAGACAATAGTCAGACATTTGTCGGCAAGGCAAGGACTTGTGTGACACGAAACGTAGGGCACGGCCTGTGCAGACGCACGGTGCCTAATCGTCGCCTCCACCCTCGACTGAACTTGCGTTGACCGTTGAGCAACTACGGAGAGTGTCTCATTGTTGCCGAAATATTATAGCATTGCACAAAAATATTATCTGATTAAATAACTCCACTAACCCAGTAACAATATTTAACATATAGCTTTCAACACAGGTAATGTTCCTGGCATTGCAGGCACTTGCCAAATTATAAAGACAAATAACTAGTCATTCATCAAAAATCTTTGGGATATGTTTGAGTAAATTTAAACTAACAGTAACTCTGTATAGGTCTCAATAGTTTCATTTTAATAATAGACATTGCCAATGTAAATGTCCCTCGACATGGTGTCAGAGTAGCTCGCTGCGTGCGCGACGACACGACACTTCATTATATCATTTACTCCAAGCACCATCATCCGGTCGGCATCGACCTGATCCACAGCTATACTCAACAATCGACCAATTGTCCCGTCTATGATGTCAGAACGTGATGTTCATGTGTAAATAAATACAATGAAACTGACCTAGACGTATAGTAGAAATAAGCGAACCTTAAGTTAGTTTTTCTCGTCTCTTCTAGTGGAGCCTTGTGAGTTTTTGGCCATATGGGACATGTTGCACGGGCTGTTGGACATATCTTTCGTTAAGCAAATGTTACTTCTGAGCTTAGGTGCCAACATGCTTAGATCAGCATCGTTAAACCTTCTCTGGTCGATACACAATATTTTGGTGTAACGACTGACATATGACCTGGCTACCGCGTTTTTTAGTCCGTGTAGTGACGGATTAAGAATAAATAATGTCCCTACTCCATTTCAACCCGTGGGTGTCGTACAAGGCGACAAGCTTCTCAAGCCGACGAGAGCACTGCGAGAAAAGGAAAATTCGATACAAAACCCATGGTAGGCTAAATTCCCTCCACGTTCTTTGGAGGAGAGCCGTGCCCAGCAGAATGATGACGATGATACCAATATTTGTTCCAGTTATTTCTACAATGTCAACAAAGACTTTTAACCTAAGTTTGTTTACAAATCGGCACAAGTAATTACATAACTGTGAAAGTTTAGTATTGTAATTCATCAAGTATTATTAACAGGAGTATGTGACACGCATCACTAGTTAATACAAGCCGCTACTTGTTCACTTAAGTAGGCTCGCGATGCCTGTTGACAATACTTATTTATTGACAGGATGGTGAAGGCTTCCAAGTTAGCGAATACATGTCACGTCTGCCGTGAATTGGGGTAGACTCATATGCTCATATGCATATGCATACAATACCCATAGGCATACAATTGTGCGTCAGTTGCTCGAATTGCATATAAAAGGCCAAAATAAATATCCATTAATAGTAGATATTTTTATTGATGGTGGATTAATGCGATTCAAATTTAAAAAAGAGTAATATCTACTGAACGTCACATAATAATTTGTAGTTGAAATAAATACCTTATACGAAATACGTTTCACCACTGGCTCCAACTATCTGAGATTTTATCTGAAAAATATGTTAAAAACTTCCAACTTAGTTTCGCATAGTGTTGAAACAGACCCTTAAAATTGGCTATTTTATTTTAAAGGTATAAGCTTTAAATATATCATTTCTGTATATAAAGATAGTTGAAAATAATAATTAAAATATTTGCACAGTTGCATTACTATTAAAGGGTTACGACTCATAAATTCTGCACTTACATTTAACTATGAATAATATATTATCATTGAAGTGAACCGTCCGCTTACTTCATAGCTCCGCGGCTGCCTTACAAATTAGTTAGTGATGACACTTGGTGCAGATGCTTCCGTTACGTGAGACTTTTATTTATATTATTACTTAACAATCGCTAAACTTGGTACTCCATTAATAAATATGCAATTGTAAATACTAATTAAGGATCTATAAAAGGAAGGAAAGCCATAAGTAGTAAATTTAATATGGTTATTTGTTCCGTATCTTTTTTTATAGACATACGACTATACCTTAGGGACGCTTAATATTGTAGAGTTTGTAGACTATATGTATGAAGCCCAAAATTACTGCAAAGTGATTTTTTTTAATATTGGTCCGGAAATGTAACTGGCCTCGGTTGCAAAATGTTTAACCAATCTTAATGTAAGCTAATCGTAGTTAAAAAATAAAAGCCCGCAGTTTGGAGAATGCCCGGTTGAAGGCAATATAGACTCACCCCACGTGAAGATAGCGTGCGAAATGTCGCTCTGATGCACTTCTCCCTATCCTTTCTGGGAAAAAGGCGTGACGCTATATAATATATATGTTTTATGATATTCTAGAAATGAAACAGACGTTTCTTTGTTACAGCTAACAGATATAGTAAACGCAATGTCGTCTAGAGGAGAACTGCCCTTGGAGCTGGCTCTTCGAGGACGTAGCTCTTCGATAGCGACGACGCTTCTCCAACACTGCGCGGACGCTGATGCTCGTGGACCCCGCGGCCGAACACTCCTGCACAGAGCCGTGGACTCAAGAGACGCGTTCTCCGCTAAATACCTTGTTGATAATGGAGCTGATCCTAATATATGTACAAAGTGAGTTTTATATTTGGATATTTTGTTCGTTTTGCGGTACGATGTTGAAAGTAAATAGCAGACGAGCGTACGGCTTTTCTTTAGTAATAGTAAATGATCACGGTGACCAACTGATAATAAAAATGCAATATCTCTTCTATAAGCCTCTGCTTTTTAATGAGCTGTCAGTATAGTGTTATCTACATCTATACCAATATTATAATGCTGTAGAGGTTTTTTGCTTGGTTGAACCCTAGGAACTACTGGTCCGGTTTGAAAAAATATTTTAGTGTTGGATAGCCTATATTACATAGGCTAGATATTACATCCCGCTACGGCAAATAGGAGCTGATCAGTGGCAAAAAAATATGTTTCAAATTTTAACTAGTTGCCACTAAAATCTAGTGTATCTAATTTGGATTTATATTAAGTATTTCGTATCCATACTTTAGTAACAATAGCGTGCTAAAATTCACAGACATGATTCCATGATTTGTAACACTGTACCAAATTTTTATCACAGATCTTCTCTTCGATACTTCCTAAAACATCAATAAAATATTTAAATGCAGGTCCCGCAGAATTCTTAATTATATTGATATTATTCTCAGCACGTATTCGTGAAATCTACACCATGAATCATCCTTAGAATAACGTAACGTGTGACATAACACGAAAATGTAAATAAATTTGACAACCATTACCAAAGGGCCGGCTTTGCTGCTAAAGTAACCACATGACAACCGCGAACGAGAGTTTAACAGCATTCTAATGTTGTTTAAAGGATAAACACAATTGTTTTGCTTGTTGTTCGTCAATTGCGGCACTATACCTTAATAACATACAAATAACAGAGCCATAGTACTCCGAGGAAATGCTTTTTACATATTGTGTTAGACAATTAAACGTTACGCGCAGGTATCTGCTTGAATTTAGAATCAGTAAAGTGAAAATTCCAAAATGTTTTTGTTTTCATTATGATGAAGTCTATGTCTAGCAGTGGCCGTTTTAGTTTGATACATGATGATAATAATGACAAGTATGCAGCATGATTTTTTTATTTAATACTTCATATTGTACAGGCGGACTTAATGCCTCAGGCATTCTCTACCAGGCTAATACCAATCTTGTTAGCTAAAGACCAAGTGCTTCTTAATGCTTACATAGAATTACATCCTTCTTCTATACATCATCATAAGCAACCTCACCTCAACTCATTAACGTCCCACTGATGGGCACGGGTCTCCTCCAAAGATTGTGGAGGGAATTTAGCCTACTATACCACGCTGGCCAGACGGGTTGGTATAGGGTTTGTTTCGAATTTTCCTTTTCTTGCAGTGCTCTTGTCTGCATAAGATTACTCCCTGAGTCGCCTTGTACGACACCCACGGGTTGTGATGGGGTAGTGACATTATGTATTCTTAATCCGTCACTACACGGATAAAGCTTATAAGCAACCTATTAATGTTCAACTCCTTCTATACATATAAAATTGTAACAAAAAGTTCATCATCATTACATGATGATGAGATAACATGCTATGGTTAGATATAGAAAATAAAATCCAAGTTGTACTTGTGTTGCAGGGAGGAAGGCGATACAGCGCTTCATCTGATAGCATCTCTAACTTCAAGTTCATGCGACGAGGAAACAATGGACCAAATGGCTGAGATCGCAGACATTATGATACAAAAAGGCGCTGACATCAACAGGCAAAATAGAAAAGGATTGTAAGTCAGAACTATATACCACACACATAGTACATACATCTATATAAAAAGAGAGCGAATATATTTTTTCTTCTTTACATATTTCAGCACACCTCTCCATCAAGCAGTAATAGCCAGAAATCAAAGAATATTCGACTTGCTTCTAAAACAGCCGACATTAGACACAAATCTTCGCACTTTGACTGACGAACACCCACCTTTGTACTACGCCCTCGTCGACGATAGGCGGGCCTCAATATCTTCTAGTGAAACTCTAGTCATGAATGGCTCTAATCCATTTGATACTCCAGTTACAAATAAGAATGCGTTCACAGAAGACCCAGTAGAAGGTAAAACTGAGAGTGTGGTCGAAAGAGGGTTCGCTGCTAAGCTGCTAGAGAAAGGATGTCTTGCTAATCCGTTGTATTCAGGCTCTGGAGATAGTCTACTGCATATTTTGGCACAAGGATGGTTTGAGGTGAGTAAGAATAAAATAGTAGGATTTCAAATGTGGCTTACAGGGTTGAGGTAACTTGCCATTAAAACGGCGCCCGATTCGCTGCACACAGCAATTGCTTTGTTTAGTAATATATCTAACCTCAATATCGAAGTCAAAGTCGTCGGCAAATTTGCTGACACTAGTTTTCGGATAACCTGTTACATTTTTAACTTGTGACTTTCATAAGGGCTACTTTGTAACCTAGATGAATAAACGAGATTTCATTACATTTTAAAAGGCGGTTGTTGATTGGTTACCCAATAATTCAAAATCTATACATTTTACATATGGCAACAAAAGCGGAGATATTGTATAAAAGGGGTTTTACACAAGAGTCTCCCGTCAACGCTGTTTAATAGTAGTGTTGCTATTACTAAATTTGTTTATCACATATCCTATTTGCTTTTGGCTCTATGATCATAAACTTATGTAAAGCATACCTAATATATTTATCAGGAATCAGCAGTATTCTTAGTAAGTCACCTGAACGGTGAGTTGAACCACACGAACGAAGCGGGAATGACAGCTCTTCACGCAGCGTGCGCCAACGGTCTAGCGCGGCTTACCGCTGCGCTGTTAGAACATGGAGCCCGACCTAATCTACAAACGTCTTATGGGGAACAAGAAGATACTGTTTATAGGTGAGGTTATTGCCATATATAATATATAATAATTAAGAATATCATGACTGTAATGGTTTTCATTAGTGCTCGATGATAATAGAGCACATATAGACAAAATCTCTTTTCTGATATGTGTGAGTAGGCTTTTTGACACAGCTTTTTAATGAAATCTCTTGTGAACGTGACTTTTTTTTTTATACTACGACGATGGCAAACAGACGTACGACTTACACCTATTTGACACCAGTGTTTCTAAACTCAAAGATACTTTAGCAAAAGTTATTTTTTCAGTTAACACAGCTATTTATTGTTTTCTTTTTTACCGACCGATAACTGAAACTTTATTGAACCCTCTTTAAGTGGAAACTTGTGTGATTTTTAGATGATATGTGTTGTATTTGTGGCATTAAAAATAAAATACATGTTATGTTCTCGATAAACATCTTTACACATCAGTTCATTGTTCTAAATTGCTATAACATTTTTCAATGAACAGACAAACACCGCTCCACTTGGCAGTGTTGAACAACCACGAGGGCGCTGTACTAGCTATCATAGAACACAAGAAGCAGGTGGACAAGGGCGACATGCCGGCGGCAGACCGCAGCAACGTCAACCTTACGCCTAACCTCAACTTGAAGAACTCTGAGGGCGACACACCTGTGAGTCTTGCCCTCACTGAAGGTGAGTCTAACTACAAATTCTCACTAGACTCTGTACTACATCTACATAAAATAAAATTCAAGTCTCTTTTTGTAATACCAAAATAAGATCTATAAATTAATCTAGCTAACTCGTAGGAACCAACTTATTGATGAAAACTATCCGAATATCCGTACAGTTTTCGAGTTTATCACGTACACAAGCGGTGGAGGACTTAGTTTTATAATATGTAATGAAAATGCATAATTATTAGTAACAGTTTTTTATTATTTCTGTCTGTTGGTGACGACACATCTCCGAAAGCGATTTTGACGAGATTTTCATTGGCAATATAGTCGTAAGACTTGGAGAAGGAAGCTAGTTTAGCATATCTATATCTGACGCCTTAAAGTTGGGCCGACTAAGAAAAACCGCACACTTTGTAAGTAGCGTACAAGAATGTCCTGCATAAGGGCTCAGATGTTAGAATAATCTATTTATAAAGCAACTTGAATAAATCGATACGATTTTTATACGAAACATTATTTGCAGGTCACAAAAACCTAGTAACTCCGTTGATAGAGGGCGGAGCAGACTCGAATATTCGCAACGGTAAAGGTTTCACTCTACTACACCAGGCGATCGTTGAGGAGGACTCTAGGACTGCGATATTCTTACTCGACCATGGCGCTGACATGAATGCTTTGTAAGTGAAAAACTCGTATACTTTTTTGCACATAGTCAAAGTCAAGTCAAATCTTTTTATTTCATTTGGATCACATACATGATACTTATGAACGTCATACAAAGCCAGAAAAAGTGTCAGTAAATTTGCCTACGGCCAGTTCACCGACAAGGTTGAGCTCTGAGAAGAACTTGGCAAGAAACTCAGGCCACTCTTTTCAATCGCCATAGTTGTTACAATTTTAATTGGTTACAGTTTGAAATATCACAGAAAGTACAGAACCAATACACAGATTACAAAGTTACTAGGTATACTGGTATAGTATAGTGTTTGCCAGGCATGGCAAACCATTGCAGAATTGGTGCTTTTAAACGTGTTTTTATAATAAAAAAAACTTGATATTGCATTTTTGTATTTCTGTTTATTATTACATCACTAAGTGAAGATTCCTTGAGAGCCCAGCGTGGCAACATTATTATTATCTTAATGATATATTAATAATTTCCACCAATAAAATTTTGCCATCCCATTCCAAACATTCCCGAAACATTCTCGATTTGCTACTTTAGAGTAAATTAGCTTAGTCCTCGGGGCTTATATATCTCTTTATTCTTTTTCTCTTTTCGTTTACTTTTATATTACTATATACTCCATCTCAACAGTGGTATATTATTTTGGACTTTTTTATTCACGCACACATATACACGTACGCACGTACACTCGCGCACATATAACGTATTATGTATTAGCTGATGATATGGTAAACGCGAGGGTGTCTCCTGGAGCCCTTAAATGAAATAGGAATCCCTAGTTTCGGCTCCTGTCCACCACTAAACTCAGTTCCAGTAACTGTAATGAGTGAAAATAAACGAATTTTCAAAAAGACCCCCGACATTTAACGTCCCTCTGGCATTGCATAGCTCTTAAACGAATGGGTTGATTTGATGCGGTTTTTGCTTGAAAACTGACAAAATAGCTTTAGCTTTTGTCGGGGGTGACTTCTAATATTTACTTTTGTTCTTTATTTAATTAGTGTTTGTGTACAGAACGGAGGCAGGCGAGACCCCGCTGCAGCTAGCGATCCACTGTCGCCTGGGGCTGGTGGTGGAGGCTCTGTGCGTGCGCGGCGTCGACATGAGCCGGCTCGACGCTAACGGGGTGCCGCCGCTCTGGGCCGCGCTCGACTCCTCGCAGGAGGAAGTCGCCAGCGTACGTCGATAATTACATTTTTTTTTTAATTACATCATTATCAGAATTATAGAAGTCCATTCTGGAATACATCCGTGTAATAATAAAATATTTTAATGGAAATCGATAAACTTCCATTTAAAAACTATTACTCTACACATTTTAGCTGTCAATTTACCAAATTATAAAAAAAATACAAAACAAAATTATTATGTACCCATGTTACAGCACGTTACATTAAAACGTATGTCTCATTTGTATCGTGTATCGTTTCAAAGAGGTTATTTCGTTTTGTTTAGATCTTGGTGAGGAACGGTGCAGATGCTGACTGTTGGGGACCAGGGCCTGATGGCTGCTTACAAACGTTATTACATAAGTGAGTGCATGGTCTCTTAAGATAAATAAAATGAAAATTATATGAGATTGTTTCGAGTTTTGTATCATTTTGTGATTTCTCTGTCTGATAACCTTGAGACTTTGAATGACAGATTTTATATGAAAAATAATGGCACAAATCTGTCAACTAAGTTTCATTTGGGTGATCAGACGCTTATCTGCCAGTAGCGAACCAGAGAGTTTTGAAAACTCTTTTAGTACCGACCTCTACTTTTTTAAGAGTTTTGACTGATATAGACAATCAAAAGTACTTTATGATTTGTTTGTATACAGGGCAATAGACGAGAACAAAGAAACGCTAGCAATGTTCCTGATCCGGTCGGGCTGTGACGTAGAGTCTCCGCGACGTTTGGGACCGAACGGTGAGGGGAGCGACGTCGCCGCTGAGAAACATACGCCACTGCATTTGTGCTGTACTTGGGGACTTACTGACGTCATACAGGTACTCACTGCTTTTCAGTACTGTCAAAGCGATGGTCATCGAGGTTAAGCAACGTTCGGCAAGGTCAGTTCATAGATGGGTGATCGTTTTGACATTCTTGAGTGTCTCGGAAGGCACGTAAAGCCGTTGGTCTCTGTTACCACATAATTTTGTAGTCAGTAAGTCGAGTTGGAAGCTTTTTGGGTGACTTGATAAATTCCTACTCCAGGATCTGCCTTAAGTCCAATCGATAAGAAATAGATTACTGACAATAATATTGCTGTCCTGCTCCACTTATTGGCTAGGTTGATTATAAGAAAATATATTAGAATAGAAAATACACTGTCGATGTAAAACAGATTTACCTGTTCGGTAAAATCAATCTTCTGTCTACAATCTTAAGGTTCAAAATAGCTTAGTGGCATATGTTGTCTTACAACTCATCCACTGTCAGTGCGATATGTTGGTATGGCTTTAGGTTTAATAAATAATATAATTTTTAACAGACTTTATTAGAACACGGAGCGAACATAAACTCTAAGGACTCAGAAGGCAAGACGCCACTCCACATCGCTATAGAGAATCAACACGCGGGCATCATCTCACTGCTGTTGTCTCAGCCAGGCATCGAACTGTCGGCACGGGACAACAGGGGAGTGTCGCCCTTCGCAGCCGCGCTTACAGCCAGGAACAACAAGGCTGCTCAAGCTATCTTGGAGAAGAACCCTTCGGCTGCAGAACAGGTTTGTTTGTTATTTTTTTAGAAGTGTTGAAACGAATCACCTTTAAAGCGGGGTCAATGTTCGAGGTCACGCGTCAGCTGCTCCAGACTTATTAAGTCAACGAATTATTATTTATGGCAGGAAATGATATATTAACATAGTGGACGACGTTATTGAATGAAGATAATAAATAATAGTTAATGGCAAACTGTCAAATAATAATATTCATAATTATGTATATTTTAAGTTCTGGTTTCTGGTTTAAGATATTTATTTCTCAAAAAGAATACAAGGCATTCACTTATATGAGAAAATAACTTATTTCTAGCAAACATATCACTAATATGTGTGTCCGTGATCTACTACTAAAAAATATTGCTGAATTAACACAACAATAGTATGTATATTATTTTATATATATGTATGTATATATGTATATTGTATCTTTATATGTATATGTATATTATTTGTGTATTTGTGTTTATTTATATAATATTTATATTTATGTGTTTAATTGTAATTAATTTAATTTATCATAATCTCTTTGTTTTTATGCACCTACTTCGACCCTTCTCTGCATCACCCTATAGGTTGACTGGTAGAGAATGCCTCTGGCATTAAGTCCGCCTTTGTACATTTCTGTGTATGTAAAGTGTAAATAAATAAATAAATAAATAATATAATTAATAAGTAAGAATACAAAATGCTTAAATTGTTTTAACACTTTCAAAAGAAGAATAAACAAAAAAGGTGGGTAATATTAAGAACTCCACACCGGATCGAGTCAACGCTGCGCTGCCGCTGTATGAACTACACAGATGTATAAAATTGTCCTTTAGATAGTAATTACTGGAATAGCCATTTATGAATTATTTTTGGTTAAATTGATGTTTTTGTTTCGATGTATATTTATTTTAGTTCTAGTATACCTTTTTATTTTGTACACCTATTTTCTGTTTACAAGTTACAGTGCTTATTTCGACTTGTCACTGCTAAATTTAAGATAACAGCAATGTATATTCGAATAAATGATTTATAATAATAATCTTACTCGTTTAGTTCTTCATAAACGTTAGCTAGTCAAAGTATATTTTGTTCCAAAGAACCGTAAAACAAGTATATAACATTTTCAGGTAGACAAGAAAGGTCGTAACTTCCTCCACGTGGCTATCCAGACGTGTGACGTAGAGAGCGTGATGTTCCTACTGTCGGTGGAGGTGGACGTGAACTCGCGCGTACAAGACGCCTCACTAGCGCCACCCCTACACCTCGCCGCCGCTACGGGACACGAGGTGCTACTGCGCAGTCTGCTGCTGGCCGGCGCCCGGCCCAACGATAGAGATGCTCATAAGTAATCTTATTTATATTATAAATAGGATGGATGGCTGCATGAATGTTCAATCACGCCAGAACGGCTATCTGTATAAAATTCGGCATACTGATGGATTATTGTCTGGAAGAGCACATAGACTACTTACCACGAGGCCGGAGCCCGGGCGAAAGTTGGCGTTTTGTGGCAATTTGTAATTAGGGAACATCCCGATTAACCTAATTACCCGAATGTAAATTACCTAATTTGTTGTAAATTTTGAGGAAAGCAAGGGGTTTTATTATGGTGAATTATGTCTAAAAAATACAGTAAAATACACATAAATCTATGTAGGAGCTTGATAAAAATATGGAAGATAAATCGTTCATCGTTATCGATAACTTTTTTAGCCGATACGTCTTTCTATGTGTAATTCGATTTGATGTAAATATGTATCTTTTATATTTTATTCGCGTCATTTGTATAGAAACTAGAGTAGCTAAGCGTGGCGCGGCGTAGCTTAAGCGTGGTGCCGCGTAACTCAAGCGTGGCGCGACGTAACTCAAGCGTGGCGCGACGTAGCACAAGCGTGGCGCGACGTAGCACAAGCGTGGTGCTGCGTTGCTTGAGTGTGACGCCGTATAGTGCATGTCCACTTCGTGGCGAGTTTTTAAGTGTGTTGTTTCTGGTGAGCAGACGCACGGCGCTGCACGTGGCGGCGGGCGCGGGGCACGAGGCCATGGTGAGCGCGCTGGTGTCGGGCGGCGCGGAGTACGGCGCGCTGGACGCGGCGGGCGACAACGCGCTGCACGTGGCGGCGCGTGAGGGACACGCCGCCGCCGCACGCGCGCTGCTCGCCGACACCGACATCGACGCCGCCGCCGCCAACCTCAAAGGTACACCTACACAGTATACTGTCGGCTGTCAACTGTCAGGACGGGTATTGTTTTTGATCTTGTATGTTTGTAAATTTCTTTATTCCCACGTTTCTTCCAAACGGCTGGATGGATTTAGACAATTAAGGAGGTGAGATTCTTTTCATAAACCCAAGTGTCCTTAGATAGGTATTAAAAAAAAACAAAATGGCGGATTTTTGGCGCCAAATTGTAAGTAATAAACATCTTTTTTTAAACAAATGTATCGAGT